>CM070656.1:3441893-4691893 GCA_036346575.1 Dendrocalamus sinicus | reverse complement strand
ACCGAGCCAGACCGAGTGGGTCGCGCCGAACCGTATAGCCCGAGCCCGAGGAATAGTACCCGACCGGCCCAATGAACAGTAACCGACCCAAAGTCCAAAAATGCATATTTATACTCCCCAGATCCGCTTCGAGCCCGCCAACCCAAATATCAAGCCCAATTTCCCATATAGCCCTCCTATAAACCTAAAAACCCAATTTAGTAAAGTTTCCATAATGTCTTTATTCTTTTAAATTTTATTATTTTGTTATTCCTAGCTCATTTTTCGTCGAGCGTGGAATTAAATTGGTTTTCTTTACTTTGCGCTAGCACGTGACGTCGAAGAGCAGCTGATTCAAGAATACGAAGCTTCGGATCAAGATCAAGGCCAAGAAGTTGAAGAATACGAAATTGTCGAAATCATAAGTCCGCAAGGCAAGTCACATGTTTTTGATTATATTGAATCCCATTAAATTACATTATTTATTTAATGTATTTTCATTATTGATAGTTGCAAACTGATAATTGCTTAAAACAAAGATTTAGAATTGCATGCTATCTAGATAATCCTACCATTGATAAAAAGCCCTGTTTACCTTGATGGCCATATTCACCTTGACAACTTTAGTAAGAATTAACATATGCTATAAGTGTATACAAGATCATTTCATTCAGCATGATACACTACTAAGTGACTCTGGCCGTTGGCCGGTAGAGTTGAAAAACCCGGAGAGGGTAGGGTGGTATGGGACACCGTACCCTAGGCCGGTGATGCTGGTATGCACTTCTAAGGTGTTGGCTGTGGGCCAGTAGGATTTGAAAACTGGTACTAAGGTAAAGAGTGTGCTGTGGGGAATCACATGGTGATCTACGCCCACGACTTTTACCTTAGGGGAAATGTAGGGTAAGGGTGTTGTGGGAAACCGTGCGGCGGTTTTCGCCCACTGTGGGGGACCGTGCGGCGGTTTTCGCCCACCGCCTTATCCTAGAGTGGAGGTTGCAGACCTCAGAAAACTATGAGGACAAGAACCTTGTGCCAAGTAAAAGACACAGTAATCGCTCAACCACAAGCGTTGACTTGTCAAACCTGATTTAGTAGTCGCTCAAATCGATTGAATCTCTAACGAGTACAACCGGTTGATATGGAAACGGTAAAACCATATTGAACAACGTTAGATCCTTCCGGACGGGTAGTCCGCTGCGTGGCGGATATCCGGTTTGAGTTGAGATCTAACAGTGCGAAAGTCGGTATGAAAGCGGTAAAAGCATACTTGGACAACGGTAGATTCCTCTCGGGACGGGAACCATATCCGCCGTGTCGGCAGATAAAGTGTCCGGTTGTGATAGCGGACCCCAGTGTCCATTTGGAGGTCTATCGGGTAGAGTCTTCATGAAGAAATGAGCAGTGAACAACCTTGTGTTCTTAACTCTGTCGCGGGAGTTGAGAAACCTTGTGGGTAAAGATGAGCAACTCTGCGGAGTGAGATAAATGGTATTCGAATACGTCGTGCTTCCGGTTAATGAAGCTGTGTTAATTGGGTGATTCCAACAATGAGGCATAAGTAGGATTTGAGATGATTTAATGTGATAAGTGATGAACTGAATTTGTTAATGAAAACCCCCTGATCTTAAGGAGCAAATGTTTTAAGTTTTACTTGATTGCAAACAAAACTGCATCCACCCAATATACTTCCATCCTTGAATAACCTTGCAAATAGTAAATCAGTATTTACCCATGTGACTTGTTGAGTACGGGGTCGGAGTACTCAGGCTTGCTAAAATTTTAAACAGAAAGTGTCTGTCAAGAGGAGGAAGAAGTCTCTGAAGATGACGTCGAGCTCTACGATGTAGACGACGCCGAGTGTTAGGGCTTATTCTACACTCAGGCCTGCCTGTGGAAGTTCTTTTGGTAATGTATCTTTGGGTTGTGCACCCTTTATGTAAACTTTGGCTGTTAAGTCTTACTTTTGTAATAAAGTCTGATTTTTATGCTTAAGCATACGTTGACAATGGTGCACATTCTGCTACAATACTCGCAGCTGAACAATCCTGGGCAGCTGCGAGAGTAAACCGTATGCTCCCAGAAATGGGGGTGTTACAGGGAGCCTGTGCGTCGATCTCACACTTGTCCCTCCCTCCCTGCCTGCCCGGAGATGTGAGTGCACCCAGCTTGGTCTTTCTCCTCCAATCAAGTTGATGCTTTTGATCGGTTCTTGTCTGTGCGCAACGCTGGTGCTGATGCATGTGCCTCCCTGTGTGTGGTTGCAGGTCCGACGGCAACGAGTTTGCCGAGCTGCTGTGGGAGAACGGGCAGGCGGTGGTGCACGGGCGGAGCAAGCACCCGCAGACCGCCTTCCCGCCTTTCAGCTATGGCGGCACCAGCAGCAGCAGAGCCCAAGATAAGCACCCCGGTGGCGACACCGCGGCGGCGTTCACCAAGATGGGCGGCGTCTTTGGCGCCATGGGCATGGCGCCGTCAGTTCACGACTTCGCTCCCGGCTTAGACGCCACCCGTGACAACGGGGATGATGACACCGTCCCCTGGATCCCTTACCCCATCATCGACGACAACACCGCCCCTGCTCTGGCAGCAGACTACTGCTCGGATTTTTTTCTCAGAGCTCCAAGCGGCGGCGGCCAACCTCGGCTCTCTGCCACCTTCTAATCACAACGCCACCAGCATCAGAAGTACCCCAGTTGCCACCAGCAGCAGAGAACCCTCCAAGGAAAGCCACGGGTTATCGGTTCCCACCACCCGGACCTCCGAGCCACAGCCAGAACTTGCTGCTGCCAAGCAAACTCGGCAGAGCGGCAGCGGCGAGGGCATGATGAACTTCTCGCTCTTCTTAAAAAACTCTGAAAATCAGGATGTTACAATTAGTGAGCCATTACTTAGGTTGAAGAGGAAGGAGAGGCGGCGACATCGAGAAGAGAGGTGGCGACATTTTGTGCAAAAGGATGTGGCCAAGTGAGTAAAGGCGTAAACCCTAGCAGGGCCCTTCTTGTAGAAGGAATTATCACAGATGGTTGAACCGTCTGTGATATGGTAGTATATCATAGACGGTTCAAGAATGGAATTGTCTGATACATATATCACCTGTGATGGTTGTATTATGGAATCGTCTGTGATACATATATCATAGATGGTTTCTACCACTAAACTACCTGTGATAGTTCGTTCTATAGCTACAGGATATCCTACTTTTTGGGTAGCCTCAGGAAATACTAGTCATACCCTCTGAATACAAGCAAGCAGACAATCACACATTGAATAATTTCTTAATTATTGAATTAATTACAATGGAGTAATTTCTTAATTGCATACCGAGTTTCTTAATTACAATGGAATAATTTTCAAATAAGTGTTCACCGTGCGGGATTATTCCACTTGACTATTTCTTTTATAAAAAAGCCATTCATGATGATTTACATGTATATAGCTAGCTTTATTATTTGGTTCTTTCTTCAGCCTGATGTTTTCTTTGAAAGGAGGCAACTCGTCAAATTGATTGTACTCTTCCTCATCCATGACATTCTCATCTCTGGTAATCCTTCTTTTTCCATGAAAAACTATGTGGCACTTCTTATTTGCTGGGTCAGTTACATAAAAAACTTAAAACTTGCCTCGGGAGTATGAATGGTTCATCTGTGTATCCTACACGTTCGACGTCCACAATAGTGACGCCGTGTTTGTCGACCTTTTCACCCTATAAGAGTTGGACCCAATGCACCGAAATAAAAGAGATCTTGAAAAGTACGTAGTAAAGCTCCCAAATCTCCTTTATAATCCCATAGAGGAGCTTGGGCTAGCGGTAAGAATTGCTCATGAATTGCATCTATGCAAACACCTGTGTTCTAGACTATACTCTTTCTATCCTGATTTGTTATATAAAATATCTACTCATTTATGTCGTATCCTTATCATATCACAATTGCAAATTTTCACCTTTTTACCAACCATTGCAGCATATCACTTGATGACTTCTTAGTGAATCACACCTTCAACCATTCATTAAACTGATAGTTGTACTGTCTCGTGATCCAAACCTCCGACCGACCTGGATTCTCTTGGTGTATCATGGTGGTGATCGGTTCGGCTGAAAAGCTCATGGCTTATGGCTGAAAATACTGTAACTGGCTGAAAAAACACTGTGACAGAGACTTATTTAGCATAATTAAATTTTAAAAAAATTAAAAATATAAAAAATATGTTAGCCCATTACGTATAATACAAACAAATATGGGAAAAAAGAACCGGTAAAAAAGCTCAACAAAAAGCCAAAAGTTCAGAAAAAGACGAAACTTATGAATAGTGAAAATTAAGCCAGAAGCCGAAGCCGAGTTGATCAGGGCCATATCTTTGTGCTTATCAATATACGGGGACACTTCAGTCATGTGTTGTAAGACCGTGAAATGGGTTTGAACGTATGTATACAGATCGGGAGTTATTACTTTCCTTCTGATGGTCCCAACACCTTCTAGCCTCCCCTCGTGACGAGATAGAGGCACATATATCGGTTGAACCTGAGCCATATAATTGACGTAGAACGCAATGATCTCTTCAGTTGCATAACCTTTAATGATGTTGCCCTCCGGACGAGATTGATTCCGCATATAGGACTTGATAATTCCCATATATGACTCGAACGGGTACATATGACATAGAAACATGAGATCGCATATCTTTATCCTTTCACAAGGTGGACAATGAGATGGACCATGATATCGAAAAATGATGGAGGGAAATGCATCTCATTATGATGTAGAGTCATCATCACCTCGGTCTGTAGAGCATCTAGTCCATCAAGATCGATGACCTTCTAAGTAATTGTGTTAAAGAAATAACACAGTCTCATGATTGTCACTCGAATCTTGTTCGGCAAAATACTTCTAATTGCAATAGAAAGCAATTGTGTCATTAGTACATAATAGCCATGAGACTTCATGCCAATTATTTCAAATCTTCTGTGGAAACCAGTCTCTTCATGCTGGCGGAGTAACTGTACAGAACTTTTACACCATGCAAGCACTGGCACAGTTCAGTTCTCTCGATCTTGGACATAGTGTAGCAAGTTGGGGGAATGTACGTTCGGCCTTTATATGTCTCTGTTAGTGATAACTCGGTTCTAATGTTCATAGAGATCAAGTCACGCCGTATGTTAATATCATACTTTGTTTTGTCACGAATGTTCAGTAAGACCAATTAAGCTATCACATATATTCTTCTCTACGTACATGACATTGATGCAATTGCGAACTTCTAAAATCTTCCAATAAGGCAAGTCCTAAAATACTGATCTCTTGTTCCACATGTTCTTCTGACGGGTCTTTAACTTGCATCCCTTTCCAAGTACAACATCGATATCCTTAACCAACCGTATACCTCTTTTCTGCTAACAGACCTTGGAGCTGAGTCGTCTTCCTTTTTTCCATTGAATTGTTTCTTCATCTTGCAATATGGGTGATATCTTAGAAGGAATCTACAGTGATACATATACACAATTTTACGCGAGTTGTTCAACTACACACTCACAGAATAATCTAAACAACGAGGACATACTTTGACTCTTTTTGTACTCAACCCTGATAGGTTATTAAGGGCAGAAGAATCATTAATGATGCAGAACAACATAACACGTAAAGGAAAATTCACTTGTTTGTCCATATCCCGCCCTCGTTTGTAAGCAACACCTTCTTCAAATTAATTTTAGAAAGAACAAGCTATACATATGGATATCATAATGGGTCAAACTGGGTTAGTTTTAAGGAACCGTTCAACCGGAAATCAGTACTGCAAAAAAATACGATGAGTTGATCGTATATGTTGGAACTTAACACTAGCATCGTACACGCACATGGTTATCGTAATGGGTCAAACTGGGTTGGGTTTAAGAATCCGTTCAAAGAAAAGAGCCCCAAAATATCTCGTCATCCAATTGGATGGTGATGGCTCCAAGCTAGCCGATGCCACGTGCAGTCGTCATTCTCGATCGGTACCGTGTGCACTAACTCTCAAGCGTTTACTACTCGCTGCATGCAATTGGAAGCTAACGCGAACGACAAGTCTGACTTCCCCAAGACCTACACACTTTTATTTTTATTTTTTGTAAAGTCGCCTGGACGGCTTGGAAGAATATATAGGACTAGACATGGCGGAGAAACGCCGTGTGTAGATAGTAGACAATTGCGAAACGGACCTTAGCGTGATTGGAAACGCCGTGTGAAGTCAGGAATATCTGTATGCCCGCCCTGCGACACGGACAGGATCGAGTGCTAATTAGTTAGCGTGCATGCATGGTACGGTGGCCGGCCGGTCTGACGGAGACACGGCTAGATGAGATTTCGTGTCTGTTCGCTCCCTGGTCCCGGGCCTCCCGGCGGATTGCCAAATGCATTCTTCTGTTCCCGACGTACGACATCTCTCGTCTCACCTCTATATATGATGCATGCGCCTGTTTTTTTTTTCCGGATTGTGATATATATCACTCAGATATTTTCTTCCAAATAATTATCTAAATTTCTCATCTTTAGATGTGTGCAAAGATTCGTACGTCGCCACCTCCACCTTCTTCTACAGCGATCCCTTCTTCATCCTCTCCAGTGACCGTTTCTTCCTCTATTTCAACGACCCATTCTTTCTCCTCGTCGGCGACCACTTCTTCCACCTCTCCGGTGACTCGAGGGGAGAATTCCGCCCCGTGCCTAGGGTTCACCGTTCCCCAGGCATAAGAGGAGGCCGGGGGGTGGTGGGCGGTGGTGGGGGCGACGGGCGGGGTAGGAGAATAGTAGGCGGTACCGGAGAGCGGCGGTTGGGGAAGACAGTGGCTATTAGGTTGGGTGGGTGCGACATGGCAAGGAGGGGTGTTGGGCGGCGTGGCGAGGTAGGGGCACCGCCGGCCGCGGGTGGTAGAGGGGTGGGGGTGGCAGGGGGAGACGCGCGGAGCTACTACGGCAAGAGGATGGGGTGGCGTTGGCGACGAGGAGGGGGTGGTGTGGAGGGCAACGAGGGAGCGTCGTGGTGGGATCGGGATGAAATGGCGGCTGAGGAGCGGATGAATTGGAAGGTGAGAGGTTAGTGTGGATGTATAAATCTCAAAGTAATTAGATGGTGAAAAATATGATTGATTATTTTCTTTTTTTCCCCTCTGTTGGTTCTAATTGACATGTAGATTTAGCTTTACGCGTCTGCAAATAGAATATGCAGATCCATGTGAATCAGGAGGGAGATCGATGTGGACATTCATATACTCGCACGGCTGGCGTAAATTAAGCTGGCCATCTATGCCTTTTCAGGTGCTAATCATTGTACAAATCAGATGAAAGTAAACGACAAAGGAAAATGTTGCATATCGATCGATGCAGCCTTTCGTACGTGGATTTTAATATGTACCGAGTACATGTATGGAATTAATTAAACCTTGACAGAAACAAAAGATGGTATACATACATGGCACATAGCTGGACCACACCATATATAGGCATAAATTATGCGTCCTGGCCGGTACCATATACTAACTATATTAAAACTGGGATTTCCGTCGCCTAGCGTGCCACCTTATAAGAAATGCGAAAAAAACATTCAGTCCATTTTTTACATATAAATCCTTATTTTCCCAAAAATGGCCTTCTAGCCCAATCACGTCATCCGGTTTGCAAACGAGCCCTCTGAGTTGGCCGAAATAGTTCCGACGCCCTTCGTTCGCTGCTGTCCGTCTAATCGCCGCACCTGCAAGATCGCCTTAGCGCCCAGCTCCATGTGTTCTCGCAAACCTTCGCGTTGCTTTCCTTGTGGTGCGTCGCTTTCCTAGTGGCACACCGTAGCTAGCTTCTCCGCAGTGCCCATCATCTCACTCCCTACACCAGATCTACTACTTCCACTCACCACTGACGTCGCTGCTCCGCCTCCACCAATCGAGCTGCCCCCCCCCCCCCGTCCTCCGTGTGCCTTCCAGTCGAATAGATATGTCCTTCCATCCGTGTGTCCCAGGCCCGTTACCTATCTCTTCTCACGATTCCCTCGTAGCGGCCGCCATCTTAGTCCCTCCCCCAGATCTACTACTACTCTCCACCGGCGTCACTTGCTCCACCTCCACCGGTCGACCTCCTCCCCCTTCCTCCTCCGCGTGCCTTCCGGTTTCTGTTGCAAGTTCTCAAGAAGACATTGCTCTGCCTCCACGGGTCAACCTCCTCCTCCTCCTCCGCGTGCCTTCCGGTCAAATAGATCCGATCCTCCATCCACGTGTCCGATTCCTTCTCACCGGCTACCATCTCAGTCCCTCCCCCAAGTCTACTACTATTGCTCTCCACCGGCATCGCTTGCTCCACCTCCGTCGGTCGAGCTCCTTCCCCTTCCTCCGTGTGCCTTCTAGTTTCGGTTGGAGGTTTTTGATAAGATTTTGCTCCACCTCTGTCGTTCGAACTCCTCTCTGTTCCTCCTCTGCATGCCTTCCGGTTTCCATTGGAGGTTCTCAAGAAGACCTATATAGGTTCGCGAATGATTTTCGAGCCGTCGAGCTCCTCTCCCTTCCTCCTTCGCATGCCTTCCGATTTTCGTTGGGACGTACTCCGCAAGACCTATGCAGGTTCTTCGATTATTTTTGAGGATTGTTTTTAGGTTTTTGTTCATGTTCGTTTTGACAAATAATTATTGGAATATACATGTGAATTTTCTCAGGATTTTGTTTGGTTTCTGATGGTACACATGATCCGTATCCACGGCTCCATGATTGACTGCGAGCTCGACCACGTCATCTTCATCGTCCTTTGACCACGGCCCTTCCTCGACCAAGGCCGGCCCTTCGACCACGGCCCTCCCTCGACCAAGGCCAGCCCTTCAACCACGGCCGACACTTGACCACGCCCGGCATTTCGACCATGGCACACTTTCGACCACGACATACTCTTGGACGATGTGTCGACCACACCCTGCCCTTCAACCTTTTTCTACCACGCCCTGCCCTTGGACCACAGCCGGCCATTCGACCACGCCCGCCCTTCGATCACGTCGTACCCTTCGACCATTTTGGACCACAACCGGCCCTTCGACCACGCCTGCCCTTCGACCATGGCTAGCCCTTCAACCATGTTTTGACCACGCCTGCCCTTCGACCATGACGGTCAGCCCTTCGACCATGCTTCGATCATGGCCGTCCCTTCGACCACGGTCGGCAATCCGGCCATACAACCATGCTTCGACCACGGGTGGCCCTTTGACCACTACACTCCTTCGATCACGACCGGCACTTCGACTAATGCCCTCCCTCAACCAAGGCTTGCCCTTCGACCATGGTCGGCCCTCGAACATGGCCATCCATCGAACATGGCTAACACTTCGACCACGGCCCTCCTTCGACTATTTTTTATCACGGCCCTCCTTTGACTATTTTCGACCACGCCCTGCCCTTCAACCATTTTTGACTACTGTTAGCCCTTTGACCACGGCTGGCCCTTCAACCGTAGCCCTCGTTCGACCATGGCCGGCCCTTTGACCAATGTGGCCCTCGACCACGGCTCACATTTGAGGGAAATTTAACTTTTTGCCACCCTTAAGGATGCCACCTATCCAAATGCCATCCTCTTCATTGCACTCAACAATTTGCCACTCTTAAGATATGCTTGACTAATTTTTTGCCACTTTTGAGCCCACCAGGCGCCAAGTCCACTGCCATGTCAGCGCCCGCGTCATGTCGGCACACCACGCCGCCGCGACGCGCGCCTCGCCGCCGCCGGCCTCGCGCGCGCGCGCCGGCCTCTCGCGCCGCACGCGCGCGCGCCGCGCCTCCCCGCTGCGCGCTCAGCCTCCCGCGCGCGCGCTGCGTCGCCGGCCTTCGCGCCACGCCGCGCCGCGCCGCGCCGCCGCCGCCTCCGCGCGCCGCGGCAAATCTCTGCGGGAGGCGGCGGCGAAGCGGAGGCGCAGCGGCGCAGCGCAGCGGCGCAGCGCGCGCGGGAGGCGGGGGCGCGCGGCGCGGCGGTGGCGCGGAGGCCGGGCGGCGGGCGTGGCACGGAGGAGGCGCGGCGCGCGCGCGCGCGCTGGCGCGGCGGCGCGGCAGGCGCAGCGCGCGCGGCGCGGTGCCGACATGGCGCGGCGCCGACATGGCGATGGACTTGGCGCTGGTGGCTCAAAAGTGGCAAAAATTAGTCAAGCATATCTTAAGAGTGGCAAATTGTTGAGTGCAACGAAGAGGATGGCATTTGGATAGGTGGCATCCTTAAGAGTGGCAAAAAGTTAAATTTCCCCACATTCGACCACGACCAGTACTTTGACCACGACCCTCCTTCAACCTAGGCCGACCCTTCGACCACGGATCTCCTTCGACCAATGCCCTACTTCAACCACGATCGGCACTTCAAACACGGCCCTTTTTCGACCAAGGCCGCCCCATCGACCACGACCTGCCCTCAAATAAAGCCCTCCTAACACTTCCGGCACTTCGACCATGGCCCTCCTTCGACATGATGTGCGCTTTGACCACGCCCTACCCTTCGACCATTTTTGACCACAGCCAGCCCTTTGACCACGCCTACCCTTCGACCACGCCCTGCCCTTTGACCATTTTTGACCATGGTCGGCTCTTCGACCACGCTTTGACCACGGTGGTCAGCCCTTCGACCACCGCCAGCACTTCGACTATGACCGGCATTCTAGCCATTTGACCACGCTTCGACCACAGCCGGCCCTTAACCATGGCTGGCATTCCGACCACGGTTGGCCCTTCGACCATCACTGCCCTTCAACCAGTTTCAACCAAGGCCAGCCCTTCGACCATGCTTCGACCATGGCGGCTAGCCCTTCGACCATCGCTAGCACTTCGACCACAGCCCGCACTTCAGCCATTTGATCGTTCTTTGACCACAGCTGGCCCTTTGACTATGGCCGGCCATTGACCACGACATGCGTTTGACCACGGCTGGCATTTCAACCACGGACCTCTTTCGACCATGGTCGGCCCTTTGACCATGGACCTCCTTCGACCAATAACCTCCTTTGACCAAGGCCGACCCCTCGGCCACGCTTCGACTAGGCAAGAGAAGTGCTTTTTTGAATGGGCAAGAGAAGCGCTTTTCATTTCAAAGGTAGAGCTACAAAAAGCATCTACTGAGCTAACTATCTAATCTAAGTAGTAGAATCTCAATTCAAGGAAGGGATTTCCCGCAGCCAGCCCTTCAACCACGGCCCGCCTTAAACCACGACTAGCACTTCGACCATGGTTAGCCCTCTGACCACCGCCCTCCTTCGACCATTGCCCACGTTCGACCACAGCCAGCACTTTGACCATAGCCCTCCTTCGATCAGGCCGACCCTTCGACCACGGACCTCCTTCGACCAATGCCCTCCTTTGACCAAGACCAACCCTTCGACCACGCTTCGACCACGACCAGCCCTTCGACCACGGCCCTCGTTCGGCCACGGCACTTCTTCGACCACGGCCTTCCTTCCACCACGACCCTCTTTCGATCATGCTTTGACCACAGGCGGCCCTTCGACCGCGGCTCTTCTTCGACCACGGCCGACACTTATAGAGACAAATATTTCTCGCTTGATCGAACACATTAAACTACATATTTTTGTTCGACGCAATGTAGTGCGCTACCCAATCTATTTACGTATAGATTCTTATTTTTTACATGTAGAGCCTTGTTTCTTTTAAAAAACACCTCTTTTCCCCCATAAATATGTACGAGTCCTTACTTTCGGTTTTTTGCATTTAGAGCTCTGTATCATGGCAACTCTTTTACATCGATATTCACATGGTAGCTAGCGCGACATGACGCCACACTTCCGTATCTAGTATATATAGATCAGATCGAGCAAGCGCACCGATAGAAGATAGAAGATTGTCTATGTACATAAGAAACACAAAAACTCGTGCAGTTTCTCATGTAGCTCTTCCACCTACTACGTGCATGCGATTCAATATATATATATATAATTACGTAAGGCACCATGGTGCCTAGGCACCCACATCCGATACACGTGTATTATTGATATTTTTTTTGAGTTTGAGTATGAAAATGTTTTATACTCTTGATATATTTATGGTAAGTAAGTTTTGAACTCAGTTCAAATTAGTTTGAACTACTTTTGAGTTCAATGCAACTACAGTGAGTATATACCATAAAAATAGTTCAAACTAATTAAACTGAAGTTGAATTTAAATTTTTGAGTTTGACATCTCAAATATACTTTTTATGGGTATATGAAGATACCCACATCAAACGTTATAATCTCAAGCAAATCAACGGGTATTGATATTGGTGCCTAGGCACCATGGTGCATGAAACACTCGTCCTATATATATATATATATATGTATATATATATATGTATGTATATATGTATATATATGTATGTGTGTGTGTGTGTGTGTGTGTGTGTGTGTGTGTGTGTATATATATATATATATATATATATATATATATATATATATATATATATATATATATATATATATATATATATATATATATATATATATATATATATATATATATATATATATATATATGGATTGGTTGTATAAAAATGAAATCACTATACTGTTTCAAGTCCCAGACTACACGATAGAGACAAAGTGGTTTATACAAGTTTGGGTATTTCTTGTATTGCGAAGAGATTACAATAGGGGGCGCTCACTGAGCGCGTATGAATGCTAAAATGTTTGCTGCGGATCAGATGAGATTGTCCTACTGGCTTGCCCAACTGGCCATATGATCCTCCGGAAACAGAAAATGTGCACTGAACCTGGCATGCTGCAAGGGCGCGCGTGGCCGCGTGCTACAGCATTTCGATCTGCTCACGATGAACAGACACATAAGCATGCATGCAGTGACTGACTAGTTGACTGGCGTCAACGTCATAAGAGGATACTGACAGGTGGCTGAGAAATGCGCTAAAAGTTCAGAAATATCAAAGTACTACTGCGTTTTGCGATCGTTGGGTGCTAATGTCGGAAGTACGAGCAGTCGTCGTCATAATCAAAACTCCAAAGACAAGAGCATGCACCATTGTCGTTCCCTTCCATGTCGTCCGCCGGCGTCAGCGACATCGGCAAGTACGCATGGCTGCTCATCACGGTTGGCGAGAAGTGCGGCGGTGGGTTCGCCATCAACTGCGACCAGTCGAAGCCCTCGGCCGAGGGAACATGCAGCGGGGGCACCACCACGCTTTCCACTGGCACGTCGTCATGCGCCGTGGAATCATCAGTTGCTTCCTCCCGCAGAGCCGTGGCGGCTCCGGCGGGTGCAGCCTCCCTGTTGGCGTACGAAACCGCGGCCGCGTACACCTCCTCTGGGTCGCTGGTGCTGGCGACGGCGGGCGGCGACTCCGGGAAGTTGAGCCCAGCCTCGGCGCCGCGGCCGCGGAGGCAGACGAACGCCGCGTCAAACGCCCGCGCCGCCTTCTCAGGCGTGTCGTACGAGCCGAGCCATATCCGCTCGCGGCTGTGGGGCAGCCGGATCTCCGACACCCACTTCCCCCATTTGCGCCGCCGCACGCCCTTGTACTTCCTCTCCGCCGCCGGGCTGCCCGACGGCGACTGCTGCACGTGCTGCTCAGGCGGCGGCGGCGGCGGCGACGACGACATGTTGGCTGCCAGCGTAGCGTATCACGAGCTAATGAGCGCGAGCAAAGGCTGCGCGAGTTGTCGCACGTTGGTAGCTCCGCTCGAGTGCTGCTGTATGCAATGGCAAATCGGGAAAGCTCGAATCGACTGCCGCGGCGCCTTCGCGAAATTTATACGGTTCGGTGTGACGCGTCGCCACGGAGACAACCGCGTTGGATGGTGACGTGTACGGGCGCTTACCTGGCTCTGTCCGACGTGGGAGGAAGGGACCATCTAGACTAGATAGAGTTTTTTTGACTGTAGTTTTAGTTTTCTACTTATAATTTTTAAATTCTATCTGTTCGCAAGAAACAGTACAGAAACAGTCGTATATAACTTTAGCCGGTATAACTGAACTCGGTACAGTGTATATTACAATCATCTGTAGACTTCATCTTAAAAAATATACTGTTAAAAATTAATTACTAAAATATAAAGTGACAAACCAAATCTAAAAAACCCACCTTTCTCTGTATGTCAACGACACTGACTTCTTCAGGCTGTAGCGTTCGTGTGTGCCCACGGTTCTGCCCTCTCCGGAATCTTTCTCTTAATTGAGAGAGGCTGTAGGTGGGCCCGCGACGTATGAATCTAGGCTGGAGATTGGCTGTGTTGATTGACGCATTTCCGTACTTTTCTAGAAAGCCTATTTTTGGGCTCTTAATTTTCCTATGTTAATCTAATTTTTGCTCTCAACTCCAAAGTCAGTCTACGTTACATATCCAATTGCCGTAACTAAGTTTGTTATGTGGCAATCATGCCACCTACGACCGTCCATGAAACCAGGCGTAACAAATTTTGTTATGTGGCGATCATGTCACCTACGACCGTCAATGAAATCAGACGTAATCAATTTTGCCATGTGGCAATCTTGTCACCTACGACCGTCCATGAAACCAACCTTGGAGTATGATTTGCACCGGCTATCCTTAATATTTAGGCATGTAAAATAAATTTTACAAATTTTGAGTTGCGATTGAAAATTAGCCTCCACTCGTTTGGGTTTTAGTTTTTGGTTTTTAGTTTGTAACTTCTAATTTCTTAATTTCATTTTTTTTTGGCCTTTTGGTTTTTAGGCTTTTATGCTTTTTCGTATTTATTTATATTGTCTGTGATGAGCTAACTTTTTTATTTTTAACTTTTTTAAATTTAATTTTATCAAATAAGTCACTATTAACTATAGTGCAAAATAAGACAGTTACAGTACCAAACTGTAAAAATAAACTGAAATAAATAGCACCCAAATGTACAAAACCTTCCCTTGATAAAAGATGATCAACCGAAAACGGCTGTGGGTTTAATTTAAACAAATGTCTTTAATTATTCTGATGTACCGTGTGCAGTCGCTCTCGAGCGCGTACCCACTACAGTTTGACCTAACCACTTAACCAGCTAGGCAACCATATGTGACACCATAGTATACAGTCCAGATACCCTGATTTGACTGTGCATCACAGCTTATTAAATGTAGTGTCGGCCACTCCGACTGGATATGCCAAGTACCGATGGCATCTCCCGTCCGTGAGCGGATTCTGACGATGAAGATGACGGCTGCGGTTTGAACCCTCCCTGATGACAATTCCGACTTCCCCAGGACCTCCCTGCTTATCTGTCATCGTACCAGCAGTACTACGGGTCACCTGGTGGACGGCTTGGAATGACAAGCATGTGTGTAGCATACGTGATGCGTGACGCATGAGAGCATAACTCAATTGACTAAGGAGGTGTTTGGTTGTCGGTCACAGTTACCACATCTAAGGTTAGGCAAGTTTGACCATCTTTGGGAGTTGTTTGGTTGCAGCCACAGTTGTGGCAAGATTCCCTTCCAACAAACTAGGTTCCACGTGTCAATGACTCAAAAAAGTGTGGCAAGATTCCCTTAGACTTGCTAAGGTGTGGTAAAGAATTTGAGCATCTCAACTTAGACAAATATGATAATTTTTGTTGGTAAAGTGTGACTAGTAATCAAACAGCTCCTAAGCCACTCAATATAAGTTGCACAAGTTTGAAGAAAAGGCTCGCGCCATGCAAGCATGCGTATGCGCGCATGCATATTGACCATCTAGAGATATCTGATCTCTAGAAGGCTACTTTCAGGAGCGCTGTATGTTGCGTACGTGATGCGTCACGCATAACTCGGTTGACCAATTAGCCATGAGATTGGGCTCGGGCAAACTCGACGCACGCACGGATGCACGGTGCAGCATGTAGGTGTTCGCAGTTGCCTGCAGTGGCGTCACATCTCGTTCGACGGCACGAGCTGGGCCATAGATTCCTCAGCGCGCGGTCGGATGCAAATGACACACGCATGTCTGGTATGTTTACCATGTTTCGGCAGTGCCAAATGGATTGGCGGCCGTTTTGGGTGCCGCCCACTTGGGCAGAAATAAGTTATTTTATGCTTAAAATTGTACCGTAGCTGGCTGAAATTACATTATAACTGATAGTAGCTTATTTAGTATAACTAAATTAAAAAATAAAAATAGAAAAAATAGGTTAGCTCCAATATCAGGCCTGGTGCAATTTGCAAGATACATAAGCGCTCCAATGACACTGAGATAAGGATAAAGAGGTCCCAAAATCTCTTCTCCATCATCCTGTGGTCTGAATTGATCAGTCTCCATTTCTAGAGATCGAACAACCATAGGAGTTTTGGATGGATGTGACTTGTCTATATTGAATTTCTCCAATATTTTCTGGATATAGGCTGATTGATGCACTAAAATTCCAGTGGGAAGATGCTCAAGTTGTAAACCTAAGCAAAATTTGGTTTGACCCAAATCCTTCATTTCAAACTCCGTCTTTAGATGATTGTGTGCTTCATCAATATCTTGTGGGTTGCCGATGATATTTAAATCATCAACATATACTGATATGATGCAAAATCCCGTTTGGGACTTTTTGATGAAAACACATGGACAATCATCATTGTTTGTGTATCCCTTCTGCAAAAGGAACTCACTAAGTCGGTTATACAACATTCTTCCCGACTGCTTTAAGCCATAGAGTGACTTTTGAAGCTTTACACAATACATGTTGCGATTTGCGTTTGGATCCGGTATAGAGATTCCATCAGGGACCTTCATATATATGTCCGAATCAAGTGACCCATATAGATATGCAGTCACTACGTCCATCAACTGCATAGATAGACGATTTTGAACAGCCAGAGATATAAGATATCGGAATGTTATTCCACTCATAATTGGAGAATATGTTTCATTGAAATCAATGCCGGGTCTCTGCGTGAACCCTTGTGCTACAAGCCTCGCTTTATGTCTCACCACCTCATTGTTCTCATTCCGTTTCCGGACGAAAACCCATTTGAATCCCACAGGAAAGATTCCTCGAGGTGTAGGTATTGCATGAGTGAATACCTCTCTTTTAGTGAGTGAGGTTATCTCTGCTTGAATTGCATCTTTCCATTGATTCCAGTCCGAGCGCTTTCTGCACTCTGCCATGGATTTCAATATAATTGATGGAAGTTTCAAGCACCCCTTGTGATGTATCATTATTTCCCAAAATGATTGCATCAGGGCGTTCCGATGTCCCAACATCAGTAATTGAGTGCACTGTTGATGTGGGATGTGAAGGTAGAACCTCCACAGGGTGTTTCTCAACGTGAGGTTGAGTTGCATTCACTGGGTTAGAAGAATTGTTCTTCCTTTTCCTTTGCTTGCTAGAAGCTGCATCTGTGGAAATAGCCGTACTTCTCTCCCTCTTACTTTGGAGTTGAGTAGTTTTATTTGGTACCTCTACTCTTTCCGGCACATTTCTCGCAGGATTGTAGGATTTTGTAACACCCTTATAATCAGTAAATGCATCTGGCATGTTATTTGCAATGTGTTGCAAATTAATGATATTCTGAACTTGTAGTTCAGTTTCAGAAGTACGTGGATCAGAGTTGGAGATGTCTATGGCATCCCAATTGATTTCCTGGCATTTTTTGTGGTTTTCAATTCCTCCCCCTAATGCCGGAAAATGATCTTCATTGAAGATACAATCAGCGTACCGGGCAGTGAATAGATCCCCTGTAAGGGGTTCCAGGTATTTAATGATCGACGGAGATTGATATCCCACATAGAACGGTTATGGTCGGAGTCCAAACCATGGTCCAAGGGGCAGTGGTTGAAGTCAAAGGGCCGTGGATGAAGTCAGGTCGTAGTCGAAGTCGAAGAGCCGTAGTCAAAGTCAAAGGGTTGTAGTTAGGCTGTGCTCGAAAACAAAGGACCACGATCGATCGTCGACTACTGCCAACTTATGACCACCAGCGATGGTCGATTGTTCCCGACCTACGATCACGCGCAATGGTCGACGGCTTCTGACTTACGACGACGAGGTGTGCTCGAGGGCTCCCAACCTACGATCACGAGGTGTTGTTGATATCTTCTGACTTATGACCACGAGGTGTGATCGATAGCTTTCGACCTACTTGACGGATTTAAAAACTTTTAGAGCATGTTTGTATACATATTTTAAAAAATTTTACCACCCGTGAGTTTTAAACCATATAGTATGATAAATTTTAAAAATCCGTAGCAACGCATATGCATTCGACTAGTATAGCCTATTGGTGAAGTGCCCACCATAGGCCAAGGCTTCAAGCCCAGGCTCAGGTTTCCCAACACTCCCCCTTGGATACATATTCGACACGTTCATACCTCATCAAAACTCCATATAAAACCTAGTGAGAAAAATTTGGAGAAAGAGTACATGATACATGTTATGCTGTGTTGCATGAATTGCCTTATTAAAAACCCTGGCCAAGAAACTCCAGCAAAACTCGTCAAGGGAAAAAGAGTACAATCCACCAAATTTCATTTAATCTTCAGGATTTATTCTTTGGGAACTCAATTTTCATGATCAAGTTTAATAACAAGCTTGAGAAAAATCTTCCCCTGAATTCTGCACCTCTCTAAGTCTCATCATTCCAATTCATCGTACACATCCTTCAAAACTAGATGCTGGTAGTGACTTAGTGAATAAATCTGCAAGATTTTCACATGACTTAGTATGCAGTACCTTAATTTCATCCATCTTTCACAATTTATGAGTATAGACGAACTTAGGGTTGATATGCTTTGTGAGATGACTCTTCACGTAACCCGTCTGCACTTATGCAATACAACCTGCATTATCTTCAAAGATAATTGTGGGAGCTTGCATGATATTCATCCCACATGACTGCTGGATGTGGTGAATCATTCGTTGGAGCCAAGCACATTCTCGTGCGGCTTCACATAGCGCTATGATTTCCGAGTAGTTTGTCGAAGCTGCTACAAGACTTTGCTTAGATGATTTTCATGAAATTGCAGTTCCACCACATAGGAATACAAAGCCTGTTTGTGACCTTGCAGTATGTGGGTCTGACAGGTACCCTGCATCTGCATAGCCAGTTATATTCAAGTCTTGATTCTTTCTGTAGAACAATCTAAGGTCCTTGCTTCCTTGGAGGTATCAAGAGATGTCCTTGATTCCCTTCCAGTGGCCAAAGTGCGTGGTGAGCAACGGCTGAGCGTAGCAGTGGGGCCGGCCTTGACTTCGGGCACAGGCATGAGGTGGTGGCCAGTGGTGGCTTTAGGCCAACGACAGCGGGCGTGACTTTGAGCATGGCAGTAGTCGCGGTGGCCATCAGCTTTAGGCGAGGTGCGGGGGTGGCTTCCACCGTTAGCTTCGGGCACAAGGGAAAATTTGGCGGCTGGTGGTCGGTGACCTTCAGGTGCCGTCGGGTTCGGCGTCGAGTGTGACAGCAGATCAGTGGTGGGGCCTTCTTCGGGCGATCGGTGACCGGCGCAGCGGCAGCGGGAAGAAGCCGGCAACTTCGGGTGGCGAGCGTCTTCATGCACTAGCAGGCCAAGTGGCTATTTTAGGCACGGAGCACGGTGGCCAGTGTTTCGGGCACGGGCAACGTCGACTACGCCTTCCGGCGGCAGGTGCCGAGGGTCGGCCTTGTGTGGCGGCCCCAAGTTCAGAATGGTTGCCGTTAGTCGAGGCGGCAGCGGCCCGTGCGGGGGTGCACGGCCGGAGCATTGGGAGGCATGGCTGCGGGCCAGCGGCGCTACCGTGCGGCGGCCGTATAGGGCCGACGACAATCCGGCGCGGCTACGGGCCTGCGCAGCGGCCGTTCGAGGCCGGCGGCATGTTCGGCCGTGCGAGATTTTTTTTCATTTTTCTCTTTTTTTCAATCTACAATGCAATCAATATCTACCCTTTCATATAATCTACCGATCGACATTATGCCCGTGACTTCAAGTCTGCTCGTGGTAGATTAGAGCGGATTTGCACCATAGAAAATAATCTAGAATGCAAAATCTACGGAATTTAAAGCGATCTAGATGTAGACAATTCAATCTACTAATACTTCGATGATTACCTTTTGATTCACCGGAGCGATTCGTGCTGATAATGTGTTGAGGAACCGTCGCTGGCGAGTCTAATCCGATCAATTCCTCTCCTATGCAAAAGAGATAATCAAACACGGATGATATAAATAGTAGATTGAAAACATAGAGATAGGGGGAGAACTCCTGATTTTTCTTTATTACTTTCTCTTTTCACGTTTACAAAATAGCCAATAGGACTCTATTATAACCTAGTGGTGAGGTGTCTACTATGAACCAAGGCTTCAAATTCAGATTCAGGTTTCTCAACAGTATTATTAAGATCGAACCATTCGAGTCTAATTTGAACTCTACGTATAATTGGATGGCTGTAAGGTCGAGTCCCGTGGTCCCCCGTCTAAAGTTTTTCTTTTCCCGAAACTCGCGGCTTTCCCCTATATGCTCACCTCGACAACTTGATCATCGCAGCAAGATAATTGCTGCACGTGTTTGCTAGAAAAAAAACGAGTCGAAGTCGATAACATGTGCAGCAGTAACAACTACGAACTCATGCATGCAAAGCTAAAAGAAAGAGCAACATCTATGTATATGGCTTGAGTTGATGTCTGCATGTTTCGCCATGAGGTGCCGATCGTAACACAACTAATGTATATGGCTTAATAACTTGCTGAACTCATCAATGATACATGTATCCTCCTAGGTTACGTTGTTTTGTTCTTTCTCAGGTTACGTTGTTTTGTTCTCTCTCTTAGGTTGCAGAATATATACGTGCCTATATACTATGGTTTCATAGCTCAGAAATTAGAGTTGTATTCAACTATTAAGTAAGAAGCTCTATCATATGTCTAATTGATCCGAACGGTATAGTTCCTTCTCTTGTTTCACCGATTAATATGCTAACTTTTATCCCTTGAGAGCAAACGCAATGGCCTTTTTTTTTTCTATCGCTTTACTAGCCGTACGTTGCTCTGGATGAAAAACCATGTTAACCCATACCGAGCCGCCGTTGCTAGGTGCAGCCTGCGCCACGTCTTCAGCTCTGTCCTGGCCCATATCCTGCCTCCACCGCGGTGCTCGACGACCTACCCCGAGCATGCTCAACCCATGCCTCCCGGCCCCACCACCACGCTTGGTCGGAACAATTTGAGCAGTCGTTCCAATAGCTGAAAATTGCAGGAATGGAGAAACAAAAGCATAGTCAATAATCAATTGGATGCCGACTCACTATCTCTTGTAAACAAGCAATAAGCATGACCTACAAAAGATCACATGCAAAACGATTCTTCACTCCTGATCACAGGTATTTAGTTGAAAACAAGGCATCTCTGCAAGTCAGGATCACCATGACAGTAACAGCGTTAATTTTCTTATGGAGCATGAGTATGAACAAGCATATATATGGCAATGGTGACAAAGTTGCAGAATGCCTCGGGTCTTATTTGCAGAACCGATAGTTAATAATATGAAGAAGGTCGTTCAGAGACACAAGATCAAGTACTAGCTAGAAAACTCCCATTTGAGTGCTTATCATTTTTTACAGAAGAAATCCGATGCTATCAAAAAGATACCAAACGTGACTAATTAACCTGTAAGCACAAATGAAAGTGCAAACCAACTACAAACTAATGATGAACGTACCCATTCATGGGCGTTATTTCTCACCAGCACAATCTTGTCCCAAGACTGGTGCTGGGACGACAAGGGTGGCAGTCCTTTTGTGAGCAGCACTGGAAAATGGCAACACCTTCTTCAAGTTCAGAAAGAACAAGCTATACATATGGATATTGTAATGGTTCAAACTGGGTTGGGTTTAAGAATTCGTTCAACCGGAAATCAGTATTGCAAAAAAAAATATGGTAAGTTGGTCGTATATGTAGGAACCTAACACTAAATCCTACACGCACAATTACTTGTGGATGCACATTACATGAGAAAAACAAACAAACACAAAGATATGGAAAGAATTTTTATCAATACGAACTTGACTTACGTTGCTTTTCTTCTTTTCTCTTGTTTGCCTAAAAAAAAATGATATGTCCCAAGACTGGTGCTGGATGACAAGGGTGGCAGTCCTTTTGTGAACAGCACTGGAAAATAGCAACACCTTCTTCAAATTAAGATTTAAGTTCAGAAAGAACAAGCTATACATATGGATATCGTAACGGGTTAAGCTGGGTTGGGTTTAAGAATCCGTTCAACCTGAAATCAGTATTGCAAAAAAAAAAAAAAAACCGATGAGTTGGTCGTATATATTTAACCGTGTCACAGTCTCATCTGTAAGGATTAACAAACAAAAATATCTACACAAAGAAATGAGCCCCAAAATATCTTGTTACCTTACTATGTAGGTCAAAGTTTTTCAGAAAGGCCGTTGTAAACTACAATCCAAATAAATACTTTTCAGTTCAGAGTTGTGCTGAAAAATTCCCTCCGGCTTAAGTTAGACTGCATTCGCTGCAATTAGAGCAAGCACAATAAGGTCCTGTTTGGCACGACTCCATTTCACAAGTGGAGCTGTTTTTTTACTTCATAAGTGGAGCTGGGTGAAGCTACTTTTTTCAGCTCCACCCAAGGAGCTACTTTTGTCTCAGCAGGTTTTAAGGGACTCCTTGGGTGGAGCTATTTTGTTGTACCCCGTTTGGCACAAAACAGCTCCAGGAGTCGGTGGTGGAGCTGTGCCAAACAGGGCCTAATGGTCTTATAGCCAAGCTAGTCAGCATTTTTGCTGATGTGGAGGAGAGAAGAGAGGAGAGAGATGAGAACTTGGCTCTCATGCAAGTAACAAGCTGGGCACGGGAGCCTATGCAGTGGTGGGCCTAGATAATAAATGTATGTGAGGAGGAATATGAAAGAGAATGTAAGACATGGTATCACATAATAAAAAAAAATATTTTGTAGACAAATTATTGTATAACTTGACTTATAGTCAAACACTTTGCTCTATTATTGGACTTGCTCTTAGTGAGCAAAGAATTCTGTCGCCTCATGGTTCTCAATATCTCATCACCTGATTAGATGGTGATGCCACGTGCAGTCGTCACTCTCGATCGGTTACCGCGTGCAATAACTCTCAAGCGTTTACTACTCGCTGCATGCAATGGGAACCAACCCCCCCCCCCCTCCCTTTTTTTGTAAAGTCACCTGGACGGCTTGGAAGTATATATAGGACCTGACATGACGAAGAAACAGCGTACATACGCTTTCTAGCCTTGGTCTAGATGGTGGCTAATTGCTAAGCGGACCACCCTAGTGTGATTGGAAACACCGTGTGAAGTCGGGGATATCTGCACGAAGCCATGCGCCTTAAAGAAAGCCCGCAGGAGGCTAGCATGCATGCACTGCGATGTGGACAGGATCGAGTGCCCGCAGGCCAGCATGCATGCATGCATGCATGTTGGTGAGGTGAGGCGAGGTGAGGTGCATGCACGCTACCTAATTGCATGGTACGGTGGCCGGCCGATCTAACAGGGCCTCCCGGGGGATTGGCAAATGCATTCTCTTGTATTGCATGCATGCGCATGTTTTTTCCCTGTCGGTTCTAATTGACATGCAGATTTAGCTCTACGCGTCTCAAATAGAATATATAGATCCATGTGCATCACGAGGGAGATCGATGTGGCTATACATATACTCGCTCGTGATGCACATGGATCTGCATATTCTATTTCAAGCCTATAACTTGTAGAAACATGGATCTCCTTTAATTTCAGTTGCTTGGTTCGATGTGTATTATTTCAGTTGTTCTCTGTAGTTTCGTCAACATGGATAGTTGAAACATAATAGAGCTAGAGCAAAGTATATTCCATGAAGAACACAATACAGTACCTTATGGGACACTTTAGGGAAACTCTTGACAATTGACATAAAAGAATAATTGCTATTTTAATTTGAGTCCAGAAATTATCAAAACATACATAAAACATATTGAACATGCGTTCCACACTGAAAGAATTAAAATCAACAGGAGGATCAATGGTGACTGGTTGGGCATAGTCATCGAGTTTTGGAGCATCAAAGGACCTCAAGTTGTTCACATGTCATTGTCATCCACATGAAAAATTCTCAGATTTAGGGAGCACAGAAGTGTGTGTTCTTATGTCTAAGTCAACAGAAGGCTGTAAATGAGAAATATGTTGTCAATTCACAATTGCATAACCATATTGGACTACTGCAGAAACTAAGATTCTAAGAAACATATTGGCCAATTCACAATTAAACCAACCTGCACTGCGGCTGCCGGCCAGGGCAGCGGACGGAGTCACGGAGGTCGGAGGAAGGAGCGCGC
Organism: Dendrocalamus sinicus; assembly: GCA_036346575.1. Taxonomy (NCBI): domain Eukaryota; kingdom Viridiplantae; phylum Streptophyta; class Magnoliopsida; order Poales; family Poaceae; genus Dendrocalamus; species Dendrocalamus sinicus. Next base: position 4,667,689 of record CM070656.1, on the reverse strand, counting down.
CAGCCGCCGGCGCCCGGGCGCCGGATCTGAGAGACAGACGAGGGAGAGCCGGAGAGGGACAGGGACCGCGCTGCGGGCTGCGGCCGCTGCCGATTGCTGGACTGAGGCTGCTGCGCGCGCCGCCGGCGGCGGTGGCGAGTCACGAGGTCGGAGGAAGGAGCGCGCGGCCGCGCGGCGCCGGCGCCGGATCTGAGAGATAGACGAGGGAGAGCCGGAGAGGGACAGGGACCGCGCTGCGGGCTGTGGCCGCTGCCGATTGCTGAACTGAGCGGTTGAGCCCGAGGAAGGAGCGTCGAGCCGCCGAGCGCGCCAGCTGCCGCCGCCCGAGCGCCAGGCCACCGGATCTGAGAGCTAGGGTTGGACTTGAGTCGCTCGCTCGCTCTGTCGCAGGAGAGATGTGGACGAAGAGACCGAAGACGGCGCCTGACTGATGAGTCAACTCGAGACGGCGAGCCGCGCGTGGGCCGTGGGCCGTTTGGGGTGGGAGACGGAGACCGAAGGCGGACTGCGGACAGCGCACTGGGCCGTTCGGCTATTCGGCCGGACGTTTAACCGTACCATGTGTTAGAAGCTTCCTTAAGACCCAATTCTATATATATATATATATATATATATATATATATATATATGTATTTATGTATGTATATACTATACCTAATATATAGCAGATTTTTTTGCAAAAAATTTTGAGTATTCAGCTGAATACTCATGAATTACTGTAGATCCTCCCCTGATTCGATAGATGTACTCCCAGTCCCGCTTAATAAAATCCACGTACGAAAGAGCTGCATCGATCGATATGTTTAATTTTCCCAGTCCCACATAAGAGCAAGTCCAATAATGATCTTATAGCCAAGCTAGTCAGCATTTTTGCTGATGTGGAGGAGAGAAGAGAGGAGAGAGATGAGAGCTTAGCTCTCATGCAAGTAACAAGCTGGGCACGGGAGCCTATGCAGTGGTGGGCTCAGATAATAAATGTATGTGAGGAGGAATAGGAAAGAGAATATGAGACATGGTACCACATAATAATAAAAAAACCTTTTGTAGACAAATAGAAGATAAATTATTGTATAACTTGGCTCTTATAACTTGACTTATAGCCAAACACTTAGCTCTATTATTAGACTTGCTCTAATAAAATCCCCCGGGACCGGCCGGCCACAGTACCATGCAATTATGCATGCATGTTGCACGCATAATTTATGTCTATATTCCCTCACCTCACCAACATGCATGCATGCTAACTAATTAGCACTCGATCCTGTCCGGCTCGGAGGAAAAGACGCGTTGCGCGAGACTTGCCGGCTTCGGCGACGACGGGCGATCGCCTCGGTTTGGCAAAAAAGATGCCGAGTCGAAAAACGCACTAGATGACGGCGCATGGTTTGGATTTGATAAATTTTTTCTTTTTATGAATCTCTCAAATCTTAATCTTCTGTTCTCTGATACCACTTATTGCAAATAATGCACAGAAAAATAGAGACAAAAGACATAAATTTTTACGTGAAAAACCCTTGCGGGAAAAAACTACGAGCGCTCGAAGGCAAATCACTATAATGTAGAGATATTACAATAGAGCGTTTGCTCTTCCTATGGGCTACTGGGGTACATATATATAGTGTGAGAGAAAAGGGTCCCACACGGAGAGAAAACTGAATTAGAGTCGGTTGTTACACATTGACAACACATCTGATACAACCTGTGCATACACCTGCCATGCCACATCTGGTATGAGGCGATGAAGTGTCCTACACAGACACGATACGAATTCGGATCAACTTTAACAATTTCGGCAGGGACGACGGTCTAAGACAGATAAATGGGTGTAGGGCCAACATGGTATACTTGCCCTCGCCACTGTTTCGAGCCTACTCTGAGCGTTGCATATCCAGCTACAGCTTCTGTTTTACCTTCTTCGAGAGTTAAAAACAAATGAGATGGTTTCTTGAAGTGGATTCTCTAAATGATTTCTTAGGCTCCAAATCATATAGGCCGTCCGCTATCGTCTCAAAAAGTATAGAAAAAAACATCAATTAAAACCAAAAATCATTGGCCGTACCATAAAAAAAATAGAACCATAGACCATTGCATGTGGCCGCCAGTGAAGTGATTTGGACTAATTATATATTCGTCCATCGATGGATACACCACCGAAAGAAAAGTATTCCCGGTAGATTAAAATTTGTACCAATTAAATTGATGTACTACCGTTTAAATCATTCTGATGCAAATTTAAATTCTTAATTAATTTATTAGTCACATGTAAATGGTAGAACCACGTGCGTATCCTACGTGTCCATTCATCCCTGTCCCAACTGGACACGTCGGACAGACAGCCACGTACGTATCCTTATTGTAGCACACCAACGTTACAGGGCAGCTTGAAGAGGTCAGTCTTGTTGATTGACTGAAAAAGAACATACTCGTCTCCGTGGTCCCTTCCTCCCTGTCCGAACTGGACACGTCGGACAGACAGCCAGGTAAGCTCCCGTACACGTCACCATACAACGCGGCTCCCCGACGCGTCACACCGAACCATATAAATTTCGCGAAGGCGCCGCGGCAATCGATTCGAGCTTTACCGATTTGCCATTGCATACAGCAGCACTCGAGCCGAGCTACCAACGTGCGACAACTCGCGCAGCCTTTGCTCGCGCTCATTAGCTCGTGATACGCTGCGCTGGTAGCCAACATGTCGTCATCGTCGCCGCCGACTGAGCAGAACGTGCAGCAGTCGCCGTCTGGCGGCCCGGCGCCGGAGAGGAAGTACAAGGGCGTGCGGCAGCGCAAATGGGGGAAGTGGGTGTCGGAGATCCGGCTGCCCAACAGCCGCGAGCGGATATGGCTCGGCTCGTACGACACGCCTGAGAAGGCGGCGCGGGCGTTCGACGCGGCGTTCGTCTGCCTCCGCGGCCCCGGCGCCGAGGCCGGGCTCAACTTCCCGGAGTCGCCGCCCGCCGTCGCCAGCACCAGCGACCAGCAGGAGGTGTACGCGGCCGCGGTTTCGTACGCCAACCGGGAGGCTAAACCCGCCGGAGCCGCCACGGCACTGCGGAAGGAAGCAATTGATGATTCCACGGCGCATGACGACGTGCCAGTGGAAAGCGTGGTGGCGCCCCCGCTGCATGTTCCCTCGGCCGAGGGCTTCGACTGGCCGCAGTTGATGGCGAACCCACCGCCGCACTTCTCGCCAACCCATGCGTACCTGCCGATGTCGCCAATGGCGTCGGACGACATGGAAGGGAACGACTATGGTGCATGGCCTTGTCTTTGGAGTTTTGATTATGCTGAAGACTGCTGGTACTTCCGACATTAGCACCCAACGATCGCAAAACGCAGTAGTACTTTCATATTTCTGAACTTTAAGCGCATTTCTCGGCCACCTGTCAGTATCCTCTTATGATGTTGACGCCAGTCAACTAGTCAGTCACTGCATGCATGCTTATGTATGTTCTGTTGTGAAAGATGGAGACAAGTGTATGCAAAAGAAACTGTTGCTTTCTATTAATCAATTCTGAGACAGTACATTCATTATATAGATAATGAATAGGTGGCATAAAAGGTGCCTTTATGAAAAAGCATCTGTCCCTTTCTAATGTAACTGTACATTGGGCAGTTGAGCAACTGGTGTTTAACACTCCCCCTTGACCAATGTATCTTCACATGATCACCTTGATTCATCATCTTGAAATATTTGGTGTATTTCCACGTACTAGTTGCAACGGGGAGGTTGCATGGTATGCAGTTGGACGCAATTGAATCAAGTCAGCAGCGTGTAAGACTGCGTGACCCCAACATGATGTTGGTAGATTGCAATTCTGTAGTAAAGGTCTGACAATAAGTTTCACTCTCTTGATGAGAGATTCTGCCAACCCATTTTGAGTATGAACATATGGGACCGAGTGCTGAACTTGAATTCCTAAAGCCATGCAATAATCATTGAAGGCACGTGAGGAAAATTCAGCAGCATTATCCATTCGGATTGATCGGATTTGATGTTTAGGATATTGTGCTTTAAGTTTGATAACTTGTGCAACAATTTTAGCAAATGCATGGTTCCGTGTGGAAAGTAGACACACATGAGACCATCGTGTAGATGCGTCTATTAGAACCATGAAATACCTGAACGACCCAGACAATGGTTGAATGGGACCACATATGTCACCTTGAATGCGTTCAAGGAACTTTAGAGGTTCGGCATGAATTTTGAGGTAAGAGGGCCTCAAAATAAATTTCCCAGTGGCACATGCGGTGCACATAAAATCTGAGGATTGGGAAAATTTTGCATCACTTAAAGTGTGACCAACAGAATTGTTTATAATTTTCCTCATCATCCCTATTCCAGGATGGCCAAGGCGATCATGCCAAGTTTGGAATGCGTTAACATTCTAGAAAATTACTTTGTAAGCAACATGTGGTACGGGGTTGATGTATGTGTAGTACAATCCAGACGGGAGTGAGGGAAACTTTTCAAGTGTCTCTTTGCCATATCCGTGATCTTTTGTTATGAGAAGAAACTCCTCATTGTTGTCCTCATGAGTTTCAACATGAAACCCATTCTTACGAATATCTCTATAACTCAATAGGGTACGAGTTGAATCGGGATACAATAGTGCATCCTCAATTGTTATTGATGTACCCATAGGAAGCATAATAGTGGCCCGACCGGTGCCAACTATTACAGCATCGCGTCCAGCGATTGTTAAAATATTTCCTTTGTTCTTTGTGAGAGTTTGGAAATATTTTATCTCCCTGAGTATAGAGTTAGTAGTACCGCTATCCACTAGGCACATTTCCTCAGCCATCAGATCGACTTCCGTACAATCTTGTCTTCTTTTCCACTCTGTTGTATTTGTGTGGATGGCAGAGCGTGCTGATGACGTGTTGTGAAAGATGGAGACAAGTGTATGCAAAAGAAAATGTTGCTTTCTATTAATCAATTCTGAGACAGTACATTCATTATATAGATAATGAATAGGTGGCATAAAAGGTGCCTTTATGAAAAGGCATCTGTCCCTTTCTAATGTAACTGTACATTGGGCAGTTGAGCAACTGGTGTTTAACATGTTCATCGTGAGCAGATCGAAATGCTGTAGCACGCGGGCCGTTGCAGGTGTTACAACTTGTGAAGTTGTACGGATGATCTCATCCAGGAAACATCTGCAGTTACTCTCTCTCTCATCTGAACCGATGGGTCCATGGAGCAGTTGCCCATGGTGTCCGTACGGCATGTATAAATACATATCAATGATCAATCAAAGGATAGAGAGTTCATTTGCCATTCACTGTTTCCAGTTTCCAGTTTCCGTTTACTTTTCACACGTTATCAACATCATACCATGCTGCTGACTTGATTCAATTGCGTCCAACTGCATACCATGCAACCTCCCCGTTGCAACTAGTACGTGGAAATACACCAAATATTTCCCATCTGCGGAAGTTAGGTTGCGCTACATACGTACCGATCTCCCCACCGCAGCGTACATCTATGGGCCCACACAGGAAATTGGGGATCTACGTGGGATATCAATCTTCGTCGATCATTAAATAGTTGGAACCCCTTACAGGGGATCTATTCACTGCTCGGTACGCTGATTGTATCTTCAATGAAGATCATTTCCCGGCATTAGGGGGAGGAATTGAAAACCACAAAAAATGCCAGGAAATCAATTGGGATGCCATAGAAATCTCCAACTCTGATCCACGTACTTCTGAAACTGAACTCCAAGTTCAGAAGATCATTAATTTGCAACACATTACAAATAACATGCCAGATGCATTTACTGATTATAAGGGTGTTACAAAATCCTATAATCCTGCGAGAAATATGCCGGAAAGAGTAGAGGTATCAAATAAAACTACTCAACTCCCAAGTAAGAGGGGGAGAAGTACGGCTATTTCCACAGTTGCAGCTTCTAGCAAGCAAAGGAAAGGGAAGAACAAATCTTCTAACCCAAGAAATGCAACTCAACCTTACGTTGAGAAACACGCTGTGGAGGTTCAACCTTCACATCCCACATCAACAGTGCACTCAATTACTGATGTTGGGACATCGGAACGCTCTGATGCAATCATTTTGGGAAATAATGATACATCACAAGGGGTGCTTGAAATTTCCATCAACTATATAGAATCTGGAGAATCATATGACAGAAAGTCTACAATTGTCGATATCTATTTCTCTGAAGCAATTGCAGAAATCATCCGAAATGATCCAGATCCTAAGACCATGGCAGAGTGCAGAAAGCGCTCGGACTGGAATCAATAGAAAGATGCAATTCAAGCAGAGATAACCTCGCTAGCTAAAAGAGAGGTATTCACTCATGCAATACCTACACCTCGAGGAATCTTCCCTGTGGGATTCAAATGGGTTTTCGTCCGGAAACGGAATGAGAACAATGAGGTGGTGAGACATAAAGCGAGGCTTGTAGCACAAGGGTTCACGCAGAGACCCGGCATTGATTTCAATGAAACATATTCTCCGGTTATGAGTGGAATAACATTCCGATATCTTATATCTCTGGCTGTTCAAAATCGTCTATCTATGCAGTTGATGGACGTAGTGACTGCATATCTATATGGGTCACTTGATTCGGACATATATATGAAGGTCCCTGATGGAATCTCTATACCGGATCCAAACGCAAATCGCAACATGTATTGTGTAAAGCTTCAAAAGTCACTCTATGGCTTAAAGCAGTCGGGAAGAATGTTGTATAACCGACTTAGTGAGTTCCTTTTGCAGAAGGGATACACAAACAATGATGATTGTCCATGTGTTTTCATCAAAAAGTCCCAAACGGGATTTTGCATCATATCAGTATATGTTGATGATTTAAATATCATCAGCAACCCACAAGATATTGATGAAGCACGCAATCATCTTAAGACGGAGTTTGAAATGAAGGATTTGGGTCAAACCAAATTTTGCTTAGGTTTACAACTTGAGCATCTTCCCACTGGAATTTTAGTGCATCAATCAGCCTATATCCAGAAAATATTGGAGAAATTCAATATGGACAAATCACATCCATCCAAAACTCCTATGGTTGTTCGATCTCTAGAAATGGAGACTGATCAATTCAGACCACAGGATGATGGAGAAGAGATTTTGGGACCTCATTATCCTTATCTCAGTGTCATTGGAGCGCTTATGTATCTTGCAAATTGCACCAGGCCTGATATTGCATTTGCAGTGAACTTGCTAGCTCGACATAGCGCTTCTCCTACCAAACGTCATTGGACGGGAGTAAAACATATCCTCAGATATGTTAATGGTACAAGAGACCTTGGATTATTTTTCCAAAGGAACCCAGATCTTAATATGATTGGATACACTGATGCCGGCTATTTATCTGATCCCCATAATGGCCGATCCCAGACAGGTTTTGTGTTCTTACACGGAGGAACAGCTATTTCATGGAAATCTTCAAAACAGACTCTGGTGGCTACCTCAACAAATCACTCGGAAATAATTGCACTATATGAGGCCTCACGTGAATGTGTTTGGCTCCGTAGAGTGATTAACCACATACAACAATCATGTGGCATTGGTGCCATCGATTCACCAACTATTATCTATGAAGATAATTCTGCTTGTGTTACACAGATGGAGACAGGATACATAAAGAGCAACATAACCAAGCATATTTCTCCTAAGTTGTTTTATCCCCATGAGTTAAAACAAATGGGTGAAATAAACATCTTGCAAACCAAATCATGTGATAACCTCGCTGATTTGTTTACTAAGTCCTTACCAGCTTCCTCGTTCCAGAAATGTGTTCAAGGAATTGGTATGCGACGACTTCGAGATTTGCAAGATTCAGGGGGAGAAATCTCCTAAATGTTACTCCGTCCAAAGCATCATATTACACTCTTTTCTTTGTATGAGTTTTACTCACAAGGTTTCTCATATAAAGTTTTTAATGAGACAATATTAGCATAAGCATATGTCGTATTTCCTATTTTTCCCCATCGAGGTTTTTTTAGGAGATATCAATGACATATATTGTCCTCTAAACTATCTATGAGTTTTCTCCTGCAAAGGTTTTTCTCATATGAGTTTACAATGAGACAATACTCGTTATATGTTGTATCACTTTCTCCTTATTTTCCCATTGGGTTTAAAGGAGTTTTTAACAACGTATCTATCAAATATTTCTCCTCGTTTTTATCCTACAGGACTTTTTGGAAGATTAATACTATTCATTGATCTCAAAGATGGATTTGATCAAGGGGGAGTGTTACAACTTGTGAAGTTGTACGGATGATCTCATCCAGGAAACATCTGCAGTTACTCTCTCTCTCTCTCTCTCTCATCTGAACCAATGGCTCCATGGAGCAGTTGCCCACGGTGTCCGTACGGCATGTATAAATACATATCAATGATCAATCAAAGGATAGAGAGTTCATTTGCCATTCACTGTTTCCAGTTTCCATTTACTTTTCACAGCAGGCATGCCAGGTCCAGTGCGCATTTTCTATTTCTGGTCTTTTAAGGGATATAACATGCATTTTTATTTTTGTAGGAAAATTATAAGGTCCCGTTTGAAACGCAAATTTTTTTTACATAATTTCATAGAAAATAATTCAATTCCCCTTCATGGAACAAGCATTACTACAAAAGAGACTATACTATATGACTACATCACAGACGATTCTTAGGGAACTGTCTATGCTTAAACTATCACAGATAGTTTGTACTAACAACCGTCTGTGATGTTTTCACAAACGGTTATTAACATAAACCATCTGTGATAATTGAGACATCACAGATGGTTCGTGTTAATAACCATGTGTGAAAGTTACGGACATTACAGATGGTTCATATAAAAAATCATCTCTGATATTGCAGACATCACAGACAGTTTCTATAATAAACCGTCTGTGATATTACGGACATCACAGACGGTTTGTATGAATAACCATCTGTGAATTATCATAGACGGTTATTAATACGAACCATCTGTGATAGTGTTGTATCATATACGGTTTGTGGTTGGAACCGTCTAGGATAATCTGCGCTATTAAATAGCAGGCGTACGTAGTCTCGACACAGATCTGTCTTTATTGCGCTGCATTAGTGGAGCGAGGCGGCCGGCTTTGGGAAGTTTGGTGAAAACATATCGCTTGTAGATCTATATATGCCTTCTTGGTGATCAAAGTTTAGTACTCAATTGCTTCTAATAACTTATATGCCTTGTAACAGAAAGAGATGATAGCTAGGTTTTTGTTTAGATCTAAGTAGCTAGCTAAATAGGTTTAGCAAGATAATGGTACTTTGCTCAATTTCAGAATGGATAAGTACTCCTAGTTTACCTAAATATATTATTGCTTAATATTATTGTTTCATGAATACATGGCTAACTTCCTAGCTACCTACTATAGATGTGTGTAATTAAGTAGCTAGTCTGATTTGCTATAATAACATTAATAATCCAATTTGACACCCATTTGCTACATGTGTAGCGTAGATAGACGAAGCTGGATGTACGTTGAGAACTATATGAATGAACAGTACATTAATGGTATTCACCCACGAGCCAATCATGTTCACTGTTTTTCGTTTTTGGCCTATTTTTTGCGCAACCTGCCTTTAAATGGAAAAAAGTCAGAACTTTTGCAATGATTTTTTTGATCATTGATTGGAATAGGTTCCTGAAATTCAAGACTAAGGTGCATACTAAATTTCAAATGAATTAATGTTTTGGTTTGAGAGTTACTCAATTTTAGGTTTTGGCCTGCTTTGGTGCAGTAGAATTTTACGAACCAAAAGATCTCAATTCTCTCAAGTTTTTTTAGGTTTTTTTGGTTGAGATAGGTTCTTAAGGTCATGAACTAGTCTTGGTTCAAGTTTTTAAGTCTTTTGAATTGATAAATCAAAAGTTTGATAATTTTTGGATTCAAAATAGTGCTATTTTCACTATTCATGGATTGGAATCACTATAGCACCGAGATTTTTTTGGATTTTTGGCTCATTGATCTTTATACCTTCTCATAGCTATTGGAGTGAATATTAGGAGAATACTTAGAAAAATTTTAAAAGCACCATTCACCCCACACCCCCTTTTATTGTTATACCGGTCCTACAGTGGTAAAGTCCTTTTGTTATACATTCTAATGCATATGATGAAAATACAATTGTATATTTTTATACAACTTCAATACCTATTTATGATTAATCTTCACCTAACGAGAGAACTTCTAGAATGTTTATTTTTTTAGGATTACCATGGGATTTCTTGCCTTCAATCTTACCTGTTGTTTGTGCTTATAAATATAGTTTACCATCTTTCCATATACCCAATGCTTCCGAGACCTAATTATACGCTATCTCATCTTTTTTTTTTCCCTAAACAAATAGATGAGCCATATGTGTGCATGCACCAGCACCAAAGTTTGCGCGTAGATTAGCACAAATCTAAATTACACTCTGATCTGTTGATTGAAAAATATGGACCGATCAAAGAGATGTATATACCTAAAATTACCACATAGTTAGGGTAGCTGATATGTACCTACCTGCACATAGGAATCTTAGATTGAATTACATCGAGCCACCGGCTGGCTTTATCTTATTCATCTAGTGTACGCTCCAACAACGCTCATAGCTTTACTTGAAGCATGCTTCTGCTCCTCCCTGAAGATTTTCCCACTGTTGTAGTTGCGCAGAGCTCCAGATTCTTCAAATTTGCATTAATCATTCTAGTCGGACTCTTCTTGAATTCAGTCTCGATCCTGTGTATTGGTTCTTGCCGGAATAGCTCCTGTAAGTTGACGATCCGTTTAATTCGTTGCCTCGTGGGTCTCTCCTGCAAAGAAAACACGAACATACGTATCGGTGTGCCCCTCCATCGTAGCCTCGTTGTATTATTAAGATCGAACCATTCGAGTCTAATTTGAACTCTACGTACAATTGAATTGGATGGCTGTAAGGTCGAGTCCCGTGGTCTCGCGTCTAAAGTTTTTCTTTTCCCGAAACTCGCGTCGCGCCTCGCGGCTTTGTTCAATGATATACATGTATCCTCCTAGGTTACGTTGTTTTGTTCTTTCTCAGGTTACGTTGTTTTGTTCTTTCTGTTAGGTTGCAGAATACGTGTCTATATACTATGGTTTCATAGCTCAGAAATTAGGGTTGTATTAAACTATTAAGTAAGAAGCTCTATCATATGTCTAATTGATCCCAACGGTGTAGTTCCTTCTCTTGTTTTACTGATTAATATGCTAATTTCTATCCCTTGAGAGCAAACATAATAGTTTCTTTTAGAAGGGTTGAATTTTAGGTGACTAAGAGTACATCTTTGGGAGAGGTGAATTAATACACTGCAAATTTAGGTGACTGAGAGATAAAAAAATTTCAGTCGATTGTGCAATAGCAAAACTGTTTTTCTATCGCTTTACCAGCCGTATGTTGCTATGGATGAAAAACCATGCTAACCCATACCGAGCCGCCGTTGCTAGGTGCAGCCTGCGCCACGTCTTCAGCTCCGCCATTGTACCTAGCCGAGCTCTGTCCTGGCCCATATCCTGCCTCCACCGCGGTGCTCAACGAGCATGCTCAACCCACGCCCCCTGCCCCACCACCACGCTTGGTCGGAAGTCGGAACAATTTGAGCAGTTGTTCCGACAGCTGAAAATTGCAGGAATGGAGAAACAAAAGCATAGTCAATAATCAATTGGATGCCGACTCACTCTCTCTTGTAAACAAGCAATAAGCATGACCTACAAAAGATCACATGCAAAACGATTCTTCACTCCTGATCACAGGTATTTAGTTGAAAACAAGGCATCTCTGCAAATCAGGATCACCATGACAGTAACAGCGTTAATTTTCTTATGGAGCATGAGTATGAACAAGCATATATATGGCAATGGTGACAAAGTTGCAGAATGCCTCGGGTCTTATTTGCAGAACCGATAGTTAATAATATGAAGAAGGTCGTTCAGAGACACAAGATCAAGTACTAGCTAGAAAACTCCCATTTGAGTGCTTATCATTTTTTACAGAAGAAATCCGATGCTATCAAAAAGATACCAAACGTAACTAATTAACCTGTAAGCAAAAATGAAAGTGCAAACCAACTGCAAACTAATGATGAACGTACCCATTCATGTGCGTTATTTCTCACCAGCACAATCTTGTCCCAAGACTGGTGCTGGGATGACAAGGGTGGCAGTCCTTTAGTGAGCAGCACTGGAAAATGGCAACACCACCTTCAAATTAAGTTCAGAAAGAGCGAGCTATATATATGGACATCGTAATGGGTCAAACTGGGTTTGGGTTTCAGAATCCGTTCAACCGGAAATCAGTATTGCAAAAAAATATCATGAGCTGGTCGTATATGTTGGAACCTAACACTAGAATCCTACACGCATGATTACTTGTGGACGCATACTACACGGAGAAAACGAAAAAACAAAAAGATACAGAGAAAATTTTTACTAACACGAACTTGACTTGTATTGCTTTTTCTTTTTTCTTTTGTTCGCCTCAAAAAAATGGTATGTCCCAAGACTGGTGCTGGGATGAAACCAGTTTAATGCAAAACAAATACAATGAGTTGGTCGTATATATTTAACCGTGTCACAGTCTCATCTGTAAGGATTAACAAAAAAAAAATATCTACACAAAGAAATGAGCCCCAAAATATCTTGTTACCTTACTATGTAGGTCAAAGTTTTTCAGAAAGGCCGTTGTAAAGTATAATCCAAATAAATACTCTTCAGTTCAGAGTTGTGCTGAAAAATTCCCTACGGCCACGTGCAGTCGTCATTCTCGATCGGTTACCGTGTGCAATAACTCTCAAGCGTTTACTACTCGCTGCATGCAATTGGGACCAACCCCTTTTTTTTTTGTAAAGTCACCTGGACGGCTTGGAAACAGCGTACATACGCTTTCTTAGGCCAGTCTCAGTGGTGGGTTTCATTTCCAGTTTCCAAGACTGCCATGTCAGCTTTGCAGATTTGGATTGAGAAATAAAACTGGATCTCTCAGTGGGGGGTTTCATTTCACTATTTCATAGACAAGCTGCAGCAATTAATGTATGCATGATGTTGTGATCCTATGTGCCATGTAAACTATGTAGCCATTTGAAAATATATCAAAACTAAACATAGTCACTTTGGTAACTACAATATATCTCATGCCGACAAATAATCATGGTCAAATAAAATATATTAATTAATCCAATATTCATGAGTACATTCACATATATATGAATGCACAGCAGATCCTCGGGAGCGCCTGAGAACGAAACGACCCGATCTCAGTGGGGGTTTCACTGGGTTTCATCGTGTTGGTAACCGGGACGGATGGGTTTCATCCTGATGAAACTCTGTTGCTCTCTCTCCTCATAAATTTCTTGCCAACTCAGCAAATTTGCTGATGTGTCACTGCATTAAATGAGAATGAAACTCTTTTAAAACCCCCATTGAGACTGGCCTTGCCTTGGTCTAGATGGTGGCTAATTGCGAAGCGGACCACCCTAGTGTGATTGGAAACACCGTGTGAAGTCGGGGATACCTGCACGAAGCCATGCGCCTTAAAGAAAGCCCGCAGGCTAGCATGCATGCACTGCGATACGGGCAGGATCGACTCGGCATCTTTTTCGCTGAACCCGTCGCGCGGCGCTTCGTTCCGAGGCCTCCGCGCAGCAGCCCCGAGGCGATCGTCCGTCGTCGTCGCCGAAGCCGTCAAGTCTCGCGCAACGCGTCTTCGCCTCCGAGCCGGACAGGATCGATCGAGTGCTAACTAGTTAGCATCCATACATGTTGGTGAGGTGAGGTGAGGTGCATGCACGCTACCTAATTGCATGGTACGGTGGCCGGCCGATCTGACGCGGCCTCCCGGGGGATTGGCAAATGCATTCTTCTGTTCCTGACGTACGTACATCTCCTCTCTCCTGTATATATGCATGCATGCGCCTGTTTTTTCCCTCTCGGTTCTAATTGACATGCAGATTTAGCTCTACGCGTTGGCAAATAGAATATGCAGATCCATGTGCATCACGAGAGAGATTGATGTGGCTATACATATACTCGCACGGCTGGCGCGTAAATTAAGCTGGACATCTATGTCTTTTCAGGTGCCAATCAATGTACAAATCAGAGGAAAGCCTCTTTTCTATTTCTGGGTGTAATTACACTCTATACCGTATATCACAATGTAGAAAGTATCTCACATAACGAAGGGTATGTACGTGTAAGCTACGGATTCAAAGTGTAACTTTAGATGACTAAAAGATAAAAAAATTTCAATCCGAAATAGTCTATCCCTTACCCGCAATCTAGCGTGCATGCAGTGCGATACGGACAGGATCGAGTGCCAATTGGTTAGCGTGCACGCATGCTGGTGAGGCGAGGCTAATTGCATGGTACGGTGGCCGGCCGGTCTGACGGAGACGCGGCTAGACGAGATTTCGTGTCTGTTCGGTCCCTGGTCCCGGGCAGGGAAAACTTTTTCGTTGCCAGAAAAAATTCGGTCCCAGGCGAAAGCAACGAAATTGACGAAATTTCGTCAAAATTTCGTCCGAAATTTTTGGAGCGTCGTTTGAATGCTACGACGGAATACGTGCGAATGCAGAACAAAAAATGGCCGAATTCTGACCCAAAAAACCGAAATTTGGACTGAAAAAAAAAACCGAAATTGGGACGAAAAAACCACAATTTCGGCTGATGAGGATACAAAATCTAATTAAGATTAGGAAATAAATATGCTAAAAATGAGCGTTTTTCGTCATCAGCAATCACAAGAACGTCCGATCGGCGAGATACAGGTGGCTACGGCGTGCCGTTCTTCTCGACTCTGCGCGACCGCCTGGATTACTACTTCCAGGGCGCGGAGGAGTACTTCCGCTCCCGCATCGCCCGCCACGGCGGAGCCACCGTGCTGCGCGTCAACATGCCCCCCGGCCCCTTCATCTCCGGCGACTCCCGGGTCGTCGCCCTCCTCGACGCGCGGAGTTTCCGCGTCCTCCTCGACGACTCCAGTGTCGACAAGGCCGGCACGCTCGACGGCACCTACATGCCTTCTCTCGCGCTCTTCGGCGGCCACCGCCTGCTCGCCTTCCTCGACGCCGCTGACCCCCGCCACGCCCCGCTCAAGCGCATCGTGCTCCGCCTCGCCGCCGCCCGGATGCACCACCGGATGAGACGACTGGGGTTAGGGTTTAGAATGGGGAGCGCGGTGGCGAAGTGCGGCGTGGGGGAGTCTGGTCACTGGTGCCTGGATCGCCTGGTGGGCCGCGCATTTTGGGTGCGTGCTGGTTTTGCGGCTCGCGCCGGTCGATTTCGAATACTTCCGAAAATTTTGACCGGGATAGTGTTATTTCGCGCATGGACGAAAGGAACGAAATTTCGGCGCAATAGCGAAATTTCGTCCAAAATTTTTTCCCCTGGTCCCGGGCCTCCCGGCGGATTGCCAAATGCATTCTTCTGTTCCCGACGTACGACATCTCCTCACTCCTGTATATATGCATGCGTGCGCTTGTTTTTTCCCGGGTATTGATATATACCACCTAGATATTTTCTTCCAAATAATTATCTAAATTTCTTACCTTTAGATATACGCAAAGATTCGTACGCTGTCACCTCCACCTTCTTCTCCAGTGACCCCTTCTTTCTCCTCTCCAATGACCGCTTCTTCCTCCATTTCGGCAAACCCATTCTTGCTCCATTTTGACGACCCATTCTTTCTCCTCGCCGACGACCGCTTCTTCCACCTCTCCGGCGACCTGAGGGGAGAATCCCACCCCCCACACCTAGGGTTCACCGTTCCCCAAGCGTAGGGAGAGGCCGGGGGCGGTGGGCAATGGTGGGGGCGACGAACAGGGTAGGAGAGTAGTGGGCGGTGCTGAAAAGCGGCGGCGAGGGAAGACAGTAACTATTAGGTTGGGCTGGTGCGACACAGCCAAGAGAGGTAGGGGGCGGCGTGGCGAGGTGAGGGCACCGCCGGCTGCGGGTGGTGGTGGGGTAGGGATGGCAGGGGAAGGCTCGCAGGCGGCATTGGTGACAAGGAGGGGTGACGCGGTGGGCAACAAGGGAGCGGTGTGGCGGGATCGGGATGAAATAGCGGCTATGGGGCGGATGAATTGGGAGGTGAGAGGTTAGTGTGGATGTTTGAATCTCAAAGTAATTAAACGGTGGAAAATCTAGCTAATTATTTTCTTTTTTTTCTCTCTCGGTTCTAATTGACATGCAGATTTAGCTCTAAGTGTCTGCAAATAGAATATACAGATCCATGTGCACCACGAGGGAGATGATGTGGCTATACATATACTCGCACGGCTGGCGCATAAATTAATCTGGCCATCTATGTTTTCTCAGAAAATTAAACATATCGATCGATGCAGCTCTTTCGTACGTGGATTTTATTATGTAGGACTGGGAGTACATCTATGGAATTAACAAAACCTTGACATAAACAAAAGTTGGCATAGATACATATATAGCTAGACCACACCATATATAGACATAAATTAAGCGTCCTGGCCGGTACCATATATATGTAGATCAGATCGAGAAAGTGCACCGATAGAAGATTCTCTACGTATATGAGCATCACAAACTCGTCTAGTTTCTCATGTGGCTCTCCCACCTTTTACGTGCATACGATTCACATTATTTTTTGGAATATATATATATATATATAGGAAAAATCCAAATTACTCCCGGGTGTAGTTACACCCGGGCCAGACGCTGTTGATATCGTTTGGAGATTCGTGTACACCGTTACCCGGGTGTAGTTACCATCTGTACGCTAACGGGTTTGAGGAGAAGGATTAGATCCGCATACACCGTTACACGCGTTTTTCCAGCGGCTTCCATTCCCAATCCAGCGAAATCCCGGAGAATGCGCAAGATACCAAAACAAGTTCGGCGATTTTTCCTCCATGAAGATACCAGATCGCCGTTACGATATCTCTGGCAGCTTGGATGCTGTTTGTTTGCCGGAGCGTCGTCTCGCCGAGTAGTGAGGAGAAGATTATACAGCCGGAGCGTCGTCTCGCCGAGTAGTGAGGAGAAGAATATACAGAAAGACTTGGTGCGTCGTATTGCCGATTTGTGGGGAGAAGTCCTCTCAACATTTGATTGGTATGTCATCCTATTTTTTTGATGTTCTGAAATCGATAGGGTTTGTATTTCAGTGTGATTTTTCGTTATTGGTTCGTTGTTTCGTTCTTGGTCAATTGTGAGTAGATTAATCCCTTGCACATACTACAAATCATACCCGTAAGCTGTTTGTGAAAATGTGTAGTCGAGTCATGTTGTTAGCATTCTTGTTGCGGGGTGCCTGCAAGGTGCTCGACAGAATGCCAGAGGCCGCCAGGCAATTGCTGGTCAATTTTGCTGAATCTGAATGGATGTATGACATCCGGTATTAGGGAATTTTGACCACCTGTATCAGACTGGTCATACCTCCATTCAGATTCAGCACCCAACTTGTTTCATAATAGTAGTCCCACTATTTTTGACTATTCGACAATACTTTATGGTAGTTGTTTAAGTTATGTTCTTGCAAAACATGTTAACTTGACCGCTTTTTTACAATCTTCCAGTGCATATAATATTCCAATGCTTAATGGCGTTAATACCTCCATTCACAAACAGCTATTAGTTCTGATGGCGTTAAAGCTACATGCTAGTAGTTCTGCTTGTTCAAGGTATTGGCTGTCAGTTATATAGAGGCTGAATTACTTAAAATGAAAAAGGAGTATATACACGTTTGGTGGTATGTGGTATTACAATACCACACAATATACTACAAGCTTATATTTACACGAATCGTCCTTATGCATGACGTCAAGCAATCTTAGCAACTTAAAAAAACAAAAACAAGTACATGATTGATTTTAAGAAAGTTTATCTCAATGTGAAGATTATTCTGTACTGAATGTATAGCTGCCTTGATTCATTTGTTGTTTTTCCATACACTAGCGGCACACTCATCTGGCAGTCTGCTCTGACATTTTCATAGATGAAATACTTTATTGAGTTCTTCTTGATTTCGTATGTCCATACATGTTTCGTTTGTGACAACATGCAGTAGATTATGCACTGGAATACTGTAACTGACAGATTGGAGTCTTATGACATGCTGAAGAAAAGGTCATTCTGTTATAATTTATTTTGTGCCTAATTCTGTCATTCTGTCCTTATGCATCACTACAGTTGTCCCACTTATTTTGTGCCTAATTGACAATACTACATGCTAGTTTGCG
Source organism: Dendrocalamus sinicus (assembly GCA_036346575.1). Classification (NCBI taxonomy): domain Eukaryota; kingdom Viridiplantae; phylum Streptophyta; class Magnoliopsida; order Poales; family Poaceae; genus Dendrocalamus; species Dendrocalamus sinicus. The sequence goes on along the minus strand of CM070656.1, from coordinate 4,649,471 downwards.
AATCCTTTACTTGCAAAATATTAGAATATGTTATAATCTATTGCTCGTAGTTTCTCAAGCCGGACATACATACATGAAGTTTCAGGACATTTTGTTGCTAAGATTGGTTTTCTCACTCATTATTTGTCTAATTGAAAATAATACTTGTTTTGTTGTTCAATTCATTTTCTTTCCATACTTGTTAACTTGACATCAACATTCCCATCTTTGAAATGACTTTACAAGCTTCCATTGTAGGACATGGCCAAACCAAAGAATATGATCAAACCACTTGCTGGCAGTAGCTCCAATTCTGCTTTTAACATGGCCCTGTCTCTTGTGCGCTCCAAAAAAAGTGGGGAACAACAAAAGACCAATGGTGCTAAGGGTTTACAATCAAAGGAAAGAAGCGCAAAAAAGTTTAGAAAGGCTTGGCAGAACAAGATATACTCCAGGTGTTCCCCCTCTTTAATTGTTGACTTAATTGAAGATCTAGACAATCACAAGTTGGAATTAGTGAATCAGATGGGCTTTCAGGGATTAGTTAGTTTAAAACTGAGTAAGCTGAACCGCCAATTTGGCGCGTGGCTATTAAGCAAATTTGATCCTCAAACTGGAGAATTATGTGTTGGCACAAGGTTAGAACTCACGATGACTTGCGATGATATCAAATGTGTAATGGGCATTCCTAGCAGAGGAAAGAAAATACTACCTGCATCTAAAAAAGAGTCAACAGATCTTAAAGCTTATTTGTGTTTCATTTTTGATAAGTCGTCTTGGGATGACTTAACTATCCCCTTCCTTGAGCGATTTCTGAGAAGCAGATATGAAGGACCTATGGATGCTGATGAAGCTATCAAATTCAAGATGGCATTTGTCATCTACATTGTAACAAAATTCTTGGCACCGCAGTCATATAACAACTACATATCAACACGGTACCTCAAGGCTGTGGTTGATATTGAAAATGTTCATAATTACAATTGGGCTGATTTCGTTGCTGAAGAATTGAAGAATTCTGCCGCTGTGTTGCAAAGTAAAATTAAGAGCAGAGAGAGTCCAGGGTATATCAACGGATGCATCATATTACTTCAGGTAATACCTATACTAATTCTTCACTGAGCTTTGTTTTTTACATATGTCTGTTTGTCCTACGCTATTCATTGCAGTACCAGAAGGTTCATCACACACTTATACTACTTTTTATCTCAGATTTTCTACATAGACAATCTTGATTTTGGCAAGGACAATCTTGCTCATAACATCTTACCTCGCATCGGTGCTTACGATGACAAGAAGTTGGCAGAATTCGTTGAGCGGGATATTATTTTGAAAAACCGATCACCATTCCCGGTATATGGAAAGCTCAAGGTATCATACTACATTTTCCAATTTCATACATGTCAATGATCATTCCAACTCTATACATACCAACCATTTTCTTGCAATAATTACAGCTTCGAGATCATAACAACGTATGCTACGCACGCTGCACGTACGCTGCAAACTACCAGGTATATCTTGCAAATCTGCAAGCATGAATTTTGTTTTTTTTACCTGCTCGTTTGTCCATATTGAGATTGGAGACTCATTATATGCAGGTATGCACCACAATACCCCTTTTCACATATGCAAATGATTAGAAGTTTGTGCTTACATATATAACTACTAATCCTACTTTTTGAGCCGAAATCTTCCAAAATCTAATTTTCAAAAGCTTACAATGGACACGTAGTTAAATTTTCAGTATGAGCATGTGCTTACATCTGACTCTAGACATACTTCTTTCCGAACTGTGTTATACCCTTCTTTCAAATATCTAATTAATCGTCATCTGTAATAAATATATATAACTGTGCAACGTACAAGTACATACGTGCTTAGCCATCAAGTACATACTTTTCATATGCTTACAATAGACATGTAGCTTAATTTTCGCTAGTAGTATGTGCTTATAATACAACGAGACACATACCTCATGATTGTTGTAGTATGAAACGAAGTAAGTTTTATCATACTGCATTGCCCGTTTTGCAATTTCATATAGTTCAATGCTCATACCTACCATACACATTCCAAACATTTTCATACAATGAATACAGGTACTCGACCATATCAATGTATGCTTACAATAGTTATGAACCTTAATTTCGAAAGTAGTATGTTCTTCTAACGCAAAGAGACACATACCGCTAAATGTTGTAGTACTAAACGAATTATGTTTTCAAATGCTACATTTTCCATTTTACAATATCCAACAGTTCAATCTCATACCAACCCTATTTATACCAACCATTTACTTACAATGAATACAGCTCCGAGATCATAACAATGTACGCTATGGACTATCGACTAACGCTCCAAACAATAAGGTATATGTTGTTATTCAACGCATTATGTTAAATTCTGCCACCTATGTTAAACTGCAAGTAGAAATTTTGCTTTTGTTGTTATGCTCGTTTGTCAATATGGAGCTTGGGGACTCACTATATAGTACTGTATGCACCACAATTCCCATATTCACATAGGCAAATGCTTACAAGTAAGTGCCTAAATCTATCACTACTAATACAACTTTTCTTGCCGAATTCTGCCAAAGCCTAATTTTCATATGCTTATTTAAGTACATACTGCAATTTTCACTGTTAGTGTGTGATTTCATATGACACTAGCCATACTTCCTTTCGAGCCGAGTAATACCCTTCTTTCACATGTCTCATTAATCTTTAACTGTCAGAAACATAGCTTAATTTTCACTATAGTATGTTCTTAAATGTGACACTAGCTATTAACTCTACACTTGTAGACAAAATGTAAATATAGCATGTGTCTAAACTTGTCACTACTTATACTTCTTTTTGAGCCGAGTAATATCTTTCTTTCACATAACTCATTAATCGTCACAGTTACGAAGAATATATTGCTGGATAACGACGAAGTATATACCTGATTAGCAATGAAGTACATACTATTACAATACTTCTATTGCAAAGTGATATATACCGCTGACTTTTGTAGTACCACTGGCATTTTTTTCCTTTTCAATGATTACTAAATTCTGCGTCATGTGAAAGAGTGCTATGCGTACATACTGCAGAGTAACACCGAAGTACATAAGTTAGTATCTAGTATATACAGACTTTTAAAATGCTTACAATGCTGAGAGATATATACCGCAGAATGATGTATTATCAAAGGAAGTATGTTTTCTTTCCAGAAAAGTAATGAATTCCGCGTCAAGTCTTTCAAACGATACACATTCTACTGCGGGATTGCATGATGCACAAAATGTCTAATATATATGCAAAAATTGTCTGATTTCAGTTTGTACCTCGTACAAATGTGGACAACGATATCCCAAGCTTTGATTTGGGAATCACGCAAACTCCCTCCGAATACATTGCAGCTGTCTCTACCCCCAACAAATCATGTGGCGTCTAATCGGACACAAGATTTCAACATTGTATCCCCTTCTGAGCCAATATTATCCACTTCGGAGGACAATCATCTGGACAACAGTCATTCAGGTCATTCTTTCACATATTTACCTTATTTCATATATTAAAAACTTCTACTATCAATTAATACTCATTTGCCCCATACGTACTGATTTCCGATATACCTCTAACAGAACCCCATACACATACAGAAGATGATTACCTTAATCATGTTGTCCCTAATACTCCTGAAACAGAGCAAGGTCTACATTTATCCAGTAATCTTCTCCTGCCAATTTAATTGTTATGATTTTAGTATATTCCGGTATTTCTGCAATTCCCAATTGCATCAATTAAATTAATTCACATTTTGTAGGTATTCCGCTTTCCCCCACTAGTTTCATATCTCCACACTCTGCTATGCGGGAGGTTAGTGCAATTAGGATTGTCTTACGTGAAGAGTATTCATGCACCAAGTACCCTCCAAAGTCAAAGAGAAGGATCATTGGGGAACCTTCAGATTTACTCATGGATAGGCCACGAAGGACCATTAAACCAAGCTATATAGTCAAGTCCCCATTTCTATGCAAACAACAATCCTTCATGAGATATGATTTGAAGGCAGTTGATGAATTGTATGAATACACAGTTTCACAGAGTGACGAAGCGGCCCGAAGGTTTGTTTTACAGATGGTATACCAGTTTCACACTTTCGTCTTTTTAATACTCTCACTTACACCCAACACTTCATGACTCAGCAAAATATGGGTCCACATATCAAACCCAATCCCCCTTACACTGAACTTGCATCAAATTCAACAAGCACTACGTTTTGATGTTGAAATGGATGACGAAACCTTCAATGTTGCTGTACAAGCAATTTTTGAAGATGAACTACAAAGGTTCGGAGGAACTGACTTTGTAGGTTGGAGACATTTTCTTAACCAAGATTTTTCAGTAAGTTATCTAAGAAACTTCATTTCTTTATTATTTTACATTACTTTATGATCTGACGCTACACACATAAACAGATGTTCGCATCTGCTGGTTCGGACATGTGGAACCCAGAAGATCATCTCCACTGCTTCAATGATGACACACTTATACCCTATGACGTTTGCAATTGTCGACTGGTATGATGCTCGTACAAACATACTAGCACATATAGTTCAATCCATTTGTTAACAATCATACCTTGATGCAGATCTTTATTCCTGTACACCATCCACATCACTATGCACTATATGCATTCGACATGCACCACAAGAAACTAAGTATCTTAGATCCCTTGAGAGATACTACCATTGCAACCAAAGCACTCGACATAAGACATTCCAAGATTAAGGTTGTCATATCTGTAGCACTTGCTCAATGCCTGAAACTCTGTTACCCTAAATGGGATGAGGACATCCCAAATTGGCCGGTCGATTTCCCATCGAATATCAATATTCAAGAAAACAAGTTAAGTATATACACATCGGCCTCTCATTTTTTTCTCCTTATATTATCAATTTTCTTAATTACTTTCCATGCTAGGTTGGACTGCTCACTTCATGTTCTAAACTACATGAGGAGCTGGGATGGAACTCGCCTCGTCATGCCTTCTTGCAATGTGAGTATCTTCATTGTTACCAATAAACCAATTCGAACGTAACACCTTTAACTTGTACTCATGTAACAATCACTGTAAATTTTTGTCTCAGGATTCTGTTGAACTTCGGAAGCAATTTCTGGCTAATATCTTGTCATTCAAAAAAAATGAAGCAATACTTCCAGACTACGTCAATCGGTGTCTGAAAGCCTGGGATCGGAAATAAGCCCATGAAGTCTGCTTAGTTCATTCTTCTCGTAGGATTAATAAGCACAAACTGCAATTGAATTTACTATGGGAATAAGCCCATGAAACTGCAGAGTTTATTATTTTTTTTAATGATTAATAAGCACACACTGAGCATACGACCATCTTCCATTTTTGTTAATTTTGGAAGGCATGCTAAAATACTGGCATTTGCTTATTATTTACTGGCAATACCACTTTCCAGTTTAACAAATGCTTACTAATATGTGCTTAAATCTGTCACCATGAAGACTTCTGTTAAAGCCACATAAAAACTTTATTTGAGACAACTAATTACACGTAACTAGTATGTACTACACATATATTGTTAACGACGAAGTACATAAATGCTTACTTCCGGAATACATATATAAAGTTGTGTTACAACTATGAAAAAGAATAATGTTCACTTTTTGAGACGAGTAATACCTTTCTTTCCCATAACGTATTATTCGTCACAGTTAAATACAACAAACAATATGAATACTTCCATGTCCAGTTTAACAATATACGTACTTCCATTTTCAATACTGCACATTTGCCCATCTTCGTACTGTTAAAGATTGGAATGCATGCTCAAATACTGCCATTTGCTTAGTTTTTACCTCAATACCATTTTTCATAATTGGAAAATGCTTACCCGTATGTGCTTCAATCTGTCAATATCAATACTTCTGTTATAGCCTAAAAAAACCTTCCTTTCACACAACTAATTAACCATAACTAGTACGTATCATACATTGCTTGACAACGACGAAGTACATACTGCTTATTTCGGAAATACGTACATAACGTTGTTTTACTACTATGTCAAAGAAGAATGTTCACTTTTCGAGCCGAGTAATACCTTTCTTTCACATGACTTATTATTCGTCAAAGGTAAAAAATATATATTGCTGTGTAAAGACGACGCTTATAATTGATTAGCAATGAAGTACAGAATTTTAACATGGTTATGATGAAACGCGATATACCACTCAATTTCTAATATGAAAGGTAGTATGTTTTCTTTCCTAAAACAATACACTAAGTATCAGATCATTGAAACTCATTACTGCACATCACCAGATCATATTTGCGGCAAATATAAAAAAAATTCGAAATACTCTCATAGTAACACAGTTTTCATAATTATAACAATATCAAAAAATAACTGCAGGATTATTCAAACCAAATAATCCAACACATAAAACATAAATTAACTAGATTTAACTAGTATGTTCATCTACTTCCTTTTGTATGTAGATTGACGACCACATGTGCTCTTGTTGTGCCCACGTTCACCACACTGACCACAATACCTAATCTGCATTGTCTTAGGAGCCATCGAGCTATTTTCTACAGCAACCTTCTTATTTTGAGAAGCATACTCTCCATTTGACATATACCTTTTAGCTTTCGGGCGTCCTCTCCCCCTAACTACTTCAGGAGGGAGTATATAATTTCTTTCATTCTCATACATCCCATTTTCTCCCCAGTCATCTGTCATAATGTCATATTCCTCCTCTTCAAAACCAGAGTCCTCCTTTTCATATTCTTCATTGCGCCCGGAAAAAGTATTCGTGCCCACATCTTGTTCACTATGGCAAGCTCCTTTGTTCCTTTCCTCTGTTGAACTCACCAAAACCTTCAGGTCGGCCATTAGCTTGCCTAAGACTTCCATAGATTTCTCATACGTTTCAACATTGGTATCACCGAGTCTTACCAATTCAAGAGCACACCTATGCAATATGGTATGTCTATAGTTTCGTGACACCACTTCTGATTTATCCCTACTGTATCCATCAAGATGTTTTGGGATTGAATCCCTTGCATCCTTTGTCCACCTCTTTATGATATACCTTTCTGGTATTTCAGTGTACCCGTTCTGAATAAAAACCTAAAAAAAATAACATATGGTTTATACAAATAATTGCATCACAAATTATTTATGAATTGGTAGAAAGTAGTAGTATATTTATATCATACCCTTATAATGTGGCAACAAATGATACCTAAATGCTCGAATAACTTGCACTCACACATGAACTCTTTTTTCCTCAAGGTTGACTTGCAGTTCGAAAACTTTTCTCCCCCATGTTTGATTGGTAGTTTCTCCGATTTGAATAACTTGAATCTTGCTTAAATTATCAGTAGCTTGGACCATATACGAGAAACTCCAACCAAATTGTTCCTTGAACCTAGCGAACGCACCCCTGGTGTACACACGTGATGCATGTTTCTCTATAGGCGAGCTTGTTGTTGTCGTCACCCTCTCCTTCAGTAAAAAAACATTATACATATTCAACAGTTACACATCACAAAAATAACTGAGAATTATTTGCATATACCATTAATAACTGCATGAAATTGCCACAACATGAAAAACTTACATTGTACGATTGGTGCTCCTCTGCCTCCTCCTCCTGGATTCTGTCAAAAAAGAAACTCTCGTACCTTCGGACAAAACCATTGAGTGACGAAGAAGGTTTCACATACTTCTTTAGAACATGATTCATGCTCTCACTCCTTTGAGTAGTCGACATCTTTGCAAAGAAATAAGATTTAAAATATGCAGGTGCCCACTTCTCCCTCATATCCCACATTCTTCTCAAGTATACACTGGACTCTAATTCATACTTTTGCAATAATCCTGTCCATGCCCTTTCAAACTCATCAATTGTTTGTGGCCCATTTAGGACATTATGAAACTCCTCCTTAAACTTGTTTCTCCTTGTATATATGTTTCCCAAATTCTCTTTAGCTTTCTTCAGTACATGCCATTTGCAAACCCTGTGAATGCTGTCAGGCCATACCTCCCTTATCGCAACCTCCATCTGATGGCAGTTATCTTCCAAAACAAAAAAAAATTCAACAAAATGAAAACAACTTTAGTAGGATGTTTGTACATCTTAATTATAAAAATAATACATATAGTACTATACCTGTAAGTATAGCAGCTGGTTTTTTCCCATTCATTGCCTCATTGAATGTTTGAAACAACCATTTGAATGAATCAACTGTTTCTTCTCGTAGCAATGCACACCCAAATATTATTGTTTGGAAATGGTTATTAACCCCTACGAATATACCAAATGGAAGGTTGTACATATTTGTCCGATAAGTAGTATCAAATGTGACGACGTCTCCAAAATGCTCGAAGCTCAGCCTTGAAAATGCATGTGCCCAGAATATATTTTTAATTCTACATGCTCCATCCACACGAACGGTGTAGAAGAATTCCTTGCTACGGCACTGCAGTTCTTTCAAGTAATCTAAGGTTTTTTGAACATCGTCACTGCACTCATCCCTCCTTATGGCATATGATAGCTAGTCTGTTTAAAGATCTTCTAGTGAATGGTGCCAAAGAAGGCCCACCATGCATTCCAGCGACCAAACCGTACATGCACGTAGGTGATACTCCCTTATCTACCATTTCTGCAACGATACTCTTCGTCCCATCGTCAATGAAATTATGTGACCTATAGTGCTTAGTATGACTCAAATCTCGTTTCATGTCATGGTTGTGCTCTCTCACAAAAGCAGTGACCTTCCATTCGTGAAGCTCTGATGAACGATTAATCCTAATCATAGCCTTACATCCAATCCTCGTTGGATTTTCTTTAATCTTGGGATCGCGACCCTGCAAATGTCATCAGTAACCTATGTCAAATCTTGATGTCTAATTTTTCTAGTATATGTAAGCTGATAAATCATGGTATTCTTCATAATCTAAAGATTTACTATGTCCATAATCGTGTGACATCCCTAACACAAAAACAAAAATCATCGTACTTTTAACCCTAGACCAATATGAATTACAGCGTATTGTGCTGTCAATAAAAATTTCTTGTGCTGAAGAGCATTTTTTGCCCAGCTACCGACTGTGTATCCTAAATGAGCCATGAAGTATATACATATTACTAACCCTCATACAAATACAAACCAATATATACACAAATGCTTTTACATAATGTTCTACAAAAATCCAGTCTACAAAATCTACAGTGTTACTAATTAGGCATAAAGATATTTCGTCCATACTAAATATGAACTAAGGTGTAATCTTCATTTAACATAAATCAAAGTTTTTGTGCTAATAGTCGTCAGGTATATCATTATGGTTGTCATTATTACATACAGCCATTATGTACCATCACATATTTGCTTCATCCCACTTGGTATAACAAGGTAGAGTGCGTACGTGTAATGCTAACACAAACCCCCATCCAGATTTCCAATTTAAAACCCATATCAAATTCCAGTCCTTTCAAGACATATGTTTGGTAGTATGTGAATACATATGAATTTTCAGATTTCAATGACGAAACTCATACCACCTAATACACCCTACAATTCATACTATTGGCAGTATGCAACTAGTTTCCTACTATATTTTCTGAATATGCTACCCTAACGACTACCAAACATGAAGCTTGCCTGGTCCTATCTGGTTATGTGTAAAATATAAACAGCTGCCTCATTGACAAACGAGTTCAGACATACAGCATATCAGACAGTGTCTACTTAATTGCCTTTAAGTTTTACTGAGGATGAACTACTTAAAATCAAACAGGAGTATACATACGTACGGAAAAAACGAGTATGTACAAGTGCACTAGCGAACAACATTCTACAAGCTTATCCTTAAACGAAGCTTCCTTATGCATGACGTCAAGCAATCTTACAATCTCAAAAAAACATATACAATTGCATGATTGATTATAAAAAAGTATATCCAAATGTTATGATTATTCTCTACTGCATGTACAACCTCAATAATTGCTTTTTGTAAGGGTATAACATAGGATAGTTAGTGTTCCTGATCCATACACTAGGACATACTCCCTTGAATTTATATATACATTTATTCATTTGTTGTTTTTATATCTGCTCTGACATTTTCCTAGATGAACATACTTCCTCCTTGTTGTTTTACTAATTTGTTTTGCCTACCTAAAAATGGGATAGTTAATTGTTTTCATTTGTCGTCTGTTTTTTGCTACCACATGGAGCTACACACAAAGAGAAGTGTAATTACTAACCTGACGGTGGCAACAAAACTCTTGCATGGTCTTCACATTGCCTCCCTTCCGGTATCTGTTCTTAAACCTCCTGATGCCAAAACCATTATACCGTGCGTACAGATTATAGAATGTATACGCATCCGTTTCTTGATTGAAAAGCTGTCCTATTTTTGGCACCATGATAGCAGGGTCCGAATACGAACTAGGAACTATTACGTTAAGAGCCTCAGTGTCTGCGACAACTCTGTTCAAGCAAATAATAAATCAAATTATAGATAACACATACCTCCATGTCAAAACCAATCTGTGCAAACTTTTGAGAAATTGAAATACCACCTCTCCAGGGGTATGAGATCCCCATTCATTTCAATCTGTTGTGAACTGCAGCCTTCTCCGTCTGTTGTTTCTTCACCCCTCAATCCATGGGGTTCTAAACAACTACTCGTCATTCCTCGACTTCGACGTTGCCGACGGCAGCACAAATCAATTGAACTAACAATCACTCAAGATGACGATGTTATCTCATCTGTGTATACTTTTTGATCTGAACTGGGGTATGAGAGAAAAACTTCATACGTAACATACTCCCGAACGGTGAAATGAGAGAATCGCGGGACATTAAACAACGCCGATTAACTCGGGATAGGTTACCTACCATACTACCGATTTGCCAATTACAATAACAGATTTGTTATCCATCTAAATAATCAATTTCAATTTCTGCCCCTTGAAACGGGAATACTCAATTAAACTAACAGATTTTGTGCAGCCGCCTGAGATCTGAATACTCAATTTTTGCCTAAACACTTATTACTTAATCACATCCGGAACGGACAGACATATTTTCTGAAAAAAAACATCCTGATTAAGATTCGTGTGTACCATCCAGTTTTCAAATGTACGTAACTACATTCAGTTATATGTACATACCACCATTCCGTTATTTCTAATTTTAAGTTTATAGTATTCGACCTTTGAATATTGTGATACATACTGCATACCCCCGTAAAAAATATATTTCAGGATGGTATATATTGTTACAATATTCATTCACAGTTGCAAATTATACCTTTTTGAATTTTATGTCATACTGCCATGTACACATACAAGCCATACTACCTATTCTCTACGGGGGGAAAAGGGAGTACCTACTTAATATTGCCAGGATGTCATCACGCCGATAAATCAGGTTCTGTTTCGTTACGTTACTGCGCTTCATGTGTCTATACGTGGAACGGTTCATGGTTTGGATATGAATACACCCTTTAGCCCGATCAAGCGGATGGAATTCCGAGGATGATCAATGGTGGATACAATAGGAGTAACTACACCTGGGAGTAGAAAATAGGCTTCCTATATATATATATATATATATATAGTATAAATAATAGAGGCACTATCTATGATTAAGACTTTTCATGCATGATTAATTCAGTATGCTAAATCAATGACTTTCTTTCTAAATCGTTGCCTTTTCGAATTAATAAATGTTAACGGCGTTGTCTGATATATTATATATCATTGCACTTGCATGCATATAAAAGCAATCCAAAGGTAGGGAGGATTGTTACCCAGACACCGTGGTGCTCCATTTCAGTTTTGGTACAACCATGCTTCGACCACGGGTGGCCCTTCGACCACTGCACTCCTTCGACCACGGTCGGCACTTCGAACAATGCCCTCCCTCGACCAAGGCTCGCCCTTCGACCACACTTCGACCATGGCTAGCTCTCGAACATGGCCACCCTTCGAACATGGCCAACACTTCGACTACAGCTCTCCTTCGACTATTTTCGACCACAGCCCGCCCTTCGACCACGCTTCGACCACGTCCTGCCCTTCGACCATTTTCGACCACTGTTGGCCCTTCAACAACGCTTCGATCACGGCCGGCCATTCGACCAATGTGGCCCTCGACCACGGCTCACGTTCGACCACAGTCAGCACTTTGACCACGACCCTCCTTCGACCATGGACCTCCTTCGACCTAGGCCAGCCCTTCGACCACGGACCTCATTCGACCAATGCCCTCCTTCAACCACTCTTCGACCACAGTCGGCACTTCGAACATGGCCCTTTGTCAACCAAGGCCGGCCCTTCGACCACGCTTCAACCACAGCCTGCCCTCGAACAAAGCCCTCCGAACACTTCCGGCACTTCAACCATGGCCCCCCTTCGACCATGACATGCGCTTCGACCACACCCTGCCCTTTGACCATTTTTGACCATAGCCGACCCTTCGACCACGTCTACCCTTCGACCACGCCCTACCCTTTGACCATTTTCGACCATGGCCAACCCTTCAACCACAGTGGCTGACCCTTCGACCACCGCCGGCACTTCGACTACGGCCGGCATTCCAGCCATTTGACCACGCTTCAACCACAGCCGGCCTTTCGACCACGGTCGGCCCTCAACCATGGCTGACATTTTGACCATAATCGGCCCTTCGACCATGCACTGTCTTTCAACCAGTTTCGACCAAGGCCGGCCCTTCGACCACGCTTTGACCATGACGGCCAGCCTTTTGACCATCGCTGGCACTTCGACCATGGCCGGCACTCCGGCCATTCGATCGCTCTTTGACCACGGCCGGCCCTTTGACTATGGCCGGCCATTGACCATGACCTACGTTCGACTATAGCTGGCACTTCAACCATGGACTTCCTTTGACCACGGCCAGCCCTTTGACCATAGACCTCCTTCAATCAATGCCCTCCTTTGACCAAGGCTGACCCCTCGACCAAGCTTCGACTAGGCAAGAGAAGTGCTTTTTTGAATGGGCAAGAGAAGTGCTTTTCATTTCAAAGGTAGAGCTACAAGAAAGCATCTACTGATCTAACTATCTAATATAAGTAGTAGAATCTCAATTCAAGGAAGGGATTTCCCGCAACCAGCCCTTCAACCACAATTAGCCCTCCGACCACCGCCCTCCTTCGACCACAGCCGGCCCTCGACCACGGCCTGCGTTCGACCACAACCAGCACATTGACTATAGCCTTCCTTCGATTACGGCCAACCCTTTGACCAATGCCCTCCTTCGACTAGGACTAGCCCTTCGACCACGCTTCGACCACGACCAACCCTTCAACCACGGCCCTCCTTCGACTACGTTTTGATCACAACCAGACCTTCGACCACGACCTTTCTTTGACCACAACCAGCACTTCGACCACAGTCGGCCCTACGACCAAGGCCGGCCGTTTGACCACGACTGACACTTATAGAGACAAATATTTCTCGCTTGATCAAACGCATTAAATTACGTATTTTGTTCGGCACAATGTAGTGCGCTACCCTATCTACTTACGTATAGGTTCTTATTTTTTATATGTAGGTCCTTGGTTCTTTTTGAAAAAACACCTCCTTTTTCTCATAAATATGTACGGGTCCTTACTTTCGGGGTTTTTTTTTTTTGCATATAGAGCTCTATATCGCGGCAACTCTTTTACTCCGATATTCACATGATAGCTAGCGCGGTGTGGCGCCATGCTTCTACATCTAGTATATGTAGATCAGATCAAGAAAGCGCACCTATAGAAGATTGTCTATGTACATAAGAAACACAAACTCGTGGAGTTTCTCATGTAGCTCTCTCACGTTCTACGTGCATGCGATTCACATCATCTTTTGGAATACATATATTTGGATTGGTCGTATAAAAATGAAATCACTGAACCTGGCATGCTGCAAGGGCGCGCGTGGCCCCGTGCGACAGCATTTCGATCTGCTCACGATGAACAGACACATAAGCATGCATGCAGTGACTGACTAGTTGACTGGCGTCAACGTCATAAGAGGATACTGACAGGTAGCCGAGAGGCCCGCGACATGCGCTAAAAGTTCAGAAATATCAAAGTACTACTAGGTTTTGCGATCGTTGGGTGCTAATGTCGGAGGTACGAGCAGTCTTCGTCGTAATCAAAACTCCAAAGACCAGGGCATGCACCATTGTCGTTCTCTTCCATGTCGTCCGCCACCGTCGGCGACATCGGCAAGTACGCATGGCTGCTCATCACGGTTGGCGAGAAGTGCGGCGGTGGGTTCGCCATCAACTGCGACCAGTCGAAGCCCTCGGCCGAGGGAACATGCAGCGGGGACACCACCACGCTTTCCACTGGCACGTCCTCATGCGCCGTGGAATCATCAGTTGCTTCCTCCAGCAGAGCCGTGGCGGCTCCGGCGGGTGCAGCCTCCCGGTTGGCGTACGAAACCGCGGCCGCGTACACCTCCTGCGGGTCGCTGGTGCTGGCGACGGCGGGCGGCGACCCCGGGAAGTTGAGCCCGGCCTCGGCGCCGGGGCCGCGGAGGCAGATGAACGCCGCGTCGAACGCCCGCGCCGCCTTCTCAGGCGTGTCGTACGAGCCGAGCCATATCCGCTCGCGGCTGTTGGGCAGCCGGATCTCGGACACCCACTTCCCCCATTTGCGCCGCCGCACGCCCTTGTACTTCCTCTCCGGCGCCGGGCCGCCCGACGGCGACTGCTGCACGTGCTGCTCAGGCGGCGGCGATGACGACATGTTGGCTACCAGCGTCGCGTATCACGAGCTAATGAGCGCGAGCAAAGGCTGCGCGACTTGTCGCAGCTTGGTAGCTCGGCTCGATCGGTAAAGCTCGAATTTATATGGTTCGGTGTGACGCGTCGGGGAGCCGCGTTGGATGGTGACGTGTGCGGGCGCTTACCTGGCTGTCTGTCCGACGTGTTCAGTTGGGACAGGGAGGAAGGAACCACGTAGGAAACGGACTCCGGAATCTTTATCTGAATTGGGAGAGGCTGTACATGGGCCCGCGACGTACGGCTGTCTGTTGATTGACGTACCTCCTTCCTTTTGGCCTCTTAATTTTCCTCTGTTAATCTAAGTTTTCGCTCTCAACTCCACGTCAGCCTATTTTACATCTCCAATTGCTGTAGCTAATTTTGTCTTGTGGCAATAATGTCACCTACGACCGCCCATGAAACCAACCCTTGGGGCATCATTTGCACTGGCTATCCTTAATATTTGCACTGGCTATCTTTAACTACTCTCTGGCACCGCGTACAGTCGGTCTCAAGAGTGTACTCACTACAGTTTGGCCTAACAGTAACTAGGCAACCATATGTTACACTACATTATATTCCAGTATCAGGATATCCTGATTGACTGTCCACCACTTATTAAATGTACCGTTTTGTCGGCCACTTAGACTGCATAGGCCAAGTACCGATGGAAACACCGTGTGAAGTCAGAAATATCTGCATGAAGCCATGCGTCTTAAGAGCAAGTAGAATGATGCTGACTAGGTCGCCTCTAGCGAAATTCACGTCAACATAATCCTATGCGGAAAAGAGAGACAAGAGGAGAGAGAGGCAAGCTGTCCCTCATGCAAGAGGTGACCTCTAGCACATCATACGAGGACTTGGAGGCGATGCTAGTTCTTAGAGCAAGTACAATGGTCGCCTCTAGCGAAATATTAAATGTTTGAGTGCTTTAGTAGAGGTAACCTCTACTCAACTCATTGTATTAGCTACCTCTACATGAGCCACATGTACTCTTTTTGCTTATGTGGCTAGTCCTAGAGGTGGCAGCCACCTCTTCTATTGTACTTGCTCTAAAGAAAGCCCGCAGGCTAGCATGCTTGCACTGCGATACGTATTGCAAGAGCTTGAGACAAGTGATTGACTGAAAGATTACTTTTCATTTCTTTATTTTGAATCTGTACATTGCTTTATATAGATGATGAATGAGTGGTATAAAAAGTACCTTTATAGAAAGGCATCTATGCATTTGATATAACTGTACATTGGGTAGTTTTTGTAACTGATGTTTAACACCCCCCCTTGACCAATGTATCTTCACATGATCACCTTGATTCATCATCTTAAAATAACTCCTCCAAAACCCTGTAGGGAAAAATATGAGGAGAACCGATAGAGTAGATATGCCATGAAAAACTCCTTTAAAACTCAGTAGGAAAATTTTAAGAAGAACAATGATATGGCATATATTCGATTATATCTCCTAAAAACCCCTGTGGGGAAAGAGATATATATTTATGATTACGTTGTCATATTGCCTCATTAAAAACCTTGATGAGAAACCTTAGAGGGAAAACTCATAAAGGGAAAAGAGTACAATTTTATATTTGAACGGGTTAAGTCTTAGGAGCTTTCTCCCCCTGACATCTACAAATCACGTAGTCTTCGCATACCAATTCCATGAACACATTTTTCGAATGTGGAAGTTGGTAATGACTTGGTGAATAAGTCTACAAGATTATCACAAGACTTAGTCCGCCGCCCCTCCCGCGACTCCTCTTTGGGCGCCGCCACCTCCGGCAAGCCGCCGCCGCCGCCGTCGCGCGCGCGCGCGTGCCGGCCGGCTGCGCCATGTGGGCGCCGCCGGGCATGCCGCCGCGCGCGATTGCCGGCCATGGGTGTCGCAGCCCGGTTGCCTCCACCGCCTTGCATTGCCATCCGCCTCGGCCGTCGCCTCCGCACGCCGCCGCGCGCGCATCGCGGCGGCGTCTCGCTTGGGCCGCCGGGCGTCGCGCTCTCCGGCCCGGCCATGCCGCACCGGTCGGGCCAGCGCCCGACCGCGCCACGCCTTGCCGAGCGGGTCGGGCGCCGCCGCCGCCGTGCTGGCGCGCGCGCCACTCCGGGCTGCACCGGCCGTGCACCGCTCCGGGCCGCCGGCCACCTCCCCTCTTCTCCCGATCTACATCGAGGAGAAGGCGTCCTCTGCGGAGGAGGCCGGTGGAGGAGTGCGGATCCGGAGGCCGGGACGGCAGTTAGCCGCCGCGGAAGCGTGCGCCGGTCGCCGGTAAGGTCCATAGCATGGAGCCCGCGCTGGTGAGAAGACGCCGTGCGCCTCCCCTGGACGACGACGATCCGGCCTAGAGCCATGGCCGGTGGAGATGATGGTGTTGGTCGCCGGCCATGATGGTGGAGGATGCGCATGGAGAGGGGCAAGAAGGATGTGCAGCGTTTCGTGCAGGGAGTCAACTAATGCAAGAATCTCCAGAAAAACTTGTTTATGGTTCTCACAAAGCGCCATTTACCTTTTGTTCTTGTCTCTGTTTGCACTTGTGTGGATGCGTGTGCTGATAACGTATTGCAAGAGTTTAAGACAAGTGATTGACAGAAAGATTGCTTTTCATTCCTTTATTCTGAATCTGTACATTGCTTTATATAGATGATGAATGGGTGGTATAAAAGGTGCCTTTATGGAAAGGCATCTGTGCATTTGATATAACTGTACATTGGGCAGTTTTGTAACTGGTGTTTAACAATACGGACGGGATCAAGCGCCAATTAGTCAGCATGCATGCATGTTGGTGCGGTGAGGTGAGGTGCATGCACACTAGTACATCTACGTGCGTACAGGGCCTCCCGAGGCCAAAATAACTATTTTGTAGCAATGAGTCTATCACTATTCATTGATCAGCCCAACCCGACAATGCAGCAGTGGCCCAGACCCATTTTTGTGCGCGGTGCACCGATCGGCCCATCTCGGCGTCTCCCCATCCCCCGAGTCCCCATCTGTGCTCCTTGATTCCCCTAACCCTAGCGGCCTATCTCGGCGTCTCCAGTCTCCTCATCCCCCGATTCCCCATCAGGCTCCTCCCCAATCCCCTAACCCTAGCAACCCGCATCTGCGCATTACCTCCAGGATCTGGCTTCGCGCCGTGCGACCGGCCAACCGTGCCTCCGGCCCTCCGCTCTACGCCTCCGCCGACACCGCACCACCGCTGGAGGCTAGAGCCAGCCACCACCGGCGACCGGTGGCTGCACAGCCACAGGCCGCATCACCTTCGGCCCTCTGGGCTCCGGCTCCACGCCGCACGATCGGCCGACTGTGCCTCCGCTCTACGGCACCGCGCCACCGCCTGGTCGACCCGGAGCTGGGCTGTCGTCTTGGCATCTCCACTCCACCTGCAGCCTGCGGAGGACCAGGCTCCAGCAAGCAGTAGTCCAGCTCGGCAGCTCCGGCAACCGGTGGCCGCACCGCCGCAAGCCGTGTCACCTTCGGCCCTCTGGGCTCCAGCTCCGCGCCGCATGACCGACCGACCGGACCGCGCCTCCGCTCTGCAGCACCGCGCCACCGCCTGGAGCCAGGCTATCGTCTCACCGTCTCGGCGTCTCCACTGCACCTGCGAGGGACCGCCGGACCGGGCTCCAGCAGGCAGCACCGCAGCAGTCCAACTCTACCGCTCCGGCGACTGGTGAGCACCTCTGTACCTGACTAAGTCACAATTTATGGTTCCAATTTCTAAATGACTATGGTAGTATGGTATGAACTATGAACTGTGAAAAACTACAAATGACAATGATCAATGATGTGAGTCATGTGAGTGTGTGACTATGGTCTGAAAATATCAACATGTCCAGATGACTAGATTCAACCATACTGCGGTTACTATCAATCTACCATAGATTCAACCATACTGTAGTGACAATGGTCTGAAATTATCCCTAGTATGAACAATTGTATGTTAACTATTATACTGTTGATCTTTATGTTTTGTATTGAAAAATATTTTTATAACTTCGAACACCTATCCTGAAATTCCTGCATCCACCGCTGTATGTAGATCAGATCGAGAAAGCGCACCGATAGAAGATTGTCTATGTAAATAAATATTGGTAGCTAACTAGATATAACTTCCTCATCAAACCCTAATATTATAATTTTATTCGATTTTACGGATATATGACAGTCCAAATTGATGGACAGCTACTGTTGTTTTCTTAAGGAATTGGGCCATAATAGTCCAAATTGATGGACAACTACTGTTGTTTTTTTTACCAAATTGATGGACAGCTACTGTTGTTTTTTTAAAAGGAAATTGGGCCATAACGAGCCCTAGATTGTGGATTCATTTATCAAAACTTGAGTATACAATTCTCTCAAATTTGGCCAACAAATTGAAAATTTTGTAATACCTGACCGACGACTAGAGGGAGTGAATAAGAGATACTAAAAATTTTCCGAAGATATTCCAAAAGATCTTCCATCTAATAGCTATAAGAAGCAACAAAGGCCAGATCAAGACGCACAGCGGAAATCAATACAAAAACTCTAACCAGCAGCCAACACGGGCTATTGAAACACATTGAGGCAGATTATCCGAGTCAGGTCAGATCATCTGGGTTAGTATAACCCGATACAAAAGCTTGCACAACTTTCAAATCGAGGCTTCAAATTATTTAAAATTTGGACCAAAACTAGATCATAACCTTAGAAATCTAATGCACCAAGAGTTCTTGCAAGAAAATAAGAAAGTTGGAACCATTTTGTTCTCAAAGTTGTGCTGCACTATTAACCTGGTTCAAACAACAAAACGACCCAACTTTCAATCCATGGCTCAAAATGAAATGAAACTTCAAACACACTAGGATTAATACCTCAAGAAGCTAATCCAACAAGAATTTCACCGAGAGCTTGCCAAAGTTGAGACATTTTCTCCCTTGTGCACAAGAGGCAACAAAACTAGGCAAAATTAAGAACTTGCAAAGAACAAGTGCTTAGATGATGGGATCAGGTATGCAAGAGATATTTCCATCAGTTACACGTCGTTGACACCAAGCAAGATCAAGAGAGAAGAAATACAAAAAACAAGCCAAATCAAGAAATCAACACTTGAATATATGAAAAAAACTTGGACGAATTTAGAGATTTGATTTCAACTTGAAGATGAATGTTTACAGACAATCCATTGGGAGGACAGAGCCACTAGAGTAGAACACACAGAAGTGCTCTCATCTCTCAAGCCCTCTCTCTTCCTATTTGGAACACGGGGATCATTTCTCCTGTTTCATGATGGGGAATTGAATTATTTTCTATGAAATTCCTGTAAAATGTTTTGCGTTCTAAACTTAACCTTGTAATTTTCCTTCAAAAAAATGTGTGTTCCATCTCTTAAAAAACCAGAAATAGAAAATGCGCATTGAACCTTACATGCCTGCAAGGGCCCCCGTGCTACAGCATTTCGATCTACTCACGATGAACAGACATAAGCATGCATGCAGTGACTGACTAGTTGACTAGCGTCAACATCATAAGAGGATACTAACAGGCAGGGACGAAGCCAGTGGGGGCTTAGTAAGGCTTCAGCCTCACCTCCCTAGGTAGCGGCAACCCCCCCTCATGCGCCCTTGGTGGCCGGCGACGTCGATGCGAGAGGCCCAACAAAAAAAAACAAAGAAAAAAGCCCAGTCAAGTGGGCAGCCCACTACCCTTAATAGGCTCAACAAATTCATCTCATTGCCCTACCAAAATACCCACTCCAACTAACAAACCTAGCAATTGCAATTGGTTCCCAACTTCCCACTTCCCAGAGGAGAGGCGTCGGCGCTGCCACAACGCAGAGTCGCAGAGAGAGGGGGGCTGGAGGTGACCGGGAGAGGGCGCACCACGTGCACAGAAGGGGGTGCCGCTAGAGCCAGAGTGCTGGACCGAAGCTAGGGTAGCCAGATCTAGCGGTGAGCCGGCCGAGCCACCGGCCGAGGGGAGGTTGACCGCCAGATCTGGGTCGGGCCCGGGGGGAGTCTGACCGGGGCGACGAGGGGGGCCGAGCCGGGGCAGCAAGGGTCGACTAGAAGTTTCGACTAGAATTTAATCCAAATGAAATTAGAGCAGATCAGGCATACTCGACTAATTGGATATTTATTTCCATAGACATTAGATGACAAATGATTTAGGCCACTCTTAATTTTATTCTTGGCTTCGCCACTGCTAACAGGTGTTCAAGAAATGCGCTAAAAGTTCAGAAATATCATAGTACTACTGCGTTTTTCGATCGTTGGGTGCTAATGTCGGAAGTACGAGTAGTCTTCATCATAGTCAAAACTCCATAGACCAGGGCATGCACCATTATCGTTCTCTTCCATGTCGTCCGCCGCCGTCGGCGACATCAGCAAGTACGCGTGGCTGCTCATCACGGTTGGCGAGAAGTGCGGCGGTGGGTTCTCCATCAACTGCGACCAGTCGAAGCCCTCTGCCGAGGGCACATGCAGCGGGGGCACCACCACGCTTTGCACTGGCACGTCGTCATGCGCTGTGGAACCATCAGTTGCTTCCTCCCACAGAGCCGTGGCGGCTCCGGCGGGTGGAGCCTCCCGGTTGGCGCACGAAACAGCGGCCGCGTACACCTCCTGCGGGTCGCAGGTGCGGGCGACGGCGGGCGGCGACTCCGGGAAGTTGAGCGCGGCCTCGGCGCCGGGGCCTCGGAGGCAGACGAACGCCGCGTCGAACGCCCGCGCCGCCTTCTCAGGCGTGTCGTACGAGCCGAGCCATATCCGCTCGCGGCTGTTGGGCAGCCGGATCTCCGACACCCACTTCCCCCATTTGCGCCGCCGCACACCCTTGTACTTCCTCTCCGGCGCCGGGCCGCCCGACGGCGACTGCTGCACGTGCTGCTCAGGCGGCGGCGGCGGCGGCGGCGACGATGACGACATGTTGGCTACCAGCGTAGCGTATCACGAGCTAATGAGCGCGAGCAAAGGCTGCGCGAATGAGTTGTCGCACGTTGGTAGCTCGGCTGGAGTGCTGCTGTATGCATGCGAAATCGGTAAAGCTCGAATCGATTGCCGCGGCGCCTTCGCGAAATTTATATGGTTCGGTGTGACTCGTCGGGGAGCCGCGTTGGATGGTGACGTGTACGGGCGCTTACCTGGCAGTCTGTCCAACGTGTACAGTTGGGACAAGGAGGAAGGGACCACGGAGACAAGTACCTTCTTTTTCAGTCAATCAACAAGACTTGACTTCTTCAAGCTGCGCTGTAGCGTTGGTGTGCTATGGCCTATTACATCTCCAATTGCTATAGCTAATTTTGTCTTGTGGCAATAATGTCACCTACGACCGCCCCTGAAACCAACCCTTGGGACATCATTTGCACTGGATATCCTTAATACTTGGACATGTAAAATAAATTTTACAGATTTTGAGTTGAGATTGAAAATTAGGATCCATAGAGTAAGGAGTCAAGGGACCAAATGTATAGAATCTTCCCTTGATAAAAGATGATCAGCCGAAAACGGCTGTGGGGTTAATTTAAACAGTTGTCTTTAACTATTCTCAGGTACCACGTGCAGTCAGTCTCGAGCGTGTACTCACTGCAGTTTGACCTAACACTAACCAGGCGACCATATGTTACACTACATTATATTCTAGTATCGAGATATTCTGATTGACTATCCATCACAGCTTATTAAATGTACTATTTTGTCGGCCACTCCGACTGGATAGGCCAAGTACCGATGGCTTCTCCTTTCTGTAAGCCGATTCCGACGATGAAGATGATGGCTGCAATCTCCGTCTTTACCTAGCTTTTCAACTTTACTCGTTGTGGTAAAATACGGACTGAGCGAACCGTGGGAACCTTCCAGAGGTGACCCTCGGATGATCTAAGGTTCAGCCCCTGCTACCGCCAGCCATCACTCTAGCACCAGCTCCACCCCTATCCGCCGCCTTCCCTGCCTCTACCCACCCACTCTCACACCGCCCCTCCACCGCCGCCCCCTTCTCACCACTCTGGCCGCCCCTCACCTACTCACTCCCATCTAGGAGCTCCGTCACCGTCGCCTGCTGGAGGACCCACCAGTGGTCCTCCTGCCCACCTCGCTCTTCACAATCCTTGGCCACTGCACAACTAGCGCTGTCCCCAGCTCCACTTTGCCCTCCACGCAACCGAGCTGTGTATCACTGCCCAACTCCACCCGGCCAGGGAAAACAATTTCGTTTTGAAAAAAAATTCGGAGGTGGGCGAAAGGAATGAATTGAACGAAATTTCGTCATTTCGGTAAAAAAAAATCGGTCAAATTTAGATCGAATTTGAATTTATAAAGTTTAAATATGGGATATACTTATTAGAATTCACATGTACAACGCAAGAATTGCTCTGCTCTAGCGGAAGACCTTGTCCTTGCCATCTGTTTGACCCGGGTTCGAATCACGCCACGAGCAACTGAAGTTTTTACTCGATATTTTGCTTGTGGGACCATCGTGTTAGTGAGACAAAATTGGGAAAAATTGTTTGCTTGATGTGGGATTCGATCCCTGGCCAGCAGGGAGCATGACAACAGACTTTTCCACTGTGATACGAGCTTTGATAGCTCCCTATGCCGTTTTCCAAAACTCTTAAGGATGCAAAATTCAAACTGAAACGATTTTTTTGACCGAGTTGTTTTCTTCTCGGAGGGTAACGAAATTGACGAGATAAACAAAATTTCGCCGAAATTGTGAACCCTGCACCTGGCTGCCTAAGCCCCTCCGGCGCCGTTGCCCATCCACTCCATCTTCAACCCACATTTCTGCCGCTTTTCCACCGACCTTCGCTACAATTCACCGGTTTGCCCTCAATTCTTCAGGTTCTCCACCCCTATCAAACAACGCCCGCAAGTTGTTTGATGAATTTCCCCTACCAAATTTTTGAAGACTTCTTCTGATATTGGCATGGGAAGTGGAGAGAAGACAAGTGCACTAAGTCTACTACTAGGCTCTGGATCTGAAGGGTGGACTCAGGTTGACAAGAGAGGTCGGCATCCTACCATGCAGAACATCCCGTGTCATTCTCACCCAATGGCTAAGGAGCTTCCTTTGCGAGGTAGATTGAACGGCAAGTGATTCAATTGCTTCACCACCGGCCATCGAGTTGCAGAATGTCCAAACTCGTGCATTGCTCAAGATCCCAAGGACCAATGGGTGACCAAGATGGCATGGTTGCACCCTTCGTTAAGGTTCCACGGAAAGTGCTTTAATTGTCTCGCTACAGACCATCAGGTTGCGGTTTGTAGAAACCGGCCTTGTTGTCTTCGGTGTTAGGGCATCGGACACCTTGCTTGTTGGTGCCCTCATACCCGCTCAAGGTGCTCTACCATACTTTCCATGGTGCATCCCTCTATGGCTGCACCTCTGTCATTGACTACTAGCACTACAAAGCATCACTCTATGTTGGTCTCATTTTCTGGCATGCCTGTTTCCGCAATGGAAGTTGCTTGTGTGATATATGATAAGTTCCAGGTTCCATGGAAGGAGATACATGTCCAGATTCTCTCAGATGTTTCAGGAGGTGGTGGTGGTCCTTCCATGGAGAACTTGGGGCACTCATCTTCAACACTAACTCATAGTCATGAGGATCTATCACTTTCATTGCTTCAGATGATGCCCTCACCGCCTTCGCCTGTGACGGTGCCCTCAACCATGACACTTACAAGAGAGTTCTCAGTTTTGCTACATAAAAGTATGCCCAGTGTGGAGTCATCAAATTTGTTGTGCACGAGTACAACGGAGCCTCAAGATGTTGATGTTGTTGGGGAACCTTCGACTATGCCAAGTATATTACCTTTCGAGGTGCTCTCTACTAGGCCACCCCCTAGAGAATCATTAACCAAGCTGCCTACGCCAATTGATGATACAATCTCGTCTGCATTGGAATCGGTAAAGGAACCCTGCTTGTTAAAGAAAGTGTTAGTGATATGCCCTAGAGGCAACATGGAGATGTTATATATATCACATACTATGTTTATGATGCATTACTTTGTTCCTTGAAATAGACATTATCATTATTGATCAATGAGTATGTGACTTATTCATGAGACTCTTAATGCTAAAATGTTGCTATTTCTAAATGACCAATGATCATATATCATATGAGGAACAAATATGATTCAAAGATCAGCATATGTATTGATTGATGATCATGTCTCATGGATCATGGTATGGTTATACCAAATCAATAATATGGACATGTGTTAGTGAACATATGTTGGATAGACTCGCCATGAGACACTGCAGAGATTCTATGTGTCATCAGTTGGTCTCAAGTAGTGTTTATGTATAATCCTTAGACTTGAGATCACCATGGTTCCCAACATGCGTAGTAGCCTATTTTGGGACTACTAAACACTACTCCGTAACTGGGTAGTCATAAAAGTAGTCTTCGGGTTTGCTATGAAACATGTAGTGGGATGTGAATGATCAAGATAGAATTTGCCCTCCTTATGGGAGAGATATCTGGGCCCTCGATGTAATGGATTATGAAAGTGCATGGCCATGCCAAGGTGATTGAGGAGTCAATCACGAGTTTATAATCCATCACGGAATCGAGAGTGATTGAGCTATTAAGAGGATGACACAGTCTCGCCTTGAGCTCAATCTATATCGTGAGGCAAAGGGATTCGTATATGAGAATATTACGAGTTCATTGATATGATCTTTACGTATACTTTGGGGTTAATATGTCTTACTAGAGGCCGCTATTAATGTGGTGACCGGAAAGGCGTTTCCGGTCGCGACCAAGTATACGTGAACCTGCTGTGGTCGCACACTTAACGGGTTGAAACACTAATTCAAATGTGATTCGGATGTGGGCTCAATTCGGATAGAGATCCGATAGACTCCTATTGGGCCTCGGTCCACGAGGCCCAAGTGAGGAGGTCTATATATATGGAGGCGAGGGGTGAGGGTGGATGCTTCGGTAATCCCGAGCCAAACCCTAGCCGCCACCTCCGAGCCAAACCCTAGCCGCTCGCGAGTTTGGTACACTCGCGATCGGCGTTCCGGCTCCGGACGTGTGGATACCGGTGGAGGCGCTGCTCGTTGCGGCGTTGATCGGCATCAACAACCTACTGATTGGATCTGCTCGTGGTGTGGTTGATCGCGTGGAGGAGACGATCCGTTCGGGACGATCGGCTACTTCCACTACTACCTCGACGCGCGTGGTTGGATCGGCTTCTCCAACTCTTCTTCATTGCACTGGCGTCTAGTGGTAACGATCCATGATCCCTCCTTAAGCATGATGTCCTTGTGTGCGCGGTAGAAAAGTTTTGTTTTCTGCTTTCGTAGCCTACGCGCATTCCTTTAGAAAGACCTTGCTAGATCTATACAGGCTGAAACCATTGTGTCTCAAGTTCTCTCATCAAGGTGTTCACCTATTGAATCATCAACCTCAAAGGTGGAAAGTCCAAGGTTAGGAAATCATCTAAACAACTTATCCATCGCCAGAACGCTTCCCCAGCTTGCAAAGCAAAAGTTGGGTGTCTTGATATGAATCAAAAAGCACAATATTTGTGGATGAAGAAGCTAGGCATTCTTAGAAAGGATGATGAAGTGGATGAAGGTGCCATAGACAAGGATGCATAGAAGTCTTGAGTGGTTCATTCTCACCAAGTGTGATTTTCACAGCCTTGTGTGGACCAAATAAGTGAAAGGGTTAAGCAATAGGTATGTTCTGGTTGCTGGTGTGGCGGCTTTATGTTCTAGCGAGATGGGTGTTTTAGGTGAGTTGAGGTGAGCAAGTTAGGTGCCTCATCATCGGTGCAGCTAAAGTTCAATAGATCAAGTAGCATGGTTTTGGTGGCTTATTGTATCAGTTGTAAGTGCAGTAGTATGGTTGTTTTGGTATGTAAGAGGTAGTTTCGTTCACCTTAGATAGGTGCTTGTTTTTCTCTCCTCTGTTAATGAAATGTGGCAGGACTTCTATCCCTGTTTAAAAAAAACTTGGAATTACGGGCAACC
Organism: Dendrocalamus sinicus; assembly: GCA_036346575.1. Classification (NCBI taxonomy): domain Eukaryota; kingdom Viridiplantae; phylum Streptophyta; class Magnoliopsida; order Poales; family Poaceae; genus Dendrocalamus; species Dendrocalamus sinicus. The sequence goes on along the minus strand of CM070656.1, from coordinate 4,622,716 downwards.
TCGACACACGCACGGATGCACGGTCCAACATGTTGGTGACTTGGTGTCGTACGTTAGCAGTCGCAGTGGCTTCACATCTCTTTCGGCAGCATGAGCTGGGCCATAGATTCCTCGGCGCGGCTGGATGCAGTGACACACGTTTCAGCAGTGCCAAATCGATCGGTGGACAATCTGTCCGCCAACCTGGCTGCTTCTCTGTTATGTATATGGTGTCCACAAATGCAGTACGCTTCCCTTTCGGTGGTGTATCCATCGATAGACAACTAGATAATTAGTCCAAATCACTTCACTGACGGCCACATGCAACGGCTGGAGGGATGGTTCTATTTTTTTTATGTTACGGTTGATAATTTTAAATTTTGGTTAATAGTTTTTCTATACTTTTGAAATGATAGTGGATGGTGTATATAAATTTGAGTATAACAAATTATTTAGAGAATCTGTTTTAAGAAACCGTCTTATTTATTTTGACTCGCGAAGAAGATAAAATAGAAGCTGTAGCTGGTACACAGTGCTCAGAGCGGGCTTGAAACAGTGACGAGGGCAAGTATACCGTATTGCCCCTACACCCATCTATCTGTCTTAGACCGTCGTCCCTGCCGAAGTGATAAGCTTCCGCCAAAAGCCCAAAGGAAGTAGCCGACGCAGCCGGCGACGTTCTATGTCGGCATCCAAGAATGGCCGAGCGTCCTTCTTGACCCACGCGGGTGCATGTCGACGACGCAGCGGCGCTTGGGGTTGCAGGCCACCGTGAATAGCGTGCTGGAGAATGGTGGGCCGGCTGAAACAAACCGAAATTTGCAAGAAATTTAAAATTTTCTTTTGAATTTGTTTCATGTTGATTCCTTGCCCAAATCAACTCAAAACCAAGCCAAATATGCCCTAAATTCCCTGCCAAAATTTCCAGTTAACCCATTTTCGTGCCGTCACTGTTCATCGTCAAGATATTTCTACCGCCGCTTGATTTTTTTCATCGCCGCCAAACACTCTCACGCCCTCTCGCGCCTTCTCGCACTTCCACACTACTGTTCGGTTGTCAAGCACCGTACATACTAGCCTGGCAGCCCCTAGCCCTTCTTTGTCGTGCATCACCCGCCGGCCACAAAACCACCGTCCATCGCCCCTGTTTTCACGCTAGCACATGACGTCGAGAGTCGACCAATTCAAGAAGAAGAAACCTCGGATCAAGCTCAAGATCAAGAAATTGAATAATACGAAATTGTCGAAGTTGTAAATCCGCAAAGCAAGTCACATGTCTTTGATCATGTTGAACCTACATTCCTTAAGTTATTCATTTGTCTGTATTTTCATTATGCTATTTATGCGTTGTTATTTCATGTACAATAACCGTTTAGAATGACATGATATTAGTTATATCCTACCATCCGAAAAAGCCCAGATTAACTTGATGGCCATATTCACCTTGACATGACATAGTAATACTAAGTATAATAATAATGTAGTCATGGTAGTTAGGAACTCATTAAAATCTTTCCACTGTTAAGAGCTTTGGTATTTGTCTAGAGTTTTGAAAAAGTGGATCTAGGGTAAGCAAGGATTGCAGAAGGCCACAAATGGGCCGGATCCCAAGACCTTATCCTAGGGTGGAGGCTTGGCTGTGGATTGGTGGCAGTGCCGCGGGCACTGAACATGGGTTTGTGCGTGGAAGTTGCCTTAGTAAAAATAAAAGGATTAGACCCTTATGCTGAGTAAAGAACATAGTACTCGTCCTACCACAAGCGTTGACTTTGTCAAATCAGGCCTAGTAGCTGCTCAAATTCGATTGAACCTCTGCAACTGGCGGGGGAGACAGAGGGTGAGTTCGTATGGGAGGTGGTTAACCATACAATTGTAGGTCTGCGACAAATCGGACGAGATCCGTGAGGTCATCCGAACTTGTTGAGATCAAAAACCTACTGGGTGGAGGCTATATAAAGAATTGAGCAGTGAACAACCTTGTTTTCTCAACTCAGTCATGAGGGTTGAGAGATCTTGTGGGTAAAGCAGGGCAACTCTGCAGAGTCATGAAATAATGGTATTTGAATACGCCGTGCTTCCGGTAAATGAAACTGTGTTTAATGGGTGAATCCAACAACAAAGCATAAGTAAATTTGAGAATGATTTGGGAATGTTGAATATCGATGATCAAGTTTGAAACCCCCTTTTTAACTAATGGAGTTATCTTTCTTTTATATCTAAAAATGAGATACAGCTAAAACTGCATCCACATACAATAATAAATCTTTCCCACCTACTCCATGGTAAACTCTTGCATGTAGTTAAATAGCATTTCCCGTGTGACTTGTTGAGTACGGTTGATTGTACTCAGTCTTGCTCTATTTTTCCCCCAACACAGAGATTAGAAGAAGGAAAAATGATACAAGTTTTCGCGCTAGGGTTGCGACCGCACTCAAACGTTTCTGTGGAATTTTCGTTGGTTCTTCTGATTGTAAGTTAAGTTTTGGGTTTGGGCGCCCTTAAAATTGTTAAAATTGACTGATAAGTAGGCATGGTATTTATAAATTAACTCTTTTTAAATGTTCGTGAGTAGGCATGGTATTTCTTCTGTCCGTAATTGAACTTCTGGGCTGTTACGGAAAGTAACGACATTTCCGTTCTCAGAAAGGGGGTGTTACACCGGCTGATCGGCTCGTCATGTGCTGATGCCTCGTTAGCTTCAGCGGACAGCGGCAGGTTAATTGGAACGACGGGCTGCAAATTAAATGGCCTTGGGCAGCATCATATCAGGGCTCGCTGTGCCGCCCACAACAGGAGGTAGACCAAGTGGTTGGTGGCCGCGCCATTGCTTCCCCTCCATTGATCACTACGTGTAGCGATGCAAGCTCAAAGCTCCGGACCGTCCTCGTATGCGTTTCCTCTCAAGCTCGAGATGAAAGTTGAAGTGTGTGAGCTTTATTAGTAATTTTACTGCATTTTCAGTATTTTTAGCACTGCATGTTTTCTTTAAGTTTCTTTTCAGAGTCGGTACTGTTAGTTTGTTTTCAGGAAGTCACAGCGGGAGAAATAAGTCTCTGTTAACTGAGTCTTTTAGTTCTGAAGTGGAGCTGCATTCTCGGATCAGAGAGAGTGAGAATCGGCCCACTACATGCATGTAACTTCTTTTCCTGTATTCAGCATATAAATAAGATGAAAACAGAAAAGCTGCAATTGGTTGCGCAGCACAAAAATTGCATCTGTCAAATTGAACCAGTTTTTCTGAACTTTGCTTCTCCACCAAAACTCTGAAGTCTGACGAGTATAGTTCCTCGCCCGGCACGATTCAGATTGATGTTTTCCCTGATTACAGGATGTAGTATTCAGAGATTTGAGAGGCTCTGCTGACAATTGGTATCAGAGCGGATTGTAATCGACCCTGAGGCGATGGTGCGAGGAGGGAGATCCATGTCACCCACCCATACGAGGAGCTCTGGCGGCAGTGGTCGCCGGTACCCTGGAACAGGCAACAGTGGAAGCTCGCGCGTGATGATTCCTGGTGCAGACGGCGGCCAGGACCTGGTGGCGCAGACGGCCCCAAGGGAGACGGGGGTATCACTACGATATCTTGTACTCACGTGAACCAATTACAATGATTGGGCGCTGCTGATGAGGGTGAATCTCTAAGCGCAAGGGGTGTGGGAGGCGATTGAACCGCGTGGCGCCGAGTTTCGCGTGGATCGGATGGCGCTGGCTGCCATTCTGCAGGCAGTCCCTCCAGAGATGTTGGCTTCATTAGCAACCAAGAACACAGCCAGATCGGCGTGGGAGGCTATCCGGACGATGCGTATGGGAGCCGACCGGATCTGGGAGGCATGGTTGCAGGCATTGCACAAGGAATTTGAAGCAGTTCGCATGAAAGAAAGTGAGATGATCGAAGATTTCTCCATGCGGCTTACTGGTCTTGTGAACAACATGCGCCTTCTCGGTGATGATCTTGAAGAGGAGAAGGTGGTGAAGAAGTTCTTGCGTGTTGTGCCTGGCAAATACTCTCAAGTTGCAATTTCAATCGAGCAGTTTTTGGACCTCAGTACCATGACAGTTGAAGAACTCACTGGTAGACTAAAAGCTGTTGAAGACCGGTGGAGTGGAGGAGAACATACAGATGGAGCCGGGCGTTTACTGCTTACAGAAGAAGAATGGCTTGCTCATGTAAAGGGCAGGCAAGGGAGCTCTTCTCATTCGTCAGGAGGCAAGAACTATCGAGACCAGAACCAAGGCAGTGACAAGCAGTCAAGCCAAGGGAGGTTCTCCACCAACGCAAGAGATAATGCTGCCACGGCTCCGAAACAAGACAAGTCCAAGGTAAAATGCTTCAATTGTAATAACTTTGGGCATTTCGCCAAGGAGTGTCGAAAACCACCACTCCGGTAGCGCAAGGAGCAGGTAAATCTGTCCCAGGTTCAAGATGATGAACCGACTCTTCTTATGGCTCAAGTCTGTGGTGTCACTGGAAGTGCTGAGGGAATCACCGAGCAAGTGGAGCTGAATGAGATGCATGCTCAGGTGAATTTGGACAATCCAAAAGAAAGTTGTGATGATGAATGGTTTCTTGACACAGGGGCAACAAACCACATGTCAGGCTCAAGGAAACTGTTTGCAGAGTTGGATACAGGAGTGGTGGGCACGGTTAAATTCGGAGATGGGTCTCTAGTGGAGATATGTGGCCGTGGTACTGTAATCTTCACTTGTGCAAATGGAGATCAACAAATGCTAACAGAAGTTTACTACATTCCAAGGCTCAGAAACAACATTGTCAGTATTGGGCAGCTAGATGAACGGGGATGCAAGATTCATGTTGAAGGTGGGGTGTTGACAATACTTGATCAGCAGAACCAACTGCTTGCAAAGGTGAAGAGGTCAAAGGGACGTCTGTATGTCTTGAACCTCGCTTTGGCACAGCCCGTTTGTTTGAAAGCCAGCTGCAAAGAGGAAGCTTAGAAGTGGCATGCTTGGTTTGGGCATATCAGTTTTCAGTCATTGAGGAACCTGGCACAAAACAGAATGGTGAGAGGACTTCCCAAGATACGACATGTGGAAGAGATCTGTGATAGCTGTCTTGTAGGAAAACAAAGGTGAGCCTCATTCCCAGATGAAACACACTATCGGGCAAGGAAGACACTAGAGCTGGTCCACGGTGATTTGTGTGGCCCAATTGCGCCGATCACTCCAGGGGGTAAGAAGTATTTTCTCCTCCTTGTAGATGACCTCACGCGGTATATGTGGATTACTTTGCTGAGTTCCAAGGATCAAGCAGCAGAGGCAATAAAGAACTTTCAGGCTGCAACCGAACGGGAAAGTAATGCCAAGTTGCAAGTATTTCGCACAGACCGAGGAGGAGAGTTCAACTCAGTGGAGTTCGGCCGATTCTGGACAGAGAAGGGAGTTCAACGTCATCTGACAGCTCCGTTTTTGCCACAGCAAAATGGCGTGGTAGAAAGGCAAAATCAAACTGTTGTCGCAATGGCAAGAGGTTTACTCAAGGCTAAAGGAGTGCCGGGTCGCTTTTGGGGGGAGGCAGTCACCACTGCTGTGTATCTTCTCAACCGGGCCCCAACTCGAAGTGTCGAAGGTATGACTCCCTACGAAGCATGGTATGGTAGAAGCCCTTCTGTTCATCACCTCAGAACATTTGGTTGTGTCGGTTTCGTGAAGAACACCAAGCCTAATCTCAAGAAACTGGAGGACAGAAGTAAACCAATGGTCTTGCTTGGATATGAACCGGGATGTAAAGCTTATAGGATGTATGATCCAGTCGGTAACAAACTTCACATTTCCTGCGATGTTGTGTTCGATGAGGAATCCAGTTGGGATTGGCAAGTTACCGGAAATGATGAGTTTTTAGGCAATACAAGGGATGATTTCACTGTCCAGTAAACAGTGTACTCTTTTACATCTACTGGGAGTGCAAATGCCAGGAGTGCAGAGACAAAAAGCTCAGATGCAGTAGAAGATGGAAATGAAGCTGAAACCGGGATGGCAACACCCAGTTCAAACCTCATACCAAGGTCACGCTCTGAAAGTGAGCAGTTGTCGTCTGATGCGGTAGGGTCTATAGTACCTGAACAAATCCAGCAGGTATTTGGTTTGTTTCTCCACCAAGTGTGCAATCATCTGCCACTACAGAAGGGCCTCGTCGGTACCGAACGGTGGCAGACTTGTATGACAATACTGCTGTGCAGAACCTGGCTGAGTCATTCAGTGAAATGTGTTTGTTAATGGCCGAAGAACCTGAGTTTCTGTCAGAGGCAGAAAAACACACTTGTTGGAAGAAAGCAATGCTGGAAGAGCTAAAGTCCATTGAAGCCAACAACACCTGGTGTGCAGTAGACCTTCCTCAAGGACACCGTCCAATCGGTTTGAAGTGGGTTTTCAGAGTAAAACGAGATGCTCAGGGAAATATTGTGAAATACAAGGCTCGGTTGGTCGCCAAGGGATATGTGTAGCAGCACGGTGTCGATTTTGAGGAAGTTTTTGCTCTGGTAGCGAGGATGGAGACAGTCCGGGTGCTGATTGCACTTGCTGCAGCGAAGGGGCATGAAATACATCACATGGATGTAAAGTCAGCTTTTTGAACGGAGAACTGCAGGAGGAAGTCTATGTGATTCAACCACCAGGTTTTGGAGATAAACACAATCCTCACAAAGTAATGCGGCTTAACAAGGCACTGTACGGGTTGAAGCAAGCTCCGCGAGCGTGGAATGCAAAGCTGGACAAAACTCTCACTTCACTCGGTTTTGTGAGAAGTTCTTCAAACCATGCCCTGTACAGAAGAGGTACAAGCAGTTCATACTTGCTAGTTGGCGTATATGTTGATGACCTAGTCATTGTCGGGCCAATACCTCAGGAAATCCAGAAATTAAAGGAGGAAATGAAGAGATTGTTTGAGATGAGTGACCTTGGAAAGCTTAGCTATTACCTGGGTTTGGAAGTACATCAATTCAAAGATGGTATCACAATCTGTCAGTCAGCATATGCACAAAAGATATTGGAGAAGGCCGGTTTGGTGGACTGCAATTCATGTCATGTGCCCATGGATGCTAGATTGAAATTGAGCAAGAAAGGTGAAGGTCCTCCTGTAGATTCTACACTATTTAGAAGTCTGATTGGAAGCCTGAGATATTTAGTGCATTCGAGGCCAGACTTAACATTTTCAGTGAGCTATGTTAGCCGATTTATGGAAGAGCTGACAGCTGAGCATATGGCAGCACTAAAGCATATTCTTTGCTATGTTAAAGAAACAAAGGACCTTGGCTGTCACTACAGGAGGGCAGGAGATGGAGAACTGCAGCTAATTGGTTTTAGCGATAGCGATATGGCGGGTGATGTAGATGGCAGGAAAAGCACTTCGGGAGTGTTGTTTTTGCTGAATGGAAACCCGATTAGCTGGTAGTCTCAAAAGCAAAAGGTGGTCGCATTATCAACCTGTGAAGCTGAATATATTGCAGCCACTGCAGCAGCTTGCCAATGGGTTTGGTTAAGCAGATTATTCTCTGAAATGTTGCTGACAGAACCTGAGAAGTTCAAACTGCAGGCTGACAACAAATCAGCAATTTCGTTGTCCAAGAATCCAGTGCTGCATGACCAGAGTAAACACATTGATACGCGCTACCACTTCATTAGGCAGTGTATTGAAGAAGGGAAGATCGATCTAGAGTTTGTCAGTTCAGAAAATCAGCTGGCAGACGTTTTGACAAAGCCGCTCGGACGTGTTCGCTTTCAGGAGATTAGAAGCAGACTTGGAATGATTGAAGTGCAGCAAAATTAGGGAGTGATTGTTAGTAATTTTACTGCATTCTCAGTATTTTTAGCACTGCATGTTTTCTTTAAGTTTCTTTTCAGAGTAGGTATTGTTAGTTTGTTTTCAGGAAGTCACAGCGGGAGAAATAAGTCTCTGTTAACTGAGTCTTTTAGTTCTGAAGTGGAGTTGCATTCTCGGATCAGAGAGAGTGAGAATCGGCCCACTACATGCATGTAACTTCTTTTCCTGTATTCAGCATATAAATAAGATGAAAACAGAAAAGCTGCAGTTGGTTGCGCAGCACAAAAATCGCATATATCAAACTGAACCAGTTATTTTGAACTTTGCTTCTCCACCAAAACTCAAGTCCGACAATCATCGTTCCTCGCTTAGCACGATTCGGATCGTTGTTTTCTCGATTACAGTGCAGATTCGTGAGATTTGAGAGGCTCTGCTGACAAGCTTTCTTTTTTTCAAATAGCAATAATGAAGGTGCCTTGTGTTAGTTAAGCCTTGTACACGTAGTTAGTCAGCTGCATGTCTGCATGCGCACAAGCTCCGATCTGTGGACGCCGTGCGCGTAGGAGGTCGTGGCGAGAATAGCTCGCGACGTGCCAAAGCTTGCGAACGTGAACGCATCGTGCAGGCGTGGGGGTGGACACGTTCCAAGCCACGACGCAAGAAGCGCTCCGACGCTCCCGTTTCTTTTGCATTGCTCTGCATAATAAAAGGTGAAGAGAAAACAGAAAACACGGCAGCTTGACGCAGCACAAAAATTTCCTGTGTTCCAGTTGTGTTCGTGTGTGTTTGTACTCACGTTTTCGCCAGTGATCGTCGCCAGGGACCTAACAATTGGTATCAGAGCTCGGTTTAGGGCTTGGACCCGTGATCGTGCGATCGCTTGGGCATTCATGCCTCAAGGACACACGTATTGGCTGCGCCGGTGATCGATGTCGCCAGCGCAGACACCTCCTTCCGGCAGCCGCGCCTCGGGCTATGGCGGGAATGACAATCGCGGCTACCAAGTGTATCACCGCATTGTCAAGGAGACGGGCGGGTCGGCAAGCTACCCGTTACTGACCAAGACGAACTACAACGACTGGTCACTGCTCATGAAGATCAAGCTGCAAGCACGCTGCCTCTGGAACGCCATCGAGCTTGGCGATGTCGAGTTCCACGAAGATAGGATGGTGTTGGACGCCATTTGTAGCGCTGTCCCCCCCAGATGATCTCCACGCTCGCGACCAAGCAGTCTGCGAGGGAGGCGTGGGAGAGCATCAAGACAATGTGGATCGGTGATGATTGGATCCGCAAGACCAGCACACAAAAGCTTCGACGGGAGTACGAGCTACTATCGTTTCGTGACGGCGAGGCGGTGGAGGATTTCGCCATGTGCCTCACCAGCATCGTCAACCAGTCGGCCACCATCGGCGACCCCAAGCCTGATCAGAAGGTTGTCGAGAAGTACCTGCGCATCACTCGCCCCAGGTTCAAACAACTTGTTCTTTCAATTGAGACATTACTCGACGTTTCAACCTTATCGTTGGAGGAGATCACCGGGAGGCTGAAGGCGGTAGAAGACGAGCACGAGCCTCCGTCCCCCAGAGTAGCTGTGGCAAGCTCTATCTCACGGCGGAGTGGCTCGAGCGCTACAAGAAGAAGGAGCAAGAAGGCTCCCGCGGCGCTGGCGGCTCAAGCAGTCGTGGCAAGCATCGTGGCGGAAAGGGGCAAGGTCGCGGCGGTGGCGGGAGCTCGGATGGAGTGGGCTCTTGGCCGAACGCAATGGCGACAAGTGCAGGAACTGTGGCAAAACTGGCCACTGGGCCAAGGAATGTCGCACCAAGCCTAAGAAGGAGGAACAGGTCCATGTGGCCCAGGATGACGAGCCAACTTTACTCCTGTTGGAGGGCGGCGCCGTCTCGACCAACACTTTGTCATCGCCGCCCTGTCATTCCCCACCCGATGAGAAGAGCGACAGATCTAGCCGCGTCACGACAACCCTGGTCCCAATGCTACCACCACCTCCTGTGACTATGCCGTCGTTGTCGAACTCATCATGCGACACGGTCGAGCTGGTGGAGCAGAAGGTCTTCGCGGCGCGGAGGATCAGGATCCCTGGCATTGGATCCTGGACATCGAGGCCACCAACCACATTACTAGGTCCCAGGCGACGTTCTCCGACCTCGACACGGGCATCACTGGCTCGGTATGGTTCGACGACGGTTCCGTCGTCCGGATCGAGGGATGTGGCACGATATTGTTCGCGTGCAAGAACGGCGAGCACCGCGCCCTTGTCAACGCGTACTTCATCCCGCGCCTCACCGCCAACATCATCAGCGTCAGCCCGCTCGACGAGTGTGGCTATCAAGTCCTGATCGAGGATGGTGTGATGCGCGTTCGTGACGAGCAGCGGCGCCTGCTCGCCAAGATCCACGGGAGCTCAGGCCAGCTCTACATGCTCCACATCAACATTGCACGGTCGGTCTGCTTAGCTACGCGCGGCAGAGAAGATGCATGGTGCTGGCATGCCCGTTTCGAGCACATCAATTTTGCCACGCTGTGCAAAATGGGAAGAGAAGGGCTAGTTCGTGGCCTACCTGTGCTGAAGCAGGTCGACCAGGTGTGTGAGGTGTGTCTCGCCGGAAAGCATCACCACGCACCTTTCCCGCAGCGCGCGCTGACACGCTCCATCGAGCCCCTCGAGCTGTTGCACAGCGACCTCTGTGGCCCAATCTCACCATAGACACCCAGTGGAAACCGCTACTTCCTCCTGCTCGTCGACGATTACAGCCGGTACATGTGGATCGCCTTGTTGCCAGCCAAGGATGCTGCACCGACCGCCATCAAGCGCATACAAGTGGCGACTGAGCGTAAGACCGGCAAGAAGCTCCGTGCGTTGCGCACAGACAGAGGGGGAGAATTCACAGCGGCGAACCTCAATGAGTACTGCGCTAAACTGGGTGTGCGTCGTGAGCTCACGGCGCCCTACACGCCGCAACAAAATGGCGACGTTGAGTGGCGCAACCAGTCGGTGGTGGGCACGGCACGCAGTATGCGTCGGTGGTGGGCACGGCACGCAGTATGCTCAAGGCAAAGGGTCTGCCAGGTATGTTCTGGGGGGAGGCGATAACTACTGCCGTGTACCTCCTGAATCGATCGTTGTCCAAGGGCATCGGTGGGAAGACCCCCTATGAGCTCTGGACTGGGAGCCCGCCGACCGTGCACCACCTCCGCATGTTCGAGTGCATGGATGATCGCAGTGGGCCCATGATCTTCGTCGGCTACGAACCGGGATCCAAGGCGTACTGCATCTACGATCCAGTGTCAAGGTGCGTACACATAAGCCATGACGTGGTCTTCGAAGAGCTGGCGCAGTGGCAGTGGACTGCCGACCAGGCGGTGAACGTCGATGACCACTTCATCATCGAGTACACCACCGTTGTCTAGCCCAGCATGATCACCACATTTTAGCCAGCACCAGCGGATGGAGCAATGACGCCATCCGCACCAAGTACACCTGCGGCAGGCGTGAATACATCCACACCAAGCTCGATGGCACCCACGAGCGCACCGTCGGTCAAGTTTGTTTCACCTCTACCGGAAGCAGAAGAGGTGCTCAACTCCAATCATGATGACGCCCCGCTACGGTTCTGCAGAGTCGACAACGTGCTGGGACCGGTGACACCGTCGGGACTGGCCACACACAAACTGGACGAGGACCTGTTGCCGGTAAGCGTTGAGGAACCAGCGTCATTCCAAGAGGCGCAGCAACATGAGTGCTGGCGGCAGGCGATGCTTAACGAGATGACGTCGATCGAGTCCAACGGTACCTGGCGGCTCGTAGACCCACCACCACGCCAGCGCCCAATCGGGCTTAAGTGGGTCTACAAGACCAAGAAGGACGCGGCCGGCAACATCACCAAGTACAAAGCACGTCTCGTGGCGAAGGGTTACGTGCAGCAGCAGGGCATTGATTTTGATGAGGTATTCGCGCCGGTGGCACGGCACGAATTTGTGCGCCTACTGCTGGCACACGCGACAAACGAAGGCTGAGCTGTCCACCATATGGATGTCAAGTCTGCATTTCTCAACGGTGAGTTACAAGAAGAAGTCTACGTCGCATAACCACCGGGGTTCGTGGTCGCCGGCGAAGAGCATAAGGTTTTGCGCTTGATCAAGGCGCTCTACGGTCTTCGTCAAGCCCCGCGTGCTTGGTATGCAAGCTGGACGCCTCCCTGGTGTCACTTGGGTTCCAGCACAGCGCCTCCGAGCATGCGGTGTACGTATGTGGCGCGGGTGAGCACCGGCTAGTGGTCGGCACATATGTCGACCATCTCGTCATCACCGGGGGAAACTCCGTCGAGCTCGAGCACTTCAAGAAGGAGATGAGGGGCACGTTTCAAGTGAGCGATCTTGGATTTCTGAGCTACTACTTGGGTCTAGAGGTGAACCAGACCGATGATGGCATCACCGTGAGTCAAGGAGCATACGCGGTGAAGATACTCAAGGTGGCAGGCATGGCTCGGAGCAATGCCAGTCACACTCCCATGGAGTCATGCCTCAAACTCAGTAAGTTGAGCACTTCCCCTGCTGTTGATGCTACTGAGTAAAGGATTGTTGGTGCGCTACGCTATCTAGTGAACACGAGACCAGACCTGGCGTTCTCGGTGGGTTATGTCAGTAGATTCATGGAGAAGCCCACCACCGAGCACCTGGCAGCCGTGAGACGTGTGCTGAGGTATGTTGCTGGCACAATCAACTACGGCTGCTACTACCTGAGGAAGAGAGGAGCCGCACACCTTGTCAGCTACAGCGACAGTGATCTTGCGGGCGACGTCGACACCCGCAAGAGCACGTCAGGCATCTTCTTCTTCCTCGGCAACAACTTAGTCACTTGGCAATCGTAAAAGCAGAAGGTCGTGGCACTGTCTTCATGTGAAGCCGAGTACATCGCCACGACAACAGCTGCTTGCCAGGGCGTGTGGTTGGTGCGGCTCCTTGCAAAACTCAGAGGAGAGGAGGCCGGCGCCATCACGCCGAAGATGGACAACCAGTCCGCGATTCAACTCAGTAAGAACCCTGTCTTTCATGATCGCAGTAAACACATTGACACAAGATATCACTACATCAGAGAGTGCATTGAGGAAGACAGGGTGAAGGTCGAGTCAGTTGGCACCAATGAGCAACTAGCGGACATCCTGACAAAGGCACTTGTGCGTAGCAGGTTCATCGAGCTACGTTCCAAGATTGGCCTCGTCGACATCAAGCAAGTGTGCAAGACTTAGGGGAGATGTGTTAGTTAAGCCTTGTACACGTAGTTTGTTAGCTGCATGTCTGCATGCGCACAAGCTCCGGTCTGTGGACGCCGTGTGCATAGGAAGTCGTGGACCATGCTATAGAATTCTAGCATAGGCCCTTACTGCTGTTGGCTGAAAAATGGACCAAGCTCGTAAGTCTCTCATCTCTTCGTTCTTATAACTAAACAAGCAGATCAACCATTAAAATGAAGCTGAAACACTTAATTAAAAACAGCATAAACTGTAATGATGGCTGATGATCTGAAAGTGACTTAGGGCATCTGTAGTGTATATAACCCAAAGGGTCTTAAGGTGGGTCCCATCTAAACCTTAAGACCAACTCTATAGTGTATATAACTCAAGGGGGCTTAAGACGGTCCCACTTGGCAGATAAAGAAAAATTGTATTTTAATGCTTATGGCCAGGTCTTTAGCTTGAGGACCAGCCTTAAGTTTTTTTTACTTAGGGTCTGCTTAAGGTCTCCCTGTAATGTATAAGGTTGACCTTAAGGTGGCTTAAGACCTCCTCTTTTCATACACTACAGATGTCCTTATCCTATTTCTGTAGCGTACGTGATGCGTGACGCATAACTCAATTGACTAATTAGCCATGTGCTTGGGCTCGGGCAACCTCGACGCACGCACGGATGCATGGTCCAGCATGTTGGGTGTCGTACGTTCGCTGTTGCAGTGGCTTCACACCTCGTTCGACGGCACGAGCTGGGCCACAGATTCCTCGGCGCGCGGCTGGATGCAATTACACACGCATATCAATTACCATGCTTTCGGCAGTGCCAAATCGATCGGTGGCCAATCTGTCTGTATGTGAACACCAGCCTGGCTGCTTCACTGTTATATATACGGTGTCCATAAATGCAGTACGCTTCCCTTTCGATGGTGTATCCATCGATGGACAAATAGATAATTAGTCCAAATCACTTCACTGGCGGCCGCACGCAACGGCTGGAGGGATGGAGATGGTGAGTGGTTCTAAAAGCTTCAGGATTCAGGAATACCCAAAGGTTCAATGGTACTATTCTTTTATGTTGTGGTTGATGATTTTTTGTTTCGACTAATGATTTTTATCTATATTTTTTAAAACAGTAGCAGACGACATATCCGATTTTGGGCTCGAGAAATTGTTAATTATGCTTAATTCTAAGTGCATAAATAAAATGATTCAACATTAAACTTATAGCACTCTAAGAGCCTGTTTGTTTCAGCTGTAGATTCTGAGTAGCTAGCTGGTCTGAGTAGCTAGCTGGAGATTCTGAGTAGCTGGCTAGTCTGAGTAGCAGCTGGTCTGAGTAGCTAGCCTGTTTGACATCCTGGATTCTAACTGTGCAACCGGTATCCCGATAGATGTATTGGTGAAATGCCCTTAGGTGAGTAGATGTCCGATTATGCATTGATAGAAGAGATATCCATGCTGTAAATTTTGTAGTACTTAGTTCAAACATTGAAAAACTAATATTAAAATTTCATGACAATAAATTTGACTCCAAATCATAATTTTAAATATTAATATGGATAACTACCATGTCTCCATACAAAAAGAACGTACAAAAGGTGTTCATAGGCATATAAGGCGCACATATCACCATCAAAATGAACTTCTATGGTACTATCTATATTCTTGAAGTCATCAAGCCGTTAGCTATGGAATCACAAAAGGCACACATATCACCATTGAATCGAACATTGATTCGGAGCAATTTAAAGAGCCCAACATTACAGACCAGTTGTCTGTTCAGATGACTAGTCAGATCCTAAAAACTTGTCGCGGTGGGTTGTCTACTTTTTCCGAGGCATAATCCTAACATCTGGTCACCTAGAGTTTATGTATTCTTGCAAAGGAAACTCGAAAAGTAGACTGCCGAGTCACACTCTTTCGAGCTCAGTGACGTGCTTTCCCAGCTGGTCCTTCAGCTCTTTCTGCCACCCTTCAATGAGTTTCTTATGCTTGGCAATGAGCTCGGACTTGGTCTTGAGTTCTTCCTCCATTGCGGTAATCTCCTGCAAAGCAAACATAGTAACACAAGATCATAAACTATAGCTCAGAGTTGGCATCTTAATTAAGCTTTGTGACTAGCACATATGAATATATGATTTCCCTCGATTGCTTCCAAGAAAGTTTGTAGAAGAAATGAGTGCAAGAGAAGTGCGGGTAAATAACATGAACTTTAATGACACTAATCCGCAGAATCTGTGAGAAGCTGGGTTTTTGCAGCTTCTCGGTCCCAGTACAATTGTGCCTTCCCCAGATTTTTAGATTCTCAGTAACTGGCCCAAAAGCTGGACTGTTTGGGAGAGATTTTGGCTACTAGAAGTAGCTAGCTTGCCTAGAATCTGAAACAATCAGGGCCTAAATAGACTCGATTGTAGCTTCTTGATTCTATTTAGTTTATTGACATGTCTTGTCTCATTGTTTATACCTTTTGCTAAACTATGATCTTGAGCAAGTTGATATGCTAAAATCCATTTAATTTCATATTATTGTTTATTTTCTTTAGTTTTGCTTTATATAGTTTGACATGATCTAGATAACTACTTCATATAATATGGCTTGGTGTACTACCTGTAGAGTCACGTTGGATAATTTTTATGGCTTCTTATGCTAAAAATGAATTAAATTACAGATATTTCATTTTATTTATGCTTTACTTCTTCCATGCATCATGATGACTCCAATGTTAATGGGGGAGAAAGATTGGTAAAAATATATATCTAGAGTATGATTTGGAGTTTTTATGCAAAATTTTGCTAAGTTGGAGATGTAATGTTCTTGATTTTTTGATCTCTTCTCACCATGGCCAAGATCAAATAGAACAATTCTTCTCTCATATGGACAAAGAGTTAGATTTCACAATACATTTGACGGATTTGAAGTTTTTTATGAAAAACTTGCCATTTTCAATACTTCAATATATTTCTGCCTCATATAGTCATTTTCAGTCTTGTATTCCTCTTGTGACCATTCTGAGTTTTATTTGTAAAATTTTATCTCTAAATTCTAAAATCACCTCGTAATTGCATTTTTGAGAAATTATCAATGAGTTCTTCAAGGGAGAGAATGAAGGACCATATGAGAATATCCAAGTTTTTGTTGTGATGAACCATTGTTATATTAGAGGTTTTGGGATTTCAATTTTGTTAAAAAAAAAAGTTTTCAGTTTTGCTGCAGCCCTAGCGTTCTGACCAGTAGAAGCATTTTCTTTTCGGCTAAATTGTGGTTTTTGGGGATTTAAGTCACATGACAGTTTGGTTTGATATAGGTCAGTGGATATATGTTGCATGATGTATATTATAGCTAACATGGGTCAAGTAATGAATAACTTATGCCCAAAAATGATTTTTTTTTATTCTTTGGATGTGCAGGGTCGCTTAGAGTCAATCATGGTCAACAGCGAGGATCGGGGCTATGTTCATAGAGGAGCTGGGGTCCAAAATGATCGGAGATGTTAGGTCAGATAGATGAGCTTAAGCATGGCACAAGGAATGTGAAAAATATTGAGGTGAAGTTCAACAGATCGGTTGCACCATGTGGCTTGCTCTGTCCAAGTGAGGTGTGGTTCGGTGTGAATCGGAATGGGAGAGACTTACTGATGCATGGCAAATCAGTAGTACACATACACGTGGCAAACATAGTGATTGCTTGCAATGGAAGATGAACTCCGGGTCAAGAAAGAGTATCTTGATAAGTTGACCAAAATACCGAAAACTATCTTGAATCAAAACCGTGGCTCTTAGGAGAGTTGTTTAGGTCATGGAGAAGCTGAGAAGATCAAGTTGGATCAAGACTAAGGACATAGCAGATTTGGGTTTATGCGTTTTGAAAAGTGTGTATAAGTGTAGTGTATGAGTTAAAACACGTGTGTATAGAGGTGTCGGGTTTTCCCCTTATGTGTTAAGTGGATAGTATCCACTAAAAGTTAGATAGGTGTTAGTTGCTCTATCTATTTAACTGGTTTGGATGGAAACTAGCTAGTTAACCATCCAATCATCCTCTCATTAAGTTCATGAGTTTTAGGGTTAGGGTTTGAGAGAAGTCGAGTGTTGTGGTGTGCTCTCTTGTTCTTTAATTGAAGTGGCGGTAAAACCTTCATACTAAAGTAGCAATATATCAATTCTTGTTCATCTTGCATGGGTTTATCTTGTGTTGATTGATTTACTCTTGATTTGGTTACTTTTGTCCTTCTCTCTCCTTCTTGCTCTTGTTGTGCTAAGGACTTGTAAAAGATAGATATGATCTCTGAAAATCAATCTTCACCTATATAGGCATTTGGTTGACAATTTCATGAATAAGCCTGGTTTTTGCTCTTTTTAGCATCTCCGAGTAATTTATTGATCTACCTATTGTCTCGAATTTTTTGGTGTTCTTACTTCCTGTGATTTGTGGGAACACATCTAGAGCTATCTTAACCATCATCCACCCATGAGCAAGTCATATTTACCATTTTCCCAGTTTTGATGCAACATTCCTTCAAACGGAAAAAGGTTAGAACTTTGGCAACGATTTTCTTAATCATTGATTGGAATAGGTTTCTGACATACTAGAGAAGGTGTATACCGAATTTTAAATGATTTGGAGCTAGCTTTGTGTAAGAGTTAGCTCAATTTTAGGTTTTGGTCCAGTCATAGTGCAGTAAAACTTGATGAACCGAAAGATCCTAATTCTCTTATGTACTTTCAAAAAATTTTGTTGGGATAGATTTTTAAGATCATGATCTAGTCTTTGTTCAAGTTTTGAAAGACTTTTTGATCTATGGATCAAAAGTTTCATAGATTTTTTTATTTGAAGTAGTTGTGTTTTTCATTATTCACGGTTTGAAATTACTATAGCACCGAGATTTTTTGAAATTTTGGGTTCTTGAACTTTATAGATTCTCATAGATATTGAAGTGATTGATTGGTGAAAACTTATTGAAAAATTTTAAGACGTCATTCACCCTCTTCTGTTATCATATCGGTCCTACAGAACCTACCCCGTACAACAAGTCTTGACTTCCCCAAGACCTACCCTTTTTGTGAAGTCACCTGGATGGCTCAGGCTTGTTTTTTTGCTTATAGTTTATGTACAGTAAATAGATTTCAAACAGAGTGTTTTTTCAAGACGAGATCTACTAGTTAGTAGACACTGTACTAATTTCAATTATACCGACCAAAGTCACATAAGACTATCTCTCTTCGTACTTTCTCTCATGAACAGTCAGAATTCAAAAGCCATAAACCGAAAGTCATACGGCACAAGCCCAAAAAAAAGCACCCGAAGTATATAAGACGTAACATGGCGAAGAAACAGCGTAAATACGCTGATCGGTTCTAGCCTTGGCCTAGATAGTGGATAATTGCGAAGCGGACCTTAGTGTGATTGGAAACACCGTGTAGAGTTATAAATATCTGCATGAAGCCATGCGCCTTAAAGAAAGCCCACAGGCTAGCATGCATGCCCTGCGATACGGACAGTATCGAGTGCCAATGAGTTAGCATGCATGCATGTTGGAACAACTTGGACCAATAATGGAGAGTAGACTTGAGATGAGGTGCATGGACGCTATGCATGGTACGGTGGCCGGCCGATCTGACGGAGACACGGCTTAATTTCGTCTCCGTTCGGCGTGAAATCATAGATCTCTAGATGTAATGGTGGTTGCGACGGACCTACGATTTCATCTCGCCCTGTGCTACAAAGAGCCAGATGTCCCTACCATCTGAACTAGAAAAGAAGTTATATCCTAAATTTATATGAGTTTTGCGCTGATAAATATCGCACATCTCTGATTAGAGCCTAAGCTATCATAAGCCTAGATCCACCCTTACATGATGGGATGACGGAGATATGCTTTCAACTTACTTTGGAACCAGTCAAACACCTTTCCCTCTATGTATATATGGAATCACATGTACGTAGATTCCACATGTACATAGAAGGAAAGGTGGATCACAAATTCGTGTAGTTTGTCATGTGGCTCTCTCACCTTCTCCCTACATGTGATTCACAACATCTTTTGGAATGTATATTTGGATTGGCCGATGTACAAAATTCCATGGGCAAAAAAGTCATCCTTTCTGGATTAATTGTACGGGTTGTCCTGAATCATCCGTCTCTGTGTAAATTTCTAACGAGCATAGAGAAACACTCTCTAGATCAATAGTACGCCACAATGATCTGTCGACCTAGATTGTCCGCCCTACTCGAATAATTCGGTCCAAAACCAAACAACCTCGAAACTTTTTTACTTCTTCTAGAAACAAACTTCAAATTCCAAATTCAATTAAATCAAAGTATCAATTACTTATCATAACACATGATAGGACCTCCCACATGGTCTCACTCTTCATTCTGCAAAGCATTCTTATTAGGGGTGAAAATGGGCCGGGTATTTCCCGCCCGCCCGCCCGCCCGTATTAAATCGGGTCAAATTCGGGTCGTAAATTCGGGTACCCGGAAGTTTATACGGGTATCGGATCCGGATATGGGTATTTTTTGGCGGATACGGTATCGGGTTTGGGAGGTCGGTATCCGACGGATACGGATTATCCGGTATAATATTCGGATAGTACCCGTTTAGCTATGCGGGTAATACCCGGTTCCATGTCGTCGGCCGCCGTGGGCGACATCGGCAAGTACGCATGGCTGCTCATCACGGTTGGCGAGAAGTGCGGCGGTGGGTTCTCCATCAACTGCGACCAGTCGAAGCCCTCGGCCGAGGGAACATGCAGCGGGGGCACCACCACGCTTTGCACTGGCACGTCGTCATGCGCCGTGGAACCATCAGTTGCTTCCTCCCGCAGAGCCGTGGCGGCTCCGGCGGGTGGAGCCTCCCGGTTGGCGTACGAAACTGCGGCCGCGTACACCTCCTGCGGGTCGCAGGTGCGGGCGACGGCGGGCGGCGACCCCGGGAAGTTGAGCCCGGCTTCGGCGCCGGGGCCTCGGAGGCAGACGAACGCCGCGTCGAACGCCCGCGCCGCCTTCTCAGGCGTGTCGTACGAGCCCAGCCATATCCGCTCGCGGCTGTTGGGCAGCCGGATCTCCGACACCCACTTCCCCCATTTGCGTCGCCGCACGCCCTTGTACTTCCTCTCCACCACCGCGCCGCCCGACGGCGACTGCTGCACGCGCGGCTCAGGCGGCGGCGGCGGCGACGGCGACGGCGACGACATGTTGGCTGCCAGCGTAGCGTATCACGAGCTAATGAGCGCGAGCAAAGGCTGCGCGAATTGTCGCACGTTGGTAGCTCTGAGTGCGGCATTTAAATGGTACGGTGACGCGTCGGGGAGCCCACGGAAACGACGCGTTGGACGGTCACGTGTACCTGGCTGTCCGTCCGACGTTTCCAGTTGGGTGCGCACAACACAGCGGACATACCTTCTTTTTCTGTCAACAAGACTGTCTTCTTTAAGAGTAGCTACTGTAGCATTCGTGTACTTTGTCTTCTTCTAGGATACGTACGCGGTTCTAGACTCTACCGAATCTTTCTCACAAGAGAAATGTTTTTATTCTTTTCTCTCTAAAAAATAACACTAATATCAAAACATATAAAAAAAATAAGTAATATTTATCCACTATATATTATACTTTAAATATTATGTAAATTATTATTGAGAAAAATATAGAAATACATTGAATTAGGAGAGACTGTAGATGGGCCCATGACGTATGGATCTAGGATGCCGATTGGCTATCTGTGGTAGTCTGATCGACGCAACCGTTCTTTTCTTACCAAAAAAAAAATCTACTCCAGTCACCCTCGAGCTGTCTTTCCTTTTCTTACCAAAAAAAATGAAATTTAAACAGCCGTCTCCTAATTATTCTCAGGTACCGCGTGCAGTCACTCTCGAGCGTGTGCTCGCTCGCCGCAGTTTGACCTCAGCCCAGACCAGGCAACCATATGTCACACTATAGCATATTCCAGTATCAGGATATCTTGATTGACTGTCCATCATAGCTTGTTAAATGTACTGTTTTGTCACCTGCTCCGGCCGGCTGGGTAGGCCAAATGTACCGAACGCTTCACCTGTCAGTAAGCGGATTTCCGACAATGAAGAATATGATGGCTGCATCTTCCGTCTTTAGCGACCTTTTCAACTCTACTCGCTGCGGTTTGACCTAGCCCAAATCAGGCAACCATATGTCACACTACGGGTCTGTTCTTTTGGGTTTTTTAAATTGATTTTTGGCTTGTGCTACAGTATCTAACTTTCAAACAGAGTATTTTCTCAACATAGGATCTACAAGTTAAATGATCTACACGTTAAAAGCCCAATATCTATACCAACCAAAATCGCAAGTGAGCATCTGTCTCTCCGTAATCTGTACTGTAAACAGCCAAAATTCAAAATTTTCAACCAAAAGTCATAAGCTGCAACCGAAAAGAACAGATCCAGCATATTCTAATATCGGGATATCTTGATTGGTTGTTCATCACAGCTTGTTAAATGTAGTGTTCTGTCTCCCACTCCGGCTGGGTAGGCCAAAAGTACCGATCGCTTCACCGATTTCCGACGATGAAGAATATGATGGCTGCATCCTCTCCGTCTTTATCGACCTTTTCAACTCTACTCGCTGCGGTTTGAACCAACCCGGATGACAAGTCCGATTTCCCCAGGACCTCCCTGCTTGTCTGCCGTCGTAACGGCAATAGAACGCGCGGCTACTCGCCAACATACGACGTGGCATGCATGGCAGAAGCGACGTCATGTCAAAAGGTTACGAGTACGAACATGGTGGTGATCGGTTCAGCTGAAAAGCTCATGGCTCATGGCTGAAAATATTGTAGCTAGCTGAAAAAAGCACTGTAGCTGACAGAGGCTTATTTAGCATAATTAAATTTAAAAAAATTTAAAAATATAAAAAATATGTTAGCCCATTACGTATAATACAAACAAATACGGGAAAAAAAAGAACCGGCAAAAAAGCTCAACAAAAAGCCAAAAGTTCAAAAAAAGACGAAACTTATGAATAGTGAAAAATAAGCCAGAAGCCAGAAGCCACCTCAAAGGTTACCCATTTGCTTTGTAGAATCAATGCGATAATTAGTCAGCGAGAAAACCCTTATTTTCTAATCCTTTCTAATTACTAAATTAAGGTTAATAAAATTTAATTAAGCAATTGAATAACGAAATTGTGCAGGATTTTTCTTAAAAATGCAGAACATTCTGAATAAATTAAAACTTCCTCAAGACAAGACTAAATAAAAATCTACAAGCCATCTCAAATTGCAAATCTCAATTATGAACTCACCTACATGGTTTCAAGTCAACTTAAGTTAAATAAAGTATCCACATCTCATGTATAACAATTAATTCCATCCATCAATCAATAATTAAAATCGTTCATTGAATCAAATAAAATATTAACAGTCCATATTACATTAATACCATAGCCCAAATTACATAATTTACATATCAAATTACACTCAATTAAAACTCTCGATCTCTAACCAAGGCCATCATCTCTGAAACTTAAATAATTATAATTACATCAGTTACATTCATAATTTCCCGCAGATTACAATTCCCAATCCCAACCAAAATAATCGCTTCCAAAATATAAATAACTACATTACAATTTCAATTATATTAATCTTGTTAAATTAGCACAACCAATATTATTTTATTTGCAAAAAAACAAATGGCAAAAGGCCGAAAAAGACAGAACAAAACTAAAAGAACTAAAAGGTTTTGCTGTCAGAACCCTTCGACTTTAGAATGCCGAATCAAAGAGTACTCATTGAGGTTACCAGACCGTATGAGGCCGGTCAGCGTCTCTCACTTAAAATAGGCCTCATCATCCGATGAAAAATAAATCCCACATCACATTTCATTTTTACTGTCTTACCTCACGTCGTATAAAAACCGAAGTACAGTGCCATTTTCACCTCACTAGCTTTTAGCCTAGCCCACGCGGTAAAACCTCAAATTTTACCAAGCCATAAGAGAGAGAGAGAGAGAGAGAGCGAGCAGGAGCAAGAGATAAGCCCAACCCATTCGGAGCTAGCCAAGAGAGAAAAAGGGATAAGACTAATGCACAGCCAACAAGTACATAGCCAAGCAAGAGGGGAGTAGGAGCATGCCACTTCCTCCCTCAACTTAAGGCAGCCACCCACAAAGCATTTATCTCATTTCCCTTAGTTCATTTCTCCCCAAACCGAAGACCAACCAAGCCAAGCAAGAGAACCCGCTCATTTTCTTGCTCAGCCAACACAAAAGCACCAGAGCCTCCGGAGAGCAAGGAAAAGCAAAGAACCACATTCTCATTCCTTCTCTTGGTCGAGATAGAGAACCAAGCCAAGGAAAGCCTCACCACAATGAAAGTCCAAGAGCAGCCATAGAGAGGTGGTGAGGGAGTAAAGCCAGGAGGGGAGAAGCCCACATGGAGACAGGGAAGACCAACGACGTGAAGACAGAAGTTGTGATGACCAACAGACCAAGGGCCGATCAGGGTTCACAATTTTGGCGAAATGTCACCGAAATTTCAGAAATTTTGCTACCCAACGAAGAAAACATTTCATCTAAATATTTTTGTTTTGGTTTGAATTATGAAGGGTTAAAAGATTATTAAAGCCCTTACCGAACACAATATTCTTTCCAGCCCAATGGCTAGTCATCGAATCCCACCCACACCAATTTTTTGGGATTTTACAGTGGGTCTCACCCTAAATAATAAATAGGGCTGGTTAGGAATCGAACCCGCCACCCTCCTCACAAAGACAGCCAATTACCACCAGACCAGAGAACAGACTGCATTTGCTAAGCGCTTTACCTTCTCTTTATCCCTAGTTTTAAGGTTTAGAATTCAAATTTGATTCAAACCGTTTTACCAAAATTTTCATCGAAATAACGAAATTTTAGTCATTTCGTCTCTATTGTTACCCACCGAAATAAATTACAAAACGAAATAATTTTCTCTGGAGCCGACAAGGACCACCGGGACCACGTCGAACTAGGCCGGGAGAAGAAGAGGATAGGAAGAACTAATGGGAACTCATGGAGAGCGTCACCACCACGGACATCACTGTCACCTTCCCATCCCCAACCGAACTGAGCCAAGTATGGTCCCAACACATCCCCATAGTCCATCACGACACCATAGCACAGGCACATCACAGAGGAGCAAATGCACTCCCAAACCCTCCTCTCACACCCACCATTCATCCATAGTTGGTCTCATGTCCACATCACAAAGAAGAGGGAGTAGAGAGGAAGGAGTATACCGGAGATGAGACCGTAGTGTGCCATCACTGGCAAGCCACGCACATGCACCCAATAGCCGTCACGTGCTCCTCGGCGTACGGAAAGGCCTCAAGCCCCGTTGTAGCAAGCCTTATTTTGTTGCCTACCACCCGGTGGCGGAGCCACAATAGGGCATAGGGGTGTAGTTGCACCCCCAAAATTTTTGCAAAAAATTCAATATATACTTTCTTAATACACAAAGTATATACTACAGATACTAACATAATTCTGGTAGCCTATTAGACCCAACAGACCTCCGGAGAGAATCAAACCCAAGTTAAGCCCAAGTGCCATCCTCACTTCCTCAGACCAATCCATGATATACATCGGTCGGACAGTAATTCCCCAATCGACAATCAGCCAAATCCTTCCTTCAGGCTTCTACCCTAGTGTAAGTGTGCCCTCGCTACCAGCCGAGCTTGAGCTCAGGCATGCAGCTCACGTATAGGCGCAGCTCATTGTTGCCGCTGCGCTCCCCGGAGGCTCATTCTGCTCCACCAGGTTACAATCTCTCACGGATTCCATCCATCCGTAAAGTTTTCATCTCTCGTGGATTCCATCCATCCACAAGGTTTTCGAAAACATTTTTCAAAAACAAAGTCTAATCCATGAAAAACTTTTACTCAGCATGACCATGACCGTGGGCACGTGAGAGACCATGTGGAGGTATCCCCATGTTGGTGATGAGTAATTGACGGTTGGTTAAGTGAGTTTGAGTTTGGTTTGGGTATTCTAGGGTTGAGTATCTTTAGTCGTGCTAATATGGTTTATGCTGTTTCGTGCGGTGCTATGTGACGGTTTGCTTGTCTGTGTGACTGCAGGACTTCGGAGCTAGGTCATCGTGAGGCGAGGATGACCGGGACTAGGCACAAGAGGTGTTGAGGTCCAGACGGTCAGGATGCCAAAGATGATCGAGGTTGGTGAGGTGGTTGCGAGTCGGGAGACGAGGAACCGGAGCGGGAGCTACCGGTGACGGACACGACGGGCAACGACGAGCGAACCGGGACTAGACTTAGGTGGAGTCGGAGGTCCGGAACGGTTTGGAGGTCGGTTGCGGTCGTGCGCGACGGAACAAACCAGGACTAGACTCAGGTGGAGTCGGAGGTCTCGGTCGGTGTCGGGTGGACACGACGGGCAGCGGCGAGTAGATCGGGACTAGACTCAGGGAGGAGTTGAGGTCCAGATGGTCAGGATTCCGGGTGGGGTCGTGTGCAACGAAGTGGACCGGACTAGGCTCAGGGAGGAGTCGAGGTCCAGTCGGTCAAAGGTGCCGGTTGCGGGAAGCTTCCGGGAAGGTGCTTGAGGGGCAAATTGGAGATTTGACTCCAGCAAGGGTTTGGAGGGCTGGTTGTTTCCCTCCAAAAGAGTGCTTTGACTTTTTGCCTCAAGTGTGTGTGAGGCATAGAGTGTGGTTTGTATGACTCTTCTTGAATTTCTTGTTTGGTGCAGAGCTTGTGCCTTCAAAAGGTGGAGTGGAGGCAGCATGTTCAGTTCATTCAAGCAAGAAATGGAAAGAGTGTAGTGCACTGGGTGTGTAGTTGAGGGTGTTCATTGTGAGAGCTCCTGCGTGGGCATCTTTTGATTGAACCATGTGGTGAATCCTTTCTCAAGCATGTAGTGAGAAGGATGTGAGCTAAACATCTGTAATCATTCACTCTCTTCCTCAATATCAATGAGAATCTGAGTGATTGAGGTTGCTTAATTCTTTTCTGAAATAAGTTTCAATCCTGTTTTGCTTTTTCTGGTCTGAGATGATTTCTTGAGTTTGAGTTGATTCTTTGAGCAAGGAGTAGCAAAATGGATTGCTCTGTGATGGGATGATGTTTCAAGACCATTTGGCAGATAAACTCCCTAGAGTTCAATGAAAAATCCAAAGATTCCATTTTGCTCATTTCCTCTGTTTCTTGTCTTCTAGGGTTTCATGTCAGGGGATAGTTGAATCATTTGATTCCCTTTATAAGAGGGCTCCATATTAGTGTCTTCAAGTCTCCTTGACATTGCTAATCTGATTTCAAAAGGTCATGAGCAAAAGATCTGAGAATGGTGAGCAATCTTGAAATTATCCTCATTCTCAACTCCATTTTCAGTTTTAGCATAAATCTTGATTCATTGCTTTTGGAATGAATTCATTTGATTCATAAGGTCTCTCTGCTATTTAGTTCATGTTTTGACCTTTTGGCTTGAGGAGAAAAGAAGAAAGATCAAAATTTCCATGTTTGAGAAGAACTCAGTGTTTGCTGAAAAAGTTTCAGGCTGCTGTGCCCGAGGACCGGTCTGACCGGGGTTATAAGGACGGTTTGACCGGAGTTATAAGGACGGTCTGACCGGAGTTATAAGGGCGGTCTGACCGAAGTTATAAGGGCAGTCTGACCGGCGTTATAAGGGCGGTCTGACCGGCGTTATAAGAGAGGTATGACCTCCCTTTGAACTATGGTCAAACCGGCCCCTCTGGAAAATGTTGTTTGAGCTATTTTTCTTCATTGCTTCTTTCTCGTGTGTGTTTAGGAGTTCCAAAAGACATGAGTATTCCTCTTCATAGTTTTTCATAGCTATTGGAAAGGAGATTCATTCGTGAATACTTTTGAGGGGTCGATTTTTAAAAGAGGCACCATTCACCCCCCTCTGTTGCCATATCCGATCCTACAATTGGTATCAAAGCCGGTTAGCTCTTCTTGATAGATCGTTAACCGGTCTGTGAGCCATGGCAACGGATAAGTATTCCACCAAGCCCCCGATCTTCGATGGGATGGACTATCCCTTTTGGAAAAGTCGGATGGAGACCTATATTCAGGCTCAGGGCTATGTGATTTGGCGTAAGGTCAAAGTTCGCTTTGCTGTTCCTGCCGATGAGAACATCAATGCCGGAAACATGGCTGATGTTGAAGCGAATGCTAAGGCAAGGAACATCATCATCCAACGTTTGAGCCGAAACAAGTTTGATCATATTTCTCATCTTTCGTCGGCCTTTGATATTTGGGAGACCCTCGATGCTTACCATGAGGGCACCACCCAAATAAAAATGGTACGACAGGACCAGTTCAAGCGAGATTACAACAAGTTTGAAATGCTTGCTGGAGAGTCCCTTGATGAGTGCTTTGCGAGATTTCATAAGATTTTGAGCAACCTCCGAGCGGTCAGTCTCACATACCCCGACTCGGACAACGCTTGTCAAATGCTTTCGGCCTTGGATTTGCGTGTGTGGGAGATGAAGGTGACCACCATCAAAGACACCACAGACCTCTCGACTTTGACTCTTGATGCGTTGTACTCACGCCTCAAGACTCATGAGATTGACATTGTCTCTCGCAAGTCGAAGTCACAATCGATGGCGTTGGTCACTAATCCCAGTCCTGCCTCTGGTTCTTCTGCTGACACTCTCTCGGGTTTCTCCTTAGCTACTCTGTGTGATATTGATGATGAGCATCTAGATCAGCTCTTGGAGACCCAACTAGCTCTCTTGGCCAGAAAATTTTCTCATGCTTACAAGAGGGCTAGAGAGAGAAAGAGAGGAGGACGTGTGATTTGTTTCAAGTGTGGTGGCCCCAACCACATTCGGGCAAACTGCCCCAAGTTGGAGGGCAAGAACGACTCCTGCAGTTCGAGCAAGAACGTCTACACCGACAAGAACCGCTTCAAGAAGACCGCAAGCAAAGGGAAGAAGTTCCGCAACCTTGGTAAAGCCAAGAAGCTCTTCCATCGCGTCCTCACCGCCTTCGACGACCTTGACCTCAGCGAGGTGGAGGGGTGGAGTGACGAAGATGGGAAGGACGAGCAAGATCCCAAGGATGGCAAGGACTTCAGCGGCATGTGCTTCATGGCCCTTGAGGGCGAGATCGCGACGCCAAGAATAAATGAGCTCTACTCCGACTCCGATGAGGTATACCCCTCCTATGATCAACTTAATGAAGCTTTTCTTAAGCTAGGAGGATTTCATGCTAGATCTAGAGCTAGGTGTTGTGAGTTAGAGAAGGAAGTAGAGCGATTGTCACGGGAGCTTACTTCACTTATATCTGTTCCCTCCCGTGACGAATGTGATACATGCTGTGCTTTGCTTGGTGATATGGAGAAGCTAAGGACCTCTTATGATAGTCTGTCTTCTAAGCTTGATATGCTTAAGGTGGAGAATGTTAGTCTTTTAGCTGAATTAGAAATGAGTAGGACTGCTGCTATTTCATCTTCCATTATTGAGACTACCTCTTGCACCTCATGTGAGGATAAGGACAATGCTTTTAGAGGTCTTTATACCATGCTTCTCGATCTGCCCGAGACTTGTGAAAGTTGTAATAATTTGAAGATGAACCTAAAACGGGCAGATCATAAGATTGCTGAATTACAAGCTTTTCTACTTGAGCCTATTGCTTCATGTGTGAATTGTCCTAAGCTGAATGCTAAACTTGAATCTGTCTCTAAGCAGTTTCAAGAATTAGTTGATGACAATAACAAATTGGCTAAGTTTGCTTCTAAGGACCCTGTTAGCTTACCATGTAATAATTATAACAAACTAAAATCTGACTTGGTTGCATTGGATGAAAAATATGTGAAGCTAACTAAGGACCTTCTAGAGAAGCAACCATCTGCTTGTAATGTGTGTGCTGTTGGGAAGAAGTATGAGGGTTTGGTAGAGACGCCTAGCGACGTGAACCAATTGGCTAGCAGTAGGACTGTCCCTTCCGAGTTGGCTGTGCATGCACAAGCCATTCGTTCCTCTGCTGTTGGTTCTTCTTCTACTTCCTTATCTTCTGTTGTCTCTTCTCCCCTGCTCCTCTTGCACCTCTCTCTTTTGGGAGTGTCAGTACCTTATGAACACTCTCGAGAGGTTTGTAGGAGGCAAGAAGAAGCTTAATCTTATTCTAGACCAATCAAAGATTTACAAATTCAATCAAGATCTATGATACGATTTTTATGAGGATATTAGGAAGCATCCACCTGCTGTTTTTAGACCCTTAGCAGCGGGTGTGATCGAGATAGAGCCCAGATATGAGAAAGTGCGATTCAAATCAGCGGGCTTTGTCCAGGGGATTTCTGACAGCAAGGTGATTCCACCTGTCGCTTCGACCACTCAGAAGGCGAAGCCTCATCATGCTACTTCTACCTCTCAGAAGGTGAAGTACCATTGTACCTTCTGTTAGAAGGATGGACACTCGGTCGAGCGATGCTTCAGGCGTGCCAAGATCGCGTGTAGAGACCGTGTCGAGGCTCTTAGGCGTATTCATGGTCAGCCCCAGACCTTGAGTGCACCTAAGACCGACACGAGGTTGAGAGTTGCTTCTACTGATGGGTTTGGGCATCATCGAGGACTTGGATTTTCCGAGTTTTTAGTTTTTTGTCCTCGATATGCTCCTGGTCGTGACTTCCACCGTTCTGAGGGTAGATCTCGTTTCCCCGTCGAGATGGCTACCCGCAGCGAGTTTAGCGTGTTGTTGGTGCTCCAACTCGCTCCCCCGTAGCAGTCGGACCCAGCAACAGCTTCAGGTCTACACGTAGACCTTCGGCTTCTTTGAGCGACAGAAAGCGTAGGGTAGATAGAGGTCAGTCGTGTGTGGCTACTTCTTCTTCTCGACGTGTTACTCAGTATTGGGTGCCAAAATCATTCTTGATTTATCCCAGTACTGAGCCTCTACTCTCTGTTTGACTCAGGTTTGCCGGGTTGGGAAGGGAAAGGTTTGGCTTGTGGACTCCGGTTGTTCTCGTCATATGGCCGGAGACTCTCGTTGGTTCTCTTCCTTAGCCCGTGCTCTAGGTGATGAGTCTATCACCTTTGGAGATGCTCGTCTGGGCGCGTCATCGCGAAAGGTACTGTGCGCGTTAATGATTCTTTTATTTTGAGAGATGTTGCCTTGGTTAGTAAGCTGCAGTACAATTTGCTTTCAGTCTCAGCTTATGGATGACGGTTATGAGGTGAGCTTCAAGAAAAACAATTGCAAAATTCTTGATTCTTCGGGTAGTCTGGTCTGCGGGATGTCTCGTTATGGGAGGATCTTTCGTGTTGATTTTGTTGAGTCTTCTGGTGATCCTCTCAGGTGTTTAGTTGCTTCTGAGTCCCGCGACCTTACTTTCTGGTATAGGAGACTTAGTCATATTGGATTTGACCACTTGACCTGAGTTAGCGGCCACGACCTCATTCGTGGTCTGCCGAAACTCAAGATGGTCAAAGATCTTGTTTGCACTTCATGCCGGCACGGCAAGATGGTTGCCGCTTCTCACCCTCCGGTCACAGTGACTATGACCGATGCACCGGGACAGCTGCTCCATATGGACACAGTTGGACCAGCTTGAGTGCAGTCAGCAGGAGGAAAGTGGCATGTCCTTGTCGTGGTCGATGACTTCTCAAGGTATTCTTGGGTGTTTTTCTTGGCCTCGAAGGATGAGACTTATACCCATTTTCGGGGTTTGTTTAGTAGGCTTTCTATTGAGCTCCCGGGTGCCTTACGAGTGATCCGCGGTGACAATGGCACGGAGTTCAAGAATTCCTGCTTCGAGAGATTTTGCTGTGAGACCGGTGTAGAGCACCAGTTCTCTTCTCCATACATTCCTCAGCAGAATGGCGTTGTGGAGAGGAAGAACCGTACCTTGATCAAGATGGCCAGGACGATGCTTGATGAGTACTCTACACCGAGAAAGTTTTGGGCTGAGGCTATAGCCACCGCGTGCCACGTTTCGAATCGAGTTTTTCTCAGGGCACACTTGCATCGCACCTCTTATGAGTTGAGATATGGGCGAAAGCCCAGCGTCTCGCATTTTTGTGTGTTTGGATGCAAGTGTTTTATCTTAAAGTCCGGGAACCTAGATAAGTTCGAGTCACGTTCTTGTGATGGGATCTTTCTAGGTTACTCGCCTTCTTTACGGGCCTATAGGGTCTGGAACTGCGAGTCTAGTAAAATGGTAGAGACCTGCGAGGTGACCTTCGATGAGGCCAGTCCGGGCACTAGGCCAGATATCTCAGGTTCTTTAGAGCAGTCCGAGACCATCTTTGTGAATGATGAGGATGATGGAGATGAGAGTTGTCTACCCGATTTAGTTCCTCATCCTCCACCCCCTGAGGTGCCTTCTTCCACCGCACCTCGGGGAGATCAGCCCATGTCTTCTGCTTCTTCTGGAGCTAGTGACTCTGTTCCTACCTCATCAGCTCATGAGGTAGATGCCATTTGTTCATCGCATCCAGGAGCTCCCCGAAACATCCAAAAAGACCATCCTTTTGAGCAGATTATTGGAGACCTCTTTGAGCGCGTCACACGCTCAAAGTCTGGTTTGTCACAATTCTGTCTCTATTCTACCTTCATTGCCTCATTTGAGCCCAAGGATGTTAGCCACGCACTATCTGATGAGTCTTGGGTCAATGCCATACATGAGGAATTAGAAAATTTCGAGAGAAATAAGCTCTGATCGCTTGTTGAGCCCCCTCGAGGTCACAATGTTATTGGGACTAAGTGGGTGTTCAAGAATAAACAGAGTGAGGATGGGGTGGTTATTCGAAACAAAGCTAGACTGGTAGCTCAGGGCTTCTCCCAGATTGAGGGTCTAGATTTTGAGGAGACCTTTGCCCCTGTAGCTCGACTTGAGGCCATTAGAATTCTGCTTGCCTTCGCAGCTTCTAAGGGTTTCAAGTTTTACCAGATGGATATCAAGAGTGTCTTCCTCAATGGCTTTATTTAGGAAGAAGTCTATGTGAGATAGCCTCCAGGTTTCGAGAACCCCAAATACCCAAACCATGTCTACAAACTTTCCAAAGCATTGTATGGACTTAAGCAGGCAACTAGAGCTTGGTATGAGAGGCTTAAGTCCTATTTATTGAGTCATGGTTTTGAGATGGGTAAGGTAGATAAGACCTTGTTCATTCACCGGCATGGCCCTGATCTCCTGCTCGTCCAGATTTATGTGGATGACATCATCTTTGGCGGCTCTTCTCATGCTCTTGTTTCACAGTTCTCGGATGTCATGAGCACCGAGTTTAAGATGAGCATAATGGGCGAGTTGACCTTCTTCCTTGGCTTCCAGATCAAGCAGACTCGGGAGGGTACTTTCTTGCATCAGGGCAAGTACACTCGTGACCTCCTGAGACGGTTTGACATGAGTGATGGTAAACCTATGTCAACTTCCATGGCATCTACAGTTTCACTTGACCCAGATGAGGATGGCGAGCCAGTTGACCAAAAAGAGTTCAGAAGCATGATTGGCTCCCTCTTGTACCTCACTGCCTCGAGACCGGACATACACTTCTCTGTGTGTCTTTGTGCACGGTTTCAGGCTTCTCCTCGCATATCTCACCGCCAGGCGGTGAAGCGCATTCTTCGATACCTTCGAGCTACCATTGACTATGATATCTGGTACTCTTCCTCTTCCTGTCTTTCCCTTAGAGTCTACTCGGACATAGACTTTGCTGGCTGTAGGATAGATAGGAAGAGCACTTCTGGCACTTGCCAATTCATTGGTACTTATCTTGTTTCTTGGTCATCTAGGAAGCAGTCCGGCGTTGTACAGTCCACTGCAGAGGCCGAGTACATTATCGCAGCCAGTTGCTGCAGCCAGGTACTTTGTATGGCTTTGACCCTGCGGGATTTTGGGTTAGTTATAGACAGTGTTCCACTCTTTTGTGATAACACTAGTGCTATTAACATTGCTAAGAACCTAGTGCAGCATTCCCGGACCAAGCACATTGATATTCGATATCACTTCCTTAGAGACCATGTGGAGAAGGGTGATATAGTGCTCCAGTTTGTGGAGAGTGACCACCAGTTGGTCGATATCTTCACCAAGCCTTTGGATAGCTCTAGGTTTTTAGCCTTGTGGGGAGAGCTCGGGGTGGTTTGTCCTTATGGACTGTAGTGAGGGGGAGTTTCTGTGCTTTACTGCTTTATCATATATATTATGCTCTTGTTCTCATTTTTGTTGCACTGCATTCGGGGTGCATTTGGGTTAGTCCTCTTAGCATAGATTAGAGTGCTTCTCTTGTCTAGTTGCTTAGATTTCTTCCTCTCATCTTGCGATCTCGGATGCTGTTTATTAGCTGTTCCTCTTCTCACTAGGTCGAGCTCACTCACTTCTTATGGGTTCTAGCAAGGGTTGGGCCACCCTTGGGTAGACAGGGAACGTGTTTGCTCCTTAGTGGGTTAGTAGAGCAGTTGATAGTCCTAGTGTCATATGGGGTAGATGAGAGTCAGTCTGAGCCATAGTATCCTCTATATCTTGTCTATGCTTTAAGGACTGCCTTTTCTGATCTCTTTCCAGCTTCTCGATTTATTGCTTTGGTTCAGGGGGGAGTTCATTTGGGAACTTCTGAAGGTTAATATTGACATAACTCAACTTGAACTAAAAGTGTATCTAATGTTGAGGAGGAGTTGGATTTTCTGCATTTTAGCATTTTGCATTGTAATATAATTGCATGGAGCCTTGATTATTATCCTTAGTTGACATGATTACAATGCTTTGCATCTTGCCATGATTTGTGCTTCTTTGCTAGATTTATCATTACTTTATATGTGTAGTCAAGCCTTTGCCATGATGAGTTAATTAAAATTGCACAACTTGAATTAAGACATGTCATGTTACTTCTTGAGACTAGTCTGTCTTTAGTTATCCTCTTATGATTCATGCCATGTCAAATAGGCTAAGTTGAGCTTTGAATCTCTAATTGAGCTTTAGATTGAGCTATGATAGTTTCTTGATAAATCATGAGTTAGTACAACTGTTTAAAGCAAACATATCTCTTTTTATGTGCGAAAAAAACTGATCTCACCAATTCTTTCTCATGAGACTGCTTGCCATTGCACTTGGCATGAAGTCAGGGGGAGTTTTGGATGACCAAGATCATCTCCTTAAGCTTCTCGCTTGGAATGGTCACATAAGGCTTGAGATCTAGCACATGACTAAAAATTTTGGTTGGAAACAACCATGAGTTTCAAAGAAAAATATATCAATTGTGCTCAATTTGCTTACTTACAAAAGAACCAAGTACGTGAACAATTGATTCATTCTTGAACTTGTAGCACTCTTACATGGCTCAATACTAGTTTCTTGGTTCCACTTAGATTATTGACATGGCTTGCATCATCCTTGGATACCTTTAGCTAGACTTAGACCTTAAATGGCTTGACATGTTAAGAAATTCACCTAATATTCAGATTATGGCTTATGTGGCTTGGCTTGATTATGCATATGTTGTCATGATATTGATAGCTTTCATATGCTTTATGGCTTGGTGTAATACTTATTGGTCATTTTGGATAATTCTCATGGCTCTATTTGCTTAGCATTGAATAAAATTCTGCCACACCATGCTTTATTTTCATCCAAGTAACTTGATGATTTTATTGCCAAAAGGGGGGAGAGTAGTTGGAGAAAAAGCCATTTTGGGAGCTTTGGGAGCTTTGAGAAAAAATTGCTCTTTCTTTTGCTCCTTGTGTCAACATGGTCATTAGCATTATTTTCTTCGTTTGGACCATGTTTGACTTCCAAACAAACTCAATTCTTATGCTTTTTCGGTGTTTGTCAATATACTCATCAAGGGGGAGATTGAGAGACCATGTAGAGGTATCCCCATGTTGGTGATGAGTAATTGACGGTTGGTTAAGTGAGTTTGAGTTTGGGTATTCTAGGGTTGAGTACCTTGTGCTAATATGGTTTATGCTGTTTCATGCGATGCTATGTGACGGTTTGCTTGTCTGTGTGACTGCAGGACTTCGGAGCTAGGTCATCGTGAGGCGAGGATGACCGGGACTAGGCACAAGAGGTGTTGAGGTCCAGACGGTCAGGATGCCGAAGATGATCGAGGCTGGTGAGGTGGTTGCGAGTCGGGAGACGAGGAACCGGAGCGGGAGCTACCGGTGACGGACACGACGGGCAACGACGAGCGAACCGGGACTAGACTCAGGTGGAGTTGGAGGTCCGAAACGGTTTGGAGGTCAGTTGCGGTCGTGCGCGACGGAACAAACCAGGACTAGACTCAGGTGGAGTCGGAGGTCTCGGTCGGTGTCGGGTGGACACGACGCGCAACGGCGAATAGATCGGGACTAGACTCAGGGAGGAGTTGAGGTCCAGATGGTCAGGATGCCGAGTGCGGTCGTGTGCAGCGAAGCGGACCGGACTAGGCTCAGGGAGGAGTCGAGGTTTAGTCGGTCAAAGGTGCCGGTTGCGGGAAGCTTCCGAGAAGGCGCTTGAGGGGCAAATTGGACATTTGACTCAAGCAAGGGTTTGGAGGGCTGGTTGTTTCCCTCCAAAAGAGTGCTTTGACTTTTTGCCTCAAGTGTGTGTGAGGCATGGAGTGTGCTTTGTATGACTCTTCTTGAATTTCTTGTTTGGTGCAGAGCTTGTGCCTTCAAAAGGTGGAGTGGAGGCAGCATGTTCAGTTCATTCAAGCAAGAAATGGAAAGAGTGTAGTGCACTGGGTGTGTAGTTGAGGGTGTTCACTATGAGAGCTCCTGCGTGGGCATCTTTTGAGTGAACCATGTGGTGAATCCTTTCTCAAGCATGTAGTGAGAAGGATGTGAGCTAAACATCTGTAATCATTCATCTTTCTTCCTCAATATTAATGAGAATATGAGTGATTGAGGTTGCTTAAGTCTTTTCTGAAATAAGTTTCAGTTTCAGTCCTGTTCTGCTCTTTCTGGTCTGAGATGATTTCTTGAGTTTGAGTTGATTCTTTGAGCAAGGAGTAGCAAAATGGATTGCTCTGTGATGGGATGATGTTTCAAGACCATTTGGTCAGATAAACTCCCTAGAGTTCAATGAAAAATCCAAAGATTCCATTTTGCTCATTTCCTCTGTTTCTTGTCTTCTAGGGTTTCATGTCAGGGGATAGTTGAATCATTTGATTCCCTTTATAAGAGGGCTCCATATTAGTGTCTTCAAGTCTCCTTGACATTGCTAATCTGATTTCAAAAGGTCATGAGCAAAAGATCTGAGAATGGTGAGCAATCTTGAAATTACCCTCATTCTCAACTCCATTTTCAGTTTTAGCATAAATCTTGATTCATTGCTTTTGGAATGAATTCATTTGATTCATAAGGTCTCTCTGCTATTTAGTTCATGTTTTGACCTTTTGGCTTGAGGAGAAAAGAAGAAAGATCAAAATTTCCATGTTTGAGAAGAACTCAGTGTTTGCTGAAAAGTTTCAGGCTGCTGTGCCCGAGGACCGGTCTGACCGGGGTTATAAGGACGGTTTGACCGGAGTTATAAGGACGGTCTGACCGGAGTTATAAGGGCGGTCTGACCGAAGTTATAAGGGCAGTCTGACCGACGTTATAAGGGCGGTCTGACCGGCGTTATAAGAGAGGTATGACCTCCCTTTGAACTATGGTCAAACCGGCCCCTCTGGAAAATGTTGTTTGAGCTATTTTTCTTCATTGCTTCTTTCTCGTGTGTGTTTAGGAGTTCCAAAAGACATGAGTATTCCTCTTCATAGTTTTTCATAGCTATTGGAAAGGAGATTCATTCGTGAATACTTTTGAGGGGTCGATTTTTAAAAGAGGCACCATTCACCCCCCTCTGTTGCCATATCCGATCCTACAGCAAGGCTATTCGGATAGATTATACACTCTGCAGAAGTTGTACAGCTTTACCCACAAGACACGATCATCCCATATTGCCACGCGATTACACACTTCCTTATGTGTGCGGTGAGAAGTCGTGACAAGGCCTTTACAATGCAAAACCTTCAACCTGGCCAAACCAACTCTAAGGTTTCACCCCAGTAAGAAATCCACCAGACCGGGACCCCCTCTTGAGCCTGAGAGAGACTTCTCATGGCTTAATCACACTCCCTCAAGTGAGACTTATCATAGCACCAACCACGCTCACTTTCATCCTACAACTTGACTCAGGTTGGGACTTCGCAAATTATTCAGTCAGGGCTGTCCCATACCAGCCATGTGGTAGTACGATAGAGCTTTGCAATAGTAGCTCATAGACCGGTCCTTAATTGACTTAGGCCAAACCACATACTCCTGTGCACGACAGTCAACCACTGCGGCTCTGACCAACAGGGCATGCCTGCACCCACCAACAATCCAATTGCCTAAGTCAAAACCAGTTTTTATATTTTGTTTTCAAAATATTTCATAAACCTCCTTGACTCACCAAAGTCAAGAGTTTAATCGAAAAACTTATCATTTTATGTGAAAAGGTTCGTCATTTCATATGAAAAAGTATCCCAAATCCAAGATTATATCTAAGCAGTCTAAGCATTTGATATAAAATCTCTCTAGCCAATACTAATGTACTAACTATATACGCATTTGGTTGACTATTTTATGAACAAACCTGGTTTTTGCTCTTTTTAGCCTCTCCGAGTAATTTATTGATCTAGCTATTTTGTCTCGTTGTTTTGTGTTCTTACTTGCTGTGATTTGTGGGAATACATCTAGAGCTATCTTGACCATCATCCACCCACGAGCAAGTCATATTCACCATTTTTCCCAGTTTTGCTTCAACATTCCTTCAAACGGAAAAAAGGTCAGAACTTTGGTAATGATTTTCTTAATCATTGATAGAAATAGGTTTCTAACATGCTAGAGAAGGTATATACCAAATTTCAAATTATTTCAGCACCGTGGCTTGCCACTATTTGTTTTATTTGTTCTTTATTTGGTTAGAAGTGGAGCGGTCCCATGTTTCAAACATTTATTTCAGTTTCTGCTGGTTCTCTATTAAAGTACTTTTAAAGTTTTAATTTTCTCGTGATTTCTATTATTGCTTTTATTATTCTTCTTCATTTTGGTGATGATATTGCATAATTGTATCTCACATCGGTATGTGGGGTGCTACACCTATGAACAAATTCCATGGGCACAAAGTCATCCTTTCTGGATTAATTGTACGGGTTGACCTGGATCATCCTCTGTGTAAAGTCATCCTCTCTAGTTCAATAGTATGCCACAATGATCTGCCGACCTGGATTGTCCGCCCTACTCGAATAATTCGGTCCAAAACAAAACAACCTCGAATCTTTTTTACTTATTCTGGAAACAAACTTCAAATTTCAAATTCAATTAAATTAAAGTATCAATTACTTATCATAACACATGGAAGGACCTCCACATGGTCTCTCTACATTCTACAAAGCATTCTTATTAATTTACACGCAGACGGTACGTCTTTAAGGAAATTAAGCCAAAAGAAAATATTATACTTTAATTAGCACTCAAGTAGATAAAACATCTATCAGTGAGCATGCATGCATAACTTAGGCCATATTTAGAACACAGGTATTTCTCCTATTTCTTGTGGGGAATTAATCTGTTTTCTATGAAATTTATGTAAAATTTGTGTTCGGGCCTTATAATTTTCCTATAAAAATAAAAATGCATGTTCCATCTCTTAAAAAACCAGAAATAGAAAATGTGCACTGAACCTAGCATGCTTGCAAGGCCACGCGTGCTACAGCATATCGATCTGCTCACAAAGAACAGACATCTATATGTGGTGCTTATTTGAACTTAAAAGCATTGATTTATAACTTATTTTTCACTGTAGTGACTGAAAATACACTGTAAATGTTAGTAGCTTTTTGATGTAATTAAATTTAAAAATAAAAAATTATATCATCCCAAATAATAAAAAAGAATAAAGCAAAAAAAAACCATATCGCTAAAAAAAGATAAAAATTAAGATGTTAGAGGTCAGAAGGAGAAACTCTGATGAACAGGACTAACAAGCATGCATGCAGTGACTGACTAGCTGATTGGCGTCCGAGAAATGTGCTAAAAGTTTAAAAATACTTTCTGTTTTTCTAGAATTCGTGTCATCAAATTCTATAACGTCTAACTATCAGTAAACTTAAAATTATTTAAATTGACTATATAAAAAGGGAGATTGGATCATATACCCTCCCTTTAGTTGGGAAATTGAGGATTTACCCTCCACATCTCAATGACACGTGGGGTCATCATAAGTCACTGACACGTGGGCCAGGAGGATAAATCCTCAATTTCCATCTAAATAGAGGGTATATGATCAATTTTTTCATATAAAAATTATATCATTAGATTTATTATTAAAAATATTTTCATAATATTGTAATTTTATTAGTGTATTTTAATATAAAGTTTTAAAAAAATAGCAGTTAAAGTTAAAACACCAAGTAAAGCATAATGTGTTTTGCGATAGTTGGCTGCTATTGTCGGAAGTACGAGCAGTCTTCACCATAATCAAAACTCCAGAGACCAGGGCATGCACCATTGTTCTCTTCCATGTCGTCGGCCGCCGTGGGCGACATCGGCAAGTACGCATCGCTGCTCGTCACAGTTGGCGAGAATAGCGGCGGTGGGTTGGCCATCAACTGTGACCAGTCGAAGCCCTCGGCCGAGGGCACATGCAGCGGGGGCACCACCACGCTTTGCACTGGCACGTCGTCATGCGCCGTGGAATCATCAGTTGCTTCCTCCCGCAGAGCCGTGGCGGCTCCGGCGGGTGGAGCCTCCCGGTTGGCGTACGAAACTGCGGCCGCGTACACCTCCTGCGGGTCGCAGGTGCGGGCGACGGCGGGCGGCGACTCCGGGAAGTTGAGCCCGGCTTCGGCGCCGGGGCCTCGGAGGCAGACGAACGCCGCGTCGAACGCCCGCGCCGCCTTCTCAGGCGTGTCGTACGAGCCCAGCCATATCCGCTCGCGGCTGTTGGGCAGCCGGATCTCCGACACCCACTTCCCCCATTTGCGTCGCCGCACGCCCTTGTACTTCCTCTCCACCACCGCGCCGCCCGACGGCGACTGCTGCATGTGCGGCTCAGGCGGCGGCGGCGGCGACGACATGTTGGCTGCCAGCGTATCACGAGCTAATGAGCGCGAGCAAAGGCTGCGCGAGTTGTCGCACGTTGGTAGCTCGAGCCAGCTGTATGCATGAGCAGAGCGCGAGCAAGGGCTTCGCGGCATTTAAATGGTTCAGTGTGACGCGTCGGGAGCCCACGGAAACGACGCGTTGGACGGTCACGTGTACGTGGCTGTCTGTCCGACGTTTCCAGTTGGGTCCGGACAACGCAGTGGACTATGCCTATGTTCTTTTTAACTTCTAAAAGCTACTTTTCAATTTTTCTATAATAATTACTTTTTAAATAGAATATTTTTTTAAAATAAGATCAACTAGTTAATTGTAGTATATACTTTACTGACTTCATTTATATCCAATGGCGGATGCAGGAATTTTAGAATAGGTGTTCGAAGTTGTAAAAATATTTTTCAGTACAATACATAAAGATCTACAGTTTTAATAGTTAACATACAATTATTCGTACTAGGGATAACATGTCAAATAATATAAAGAAATTACAAAACAATAGCAAAAGTTCACAAACAATCGACAATAATATTAAAAAAAAAAGGCAAAGGTTTTTATCTTCATATATCCACATTCAATTAGCATACGATTCACGGTTAGGATGTTGTATAAATATAATTGGTAACCACACACTAGAAATATTCAAAAACATGTTTGGATGACCATAAGTTAACCAAAGCAGTAAATTTCTTATTACCAGTGGTACATATTCCATTCCATTCTTCATATTGTGCATTATATTCCATTCCATTCTTCATACTGTGCATTTCCTTAAGTAGCAATGCCGGCAAAATTTTTGGCAAACAAGTAGAATGTTAGAGTATGATTACTTGAACTTACTGTGCAGCCCAATTCTCAGTCCACAGGCGAAGCTTATTTTTGTCACGCATCGTCCATGTGTCCCCACAGTGCCTTCCGTTGCAAGTAAGGATCTAATGAGAGCAAAGCACAAATTAGAAGACTAAATCAAACCAAAGTAATACAACTCTTTTTAGAACTTGGAGCCTTTTGTCATTTCTTAGAGATCTGATGTCCTTTCAATTTTGAATATAACATTTTATGGCTGGTTTTGTGACAGTACTGAGATTTTAAATAAATTACAATCCATTTAACAACTTATGTATAGGTTTTCACCACAAGTTTGGTCAGAAAGTTACCACTTCACCCGGAGCTGAAGATTGCTTGCACATCATCCACAGAACTCCGATCGCTGTGCTAACGGCCATTTGAGCCACCCATTCGAGGTATTTGTCACCGTCTGTTACGCGATCTTTTTTCGATCTGTAACATTTGCACAAAGCACGAATTACTGGCATGTGTTGTATGCGTTAAGTAAGTAGGGAGACCCTAATCAGATTTAGTAAATGGCATCACATAGGTAGAATTTAATTGACCTGGGACAGAGAATGATGGGTCCGCGGTGCCGGGTTCTTTGGTGGAGGCGCGAGCGTATGGCGGCGCGCGCGCGGGCGGTCGCGGTCGCCGTTCGTGGATCTGCAGCAGAGCGAGGGCCGAGCGGCCGAGCGGAGGGCGGAGGGCGGAGGCGATGCTGCCTGGTCGTCGGCGACGCGCCAGCGCGCACGCGAGCCGAGGCCCGCAGAGCCCAGATCTAGCTGGAGCCCGGAGGGCCGGAGGGTGGAGGCGGCGAGGCGAGGCGCGGTCGCCGGCGCCAGCGGAGTGGAGGGCAAAGGCGGCGAGGCGGAGCTAGCTGGTTAGGGTTAGGGTTCGCGGCTTCGCACGATTTGCCGTCGCCGCACACGAATGCCGAACGGGCGAACGCAAATGCGAATGGGGATCAGGGGGACCGGGACCGGGGGGATCGGCAGGCCACGCCGTGCGGACAGAAAAAATGGAAATGGGCTGGGCCTGGCTTCACGCGCGGTCGCGAGGACGTGGGCTGTTGTGTTTCTCTCACCTCTCGGGCCGAATTGTGGCTATAAATAGTTGATTTAGCCCAACTATACATACATACATACATACATACATGTATTATACATCATATATATTAGGTTTTTTGTCAAAAATTTTGGGTGTTCAGCTGAACACCTATGAACTACAGTAGATCTGCCCCTGTTTATATCGGCAAAAACCGCACGTGAGTTTCTGTTACTCTATAATCTCGCGTACAAACAGCCCAAAAGTCACAAGCCGCAGCCAAAAACTATAAACCATAGCAAAAAAGAACAGGCCCTATACCTTCTTTTTCCGTCAACAAGACTGTCATCTTTAAGAGTAGTTACTGTAGCGTTCGTGTACTTTGTCTTCTTCTAGGATACGTACGTGGCTCTACACTTCCGAATCTTTCTCACAAGAGAAATGTTTTTATACTTCTCCCTCTAAAAAACAATACTAATCTTAAAACATATAAAAAATATGTAATATTTATCCACTATTTATTATACTTTAAATTTTATATAAATTATTATTGAGAAAAGTATATAAATACATTCTTCTCCGAATTGGGAGAGACTGTACGTGGGCCCATGACGTATGGATCTAGGATGGCGATTGGCTGTCTGTGGTAGTCGGATTGACGAAGTCTGATGGATGCAACCGTTATTTTCTTACAAAAAAATCTACACCAGGATCTTCCCTTGACAGAAGATGATCAACTGAAAATGACTGAGGGGTTAATTTAAACAGCTGTTTTTTTTAAGGAGGCTGTAATTTCAGTTGATTAAGAGTGCAATTTCAGGTGACTGAAAGATAAAAAAATTTCAGTCGCCTGTGCAATAGCAAAACTGTTTAATTATTCTTAGGTACCGCATGCAGTCACTCTCGAGCGTATGCTCACTCGCTGCAGTTTGACCTCAGCCCAAACCAGGCAACAATATGTCACACTATAGCATATTCCAGAATCGAGATATCTTGATTGACTGTCCATCACAGCTTGTTAAATGTACTGTTTTGTCACTCACTCCGGCTGGGTAGGCCAAAAGAACCGATCGCTTCACCTGTCAATAAGCCGATTTCCAACGATGAAGAATATGATGCTGAATCCACCGTCTTTACCGACCTTGTCAACTTTACTCGCTGCGGTTTGACCTAGCCCAAACCAGGCAACCATATGTCACACTACAGCATATTCAAGTATCGAGATATCTTGATTAACTGTCCATCACAGCTTGTTAAATGTAGTGTTTTGTCACCCATTTCGGCTGGGTAGGCCAAAAGTACCGATCACTTCACCTGTCAGTAAGCCGATTTCCGACAAAGAATATGATGGCTGCACCGACGATGAAGAATATGATGGCTGCATCCTCCGTCTTTACCGACCATTTCAACTTTACTCGCTGCGGTTTGAACCAACCCGGATGA
Source organism: Dendrocalamus sinicus (assembly GCA_036346575.1). Taxonomy (NCBI): domain Eukaryota; kingdom Viridiplantae; phylum Streptophyta; class Magnoliopsida; order Poales; family Poaceae; genus Dendrocalamus; species Dendrocalamus sinicus. The sequence goes on along the minus strand of CM070656.1, from coordinate 4,579,371 downwards.
CAAGTCCGATTTCCCCAGGACCTCCCTGGCTCCCTGCTTGTCGGTCGTCGTAACGGCAATAGAAGCGACATGCATGGCAGAAGCGACGTCATGTCAAAAGGTTACGAGTACGTACATACCACCTCAAAGGTTAGCCATTTGCTTTGCAGAATCAATGCGATAATTACTCAAAGTGAAAACCCGTATTTTCTAATCATTTCTAATTACTAAATTAAGGTTAATAAAAATTAATTAAGCAATTGAATAACGAAATTGTGTAGAAAATTTTTAAAAAATGCAGAACATTCCGAATAAATTAAAACTTCCTTAAGACTAGACTAATTAAAAATCTGCAAGCCTTCTCAAATTGCAAATCTCAATTATGAACTCACCCACATGTTTCCAGCCAACTTAAGTTAAATAAAGTATCCACATCTCATGTATAACAATTAATTCCATCCATCAATCAATAATTAAAATTGATCATCGAATCAAATAAAATATTAATAGTCCATATTACATTAATACCATAGCCCAAATTACATAATTTACATATCAAATTACACTCAATTAAAACTCTTGATCTCTGACCAAGGCCATTGTTAAAACTTTGATACAGGAGAAAACACACACATCGCAAATAAACTGAAAGAATACAAGAGAATTTATCTATTCTCTTATTTGCTCCCCTTTTTCTTTGCTTTTCTCATAAAAATGGCTACAAGCCTCTGCAATATATAGGCTAATAATTTTCTACTAGTATATGTATTCGGACTTCAAGTTGGACATAACTTCAACTTGAGTTACACACGGAGACGGATTCTAGTACGTCTTGAACTCTAAGTCAAGATTATTTCTAACAATCTCTCCCTTAATCTTGACTTAACATACTCTAGTTTTAGTCTCAATGCATTATAAACTACCAGCCACGCCTCCACATGAAGTGTTCTATATGCAAGCTACATGTAGGAACTCAACTTAGCTGGCACATGTTCATCCGGATGCAAAAATTCTAAAAAAATTGAGGCAGTCAGACTCAACTACGACTTACTAAACTCATACTTGACCTAGAACGGTGACACGTATCCTCAACGTTCTGATTTATTTCCACCTTACTTGAGTTTGGACGTTCTCGATCACGTCCCACACTCCTTAAACATTCATGTACACCTTCATCTTGATTGCCCATGCTGTATAATTGCTCGTCGTGAGCATTGGATAATGCAGCGAGATAGCGGAACTCTCCTTCGCCATCATACTAGATGATGCCTCTTCACCGGTGACACCACTTCCTGGAGAACACGACATGATCTTGAGCACGGATCAAGATCTTGGGCTACTTTAAAGTAGCTTTTGGACCGAGGGAACGGAAGGACGTGCCGCACGCGTCTTTTTCCCGGGAGAGCTGCACAAAGACGAGCGACATGTGCCTCAAGAGCGTCGTGTGTGACGCGCTAAAAACGGAATCGCCGAGACGATTTTTCCAGTAACTCGGTTCTCGCCTAGACTCTGATATCACTTGTTAAAACTTTCATCCAGGAGAAAACGCATACATCGCAAATAAACTGAGAGAATACAGGAGAATTTCTCTATTATCTTGTTTGCTCCTCTTTTTCTTTGATTTTCTCATAAAACTGGCTACAAGACTAATAATTGTCTACTAGTATATGTATTCGGACTTCAAGTTGGACATAACTTCAATTTGAGTTACACACAGAGATAGACTCTAGTACTTCTTGAACTCTAAGTCAAAATTATTTCTAACAGCCATCATCTTTGAAACTTAAATAATTATAATTACATCGATTACATTCATAAATTGCTTGAGATTACAATTCCCGGTCCCAACCAAAATAATTGTTTCCAAAATGGTGCAGGCGGATGGCAGGGGAGGCCAGAGGCAAGTCGTAGCCGAGCAGGAGGAGAGGCCGTGGCCAGGAGGTGGTCAGCCGAGCCGAAGTCACCGGAGAAGGGCGGTCGACGCAGGGAGGCGCAAGGGCTGCAGGCGCCGGAGCCGAGAAGCAGGGATCAGCCGGGCTGCCGGCCGGAGCCGAGGGCCGGCGCCAGGAGAAGCCGCCGAGTAGGGAAGCCAGCGGCTGGAAGAGCAGAGACTGGTGCAGGGAGGCCGGAGCCAGAGGAGGCAATATTAGTGATGTGCCCAAGAGACAATCATAAACAATTCGGTTTTATAGGCCAAAAGGGATATTGATCCATATAGGATTAGGGTTTTCTAATGGGCCTACATCGTGGAAGCCCATTAGCATGCTCTATAAATATGTGGAGGCGGAGCTGCAGGTTTGATAGATTTCTGTGTTGAAAACCCTAGCCGCCACCTCCCCTCGGCTGTATCCCGAAACCCTAGCTGGGCGCACGGTGCTAGCACACCAGCGCACGGCATTCCATCCCGGACGTGTGGACTTCGGTAGAGGCGCTGCTGTGACTGCGGCGCTAAGCGGGACGATCACGAGGAGGAGACGGTTGGACGGAGAACGCTCGACTACTATCGCTACATCGACGCTTCGTTGAATCAATCGCATCAACGATACTTCACGCGCGCGCGCCTAGTGGTAACAATCTGCGATCTCTTACTTGCATGGCTTCCTGGTTTACGCGGTAGAAAATTTTATTCTGCGCTAGTGTAGCGTACGCGTGTTCCTACAGGCAAGGGGCGGCACGAGCGGTCGGGAGGATTCGGCTGGTGGAACAAGGAAAGCAAGAGGGGAAGGAGATGAGGAAAGGAAAGAAATGAGGAGCTCGGCTGGAGGGAGAGAAGCAAGAGAAGTAATGGAGAAAAAAAGGAAGAAGAAGATAAGCCAAGCAGAAGATAAGGCAAAGGAGTGCTAACCGGCAGTAGTGCCAACTGGTGAAAGTAGTAGCTAGCAGTGGTGATAGTAGTAGCTAGGAGCTAGAAGCGAGTTATGTGGGCGTGCATGTGTGTTTTGCACGGTAGAGGTTATGTAGAGTAATTAATCAGTATAGCTAATTAGTATAATTAATTCGGATAGATTAATTAGTATAAGAAAATTATGTAGAATTAATTAGTGCAAGAAATTAATTAGGTGAGTGATTAATTAATAAAGGTGAGTAGTTAGTGTCAATAACTAGTATAGATTAATCAGTATAAATGATTAATGTAGATAATTAATGTAAATAAATAGTGTAGAGTAATTAATAAAAAATAATTAGTGTAACTAATGTAGGGTTAATTAATGAAAGTTTAATTAGCATGTGGTCAGCAAAGCAATCAGCCGAGTGAATAGAGTGAGAAGGGAGTGGCCATAAAGTCACAGGAGAAAGGAATGGGAGTAGAGAGAGGAGAGAGAGTAAACGCGCACAATAAAATCGTATTCTTGAATATTTAACCCTAAGCCTTCTATTGAATACTAAATTACTAAATAAAATTATACTAATCATATTAAATTGCAAAATACCACTAATCAATATTTGTGGTTATTTTAAAAATGAACTTAGTGCTGCCAGCATATCGATTAAATTAGTATATTGCCGTTCAAATTATTTTTGTGCATGCTTAAATACCTAGATAATTTTGTTAGTCACGTAAAAAATTGTAGAAACCCATTAGTAATTATTTTTATTATTATTAAAATAAATCAATAGCTGCTAGAAGATTTAAAACTGTTCACGATAATTTAGAATAATAAACAATGATTTAGAATAGTACACGAGATTTAGAATAGTACGCTGTGATTTAAAATCGTACATGAACATTTAAATAGCATTTAAGTTGTAAAAATCCAAAATTAACTAAATTAATTTCAAGGATAGCACAGGAACACATGTGATAGAGATAGCGGGGGAAATATGAAAAATAATATGAGAAATTATAAATAAATTAATCTCTGATAAAATCATTAAATTAGACAAATAAAACGATACATTACAAATTATTTAATCGTGATAAGATAACTGAATTAAACAACATCTGGTAAATGTCACCCTAAAATGGATTCGCCAAAGTCCGTTATTAACAAACGCGCGCTCCGATATAAATAGAATTTATCCCAACTTTATTTAGAGAGGTAAATAAATGTGCGCACACCTACGTAAAATCGATTAGGCAAGGAATAATCTTTGCAGTCATATTTATGCGCGTACCAATTTAATCACATCTAAATAGTAGATGACCAAAAATAAACAAAATACCAACTATGTCCCTTAGATAAGCCACATAAACTCACGCTAGCAACAAGTATAGAATAGCATTTAATTAATTACTGCACTCGATTTATTGGACCACAGCATCACCCTAGGAGCATAAGTACATCAACATATTGCATCCTTTTGTTTTCGTAAATTTAGTCGTAGCCTACGTATTAAATGTAGGCGACAATTCGAGTCAAGGGAAGGGCTTCACTCAATCTTGCCTGGGTCTGAATTTGTTAATTCTAGGGAAGCTTATCCTTCGATCACTTACTTAGTTATTTAACTTGCTAAAAATTAAATTCCAGCAACATATATTATTATGTGCATTAAAAATGCATTTCAAAATAAATCTGGATAAATGAGACAAGAAAATAGATAAGGTATGAGATGAGATGAGATAAGAGACGAGAAAGAGTATATTAGACGGGTAAAGGGTGCCCTAGTCAAGAAAGAGAGGGAAGATGGACCCTTTACATATGGATAGAGCATAAGGACAATAAACTCTCACTCAGAAAGGGGGACATATTTAAGTACCAGCTATTTTCCTTTTTTGACAGGCAGAAAATGCTACCCTATTACGTTTTTATTCTCTTCACAATGGGTAAGTACTATAGTGTGAGTTGTGATGGAGGAACTCATGATTAGTAGCACAAGTCCAAAAGTGAGAGATTCCTAGACGCATATATTAGCGTAGGTATAATGTTGGGTGAAGGAATAACCAGCCCAACCAACGCTATTCGAAGTCGGTGAATGCTGGGTGAGCATCTCGGGACACCGGTGAAAAATAGATGGATGGAGATTTAATAACGTAACATGGAAAACATTCCATACTTTGAACTTGGCACTGCATCAAAGGAAATGCGGGATTCTTGGTTTCAAGAAAGCTTAGAACATCTATGGGTACAGTGGCACAAGCCTACGCAATGCGAAATAAAATTATGAATTCATGCTTGTCTCTTGGATTTGAGGCTAGGGAGACCATCAGGGGTCTTTCTTCTCATCGAGTGACTAGTAGTATCTTCAAAAATTAAAACTTGAAAATTTCACTTAATTGATAATCTTTTTTTTTTGAAGAAAGAGATGAACAAGAAATTGTGATAACAAGAAACAGATGAGTCATACATTGCATTTCTTTGCTATTAACACTTGTTGAGTACATTTTTATTCATCTTTACTAGTAAATTCCTTTGTTAGATCCCTGTCTAGCCGGAGACTACCTCAGGTTGAACGTGGGATATTCAGACCTAGGAGATGCTATGTGTATTAAGGGCGAGTGTAACAAGCAGGCTGCCTTCAGTGCTTCGTCTCCAGTAATTAGGATATTTAAGTAGTTGTATCGGATATTTGTATAATTAGATCTTACAAAAGAACTTCTGCAAAAGTTCTATAAATTGTTATAAATTTGGAAGATGTATATTTAAAGACTTTAGCCCTATGTGGCTAAAGTACTGTAATAAGAAAGTGTTATCTCTAGCTTCGTTGCAATACTTTGATGGACTTATTATTATTCGTTAGAGCCGTGTTTTACCAGCTAAACGAATAATAATTCATTGCTTAAGTGTTGTTACTCCTTGGTAATGACACGGGGCGTCTCGGCGGTATCAGAGCAATGGTTAAAAGGGTCACGCATATAACTAGAGACGGTTATAGAACTTAAGTAGACTCTTTTACCTGTTATATGGCACAAACTACTACAAGTAACTCTTCCCATTGCATCCCTTATGCTATATCGCATTGTTTGTTAGACTGTCATTTTAAGGTCCTCTCATCTTACCTAGAGTTAGACTGCCATTTTTTAGTAGAACCCATTTGGAGGGTGGTTTTAGAAATGTTCACCATCATGGATTTGTGACTATCATTTGTGCGGCTCGAGTAAACGCTAAGACGATGTATATCATCTTAGTACTTGGTGGTGCATTAGAATTAGAAAAGTCCTGCATCTAGTATTAGCATTTGCATTAGTACTAGAAAAGTTGGCCGCATTGGGTATTAGAACTTGCATTAACATTTGAAAGGTCGCGCGGCGGCATAGTGTCTAACTTCCATGGCATTCATGCTTTAGTCTTCCTATGTCGGCTGCATATAGGTTGCTGCATGTGTACGTCATTATTAATTTCGCATTGAGCATATGGATAAAAACATGAAGAAAGGATGAGCTAGGCTTTCGTCGTGAGAGATAGCCCGCTTTTCACCTCGCTCATTGGTGGGCAGAGGCAAGTGATGGGTTAACTAGGGAGTAGGGTAAGAGCTAGGGCTATAATTACCTAGCTCTATAGTTAATTAGATCAGTTGTCAGATAAATAGAATTCTAGCATAGGCCCTTACTGCTGTTGGCTGAAAAGTGGACCATGCTCGTAAGTCTCTCATCTCTTCGTTCTTATAACTAAACAAGCAGATCAACCATTAAAATAAAGCCGAAACACTTAATTAAAAAGAGCATAAACTGTAATGATGGTTGATGATCTGAAAATGACTTATCCCATTTCTGTAGCGTACGTGATGCGTGACGCGTAACTCAATTGACTAATCAGCCATGTGCTTGAGCTCGGGCAACCTCGACGCACGCACGGATGCACGGTCCAGCATGTTGGGTGTCGTACGTTCGCTGTTGCAGTGGCTTCACACCTCGTTCGACGGCACGAGCTGGGCCATAGATTCCTCGGGGCGCAGCTGGATGCAATGGCACACGCATATCTGGCATGTTTACCATGCTTTCGGCAGTGCCAAATCGATCGGTGGCCGATCTTTCCGTACGTATGTGAACAACCAACCTGGCGCCTTCTCTGTTCTATATACGATGTCCAGAAATACAGTATGCCTCCCAGAAACAGTATGCCTCCCTTTCAATGTTACTATTTTTTTTTATATTATGGCTGATGATTTTTAAAATCGACTCATAGTTTTTTCTGTACTTTTTAAGATGATATCGGACGGTAACACGATTTTACGCTCGAGAAGTTGTTCAAAAATTTTGTTTTAAAAACCGTTTCGTTTATTTTAACTTTTAAGGCAAAAGAACTGGAGTTGTGGCTAAGCTGTAGCTAGATATTCAGCGCTCAGTGTGGGCTTGAAACAGTGGCGAGTGCAAGTATACCGACGGTTACAGTTTCTAACCAGAAGTTGAGGTTTTTGGATGTTTGCCGCGACAAAGATTGATACCTCAGTTTTTACCGCTTTTTCCGTTGTAATCCGTGCATTACTTGCCACTCAAAAGACACAGATTGTCACCGCTTGCCATTTCCTACACCTTTTTCTAACTTTCACGAAATGGCCGTATTGCCCCTGCACCCACCTATCCGCATGATAATTTGCCTGTAGGAATATGCAATTGCATGGTGCTCCTTCAGAAACTGAAGGGTCCAATCACAGGAGCGCACACCAAGCCGTCAAATTTTGCAGCAGGTTTCATCAGAAGTCATTTACTTATCATCAATGAATCTAACTTCTGGTCATCCCTTGAATTATAAACCGTATTTGAAGCTGGTACAAAACAGTATTCAAATATCAAGATTCAAGGGAAAAACAGGCAACTGCTATGCCAGTATCTATTAAGATTTCCTATACTCAAACTTCCAAAGTAGTAAATTATAACATATATACATACATACACACACACACACACACACACACACACACATATATATATATATATATATATATATATATATATATATATATATATATATATATATATATATATATATATATACACATATATATATATATAGGAAAATTACGTAAGGCACCATGGTGCCTAGGCACCCACATCCGATACACGTGTATTATTGATATTTTTTTTGAGTTTGGGTATGAAAATATTTTATACCCTTGATATATTTATGGTAAGTAAGTTTTGAACTCAGTTCAAACTAGTTTGAACTACTTTTGAGTTCAATGCGACTACAGTGAGTATATACCATAAAAATAGTTCAAACTAATTAAACTGAAGTTGAATTTAATTTTTTTCGGAGTTTGACATCTCAAATATACTTTTTTATGGGTATATGAAGATACCCACATCAAACGTTGCGAATCTCAAAGTAAATCAACGGGTATTGATATTGGTGCCTAGGCACCATGGTGCATGAAACACTCGTCCTATATATATATATATATATATATATATATATATATATATATATATATATATATGTACATATATACATATATATAGTAAAAATAACGAGTGTTCCTTAGTGTTCGGGCACCATAGTCTAAAATAGGTATGTATCGTGTACGAAAAATTTTAAAATTTCTTGGATGTCAAGTTTAACTAGTTTACTAACTAGTTCAAATAAGTTTGAACTAAATTTCGAATTGTAGTTGCCTTTTTTTATGATAGTTTGATTGTAGGTATGTGATGATTATATATATAAATCAGCAAAGTATGTGATCTAAAATCATTCAAAACTTTGAATTTGAGTATATATTTTTTTAAACTTATACATTTCATTTGAATTGCTATAGATGAGTATATACCCTAAAATTGATATTTTCAAAAAATATACCCGAATTTAAATGGAATTGACGCATTTGAAATCATGGTGCCTGGGCACCATGGTGCCCTATTTCAACAATGCTTATTTGACTTAACTAAATTTTAAAAAATTTAAAAATGGAAAAAAAACATGTTAGCCCATCACGAAGAAAAGAAACGGCAAAAAAGCTAAAAAAGCTAGAAAATAAAAAAAAAGACGAAACTTAGGAATAATAAAAATAAGCCAGAAGTCAGAAGCTCAAGTCTTCCTGTGTCGGCTGCATATAGGTTGCTGCATGTGTACTTTATTATTAATTTCGCATTTGGATAAAAACTTAGCGTAGACCAGATTAATTGGAGCAACTTTAGGTTAGACCGCAGCTTAAAACATGAAGAAAGGATGAACTAGGCTTTCGTCGTGGGAGATAGCCCGCTTTTAACCTCGCTCATTGGTGGGCAGAGGCAAGTGATGGGTTAATTAGGGAGTAGGGTAAGAGCTAGGGCTATAATTACCTAGCTCTATAGTTAATTAGATCAGTTGTCAGATAAATAGAATTCTAGCATAGGCCCTTACTGCTGTTGGCTGAAAAGTGGACCATGCTCGTAAGTCTCTCATCTCTTCGTTCTTATAACTAAACAAGCAGATCAACCATTAAAATGAAGCCGAAACACTTAATTAAAAAGAGCATAAACTGTAATGATGGTTGATGATCTGAAAATGACTTATCCCATTTCTGTAGCGTACGTGATGCGTGACGCATAACTCAATTGACTAATCAGCCATGTGCTTGGGCTCGGGCAACCTCGACGCACGCACGGATGCATGGTCCAGCATGTTGGGTGCCGTACGTTCGCTGTTGCAGTGGCTTCACATCTCGTTCGACGGCACGAGCTGGGCCACAGATTCCTCGGCGCGCGGCTGGATGCAATTACACACGCATATCAATTACCATGCTTTCGGCAGTGCCAAATCGATCGGTGGCCAATCTGTCTGTATGTGAACACCAGCCTGGCTGCTTCACTGTTATATATACGGTGTCCATAAATGCAGTACGCTTCCCTTTCGATGGTGTATCCATCGATGGACAAATAGATAATTAGTCCAAATCACTTCACTGACGGCCGCACGCAACGGCTGGAGGGATGGAGATGGTGAGTGGTTCTAAAAGCTTCAGGATTCAGGAATATCAAAGGTTCAATGGTACTATTCTTTTAGATCATGGCTGATGGCTTTTGAAATCGACTGATAGTTTTTGCTTGTACCTTTTAAGATGATATCGGATGGTAACACGATTTTGTGCTCGAAAAGTTGTTTGAAGAATTCGTTTTAAAAAAATCGTTCTATTTATTTTATTTTTTGATGAAGATGGCAAAAGAACTGAAGTTGTGGCTAAGCTGTAGCTAGATATTCAGCGCTCAGTGTGGGCTTGAAACAGTGGCGAGTGCAAGTATACCGACGGTTACAGTTTCTAACCAGAAGTTGAGGTTTTTGGATGTTTGCCGCGACAAAGATTGGTACCTCAGTTTTTGCCGCGTTTCCGTTGTAATCCGTGCATCGCTTGCCACTCAAAAGACAGAGATTGTCACTGCTTGCCATTTCCGTCACCTTTTTCTAACTTTCATGAAATGGCCGCATTGCCCCCTTCACCCATCTATCTGGCTTAGACCGTCGTCACTGCCGAAGTGATGAGCCTGTCCTAGCTCTCCGCCAAAAGCCCAAAGGAGGTAGCCGACGCAGCCGGCGACGCTCTATGCCGGGCATCCAAGAATGGCCGGGCGTCCTTCTTGATCCACGCGGGTGCATGCATGTCGACGACGCAGCGAAGCTTGGGGTTGCCGGCCACCGTGAAGAGCGTGCTGGAAAACGGCGGGTTGGCTGATCGGCTCGTCATGTGCTGATGCCTCGTTAGCTTCAGCGGACAGCGGCAGATTAATTGGAACCACGGGCTGCATATTAAGGCCTTTTCTTTTCGACTTCTAAAAGCTGCTTTTCGGTTTTTCTACAGTAACTAATTTTTAAATAGAGTATTTTTTTAGATAGAGTCTACTAGTTAATTGTAGTACATACTGTACTGATTTCATTTATATCGGTAAAAACCGCACATGAGTTTCTGTTACTCTGTAATCTTTCGCACGAACAGTCCAAAAGCCAAAAGCCGCAGCCAAAAGACATAAGCTTCAGCCAAAACGAACAAGCCCAAATGGCCTTGGGCAGCATCATATCAAGGCTCGCTGCGCCGCCCGCAACGGGAGGCAAACCAAGTGGTTGGTGGCCGCGCCATTGCTTCCCCTCCCTCCATTGATCCCTACGTGCAGGGATGCAAACTCAGAGCTCCGGACCGTCCTCTCAAGCTCCAGATATAGGGCCTGTTCTTTTTAGTTGCGGCTTATGATTTTTGTTACGGTTTATACCTTTTAGGCTGTTCGTATAAGAGATTACAGAGTAATAAAAACTCACGTGTGGTTTTTGCCGATATATATAAAGTCGGTACAGTATGTATTATAATTAACTAATAGACCCTATATTAAAAAGATATTTTATTTAAAAGCTAATTATTATAGAAAAATCGAAAAACAGTTTTTAGAAACTGAAAAGAAGATGGCGTAGCCTGACTAGCCGGGCCTGACCGCCTCAGTAATGTATTTAGGCGGGCGCACGGGCAACACGGTTGTTTCACATGGGAAATTGCTGATGGTAAAAAGCTGAAGTGTGTGAGCTTTCTTTTTCAAATAACAATAATGAAAGTTCCTCGAACTTCTGCTTCAATTTAGGATGTAGGCATTCCTTATTTTTCCCTTTACTTTCGGAAGAAACTTTGCTGCCATAGGACTGTTAATCTGTTATAGTTACACCTCGCCGATCACTTAACTGGACGCATAATGGATCCTGGAGCAATAATCTGCATCCAAGGCATAACATCCGGTTCCAGGTTTGCCCTAGTAAAAACTAGGTAAGGAATCTAACCGGCTAAAATATATTAGCCTGCTGGCTGGACAACAACTGGAGATGAAACAGGTGGTGCAACACAATGTGCACGATATGCATAGTTTCAAATCAGGCTATTAATAAGCTTTCAGAGCTCTTTTTTTTTTCTTTTGAGCAATGAGCTTAGGGCCTGTTTGGCAGAGTTCCACCACTGAAAAAATGAATCTGGAGCAGCAGATCCACTAAAAACAGCTCCACCGTGAATCTGGGATCCCACTATGGAGCTGGACAAAACTGTTTGACTTGCACAGCAGCTCCAGATCCACAAAACTGAGTTTTTGGTGGGAATGGCCTGTTTTGCCCATGGGTTTTATGATGGTATGAGATGGGGTGTGTAACCAGTGGCAAAAGATGGGTAATTACCACCCAACTCCACGAGTAGATACGAAACAAGGTTCGTAGAGCACCCCTTGAGGTGCTCCATGGATTTCATGAATCTGGAGCTAGATTCAGTATTTTGGTGGATCCAGATTTCGTGGAGCTGGAACGTTTGGGTAAAAATTCGTGAAGTGAAGCTATTTTTGGTGGATCTGGAGTTGGTGGAGCTCTACCAAACAGGCCCTTAGAAGCACTTACCCACATGATAATTTGCCTGTAGGAATATGCAATTGCATGGTGCTCCTTCAGAAACTGAAGGGTCCAATCACAGGAGCGCACAACAAACCGTCAAATTTTGCAGCAGGTTTCATCAGAAGCGTCGACGCCAGGAGGATATTGCAATCCATGACCACATTACCGTATCTATCAGGTAAGCATTCCAGAAAACCACAAAATGAGACCAAAACAACGGAGGGGAAGAGGGGCAGATTTGGCCCCAAAACGACCTTCGTAAACAAATTCAGTATCAACTTAGAATGTTTATAGCCCAGAAAAAGTGGTTTGTAAATTGTGATCATACACTCTTATCATTATCGGGAGCAGCACATCTTGGCAAGCGACGATCACCACAAAGCAATCTTACCACTTGCTACCGTCTCTTGTGAACTCCTCAAAATTGAAATAAACCATCTTAAGAGAGGACAGCCATCACATCCGATACTTTCAACACAATGTAATTTGTGCCATCAGCACCCTTGAACTCACTGCCTGCGTACTTGGAGTACAGCACGGTGCTGCCGGCTGACACCAACGGCAACGGCTGCCTCTTGCCTTCCTCATCTAGAGAGCCTGGGCCAACGGCTACAACCTGCATTCAGACGGAAAACACAGTTAACTCCTGCAGTTTCAATTTGCACTAGCTACACAAATATAACTCTTGCATGTGAGTAAACCTAACAATTTAGGTTCACAGCTATAGAACAGAGACAACAATATAATTGCTAAGTGAACTGATGGTAAGAACTGACTGTTCCGATGGATGGCTTCTCCTTAGTTGTTTCGGTGAGGATAAGGCCACCAGCAGTTTTATCTTCAGCCTCGGCAACCTGTCAAAAATTGCAAGCCAGGAAAGAATTGTCACATCTGGGTAACATAAGGGCAAGATATAGGGTCAACTCTAAATTCCCCAAATCCACTAACTACGAACTATAGCATCCAAGACGAAACTGTTCTATAGGAATAATAATATGTGAATACCATACCTTGATGAGAACCCGATCATTGAGAGGCTTCATGTCTTTGACATCATCGGTCTCAAGAATACCTATGATATCATCCTCTTTTAGAATAAGATGTTTGGAGTCATTGAATTCAACCTCAGTCCCAGCATACTTTGAATATACAACTTGAGCTCCGGTCTGCATGACAAATATACATATTAGTATATACTATTTCCTGGGCAACCACAGTAAACAGCATGCTTGGATTGACATGATCATCCATACTGCCACTAGAAAGTATGAAGACCCAAATAATAAGCGAAAGAATGCATAAAAACAAGTACATTGACAGCTTTCTTGCATCCAACATTTCAGATGACAGGTAGCACATCAAGCGATACTTGCTGGACTCAAGCCCAACAACTTGACTCTCCTGGCCGCAAGTTGATTTTCTTACTTGAGTTAGAGCTAGGTTATCCCAGCCTCAATTAGGTTCCAAATCAAATTGGAGCACGAACTAGAAAAATGAACAGTTGAGCAACCATATTCATAAGACTGGAAAATCAATCTGCAGGCAACCAAATACTAATGTGTCTTCTTGCAGAAATTCGACATAAATGGAAACCAGTGTACAACTGACGAAAATAACCATGGATCCATTACAAGCATCATTATTGGCTATCATCAATCTAACCTTGTGTTAGACATTTACAATAGAATAGATGATGGGGCCCAAACAAATGTTGTTATTTGGGAACCAAGATAGACTTGCAATGTTGCAAGGTGTATGTGAGAACATTTATCAACTTATGTGATGGAAAAAAAACTTTAGCCCATCAATCAAAACAAATAGTAGTGCTTTGTGCATCTCAACTTGTTCTACAAGAGAACTATAAGCATTAAGCAAACATGGAGCAGGTTTCCACACATTGTCATCACATAAACAAATTACCAGCCAAAATACACAAGTTAAATTCTGGATGCTGTACCCACAGTTTTGAAAACCAGAACCAGGCCAGTTTTGGTTTTCGCCGTGCAATTTGAGTTAAAAAAACAAAACAAAACCTAATGAATGGAAGTTCGGAATTAGGCTCTAATATACATGCTTCTATGGAAGTTGTGATAAAAAAAAAGGGAGCTTAGGGGGGTTAGCTGGCCCTTTTTTAGCTTTCGAAAAAAAAGGACTTGCTGTTTTTTTTCACTGGTTTCTTGAAACCTAGCTGTACATAAACCCAGAACTAACACATTTCTTCGCCTAGCACAAGAAATGAATTGCATCTTATTTTCTATGAATGGTAATAATACAATTAAGCAAATGGTAGCACACATTGTGCAATGCCATATGTCGAACGAATAAATATGCTTGAAAATCATAAAACCATAGAAAGATCATTTATCTTGTATCCTGTAAGAATACCTAGTGTAACTATAGACTCCTTTGCACAGGTTCATGTCTCTAACTCAACCAAAGCAGAAAGCAACAGTCAACAGCCCAAATATACCAATTTTAGTTCTCTGTGGAAGATCACGTCGTAAAACAAACGTTGGATCTCTATGGGTTTCACAGACTTGTGTGGATTAAGCAACAGTACAAACTTCGACCTCCACATTTGCCAACCCCTCCACAGACCACAGTACACCACTAACAGTGCCTCTTTGCTCAATGCGATACACCCCTAGTATAAAGGAGGATCAGCTCTTTTTTTACATTTAGTTGGCTACAAGCATATGGCCCCTATCTCATCAGATTCACTTCTACTAGCAACTCGCAACAGAGTAAAAAATGTATTAGACATACAAATATGTGTACTCCCATCGCGAGAAGAATTTACCTGTATGCTGACCTCCACCTTCTTATCCCCAATGGTTCTTCCCTCTCCAACAGCAACAACCTCGCCTCCCTGAGGCTTAGACTGCGCAGTCGATGGAAGCAAAATCCCACCAACCGTCTTCTCCTCGGCAGCGCCAAGCTTCACAAGCACTCTGTCTCCCAGAGGCTTGAGCGAGGTATACTGCAATATTATGACAGAAGATTGTAACTCACTGCTGCACAGAGCAAACAGACACACTGTAGTATACCGAAAATCGGGTGCATAATGCACATTGCATTGGCATGGTTGTACACCTTTGGGGTGACGACCGTGGCAGCCTTGACGACGAGGCTACGGAACGAGCGCCTCGACGAGCAGACTCTGGCAGCTGACGGCGGCGAGACGCGGAGCCCGTCGAAGGACGCCAAGCCTTTCTTGGTGAAGGCCACCGCGGCGACTCCGGCACCAGAGAGCTGCACGGACGACATTCTCGATTGCTGGCTCAACGAATAGCTGCGAATTGATAAAAGGCAAGAACTTACTCAAAATTGGGCAAAAAAACAACTGAAATAATCGATTGGAATCCATAGCCTATCCAAATCTGAACAGAAACGCAAGAAATCGCAGAAATTTCGAAACAAAAACGTGGCAAATTTATCCAGATTGAGCGCAGGGGCAAAAAAATGCACAAGTCAACCACTCTCCAACCATGGGTAGAACAAGACTAGGCTCGGATCGATTCGCGCAAACGTGCAATCCCGATAAAATTAAGCCCTGCAAGAGTAACAAACCCCACCCAAATCTACACACGCAGCCACAAAACAAGCCAAAAGGGAACCAAATCGGAAGAACAGCCAACCTTCTTCTTCGGCTTCGAAGAGGCCGGCTCGCCTCCGCTTCGGAATCCGACTGCCGCACGCTACACGAGAAGAGAAGGAGCAGAGGAAAGCGGAAGGCCACCACTTTATCCCCAAACCGGCGTTTCTGCTTCCCCGCTGGTGTGTGCCCCTTATCCTGCTCCGATTTGGGGTAAAATTTGATATATGTTACTTAAAAAATTATCATTTTGAGGTACACCATTCAGTTTTTTAAAATTGAAAATTTGTCACTCTAATTTGTGAATCATTTGATATATGCCATCATCACTTATTTTCTCCTATTTTCTTTTCTATTCTCTCATTTTACATATATTTCAAATGTGTAATACCAGTTTTGCCCCTTGTCTATCTATTCGTTGGACTCCTAATGAACGCCACGAGGCCGCATGCCCTAGGCGTTCATCCACGAGACTGCACGCACTGGACATCTAGCCAGTAACTTCAGCATCTCCAAGCACAAATCAGTAGCATTTTGTTCTGCCCAAAGTAGAGTGATAATTTTTTTCTCAACTGGTCATTTTTTAACATTATCAACCCACATGTATTTCATATCAAATGAAATGTATCTATTGTAGCATGGCTACCGCAGTGGGTACAAGATACCCTTCTCTATAGGAGACAGCCAGGAGATCTAGGGAGAGAGATAGTGATAAAATAAGTGGATATCCTTCCTCATACCCCTCTTGGGAGTTTATATACATAAGTGGGGTAGGATGGAAATTTTTCATCCTACCTCTTGATAATTACAAAAGGTAGAGATACATTGGTACATTCCTCCACACCATTAGGCCAATTACATATTAATATTGGATCAGTTGCAATGCCTAGTCACGGAGGATTGGATCACCCCTACAACAGTATCTAATCATTCTTGTTCATTCCATTTACATCTGGGAAATATTCCATTCTCCAGGTGTAAGTTCACTCAAGAAATATTGCATAGGACATCACCAAAAACAGAAAACTGATGTAGAGCAGGCAATAGAAATATGAGTCGAAAAAACAAACAGAGCAGCTAACACCAAGTGTGAACCACACGTTTAACATCTAAGTCTTAACCATAAAGCAAAATAAAGGAAGATGCAACAAGTCTGTCATTACATAGGAACATGCATGAAATCTGTCATCACAAAAGCATCAATTACATAGGAATGACCTACTTCTTCTTCTTAGGGGTTAGCTTCTTTTTGGCTAGCTTCGTAATTGGTGATCTCATCTTTTGTGGGGTAGAAGCAGACGGTTCACCTCCAAGACCATGAGCAAATGTGAGATCTAATTGCTACTCATCATAGTTAGCGTTCAAGTGCCTTTTCTAACTCACTTACACCCATAGTTGGATTTGCTCTAATCAAAGGAAGAGCCCTTTCTGCCACCCAGCCCCGCGATGCCATAGAGCTCTTTGTTCTGCTTGTTGAAGCACATTTGTGGCAATCAACCAACCCTGTAACCGGCAAACAGATTGCAACAACTTAGTATTTAACACTTATAAGATCGAGAAGGCCGACTAGAGGAGGGGTGAATAGTCATTTAAAAATCTCTTCTCTAATTGATTCTATTTAAGCTATTTCACTAAAACTAAGAATATGATGCAGAAGCTTAAATCATAAATCAACTAGATTCATCTAAGTATATCAACAATCTAAGTTTATGTCAAAGGTTTGCAATCCTAGGAAGACAAGCAATTAATTTAATTCTATGAATGTAAATTTTTTGAAAGTAAATTGAGTACAATAAAACAAACCACAAATACATGGTATCTTTTTACTGTAGTGTTTGGAGACTTGCCGGTCTCTCCTAGTCCACGTTGAGGTTAGCCCACATGAATTGGACCGGCTCCACAAATTAAGCCGAAACACCTCAATCCACTAGTAATAACTCTTTCCCACTCTTGGTAGGTGAGCTCTAACCTTCACAACTTCTTCGGGTCTTCTCATAACCTTTTTTGAGAAGATCACCGCGTATGACACCTTCAATACCATTTAGGAGTCAGCAAACTCTAGGAGTAATAAGTCAAGCTCCTCGCTTGACTCTCACCACGTGCAATGAATACACAAGCTCAAATGGACACTAAGTCCAACTCTAGGTGCAACACATGCACTCTAGATCACTCTCCTTGCTCACAAGGTGCAGCACATGCACAATTGAGAGGAGAGGCTCACACTAGCTCAAGGGAATGGAAATGGGTCGAGCAACTTCACCTATCCGTTGGAGCTAAATCCTTAGAAATCAGGGAAATCAGAAGTACCGCAGGCAAAATATCGATACTTTCGTTCCCTTCGTAACGGTCAGAAAAACTAGCCGTTACAGTCAAAATCGAAATTTCTACCATTCATTTTCTGGTACTTCCGATCATCGGAAGTACCACTCCACACATGTGGAACTACCGCTCTCACGGGGAGGAGAAGATCACCACACAGGTATCTCTCTGGAAAAACGTACGGAGAAAAATCCGGAACTTTTGAAGTCCGGTAGTACAACACAACACACGTCGGTACTTCCGCCTTTTGGTAGTACCACTCTCACAGAGCCGATACTTCCACAGATCGATTGGACCACTCACACAGAGTCATTTGGACCACTGATCCGATAGTACCGTGCAATACATGCCAGTACTTTTAATGTTCGGCAGTACCGCTCACAAAAAGTCGGTACTTTTGACCTCGGTGGTACCGCTACATACACAACGGTAGTTCTGATATTCCTAACAAGTACAAATACTTTAATAGATTTTGTAAAGCACATTTGCAAGTTATAGTACCATGCACAAAAGGATTAAACATGATTCCTAACAAGTTGCACATCATCACTTCACGTCCGGATCATCGCCTTGACATGTATCAAGACATGATGCATACACTTCTTGAACTCCAACAATACATAATAGGTCTTCACTTGACCTAATGATCAACACATGATCATCTTCTCTTGGACATGCATCAACTCATGATGCATCTTCTTCTTCATGGCCTTCAACACATGAAGACATCTTCTATCTAGACTTGATGATCTTCAACACATGAAGTCATCCCAAGTCATCATCATTTGTGGAACCTAACCTATTCATCCATCTCATGAAAAATATTAGTCCACAAATCAATTATCATCAATTACCAAACTTCACCATTAACATATAATGGAGGGACTAGATTCAATAATCTTCCATTTTTGGTAATTCATGACATCTCAAGAAATAATGAGACAGAAATATTGAGTTGCGAGTATACAATATGTACACAATACTTGTATACTCTAAGATAAACTTTCAAAGCAAATGTTACTTATCCAGTTGTCATTAATTATCCAACAATTAACACATAATAGAGAAGTTAGATGACAACCCGATTGCAAATGAGTATATATGAACTATACAGCTATATATACTCAAAGGATGCATTTCAAAGTAAAGATTCTAAATATGTGTATTACAGGAAACATGGATCAATACTTATGAAACCACAAAACATAGAGTGAACCCCCCCAAATATGTGTGTACAAGTATGTGTAATGAAAAAATATGCACATATTCATTTTGGACTATTTGTGGAGTTCAATTTACAGTTTGGATCCAAGGAATGCACTAATATATAATAATACGATTTCGAATGCATACCTATTTGATTTCATCTTTTCATCTAAATGAGACTAAGCAATAAAATACTTAAACAAACATATTAGTCTTACATATAGATTTATCATTTAATCATATATTTGGATGTGAGGAACGCAACAAGATTATAGGAAAGATATCGAATGCATACATCAACGATTTCACCTTTTCACCCATATAAGACTAAATAATATCATAATCAACAAACAAAATTAGTCTCACAAATGTATTTTTCATTATCACCAAAACCTCATAATAGTATTTGTCGTTATCACCAGAACAAACTTAAATGGAGCTTAATCTTTCACTCGTGCACTGGCTCCACATGTGCATAGTCATTCACTAGTAAGTCATCCTTTGTATCAATACCACCATTCTTCGGACCACTAGCATCATCATTCGGCTCCACATGTGCATACTCATTCGCCTCAGCCCTTAACCCCAAGCATGTCAAACATCTAGTCATCTGTGATGTGCACATCATTTCCATCGACATTAGCAGGGCCAGGTGGATCAACTTGGGGAATAGCAAAACCTACCCCTTGACTAGCCCATATGAGAGTGTGCATAGAGTTATCGCAAGGACTGCCTGGTTCTTGCCATTGTGATATTTCTACCTGTTCACTAATAGGATCAACATGAAAGGATATGTGTGAGGACTCACAGACTGATAGTGCGAAGCACTAGAAATTCCACTGCAAAGAGTTGACAAGGTTTTTTGCCTGTCCACTATAGTGACGAACAAATAAACCAACTTTCTATCCATGTTTGCATCAAACAACCCCAGAAGTTCTACATCGCTACATATCGTTGTGTTCCTTTCTTACTATCAAAGTACCATATCAAAGCATCCTACGCCGATCCCCAATTTGACTTCCGTTTCAATTCAGTGTTCAGATCTAACAGTGAGTACAAATCTCTATCATCTACCACCAAATCATGAGCTGTAGCTGCATATGATTTGGTGCTGCCATCATCAAGTTGTGCTACATACGCAGCAAAATTAGCAACTACTCTATATGCAATACCACACTCAACCCTACACCAACACCAACAAATAAATGAATTGCGAAGAACATGTTAGCTACAGAGAAGAGTCTTCTTCCACCACACCTAGTCCACAATATGACAGAAAATATATATTTACCCACTACTACAATGCAATTCTTCCATGCGGCGGCTTGGAGCTCAGGGACAGGACCGTCAGGGAGCATCGGGGAAGCGGCGCCGTCGACGAGATCGGCAAGGAGCATGGCCTCACATGGAACTTGGGGAGACGTCCCTAGAGGGGAGCTTAGGGGAGGTGGGGACTAGAGGGGAGCTCGGGGGAGGCGCAAGGGGGGAGGCGGCGCCGTCGGTGAGACCAACGGGGAGGGAGGGGATCTTGGGGGAGGCGGGTACTAGAGGGGAGCTCGATGTACTCAGGGAAACGGGGAGGGACTGGAGGGGAGCTTAAGGGAGGCGGGGACTGGAGGAGAGCTCAGGGGAGGGGAGGCGGGGGGAGGCGGCACCGTTAATGAGATCGACGGGGAGCACGTGGGAGCCGGCACTGTCAGCGAGATTGGCGGGGAGGGGGGAGGTGAGCTTGGGGGAGGTGGGGACTGGAGGGGAGCTCAGGGGACTCGGGGAGACTGGGAGGTACTGAAGGGGAGCTCGGGGAGGTAGGGACTGATGGGAGCTCGGGTGAGGCGCCGTGGAGGAGGGGAGGCAGCGCTGTCTATGAGACCGATGGGGAGCACGGGGAGGCGGCACCATCTGAGAGACCATGTGGAGGTGTCCTCATATTTGTGATGAGTAATTGACTCGTGTTCTGGAAAGCTTGAGTTTTATTTGGTTGGTTCGCGCCAAGTTGGTGCATGGCGCGGTCTGGTTCGGTTGGACCTGGTCGAACGCGGTCGGACGTGCTTAGGACGCTTGTTCTTTTTCTCGATCGGTCAATTTGGGTATTTCATGCTTGAGTACCTTCTTTTGATGCTAATGTTGATTATATTGTTTCGAGCAGTGCTATGTGATGTTTTCTTGCCTGTGATAGCTGCAGGACTTTGAGGTGGAGTCGTGGCGAGGCATGGATGGCCGGACTAGGCACGGGCGATGCTGAGGTCAAAGCGGTCAGGAGATGCCGAAGACGGCGAGGACTCGAAGTGGTTGCGAGGTGTCGACAGCAAGAAAGGAGGAAGCTTCCAGGAAGTTGCGGCAGGGGGCATTTTGGTAAAATGCAAGACTGCAAAATGGAAGTGGATCTTATTGGGTAAAGCGGGTTGGAGACCCGGTAACTAGAGGCTATATATAGAGGAGGTTAGAATTTGGAGGGTATGCTTGTTTCCCTCTCTTTTCAGCATGTGAGTGGGTTTTTCCTTTTGTGTTGTGCTGTGAGAGCCAGGGAGTGGCCTGCACTTCTTGAATTTCCACTTGAGGCTGTGAGCTCTTGTCTTGTCTCTGCGTGTGTGTTTGCTCAGGATGGAGAATGGGTAGGGATGAGTGTAGCAAAAACTCAATGTAATCATTCATGGTAATGAATCCATTTGAGAAGCCATCAGTATGAGATGTGTTGGGTTCTTGCCTCTCTCTGTGACTCTGTCTTGGCGTTCTTGTTTTCTTGAATATTTTCTGAAGTTCATGGTCTGTTGTGAGTTCTTGTTGGTGTGCTGCTTTGAAATTTCTTTGTCTCTAATCTGGGAATAGTTCTCCAGGCTATCATGGTTAGTTATGTCCCGAGAGCAAAGAATTTGATTTGGTTCTGGGTTAAAGCAGCTTTAGTCTCTAACTACATCAGTTCTTGATTCATCCATATCATCTGATTAAGTTGGAGTAGAGAAGTCATATGGTCTTAATCCCTTTACATTTCTTGAGTTCTTGCTGTGCTTTAAGTCTCATTATCAAAAGAGGGTAGAATCTCATGTATTCCTAGAGTCAGATCTCTGTTAGCATTTCCTCTGTTTGCAAGAAATTTAGGGTTTGGAGGCAGAGTATCTCTGCGTGCTTGAGTTCTTAGCAAAAAGGTTGATTTAAGTTTGTGCTTTCTAGTTGAGGGGTCATTCCTTGTGGAGATCTGAAGCCTCATGAACAAAAGACTAGAGAATCTCAAGACAATTGGATTTGACTCTCTTTTCTGTTCGGTTTCAGTTTTCAGTTCAGTTCTTCGGGTTCTTGCTCTGTCTATTTTCATGCTTTCAACCGATTTGTTCTCTCAGTATATTTTTCATCTTCATAAGGTTGGTCGGCTATCTAGTTTGATTCTTCATTCTTCTGGCCTGAGAAGAACAGCTATTGCTTGATCTTTCCTCTGTTTTCCTTTTCCTCGCAGTATTTACTATTCATCAGTTGTTAGGTCAGCTGTTGTTAGTCCAGTTTTTGTCTCCTGCTTAGGCCTAGTTTTGGCCTTGTGATAGTGCTGTGTCCTCTGCTCTTAGTCTACAAAACTTAAACCAAAATAGATCGGCTGTTCTGGATGAAGTCAACTGAATATCTGCATCTCTGTTCTCCCTCTCGGCTAATCAGTACTCTCTGTTCATTCCCTTTTTCAGTTGCTCAATTTCTGTCCTCTCCAGTCAGTGCTTATATCTTTGACTTGATCTTCCTCGATCTTTTAGGTTCAGTTAATCTCTTCTAGTTTCTCTATTTTAGTTTCTCTTCATTCGGTTTCTCTTCAGTTTTTTTGTGTCAGCGGCCTTCAGTTAGTTGATTTCTTTCTTTTTCAGGTAGGTTGTTTGCTTCTTTTGGGTCTTTCTTCTTTTTAGGTTTGCTTTCTTTTGATTCTTTGCTCGTAGTTTCGGTGCATTCGGTGTTGTTTTGTCTTTCACGTCGAATCTGTTCACTTTGTTTTTGGCAATGTGGTATTTTGGAGCCGTTTGCTTTTGGTCTGGTTTGTCTTCTTTCAAGATAGTCTGGAGCCTGTGATCATTCAAGTCTCTCGGGCAGTTTAGTTCTTGATGCTTCCAGTCAGTTGTTTGATTTTTGTTCCTTCAGTGAAGTTTCTTTGTCAGTCTAGCTTGTTTCTCCAGTGAGCTTTCACAGTCTTTGTGCAAGTTTGTTTTTATGCCATCCAGTCTTTTCAGTGTTTAGTAGATTTGTTTTCAGTTTCCTGTGAGCAATTTTCTTGCTTCATAGCTATCATAGATATCGGAGAAGAAGTATGTGGATACTTCGGGGCGATTTTTGAAGGCACCATTCACCCCCTCTGTTGCCATTTCTGATCCTACACCATCTCACCTGGTAGGGATTCAGTCTAGCCTTAGGGATTGGGCAGGCCTAGGGATTGAGTCGAGTTTGGATGAGAGGAATATAGGCAAAGGGCAAAACTGGTATTACACCTTAAAGATATATGTAAAATGAGAGAATAGAAAAGAAAATGGGAGAAAATGAGTGATAATGGCATATACCAAAGGACTCAAAAACTAGAGTGGAAATTTTCCAATTTCAAAAAACAAAGTTGCATATCTCAAAGTGGCAACTTTCTGAGTGGAATATATCAAATTTGGCCTCGATTTGGGGGGATTTAGGCTTTGTAGCTGGGGAATTTGGGTGAGCTTGGCTGGTTATGGTGTTCTTGAGGAGTAGGTTAACTAGCCTAGAGCTGGGCTAGACTGTTCTGGAATGTTGGAGGGGTTGACCTGGTGACCTAGAAGAGGTTGGCCTTTTGTATTGTGCACCACAAATGCATTTTTTATCATGAGCACCACAGGGACGCACTCACGCATGCACACACATAACACTACACACTCACACACATCCACATGGATACGTCCAATACACACGTCTAAGGTGAGACAGAGACCGAAGAGCCTCCGGAGCGTGGGCACATGCTTTGACCTCTGAAAGCACCTACGTGCACATTTTGAGGGAATATGATAGCCTAATTATGAATTTATGATGATGTTGGAAGGATAGGTTGGTATGGTCTGAGCAAACTTGGATTGGGGTTGCCCAGCTAGTTGTGTTCTGGATCGTCCTATCTAAGGATCGATCGATAGTTCGATACAATTGGAGTGAATTTGGGCTGAACTTTTTACATGTACGAGTTACATAATCCCACAGAAAATTGATACCAAGGGTTTTCTTTGGAATGTAGTAATTTTACAGGAAGTAGTATAATTCCTACGGAAATACTACCAGATATGGGATCGTTGCCCGATCTTCATGGCATGGGATTAGAGATAACGGGACCCTTGTAACCTAATGAATGACACTGTCAACCACCATCTCGATTATGGCAACATGTGATACTCGATTCACTCAATCACACCTTCGATCCCCTTTGTTTACTTGCTCAAGTGGAGTAAATGTATTCTTGCAATCACCGAGACAATCACAAGAACGATGGAGACTAGAACTCTCAGATAATTCCCAATTCTATGAGGAGAATTAATCTCACATAAACTCAAGAATATTTTGAATTCTAAAAATTACAACTATATATTACATGAGTTGCACCACTCCTTGTGTAGCCTAACAAAGTCAATTGCTATAATACGTTGGTGTTGCAGTGTTTCGTTTGCTTCAGTGCACATGTCAGCACTACAGTATTTTTAGAAGGTAAAATATATTTTGGATTTGTTTTTTCTTGTGAGACAAGAAAGATAATTCAATACATGTCACTATTGAGTTTTCAGTCTCCATTTCCAACTTTTTGATTTCTTCCCCTTTTATTTCTTTTACTTCGGCTCCATGCTAGCCGTATGAATGCATTACTTCCATGTGGCGCCCTTGTAACTATTCCTCTTCTTCCTTGCGTGTAAACCTTTAATTGCAATTTCTTAATCTGGGCTCGTATAGTCAACTCCACTAGTACATCCTTATTTCTTTTAGCTCATTTTATATGTTCTTATTGTTTGGCTGCACTAGAAACACCTCATATATGGTGGAATTGCATAGCTCATTATTTTTAGCACTCTCACTCTGTTTAGCTATATAGCTTCCATCCTCACATGGGTATTGACACATCTCATCCTTGTAAAGGATGTGATTCAACAATGGTGCATTCACCATGAGCCATAACCTCCTCATGCACTGCGAGTGGCAACAGGGTAGTACGATTCAACACCTCAGCCAAAGTAAAAGTTCCATGGTCGATTGTCTCCTTGTTCTCCCTATTATTGTCTTTTGGCAAAACAAGAGCACTTTGGATGCAGAAACATGATACAACCAAAGGAGGTGATTCTTGCATAACTAAAACTTTATCTCCACCTCACTGAACTAAATGCATGACTTTCTTTGATGCCACAATAGTATGGGCTTCTCTCTTATCATCTATAGGTAATCCAAAAAGTAAACCTAGTTGATGTAGTTTGTGAAGAAATAAGGCTTCAGCCCAAATTAAACCGAGGTGGATGCTTCTCCTTAATTCTCTTCTCCTCCTCTATAGCATAATTCATAAGATCATGTATACCACTATTATATTTCAAACAAACAGTAGCAACGGTCTCAAAATTCAAACATCTTTTGAAGTATGACCTTGCTTCAAATACATTCATGATGTTAGTACGATGCATAGCACAATCCAGCTCCTTGAAATATGCTTGGATGGTTCGGGATCCTTATTTAATGCTCTTCATTTGATAAAGCAACTCATGCTCATATTCATATGGCACAAATTTTTCCCTCATGATCCCCTTTAATTCTTGCCAAGTTCTTACAAAGCATGTTTCAGGATGTTACTTCCACCAATTGTAAGCATAATCCTCAAACTCCATGGTGGCTCGCATCAATTCTTTAACTTTGGATAGCTTTTGGAATTTAAGCTCCAACTTACATAGAAAGTAAGTTCCAAGTACTCATGAAATGCCATGGTTAGTTGCACCAAAAAATTCTCATTCTAAATTGTAGGTGTATAATGTGGAATCACTCAATCTCACCTCTTGCTTACCGAAGTTCTTATGATTACTTCACGGATTAAAGAATTGTACGTACTCTAGTAACAATAGACAAAAAGAAGGTGATGGATTAAATGAATCAAGGTCCAAGTGTTGTAATGATAGTGGCTATTTTGTGGAGCTATGAAGGTTAGTATAATTCTATGCAATTAAAATTCTAGTTGTTGTAACGATAAGTAATAACCCAAACTAAAAAATTTAATGCCTAGATGCCGACATCAAGATATAAGTGAAGATTATAGTAACTCACGCGCAATGATAATGAAACTTAATATGACCAAGGAATAAGCTATAACACTATTTTTAAGTGAAGAACAAAATAGCTCGTATTGCACAAGTTATAGAAAGGCGCTTGCTTGATTGCAATTGATATAAACAGGCTATGGATTTGAACACAAGAATAACAAATTATATCAAACTTTGGAATGAAATTTATGCTTAATAAAAGTATTAACCACTGTACTTCTTTCTTTTCTTTCTTACTTCTTTTCTATTTTTTCATTCTTTTTTTACTTTTTCTTTTTGCTTTTTTTGGCACCAAGGTCAACGCATTTAAGAATTATATCAAGCGTGCTAGCAATACTCAAAGTTAGTCTTTAATTAGGACCAAGGTATTCACATAGAATAGATGTGGCTCATAAAATATATAAGCTAAGCTCAAAGAACCAACTAGCTGATCATCCTTAGGGTTTCCGACAAAAATCGGAAGAGCAAAACATATCTACAATCTTTACGACTTAGCTCAAAAAAAGCAACTCAAATAAAATTTTGGATCAGCAAGTAAGCAAGGCTCTAATAGATCGAAACCTAGCAAAACTCACCAAAATTTTCAATTAAAATTACGGCACAGAATAATATTTTTGTGTAGCTTTTTCTGGATAGGGATAAAAACAATAAATATAGTAACTAAGGGTAAAATCCTACCGTGTCAACCTTAAGCTCTGATACCAAGTGATATGGGGTCGTGTTGCTCGATCTTCATGGTGCAGGATTGGAGATAACTGGATCCGTGCAACCTGATGAATGACACCATCAACCACCGTCTCGATTATGGCAACCTGCGATACTCAATTCACCTAACCACACGCTTCGATCACTTTTATCTACTCACTCACATGGAGTAAACATATACTTGCAATCACCGAGGCAACCACAAGAACAACGATGATCAATTCGGCTTTGGCTTCTGGCTTATTTTTCACTATTCATAAGTTTCGTCTTTTTCTGAACTTTTGGCTTTTTGTTGAGCTTTTTTGCCGGTTCTTTTTTCTCCGTATTTGTTTATATTATACGTAATGGGCTAACATATTTTTTATATTTTTAAATTTTTTAAATTTAATTATGCTAAATAAGCCTCTGTCAGCTACGGTGCTTTTTTCAGCCAGCTACAGTGTTTTCAGCCATGAGCGTTTCAGCCGAACCGATCACCACCTAGAACTCTCAGATAATTCTCAATTCTATGGGGTAGAATTAATCTCACACAAACCCGAGAACAAGAATGTTTTAAATTCTGAAAATTACAACTCTATATTACATAAGGTGCACCAATCCTTTTGTAGGCTAACAAAGTCAATTGCCACAGTACGTCGATTGCTATAGTGTTTCGTCTGCTATAGTACACATGTTGTTGCTACAGTGTTTTCAAATGGCAAAATACATCTTGTATTTATTTTCCTTGTGAGACAAAAAAGATAATTCAGTATGCTCTTCTAAGTTTTCAGTCTCCACTTCCCCCCTCTTGGTTCCTTCCTCTTTTCTTTCTTTCTTTACTTCGACTCTATGCTTGCCGCATGATGCATTACTTCCATATGACGTCCTTATAACCAGCGTGTTCCTCTTCTTCCTTGCGTGTAAACATTTAGTTGTAATCTCTTTGTCCAAGCTCGTATAGTCAACTCCACTAGTGCATATTTATTCATTTCAACTCGTTTCTATATGTTCTTATTGTTTGACTGCACTAAAAACACCTTAAATAGTTTAGGAGGAAGTTCTAGTGCTACGGATGTCCGCATCACGACATGTTAAGTTCATCCGGAGGATAAAATTGCCAGCCAAGTGAGCACAGAAAATGAAAATGTTACGACAAGTTAATGGGGCTCTTCTTTTTAACTTTTTAAAGTTGTTTTTGTTTTTCTATTATAACTAACTTTTAAACGGGGTATCTTTTCAATGTGGGGTTTACAAGTTGATTATAATATACACTATAGCAACTTCATTATATCAGTTAAAACCGCACACGAATTTCTATTATTCTGTACTTTCTCGTACGAATAGTTTAAAAACCATAAGTCAAAGTCAAAAAGAATAAGCCCAATGAATATTTTGATTTGCAGCGGACTGGGCCAAAGATGGACTGTTCTTGAGCTTGGCCCACCACACTGCAAGTTCATACCGACATCTCTCTTAGGGCCTGTTTGCAAGGTAGAAGTTTTACAGAAACTTCATTTTCACATGAACAATTCAATTCTCGCAGTAATTGAAAAAAAATTCTACTTCCAAACGGAATCTTACATCAGGCATGCAACGAAGAGCAGATCTGTTCCCATGGCCTGAGACTGAAAGCATAACCTGAGTTAACCAAAAGAAAAAAATGTAAACTGGAATACATTATAATTCTGCATTCTCATGCATGAATATTGAAAGAAAAATATGAACCAACATGTAAAGCAAACGTTCTGAAGTACGAGTTATTGCAGCCTGCAGGTTCATCTACACTGGAAAGAACAAAAAACGAATGTACTATTTCTTAAGACATTGGAAAGGGTTTTCTGTCGCCAATACAACTCTTTACTTTAGTAGTGGAAACACCAGTGGAACTATTACATTGGGAGATACAGAAACTGCACGTATATACAGTCTGATAGTTAAGAACATGTAAGATTACAATGAATGGAGGTCCCACATAAACACAGGTACCTTATGAAATTCAAAACAGTTATGCATGCCAAAAAAGAAATTAATCTGACTATGTCGATGATAAGTCACCCAAATTTAGTGGGAACAAATGTCAAGAGCTCCCAAATAAGGCGGTTTGCTGAACATCTTCCGCCAGAAGCATTTTGATCAATTTTGTCAGTGAGTTGGCTCTAGGTCTAACCTCAAAATAACACTAGGTGTGTATTGGATCCTTAAATCTCTCAGTGTCCTTTAAACAATGGTAAGAAGCGCATTTAGTATTTACATCAGGAACCTCTCCATGCATTTGCATCATCAGAAGCACTGCAGGCTTGTGTTTGCGAAGGGATGCCACCAAGGTCACCATCCAAACTCATTTGTTGTACTTCAGCAGCTGATAATATTTTGATGCTTTTCACACAGCTCACAAATTCCCTGTAGATAAAGTTTTCCAAATCATCAGGGGGGGCAGGCAAAGAAAGAGTTGAAACTAATACTGGATCCATGATAAGGGAAGGGAAGAACTTACTCCCAGGGATCATCCCCAACAAGGAGAATGTCATTCTCATGATCAACATAGACTAGCTTCCAATCCATTCGATAGGGATCTTCAAGCTGCCCTTGAATACCGAACATGCATGCAAGATCATGCCGAAGTTCATCGTAGTTCCGATATCGTGTGATATCAATCGACCTCCCCACAGATCCACGCTTTTGAACCTTCAAATCAAGATGGTTTGACACATAACAAAAATTAATACTAGTTGTAAATGAAATAAGGATAGCTTGAGAGTAAATGATGATCACTGGATACTTGAATCATCAAAGTTCTCAGTTTGACGCATCCAAAATTTGGAATAAGACAGTGATGCTCTAGGACATGAGGATGATTAGTCCTAGCTAAACCTGAACAACTCATGACCAAAATAGACATGGAGATGGAGAAAATATCACAAACCCAACTTGCATGGAACACTTCAAATTTTACATTATCAGTCTGTACCAAACGATGCAACAATTGATCAGTCTTTTAGCTACATGCCACCTTATAGTTTTTCCCCTTATAAATGCCACTCAATGTCTCACTGACTTGTGGGCCAGGGCCCACTTCTCATACTCATTAGGTGACAGTTTTTGTGAATCACAAAAATTAGGGCAGCATGCATCTAAAAATTCCTTGGCCCTATTCAAAGAACTTTCTATACCCAATGCTATAAGAAATATTTCAAATTTTCTATAGCATTTGCAAATGGGTGGATAAATACAGCTTGCTACATGAATTTGCAGGTGATATCCAGATTAATGATTACTAACAACGAAATCTTCAAGTATTTCTAACCACTCTTCTGATCTCGAATCAGGTAAAACTTCCTCACGTTAGAGACATGTATGCATCAGATAAGATCAGTTTTGACGTGTGCACCAAATAAACTTCTCAAAAGCGAGGACTTCACAATTTTGAGAGTGTGCACATGTAGGTATCTGTAATAAAGACATTCTTAAAGGAAACGATTCCAACCTTAGTGAAAGTTCTCATCCGCTGTGTTTGATTGTTCCACAAACTTTGGCTTGGCATTCCACCATCAGTAACAGCAACGTCACTTGAACATCCAGGCCTGAAAGACATGTCAGGCACACCAAACGACTGAGAGCTGAATGCAGCAGAGGATAGCTCCTTCTCGACCTCCCTGTGATCCCTTTGTCCAGAAGGCAGAATGCAAATACCCTTTCCTGAAGCCATCCCTCTTGACAACAGGGCATCTGGCATCAATGCATCCACATTTTCCGCAATAAGAAAGTTATCTCTTGGATCAACTTGAACATTGCTATCCAAACAAACTGGAGGAAAGGAAAAGCCTTCTCGTGGGCTCTCATCTAAACAAAAGGAGGTAGCAGATGATGCATCAAGTTGATCTGAAACTGGATGTCGACTGGGTACAGGGACCGTTTCTTTGCTACCCTGCAAATCGCTCTTGATTCGATTATCTGACTTGCTTTGAATTTCCTGAAGTAAGTTGTCAATATGTGGTGTTGCTGTCATGTCAGTTAAATTTCTGCTCCCTTGTTGTGTTCTACTCAACGAATTTATTGGAGAAATACGGTTGGCAGATGGAGCAGTTGAGCTGGATGGATCCTCACTCTCGGCAAGTGCTGAGTGAGACCTTACAAGTTGCTGGGGCATCAGAGATCCTGTGATGTGGTTTAAAGGTGTTTGCTGTGATTGCTTGAGCTGACCCATAGCATCACCACCACTCAACTGATGTTGCAAAATTTGTTGCTGGAGAATTTCCTGGCTTTTCTGAGATAATTGTTGAATCAACTGGGACTGATGTCGCGGATTCAGCTGAGATAGCATATTTTGTTGTTGAATCTTTTGAAGAAGCTGCAGCTGCAACTCTGGTTGTGATAGTTGTTGTAATTGCTGTGGCTGACTCTGTAGGAGGGCCTGCTGATACTCTGCTGCTTGCTGGACCTGTGGTGTCTGAGTTAGTGTTGGCTGCTGCAAAGAACCCGCAGTTGGTAAGCCTGGCAACTCTGGGCGCTGGGTAGGTGACTTGGGTAAACCCAACTGTTGTAGCTGAGACGAAGATGGTTGGAAAATCTGGTTTAATAGTTGTGCCTGCGAGACAACCTGTCCACCCGAAGGCTGCTGTTCTTTCAGCTTGTGCTGCTCCATTGACTGCAGACTTGCAGCAGCCTTCATCTGCTGTTGTGGCTGTGACTGCTGTCGTTGGAGATGTTCTTGCTGCTGCTGCAAGTGAATGGCGTTCTGCTGCAGCAACTGGGCTTGCTGTTGCTGTAGAACCACAGAACTTTGCTGCAATGGCTGGACCTGCTGCTGTTGTGATAGTTGATGAGGCTGCTGTTGATGTTGAGCCATTACAGGGTGATCCACTTTTGAACCAACCTGTAAGTTAGGTAAACCAATATTTTGGGCCTGTATATTCAATCTTTTTGTTGGGTCTTCATTGCTACCACCCATCCCATCCTGCATAGCCAATGCATTGGAGGTCAAGTATGGCGACTGCACAGCTGGGGCAGCAGCTGTTAGCATCTGCGGATTCTGCTGCATAGCCATCCATTGGACTAGGCTCAGGCCTGGAAATAATGCACTTTGGACATCTTTTAGGGCAAAGTCGTCAGCAAGCCATGGCATGGCTCTCTTGAAAGCACTCTCAACCTCGTTTTCATCATCTGCAAGTTTTATTTAGTTATCACAAGGACCAAAGAAATCTTCCGAAAAATGCACAAGAAAATGCAAACAAAAGATGCTTGAAAATTGATCAAGAAGTCAACTTGTAGACATGCATAACAAACTAGTACCCCACACTTCATGGCTCTTGCTGATCATTAATATATCAAATTTACACACAAGCAAGAAGCAACCATATTTAGGAAAATAGCTTTGTGCGTTTATGCAACTTATATTTACAATCCAGCAAAAGTAGCCCACACTCCTTGCTGTTAGTTGATGTGTCAAAGTTTGTACACATGCAAGAAGCAGCCACATTTAGGAAAATACCTTTGCGTATTTATGAAACTTAAATTTGCAATACCCTTTAAATTAAAACTTGCCACCAAAAAGATGTTCACGACAGTCAACCAGCTTAATGAATGCAACAAGAAGAGAATGGCAACAGGATTAAAGGCCTAAATGCCCAAAGGTTGAGACTGTCTGCATTTGCATTATTCCTAAACAATACTACCAAACATATAGCATTAAATAAACAGAAATATCTGTACCTGGCATTCCTGGCTGCTTAGGAAGCTTTGGCCTAAAAAATGGTGGTGGACAAATATAAAATGGCGTGGCAACTGGTTCAATCTCCCATATTGAAACACGGGTGCGCCTCTCAGATGCAGTTGATTCATCCCAGCCAATCTAACTTGGAAAAAGGGGATGAAGTCAGGAGAAATTTCTGTCTAACGTGCTATACAATCTTACAAATATTATTTCCATTTGGAGTTAGACCGATCTTATCTATAAAATTTGTTCAGTACCAGGGTTGACTTGTGTGAATGCAAGTTAACTGGTCCAGATAGTTCCTTACTAAACACAAGTGAACTGTATGGATATGATAACACTGCTGAATTTAAAAAAAATGACATGAGCGGAACACCTGAAGGTTTCGCCAATGAGAATTCTTCCACCGCACTGGATCCAGGTCGCCAATACCTGTGATTGTGCCCATATATCTTCGGACCCCTGAATCCTCTGTCTCAAACAGCATTCTGAACCGCATTCCAAGAGACACTTGTGTATACAGAGCCTTGTTATATTTTGCTAAAGGAATGACAAATTCTGATGGGCTCGCCCTATCCAAAGAATAGTATTGAGTTCATTGTCCTGAATGGCAGCAGAGAGTGCATATGGGATATCAAGTAACAACTACAATACCTTGGATTGTAGAAAATAGTAAATGGGCTACTGTTTGCAGCAGCGTGGGCTGCTGCAGCTAGAATCCCAATGTGCATACTGTCACTTGATAAAACTGATGATGACAGAGCTGGCTGGGGTCTGGTAGCACGCCGTATGGCTAAGAGAAGCTGAGATTTCTCATCCCTGGAAACAAAATGTGTAGGATCCATGTTTCTTGTAATTATTTAGACAAATCCAGGCCTTTAATTTCGGAATTTGATTATACTACCTTATAAAGAGAACTGAATCACCAGCTAACAGCCTTTTTGTACTGACAAAGACACTCCAACCAGTTGTCAAAAGGTGCCTCTTCGGTTGACCTGCATGTGCATATGCAGGAATAGTAGAGGGATAAGTACACAATGCTGTTGATTGATCAACCACCATGTGCCAGTACACAGACTTCCTTAAAGAGTTCCAAGAAAAAGCAGGAACATTAATAGTAGCTTCAAAGGGCTAAACATAAATAATGGATCCATAAAAAAATTATGGCAATGAAGTAGTGAACCATGCCTGCATATCAACTTATATTCCTATAAAACACCACGTGCATGTACAGATATTCTCTCAGCGGTTGGCAATTTGGCATACCTCGATAAATGTGTCGAAATCTCCAAGAAATGTCATGAAGATCCTTGGCAATGAGCTCTTGGGCTGGTGGTTGCATCGTAAAGTCCTATCGAACATGTTACCCTGGTAAGGCAGGTATTTATTGAATCTGATAAATTTGTAGTTCCATCTAAATTATTCCAAGGTTATGAAGAAACTCAGCATACTAGTGGTGGAAATATCTTTTCCGCTGAACGACGTGGCACTGAGAATCCACCATGGGTACTTGTGTCACTCGCCGTCAGCATCTTGCAAAAGAATTCTGCCGGTTGCTTGTTTTGCTTCAGACCCAGTTCAGATGCCAGCATTGCGTCTGGATCATACTACATGCATCAAGAAAGATATTTCATTTTCAAAGAAGATGAATAGCACCAGAATAAAAAAAATCCGCTTACATACTTTGTTAACAGGTTGAAGCGTCATCTGAGCGTAAACTTCATCAGTTTCAGAATCTGCCTGCACAAAAATTATTGTGTGCTCAATTAGAAAAGAAAATGTATACAAATACAGTATAGAAGGGGGAAAACTAACATCCACATACAAAGAAAATGTATACAAGTACAGTATAGAAGGGGAAAAACTAACACCCACATACATGTAAGGTGAGGCTCAGAAGCTTGCAAATCAGCTTGGAAGGAAGAGATGGGTAACTGGGGATGCTATCAATCTCCTTGTGCATCGAAGCGGCAACCTGCCAAAAAAGTACGAGAAAAAGAATTTCTTTTCAGAAACTAGTCATGATTTGGCACATTTCCTACAGTAAACTGATCAATCCTGCACCTGTTCGCTATGGCCCTGTGGAAAGTAGACAACAAGGCTGCCCACCGGCGGCAGGCATACCAAAGGTCCGGCACAAGCATGCCATAGCTCCGAGTTGATGGCCTTCTTTTCCCCTGCTTTGCAAACGCACACCCAATTATTACAGTGAATCCGTCACACACTAAATAGTCTACTCTTGTTGTAAAGATTTCATAGGTAAGCCATGAACAAGATTTCACTACAATTAACCGCAACCAAACACTACAACTAACTCCAATGGTGACGGCCACGAATTTTTCTCTCAAGACGCTGAATTTAGCAAATGCTTAAGCTAAGGTACTTGAATACATGAGCAATTATACTATGAGTAAGGAAGTAAGGGCAAGAAGATTCTCACCTTCCGCCGGGCCGGGCGAGACGCCGCCCGATCCCTGGTCCTTCATCCCGCCGCCGAGATCCCGATCCAAATCTCGCCTCAGGATACGCGAATATGCACCCCCCCCCCCCCTACTTCTCTCTCCTGAACCTTTTTTCAACTAGCTAGGAAAGCGCTCCCCTTTCCGACTAAAGTAAGCGGCACGAGGCGGCGGCGAGTATAAAATTCGGGATCAGCGGAGGAGCGAGGCGACGCGAGAGCCCCCGTAAAGCGGTCGAGGCGTAGCAAAGCCGGATGAATCCTCGCCGCCCACCGCGCCGTGGCCGTGCCAACGCGACAGCTCATCACACGCGCCCCCGGACGCTTCCGCCTCCCCCGAGCATCCACGACAGCGGCAGCAAGGGCTCGTCGTCCCGGAGAACGGCGAGGCGGCGACGCACTCCGGCCACGGGCAAAAGCGCGGAGGCGAGGGGCGCGGAGGCGAGGGGCGCGGGCGCTTGGGGTGAGATGGCACAGTTGGGGAGGAGGCAAGTGGAGGGGAGGGGAGAGAAGGACGAGGAAGACACGGGGGGTGAAAAAAAATAGGGCGACGGGGGCCGCGGTGCGCGGGACGAGGTGGTAGGGTGGGCTGGCGCTGCCTGTGCCGCCGCAGCAGGGCGTGGAGCACGCGGAGTAAAAAAATGGCCGCGCGGCGGAGGCACGGTCTCACGGACGCGCTGGGCGGGGATCGGCTCGTGGGAGCCCGTGCTGCAACGGCGGCGGCGGCGGCGGCGGGGTTAGAAAAACGGCCGTGCCGCTCGTGGATTTCGCTCGCGCGGCGCGGGCGGAGACTTATTCGCGGCCGCGGCCTACGGGAGAGCGCGCTGGGGCGGCTCGGCGCGTGGTGTTGCCGCGACGCTCCTTGGCGCGATGGGCCATCCGTGTGGGGAGGATGTGGGACTGGGGGTGGTTGGCTGTACGACCGAACATAGCGGCTGGGTGAATACTTTCTTAAATTTTTTTTGAAGCTTAAGTTATGAGGTTGAGTGACCAATCAGCCACATAAAAAAGTCTAAATAAAGCTGTGCGAAATCAGTAGTGCCGTTATAGTAACTTTGATAATACTACTATAGTAAACCAGTTGTACCGCTACAATTGTACAGTAGAATCATCAGTGCCGCTACAGTACCGATAGTACCGCTACTACATTAAAATCAGCATAGGAATAGTACAATCAGCACGTGGTGTTGCCGCGACACTCATAAGCGTGATGGGTCATCCGTGTGGGGAGGATGTGGGACTGGGGTGGTTGGTTGTACGACCGAAGATAGCGACTGGGTGAATACTTTCTTAAAAAAAATTAAGCTTCAATTACGAAGTTGAGTGACCAATCAGCCGCATAAAAAAGTCTAAATAAAGCTGTGCAACATCAGTAGTGCCGCTATAATAACTTTGATAATACTACTATAGTAAACCAGTTGTACCGCTACAATTGTACAATAGAATCATCAGTGCCGCTACAGTACCGATAGCACCACTACTACAATAAAAATAGCATAGGAATAGTACAATCAGCACAATTTTAAAATTAAAAATGATAGAACTTTTGATCCGCTGGTCCAAATGACTTCAAACTTGGCACTCACCTTAATTAGAATGTCAGGAACTCATTTCAATCAACGATCGAGAAAATCGTTGCCAAATTCTAACATTTTTTTATGTGAGTGAAGAGAGCACCAAAACTGGCAAAAGAATCTTAACCTACTCTTGCTCATGAGTCATACATGATCTAGGTGATTTTGCATGGGTTCTCATATATCATAGCAAGTCAAATCATAACACGAATACAAGCCAAACACCCACAAAATCAAAACCCCTAAATCATCCTTTTCTTGAGCAAAACTTGGCAAACTAAAAACTTTCCATAGAAAATACCTAAATTGATGGGATTCAATCTCTAAGAGATATCTCTATCTTTTACACGTCCTTGGCACAAAAAAATCAAGATGAGAGAAATCCAAACAAGAAAACCAAGCAAATCAAAAGCACAAGATGAGATCCATAACACAACTCACTTGAGCAAACTTTGGATATGTATTTCACTTGGAGATGAATATTTTACAGTCAATCCCTCAAAATAGCAGAACTCTTGTCGGATCATGTGGTTAGGTCTAGAATATTTGTGGTGATAAATGTTGTTGACAATGTTGCTTATTGATGTTATTTGAAACTTGTTACATGTGTGGACTCATATCGATCAAGATGGAAAGAATTTGTGCAGAGAAAAGATATTGCTTTAGTTTTTGCATGTGCATAGTTACTCGAAGGCGATCGTGGTCTATGGTGAGGATCGGAAGATGATTTGGTGCAAAATCATAATCCAAAGGGTCAAGAATACTGGAGGAGATGATCGTACTTGAGTTAGAGCACGTGGAGATCAAAGATGGATAATGCGTGTTGGAGCAACGAAGATACGGTCTGGAGGCTATGACACGTGACAATTTTGGAGTGTTCGAAATTGGGTAATGAGATAAAAATTAAAAAATTAGTGTTACGTAAGGGTTCTGAGCCCCTTAGTTTTTGTAAATGGATAAGAACTCGTTTGGACCCTAGATTATAAATAGAGATGAGGTTAGGGGCTAACCCCAAGGCTTGATAGATGCAGTTTTCTGTGTTAGGGTTTGAGGGGTGCAAAGAGGGCACTTTGTAACCATACAAACATAATGACCCAGCAATAAAATTTTTAGATCTATTAAAACTTCATCAGTGCTTCAATCTGTGTCATCAGCCTCATCTTCATGCGTGGGTGACAACCTAATCTACGCACGGCTCCGACGTCTTCTCGCTTTGGTTTGCATGCGTCAACTTAGCGCGCATGGAAACACCATCGTCCTCATGCTTCGATCCGTGTGCTGTGATCATTTTAATCCGCGCGGTGTTGTGCAGTGTCAGCTCCCTAGTTCTACCTCTGCACGAAGAAAATTCAGCCTATCTCAAGAAGCTGTAACACCATTGAAAGTGACGGGTTGGTTTTCTAATTTGCTAGAAGTTGAACACACGCAATAGAGGGTGAAAGCAACATCTTTGATTTTTAATCTGCTATAGTAGTTTGTAAACCATTACTTCACTTGGTACTGGATATTTTCGAATTGCCACCCATCGGTCTTCACGAATGATGCGATGTCCAAGACTTGTCACCAAGATCCTACAAGTGTGTCGAGACCGTCACCACTTGAAATACTCAAGTTCCATGGCATACCAACATCACATCATAGCCCAAATATCCAATGCTTACCGCCAAGATCATACGCCTGCTCCAAAAAATGTCACCACTTAAAACTCACATGTTCAATTGACACACCATATGTATGCATTGCCTCTTTATGATTCTTGTCTTTTCCTGTGCTTCTCGGTTTAAGATATTGCTCCACCTAGACTAACACGACATGCCATGGCCTCAGGATCTCTTTCGTAGCCTCAGCCTTGCTGCTAACTGCAACAATCATTAAAACACCTGCACATCAAAGAACAAAGTAATCGATCTGAGCACAGATAACACATACTTTACTCTCAAATAGCAAAACAAATGCATTGTCACACCATAACTCACACATGACTCCCCATGACTAACACTTGCACGGACTCCCATCATGAGTAACATCACCAAAACCAACACTTAAAACTAACTCAGCGCAAAGGCAGGTATGACCACGGCACCTATGTTGGTCATATTACCCACTCCACAACACTCATACCTCCTTGCCAAGACAGATCATATTAATATCAAATACTCATCACTCTCATATGATGTCACATGGTTTTACATTGGTAATTCGGCCTTGCTGCAGCGCCTGTGGCCGTGCCAGAACCGCAGATGGCGATGGGTGTTTTGATGGTTGGTTCATTTCACTACTGTGGCTTGAGCTGATGCGAGAACAGTGCCCGTCTATGTGCTGTGTGACGTGATGATGGCAGATTAGTGTGCCGTGTGTGCAACAAGTTAGGCACATTTGCACGACTAAAGTGTGGAGGGAAAGAGCGTGCTTGGCGGTGCACGAAACGGAGGTGGTTATAGATCACACATGTGGCACATGCAACAGTGCAACACGGTCGTCAGAGATCATTTGGTCCCTTTTTTTCTTGGTTGCATGCCTTGACCAACTGAAACCATACCATATGCATGCAGTTTGCAACTTCAACTTGTGGGATAAGCTTCTTGATTAAGCAAATACTATGTTGTTGATCCTTTCGTGATAGGTAAATTGTCAACTTCCGCAACTGCCAAATGTTGCAGTGCAAAGAAAGAGAACTCTTTTGGATCTGCGCCTGCGAGAACCAGGCAAGGAAAGGACGGCATGACTATCCAGTCCGCCTCTCCCCCCGCGCAGCGCCGTGCCTGTTCCGCTCCTCGCTCGTGGACCATCCCTCGCTTTGCGCCACCCAAGTCAACAACGCCTCTACGCACACACGCAGCCCCGACCAATCATGCCGTGCGCAGCAAAATAGCGGATGCCCATGGTCGCGGGCAAGCAAACGCATGGCGGGTACCCGCTGGGCGCGCGGGCGCGCGCAGAGTAGGACAGAAGTGATGCAACGGCAGGTTGAGCACCTGCACGGTTGTATGCCTGTATTGCATGCGCGATGCGTCACGCGCGTCATCAGCTTTGGTGCGCCTCAGCCTCACGCGCTAGCCGTAGTGCACGCACAGGGATGCATGCAAAACCGAAACCTTGCTTGTGTAAGTACCGATTTTTCTTGGTACTCGTAAGCTTAGCTCGTGTTAGAATATGATTAATTAAAAATAGCAAAGATAATTAAAATAAGTAATGAATAATAAAGAAGTATTTCTAAGTCTCCAATTTCTAACTCTGATCTCCCCCTAGACCGGCTACTATGGATCCATTCCTTCCTCTAACCGATGTCATCTTTCTCCTAACGCCGTTATATCTTAAGTCATCGTTGTCTGACCTCTCTCCAACGAATATTTATCCTGCTATAAACTAATGTTCATGACAACATATCTAGATCTTGATCTTTGGCTATCCTTTCATTAAACAAACTAGCTAGTACTAGCCAATTATGTAGATGGACCAAGTTGGGTGTATAATTAACCTTACTTTTGATGCCAATTAGGCCCATTTGGAATTTAGGATTTCTTTTCGAAACCTGGAGGGGAGATCTCTATGGTATAATTAAATAAAAAAGAAAGAGTTATTTAAAGGAGAGCCAAGAAAGAATTTATAACCCTCACCGAGGGAAAACAAACTAAACATCATCTAGCTAGGAAACAAATTGAGGTTTAAGCTGCTCCTTCACTCTACACATATGAAGGGTTGGGTCCATGTACTTATCAGATAGTAAACCCCATTAATTGACCGTACATGTACACTAGATTAATAAAAGTACAAAGAAGATCATGAACCTCCTTCCTCGGAGTTTCTCCTCACATGTCCAAGGTAGCCTAGCCGGAAAACACATCTTACTGCAATTAATCATCGACAAATGGAATACCAATTCTGAGGTCTTTGGTGCCTCCTAACTCCTAACCCCAACTCTTGGGGCCGGCAAACCACGCGTACGTACGTGATTTTTTTCATTAATGCATATGCTCCTCTAGTACTACTAACTTCGTTGTTCTTTTTATTTGCCCTTTAAGACATCAAAATGTGTAGGATCGTCGATGGCAATCAGAGAGGGGTGAATGATTGCAGTCCGCAGTGGGAATTTTTTTTAACAATCTATTGTCTCTTGTTTTTTTTAAATCATCACATAGCAGCAAGCACACAAAAATAGCAAAGCAAAGAAAACAATTCGCTACTCTTGTTAACAAAAACGAAAAAAAACTAAAATGCAATTCCTTTGCTAGCAGACAAGCAAACACTAATCACGAGCAAATACTAATCAATCAAGTAGTACGGTTTAGGTGTATGTATGCATGCTGTGAGAGATTAACTTATCATGGCTCTCATGGTTCTCGAATCATGCATTTGCCCATAGCTACTACGCATGAGGAACGAAGAATGCGCCGGCCTTTTGACTTGTATTAAGACTGCAGAGAAAAAGTAAAGCTACTTGTCTTGGTTCCAGTCGCACGCAAGTGTGAAGGACCGGTCGATGCCTTTTCTCTTTGCTCGGTGATCATGCACTGTCACGCGCGTTGATAATGCGAAGCGCTTGGACGCGAATGTAATGCGGAACACTGCGGAAAACACGACTTGATAACCACGTGATGAGGCGCTGCGCAACAGACAAAGCAAAGCAAACGCGCCACCGACGATGGAAACTCGTCGTCGCTGATTTTTTTTCAAGATTAGATCTAAACTTTATTTCTGAATCATGGTGGCTACAAAGTGCCCTCTCTTAGCACCCCTAAACCCTAGCACAAAATTAGTCTCTCCAAAAACCACGGGGTTAGCCTCCAACCCCACCCTATTTATAGTCTAGGGCCCAAAACCTGGGCTAAACCTAAGCCCACGAGTTCTAATCCAATTCCAACAGCAAAGGACCCAAAACTCTTTCTAACACGGATTTTTGAAAATTCCAACTTTTCTAACTCCATCACATGTCGAAGCCTCCTGGATCGCATCTCCCGTAGCTTCTTCACGTACCATCAACCTTTGATCTACATGCGCCCCAAGCATGAGCCCGGTCATCCCATGACATCCTCGACCGTCTGAACCTCGGATCTCCCCATCCTAGTCTCGGTCCTCCTCGTCACCGACCATGATCACCTCTATGCTCAACATGCACATGCAAAGACCAAAGAATATTCTTCCGGCACAAGTTCGTCTAAACTTGACCAATCATCAGTCCACACACGCAACACGTCTCTCATACCATCGCTAAACAAAATCACCAATTATTCATCATTACAAATTAATCATTGTCAATTATTCATCACCAAAATATCCTAGACCGAACCACATGGTCTAACAATCCCCCCCTTGATGAATACATTGATAACACCACAAAATTGTATGATGAATTAGCTTCAAATAGATATAAGTGAAGAACTGAAGCCGAAAAAATATTTTAAACCACAAATCTCAGATCTCTTCAAAAACTCTCCCCCTCAACACAAGAGAGTCAAAGTTAGCAAATCTCTCCAATCTCTCTATTCTTTTTAATTTCTCAAAAAGCACACCAAATCTCTCCCCCTTCGGCAATGTAATCATCAAGAAAACTCAAAGAAGGATTAATTCTAAGAAGGAGCAATGAGAGTAAAAATCAAGAAGTTTTGTAGATTATACAAGTCATTGTACATTGATTAAATAAAAGAACCGAGCCATATTTTTGAGTAGAGCTATCTAGATCATATAAAGTCATATATCATATAGTAATATCAAAACCAGTCTTGAGCATGATTAAACAATTTATATTAATAACATGCATCTCAACAATGACCAAATTAATTATAAAGAGCACAATGAGATATCACAACAAAAAGTCAAAGCCTAAAAGTTAAGCAAATTTTAAATCCAGACGAGCTAGCAGTCTCATAAAACAACCTATTGCTCCAAACTCAATTCATATGCATGTGGCATACTTATAGCATACTTCTTTTCATAATAAAATGCTTATAGCATTCTTGTTTTAGATGGTGACACGCTTGAAGCATACTTCTTTTTATTTATTCACCTTTTGTGACTTTTTCTTTTGTATACCATGGCATGCTTGAAGCATATATCTTTTCAATTCTCTTGCTCATTTTTTTTATAACATGCCAAATTGAGTGATCATAAAAAGATTGCAATATGAAACATGCGAGCCTCATAGACAAGATTTAAAATAAAACTCACAATCAAGCTAATCCTTTTCAATGAACATCGTAAAGTACTATCCATAATTAATCTAGTGAAAGTATTCCGCCATGTCATTTT
Source organism: Dendrocalamus sinicus (assembly GCA_036346575.1). Classification (NCBI taxonomy): domain Eukaryota; kingdom Viridiplantae; phylum Streptophyta; class Magnoliopsida; order Poales; family Poaceae; genus Dendrocalamus; species Dendrocalamus sinicus. The sequence goes on along the minus strand of CM070656.1, from coordinate 4,536,144 downwards.
TTAGTTCAAGTATAGCAAATTAATTATAACTAGTTATGATCAAAGCTACACAACATATGAGTAAATATGATAAAGAGAGCTCTACAACTAATTTAATTTCAATGGCTTGGACTTGTTGATTTATTTGACAAGTATAATAACTAAAGCTCTTAAAATTTTCAAACATCAAGCTCCCCCTCAGAATAATCCCTAAGATGAAACACACCCAACTTACTTCGCAAATGAGCAAGACAAGAAGTATCAAGCAGCTTAGAGAGAATATCAGCAACAAGAGAATCTAACTTAATAAGGTGTAAGACAATATCACCTTTCCCACTTGGTCTCTCAAAAAAGTGAAATTTCTTGGAAGCCATCAAAAGAATGAAAAACCATTAAATGTTCCAATCAAGCAATGGTGTAAAAGACTGGAACCCAATCTAGCTCATGTTCTCCATCCTTGTCAGCTGTTCTTACATCATAGGAAACATCGGTTTTATAGTACGGGGGTTAGTGAAATAAGATCTAGGAATCCAATACTGAGACACACGACGAACAGGAGCAACAAAGCTAGAACCAAAATCACGTGCACGTGGATGATCATAATGCCGAAAAAAAACGTGAATTATTTGAGTTAAATCTCAATCTAGCATGTGAAGCAGATTTAAAGCCATCATAAAAGTTTTCTAAGAACATAACTTTCGCATTTGTTCTAGGAATAAAAGAGGTTGCACGTTTTTGTCTTAAAGCATTCTTCAATCTTTCATTCTTCTCTTTCTTAGCTCGCCTAAAACAAAATTCGTGTAAGTGTCCATCTCTTTCACAATAGGTGCAATGGAATTTAATATAACCAGAATTCTTTTGAGATGATGAGCTAGCACCCACATTATTATTCGATGAACTTTGCACAAAGCTAGTAGATTTAAACACAGCTTGTTTTGGTTCAAGTTTCACTTCAATTTTTTCAGGTTCAAGAAGCTTAATAACCTTAGAAGGATTATTCTTGGCATGCTCAACAAAATTAGATCCTAGACCATGATTTTTCACACTTGTTTTTGACTTGTCTAGAATCATATTCAAATTTTTTTACCAAAAGAAAATCTCTCTAAAGTGTCTTTCAGGTACTCATTCTCTTTAACTAGAGTGGGACAAGTTGTGCATTTAACAGATTCATTCACAAGATTTTTAGAAGCACTAGACTGAGCCAATCTTTCTTTTTCAGCAAAATCATTAAGTTGTCTAGTCAAAACTTCTAGTTCAGTGTTAAGCTTTGGACAATTAGAGCAAGAAGATATCTCATGATAAAGTATCTATTGAATTGTTTCTTGTGATGAATTAAGTCTAGCTTCTAGCAATTCACATTTAAAGCAAATTTTAGATTGAGCATTTGAAATACTTGACTCTAAACATATAGGAGAACTAAACTTGAGCTTTTCAATTTCATCATGTGCAAGTTTTAACTTTTACCACAAAAGTCATGTGCCAATCTCAACTCATCAAGTTTAGCAGTTACATCACTAAGTTGAACCAAGTTTGATGCATTAATTGTTCGAACAGATGCCAACTCAGTATATAAAACTTGATAAGACTCACAAGATTCATCATCAGGAATAGAAACTCTAAGTCTATTGATTTCCGAATTTAAGCCCTCTACAATGAAATCATGATTTTTAATTTTCTTTTTATACTTCTTAAGCTCATCTGTCAATCTAAGTACAGCACGAGATAAATCAGTGTAAGAAGGTTTTACCTCATCGGGATCACTATAAAGATCATCATCATTGAGCTCCTCACTGTTGGCCATAAAACACATCCCTGTGAAGTCCACCTCCTTTGCCTTCTTCTCATTACCCTCATCATCGCTTTCAGAATCATCATCACTCAAAATAATCTCATCAAGTGCTGAAATTATCTTATTGACTGCCCTGCGATAATTGCGCTTCTTGTTTGGATCAATCTTGATTTGAGAGCGACGAGTTGGTGCCTTGTCATCTTTGACATCCTTGCTTCTCAGTTTGGGGCAATTCATCTTGATGTGGTTTAGCTCACCACATTCATAGCATCTGATTGGAGCTCCTCTCCGTCTTGATGTGATGTTATTAATTGCATTGGTCACCCTGTTGGAGAGAAGTACAAGCTGCTCTTCTGAAATTTCCTCCAGTTGTTCATCTGAAATAGAGCACAATGCAGACAAAGAAACAATAGAAGAACTAGAAGAACTGTCAGCTTGGTTAGTCACTAAGCCCAAAGAATTAGTCTTGTTTATCCTGATCAAAACATCAATCTCATGTGTTTTCATCTTGGAGTAAAGATCATTCAAAGTGAGTGTTTCCATATTAACAGAATGATTGATGGTGGTAACTAACACATTCCAAACAGACATATCCAAAGCATTTAAAATTTGACGGGCATTATCAGAATCAGAATATGCGACATCAACAGATTGCAAATCACTAACAATTTTATTAAAGCGATCAAAAAGAGCATCTACTGATTCTTTAGGTTTCATCTCAAATTTAGAATACTCCTTTTTAAATTGATTCTGACGCACACCTTTAACAGATTTAGATCCTTCATGATAATCAACTAGAGTGGTCCAAATTTTATTTGCAGATTTAAGATGAGCAATTCTAACAAACTCGTTTCTACTTAAACCTTGCAACAATATATTTCTAGCCTTAGCATTAGCTTCAACATCAGAGGAATTTTCAGTTGTAACAACAGGAGGCACCTCATATGTATGTTCAACTTTTTGCCAATAGAATTACCTTGTGCTTGAAGAAAGACCTCCATGCGCGTCTTCCAATAAAGATAATCTGATCCATCAAAAAACGGTGGCTTACCTGAAAAGCGATCCCGATCTGATGCCATTGCAACCTGCTCTAATACCACTTGTAGGATCGTCGATGGCAATCAGAGAGGGGTGAATGATTGCAGTCCCGGTCCGCAGTGGGAATTTTTTTAACAATCTATTGTCTCTTGTTTTTTTTAAACCTATCACACAGCAGCAAGCACACAAAAAATAGCAAAGCAAAGAAAATAATTTGCTACTGTTGTTAACTAAACGAAAAAAATAAAATGCAATTCCTTTGCTAGCAGCCAAGCAAACACTAATCACGAGCAAATACTAATCAATCAAGTAGTACGGTTTAGGTGTATGTATGCATGCTGTGAGAGATTAACTTATCATGGCTCTGATGGTTCTCGAATCATGCATTTGCCCATAGCTACTACGCACGAGGAACGAAGCATACACCGGCCTTTTGACTTGTATTAAGATTGCAGAGAAAAAGTAAAGCTACCTGTCTTGGTTCTAGTCGCACGCAAGTGTGAAGGACCGGTTGATGCCTTTTCTCTTTGCTCGGTGATCATGCACTGTCACGCGCGTTGATAATGCGAAGCGCTTGGACGCGAATGTGATGCGAAACACCGCGGAAGACACGACTTGATAACCATGTGATGAGGCGATGCGCAACAGACAAAGCAAAGCAAACGCACCGCCGATGATGGAAACTCGTCGTCGCTGATTTTTTTTCAAGATTACTTTATTTCTGAATCATGGTGGCTACAAAGTGCCCTCTCTTAGCACCCCTAAACCCTAGCACAAAATTAGTCTCTCCAAAAATCACGGGGTTAGCCTCCAACCCCACCTCTATTTATAGTCTAGGGCCCAAAACCCGGGCTAAACCTAAGCCCACGAGTTCTAATCCAATTCCAACAGCAAAGGACCCAAAACTCTTTCTAACACGGATTTTTGAAAATTCCAACTTTTCTAACTCCATCACATGTCGAAGCCTCCTGGATCGCATCTCCCATAGCTTCTTCACGTACCATCAACCTTTGATCTCCATGCGCCCCAAGCATGAGCCCGATCATCCCATGACATCCTCGATCGTCTGAACCTCGGATCTCCCCATCCTAGTCCCGGTCCTCCTCGTCACCGACCATGATCACCTCCATGCTCAACCTGCACATGCAAAGACCAAAAAATATTCTTCCGGCACAAGTTCGTCCAAACTTGACCAATCATCAGTCCACACATGCCACACGTCTCTCATACCATCGCTAAACAAAATCATCAATTATTCATCATTACAAATTAATCATTTTCAATTATTCATCACCAAAATATCCTAGACCTAGCCACATGGTCTAACAAAATGGTCTCAAATACACATGTTTGATCATTAATATTAATAGTAATGAAAATATAATGTTATCAAAGTACTTTTGAACTTTGATGACAAATCTAGTAACACATGAAGGAAGATAGAATAGTAAGAAATTATTGATGTGTATTGCTAGAACCTTAGGGCCATATATATACAGAGTACGGAGTGACTTGGAAATCAAATCAATCTACAGGAGATATGGAAGGAACAATATCGAATACAAATTATAACTTATTTTATTATATTTCTAATAGTCTTGCCATACAGGAGCGTCACGAACACTCAGGCTGGAGAAGAAGTCGACGAGGAGCACTCAAACTGGAGTAGATGCTGAAGAGGAGAACCATGTGAAGAAACTGTTGCTGAAGTTGTATGCCACTGAGTAGTCGTTGAAGTAGGGTTGCCGGTGATGAAGATAACATTGATGTAATGAGAAGTCGAGGTTGTCGTAGTTGAGGCAACATAGGTCGGCCACCAGTGTCGAGGGAGATGCAGTAGCAGCAGTAGTAGGAGGACTCAATGGTAGTGGCAATGCTCAGATCAGCACAAGACAAAGGGCCAAGGTAGCACGATGATCACCAAAGTAGACGAGTGGTGCACACATACAACCAAAGGAGAGAAGGAGAGGGAATTGGAGGCAAATATGTGTTAGCCGTCGAGAACGGCGGGGGATGGTGGCAAAGTAGATTGCTGCGCGAAGAAAGGATGAGAGAAGTCAGTGGTAGGGAGTCGAATCGTGAATCAGGCACTGGTATCGGTGAAGAAGTAGAGGAACAAATCCAATCTATTGATATAAGGAAGAAATTGATCAGAGAAAAGAGGAAAGGACCAAGTGAAAGAAGTTAGGTGACAGACGTCGGCGGAGTGCACAGCTGGTACAGAGGTGAGATAGGTAGGGAACCACATCTGAAAAAGATGGCCAACATCATTAGCATGGGGAGCATGCAAGTGCATGCATGAAGGTAGCAATGCTGTTAGAATAGTCCCACATTAGTTGTAAAAGAGCAAGAGATCTAACTTAAAAATGGGGAAATCACTCACCTCATGGGCTAACTTTTGGGGTGAAAAGGCCCTTACGATTCTATAAGTGGTATTAGAGCATGGTGCTAGGAGAAACTGCCTGGTGATGACTCGCTGGTCGGCGTGATGGCGCGTGTCGGTGGAGGTGCACAGGTGTTGGCGACGAGTCGGCTACAACACCGTGCACTCAGAAACACGACGGCAAAGGTCCGCGTGGCCATGGCGAGGTTGGCGCGGTGTGCCAGATTCTCGCATGACATGCACATCGGCCGCGAACGACGTTCTTCCACCATCAGCAACGTCATGGTGTAAGGTGTCGTGAACATAGCGATGTCTAAAGCCGTGGTGGCATCATCGAAGTGCATGTGAGTCGTATGTGTATATGGCACAGTAGGAGTATTGCATATGTCATTTAGTTATTTGTGCCCGTAGGAGGTGTGTTATATACATGCGCATAGTTGTGTCATTTGGTTGTTTGTGCGCATAGGAGGTGAGTTACATGCATGCGTATAATTGTGTCATGGTCGTGTACGTAGGTGAGTTAGTGCATGATGCATGTGGGAGTGCGTGAGTTCTTGTAGTTGTGTTCAAGTACTCGTGTGTAAGCTCTAATGAGAGTCTTCTGTCGTCGTGAAGTTGTGTCACCAAAGAAAGGCAATTGGAGTTGAAGAAGAGGTCAAAGTCGTCGGCGAGGTGTTTCACCGATGGGAAAGACGTCAAAGTTGTCGGCGAGGTGTGCACTGATGATGAAGATGTGAAAGACTCTAGCAAGTTGTGTCGGCGGCAGCATGGTCAACAAGAAGAAGATAAAACTCCTTAGAGATGTGTTAGGAGATCGGACTTCGTCTCGTGAAGTTTAGCAAGTCAAGATTAGGGGGAGATTGTTGGAAGTAATTTTGACTCATGTTACTTGTGTCAAGTGGTATCAGAGCCTGGTTCTAACATCTTTGACCCAATGAATACTAGTATGTAAATGCCTGATGGACTATGACCCTAAGGGACTGTTGGTGTACAATGACAGGATCTTGAGGGAGCGTCGGTGTACGGTGAAAGGTTGAGGGACACCAATGTATGAAGGTGAAGATTATTAGAATAGTCTCACATTGGTTGTGGAAGGGCAAGGGACTTAACTTAAAAGTGGAGGAGTCACTCACCTCATGGGCTAGCTTTTAGGGTAAAAAGACCCTTATGATCATATAGATGCAACAAAAGGAAAGAGACTAGAAGATTGCAACGGGAAGGCAACAGATTATGCATGCATGTGTACTAGCGAGACACAATAGCATGCATGCATGCGGGTATACCGCAAGAAAAGGCAAGAGCAACCAAGACGACGAAGGTGCGTGGTGCGAGGCAGGGTTGCGCAGAAGAACACAGCAGGGGAACTGAGAGCGAGATAGAAAGTGGATAGTGGCCGAAGGAGGCCGCAGAGTAGTTGATGACAACAAGGGAAGAAGCCATGACTTAGAGGTGGTTGTGGCGGTGGTGGTCGGAAGTGCATCAGATCCTTGGTGGACAGCGGTGGAGTGCACAGCGCCTAAGAGACACGAGGAGAGACGAGAAAGACGGCCACAAATCACCATTTGCAGGCATGGTCGGCAATATAGAAGTAGCGGCTAACAGATCCGATCTCTAGATAGGAGGAAACAATTGATCTATTGATTGGCGATAAAGAAACCGATTATTGATTGGAGGAAGATGAGGGATATATATATATATATATAGTCCTTGGGAAATTAGATCATGGAGATTGAATCATGTCTTTTGGGGGCAACGCGCAGTGGAATTTTAGTGGTGGCTATGGATAGGCCTAGATGCGAACCTGCTTTGATACCATGAAGGAAGATAGAACAGTGCGGAACTATTGGATGTGTATTGTTTGAGCCTCAGAGACATAGAGAGAGCATAAGTGACCTGAGATAAGTAAATCTATTAAAGATGTAGAAGAAACCATATCAGCTACAAATTCTAATCGATTTTATTCTATCTCTAATATTCTTGTTGCACAACGTGCAGTAGAAAATATATAACACGTAGAAATATCTGAATATGTTTTTTATATTAGTGGTTAGTTTAAAAGGCTGATTGTACGCCTAGCAGAAAATATATAACACGCAGAAAGCAGGGATAACTTCCCTATTTAGTTTGTCTCTGTTGTTCAATCAAGTAACCCGACAAACGATCGTTGTTCAATCAATTAACCCGACAAACGATCACATTTATAACTACTTAGACTGCTAAACTTTTAGTGGAATCTACGTACAAACTGTACAACAACCAAAAAGCCTGTCCAAAGCTTGACTCTAGCCACAAAACGAAATGACCAAACTTTACACCAACACATGCAACGATTCCAACTCTTGTCACTGTGCACGTCCGAGGACCTTGTTTGCAGTAACCAAAATCTTCGACGTACCGGATTTTATATATATATATATATATATATATATATATATATATATATATATATATATATATATATATATATATATAGGACGAGTGTTTCATGCACCAAGGTGCCTAGGCACCAATATCAATACCCGTTGATTTGCTTGAGATTATAACGTTTGATGTGGGTATGTTCATATACCCATAAAAAGTATATTTGAGATGTCAAACTCGAAAAAATTAAATTCAACTTCAGTTTAATTAGTTTGAACTATTTTTATGGTATATACTCACTTTGTAGTCGCATTGAACTCAAAAGTAGTTCAAACTAATTTGAACTGAGTTCAAAACTTACTTACCATAAATATATCAAGGGTATAAAACATTTTCATACCCAAACTCAAAAAATTATCAATCATACACGTGTATCGGATATTGGTGCCTAGGCACCATGATGCCTTATGTAATTTTCTATATATATATATATATATATATATATATATATATATATATATATATATATATATATATATATATATATATATATATATATATATATATATATATATAGTTCCTCATGTGTCCACCTATGTACCAGCAGACGCAGAAACACTGGAGATCATGTTCCATTACGGTACAAATCATTGCCTAATTGCAGGGAGTGTCATGGCAAGGCATGAACCATGCGTGCATCTCATCGGCTTTAGATTATGTTTTTTTTCAGCTTTTAAAAACTGTTTTTCGGTTTTTTTACAGTAACTAACTTTTAAACGAAGTATTTTTTAAGATATAGTCTACTAGTTAATTGTAATACATAATGTATCGACTTCATTCATATCGGCAAAAATCGCATGTGAATTTCTGTTACTCCATAATCTCTTGCACGAATAGCTCAAAAGTCATAAACCACAGCCAAAAGTCATAAACCGCAACAAAAAAAAGAACAGGCCATGAATTAGGCATCATGCGTATGCGCAAGCTAAGCTGGTTTGGTGAGGTTAAGTATACACGTAGAGGAGGAGGACGGTCTAGTAGCAGTAGAGCAAGGACCCGGCAAGGCATGTGCACGAGTCAGAAGGCTCCCTGCTAAGCCAATAACGCCATGATCTGTGCGTGTAGCGTGCATGCATCCATATGCATTTGGACCACGGCCTCAGCGGTTAACTCAAGAAATGTTAAATTTACGTACCATAAACCGAGTTAATTAGTAGCAGCAGTACTTGTCATGTGGTGATGTACACTTTATACACGTATATACCTTTTTTTCTTTTATGTACTTGCTCACATTGGTCGGTTTTAAAAAGATTTTAGAAGTGAATAGTTAGAGGCTACGCGCGAGTGCGTGGCAGCAACAAAGGGTGTGCTCATGGTTAGGTTAATTAAGAACACGGAATGGTGTTAAACCCAGGTACGTAGCAGTTAGCGCGGTCTACAGGGGCAGTTGATTCAACTCAGGACGGGGCACGTACACCGCACCGTTGTTGACCGGATCGACCCAGCGGTGGATCCAGCGGTGGGGCGGGGGGCTCGAGCCGCTCTATCGCTACCGGACCCTTGGAGCTCCTTTGGAGCTCCCTCTAAATTTTTAGCCATGGATGTATAATATAGAATGGGCTGATGTCGAGCTGAAGGTACTTCAACCCCTCTAAAATTTTTTCCTGGATCCGCCACTGGATGGACCTGCTTTGGCTGACAAGATCCAGCACAGAAGGTAGCCATGTGGGTAATGTACGCGGGTGTCGACGTGTCTCCCTGATCTTTTATACTTCTTCCCTGGCCTTTTGGCTTTGGTATTTATTTACCGGCTTTCGAAGTTGGTCGACGTGTGCATATTCATATTAATAGCTTCGTCATCCGTTATCTTAATTAGAACCGAAAACTATCCATTACAGTCCAAAAGTGATATATATTATCCTGCTTAATTAGGTTTAAGCATTTAACTTTGAGCTTCTAGTTTCTTATTTTATCTTTTTAGTTTTTAGAGTTTTTTACTATTTCTCTTTCCTTTATTCTTTTGTATTGTGCATGATGACATATCTTTTTTTTGATTTTTTATATTTAATTACGCTAAAAAACTCATAGTAACTACAGTAACAAAATAAGCTCAGAACAATACTATACAGTATTAAAAAAGCTTTAACGTCTTACTCATTTCGGCTTAAACTTCTGGCTTATTTTTTACTATTCATAAATTTCATTTTTTTGAATTTTTATCTTTTTTTAGCTTTTTTGCTGGTTCTTTTTTCCGTATTCGTTTGTGTTACCCGTGATGAGCTAACATATTTTTTCTATTTTTAAAATTTTTAATTTTAATTACGTCAAATAAGTTGTCTTCAGTTATAGTGTAATTTCAACCAGTTATAATATAATTTTAATCATAAACCACTATTTTTCAGTTTAACTCGAGCACACCTTAAATTTGAAGTTAGAAGTTCAAATGAGCACTGCCCTCCAGGTTCATGCATGAGCCGTAGTGTAGGACTTACTTAGGGCCTGTTTGGTTGCCTGTATGCGGGTGGCTCGCACCAGCGTATGCAGGGAGATGGTGTTTGGTTGGCTGCGGAGAGGAGAGAGTCTGCACGAGCGAATGCAAAAAAATAACAGGAGCCAGGCTGAGGAGGAACGCGGCTAAGGAGCTTCCCTCCTCAGCCTGACTATGCTCATACAGCCTGCATCAGCTCATGCAGGCAACCAAACAGGCCCTTAGGGCATCTCCAATGGTTATAGCTAGCAACTAACTATAAGACTTCCACATCATCTATATAGTACACACTAAAGTTAGCATTCTAAAGAACTATCTATAAGGATAGCTATTTGATGCTTACATGCACACACAGAATTTATGGAGGCTGCCTCGTTTGGCGCTATAGACTATCTCTAGAGCTGTAGAGAGCTGCGTTCTCTTTCTTCATTTAATATCTTCCACGTAGGACAGTTGATGACATGGACTCTCTTGTAGATAGCTGCTATAGATCCATTGGAGATGCCCTTAGGAGCTGTGCGCACACATGCATCAACGCGTGCGAGTGACATCTGAACCACTTGGTCGTAGGCATTAAGCCATTATGGATGCATGTACTCCCATTTGTTCTACCTAATTACGTGCTTCTCTGGATCTGAAGTGTCACGGCACACAGCGGTGCCATTATTGATTTGAGGAAATTAAAAAGTTACGTGCATCAGTGCATATGGACTGTGAACGCAGCTTTTCTGTTTTCCTCTTCCTATTCCTTTCGTGTTTTCATTGATATGATAAAGATCTAGAGTATTTTTTCTGCCCTTTATATTAGCATTTTAAATCTTTGTCACGTCAACAAAAAGTAAACAAAGGAAACACCGCGTTCATGGATTGTGGATCCGCATAACATGAAAGCTCAAGGCCCGTTTACTTGGGCCCCTAGCTACCTCGAGCCAGCCCTGAGATCTCACGTCTTGTCCAAATCAATTTCGAGTAACTTTTTAGTGGGCTCCTGCGCGGGGTAGAGGCAGGCTGTCTCGTCTCGATCGGGCGGCTGATCGGTTGGGCCACCAAACAAGTCGTAATCACGCGATGATAGGCAGTACGTGCATATGCCGGCGGTGGCAAGTGGGCCTTTTAGACTGTAGTCTTGAGCGGTTCGTGAATTTTGAATTTCGTTTGTTTGGTGAGAGATAATACGTGGAGGAAAATAATTATGTATGGTTTTGATTGGTATAATTTAATTTGATATAATGTTTATTGTAATTTATCTGTAAAGTTTTAAAAATACTCACTGTTTAAAAGCTAGTTACCATTGTAAGAAGTGATAAGCCAAAGCTAAAAAAACCCAGCTATGTATACCTCGACAGAGACTTGGAAGAAGAGTAAGGGGTGTTCTTATCGATTTCTTTCAGGAGCTAATGTGAATATGTGGTTTCTCGAAATGGTTTTTCTACATCTCTCACTTTTATTTTACGCACGTACCACTATCTTCTTTCATCACTTACGCTTTTCTTTTAAAAATCATTATTATTTATTTTTAGCCAGAAAAATCTGGCGCGGCCAACACTAACGCACGTGAACACGAGAAAGAACAAAAGGGGTAACAGTGCAGGATGCATGTGTCTGGATCTTGATCTTTGGCTATCCTTTCATTGAACAAACTAGTACTAGATAATTACGTAGATAGACCAAGTTGGGTGTATAAGTAACCTTACTTTTCATGCCAATTGGGCACATTTGGAATTTAGGATTTTTTTTCAATACCCGGAGGGGAGGTCCCTATGTATAATTAAATAAAAAAAGCAAGAATTATCAAGAAAGAATTTATCACCCTCACCGAGGGAAAACAAACTAAACACTGTCTAGCTAGGGAAAAAAATTGAGGTTTGAGCTGCTCCTTCACTCTACACACATGAAGAGCTACTTTCTGTTGAAAAAGAGACTTCCAGCTTGAAATAGATGGTTGGCGTTGTTCAAAAGACTTCCATTATGCTGCTTCCAAATGTGCCAAGCGCTAATTATGAAGACCTCCATAAAGAATGAATGCGTATACTGCTGCTTTGCTTCGTGCAACATATCATGAAACTGCAAGTTTTGATTCCATTGGATACCCAGCATTAGGGGGTGGAGCCACACCCCGAGCAGGGTAAACTTCAGTTCAGAGTGTGGAAAAATATCCAGTGTATAGTTTGGGTAAATTCATTCAGTCTGGGTAATATTTTTAATTTTTATGATCCAGTTCATATTACTAGATCATTCCACCACTAAATCCGGGACATAATCAAATTCTGACTCTGTCACTGCGCAGCATTGTCCAACACCTCAGACTAAAAGGACAAGTGAAGAATAAATGGAGAACTGTCTCTGATCGAGTTGAACAAAGGACACAATGAACGTCTGGGCCTGTATAAACATGCCTTCTTTGCAACATGTTCTTTGTGTTTAGACGGTCCATGAGAAGCAACCAAGCAAAGACCTTTAATTTCATAATACAACGACTCTTCCGGATGAATTGAAATACTGGGGGAGCTTGCAAACCTTGAAAGTAGTTACAAAACTTGCTGGATGAATATGTACCATTGCCCCATATAGCTCCAAGAATCCTGCTCATCAAAATTTAAAATTATACCCTCTAAATCAACCATAAGAGAGTTGTACTCCTGAAAAGCTTGTATAGATGGGTGTATGAAATTGTTCTGCAATAGCCACATTTGACAAGAAATCCTGGACAGAGCAATCTCTATGTTTGGCAAAAGAGTACAATCGCGGATACTTAATTTATCGGAAGCATTTCACCTCTCCATAGGTGTAACATCCCATTTTTTGGGATTGGCTTGTGTGTAATTCAAAAAGAAAATTTGAATCCAAACTCAATTTGCAATTCAAAACTCCCTCTCAAAATTCGAGTTTCAAAAAATTGAAATACTCCCTGGACGAGCCCAGCCCATACCTTCTTTCGGCCCAATAGCTTGGCCCGGCCCGTTCCGGCCTTCGGCCTGGCCTTTGCTGGCCCGCGGCGCCCCTGGGCTCGCCGTGCGCGCCCCGACAGCGCCGCCACCGCACGCGCGTCCTCCGCCGCCCTTCCCCAGTGCACCGCTGTGCTCGCCAGTACGCGCCCGCCTCGCACCGCGCCGGCGCACGCCCGGACCCCGCCGTGCGCCAAGCTGGCCGCCCCCGGCCCGTCCGCGTCCCTCCCTCCTCGCCGCACTCCCCCGTGTCTTGCGCGCTCGAGCCGTTGCCTCCCTCCTCCTCCTCCGCTTCGCGTGCCCCCGCCGTGCGCTGACCTTGCCGCCTTCGGCCTTTTGCGCCGCCCGCTGTGCATCCACAGTGCCCGTCGCGCGCATTGAGGTCGCATGCAACGGCCACCTTCTCTTCCCCCTTCCCCTCCTAGCTATAAAAGGGCCGCCGAGCCAGTCTCTTGCTCTCCGTCACCTCCCCTCTGCTTCCCTCGCCTCACCGAGCTTCCCCACTGTCCTTCTCCTCCGCTTCGGCCATTTCCGCCGCCGCCAACGCCATCCCTTCCGCAGTGTGCCGGCGCCCAATTCCAACCGCCCGAAGCCTCACCGTGAACCCCTGAGGCCATCACCGGCGACGCCTACCCCTCTCCTCCCCTCCGACGAGTTACCCTCGGCCACCCCCTCACAGCCGCCGTAGGCTCGCGCCGCCAGTTCTCTCCACCGCCTTTCAGCACCCGACAAGCTTCCAGGTGAGTTTACCTTGACACCTAAATACTCTTCGCTGGAGGAATTGCTCCCCCTCGTCGTCGTTCGCCTTGGTGCCATGCGCCGGACCACCACCGCAGTTTGGTTCGCTGCCGATCACCACCGAACCCAAATTGGGCCATGAGGCTTTGCGTATAGGTGCGGTGTGGCACTAGTGTTCCATTTTTTGGCTTGCTAGCAGCCGCCGATGCTTCTCTCTCCGGCGACGGGCGTGGCAACGCCGCCGCTCTGCTCGGCCGAGAAGAAGCTCTGTAGCAGGGTCATTAAGTTAACGTGCATGCTTAATTAGCGTGATGACTGCCATTAGTGCCAGGCTAATTAGTGTATGGCAAGTGAGCCCTCCCCTCTGTTAAGTCCTTGAGTAACCGACAACTGGGCCCCCAGTTTAAAAACCTTTTTAAACTCCGTTTAAATTTTTGGGTGACTCACAAGTGAGGACCGGATTACTTGTTTATACAGTACAATGGTCTCATCTAGCCCTTTTCCTTCAGAAATAATTAAAAATTAATTTAATTTGTTTCGGGATCTAGCTGTCAGCCTCTAATAATTTTCAATGGAAAATTAATTTAAAATGGGTGGATCTTGCCCTGATCGGTTCGGCTTGAGCTTCTGGCTTATTTTTTACTATTTACAAATTTCGTCTTTTTCTGAACTTTTGGCTTTTTGTTGAGCTTTTTTGCCGGTTCTTTTTTTCCCGTATTCGTTTATATTATACATATTGGGCTAACATATTTTTTATATTTTTAATTTTTTTTAAATTTAATTATGCTAAATAAGCCTCATCACTCTGATATTTTTCACCCACTCACAGTGTTTTCAGCCATAAGCCATGAGTTTTTAAGCCCAACTGATCACCACCAATTTAAATTTGAGGGCTTCTGCTGGAGTGCAACCCAGAAAACAGGGCCCTCAAAAGTAGGGGGAGCTCTCAAATGAAAAGTAGGGGAACCCTCAAATGGAATGTCAGAGAGAGAATTCCTCTCTCTCCTCTATTATTTTTAATCCAAATTTAAACTTTGGATAGTCCGTTCTTACTCATCTTATCTTAGATCCAAATTTAATGATATTTATTTCTAATTTATCTAAATTTAGGATCTATCTAATGTCACTAGTCTTATTCAACTTGAAGTTTATTTGAATTTTCTTGATATTTATTTGCTTTGCTCGCTTGTTCTTTTGCTTTTTGACGTGACCATCTGAGTTGAGTACAAAGATGTGGACGAGCCATAGATCAGGGCAACCCAAGAATTCCAGGACCAACTTGCTTTTGAGCTAGGTGAGTCAAACCTACATTTGAGCAAATTTATGTTTTTTAATTTATCAGATTGCATGCTTAATTTATTATGCAAATGTATGTTAGACTTTAAGGTAGATACATGCCCACTTGGTATCGTGATATTATTATGCCATCTTTGATACTTGAATCCCATAATTCTTGTCACTCTAGATATTAAATGGTAACTTTACTAGCTATAGTTGTACTTAAGTGTCATATTAGTCTTGCTTAAGTAACAGGGCACTAGTTTGCCCTGATAAACATCTTTTATCATGAAACTTGTTTTAGGCAATCATTGGAGGAAAATGACTGGTATGTTTGAGATAACTTAGTTTATTCTTTCCAAACTCTAAAAATTTACAGTTACCGTATCTGGATGGATGGTATGATAGTGGGTGCAGATGTAACACGAAAAAATTATGAATTGTGGCATATACCGTCTAGATAATTGAAGGACTTGACACGTGATAACCTTCTGATATAAAACAATATAACCACAAGTCTATAATGGTGTTGACCTAGCTAAATAATTTATATCCACCTATGTGAGTTGCGTCATTGGAGTGACCCAAGAGTCGTGTCATTGGTGTTAAGCCGTCGTGGACATAGGTCGTGTCGCCGGTGTAAGCTGACGTGTGGCGCAAGAGGGGGCCTGGGTATGGTGAACATAACCACCCTTAGATAAAACATTAGCGGGTGTAGCTTACCCTGGAGGATGCATTGTAAAGCCCTTGTAATGATCTCCTTGATTCGCACGTCTGAGGAAATATATGAAGCATAGCAAGTTGATTATCTCTTATGGGTTCAATCAGCCAAGCCTATGAACTATAGTAATCAAAATTAAGCATATGGTGGATGGAACTATATAACAGGTGGATGAAACCTGCACCATTAATAATATTGCACACTTTCACTCCGTTTAATAAAACATGCTAGATTAAAATACTAAGTCATAGGAATTTTTAATTATTGTAGTTCAAAATATTGCCTTTAGCAAATTAAAGAACCCGAGCCTATCTTGATGAACCTTGCATATATAAATACTTCATTTTTGTGTGTGTTGTCTTGTAGAACATTGTTGTTGTGCTCACCATCACTCACAAAAAAACCTCCAAACCCCGTAGATCAAAGACATTACGTTTACTATGATGTTCGAGGAGCTGATAGAATTCTTAAGCTCCGTTTGGAATGCTGTATTTTTTAAAAAAAATTCTATAGAAATTAAACTATTTGGTATGAAATTCGTATATTCTAATCGAGGACTAAATCTTTGAGATGCTCATCCACTAGGACATGCCCAATCCATTGAAAGCTTTTGAAAGAGCCTACTCAATTTTGACAAGCCTAACCCATTGTATCTTTGCTTTGGCCCATGCATACTCAAATGCATCTTTTCAAGAAGAGAAATGCTGCATGCATACATATGTGCAGCCCATTGTCAGAATTGCTTCTCAAATCTCAACCGGCCCAAACCTGCCTCTCCTTTTAGACTAAATATTCCAAATGCTAAAAATTTAGCAATGGAAGTGCTATATGTGAAAGAGGTACAATAGTACTACAACATTTAGCATCATGATTAGGGCTGTAAAAAAAGCTCGAAGTTCGCGAGCGACTCGAGTTCGGCTTGTTCTAGGTTCGGTTCGAGCTCGGTTCGAACTTTAAACGAGCCGAACTCGAGCTTGATCTCGAGCTCGCGAGCTTCACCGAGCCGAGCTCGAATAGTTCGCGAGCCCCAATTCGAGCTCAAATAGTAATACATATTAATTCTTACCGAGCTTACTCGAGCCGAACTCGAGCTCGAGCTTTTCTTATTGTTGAAAATTAGTGTATATTTGAATTATTTTGACTGTTATTGAGCTTACTAGAGCCGAGCTCGAGCTTAAAATTTTTTATTATTGAAAAATAGTGCATAATAAATTATTTTAATTGTTACCGAGCTTCAACGAGCCGAGCTCGAGCCCAGGTCCAGGCTCGGACCCCAACTCGAGCTCGGCTCGAGCTTCTACCGAGCTCGAGCCTGGAAGCCCAAGCTCGCTCGAGCTCGGCTCGTTTACAGCCCTAATCATGATGCATATGCGGGGGCACTTAGGGGTGTTTGGTTGGTGGAACCAATTAAGATGGGATGGGATTGTCCTACTTTTTAGGGATGGGATGGAATGGAATGGTCCAAATAGAGTGTTTGGTTGGGGGGATATGATGGTACAAGATTTTATTTGGTTAGAGGAATGGGATGGAATGGAATGGAATGGCGATAATACTTTTTTCTTTTTTCTTATTATTTCTTCCATTTTTTCTTATTTATTATTTCTTCATGTCTTTTTTGGTGCCTTCTTTTCTTCTTCTTTCTAGATCGACAACCACTTGGTGACAACCCCGACGGCGACTTCCCATGGCAATGACCCCCTACCGGCGGCTCTCCTTCCCGGTGACCTTGACCTCAGCGGTGAGCCCGACCTCGGCTCCTCTCCCTAGTGACCCCCTGCTTGTGGCGACCTCGACCTCAACCTCGGCGGTGACCCCAACCTCGGCCCCCCTTGGCGGTGACCTTGACCTCAGCTCCCATTGGCGGTGACCTTGAGCTCAGTGGTGACCCCGACCTTGGCTCCCCTTCCCAGTGACCGCTTGCTCGCAACGACCTCGGCGGAGCCCCTTCTCCTCGCATGCCAAAGCTCCTTCCCTTTGTTGTCGTTGGAGCCCTTTCCCTTCTCCTGTCGGCGCTCTTCCCCTCGCCGCCACCGGAGCTCCACGCGTCGCCAGTGCTGCTTCACCCGAATTGGGATGATGTCATTCGCTTGTTTTTGCCGGATGAGGTCGTCCTGCATCTGTGGGGAATATTCCTTTAGGTGGGATGGGTTGGTTCCACTTTGTCCCACTCGTTCCACCAACCAAACACAAGGACCACCCCTCATCCCTGTACGATCCCATCTTGTTCAAGCAACCAAACGCCACCTTATTGGTTGGTTGTGTTGGAACTTGGACCCATGAATTTTGCAAGAATTTTTTTTAGGAAGGAAACAATTCAATTAACGCAGGAGCATGAGAAAATCCCACATCCTAGATATGTCTTTGGTAGGAACAGAGTGGAGTAGTGGATAGCCTTTGCAGCAAGGCGAGGTGAACAGTCCATCCCTGTCTCTGATCTGATATGGGCTCGTTCTTTTAATTTTATAGTTTATAGCTAATGGGTATGTTCTTTTAAGCTACAGCTTATCAGTCTAATAAATAGTGATTGCTAAGAAAAGCCAAAACCACTGAAAAGCCAAAAATAATAGGACCATGGATTGCCTGGCTATCACATGTTGGAGATCCGAATAACCTCGGCTCCCTGCTAATCTATTTCTTTAGTTGCCACCCTGATCCCCGCCAGCTCACCCTGTTTTTGGCCCTATTAGCCCTCCGGGGGGAGCTAGCTCCCGCCCTTGGTCCTCACAAGGACCCGATCCTGCGGGGATTAAAAATAGGTTAAAATATTTTTTTAAAATAATAATATGACTTTGTTTATTAATTTGTAATTATTTCTGCATAATATAGCTTCAAAATATATATTCTAACATATACATTCAAGTTTTGGTTCAAATATACAAGAAAAAAAATACAATTTCTCATGTTAAAAAACTATAATATATTATTTAAAAATATATTTTTATTTTTACCAGATCTTCGTGGGCCTGCGGGCGGAGGACAACCCCCGCCCCGCCCCACTAGCCTAGCGGGGCCCCGTCCCCATCCCCCCGTGGGGGAAATCGCCCCTCGATCCCGATGGGGAATTCCTCGTGGGGGAAATTGCCATCCCTAGTTGCTACTTGTTGGATCCACCACTGGTCCATAGGTAGGGTTGGATATCGAGTCGGCTCGGCTTAGCTCGGGTTGGCTCAGGAAAGCTCATTAGGGAAGTGGTTCAGATCGATTCGGCTCGTTAGGCTAACGAGCTGAAAAGGTGGTTCAGCTTGGCTCAATAGGAATAGGCTCGGTTGTAATTGAGAACAAATGCTGTTGGCATTAACAAAGTAACAAGTAGCAAGCAAGAACACACTTGGCCATACGGGAAAAGCTCTTTATCTCTTGCTGGGAAATGTAGCAAGGGCAGTCATGAGCAGATAAGGTATGCTTTGCAGTGAGGTAGTACATGCTTCATTAGCATTTGGCATCTTGGAGAACTACAAACATCTACAGGTAGTAACAACATATTCATGATTGCAAGTGCCCTGGCAGCCACTAAAAAAAAAACGTCTCCACATTCAGAAATACCATTCAACCCCAAGCATGGAATGGATCAGAGAGAGATTGTGATCCTGTGGTCCAAGGAAATTGCATGATAAGATGTCATCCATAGAATCCATTATGTGCTATACATACATCACAGCTTGTATGCCCACGCTCTTACCCAACCTGCATAAGATGATAAGAGGTCATCCATAGAATCCAAGATTCACAGGAAACTAAAAGGTCTTGCCCAGAAATCAACTTACAGTGCCATACTACCGTGCATACATCAGGAAACACAAAAGGCCTTGATTTTAAAGTTGCTATCAAACAAAATTCTTGAATTCAACGTTGTGTGACTATAAACAAACGGGCATCTAGCTCACCTGAATCTACGGGAAAAAACGATCAATTTAGTGCACACCAAAGTCTGAAAATTCTTAGCTCCACCAATCCATTTCCTGCAAAATTACTAATTTGAAACTATGGCATCTCAAACAGATACTTTTACTTCACAGAAATGTACCAAAGTCTGATTATGTTTATCAAGGGAAGAAGTAAAGTATATATTTCAGCTTGCAGAACTTAGCCTCTTTGTGTGTGAAAGCTTGTAAATGCAACATTTTTATGAAACACCGCATGGCAAACCACTCTGTCTCAGTAATCACTAATATACTGACTTCTACAGATGCGAGATGTCAAAGGGCAGAGTTTGACATACATAGCACACTTATCACTAGATTCTTACTTAGAAATTGGGCGACTCTAACACCGGATACAACTAGTGAGGTGCCTAATAGGAACCATGAGATAACAAATGTTTCAGCGATTTACCAAGGCCGCCGGGGTTAGAGCTGGTTTGGCACTGTAAGGTGGCCGTGGACAGGGGTTGACGAGGCAGTTCATCACTGGGGTTAGCGCAGAGCGGGAGCCGGAGGCGGAGGACCTCCCCTCTCGGTGGTTCTTGGACTCTATGTTTGCCTGCGCCTGCCGCTCCATGCGCCGGACGGTGAGGAGGAGGCCGAGGGGAGGCGGATGCGGCAACGGACGCTGAGGAAGAGGCTGAGGCAGACAGGGAAGGCGATGGGAGGGGGGTTGGAGGAGGAGGAGGAGGGAGACAACGGCAGAGAACATTTAGGGGGGGGTGGAATCACGCCTTCATGCTCGCCAGTCGCCACCATCATTAGATCTTGATGTCGCCCAGTTATTGCCTCTCTTTAGGGTTCTTGGGTTAGGTTGGACACTTGGAGGAGAAGGGGATGGGATGGGCGATGGGGAATCAGGGAATGGAATTGGCCAGGTGGGGCGAATCAGGGAATAGGGTGGCTGGGTGGGGCGAATCAGCGAATCAAGGACTAGGCCATAGTTATTGAGCCAGTCGAGCCCATCGAACCAGCGAGCAGCTCGCGAGTCTCGAGCTCAGCTCGTTAGGCAGTTGAGATGGAACCCTAGCTCAGCTCAACTCGTTTATGCCACAAGATGAGCCGAGCCGGCTCGCGAGTCTCGAGCTTTTTGCCACCCCTATCAATAGCATCATTCAAAAGGCACAAAATCTTGGTGGTTTCGTGTACCGTATCACTACGGTTTCCACTGATCAATTCCAGCTTACGTACAGTAGACAAAGAACTTTATGGACATGGTCATTGGCACGCTTACACCTTATTTTCCTAGAGCTTGAGCGTTCTGAATAAACAGCGGCAGAACGCGCAGCCTGTTTTTTCTTTCTTCCTGCCACTAACATATGGTACTCCGTTTGGGTGATTTGACACTTCACACTTTTCACAGCCTAAAGTGCAAAACTTTATTGTTGCACCTTTCTGAAAAGAAAAGTGTGAACTTTAGCAGATGGAAACCACCTTTGTGGTACATTCAATTCCGAGTAACTTGGTAAGAGCAAGGGCAATCCATTAGCAGAGACGTGTACTTTGGTAACTGCTGCTCTCACAGACTCTCCTGTAAAATGGACCACAGAATCCACCAAACGTTTCCTGCTCGTCCACCCATCTAGATCCACAGGGCAGAGCAAATTGAATGCACATCGTCGAGGAAGCTCATCGGCTCACTTACTACGCTGCAGCCATGCAGTTAGGCTGAAAAATGGTAACAGATATTTCGTTTTATTCGATATTTTATATCTGAAAAATATAAATACGATAAATAAAATTTGTATTTAAAAATATTTATATTCATATTTAAGAATATTTGTATCCGTATTTGAGAATATTCGTACTCACATTCGTATTTGCACACGAGACAGGCTAAATAGCCTCGCGTAGCATGTGCTGTGGGGTATAGCCCCCACCCCGGTCCCCCATGCACTACGATTGGTCATTCTTTTGGGCCGCAGCTTATGACTTTTAGCTGAAATTTTTGAATTCTGGTTGTTTGCAAGAGAGAGTATGGAGTGAGAGACACTCATGTGCGATTTTGACTAATATAACTAAAGTTAATATAGTGCTTATTACAATTAACTTGCCTTCTTTAAAAAGACATGCCGTTTGAAAAGTAGTTACTGTAGATAAATCATAAGTCATAGGGTATCTTCTTTTCAGTTTCTAAAATTTGTTTTTCGGTTTTCTATAGTAACTAGCTTTCAAACGGAGTGTCTTTTCAAGATGGAGTCTACGAGTTGATTGTAGTACACACTGTAGCGCCTTTGTTTATATCAGTTAAAACCGCACGCGAGTTTCTGCTACTCCATACTTTTTCTCAAAAACAGTTCAAAAGTTATAAGCCACAACCATAAGTAATAAGCCAAAACAAAAGAGAACAAGTCCATAAGGTAGAAGCACAAAAGAATGACCCAAAATCTTTACTATTTCAAATCAAGGATTGTACTCTAATTGATGCACTGACACGGACTAATTTTACATTTGTTTTGTTTTGGCATCAAAAATTGATCAGAAAATTTAGCTTGCTTCAACAAGCTTTTGGCTTAAGCTTCTAGCTGAAATTGTACTGTAGTGACTGTTGGTTTTTTCTGAGAACAAAATAAGAAAATATTTAAAAAAATTTAAAAACTATTATATCGTTACAGACAATGCAAAAAAATAAGGAGAAAAAATAAAAAGAAAAAAGACAAAAGCTAAAAAACTAAAATTTGAAGCTGACATATCTAAGTGGCTTCTAATTTAAATAAGTCAGAAGCTAGAAAAATCAGAACTGCAGCCATTTGAAATGGGGAGGATGGTAGCTCAGCTTTTCTTAGACGATGTATAGCTTAATTTATTATAACAAGATCAACTAAGACAGGACCAAACAACAGGGGCGGAGCCTGTTGAGGGCCAACATGGCCCACGGCCACTCCCTTCAATTTTGTGAGCTTTTGGAGTAAATAATGGCCATTAGGCCTAGCAATTTCTTGAACATGCAAATGATAATATCTTTGTTATGAAATTTATTCTCATTTAAATGTTGCCCCTACTTAATTTGTGTCCAAGCTCCATCACTGAAAAAATTTAATAAGTTAGAGTCACGATAGAGCTAGTTGGTCGACATTCTTAGGTTCCGCTCAAAACGGTTTAGGCTTTTGGGTTCTGGTTTATTTTTCACTATTCAACAATTTCGTCTTTTTCTGGGTTTTTTTTGCCTTTTTTGCCTTTTTTGTTGGTTCTTTTTTCCGTATTCTTTTTTCCGTATTTGTTTGTACTATTTGTGATGGGCTAATCTGTTTTTTTTTCTATTTTTAATTTTTTAAATTTAATTACGTCAAATAAGTCATCATTAGCTACAGTGCAATTTCAGCTAGCTACAGTACTTTTCAGCCATAAGTCACTAAAAAAAGCCATTTTGAGCACCCCTTAAATTCCTTTCTGTTTTATTCTATATGATATTAGGTTACATATATATTTTGAATTCGCTTCCAAGTATGTGCTACATGTTTTTTTTTCCTTCGCACACGTTAGCATCATTCTGAGCGTGATCAAGAAGCTAGTAGCTTTTACGATATACAAGAACAGGCAAGCGAAGAAGATGCGCCTATACAGCTTAGAAGAAAAGATCTTATAGACTATGGCCACTACCTATGAATGGGGAATTAGATGGTAAGGAAAGAAAAAGCACCTAGAGAGTTTAGCAAAACAGGTAAGTGCACCTAGAGAGGTTAGTAGAATAGGCAAGCACTTAGAGAGAATGAAGAAAAGAAGCCGACGCTACCAGCCACGCTGGCCAGACCAAGCCCCACGGCTTGACAAGGCACCACACTGAGGAATACAGTGTCATAGGCGAAAGCAAAAGAATCTCTCTAATGATTTCACCCACGATCACATACCTGCTCGGTGGATTTCATTGGCCATAGACTTAGTGACTCAACCAAACACCTAGCTCTCGTTGATGGAACAGGACAACAGACAAGAATGATCTATTGAGAGAGAGGGGTAAGAAATGAGGGCCATATAACCTATCTACTACCCAGGGCCTTTCTGGTCAGACAAAGCAGATTAGAAAACCACATGGAAAGTAATTACTTATGAAGCATGTAACCACGCCGATTAAGAAGACCAAACTTACCTTTGCAACATGTTACCTCTGCACACAACAAAAGGCAGGAACAGCTTCAGCACCCAGACAGCAGCGAACAGTGGTGAAGGAGGCCTTTCCGCAGCTGCAAGTGACCTGAACGATTTTCAGACCCGTTTACAATCAACATAATGACGAAACATAACTTTAACGGGACACATCATTTGACAATCTGTTATAGGCAACTATTACTACACTACCATCAGATTCCACAGAATTGATTCACCCAAAACGAAATCATCATCCAGGACACAAGCAAACATATTACCTTCGACTCTGCAGAGGCACAATCAGGAAACCAGGGATCTCTATGCTAAGCTCAACGCAACCTGTTCTTAAACCTGGAACACCAAATCAAAGCATCTGGGTTAGTTAAATACAGAGCATTAATTCTCAAGACTAAAACCTTAAGTTTCTTCTTATGGTTACCGTGGCCAAGGGGTCCTGAATATGTACTATGAGCCTTTAGTCTCTGCCATTAGTCCACCTTTACCATCGGCAAAAGCAAAGTCCAGCTTATATCACCAACAAATAACCTGTAGTTCGCATCAGCGTTTAGGCACGAGTACAAAAATAATCACAAGAAGAGAATAATAGATTTTCCCAAGAAGAACACCGAAGACAAGGAAAAGATCAGCAAAAAGCTAAATGTAAAGAACATAAAAAAACCAGAAACTTAGGAAGCGATTCTTAAAACCACGAGGCTAGTAGTATGCATTGCAAAAACAACAAAACCCAAAACACGAAAAGGCGTTTGCCTGCTACCACCACCCAACCAAGACAGAGCACCGCATAAACAAGAAATCGAGGGCAACCTAAAAAATACCAAACCGCATGGACACAAGCGCAGGACTTAGAGACGGAGAAGCCCCGGCAAGACCAACGCGCGCTCTCTCGCTGTGTGTGGGGCCAAACAACAGCGGGACCACCGGCCAGAGATGGGGGTAAAAAGCTCCCGCGTGACCGCTACGCCCGAGCGGCGTCTCGCCTCCTCGCCTGCTCCACGCGCGGTCCCGCACAAAGGTCGCGTACGTTCCCTCGCAGCGCGCTCTCTCGCTGCGTGTGGGCTCAAACAACAGCGGGGCAACCGGCCAGGTTTTCCCAAGAAGAACACCGAAGGCAAGAAAAATCAGGAAAAAGCTAAATATAGAGAACATAAAAATATCAGAAATTTAGGAACCGAATGCTAAAACCACAAAGTTAGCAGTGTGTATTGCAAGAACAACAAAACCAAAAATACGAAAAGGCTCTTGCCTGCCGCCACCACCCAAACAAGACAGAGGACCGTATAAACAAAACAAACGAGGGCAAACTAAAAGAACTACTAAACCGCATGGACACAAGCACAGGACCTAGAGACGGAGAAGGCCCAGAAGGTCAACAATTCACCTAGGCCATCGTGGACGCAAAACGAAGGTAAAACAGCAGGTCTCGCAAAGATCTGGAAAAGGGGGGGGAGGAAAGAATCTACTTATCTGCTCATCCGGTTGGAAGAGAGAGACCGATGGCCGCGTGCGCTCTGCGCGACGGGACGCACGGGAGAGAGTAGCGCCGCCTGTGCACTATTCCGAGGGGACAGAGCGGCCATAGGTAGGGAAGAGCGGCGACACGCCCGTCTGGCGAGAGTAGCTCCGCCGTGTAATCGTTCGAGCGGGACGAACGGCCATAGGTAGGGAAGAGCGGCCGCTCACGCTCGTATGACGAGGGAGTAGCGCCGCTGGCACTGTTCCGATACGACGAATGAGCCTCAAGGGAGATGAATCTGCTATCAGTGCAGAGGACGCACGGGTTACCTATGCATCTACCAGCTCCGTCCGCTCCGAGGGTGATACAGCCCGCCTCCTCACAACCACTCGCTGCGTGTGGGTTCACACAAAAGCGGGGCCACCGGCCGGACGTTTGGGTCGAATGGTCTCGCGTGGACCGCTACACCCGAGCGGCGCCTCGGATACTCCGCGAGCGCTCCCTCTCCCCAGATGACCCCCCCCGCCAGCCAAAGCTGTGGTGTAGTGCTCACCACGCGTCGCCGTGCGAAGCCCTCTCGCCTGCTCCGTGAATGCTCCCTCTCCCCAGACGGCCGCGCACGCTCTCTCGCTGTTTGTGGGTCCAAACAACAGAGGGACCACCGGCCAGAGACAGGGGTAAAAAACTCTCGCGTGACCGCTACGCCCGACCGGCGCCTCGGCTCCTCGCCTCCTCCGCGCGCGGTCGCACATGAAGGACGCGTACGCTCCCTCTCACGCGCGCTCTCGCTGCGTGTGGGCTCAAACAACAATGGGACCAACGGCTAGTGGCAGTGGGTAAAACGGTTCACGTGAACGCTACGCCCGAGCGGCGCCCCGCCTTCTCCACGTGCGCTCCCGCGCAAAGGCCGCACACGTTCCCCTCCGCACGCTCACTCAGTACCTGTGGGCCCAAAACAACAGCGGGACCACCGGCCAGTGAAGGGTGTGAAAACCTCTCGCGTGCACCGCTCCACCCGAGAGGCGCCTCTGCCCCGCGGGCGCTCCCTCCCCCAGATGACCCCCGCGCCAGGAAAAATGGATGTTTCCTCTCCCCAGACGGGCCTGTGCTCTATTGCTGTATGCGGGCCCAAACAATAGCGGGACCACCGGCCAGAGACAGGGGGTAAAAAGCTCTCGCGTGAACGGCACGCCCGACCGGCGCCTCGGCGCGCTCCCACACGAAGCACGCCTACGCTCACTCTCAGCGCGCGCTCTCACTGCGTGTGGGCTCAAAAAACAGCGGGACCACCGGCCAGAGACAGGGGCTAACGCGGGCCGAACGACGCATCGCCTCACGCGACGCGCGCTCCCTCCCGTTGAGCGCGAGAGACGCCTCGGATGCCCCGCGGGCGCTCCCTCCCCCAGATGACCCCCACGCCAGGCAAACCCACTTTCCTCTCTCCAGACGGCCCGTGCGCTCTATCGCTGTGTGTGGACCCAAACAATAGCGGGACCACCGGCCAGAGACAGGGGGTAAAAAGCTCTCGCGTGAACGGCACGCCCGACCGGCGCCTCGTCCTGCTCTGTGCGCGCTCCCACACGAAACACGCCTACGCTCACTCTCAGCGCGCGCTCTCACTGCGTGTGGGCTCAAAAAACAGCGGGGCCACCGGCCGACGCACGCGCTCCCTCCCGCTGCCGCGTTCACCACGCGTCGACACGCGCAGAGCTCCCCGGGCGCGCGAAACGCTCTCGCGCGAACCGTCGCTACGTGTGGGCTCACACGGCAGCGGGACCACCGCCCCAGAAGCAACGCCGCCGCCCGCCTCGCCTCGCTCTCGCGCGTCGCGCGCGCCCCCTCCCGTTGCCGCGTTCGCCACGCGTCGACGTGCGCAGGCCTCCCCGGGCGCGCGAAACGCTCTCGCGCGAGCAGACCGGGAGAGGTTTTAATAACTCTGATTCCGCTAAGATTCCACTGGTTTGGCTCTCTCTAATAAATCAATTTTGAAACTTAAAGCCTAGCTTTCCAATGTTAAGAAACTCAGTTTTAAGCAAAGGGAACTGGGGCATCCATGGAGATGTCCTGTTCATCTTAAAAAAATTTCTAATGTTAAGTTAGGAGAAATTCATTTTAGTTTTGATGGGTCCTTTTCGACTGCGATTTATGATTTTTGGTCTTAACACAAACGTTTGTGTGAATGAACTGAAAGTAGATAAACCGTTTCACAAAGCCTATCTCAATAAACAGTTTTAAAATAATAAAAAAACTATCTATTTATTTATTTAAAAAATTTATACGTCATAAACTATCAGCTATAAGCTAAAAAAAATCAGCTATAAGCTAAAAAGAATCGATCACTGCGATTTGTCAGAAGCTGGAGGGCTCGCATGAATCACAAGGGCGAAAAGGTCGGCATTGCAAAGTCCGCCGGTGCGCGTTGAGAAATCCACCGCCCTCCCGCCGCCTCCAGAGCAAAAGCCCTCAAACCCAAACCCCCCGTGGGCCCCACCGCCTCTATACATACACGCGCGCCCCCTCGCGTATCACACCACAGCAGAGAGACCCACACCCACCCCTCCCTCCTCGTTTCCATCGCCACCCTCTCCTCCTCCCGCCGCCGCCGCAGCAGCGATGCAGAGCCTCCTCCTCCCCAACGCCGCCGCTGCCGTGACCCCGGCGGCGCCGCGGAGGCGGCCCGGGCGCATCTCCGTCCGCGCCTCCGCCGCGGTGGCGCCGCCCCGGCGGGAGACGGATCCAAAGAAGCGGGTGGTGATCACGGGGATGGGGCTGGTGTCCGTGTTCGGGAACGACGTGGACGCCTACTACGACCGCCTGCTCGCCGGGGAGAGCGGCGTGGGGCCCATCGACCGCTTCGACGCCTCCAATTTCCCCACCCGCTTCGCCGGCCAGATCCGGGGCTTCTCCTCCGAGGGATACATCGACGGCAAGAACGACCGCCGCCTCGACGACTGCCTCCGCTACTGCATCGTCAGCGGAAAGAAGGCGCTCGAGTCCGCCGACCTCGCCCACGGCACCAAGGCCATGGACAAGGTAACACTAACGCAGCTCGAATTCAAATGCCGCGGCTTTGACGGATCAGGCGCTCAGTGGTGCTAATGTAGTGTTATTTCTTCAAGTTATTAGCCCGTAAAGCTGGGGGCTTTCGGTCTTCAAAAGTGTCTTGGGGTTTAACACTTTTGATAGATCGAGGGACAGTGGCTGACTGATTGTGTGACGGTTGCACTTTCCCTTTTTTTCCTTTTGGTTGGAGATGTGATCTCTGAGGTTAGTGATGATGCCAAGAAGAATGGGTAGATGGTGAGATGAATACGTTGAATAGTGGTGCTGATGTGCCATCTGTTCTTGCCAGAAGAGGAACAATTGGGGTGGTCTTGCGAGTGACGATCTCGCTGGTAGGTCCTGAGCAGTAAGAATGTAAAATGTGGCACTGTGGGTTGTGGATTGCAGTAGGAAGGGATGCTGTTCTTCTAGTTCTGCTCTTCAATGCAAAACAGAGGATGAATCTTTTTTTCACTTTGGGAGGGACGCTGGTGAATGGTAGTATTATTTTGTATAGTTTTAGTGTATCTAATTTGGATTGCAGGGTGCGAAGGGCAACAACTTTGATTTTTGCTGTAAAATGGTAGTTGAATTCAGTCTTGCAATAAAAGGGGCACTCTCTTAAACAAGGTTGTTGGAAGTGTCATCTAATCTAGAAGGTGTGATGGTCTCATCTAATCTCAGCAGTGAATTACTTGTGCCAGGATTTGAGCAACGGCACATTTGGTTCAGTACTCTTTATATTTTTGTGGTAGAGAGGTGCAGTGGTCCAACTCTATTTGGATTGGCTAAAGCAATTGGATTAGAGGCCAATTTGGTCTGTAATAAGAATGGGACTTGCCTCTGCTTTGCTCGTTGGTGTATCTCTTTGTTTGTATCTAATTGAAAATTAAGTAGCGTTGAATGACATGGATAATGAAGATACTTCTTCGATTTGAGTGAAAATGAGTTGTGATGAGCTGGAGGGTAAGCTTGTGAGAGTAACTTGCCTTGGGGTTGGCTCTTAAGGTTCCAGAAGTGTAAAATCATGTGAATTATGAATCATGGTTTACTACAGCACAAATGTTCAAAAGATGTGCAGTTTAGTTGGGCTCCAATGATATAGGGGTGTGTCTGTTTTAAATTGGTATTAAGTATCAACACAATATAGAGTGATTCTTTTTCCTTTTAATCTCAAAAATATTGATTGGGCGCTATATGTTCAGTCTAGAGTAACACGACCTTTGCAAAAATCTCTTTTTGCATTTGATGATTCCCTTGCATTGTTATTACAGCAAAGAAGCATTTTTGTACTAAGTCACATTCTCTTTTAGCACACTAAACTTCTTCGGTTTGTTTAGGGTTAATAGTGGCTTTATTGGCTCCATTTAATATTTGACTACATTGCTATATTTGTTTTTGTCATTGATACTATCTTTGGAGAAAAAGGATGTTTAATGCTAATTAGTAAATGTTCTCTCTGGCAGATTGACAAGGCCCGGGCTGGTGTACTTGTGGGCACTGGTATGGGTGGCCTCACAGTGTTTTCTGATGGTGTTCAGAATCTTATTGAGAAGGGGCACAGAAAGATTACTCCTTTCTTCATCCCATATGCCATAACAAACATGGGGTCTGCCCTGCTTGCAATGGACATTGGTTTCATGGGTCCAAACTACTCCATCTCAACTGCCTGTGCTACCTCGAACTACTGTTTCTACGCTGCAGCAAACCATATTCGCAGA
This sequence comes from Dendrocalamus sinicus, assembly GCA_036346575.1. Classification (NCBI taxonomy): domain Eukaryota; kingdom Viridiplantae; phylum Streptophyta; class Magnoliopsida; order Poales; family Poaceae; genus Dendrocalamus; species Dendrocalamus sinicus. Next base: position 4,506,181 of record CM070656.1, on the reverse strand, counting down.
GGTGAAGCTGATGTGATGATTGCTGGTGGCACTGAAGCCGCAATTATTCCAATTGGTGTTGGTGGGTTTGTTGCATGTAGAGCACTGTCACAGAGGAATGATGACCCTAAAACAGCATCGAGGCCTTGGGACCAAGACCGTGATGGTTTTGTCATGGGTGAAGGAGCTGGAGTACTGGTATGCTCCATGATTCTTTCTGATCCAGATTATATATTGGACTTCAGCTGATATCATCACTTTACTGAAAATTTTCCTGTACTGATATTATCCTGCTGCTTGTAAAGTTAAACTAATTTATTTGTTTTCAACAATCTGTTAAATAATTTTCAGTGAATTTCAGTAGGCTTAGAATCGATCTCTAACTACTCCAATAGAGAATAATTGTTTCCAAACATATTCAAGTTTTCACATTTTGATTTTGCCTATCATAGAACATGATCATAACAAAAGTTCATATGCTCTAAATTTTATTGTGGAATTATGATTCACTGCTCTTTTAATCCCTTAGTTCTGTCAAATTGAAAAAGGTCATGGAGAGCCTAGAACATGCAATGAAACGTGATGCACCAATAATTGCGGAGTATTTGGGTGGTGCCGTGAACTGTGATGCTCACCATATGACTGACCCAAGAGCTGATGGTCTTGGTGTTTCATCATGCATTAGGCAAAGTCTTGAAGATGCTGGTGTGGCACCAGAGGAGGTAATCCAAAAATTTTTAAAAACACTCTTGTATTTGTTCCGTTATTCATAATTTTTATCTACCTTTGTCATGTGGCAGTTATGTGTGATCCTTAAATTATGATTCATAGTCGTGTGATTTGGCTATTTTTGTATTAGGATTGCTTCTTTTTTATGCAATAACAATTTAACTCATCAGGGCTGGGTTGGAACATAATTGTAACTTGTTAACGCTAATTTCTGCCATCTTTCCATACCTTTTACTTGAAATGCTTAATTTTGAAGATATAGAATTGATCTTTTCACAATGAGCTCTAACTGGTCTTCTCCGTTTGATATATAATGATTCTAGCATGCCAACTCCTGCCATCTTTCCATAGTTTACCTTTTACTTGAAAAGATTAATTTTGATGATATGGAATTGATCTTTTCACAGTGAGCTCTGATTGGTCTTGTTCGTTTGATATATATAATGATTCTGGCACTTGTTGTAAATTTCTGGTTTTGATTTGGCAAATGCTTTCTATCTAGCCTGTCCTAAGCTAGGTATGTAATGAAACCCAAAAAGAATTATAATTTGTTGGGGTGTAACCCTCTTAGCGACACGCTATATCGGAACCCAAGCGTAGTGATAAATGAGCAAGGGCTGGGAGTCACTCCCTTAGTGACGTGCTACGTCGGTGCCCGGATGTAGTGGGAAATGTGTAAGGGTCACCGCTGTAAGTTTGTATGAAGTCTGAGTTATATTGCAATAGCCCAAGGGGCAATATATAGGAATACATAGACTCAAGCGATAAAATAGGAAAAGATCTAAATACCCTTAACACCCTTCCTCAAATGTAAAGCGTATGCAATAACGTTACATTTGAAAAGGGTTGACACTAAAATAGGGAAAATCCAAAGTCCATGTCTTGAAGTTGTCCTCGTAGTGTGCGGCTCTTGGAAAATTGTGTCGAGTACCAACCATCTAGAATCGTGCAACAACCCAAAAGCACAAAGTGCAAGAGCTTGGAAAGTAGAGGTAAGCAGGAGCAAAGTCGATCGCGGTAACACGACGAAAAGGACGTGGAAGGTGACACAGGTAGAGAGAACTGCCAAAAACAAGCCGAAGTGGGAGATAGAAGTATAGCGGCATAGATCGAAACCCAAGACGACGGCGGCGCAGTGCACAAGAAGCGCAACGAAGGCGTAGTGTAGAAGAAGTGCGGCGGCCTTAGAAGCTCGAGACGGCGGCTCAAAGAAAAGCGGCGATATCATAACGACTTCTACGATATGCAGCAGCTCAAAGAGAAGAGCGGCGGTTGCGGTTATGCGAAAGGAAGGAGAGGACCACACCCATACGAGAGGATGAATCGTGGCTAGCAAAGCAATCAGTTGACTGACAAGAAATTTATGGACTCGCATGGCTTTGATGAACTGATAGAGAGATGACAACAGACTCGATAAACGCAACGGAAGACTCAAAACGAAAAGAAAGACAAGTCAGCGGATAATAGCATCTTCAGCTCCGACATGTCAATGTGTGCTCTCGTCTACCTCCACTTTCCTGTTCCCTCCGGCCAACACAAATACCTAATCCCCATCCCCACCACTACCACCTCCCCTCATTTCTCTGCCACCTCGACGCCCCCACCCGACTTCAGTGCCTCGGGCGGCCAAGAGGTAGCGGTTCGGGCGTGGTGCGGCGGTCGGGATTCGGTGTGGCATGGTGCGGACGGTGTCGGGGGCGGCGGTGGTTGGTTGCGAGAAGGGGATCGGCAGGCGGAGGTGGAGGACAGCTGCGGGCTCCGGCGGCCCGAGCAGCAGCAGGAGGTGTGGCGGCTCGAGCTCGGAGGCGGTGTCGGGGTGCTTGGATCCGGGCACCAGCAGAGCCAATTGACCTCATGCTCGTTGGATCCGGCGTGGAGGCGCCCAGATCCGGGCGGGGCGAGGTCGGATCCGAGCTGGGGTGGCGCGGCGGAGATGGCCAGATCTGGCGATGGGGAACCCAGATCGGCAGAATGGCATGAGCGCGATGGTGGCCTGACGGCGGAGTCACCGGATCCGGCGGTGGAGTCGGGAGGGAGCCAGATCCGGTCGGATCTGGCTGGAGGAGGCGGCTGGAGACGCGTGCGTGGGCGCACCAGCGAGAAGCAGAAGGAGGTGGCCGCCCCCGAGAGTGGACCACACTCCTCCCGGGGCCGACGGTGGCAGTGGCCAGCGGCGGCTAGTTAAGGAGCTAGGTTGAGAATCTAGGCTCTAATACTATGTAAGTTTGTATAAAGTCTGAGTTATATTGCAATAGCCCAAGGGAAAATATATATGAATACATGGACTCAAATCCTAAAATAGGAAAAGACCTAAAGACCCTTAACATTTGCATTTTACTCAACGAGTACGAGGGGCAAGGAGGGCGAGAAGGATGTCTACAGGATGGCTAAACTTCGAGAAAGGAAGATGAGAGATTTCAACTAAGTTAAATGCATCAAAGACGACATTAATAGACTTTTGGTCAAAGGTGACGAGATCAAGGATAGATGGGGAGCTTACTTCGACGAGCTATTCGATGGAGACAATGAGGATAGTATGATTGAACTGGATGATACTTTTAATGACATCAATAGGAGGTTTGTTTGAAGAATTCAGGAGTCAGAAGTAAAAAAGGCCTTAAAAGGATGAAAGTAGGTAAGGTGTTAAGGCCTAATTACATTCCTATTGAGGCGTGAAAATGCCTTGGAGATGTGGTGATCATCTGGCTAATTAATTTGTTCAATATCATTTTTGGTCGAACAAGATACCGAATGAGTGGCGGAGAAGCACATTAGTACCAATTTTTAAAATAAAGAAGATATTCAAAGTACTAATTATAGAGGAATTAAGCTCATGAGGTACATAATGAAGCTTTGGGAGAGGAATTAAGCTCATGGGGCACATAATGAAGCTTTGGGAGTGAGTGATTGAGCACTATTTAAGAAGAGTGACTAGCGTGATGAAAAACCAATTTAGTTTTATGCCTGGAAGGTTGACTATGGAGGCTATTTTCTTGATACGACAGTTGATGGAGAGGTATAGAGAGCAAAAGAAGGATCTTCACATGGTGTTTATGACTTGGAGAAAGCCTATGGCAAAGTGCCAAGAAAGATCATGTGGTGGGTGCTTAAAAAAAGTCCCAATACAATATGTTACCTTAATCAAGGATATGTACGAAAATGTTGTGACTAACGTCAAAGCATGTGGTAGCGATTCTAATGTCTTTCCTATTAAAATAGGACTGTACCAAGAGTCAGCGGTGAGCCTATATATTTTTGCTCTAGTAATAGACGAGGTTACATAGGACATGCAAGGAGATATCTTTGATGTATACTTTTCGCTGATGATGTAGTGCTAGTTGATGAGAGTAGGATAGATGTCGATAGGAAATTAGATTTTTGGATGAAGACTTTAGAATCAAAGGGTTTTATACTTAGTAGGACTAAAATTGAGTATATAAGGTGTGATTTGAGCGGTGCCAAGGCAGATGATGGAGATGTTAGTTTGGACGGACAAGTAGTGTCTAGGAAGGATACTTTTCGATATTTGGGATCGATGCTACAGTGAAATTGCGAGATTGATGAAGGCGTGAGCCACATGATAATAGCAGGGTGGGTGAAATGGCACCAAGTATCGGGTGTCTTGTTTCTTTAAGATAAAAAAGTCATTCAAAAGTTAAAGGTAAGTTCTATAGAACAGCGATTAGACACGTGATGCTATATAGAGTGGAATGCTGGACGACTAAAAGACAATATGTATAGAAGATGAGTGTAGTGGAAATGAGGATGCTGCGGTGGATCTGTTATCATACAAGGCGAGATCGAATCCGCAGTGATGATATACGCGATATGGTGGGGTAGCACCAAGTGAAGAGAAGCTTGTCTAACATTACTTGATGGTTTGAACATCTCTAACGTGGTCTTCTGAGGCCCCGGTGCATTGTAGAATTTTAAGACGTACCAAAAATATAAGAGACAGAGGTCAATCAAGATTGACGTGAGAGGAAGTAGTTAAAAGAGACTCGATGGATTGGAATGTATCCAAAGAGTTGGCTTTGGATAGGAGCGCATGGAAGTTAGCCATTCACGTACTGGAATATGACATAAGAAGGTTTAGAGGTGGTGTTTTAGACTTTCGGTTCAGGCAGCAAGATGTAGAGTTTGGGTTTTAGCCCTGTAGGTTTTATTACAAGATTTTCATTTCTTTGACCTTAAGGAGATTTCATTTCTGACCTACTTCAACTTGTTTGAGACAAAAGACTTTGTTGTTGTGTTGTGTTTATTTGGCAAATGCTCTGAAGAAGTTTCATATGACTGGAAAAATCACAAATGGCTATTTGCAGGTCAACTACATAAATGCTCATGCAACATCCACACTTGCGGGTGATCTGGCAGAGGTGAATGCCATCAAGCAAGTATTTAAGGACCCATCTGGGATAAAAATAAATGCAACCAAGGTACTTCCATGTCCTATCTTCCCTAGTCCAAGGAGATTGATTCATTGCCCCTTCCTAATGCGATCTTCCATTTGCAGTCCATGATAGGACATTGCCTTGGTGCAGCAGGTGGTTTGGAAGCCATTGCTACTGTTAAAGCTATAACCACTGGATGGGTGCATCCAAGCATAAACCAGTTTGTAAGTATTGGTTTACATTATTACAGCGAATTTAGCTAGCAAGCCAGTAGAAACACGTGAGGCACATTATGGCTAGAAATACTAAGAGCTACACTGTTAACTGCAGAACCCGGAGCCAGCGGTTGAATTTGACACGGTACCTAACGTAAAAAAGCAACATGAAGTGAATGTTGGTGAGTAGCAATGTCTATGCTTTATAGTATTACGCTATTACTCCCCAATCTCCCTCATATTTGTTTGGTATTGTTACGCAGGTATCTCAAATTCCTTTGGATTTGGCGGACACAATTCAGTGGTTATATTTGCACCATTCAAGCCTTAATGTGCTTGCTTGCTCCTAAAATCCTGGCCAGAATAGTTTCAGGAAGTTCTGCGTTATTTTGCATGTGTTTTCTTCGGGGGAAGCAACTACTGATTGGAAGGGCAGCAACGTTACAATGAACTGAATCTGAGATTCATTGCATTTTAGATACATCCACCTTCAATTAGATTGAGAGATCGCTGTATAACGTTGTTTTGCATCATTTGCAATTGATTCTACCTATTTTTGTGTAATGGAAAAGGCGGGAATTTCTAGAAATTGTCCTGTAGAAGCACATTTAGATCTGTTCCATAGAAAATGCACTGGTCAAGGAATCATATGTCTGTGGTCTGTACTTCCTGATCTGGGAAAATCTATACCATCACAATTTTTTTTTTGTTTCCACTTTCCAGTACGCCAATGCCCCTGTAATCTAATAAATTTTTTATCGCTGATGATTACTCAGTTGACACGCTTAATACATTTTGAATGAAAAATATGCATCTGTTCGGAAGTGAGCTGTGATCTATGATGAGATCTTAAGATTTTCTGTCACTAGTAATGTCTGAAAAAATTTGATATACCTGGACCCATCAGCAGAGCTGGGTCAAAATGCAACTCGGTTTAGCTCGTTTTGCATGCCCAGGCTGATCTTTTCATTTCATCAGGATAGGAGAATGTACAGAACAGTAGTACGCCCAGAATTACAAAGAGATGCACACGAATATAGGCTCCCGAGCTACACATGCCATTACCGGCACTGTCAATGGGATCAACCTGAGTTAAAAAAAACTCACGCAACTAGCAGGATACCGGGAGAAACGACGCATACTCAAAACTCAAAAGGGAAATCACATCACACCACAAAGGTCAATGATCAGTCAGATGTTCTGATGGCTGCAAATTCACGCCGTGATCTCTGCATCTGCTACGCTAGCACCCTGCCAGTGTTGTCGTCCTTTGATGATCCAGAGCAGTGCGACAGACCTTCAGCAATCAGCACAATTCAGCATGTTGTCAGACATACGCCGGTTCTGCGGTTTCCATCCATTCCGCAGGACTGGAAAACGTTAGATACTTCTTGCCAACAGCTTCACTTTCTATTCCTCACATTTTTGCAATCCTTTTAGCTGGAGAATAATGGGCATATTTGTTAAGTTAAATCTTAGTTGTGCAAAAGAACCTTAAAATTTCAGTGTTGTTGGTAGTCAACTGGTCTGGTCGATTTGCAGGGCCGATCAGACTGGCCGAGTTGATCTTGTGCTGAAAATGCACAGGCCGGTCTGACCGGTATGGGATGAGCGATTAGACCGGCTTAGATGATTTTTGTGGAATTTTGGAGATTTTGGACTAAACTATTGTGATTGTTTGGTGATGTGTTTGCACTAGGTTTCACTAGAAATGGAGTTGTCAGATAAAACTAGATAGAGAAATGCAGAAAAGTCCAAAGAGGGTATTCTGGAGGAGTTAGGCAGTTTGTCTAGAGCGGTCTGACTAGCCAGACCATGGCGGTCACACCGGCGGTGGTTTGGTTTTCTAGGAATTTGGGCTATTTGGGAGATTTGATCTTGGGTTAATCTTAGATCTTTTGGTCATGGGTGTATTGCATTGTATGATGCATTGGTTTGGCTAACAACCTAACGTGAGTCTAATTGCATAAAACTTGTGTTCGATATGGTTGCTTGATCTTTGGATATGTAGGTGGCTTGGAGCACGTAGCGGTTGGTGGCAATGGTCTCAAATTAGACGGGGGAGCTGAGGTCAAAAGCTTTCATATAAGTCTAGGTAAGACTATGAGGCTTAAGCGGTATCACAGAGAAGATAATAATCATGGAGAGACGAGTTGGTGCATGTAGTGCACCAAGTGACGAGGCCGATGCACGTAGAGATGGTTTAGGGAAGACCAAATGTGTGAAGACGTGATGGCTAGTCATGGGCATTAGGGGCTACGTGTCAAAGCATGCAGAGATACTTTGAGGTGAAGGCAACGACAGAGTCAAGGAAAAGTGCCTGGAAGCTTCATCGGGGGTATTTTGGTAATTGATCAATACCGGGTTTGTAACTTGATCAAAACTGCAGCGCAGGAAGGCGTAAAGGAGAAGCAGTTTAGGTCAATGAGAATTGGAATTGCAAGCGGATCAATCGCTAAGGTGTTAGTGGGTTGAATTTTGTAAGCGCTTTGAAAAGTGTGTGTGTGTATAAAATCCATATTAGTTGGGGTTAATGGGTTTCTCTGGTTTCCTTAATGGGTTGGACCATTAGGGTTGTGTGTGTGCTGGTTATTTAGTGGGCAAGACAGGAGGTGGTCAGATTCAAGGATTTAGGGTTAGGGTTTTTTCTTCCACCTTGTCTTCTTTTATGGTTGCAAAAGAGAAAGTTTAAGAGAGGGAAGCATGGTGATGTGGCTACACTTTGAATCATCCATGAGCATATAAACATATTCCTCTACTGAGAATCAATCAAAGCTCTATCTCAATCATATTTTTATTTGTGTTCTTGCTTGGTTTTGTTGTTCTTGAGCTTGATTGGTGATTCTGTGTTCGTAGTTATTCTAGCTTATCTTTTACTTGATTTACTTTGTTAGGACATGTGAGAATAGATCTGAAAGTCTCCATGTCTTAGATCCTCACGAGCAAGAAGTAATTTGGGTTTTAAGATTTTTGGTGTTCTTGTGACTTAAATTTGATTCTCCTCGATTCAACGGACTTTAGCCCAAGAACCTGATGATTCTTGATTGGTTTAGGTTCCTGATGGCTTGAACAAGTCTCAAGCAAAATTTAAAAATGTTTGGATGAAATTTGGGAAAGTTCTTGAGATTTGAGCTCTTGTCCCGAAAAGATTTTAGATAGGGAACAAGGGACCGGTCAGATTGACCCTGGTCTAGCAGTCAGACCGGCCACATCTCGGTGGTCAGACCGGTTGCAAGCGGTCTGACCGGCCTCAGCGGAAGAGTGTTGAATTTGGTTGGCTCGACTTTCTAGCTTTGTCTTGCTATGTCCAAGTGGTGTAATATGTTGGTGACTTCATAGTCATTTGAGTAATGATTTAAATACCTGAGGGGAAAAAGTTGTATGAATCATTTACCCCTTTTGATTGCCGATATGGGTCCTACAAGTGGTATCAAAGCTTAGTTAAGCTTTTTATCATATATCTTAATCGGTCTTAAGAGTCATGTCATCAGATAAGTATTCCACCAAGTCACCTATCTTCGATGTGGTCGACTTCATAAATTAGAAGGTGGGGATAGCTGCTTACATTCAGGCTTAAGGATATACAATTTGGGAAAAGGTCAAGAGTTCCTATGTTGTCTCTGCCGATGATCAGATCACTTTGGCAAATCTTTCGGATATGGAGACAAACATCATGGCTAGGAACATCTATATTTTCACCATAAAATAAAGGGTGTGTCTAGTAATCACCCGGATGGTTTCTTTCAAACAATCATCCAAATTTTGTGACCCTTATATTAAGATTCTAAGGCCCTCATCCTTTCCCCCTTGCTATATAACCCCATCTAATCCTAACCCATTCCCACCCCTACCCCACCGCCTCCCACCTCGACCCCGCCGGCTCCCATCCCGCGCTGCTCCCTTTCCTGTCGCCCCCTCCTCATCGTCTGTGCCCCCTCCTTTTGCGCCATCCCCTTCTTTCTCACTGAAGCAGCTCCGTATGCCTCCCCCGCCACCCCGTTCCCCTCCACCACCCGTGGTAGGCGACGTCCCTGCCACCTCGCTGCGCCATCCCCTAACCCTTCCCGCCGTGCCATCTCTGCTAAACCTAATAGCTAGTACCTTCTGTCGCCGCCCTCCGGCAACGCCCACCACCCTCCTACCCTGCATGTCATCCACCGCCAGGCCACCACCCACAACCTCCCTCTATGCCCGGGGGAACGGTGAACCTTAGGCGCGGGGGTGGGATTCTCCTTTCAGGCTCGCTGGTAAGGAGGAAGAAGAGGTCTGTCGGAGAAAAAGGTGGATGTGATGGCACACGAATCTTCACGCGTATCCAAATATGAGAAATTTGGATGATTGTTTGGAAGAAAATGTCTGGGTGATGTTTATCAAAACCCTAAAATAAAAAGGAAATATTTGTTCGGTCCCTTAATAATAAATGTTCATCTCTTACTATGTGACCTCCATACATAGAGAATTGACCATGAGTGAGATGGTGTGTCCAAGGAGAAAAATTGATATTTATATGATAGTAATTCCATGAGGGAATGCTAATAACGTTTTGCAAATTGGGAATCTCAAAATTACTGCTAGAACATTGTTTTTATAACTACACCAACCGAGTTACACATGAATCGCACCAGGAAGCTAGGTCGCACGCACGGCCAGTGACCCGCACGTAGTGTGCATGCATGTGCTCGTTAGTGCAGCCGTGCACACACACACACACACACACACACACACACTAATCAGTGGCTACGCGTAGAATAAGCGCGCGCCCCTGACCAACCCAACCAGCCAACCGCTCTACCATCCCACCCTATGGATAGTTATTAGTATTTATTAATTACGGTAAAGTTACTATCGTATGCACATCAAGTTATCATTTGTAAAACCTACTACCAATATGCATGCATTTAGAGGAGAGAGAAACATGCATGTCAATAGCAAATAACTCGCACGAAACGTTGCTGCGGTGTGTGAGTGAAGTTACTGTTAAACACATGTAGAGTTATTTTTCATTGTAACACTATAAAAATGGCTGACAGTAACTTCACTCATGCACGATAGTAACTTTATATGACACGAATTTTACAGCGTCAAGACATATTCAACATAGATCTTATTTTGTTAAGATCGTAATTTCGAACACAATAGTGCAAACGGATTGTAGATTGGATTTTTGGTGAAAGGTATTTTATTTTTTAGTTTGTATATGTCGTGGGGTGGCCCACCCCCGCCGGTGGATGGGCACGGCAAGCGGCCTAATATGTAATAGGCCCAAAGTGTAGAGGAATATACCAATGTACCCTCATCCTTTGTAAGTGCTAAGGGGTAGAATGATAATTTCCCATTCTACCCCACTCATGTATATAAACCCCCAGGAGGGCTAGGAGGAGGGGCATCCTCTCACACTCACTCACCAATTCTCCCTGTGTTGGCTCTCCTCTCCTTCTGCTAGTCCCCCTCTTCACTGTTTGGCCAGTAGCCATAACAGTAAACAAGATAAAATATCACATGTCAAGTGCACTTATCCCCTTCTCTCTCCTACTCCATGCATGCATGTGTCACGAAGTTACTATTTAATGCACAAAAAGTTATCATCTATAATTTATGAAGTTACTTACAATTTTCACGTGATAACTTTCACATTGCAATACTGTGAAAAGTTACTATCTCTTGAATATAAAGTTATCATCAGTAATTCATCAAGTTACTCACGTTTGCAAGTTACTATCTCATGCATCAATCGAGTTATGCACCAATCGCACCAGGAATCTAGCCAGTGACCAGCACATAGCATGCGCGCACACGCTCGTTAGCGTAGTCGTGTGTGTGTGTATGCGCATATATACTTCGTGCTTTCTTGATGGTTGATTGTATTATAACTTATCTAACCAAAATTGTTTGGGAACTTTTCATGACCGTTTGCATCATGTTTCGACAAGAGCGTCTGAGGATGAACAAAAATTAGAATACACTAGATATGTTCTCATACAGTAACATGTTTGTTGCAATTTTCTTACGCTCTCTTTCTCTCTTTCGACAAGTAGGACAAGGACCCACCACTTCCCCAATTTAGTTACCACTAAATTTCCTTTATCTATAGGCCCGTTTATATTGGGTTTTGCTGATAGCTTTTAGTTTTAGCTTATGAATAGTAACATCTTTAGATAAGCCGCATAGAGAGAGATATATAATTGCGTGTGATTTTAGCTGATATAAATGATATCACTACAGTATCTACTATAGTCGACTAGTAGACTCTGGCTTACAAAGACACTCCGTTTGAAAGTTAGATACTGTAGAAAAGTTATTTACTATAGAAAAACGGTTTTTAGAAGCTAAAACGAACAACAACTATATCTACTCTTGCACGCTTCAAATCCACTGGATCCCATGAAGAAGAGTGGCCATCGATTGCCTCTCCAACGAAGCATGAAACTATCACTGATGAGCCATGGTTTTCTCGGCTTGCCGCATCTCCTATCTCAACCTCCAGGCTCCAGCCAATCAAGTTGATGGTCAGAGCAAAGGAGGCTCTACTGCAAATAAGGTTGTCTTCCGACAACAACGACTGTGTTGCAATTTTTCTTTTGTGTAGCGTAGGCTTTACTATATAGAAACACGGGATTCCAAATGCAGATGATAAAGGCATCTTCAATGTGCTCCAACAGTAGGGGCCTTAGCATGGGATTGAAACATGGGAGAGGGAGAGGAGAGGCTACCAAAAAGTTTGGCCGCGTCAACCTCCATGCTGCCGACCATAAACTCTGGAGCATCCGCACCACTGATCTCGCCTGAAATCTCCAGGCCCTCACTCCTCCACCGTCATGCCTCCTTCCCACCGTCTCCCTCATCTGCGAGATCGGCCACCGGCTTGCCGTCCAGAGAGGAAGAGATTGGCAGACAGGAGGCGTGAACAAATATTAATTGGTGAGGGAGAGAGAGAATGGTGTTAAGATGGATGCTTGTTTTAGTTTTATTATGACGTGAATCTCACCAGATGGTGCCATACATCAGAGTAAGGATGTGTTTATATTGTTTTCTTCTTTGAAAAGTTAGAGATCAATATAAACACTTGATTTTTTTAAAAACAGTTTTTCTACTTATCTTGCTTCCGTCTCACTCTGAGAATTAGGTAGATGATCACGGATGTATCATGCATCTCACTCCTCTCGCTTTCGTCTCGCGTACGCACCTTGCTCTTTTTTTTTCACCGCTCGCTTTTTTCTTTTAAAAGCCTTTTTCCAATCAATACTATTTATTTTCAGCTAATAACTATTACCTGCAACTAAAAATTATCTGGTACAACCAATATAAACATCCACTAAAATGTGGAAACTAGCACCTAGTTTCATTTCTAATCACTCCTCACGTTGGGCTCAACGAGAAAGGCTCTCTTTTTAGTTTATGGTTTATAATTTTGTTCAACAAATAAATAGAAGGGTTTTTTGTCGTTATTTTGAAATGGTTTATTGGGACAGTTTTTTTTAAAATAGTTTATCAATTTACTATATTCGATTCATTCGTACAAACACTTATATAGAGCCAAACGCTATCAACCATAGTCGTAGCCCATTCATGGTAACTAAAAAAAGACGCACCCAAAATCTGTAGATACAGGCCACTTCCGACAGTCGGCCCAATGCCTTTTTAGCCCAACCCACCATCTCCTCGCGGCGCAGAGCGCTGGCCCAAACGAAACGACCCGCCGGGCGCCACGTGTCGGCCCAAGGAGAGCTCGTCCATCTTTTGCCCGGCCCCGGCCTCCCCCGTGCATGCTGCCGTGCCGTGCCGGCCGTGCGCCCACGACCTCGTCCGAGTCAAAACGCGCCAAAAGCCACACACATCCACCAAAAGCTCCCCTCACGTCGCACTACGCTACGTACGCAGTCGCGCGCGCCCGCCCAGCGATCGGTCGACGCGCGCCCACGCCGGCCGTGAGGAGGCCGAAGCCGCTAGCGCGCCATGCCGGCAGACAAGGGCAAGGCGGGTGACCTTTGGGCGAAGGCGGCCGAGCTGGAGCGGCAGTTCGAAGGGTACAAGCGGCGGCTCGCCGAGAGGAGGGCCGCCGCCGCCGTGGCTGATGATCGTCCTGGCGTCGACGACGGCGGCGCGGAGGAGGAGGAGGTGGTGGTGGGGAGGGGCAGAAGGTACGAGGCGTACGTGCGGCGGAGGGACGAGAAGCTGCGCCAGGGCTGGCGGGCGCGCATGGAGCTCAAGGAGGCCGAGATGAAGGCGCTCTGGGAGCGCCTCGACCGCGGCCGCCGCCCAGACGCCGGCGCTGGGCTGCTGACCGCCACCCCGGCCAGAGATCAGGTAATTGCGCTCCCACGCTTCCCGAAAGGAATGCTTTTTGCACCGTTATTCCTTGGTTTTTCTTTCACACTGCTCTTGTTTTTCTCTTCTGCTAATGTTTGAAAACAACAGCTAAAAATGCAAATCTTGTGCTCTTGCGCAATCTTTGGGTCAAAAAATGTTCCTTAGACATCACCATTTTGGGAGATGCAACAAGTTTCACGTTTGTTGTTGATCCTTGCGTTCTTGGGACACTTTTGTACCTTTCTTGTGATTAGCTAAGAGCTGTTTAGTTGAGCTATCCTATTAGAGTCACTCTTTTTGGTGAGAGACATCACATGTCTTAGAATCCAGCGGTTCTCGTTTTTTCTGGCCTTTACTTTGCTTCACCTTGATTTCTTTGAATTTCTGTGTCGATATATGGTTAAGCAAAACTACTGTTCTTGATCTGGCGCCGAAAGTTTGGTAGCACAGAAGTTCATTTCGCTCTTCAAGTTCATCCTAGTATCCTACCACGATGCCTTTCTTGACAGAAGATGTCAGCTCCTTTTGCGTGTTTGTGTCTGAAAACTGAAAGGTTGCCACTTTAGTTTCGTGGCAACACCGTCCTGGAAGAAAGCAGGTTTCGTGTCTAATTCAGAGATGAATCTTGCATTGCCTGAACCTGAAGTCTCTTGATCCAGTCAGTTCTACTGTTCCAGTGCTGTATCTCCTCCCCTGCAGATAGTCAAATCGTGTACTCTGTTTAAGCGTTTCGTTTCCTTCTGCGATTGCCTTTTTTCCCGGCGCTCCTACCTTCTTATGAAGTACAGTGAAGACTACTGAACTAAACAAAGTGTATCGTTGTGGGGGCGCCCAATCCCTTGACCGTTAGGATTACTTAGTGGGCCTTAAATTAAGCACATAAGAGTAGGGGTGGAAAACGGTAACGGATAATTCGTTTTATCCGATATTCGTATCCGAGAAAACACAAATATGGTAAGCAAAAATCCGTATTCGAAAATATTCGTATTCGTATTCGACAATATTCGTATCCGTATTTGAGAGTATTCGTATTCGCATTCGTATTCGATAATATTCGTATCCGTATTCGTATTCGAGACTATTCGATTCATATTTGATCCATTTCTAGAACTCATGAAAAATCCGTACAAATTTTGTGACTCAAAATTTGAATTTATGCGGTTTAAAACCGGTAACCGGTCAAAAACAAGTGAAAAATCAGCAAAACCGCTAGGAATCCGTTTTATCCGATATTCGTATCCGAGAAAATCCGTATTCGAAAATATCCGTATTCGTATTCGATAATATTCGTATCCGTATTTGAGAATATTCGAATTCGTATTCGTATTCGTTTTAAACATATGGATTCGTATTCGTATTTAAGACTATTCGACAGTATCCGATCCGTTTCCACCCCTACATAAGAGTGCTATTGTACATATAATAGAATTTACCTATATACCCTCACCTATTGTAACTATTGAAGGGCAGGATGAGTATTCGGCATCCCCCATCTATATATACAAAGAACCCCAAGAGGACAAAGGGACACCTTCTCTTATTTTTCTCCACTAGCTCTCACTCTCACACGCAAGTGGTGGTCTCTGGCTCTCTCAATTCGACATCTTCAAGGAAGAAAGGGTAGGAGCTAGCCACTGTTTGATCTTGTTACCACAGCATGTATGTTCATGTGTTTTCCATGTGTAAACTGTTAACTGTAAACCGGTAAATGCCAGCTTCCGTTTCCCAGATGGAATAATATTAAGAACTTTGCATTGGTACTCACCAGATGGAGCAGTACCATTCACTGATTAGAGAGTACGTTACTTCTTATTTCAAACAGTAAAAGAAGCATTTTCCATGCCATGTTGCCTTTGCACATGCCAAATGTATGCAGTGCATAGCAGAATAATGAAAAAAAAAGCTATGCATTTCTAGATGAGCATATGCATAATATGATAATAACTACAGCTCCCTTAATACATCTTACAGCAAAAGCCCCTGACCTTTGAGGTGAAAACAATCTCCCCTGTTACGTCAAGATGCAGTTCGGCCACGAAGCTCGCACGTCCCAGGAGTAGCGTGTCATCGTCACCGGCAGCGGCGGCCAGCCCGAGGCTATCAAACCGGCGAGCGTTGCACCGGGAGCCACCCACCACACCCCGAAAGGAGAACAGGATGCCGACACCGTCCACTGCCGCGGTGGCGGCGGCCACGACGCCGAGGCTGAAGACGCTGTCACGGAGCAGGAGCTCGCTCAAGGACAAGGAGCGCGGCTGCTGCTCGGTCAGGGAGACCCCGAGGCCACCGCGCTTGCAGCCCCCGCGGGCCAGCTACGACGGTGCAGGGGATCTGAAAGAGGCGCCGGTTCTTGAGCCGAGTGCTGATGCCATTGCCGTGACGCGACGCTGTTCGGATGAGCAGGTTGTCCTTGCTGAAATCAAGATGGCTGCCGCTGTTGCTTCCGAGCCGTTTCACCTTAGGAGATCAGGCAATGGTGCCGTGCGCACCTCATCGCCATTGGTGATTCCCAGACAGGTCGATGGTTGTACAAGACTAGATAACATTGACTGCAACATCTTTGACATCTCCGAATATTCAGACGTCGAAGCAAAGAAACTCAACATCGATGAAGGCAATGGTGATGGTGATCATGATGAGATTGCACAATCTTCAGATAAGCTTGGCAATGTAGAGATCACCGGCGACTCAGACACCGAGCCGAGCTATGTGTACATCAAGAAGGACAACAAAGAGGAAGCCGTGAAGCCTTCTGATCCATTGGTTGGTTCTGGTTCAGATGCTGGACCAAAACCCGACGACGAGAAGGAAACTGAAAATTTCGATGACACCATGGAATCATCTGACATGATCGTCAAAGAAAGCCCGGTGATTGATGCAGAAGCAGCGTCCCGGGAGAGCTCTGGATCGCTGTACTCAAACGTGCAGTCGTCTTTCTCCCACAGATCAGAGCTTGATGCTTCGGCCACCTATTCTCCGCCTCATAGCCCGCCTTCGAGCGGCTCTCTATCCACCGAGCAATTGCTGGAAGCCGACGCCGCAAGGCTAAGGAAGAAACGGGAGGAGGAGGATGCCGACACCGAGAAGAGCATGCTGACGCCGAGCACCCCGAGGAGCAGTGTTTCTGTCGCTGTGCAGTCACCGATGGATGCAGTGGAAGGGCTCAAGAGGTTCCTGACCTTTGGCAAGAAGAACAGCAAAGGCAAGGACACTGAGGCTACCGTCGTCGTCGAGCGAGCGCCGCCGTCCGTGGCCACTCTGGTTGGTGATGACAGCGTGAGTGAAGGATGGCTCGGGGGTGATTCCATCAAGCCGAGATTGTGCTCCTCCATTGCTGCTTCAGATGATCTCGACAACAATTTTGTCATCTATCCGCATGGTAATCCTTCTGGCCTTTTTTGTAGTCAAGAAGTAAACATAGGTAGTATTGTGCATATCAGATGCTATTTGATTGAACATCTTTACACAGTGACTGAATAATTTGGCTCCCTCAAATCAGAATAACAAAGTGCTACATTGACTTTCAGAACACAAAAGACAGATGCAGTATGTCAATAAACATCTTTATCACAGCTGCACATAGAACCAGGCTGCCGATAATTACTACCACTTTGTACTATCTTTTGTAATAAGGAGTTTAGGGGAATGGGGATAATTATGATACCATGTGTTCAGTAGCTTCAGTTTCCTGACCACTGACATGCTTATGCTGCGAGCAGTTCGGTACTTGCAAAGCTTCGTGCCATCGCCTCCTGCAAAATCGGAACTGAAGGAAATAGCTCCACCTACAAAATCACCAAGAGGTTCTGCCAAGACGAACTTGACATGCGTCTTATGTTCATGACCAGTGCCTACATCTTATTTCTTTTTCACAGTTTTACTTATGCCCTCTTATCTTTGTTATTGCAGTACATCGATCGTTCTTCTCGTTATCATCATTCAAGTCCAGAGGGAACTGATGCCAAACATTGGTGACGATGTTTGCGTGCATTTTATTTTAGGTTCTTATATTATTTGATTCATCCGAATACCTGATGCAAGAAATGATGTGTGGATTATCATTATATCATAATACTTTCTAGTGAACTAGCCAAGTTACCTATGCAATTGCGTGGCTAGCCAGTATAAATGTCAATGAGTTTGTCCTTTTAAATATTTGTTTGATTTCTTTGTAAACCTATTTGATTTGAAATAGGAGTGTATAGAAGTACATAACGAGGCTGGCCTGCCGCCGCCGGCCACTTCGGCCTCGGCGTACACCAAAGCAGCTCCCCACTCCGGCCTCTGCAGATCCGAACGCCTCCTACCTCCACTTACCCAGCGGGGCCGCAAGAGAGCTTAATATCCTTCGCTGCAAGAGAGCTCCGGCGGATTTCAAGCCACACCGCCGCCGGCCTAGACCCCCATTCAACGGATCCGCGTCCAATCCCTGGCGTCGACACCCTTGCACAAAGTCCTTCCACGAAACAGTGTGCATCAATATCTTCAGCTCCTATCTGATATCCGTGGGAAACCGGCTCCAAAGCCCTTACACGACGACGCTGCACACCTCAGGATCCAACGAAAAACTCCGGGTCAGCCAATCCAGCACATCTGCAATTCGAGCATTCTCGCCATCCGGAAGTACGAGAGTGACTTGTGGAAAGCCGCTCACACTATTCAGACCTTCACGAATGGTTCCAGCACCGTAATGCACTCTCAATGTAGTGGCTACTGTTATTGATAATGTCGGACTACATATACGTTTCAATTTTGCAACATGTCAAATAACATCGCACAATACTAAACTGCTATACTAAAAATTGTGCTAAAATTTCTATACTACAAAATGTTTTATATTAAAAAATGTATACTAAAACTTTTCTATACTAACATTTCTATACTAAAATGTACTAAATTTTCTACATCTACAATTTTTACTAGCACTAACATTTCATAAAAATAATACTGCAAATACAACATAATCAAAAAATACCTAAATCTGAGGATCTGAATAGATGGAATAGTTTCCACTCCTCCTTCCTCCCTCACCTCCTATCCTGTCCTCTCCCCCTCCCTCTCCCTCTCCTCCTCTCCCTCTTCTCCCTCTCCTCTTCTCCCTCCCCTCTCCTCTCCTCCTCTCTATCTTCTCCCTCTCCTCTTCTCCCCCTCCTTTTCTTCCCCTCCTTCCTCTTCTTTTCTTTTCTCTTCTTCTCTCCTTTCTTCTCTGAGCGCTGAATGAGTGAAAAAAAACGTTTAGGCAGTGAGCGGCGGCCGAGTGAATTGCCTTAAGGCAACCAACCCCTGTTGCCCTGATGTTGGGCGATTGCAATTACAGTCGCCCAAATCGTACAGCAACTGCAATGCAGTCGCCCAACGCTCAGGAGACAGCAATAATTCGCCCAACTGTTGCCATATTCCCTACGTGTTGCCTCTCGATTGGGCGATAGGCTCCAGTCGCTCCCTTATTGGGCGACTGGAGCCCATTTTTGTAAAAATAAATTTCGCGGGTATATTTCTGTAATTTCGAATAAAATATAGATTATTCGTACAAAAATTACTAAATAACAGGGGCACCATGGTGCTTAGGCTCCATAATTAAAACTTTCCATCCATGATTGACTTTCTTTCCAAATCAATGCCTTTTCGAATTAATAAATGTTAACGGGTTTGCATGATTATTTTACTTCCTTTCCAAATCAATGGTATATAATATATCAAGCAAACCCGTTAACATTCATTAATTAAAAAGGCATCGATTTGGAAACGAAGTCATTGATTTATGGAAAGTCTTAATCATGGATGAAAAATCTCAATTATGAAACCTAGGCACCATAGTGCAGTGTTATATATATGTGTGTGTGTGTGTGTGTATATATATATATATATATATATATATATATATATATATATATATATATATATATATATATATATATATATATATATATATATATATATATATATATATATATATATATATATATATATATATATATATATATATATATATATATATATATATATATAACTAGTACTCCTTGGTGCCCATGCACTATAGTTTAAAATAGGTATGTATCGTGTACAAAAAATTTTAAAATTTTTTGGATGTCAAGTTTAACTAGTTTACTAACTAGTTCAAACAAATTTGAACTAAAGTTTGAATTGTAGTTGCCTTTTTTTATGATAGTTTAATTGTAAGTATATGCTGATTATATATATAAATCAGTAAAGTATGTGATCTAAATTTATTCAAAACTTTAAATTTAAATATATTTTTTCAAATTTATACATTTCATTTGAATTGTTATAGATGAGTATATACCCTAAAACTACACATTTGAAATCATACACACACCTGTAGGTGACCTAGGGCAGCGTGCCACCCAATTTCAATCTGAAAGATCAGGACGGCAAGACGGTGTCATCTCCAGATTCAAGGGCAAACCGGTCGTCGTCTACTACTACCCCGCCGACGAAGCGCCCGGCTGCACCAAACAGGTCAGGGTGAGGAATGAAACCTGGGTGTACATTATGCAGATGAATGTAGGTTTTTTTTTTCGTGATAGCCTGAAACGTTTGATTCCACCATGGTAAGTTGCACCAGTAATGCAATGCTATAAAAAGATATGTTTCCCTTTCCCATGATAGTCCAACTGAAATGATGTAAATAAACTCACCTTGAGCCGTTGTTCTGGGCAGTGGCGGACCGACCGGTGGGTCAAGGGGGGCTGGCGCCCACCCTACCACCGGCCGGAGCATGGGTACCCCCCCTAGCCCCCCCTTCCTCCGGCTGGGGCGCCATGCCACCAGGAGCCACCGCCGGCCACGCCGGAGCTGCGGTCTCTCGGTGAGGCCGAGCCACTGAACTGACTGAAGAACGCTTATAGCAACAAAAAAGTTGGGCCAATAAACATGACAACACAATTGGGCCGCATACAAGGTAACAACATTGCAGCAACCAAAACCCACCAAAAATACCCTAACACATCAACAGATCAGAACAGCGGCCAACAGAACCGTCCCCTTTGACCCTTTCCAAATCCAATCCACCGAGCACGAGCAGGAGCAGCCGAGCCCGAGGCCGCCGCCGCGCCAGATCTAGCCGTCGTCGCCGAGCAGGAGCAGCCGAGCCCGAGGCCGCCGCCGCGCCAGATCTAGCCATCGTCGCCGAGCAGGAGCAGCCGCCGCCACGCCAGATCTCGCCGCCGCGCCGAGCAGGAGCAGCAGCCGCCGCCAGATCTCGCCGAGCCGAGTTCCGACCTCCGACCTCCGAGGCGGCGCAACAGGAGAGGCCGAGTGCCCGAGTCGCCGAGAAGGAGGCCCGGTCGGGCTGAGGCCTGAGAGGGGAGGGGCTGGGAGTTGGGGCCGGATTAGGGAGGCCCGGTCGGCCGGAGGGCGCAGGCGCGCAGCCGCGCAGCGGCGCAGGGCGGAGAAGGCGAGAGAGACGCCGAGGCGGAGAAGGCGAGAGAAGACGCCGAGACTGTGGTGGGGAGTGGGGACTGGGGAAGGGGGATCTGGCCGAGAGGCTAGACTGCCGAGGCTGCTTTAAGCCTTGCCCTTTAGTGCTTTGGCCTTTAAGTTTGGCCTTTACTGCTCGTCTGCTCTGGCCGGTGTGCATTTTGTCTGCTCTGGCCGGTGTGCATCTTGAGAAAGGAGAAGTGGAGAACAAAAAGATTTAAGGTTGAATATTCATAACTTTTTTTATTTAATCAGAGATTAAAAAGTATTGTGTTGGTAGTAGCGTAGTACGGCAGTAGACTTCAATTTTTTTTGTTTGTGAAAGTCACTTTAGTTTATTTTATAATCAATCTTGCATTGTCTTCTTCAAGAGCGATTCGTTGAGAACATTGTCTTCTTCGGTGTGGTGATTTCTTGATTTTGTAGGTATGAAACACAAACCTATATTTTAAATTTGTGTAATTGTGATTTAGTGATTTTGTAGGTATTTTAATGTTATTTATTGTCATTTATTGATTTATAGAGTTGCAAGAAATGGAGAAACGAACATTGCATAAATATTTTTTGTCCAATACAAGTAATACTCCTCATACTAATGAGAGTCAAGTAAAGAAGGCTCGGGTGGATTTTAATCCCGATGAAATCATCGCTGATCCAGCAAATCGTATACCTATTAATGAGTATGCCAATGAAATTAGAGATCAAGTGAGGAGGGCGTATTTGTTGAGAGGTCCAACCCAACCAAAAGGCCATGATTTTCCTCACAAAATGCAGAATGATTGTTCAAGAGCATTTCAACAATCTTGGTACAATAGATATGATTGGTTGGAATATAGTGTGGAAAAGGATGCGGCCTTTTGTTTCTATTGTTTTCTTTTCAAGAAGCCTGGAAGGTCTGAAAAATTTGGTAGTGATGTATTTACAACAACAAGATATTCTAATTGGAAAAAAGCTTTAGGAACATTTGATAAACATGTTGGTGGACCTAGTAGTTATCACAATATTGCAAGGGGGGACTGTGAGGATTTTAAAAATCAAAGGGCAAGTGTGACACAAAGACTTTCTGATCATGGCCGAGAGTCAGAAATTGCATATAAAATTCGTTTAACTGCTTCTTTAGATTGTGCAAGATTTCTTCTAATGCAAGGTGAAGCTTTCTGAGGACACGATGAATCTTCAACTTCTATCAATAAGGGAAATTTTAGAGAATTGGTTGAGTGGTATAAAGATAAGAATGAGGAAGTGAAGAAAGCGTTCGATAAAGCTCCTTTAAATTGTCAGATGATTTCTCCAAAAATTCAAAAGGATCTTGCGAAAGCTTGTGCGCAAGAGGTCACGAAGGTGATTATGGAGGAGATTGGAGATAAGAATTTCTCCGTGTTAATTGATGAGTCACGAGATATATCAATAAAGGAGCAAATGGCCGTGATTTTGAGGTAGTTTATTTTATGTCTTTACATTGTTTTATTTATTTGTGTAATTGTGTGGTTGTGTTTTAACTTAGCATAATATGTGGCAATTGGCATACAGGTTTGTGAATGATCAAGGGAAGGTTCTTGAAAGGTTTCTTGGTATTAAGCATGTATCAAATTGTACATCTGCTGCATTGAAGGAAGCTTTATTTGATTTGCTTGGAGAGCATCAATTACCAATTTCTAGGCTACGAGGGCAGGGTTATGATGGAGCTTCAAATATGAGAGGAGAATTTAATGGCTTGCAAAGGCAGATCCGAGATGAGAATCCGTATGCTTTCTATGTCCATTGCTTTGCCCATCAATTGCAGTTAGTGGTTGTGACTGTTGCAAGTAGTAGTAGAGCTATTGCTGATTTTTTCAACTATATTCTCTTGATAGTGACCACTGTGAGTGCATCTTGTAAAAGAAAGGATGCATTGCTTGCAAAACATCAAGATGTCTTGTTAGAGAAGTTAGAGAATGATAAGGCTGTCACTGGCAAAGGGTTGCATCAGGAAATGAGCATAGCTAGACCTTCTAATACTAGATGGGGCTCTCATCTAAAAACCATACTACGTATTTACCAAATGTGGGAGGCAGTATTAGAGGTACTAGAGATTGTGAGTAACGATGCATGTCAACCATCAAGTCATGGTGGAGCATCTGGATTGATACAGAAAATGGAAAGCTTTGAATTTGTTTTTATCTTGCATTTATTAATAGACTTGCTAAGCATTACAAATGAGTTATCACTTGCTTTGCAAAGGAAAGATCAAGATATTGTTGAAGCTATGGATTTGCTTGTAGATGTGAAAATGCGTTTGCAGGACATGAGAGATAATGGATGGGAGCCATTATTCCAGCGAGTAAAAAGCTTTTGTGAATCAAATGAGATTCATGTGCCAAATATGGAAGAACTCATTCCAGTTAGAGGTATGTCTGCACGTAGGAAGCATACAGTGACTCACTATCACTATTACCATGTTGAGATTTTCATTACTGCTATTGATGCCATTATATCAGAGATGAACCATCGGTTTAATGAAGTTTCTTCAGAGTTATTGGTATGCATGTCTTGTCTGGATCCAAGAGGCTCTTTCTCCAAGTTTGATGTAGATAAGCTTGTTCGACTTGCTGAGATTTATGCTGATGACTTTGACATAGCTGACCGTTTGTTGTTAAGAAATCAGCTTCAAACATTTGTTCTCAATGTCAAGAGAAGTGTGGAATTCCATGGACGTGGTGATATTACAAAGTTAGCTCAAAAGATGGTTGAAACAGGAAAAAATAGAACATTCCCATTGGTCTATCGCCTCATTGAGCTAACATTGATCCTTCCAGTAGCAACGGCATCTGTTGAAAGAGTCTTTTCGGCAATGAATATTATCAAAACAGATTTGCGCAATAGAGTAGCAGATGAGTGGTTCAGTGACTTAATGATATGCTATACCGAGCGAGAGATTTTTAGAAATCTTGATGATGATAGAATTAGAAAACGCTTTCAAAGCATGAAATCTCGTAGAATATTATTGCCTCGTACTTGCACTGCTACTACTCAATCCTAATTATTGGTATGTTTTATCCTTTTTTTTCAATCTTTATAAGTATTTACAAATACAATTTCTGATTTCATAACTAAGTTTGATAATTTTGGTGTGCAGATAACTACTTACATATATTTATGGGCATTGGAAGGCACATTATCTATTAACAAGGTACAATCTTTGTTGTATTTTGTATTTTTACTATGTTCCTATTCTAATTATGTGTGATTTTGGATTGCAAAATATAGTTCGCTTTATGTTTAGTGTGTTTATCTTTTGTATATTATGTCCCGTTAGCCCCCCCTAAAATTTGGTTCTGGGTCCGCCACTGGTTCTGGGAATTCATTGGCTGCATACTGCAAAAATTAGCAATATGTTACTTACTCCTGAGTAGTGAGTACTAAATAATTAGACTTGTCTGACTTGTGATGGCTCGTCCATCACCAGTATGGTATGGGCCTTGCGTGATTGCTCCAAACTCCAACCCGGGATTTTTTTTCTTGTATACATGCAGGCATATTCATTCAGGGATTCCTACGAGAAGTTCAAGAAAGCCGGAGACGAGGTTATCGGCATCAGTGGCGATGACGCTGCCTCCCACAAGGTGCTACTAAACTGCACTGATCATGCCATCCATTCATCACATAACGGATCAAACTGCATGTTCTTATTGATGCAATGCGACGCGATGCGACGCGCTGTGCTGCAGGCGTTCGCGAAGAAGTACAGGCTGCCGCTCACGCTGCTGAGCGACGAGGGGAACAAGGTGCGCTAGGAGCAGGGCGTGCCGTCGGACCTGTCCGGGACGCTGCCGGGGCGGCAGACGTATGTGCTGGACAAGAAGGGCGTGGTGCAGTACATTTACAACAACCAGTTCCAGCCCGAGAAGCACAGCGGCGAGACGCTCAAGATCCTGCAGAGCCTGTGAAAGATATCACTGCAGCGTGCAGCCCAATTCTTTCCCCCATCTCTGTCCTTGTAATCATACTGAAGATGCGTGCGAAGAGTTGCTTGATGTTTCAGTCTCGATCCGTTTTCGTTTACTTCTTCAGATGTGTAGCGCAGTGAATCTAAAAAGTAAGTGTGCCACTGTATATCTAGGATATGCTAAGCTAAAAAGTAAGTGTGCCACTGTATATTTAGGCGGTTTTACTATTGCACAGTCGATTGAAATTTTTTTATCTCTTAGTCAATTAAAGTTGTATTTTCAGTCACCTAAAGTTACAGTATATTAATTCTCTTTCTAAAGTTGTACTCTTAACCACATAAAATTACAGTATAAAAAAATTATTGGAGATAAAAGAAAAAACAGTAGTCTATACAGATGTACTAATCTAAGTCGTACCAACTTTGCCTGCGCCGTTATGTAATCCTAATCCTAAATTCCTGAGAGCAAGTACAATAATGGTCTTATAGCCAAGCTAGTCAGCATTTTTGCTGATGTGGAGGAGAGAAGAGAGGAGAGAGATGAGAGCTTGGCTCTCATGCAAACAACAAGTCAGCACGGAGCTGCATGCGGTGGTAGGCCAAAATAATAAATGTATGTGAGGAGGAATAGGAAAGAAAATGTGAGACATGGTACCACATAATAATAAAAAAAAATTTAGTAGACAAATAGAAGATAAATTATTGTATAACTTAGCTCTTATAACTTGATTTATAACCAAACACTTTGACTGTATTATTGGACTTGCTCTAATCTCTCGATGAACAACACGAGGCCTTGACCACACGAGTGGCGGTTCTCAAGACTCCTGACGTGCGCGTTAATTATGCGATGGAAAACACGTATAAACACACGGCACCTGTAAAAACTTACGGGAAACTAACGCTGTTTTCTCTGGACCTCTCGGGTTTAATTTGGCCGGATAAATACGAGGTTGGCATCATCATCGGGCGTGCAGTTGGTATCGTGCACGGCACATCGATCTTGCGCAACTACACATGGCAGTAATTAACCTGAACCTGGCGGCGTTGTGCTACACCTTTTTTTTTTAATCCGAACTGCACGAAGGAAGAGACTGTCTAGTTCCAGATGAACCGTGCGTCCGTGTGCGTGGCCCAGTTGCCCCGGCCGTCGCCACTGGTCGGTAGTCATCCGGCGGCAGCCTCGTGCGCGTGCGCTTCATCCCACCGCGAGACCGAAAGCCACCGCCGTCCAAACCGGACGGACTCCTAGGCCCAGCGAAATTGTTAGGCGCGCCACGAGCGAGATGGACAGAGTGGAGGGGGGCGGAAGGCCAAGAAACAGAAGCTCAAAGGGGGAAAAAATTACAGGACGGATGATAGCTCCGCTAGCCTATTTGCCCCTGCTAGGACCTAGACTCTAACCTCTCCTTTGATGGCAGAAGCAAGGTTACTCAGGGAAGACACCGTAGAGCAGAAAATTCGTGTGTTTCACTCCTTCTATAGTTGCCACATCACAAGCATTACTAAGATTTCCATCGCTTTTCATGGAATTCCATACGCGAGTATCATCGTTTCCCATCAGTCACATGATGAAGAGAAGGATCGCCAAGTTGACGGATTGATGGAGTCGCAAACGGTCCATTGTGCCACTGCTGTCCAGATCGTCTTGGTGTAACAGCACTCTGCAAAGAGGTGTAGGGCGGACTCTAGTTGTTGTGAACACAGGGGACAAATGGACTGATTCGGCTATCCTCGCAAGGCCAATCAATCCGTCATCCAAAGCCTATTTTGGATGGCAAGCCAGGTGAAGAATTTGCATTTCTGGGGTGCTTAAGTTTTTCAAACCAGATAGTTCATTGTTGTTTTAACCACTCCGAAAAATTGTGCTTTATAGGCCGAGGCGGAAATGTATAGCCATTTGGGATAAACTTCCAAAAGGTTGTGTCCTCCACCCCTTCCTACAAGTTTACGGTTGGGGGATTATGCCGGCTATCCAAACAAGGTCCTGCAGCCATTTGTTCCCTATAGCGCAATTCGCAGGGTACAGTTATTTCTCTTAGAGGTTTTGAAAACAGTTGGTGCAATGTCACAAAATCTGTTACCACCCGCCTAGGCAGAACTCCAAAAGCTAGCCTTTTCTCTATTTCCAATCATTATGGTGGTGACTGCGACAAAGAAGACCTGATCTTCATCATCGCACAGGGTTTTCATTCCTTGCAAAGATTTTATTTGTGTGCCCCATTTTTTGCCATATCAATCTAAGCCTTAGAGTCCTAGTAAAGCACTTAAGGTCAAGGAGCCCTAGGCCTCCTAGGGGAGTGGGTCTGTATACTTACCTTGTATTGAAATTTGTTGTTGGTAGGATGAAAGAATGCAAGCTCTTAGAGAATAAAGAGTAGAAGCTTAAAATTGAGAATCTGGAGTTTTACCAAACGGGTCTTAAAAATGCCAAAAACCAATACGAACACATGATTTCTTTATTCCTCTCGCTACCGTCTTATTCTGGGGATAAAGTGGGGGAGGAGGTCTATGCACTCCACTCCTTTCTCTCTTGTCACGTATACCCATCTCTCACTCACTTTTTCCACTACCCGCACGCTCTTTTTAAAGTCACTTCTTTCAGGTACTACTATTCATTTTCACTCAAAACCATAAACCACAACAAAAAAAAATTTATCAGCAAAAATCAATACGAATGATCTCTATGTCACAATATCTAAACACACAATTGTGCGGAAAATTCCACTAGTTTTACTAACCATAGCACCTAAATACACTTCTTTCCTGTGCTAGCTCGTTATTTCTAGTCATAGCCAATTCCTATCATATCTGGAAGCATCTTTAAAAAGTCGTTATGGGGTACACGTTATTCTACTTGGGTAAGCCGGATGAACCCACAACTTGGCGTCCAGATGGATATGACTTTGCCAATGGCATGCCCATCTACATTATGTGGAACGTCTAAAGGAACGGAACAAGGATCCTCCACAATCAGATAACCACAATACAACACATCCTTGACAGAGATAGGAAAGACGTATATCTTGATTTGTCCCGACGCTTTTGCCCACTTGAGCTGTATGAAACTCTTTTCGCTCCTTAATTGATTCTCAGAGCTTTTGCCTCTTTTTTTTTTTTTGTAGAAAAAAGAACCGATGAACTCGCCGGGTGCATCTAGCATATTTATTTAGGAAACATGGCCACATTGTAAGGGTAGTAAGAGGACGAGAAATTTTACTATGTAACATGGCATAAATAAGTTTGTGTAACAAGTCAATGATATATTAATATATAGCACGGCAGCACAGAAAAACACTGTAACTTTGCAAAGGTAGTAGGAGCACCTAGCATATCCATCACAGCATCTCCATACTCCCTCACACTGATACCCAGCATCTTCCCCTGACCCCCCGACTTGGTCTCACCATCCAACGGTCCAGATTTAATCACCCACCTCCTCTCCCCGCCATTAAATACCGCTTCCCCCTTCCTCCCACCCACTCGTCTCCCAGGCAGAGAACTGAAGCAACCGCAAGACCCACCACCGTCGCTGGCGAGATCGAGATGGACCTCCTCGAGCACCCCCTCGAGGCCGTCGCCTTCCGCCTCTACTCCCTCCCGGAGGCCTCCGCCGCCACTGGAGCTGCCGCCTGGACCTGCCTCGCCGCGGTGCTCGCTGCTGCCGCAGCAGCCGGCCTCTGGCGCCTCCGCTCTTCCACACAGCCCGCTATGACTACCACCTCCAAGACTTTAGAGGTAGAGCCGTCCCCTGCGGAGAGATCACCGGAGCAAGCGAGATCGTCGGAATCGACCTCGTGGGCGGCGCCCTCGCCGAAGGAGAGGTACGCGGCGTACTACTACGACAGCAGCTGCGTCGGATGCTGCGACGAGGATGATGACGGCGACGGGGAGGAGCTGGATCGGGATCTGGAAGATGATGACGGCGTGTACGAGCCGTCGGAGACGGATCCTTTCGAATGGGAGGTGGTGAGGTTTCTGCCTCTCGGGGCGACGGCGGCCGCGGAGATGGGGCGGTACCGGAACTCGACGGCGCTCAGCGGAAGCGTCGTACGGCTGTGGGATCAGGGCGCCGACGGGGGCCTAACGGCGGCGGCGAGCCCGAGGCGGAGGGGCAGAGTCGGCGTCGTCTCGGCTTTCTGAACTTCCAAAAGAGCAATAAAATGGGAAATCTTTGGTGGGAAAAGAAATGGCTTTGTAGTTGTAAACTGTTGTAATATGTACATATGATTTCGCATTTTTGCCTTCAGTTTCTCTTGGAATTCGATTGGCTTCTTGCCAAATGCTAATGGCGCCTTAATTACAAAAGTCTATGACACATTGTTGCTTGGCGAAAACATTCCTGAGCCAAACCATTGGCAGTAGTAGCCAGTAGTAGGTTAGGAGATGAATCCGATGGTATGGTGAAATGCATCGTTTTTATGGATAGCTGATGACGGAATGAATGCTTCCAAAATGACGTTTATTGGTGACCACAAACACTCCCAACTCACTCTTGACCCACAAACACTCGTTGTGATTCGTGTTCACCACCCTTTGCGAGCTAGCTTCTAGAAGGCCCTGCTTTGTCACTTCAATGGTAGCTAGCTAGAGTAATCACCGTGACATTATGGATGCTTGTCATGAAATGCCGGGAGATTCAATTTTTTGCCACTCTTAAGATTGGTCAATTCACTCTGTCACTTACATGTGAGCTCACCTGAGTCACTGACAATGGGCCAGGGTGACAAATCTGTTGCCACTGGACTCATAAGAGTGGCAAATGATTAAATTTTCCTGAAATGCCACATGTCTCGTCCGAATGCAGAATTTTTTTATGAATGACCTATTTTTTTATTCGAAATAACAGAAATATACTTGTGTGAATATTTTTTTTATAAAAATAAACTTCGGTCGTCTAACCGTCAGACGACTAGAGCCTGTCGTCCAACGGTCAAGCAACAATAAAACTGTTTGCAAGCTGTTGGACAACAGGTTCCAGTCGCCCGACAGTTGGGCGACTGGAGCCTGTCGCCCACCTGTGGGGCGACTGCAAACCAGATGCATTACCATTTTGTGAATTTTGTAGATTATGACTGGGACATAATATGTTCGATTCATAATAAGAGTTTATGATCGTTGTATGTTGTTGTAGCGCAAAAAAATTTGTGAAACTTTTTTTAAGAACATTGGACTTAGAACAATCAGTAAGTACAAGGGTAAGTGATATTGTGATGTTACAGGGAATTCGTATACGGAGGAAAACTGGTTCGTTAATATTGTTGGATGACTTGCTATGGGAATAATTGAATGTGAAAAGATAAGGAAATAAGCTTGTCTGAATTAAAATAGACTTCATAATACAGTTGGGAGTAATATGCCACGTGCGGTTTGATTACATGCATAACATAGAGCATCATATGCGACTAACCAACACAACTGTTTGTACGACCTACTGTGTTGACCGAGGACATTTTTCCTTCCTTGCGAGCTCAACGTTGAACTCCTCGGCGGCCTCTTTTGCCTTGGTTGCCATTTCCCTCTTTTTCTCGCACTCCCTCTCGCGAGCCTCACGCTCCCAACACATGCACGCCTTGAGATGAACTTTCGTCTCCCATTGTATATGCTCGGTTTGCTTGTCCTTAAAGCGGTCCTCCTCCTGGATCTCACAGGACTTTGTGACGTTCCACTCCTCAAAGTTGAGGGCCCACTGGTCCTCTGGGTGGATCTCAAGATCGATCCATCTGTCATAGCCACATAGGGGTTCCAAGGACTATGAATACACAGGAGAGGTTGTTAGTGCGTACTTTGAAGGAGAAAAAGTAGGGGGGAACAGTGCACCTAGTCCTTACCGGCTGCCGATAGGTGGCGGTGTCTAAACGGCAGTCGGGATAGTGATTGGAGTAGTTTGCGCAACCCCTTCTGCTCACACGCCACGCCTTCACATAGCTAATCTTGTACTTGAATTTCTTCTTGATAGCTACCATGATGTGTGTGGCCTCTATGTCTTTCTTCTCCAGTATCTCTCCATACATCAGATTGGCTATAAAAGCGAACGTTAGGTTGCGATGCCTCGTCAAAACACTGCTGAGAATGCAAAAGTGCGGCTCCACCTTTGACACAATCCAATGAGTCTTATACTTGGGTTTACGTGCGTGCACCCTCCAAGGACAACTGGCCTGCTCGCACTTTACGGTGTACTGCTCCTGGTTAGATTTCACGACCCAAAAAGTCCGCTGCATAGATAGAGCCCACAGCTTGATGGCATCCTGCAGCGATGATTTGTCGATAAACATTAAATGCAACCGAACCTCTGTCCCATGATACACCCTCAGTATCAAATCGGTTCCATTCCTACGGGACGGGAGCTTCATCCTCATACAAACTCTCCTCGTCATCCTCCTGTACAACTTCCTCTTCAGCCCAAGCCGTCTGGTCATCGTATTCCATCTGATGCACTATGTACTCCATATACTCTCCTTCATCGGCTTGTCCTGTTCCCTCACCATGGTGTGACCATTCTCCCTCTCTTCCATGTACCGCATCGGCCTTGTCACAAGCATCTTCCTTCTTTGCGCCAACATGTGGGCAGCCCCGAGCTGCTGGCACCTCTCAGATGATGGCCGTCCACACGACGTTGCACTGCTTCTACTGGGCATGGTTGCACAAGCATCACACACTCGTATCCATGGCGCCGGCACCCTTGCACAAACCACTTCCATGCGATAGTGTGCATCAATATTCTCAACTCTCATCTGATATCCGTGGGAGACCGGCTCCAAAGCCGTTGTATGACGACGTTGCACACCTTGAGGTCTAACGAAAAACAGCGGGTAAGCCAATGCATCACATCTGCGATTCAAGCATTTTCGCCATCCGGGTGTACCAGAGTGCCTTGCGCAAAACTGCTCAAATCCACACCATTTGGACCTTCACAAACGGTTTCAACACCGTATTGCACTCTCAATGTAATGGGTATCAGCACTGCTGATGTCTGTCTGCATATAGTTTTAATTTTGCAACTAATCAAATCGCATGGCACACTACGAAAGTACTAGTGTACTATAATTCACATTTCACCGATCTTTCGCCTGTCGTAACCAACTATACTAACCTCATAGCATTAACTTCCTATCGGCAGACAGCGCACCGATAGCACTATTTTCTCGCTACTCGAGCTGTCCCCTACTGCAAATAATTTCTAATGGTTCGACAATTTACATGGCATATCGATTTAAATGTCTATATACCAGTTACAAATGGTACACATGTTCTTCTAACGTACTAATGACATTATATTCATTCATATTTAATCATAAATATTACGTATTATTGTTTTTTACAAAGCAAATTATGAAATTCTTACAAAAATATTGACTGAATTTTGTAATACCTACAAATTTCTACAGACGATTAATTTGTACGTAACGACTAAATTTTCTACAACTATAATTTTGTATGCATGCCAATTTGCTAACGATGCTAATTTTGTACAACTATGTTCATTAAATTATACACAACTACAGGCTACTACGGCTAATAATTTTCAAAAACTACATTAACTAAAATTTCTATACCAAAGTTGGACTATTTTTGTCTACATCTACAATTTTCTACTCAGACTAACACTAAATAAAATATTTGCTGCATATACAAAATTTTAAATACAAGAAAAAATTACCTCACAATGGTCGCGCTTCTTCCTATCCTCTACTCCCTCTCCTCTTCTCCCCTCCTCCCTCTCTTTTCTTTCTTCTCCTTCTCCTCTCCTCCGTCGTCTCCTTTTCTCTTCTCTTCTGCCCTCTCTTCTATCACTTTTGTTCCGCATGGTCGAGCGGCCTTGGCTTTTATCTGCGCTTCCAGTCGCCCAACCATTTGACGACTGGAAACACAGTTGCCTAACCGATGGGTGACAACAATTGTAGTCGCCCAACCATTCAGCGATTGCAATAATTCGCCTAACGACCAGCGGATTGCTTGCATGTCGCTTGGCCATTGGGCGATTCAGTCGCCCAATGGTTAGGCGACTAGAGCTTATTTTTGAAAAAAAAAATATTCGTGCGGATATATTTCTATTATTTTGAATAAAAATAGATTGTTCATAAAAAAATTTCTCCGAATGCATGACCACCAATTGTTCAAGAGCCTAAGGGCATGTTGATATTGGTTTGTGATTTCGATTTATGTTTAGAGAAGCTTGAAAGGTATTCTTTTGGTATATGACTAATGATTTTTATCTATATTTTCTAACACGGAAGCGGATGGTGGAGACGTCAACGTAGATAGCGTACACGGTTTTGGGCTCGGAAAGTTATTTGGAGAATACGCTTCAAGAGGTCGTTTTGTTTCGATGTTTCACTTTTTGACTTCCGGAGAAGCCAAAAGCAAAAAACCAAAGCTAAAAAGAATAGGCCAACGAACACCTGGCTTCCCAAAGTGGTTTTCCACTCCTCCTGCTTTCGTCTCGATTCGGGGATAAGACAGGACTTACGGGCGTATCACGTACTTTATTCCTCTCGCTCATATCTCACGTACGTATCTCTTCCTCACTTTCCCACCACCCGACCTTCTAAAAGACATTTTTTCGGTCACTATTATTTATTTTCAGACAACATTAGCTACGGCTATATGAACAGGCCCTGACTGAGGGCCTGTTCGGCACATGAGAAGCCGGGTGGCTTTTGGCTTTTGCTACAGTACCCAACTTTCAAACGGAGTATTTTCTCAAGACGGGATCTATAAGTTAAACGTAGTACATGTTAAAAGCCCAACATCTGTACGAGCCAAAATCACAAGTGAGTATCGGTCTCTCCGTAATCTGTACCGTAAACAACTAAAATTTAAAAATTTCAGTCAAAAATCATAAGCCGCGCAAAAAAGAACAGGCCCTGAGCTTGGTACATTTGTGAGCTGTGACGTACGTTCGATTGATGGCGCCAGTAGTTCAGCCGCTGCAGAATTCAGACGTGTGATCCGTATCGTTCGTTGCACCTAGTACCACGCACGGCCCTGAGAGTAATTTCTCCATTAGAGATGGTTGGTGTGAGGGGTCATCTGGTTGGGTGCGACATTACTAGATGTTTGGCAGCTCAAGCTTGTATTCTAAATTTGGTTTCAATGCCATGCATGGTGATGGCGGTGCAGGGCAGGGGACGCGCGGAGCGGCCATCTGACGGGGACACTTGGGTTCTGTGGTTTGTTCACCGTTCAGTTGGCAGATGGGCTCTCCCGGCAAATAGTACATACAACTGCAGAATGCAGTCCCCACGACCTGTGAATTAATCAATGTGGTTTTGTTTCGTAGATGGGATTCTGAGCCTGAGGTGGTGATCATTTGGGTTTATTTTTGGTGGTTTATGGCTGAAAAGCACGGTAGCTGACTGAAAAAATATTATAGCTGACAGAGGCTTATTTAGCATAATTAAATTTAAAAAAATTAAAAAATATAAAAAAAATATGTTAGCCTATTACGTATAATACAAACAAATACAGGAAAAAAAGAACCGGCAAAAAAGCTCAATAAAAAGCCAAAAGTTTAGAAAAAGACGAAATTTATAAATAGTGAAAAATAAGACAGAAACTAAAAACTGAAGCCAAAATGATCACAGCTGAAACCACAATGTTCAGGCAAGCATCTGTCCATCAGTAATCTCCTTCAAAGGGAGTACGACAACCTAGGCGGCAGTGCTTTGCCCTGACATCATCAATCGCCTGGTTTTCTTTTGGGTTTGGTCCTCCCCTAAAACACTGAAAACGAAAACACGCAACCTTTAGGTGTTATTTAGGTTTGTTTGGTTATGTTATGGCTGCACGATTAAGGCCCTGATCAACTTGGTTTTGGCTTCTGGCTTATTTTTTACTATTCATAAGTTTCGTCTTTTTTTGAACTTTTGGTTTTTTGTTGAGTTTTTTTGTCGGTTCTTTTTTTCCCGTATTTGTTTGTATTATACGTAATAGGCTAACATATTTTTTATATTTTTAAATTTTTTTAAATTTAATTATGCTAAATAAACCTCTGTCAGCTACAGTGCTTTTTTCAGTCAGCTATAATATTTTCAGCCATAAACTATGAGCTTTTCAGCCGAACCGATCACCACCTAAGACCACATGTTGCTGTTAAGTAGCGCGGAGTGGAGGACCAAAGTAATGGCCAGTGCTATTTAATATAAATCTTGCATGGATCAGTGGTGGATCGATCTTCTGTGCTCTTGTGGCTCTCGTACGGACGTACGTGCTCAGTGGTGGGGCAGCTCATCAGTAGCCTCAGGTCAGCATCCCTGTGATGATGACAACTTTTTTGTGTTGCCGAAATATGACGCTCGCCATGTCATTTTCGCGAGAGGTCTGGTCTGCGTTCTCGACCACCGTTTGTCAGGATTAATGCTGGGCTGGTATAAGGCTGGCTTTAGATGCTATTCGGTTAGGCTAAAACAAGCTAATTTATTGTTAAAATTATACTGTAATTAACTAAAATTACACTATAGCTGATAGTGGCTTATTTAGCGTAATTAAATTTAAAAAAAATTAAAAATAGAAAAATATATTAGCTCATTATAGACAATGCAAATGAATACAGGAAAAAGAACTAGCAAAAAAGCTCAAAAAATCCAGAAAGCCAGAAAAAGACAAATTTAGGAATAATAAAAAATAAGTCAGAAACTCAAGCCGAAATGAACGTAACTTTAGATTTCATGTCCAAAAATTCCGGCCTCACTTATAAGGCCAAATCTGTCGTGCTAGGCCGAAGGCAACGAGCGCATCGCACAACTCCACTCGTCTGTGACGGAGCAAGGTCCTCGAGAAGCTGGATGTTTATAAGAGAAGTCACAGGTAGAAACTATAATGAACAGACCCTAAAATGAGCCGTTATGCTAGGGATGGTGGGCAGTGCGGTGCGTGTTGGGTGGTGGTTGCGGTTCCAGTTTGCCGCCGCTGGTCAGCTTCGGCCGGGGTGGGCTAGCCAAAGGCATTCCGCATTCCCCTCGTAATTAACTCGGCGCGCCATGGTGAGATGGGATGTTCGAGTGTTCGGTGGGCAGGGGCGCTGTGGCCCTGCACGGGCTTTCATGCCGTGGGGTGGACCTTCCGCTCGGCGGCGGTGCTGTCCCTCGCTGGGAGGTGTCGTACGGCTGTGGTGCGCGCTGCATTGGTGGTGGGAGTGGGATACAGGATTATGGGTAGGGTAAACATTTTCGGTTCGAAAAAATTTTTGGACCCCCTTCAATAAATCCGAAATTCAGAGATTTAAAATTTTCAGCTATTTTTGTAAAAGTTTTGGTCGAAATATTCAAACATCTCATTCGAATTCAACAAATACCTACAATTTCGGTGTCGGTGCCGCCGCCTCCTCCCGCGGCCGGTGCCACCTCCTCCACTTGTAGCCGACGTCGCCTCCCCATTCATTGCCGGCGGCGCCGCCTCCTCCCGCAGCCGGCATTGACTCCCCCTCCTGCAGCCCACACTGCCCACATCTACATCACCTCCCCCTCCCACAGCCGGTGCCAGCTCCCCCCTCCCTTGCTACGCCGCCTCACTCTCGATTGCTACCGACACTGGATCTCGATCTGGATGGGCTGCTCCGTTGCTCATGTATGATGAGGCACGGTTGGATAGGGGGCAGTGGCGAACATAGGAATTTTAGTCTGGGTGTTCAAAGTTACAAAAATATTATTCAACAGAAAACACAAAAATATACAATAATGCAGAAGGAAAATGGGAAACAAAATTTCTTTACAGGTATCTTGCAAGGGACTTAAGAGACAAATACTGATGATATTGGAAACCCATGCATAGATTGGAAACTACGTCAGAAAAATAAATGAAAATTTGACTTTAAGATGCTATAGAAAATGTGCTTTGCACTAACCTGAAACAACAATTTCACCATCAATGTATGTAATGCTCTCCTGGCTGCAAGGCCTACAACGAATCCAAGTTAAACATGTCATGATTGACAAATAATGATAAATCAAATAAAGTGATTTCAATTGAACCAGAGATGAACCAAAATTTGATCAAGCCTGAAGTACATTGGAGTTCTATCAGAGCAATTTTTCCAAACAATTATCTGATGACTGGTAGGGTGCTCCATTTGACAAGGAATTTATTGTATCTGATGCTGAAATTTTCAATTAGCTAATAGTAAAGGCACATCACGACAACAGTAGGTAGTTGTCAAGCATATATGGTGAAAAGACGGGCCTGAATTATTTGAATTGTGCTGCACATCCCAATTCAAGCTATGTGGTTCATCAGTGTGAATTGTGCTGCACAGGGCACTAACATAGCACATAGTTAGGTGCTAGTGAACCACCTTAGGTGCGGCCAAACTAACTTATTTCATGATTTCTAACTTTTGATGTGTTACACTCAGAAGGGTACTCCAACATGCGCCTGCCCTTTGATTCCCGAGATTCCTCCAGGTCCAGGGTCTCTTTGCAGGCGATATCTGAGGCAAGTAAACTCTCCCTTTGAGCAAATCATTTGACAATAATATCAATTGATAATTCTCAGTAGCTCATCATCATCTTGATTGAGGCAATCCCACACAAATATAGTAACATCTGTTGTGAAAATATAATGAAATGGTAAGTCCAAACAGAAACTCAGTTTGTGAATGGATTTTGCATATCTATTTGAGCAATGTATCAACAGCCATGAGTAACAAGTGCGCATCATTGCAACGAGAGCACCCTAATCAGCAAAACAAAGAACAAATTCAACATGGCAAGCGGCGAACGGGCCTCTAGCCTAGCGGTTAAAGCGCCTCAAGAGCACCCCTGTGTCCGGGTTCGACTCGATGGGAGCGAATTTCAGTGGGAAAAATCCTCGCCGCTACCACACCAAAGCACAGGACTAAGGACCTGCCCAGGTCGTTGGCGTTGATCCAAAGGATCCGCCTGGTCGTCTCACAAATCGGGCAATGGTGCCGCTGTGTAAGGGCGGAGCAGGGGTTCGAGGGTTTTTTCGATCTGCGTGAGAAGATCTTCTCCTTATAATGCCTGGGGGGACGTCTTCCCCCGCAGGTCGAGTTTTTTTTAAATTCAACATGGCAAGCGCATAAAAAGAGCACCTAAGAACCATCCAACCGATCACCCAATCTACCCAATCGTCACCATGGCAAGATTTCTCCATGCTTCGACCGCCAAAACGAGCCTAGAACCACTGGAATCACCGTTCCACCCAGCAGATTCCAATCTGCTACCCATGTGCGAGTTTTCAAGAAATCAACCATTCCAACCTAAACCCCCCAATCGACACCGCCGCCAACCGTCCAAGAAGCTGCGAACCCAGCATGCAAGATCTTTGAGCGGAGAATGTTGCCATTGGATTCGGACTTGCGAAACGATGGAGAAGCGATGGAGAAGACACCAGTCAGAGCTTGAGCTGGAGCTCACCATGGCAGGAGACGGGGAGAGCCGGAGAGGAGGAGGTGGGGGTCGCGGCGCGGCGTAGGTGTCCACCGTCCACGACGCCGGTTGAAGCGTGTGGAGCTACAGCTAGAGTCAGAGTGCACGTATCGGCGTTGCAAGGTGGTGGAGGAGTTTGAGGCGAAGCTGCGCGCGCTACGGGAGGAGGAGGCCATGCCACCGCGGCGATGGTGTGGAGCGCGTGGAGGTGGAGTGCTAGGGTTTGCCAGCCGTAAAGCGCAAATGGGATTTGGGGATAAACCAATGGGCATCTCCTTTATGGCTGCGGCTTATATTTTTAGCTAAAATTTTTAAATTTTAGCTGTTCATAATAGAGATTACAGAGAAAGAGATATTTGCATACGATTTTGGCTAAGTACAGATGATAGGTTTTCCATGTGTACTATAATTAGCTTGTAAACACTATCTTAAAACATACTCTGTTTGAAAATTAGGTACTGTAACAAAAGCTAAAAGCTAATTTTAAAAGCCAGATAGAACAGGCCTGCTAAGGGATTGGTAGCCATAGGCAGCGCCACACAGCCACGGCTGGGCTGGGCCGATCGGTGTGCATCACCGCAAATGGGCCAGGCGCACAACACGAGGTCAACCGGCCAGAACTAATTTGGGTTGATGGGGTGTGTACATCGCTAATTTGGTCCATGTAAGTGTGTGTGTGTGTATTATATCTTATATATAATGGATTTTTACTAAACATTTTGGGTGTTTAGCTGAATGCTTATGAACTATTGTAGATCTGTCCCTGACAGGGGGTTAGATTGACAGAGATGGTGAATGAGAAGGAAGGGAAGGAGGGGGAGTACTCGGCTTGGGGAAAACCTAGCCGCCGGCTGCGCCGCTGTGAGACGCGATTAGGGAGGAACTGAGAATCGGGGTCGGGGGTTCGGGGGGCCGAACAGGTGTATCACCTTTGCGTCTTGCGCAGGAGGCCAAGAGCCTTATTGGGCCGAGTTTTTTTCAAAATGGGCTGAATTTTTGGGCCGATATTGTATTTTTCTGAGATGGGCCGAGAAATCCAATTTTCGCCGAAATTCAGGAATTTCGGTCCGAAATTGCAGTCCTTGATTACGGGCACATTCAAGTCCCGAAATTGCAATCCCTGATTACGGGCACATTCAAGTCCCGCGGAGGGCTGCCCCATCATCATCTACAACATCCATGCTCTCCAGGAGAGGTTCTACTTCGACGACGACGTCCTGCCATGCCTCGAGACCGGGATACCTCTCCTGCTGCAGCGCCTCCGCCAGCTCCCCGACGCAGACAATGTGCGTAGCAGCAGCCGCTGTGTAACACCCCCGTTTCTGGAAGGAACAGGAGCGTCACTAGTCCATACCTACCCAGGAGTTTGGTTACGGACCGAACAAGTATCACGCCTGCTTACGAACATTTAAGAAATATTAGCTTGATTGAAATAAAACCTAACGGTCAATTTTGACAAATAAATGGGCGTGCAAGCCCAAAAGTACTTACATTGCAGAAGAACCGCAAAAGCACCACAGGAAAGCCTGAGTGCGGTCGCAACCCTAACACGAAATCTTGAATTGCCTTCTTTTCTTCGGTATCGTGAAATTTTGCAAGTCTGAGTACTCTAACCCGTGACTCAAGAAATCGCAAGGGAAACCCTAACTTACTACTTGCACGGATCAACAAAGGAAGGGAGTATACTTGGTTTATTAACTTTGAGTGGATGCAGTTTTATTTGCAAATATTTTGATAAAACGGACCCAAAACTACTCCTCAAGACCTCAGGGGTTTTCATGAAAGGTTAATTAACCAACTGAACAAGTTAAAGCATGTACAAATCTACTTAAGCTTCTGGAATCACCCAAGTGACACAGCTCCAATAACCGGGAGCACGGCGTATTCGAATACCATTTATTTGACTCTGCAGAGTTTGCTCAGCTTTACCCACATGATCCCTTAACTCTTTGCTAAAGAGTTAAGAAAGCCAGGTCGTTTCACTGCTCAATTCTTTATATAGGCTCTACCCGGTAGAATTCACTCGGGTCTGGCACAATAAAACTCCCGTCCGCTTCGAGTGAACTCTACCGTTGTTAGGCACCTGCAACACGGCCTACCTAACCTCGCTTTCTCAACACCAAGCCTTCTCCACACCTGTAGAGTTTCAATCGAGTTGAGCAACTACTAAACCAGTGTTGACAAGTCAACTCCTGTGGTTGAGCGATCACCATGTCATTTGCTTAGCGTAAGGGTATAGTCCTTATATTTTCACATGGCCCGCAACCTCGCCAGGCCCGCGACCCAACCTAGGGTAAGCGGTGGGCGAAAGCCGTCTCGCGACGCCCCACAACACCCTTACCCTAACTTCAATCCAAGGGTAAGAGATGGGCGAAGACTATCTCGCAGCTCTTCCCCAACCCTTACCCTACCTTGTGCACGTCGGCACTCTCCGCTCTAGGGCACGGTGTCCCATACCACCCTACCCTAGAGTCGGGTTTGCAAATTCTATTGGCCCGCGGCCACGACCTTACTAGTGTAAAGACTTTGCATGATAATAATAACCTACAGTTATCTAGATTAACAGATAATTAATTCTAGGGTTACAAAGACATGGCTACGAGTTTAACATGACATTTGTCGGTGGTAGGTTTATCTACACAGCATGTCATTCTAAACATTTTATTTTACTTTGAACTAGCATTTCACAACTAGCATAATGCAAATAGCATAATAACATAATTTAGATGGCATGGGATTGCAACATGGTCAAGGACTTGTGACTTGCCTTCGACAAACTCGGTGACTTTGGAAGCTTCGGAAGCTTGGCCCTGACCTTGCACCGACACCTTCGAGAACTTCGAATCTAGCGCAAACACACAAAAATAAAATAAGTCCGGCTTGAGCCTAATCAAGCGAGGAAAATAAATCTATGAAAAAGGAGTAAATTGCATAAATATTCAAATGAGGGATTTTTGAATTTTTCAAGGATGAACTTGGTGAAATGGAGGCCAAAAATGGATTCAGGGCATCAAAATGAGCAAGGTGGTGAGATTTGGGATTTTTTGGGATTTTCTGGGATTTAATTGGATTTTCTGGCTTTTTGGAAAAAGATAAATCTCTGGGAAAATGCTATGAACAGTGACGGCCGGCTGTTGCTCTGCCGTGCCCGGCAAGGAAGCGGCTCCACGCGCCGAAGGCCAGTGCAGGCCATGCGCGTGGCGACTCGGTGCGCCGAGCAGCCGAGAGGCCACGGCCCACTGCGCGCGCGCTCACCGAAGGGGATGGCGGCACGCGCCCGGATAAGTGGTGGAGATGCCGAGGCGGTGGGTGGCTTGAATTGGCCGGATCGAGATCGGACGGCAGGAAGTGGTCACCAAAAATCGGGTTTTAACGCCGCGCGAGGGATTCGAACGCGGGTGGGAGCGGTGAGAGTGGGCGCTGCTAGCCACTGGGCTAGCTGGTGTTACCCGACAAAGGGAGGGGTATAAATGTAGATGAGTCGAGCGGCAGCAGGGGACCGAAACAGAGGAAGTCAGGGCGGTGGACGGCGGCGGTGTGGCCGGCGAAGGGCGACCGGGGAGGTGTCGGTAGCGGGCAAAATGGGGCCCTTGCGTCACGGGGAAGGCGATGGGGGTGTCGGCGGCGTCCGGGGATTACCGGAGAGGGGTCGGCGGCGTGCGGCGGTGGCGGTGGCGGTCTCGGGTGAAGCTCGACGCTGGCGAACTGCAGGCCCAGAGGAACTCGGCCGATGGTGTGGTTGGCTTCGCCGGGTCCTGAGGAGGGTGTGGGAGCAAGTAATTTAACTGTGGTGGCTCGGAGTGGCGGATTGATTGGCGGCCGGCTGTGGAGAAGAAACGGGGCACCGACGAGGTAGAGGGCACCGGAGTTCAATCGGCCGGGGTGGGAGCGAGAGCGGGAGCTAGCGGTGCGGAGGAAAGCTTCGGCTGGGCTTTATATGAAGCGGGGATGGCTTGGCACTGAGGGAGGGGGATGGCTTCCGGCGGAAGGGAGAAAAGGGGAGAGAGAGAATGGACGACCGAGGCGACCGCGGGCGGTTGGGGATGCGACGAGAGGTGCAGGCGACGTGCGCGCGTAAGCGGGGCCAGAGGCAGGTGCGGCTGACGCACGCGAGTGGTGGCGCGAGGGGAGTACGCAAGCGACTGCAATGGGCGGAAGCGCAAAATGCGGGAAAGGAGGAGAAACCGGGACTGACAAGTGGGGACAATGAGGGGACGCGATGACGCAGGCCGCAGCGACGTCACGCGGATGTGACCAGACGGCGAAGGCGCGGTGCGGTCGGGAGGGAAAACCGGCGAGGCGAAACCGCGGGCGGGGCGCGCTCGCGCGTGCAGGCGCAGGCGGTGAGAGGAGGAAGGGTCGCACAGCGCGACGCAGGAGGGAGGCGGGGGGGGGAAGCAGGGGACGCCAAGGAAAAGGAGGAGGCAGAGAAGGAGAAATGCGCCAACAAAACGAAGAAGGCGCAAGGCCAAAAAGAGAAAGCGGAAACGGGAACTTTCCCGAAAGGAAAGTTGCCGAAATTCACTCAAAATTCAGGAAAAGGCTCAAAATTTTGAAATTTTTAGGGGTGTTTCACGCTGCCTGTCGATTTCTACTATCGTGCGCCGAATCCTTGTTGCTACCGCTCGACTCCTTGTGTGTTGCGCAGATCACCATTGCCTTCCGGATGATGGGCGTGGAAGCGCTTCCATAAGCAATTGCTCCAGCTTCCAATGGTCAGCGTGATCTGTGTGAATGATAGGATATGTCTAACTCAAGTTCCTTTCAGGCCCAAACAAGGCCTTAGTTTGTGTGAGAGAGAGAGGGGGCTGTGCGTGTGGTTGTGGAATTGCCCAATTTTAGGTTTTTCGGTCGATATACCCAAGTTTTCATGGTGAGCTGTTTGATTATGGCCCTGTTTGTTTTCACTTAAGATTATTATAATCTAGCTTATAGGTGGGGATCATATAAGCTAGCTTATAATAAACTAGTGGGAAATAAGCTGTCAGGTGTTTGGCAGCCTGGATTATCAAAGTTATGGATTGTTGTATTCGAATGTTTAAAGACTGCAATGCCCCGGGGGAGAGGCACGGAGTTGGGGTTGAATGAATGGCAAAGGTGGGTAATATTCCTAAAGTTTTATGGTCATTAAGATAAAAGGTGGATCTATAAGCTGAAATAAGCTTCTTTTTTGAGCTTATTAGATTACAATAATTTGGGCTATTAGATTATAATAAGTTACCTTATAATTGGTTGTTTGTTTCACTTATGATTTATAAGCTAGATTATAATAATCATAAGTGGAAACAAACAGAGCCTATGTAGGTTGTCCGAGCGAAGGTGAAGACGACAAGACGATAGTTCGGACTAAGGACGGGATTCCTGAAGCGCGGCATGCTGTTATTGTTGATGATTTAGGTCCCGCTCATTTCGGTTTGAACTTCTGACTTCTGGTTTATTTTTCACTATTCAACAATTTCGTCTTTTTCTGGTTTTTTAGCTTTTTTGTCGGTTATTTTCCCCGTATTCGTTTGTACTGTCCGTGACGGGTTAACATGTTTTTTCTATTTTAAAATTTAATTACGCCAAATAAGCTATAGTTAGGTACAATATTTTTTCAACCTGTTACAATACTTTCCAGCCATAAGCCACTCAAAATAAACTCTTTTTGAGCAGTGCAATCATAAGGGCGGCATGTTGTCATTGTGGATGATTTAGTGCAATCCCCGGGGGGGGGGGCCTAGATATCGCGCTATTGCCTATTCGATTGCTTTGGCATGTACTACCAGTTAATGCTTCTATGACTTAGCCTTTAGTTACGTTTGATTTTTTTTTACGTCCACATCAACGGGGAGTGAATCCTCAGCCATTCCGTTGCGATGGCAGAGGGGTACAGTTTCGTGCCATCATTTGTTTTCTAGTTATCCGACAAAAAACATGCAACGCCTTCCACAATGTTCATTTGATCTGAATCCACATTTGACACTATTGTCAGCAGGCTATAGTTCTGTAAATTGGAAAGAAACATTTGTTGCATTCCCTTGCCAAAGCTGGTCTAACAAGAGTTAGTGGCATGTAATTGTTCACACAGTTGAATTGACACACGTCAAGTGTTAATGATATGCAGTTCATGGACTTTTGGCAGTAATGCTGCCTTTTGTTGCTTTT
This sequence comes from Dendrocalamus sinicus, assembly GCA_036346575.1. NCBI lineage: Eukaryota > Viridiplantae > Streptophyta > Magnoliopsida > Poales > Poaceae > Dendrocalamus > Dendrocalamus sinicus. Next base: position 4,461,660 of record CM070656.1, on the reverse strand, counting down.
GTCACGAATATTTCCATTCTATCCGACTGTTTTTTGCAGAAAGTTCTGGCTGCTCAAGGTGCCGCAAAAGTTAGCGCCTATGTGACTCATGCTGTGTTCCTAAGCAGTCGTATGAACGCTTCATGCCAACTAATTCTGGTAATTGGTGGTTTCTCCTGTCACTAATTTTCAGCTATTGAAACTTCTAGTTGCTCAGAGTTCGCTTCACGCTTATGAGCTCGTCATAGTTAAATTTTAGTCTAGGGTTCACCACTGACCAGCGCATGCGGCATAGGGCTGGGCAATAATGCTATTCTGTAAGTATATTTCACCTGTCATTTTGGTTTATACTTGTACTGTCTACAGTAATTAGCTTTCAAATAGTGCATTTTTCAAAACGAGATCAACAGAAAGATTATAGTAAAAAATGTACTAAGTTCAGCTGTATTGATTAAAATCATATACACCTATTTTTTTGTATGTACTACCTCTAATAAATAAATAAAATTTAAATATTTAAATCATAAACCATCAACAAAAAAACCCACCCTACTCTTCCCTCTCACGTTCAGAAGTTCAGATAGAAAGCGCGTACTGACGTACATTTCCTTTATTTCAAGTGCAGTGCAAAGTTAATATACTGTTGGTCTGTTTTTGAGAACGATGTATCTATGTGCGAGACCTTTCGTTATAGTACAGACATGTCTAGCTCGCCAGAAGGCCCTAAGAAATGCCCAGTTTCCGTACTCATGTAGTGTGATATGTGAACAGTATCAGTTCATGTAATGAGCTTTTAAGTCATTTCTTGTATACTCTTTTCACTTTTAGCTGAAAGTATTCCTTGTGTACATTGTTTTGAAGTACTCTGTTTGGATGGAATTTCCTTGTCGTGAAACTATTCAGTCGGTACTCTGTTTTCTGATAAATGGTCGAAGAAGGTGTAGCTACAATACCAGGTAGGAGGTACTGGGTGGGATCTTTTTGGCTGCACTTAATGCTTATGGCTCCGGATTGATGACTTTTGGTTCTAGCGCGCATACTTGTGCAAACGAATTGAATACCGATAAGTCACTTCGAAAAGACTGTCCTGACAATCCGCTTCAAAAATACGACGGAGAAATCATCCTATTTGTTTGTTCAGCAAAAACCATAACCTGAAAAGAAGGTGGCTATTTTTTGTGAGAATTGCATATCGGGCATGAGTACATGGGTCTCTTCTTTTTGGCTTTTTATAGCTTTTGGCTTTGGCTTCTCCCCAAGGAGAAACAAACGGAATGACTTCTTAAAGCCCCTTCTCCAAATGGCTTCTCGAGTATAAAACCGTGTGTGTCATTCGTCGCCGTCTCAAAAAGCATAAACAAAATCTATCAGCTGTAGCCCAAAAGAAGTCCGCTGCCTCGGTTGTAGAGAGACTGAAGAGAGGGGGAAGTGGGGGCGTTTCCTGTTTGGTGTGGGCAAGTCGAGTCTACAAAGTGGAGCCAAACACGTAGGCAGATAGGGGTGGCGGTGGCGCTTTTCACCAAACCCTAGGTCAAGCTTGCGACGATGACGACGGAGGGTAGTATCAATTGTGATGGTAGACGTGCGTGGTGGTTGTACCGATAGATGCTCGCGGTAGCGGCCTAGCGCTACGGTTGCACGGTGGCGGCAGGGTGCAGCAGCGAAGGCGGCGGCAGGTGCGCTTGGTGGTTTTATGAGATTGTGTGATTATTTCATAACAGGGATCAATAGGAGAGACAAGTTTAGAAAGGGAGCTCGTGGTCGTGGGGATGGGTACCGAGTGGATGGCCACGTCTTGCATGATTGTTAGCCAACCTGGCAAATAGCCCACCCTGTACGTACACCAAGAGTACTCAGGGTCGGTTTGTTTATATTGGCTGTAGCCAATAGCATTTGACTGAAAATAAATAGTAGTATCTAAAGAAATGACTTTTAAAGTAGAGCGTGAGTGGTAGGAAAGTGAGGAGAGATGTATGCGCGAGATGAGAGCAAAATGAATGGCTATGTGATGCATCTATGATCTCTTGGATTATCTCTGGAACGAGAAAAACCCGCATTGAGAAGCCATATATCAATATTGGCTTCTGTCTTCTTCAGACCAAAAAAAAAATAGAAACATAATCTAATATGAACAGGAGGAATAGTATTATTGAGGGCCAATAATGGGTGAGTTCGGATCGGCTTAAAGCTGGCTTATGTTCGTACTATCTATAGTAATTAACTTTTAAACGGTGCGTTTTTTTAAGACAGTGTTAATGGGAAAATTGAAGTAAAGTGTATTGAATTCAGCTGTACTGGCTAAAATCACATACGACTATTTTTTTGTACGTACTAACTTTCACAAACGGCCATAATTCAAATATTTAAGTTATAAATTATAAGTTATCAGTAAAAAAAATTCACCCTGGAAGCCTGGCTGCCTGGAAGTGGGGCACCGCATCCGCACGATCCTTTCGGCTTCGCCACGGGCCCCGGTAACTTGTCCAACTACAACGAAGCTGTGTCAAGAACACGCGTACGAGAACAAATGCCACAATCGGAACCATTTGGCATTTCTCACTTCCACAAGACAGAAAAACTATCCAGCCTTCTACTCCACCTCATCCTATTGCAACCTCCATCTGACATGCTCATGTTTAGTACAGCTAATAAATGGTAGCTATGATAAATAATTTTTAGCTAAAAATAAATAATAGTAGTTAAAAAAATTATTTTTTAGGAGACGCAAGCGATAAGAGAAAGTGAGATGCATATGCGAGACGAGAGTGAGAGGCGTTAGATGTGTAATACTCTCGTGATTCTCTGCATTATCTCTGAAGCGAGACGAGAGTAAGAAAAGTGAGAAAATCACTTTAAAAAACCGGATATTCATACTGGCTTATGGTTTCTTCAAACAGAACAAGCATAAACCAACCAATATAAAAGCCCTAATTATTTCAAGCTGTTACAGGCTTACAGTAATGGAGCATCGACAACTCAAAATACTACAAAGCTGTTAGTGTCCGATGCAGAGAGAGAGAGAGAGAGAGAGAGAGAGAGAGAGAGAGAGAGAGAGAGAGAGAGAGAGAGGATTTATTTTTTTCAAAAAAACGAAGAGCCTTAGATGTACCACCTGAAATGCCAGTATTTCGTGACATGGACTTTTACGAAAACTGACCAATGCAAGTACAACCAAAATGGGGGAAAACATATGATACGACCGTTTTTTGTGTACATATGCATATAGCAGAGGCATGTTTATTCACCCAGTGACAATGGTAGAGATGAAACAATGATCTCTGTAAGCAACCGAGGAGCTCATCAATGAACAAACCCTACATGTTATGAGTTACAAAATTGATGCCGCTGTAAGAATCCATGTTCGCAACTATGACCTGTCATTAGTGTGGTTTTGGTACATAGCCATCTACCGCAAAGTTCCGTGTCGCTGCAGGTAATGCCAGTCGCATGCCATCAAGTTCAGGTCTCGCTATTACTTGACAGCCAAGACGAGACCTGAATGCAGTTCAAGCATTTGATTCCAGATTAGGAAGATGAAACACTCACAACCCAGCTTTCATATGACTGAAGGTTATGCAGCTAGGATGGTATTTACATATTTACAAATTAACTGTATGGTTATAGTCCAATCAGCTATTTGATCATGTTAGTAAAGTTGGATTTAATTTCAGTTCTTCATGCACATAAGGCAGCATAGGTTTTGTAGAGTCATCATGACTATTAGGAAAACAATTGAATCCTGTATTCACTCTCTTCTTTCCCCTCTCCTTAAGAGGCTCCCAATTCTGTGTTCTCTTCCTCAACTCACCAACCTTGGTCATCAGCTACGGGACAAATTCTGGCAATAAACCCAGGGCACAATTCATAGGTGGGTCTAAGATATTTAATATGTTGCTTTGCACCATACTCAGATAGCAAGAATTGAGGGATCATGAAATAAGATGGATAATTAAAAAAAAAATCCTTTAGGAGAGCTTCACTTACGTTTCTGTGAGCCCAAATGCAAGGTCCAGCATATCATTTTCTTCATCTGTTGGATCTTCTAACTTGTTATAATAATTTACATCCTGGATAAGTTTGAAAGTGCTAGTCAGTAGTACTTCAACATCTACAACAGGATTAAAATTTGCAAAGGTTTATATCTAGAGCATACCATGAGTATAACATGGCAAGTAGAACACGCAAGTGAGCCTTCACAAGCTCCTGCGGTAACCAAAATACCAGGCAAGGTTATTAACTACAGTTGAAAATCAGTTGACAGAATATATAGAGACTAAATAAAATACCCTTTATATACATCTAAGATAGTAACATCATGTAAAAGCCAATGCATGACATGTCGATGGGGTGTCAGGTGATTGAACATAATTGTTTTTGTTTAAAAAAAGCTGTTCTTACCAGCTAGCAAGTACTGACTGCAGGATTATACAGGCAGCAAAAGATACTACATATGAAAACAGAAAATAGCACAGGTTTGATAATAAAATTGTAACCTTCAAGTTCTATGTCATTTTCATGAGCAGCTTCTAACATGGACATTCCAACAGGAACACTGATCGTCTTCTCTGTGCCATCGTTGTTGACAAATGTTACAGAGATTCTGTGCAGTACAGAGAAAGATGCCCTTGTCAGAAGACTACTTCCTTACCCCAAAGTCAAATAATTGCTTAAAGCTGAACAATAATATTAGGTAAAACCGATCAATAAGGCAGCTATTTCCTCTAGATGTGGGAAGGTGCAGCCCCTCAAAAGGTGAGAGAATGTTAACAAAAAATCACATTAGAAAAGATCTGGAGTAAGACACCGCTGAGTCCAATGATACAAATATAGCTAAGTGTTGAAGTTTCATGCTAAATGAAAAAAAAATTTGAAAGAGGAGACGAATAGACTCACTTCTCCTTGTCCTGACCGCCTTCATGGTGATCACTACTAGTAGTTGCCGTGGAGAAGAGGATGTTCTTCTGAAAATTTATAGACCAGTGTTCATTATACATAAGAAACTTAAAAAATTATAAATCATCACTTCTGGAGGTACAGAACTGTTTTCAGCAAAAGGCAGTGTTTGCAAATACAAGTGGCGGTGGAAAAACAATGTGCAGGTAGAGAAAAATCTATCTTTTCTTATAGTCACTTCAGAATGCCCAAAAAAAAAAAAACCCTGAGAACTGAATCTGAAACAGGAAGAATTCCTATGCATACATCATGTATCGAAAAGCAGTTATATCCATGACTCAGTTATATTCTAAGTGACAGCAGATACAAGGCGCATGTTCATCTAAGTTCTCCGCTCGGATTTACTACAATGATGGTACAATAGGACTAACCGCTGGGGCCAAATGCCGGCTCAGTTGACCTCGGTAATAATTGCTTCTCTTGCCCAGCAAGTTGCCTGCTGCACAAAAGTAATCAACAAGAATAAATAAGCCATATATAAACTCAGGAGCATTTCAAGACCAGAACAAAAGAAACATGACTCTCAACTCCGCAATTATCTAGCATCGACAATGACTATGTAATAAGCATTGGGTGCAAGCACAGATTACTTCACGCAAACGGCATACATCACATTTATCAATGGATCATTCTTAAACCATTCTGCCACAGCATAAGGTCAAAGACAACACTTATTTTAGCCTGACTACTCAGCAATAATCCATAAAGGTACTATCAAAAAGAGGAGCAAGAGAAGGGGAAAAGATACCAACCAGCTCCAGTATCGCGCAGAAGGCGCGCCCCGAGCTGGGAGATCCTGGAGAACATCGCAGCAGAAGAGCCTACTACCTCTGAACCCTAGAACAATTCAAGAAACCACGAATCAGCACCACAACCGCGGGGCTAGGCGAGAAATTACCGCGAAGAAGCGAGGGATAGTCCGGCGATAGAAAAGATGGAGCAACCGAGGCGACGAACCTCCCGGAAGCGGTGGGAGCCACGGGTCTGCTTCCACGACGGCGGGGAGGAGGGGGGAGGAAGACGACGACTGGGGCGGGGAGGCTGAGCTGAGCTGAGCTTTGGAGGCTCGAATCACCACCGCCTCCGGTAATCGTGGGCCGCAAGAATAGGCCCATAAAATAGTTTCATGGGCCGAAAAAGCCCATTACCCACACTACCCAATCTATAAGTACTTCGAAGAACCCACCCCCTCCCCCTCCCCGTCCGCCGCCACAGAGGGGGACGCCGCCTCCCTACGCCCTCTCTCTCCTGCCGCCGCCTCGTCGGTCCTCGTCCTCCGGCCGCCTCGCGACGTAAGTAACGAGCGTTCTGCTTCGTTCCCTGCTTGCGTGTAGAGTATTATGTCTCGTCTGCCCATGACCCTTGGCGGATGTTGGTATGGAACCTGTGGTCGTGTAAATCTGCCGGTTAATTTAACTTTGTCCATGCTCGTTCTTGGTCAAAGCTGCGTGCAAAGTTTGCAGAGGAAGCAGGTGTTTTCCTGTTTTGTGATCTGCCCCTCGTATCGCCTATGACTCGTAGCAGGCGGCTAGATAGGCTTTCTTGGTTTTTTGCAATATTTATTTGATCAGTGAATTTTAGCGACAGAATAGCTGCTGCTAGGTTGTGACTACTGACAGTGAGATCAGGTATAGGTAGAGTGCGCAAGTTCGAGCTGTACCAAACTGGAGTGGTAGCCTAACTGTACTTCTACTGCTGTCATATTGCTTTTCGTATGTCAAGTTTGTACAATGGATCAAGCTTAAGACGCTCTAAAGAATGCAAAAGGTTATGTAATGCGTGTTATCGCGCTGCCTCCTGTGGGAGGCTGTTGCTGATACATAGGTTTATGTGCTTTTGCTTTCCGGTGTATTGTTGTGTGGCGTGTTTAGGGGTCTCGTGTGGCTTGGAAGTGTTATAGTACTGTAGTTGCTACTTTGTGCTTAAACCTGTTTAAGATTCAATTAAAAAACTGAAGGTTTCCCCTTGGGTATAATTTCACACAATCAAGTTTGCATTGTATCAACCATTGATGAAACAATGAAACTACAGGCGTTGATCAACAGCGTCTTACTGTATTAAGTTACAAATTGGTTTTTTTAATTCATTCTCTATTATTATCAGTTGAATGATTGCTATATTGGTTCCCCAGTCATGTTTTATTGGAATCTTTCTTATTGCTTCTTATTATGCTGTGTTGGCCTTACCTGCAATTTTTTTTTATCACGGGAATAGGTAGCGAAGCTTTGTATCAACAAGATGGTGCAATACAACTTCAAGAGAATCACTGTTGTCCCTCCTGGGAAGGACTTTATTGACATCATCTTGTCCCGCACTCAGAGGCAGACACCAACTGTTGTCCACAAGGGATATGCTATCTCCCGCATTCGCCAGTTCTATATGCGCAAGGTTAGGTATTCCCAGCAGAACTTTTATGAAAAGCTGTCCACCATCATCGATGAGTTTCCCCGACTGGATGACATCCACCCTTTCTACGGTGATCTCCTTCATGTGCTCTATAACAAGGATCACTACAAACTTGCCTTGGGCCAGATCAACACTGCTAGAAACATCATTGCAAAGATCTCTAAGGACTATTTGAGGCTGCTCAAGTATGGAGACTCCCTGTACCGGTGCAAGTGCCTGAAGGTAGCTGCACTAGGTCGCATGTGTACTGTTATAAAGCGGATCAGTCCTAGTTTGGCATACCTGGAGCAGATCAGACAGCACATGGCCAGGCTTCCATCCATAGACCCAAATACCCGGACTATATTGATTTGTGGCTATCCAAATGTTGGGAAGAGCTCTTTCATGAACAAGATTACAAGGGCAGATGTGGACGTCCAGCCTTATGCTTTTACAACAAAGTCCCTGTTTGTTGGCCATGCAGATTATAAGTATCTGCGGTACCAAGTGATTGACACTCCAGGTATCCTTGATCGGCCTTTTGAGGACAGGAACATCATAGAAATGTGCAGTATCACTGCTCTTGCCCACTTGAGGGCTGCTGTGCTGTTCTTCTTGGACATTTCTGGGTCTTGTGGGTACAGTATTGCTCAGCAAGCTGCACTCTTCCACAGTATAAAGTCCTTGTTCATGAATAAGCCTCTAGTCATTGTGTGCAACAAGACTGACTTGCAGCCTCTTGAAGGGCTTTCTGAGGAGGACATGATGCTGGTAATGGAGATGAAGGCAGAGGCTATGAAGACTATACCTCAAGGTGGAGATCCTAATGAAGAGGGGGTTTTATTGACTATGAGCACTTTAACAGATGATGGCGTGATAGCTGTTAAAAATGCTGCCTGTGAGAGGCTTCTTGAGCAGAGGGTGGAGATCAAGATGAAATCAAAGAAGATCAATGACTGCTTAAATAGGTTTCATGTTGCTATGCCAAAGCCTCGTGACAACAAGGAGAGGCCTCCTTGCATCCCTCAGGCTGTTCTGGAAGCTCGAGCAAATGCTGCTGCAAAGGAAAAGAAGAAAGTGGAGAAGGACCTTGAGAATGAGAATGGAGGTGCCGGGGTCTATTCTGCTAGTCTTAAGAAGCACTATATATTGGCCAATGATGAATGGAAGGAAGATATTCTGCCTGAGATATTGGATGGGCATAATGTTGCTGATTTTCTGGATCCAGATATCTTGGAAAGGTGTGAAGAATTAGAAAGAGAGGAGGGTCTTCGTCTCGAAGAGGAAGCTGCGCAAGATGCTTTCCAGATTGATGGCCATGATGAATTGACTGCAGAGCAGCGTGAAATCTTGGCTCAGATTAGGAAGAAGAAGGCATTGCTCATTCAAGAACATAGAATGAAGAAGAGAACTGCAGAAAGCCGTCCTATTGTTCCTAGGAAGTTTGACAAAGATAGGAAATTCACAACTGATAGAATGGGCCGGCAACTTTCCTCTATGGGCTTGGATCCTAGTGCAGCTGTGGACCGAGTTCGCAGCCGGTCAAGAGGTCGTAAGCGTGAGAGGTCACTGAGCAGAGCTGATGGTGATGATATGGAGATCGATGGCCAGCAATCCAACAAGAAACTGCGGGCAAGGTCAAGGTCTAGGTCAAAGTCACGACCACCTGAGGAGGTCGTACCAGGAGAAGGATTCAGGGACTCCGAACAGAAGAAGAAGGCGATCAAGAAAGCCAAGGACTCAGTGAAGAAGAGGAACAAGGAGGCTCGCCGTGGAGAGGCGGACCGTGTCATCCCCACCTTGAAGCCAAAGCATCTGTTCTCTGGAAAACGATCTATTGGGAAGACAAGCAGGCGATAAGTCAATCAACACTGCTACTTGGCATCACTGGATCAGGTATGACATTGTACTTCAACACTATTCATGTGCACAGAACTCATCCCTCATAATTCACAATTATTTTTTTTATGTTGTCATTGTGGGTTGATGTTGAACTTGTCTACTCCTTTTGCTGCAATTTTGGTACAGGAAGGCTTCATTGTCCGATCTGCAGGACTTGTTTTACGCCGAGACGCCATGCTCTATATGTTAGAAGTCTGGCTTGCTATCTCTCGCGTGTCGTCTTGTGAGAATAGTTTTGTTCTACCTATGGTTTAGTTTGCGTTAGTACAGAGTGGTGTTTGTTTCGTTTAGTGGTATTAATGTATTCAATCCGACTTCTTGCTTTCCGTTCTTTTATATGGCTACTATGATATTCCAGTCCTGTTCTAGGTATTTGAAATACAAAGGTATGACTTGCGACTCCGTGCCGTAATATTTACTTTGCCTCGCTCCAATTTGTGATCTGGTTTGTGCTTAGCACATCATATTACGGTGGTGATCGGTTCGGCTGAAAAGCTCATGGCTTATGACTGAAAACACTGTAACTGGCTGAAAAAAGCACTGTAGCTGACGGAGGTTTATTTAGCATAATTAAATTTAAAAAAAATTAAAAATATAAAAAATATGTTAGCCCATTACGTATAATACAAACAAATACGGGGAAAAAAGAACCGGCAAAAAAGCTCAACAAAAAATCAAAAGTTCAGAAAAAGATGAAACTTATGAATAGTAAAAAATAAGCCAGAAGTCGAAGCCGAGTTGATCAGGGCCCTGCTGTTACTGATTGCTGAACTGCCATGTTCTACTACCATGGTTGTCTGCGGTTCGTGTCAGGTTACCTCGATGCTTGAATTTTCAACCGTTTTTCTGTTCCCTTTGACTACTTTTGAAGTAGCTATATTATGGTATATCCTGTCTAATTTCTCGGTATGCTTCTGAAGCAAGAACACGCGGCTGTAAGCCTTGGCACATGTTAGCTTTGAGAAAAAATGGAACTAGGAAAACTGAATGACTTGGGACAAATTAGACCTGAAGGAAGCCAATAGAGCGGTTTCGCCGACATGGCAGTGACCGCAACAGCAACAGCCATTGCGCAACAGACCAAATTAACTCTCAATAGAGGGGGGACATTCTGAACCCGAAAACGAAGTGTTAGTGTATAAATGGCATGCACACAAACAAGAGACATGTCACAGCATGCAGATTCTGGAAATCTATTATTTCCGGCCAATTCTACGCCCATAGGAAGGGAAGTTGGAGAATCAATTTTAGATGGACAAATTGAGCTAACTGTTCTACACACACAAACACTGGATTATGGACCACGGCCAGCCACAAGCATCAAGACAGCTGCACAAGTCGCAGCGGTTCGTAGGTCCAGCAAGGAGAAGACTTATCCAGACTTTCTTAGCCGAACGCCCGTTATTTTTGGCTGATAATTTATGGCTTATAACTTATCGTGAATGAACAAATGTGACGACTTCTCTGCCGCCGTTTCAAAGCGATTTATTGGTTTATTGGTTCGCTTGCACAAGTACTTACGCTATATCAAAAGTCATCAGCTGCAACCGAAAAGAACACACCCGAGAGCTAAGTCCTCATGGCAAGAACGAACGACACATCCAATTTTGGGTGAGACTGTGTGAAGCTGGTGGGGCGACGGCACCGGAGAAGAAGAACTAGTGTGCGCAAGAGCAAGGAGACGTCAAGGGGAGTCCTCTGGTGGGGTTGGCACGTCCGAGGGAGCCTGAGGTGGCGGGGCGATGGCAACAGCGCCAAAGAAGAAGCAGCTGATGGCGACGGCGCTCCATGGTGAAGAATCGGCTAAATTGGAGCGGGGGTTAGATAGAGGGGACAGTGGATGCAGTTTTGGTGTGAGGAATTGCGGAGAGGCTCACAGAGAATGAAGAAATTGTGGTGGCGGTGGTTTGAATGGAGTCAGGGAAGACGGCAAAATCCTAGTGAAAAGCTATGAGAATTGCAAAATTGGTTGAGGGGAAAAGTTAATGGTGTCTGGGAACACGATGTGATGCAAAAATTCAAAGGAAAGGGCGTGGCTTGTTGGAGGTCTCTGGGCTGAGGAGCTCAGTGTCGCTACCGCTGAGGCAGAATGCCACCTTCGATGACTTCGTGTTTGTTGTTTCCTTAAAAAATTACGCATGGTGCATGGGGAGTATGTATGATGACGCGGTAGTGTTGTATGCTGTGACATGTGAAAATACATCTAGAGCAATCTTGGCTATCATCCACCCATGAGCAAGTCGTATTCACCGTTTTAGGTTTTCAACCCGTTTTTGGTGCAATCTGCTTAAACGAAAAAGGTTAAAACTTTGGCAATAATTTTCTTAATTATTGATTGGAATATGTTTATGATATCTTAGAGAAGATGTATACCAAATTTTAAGTGATTTGGAGTTTTACTTTGAAGGTTAGCTCAATTTTAGGTTTTGTGCCTGTTTTGGTGCAACAGAGCTTCACAAACCAAAATATTCCAAATCTCTCAAGTTCTTTTAAGTTTTTTTGATTGGGATATGTTTCTAAGGTCATGAACTAGTTTTGATTCAAGTTTCAAGTCTTTTAGATCAATGGATCAAAAGTTATATGTTTTTTTGGATTAAAAATAGTGCTGATCACTGGTCACAGGCTAAAATTTTCAATAGCTCCGAGAATTTTTGTATTTTTGGCTTCTTGATCTACATAGCTTGTCATAGTTATTGGAGTAGATTATAGAAATACTTAGTGGAAAATTTGAAGGCACCATTCACCCCCTTTGTTGCCACATCAGTCCTACAAGTGGTATCAAAGTCCGGTTAGCTCTTAATATGAAGGTCTGGGGATGAAAATGGTATCCATCAATAAGAACACTGTCATGAGTGAGCTTACTATGGATAAGCTCTACTTGAGATTGAAGACGCATAAGATTGACTCCATCTCACGTCTTCCCAAGACTGAGTCGATGGCTCTTGTGATTGACCCTTCTCGGAGTAATTTTTTAGATTGTGTGGATGTTGGCTTTTCTTTGTTCGCTTTGCACACAGTTAGTGATGAGCAAATTGAGAGACTACCTGAGGATTATTTAGCCCTCCTGTCCACCAAATTCACTAGAGTGTACAACTAAGTAAGAAACAAGAGGAGAGGTGGTTCGGTAACATGCTTTGAATGTGGTGAGTCAAACCATATTCGAGTTAAGTGTCCCAAGCTGAAAAGCGAGAAGGAGAAGGACCTTCGGAGGCATTCTCAAGTTCAAGATGCAAAGGTCAAGAAGCCTAACTACTAGAATTTCGTCAACTAGGTCCTTGCCACTCTTGAGTCCGTGGAAATGAGTGATGTGGACTCGATGACAGAGGACGATGAGGACGACACCCACGACAAGAAGAAGGGTTAGGATTTCACTGGCATGTTTTCCTGTAGATGCTATTCCATCTTTTTTGTTCAAATTGTGCTTTACTTGAGATAAAATTGGATAGTGTTCTCAAGGAATTGCAAAAGTTTAATCCTGATCATACTTACTCTCATTGTGAGGATAACAATATCAAAATAAAATAAATGACTGAAATGGTTATGCATTCTAGGACTGCATCATGTGAAAATTGTACTAAACTCATAATTGAGATATATGCTCTTAACAAGACATTAGAGGAGAAAGCTAAAATTGAAAAATCCATAGCCATGACTACATCTAAAAAGGTCATTGATTCTATTTCCTATGCATTTTGTGCAGAGATTGGGAGTGATTTAGATGAAATGCATAAGACCTTTAGGGTTAAGTTTGATGAGTAGTTGGCTAGGCTTAAGAATTCCTCTTGTGTGTCATGTGATGCTCTAAAGCTTGAGGTAGCAGTTTATAAGAAAAGATATGTTAAGGCAACCAAGTCAAAAGAGTGTGTTATATGTGAGAATCTAGCTAAAGAAAATGACTATCTCAAAAAGACACTTGAGAGATTTTCTAGTAGGAACAAAAAGCTCAACATGATCCTTGACCAATCTAAAGTAAGTGTGCAGAAGTGAGGCCTAGTCTTTTGTTAGACCATGTGGTGGTCGTGATTAAAAGTGATGATAAATAATTGACATTTGGATTACTTTGGAATTTGCGTTTGCAAAAGTTTCAGTCGATCGCAGTCAAAGGTCTTCAATCCAGGTGATCTTGTTCAGTTCTAAATTGCTCCGAGTTGTGTTTGTTGGCTCCTAGTGGTTGTGGTTGCGCCGAGTGGCTTTGGCCTGTTTCGAGTGGTTTTGCTTTGCTACGAGTGGTTTTAGTCATGTACGAATGGTTTTCATCTGCTCCTAGTGGTTTTGGTCTGTTTTGAGTAGTTTTGAACCAGTCCGATTGGGTCCGAGTTGCATCGAACGGTTTTCGAGTAACAACGGAGTATTGGACGGTGTCCAACTAGCAGTGGAACATCGGACGACACTCAATTGGCATCGGAGGATCGCATGGCTGGCTTCGACCTCAATGAGTGATGGCCTAGCTAATGTTTACGACCACTCAGAGTCGTTTACGACCACGTAACTTCGACGAGAACAGACTTCGACCACTGCAGCTTTCGACGATGACAGATTTCGACCACTGCGGCTTTCGACCACAGTAGTACGAGCACCGCAGCATGACTATAGAAGAATGACCACGTCTGTTTTCGACTACGCCTAGCTTCAACCACGGCAACTCGACTATGACATTTTGACCACGACAGACTCGACCACGTCCAGCTTCGACCACGTTTGACTTCGACCACGACAGAACGACCACTGAAGATAATCGTAGCTACAATACTTTTTCATGGTTGTAGGTACAATACTTTTCATGGTCGTAGATTTTACTAATCGATAATCAAAGGCTTTGCAGTCAATGGTCGTAGACTTTGTGGACTACCGTTATAGTCATAGACTTTGCTGTCTACTGTCGTTGTCTTTATTAGTTGAAGGCTTTGCGATCGGTTGCCATAGGCTTCACGGTCGGTACTCATAGACTTTATTGTTAGTTCGAGTGTTTCGCTTCTTGTGATCTTTGAATACTTCGAGTACTCATGTTAGACCAGTGGGATGACTGGCTGGTGCTCGGTGGTCAGGTGGTCGTGTACTCGGTAGTCGGAAGGATTCAGTACTCGATGGTCGTTGTTCGGTTGTCGTAGGTGTTGTAATCGGTTGCCGGAGACTTGTGGTATGTGATCAGTACTTGGTAGTCGGTACTCGATGGTTCTGGTCAGTAGCGATACTTGCTATTCTCGAGTATTTTGAGCGGAGCGATGGTATTTCCTGAGTATTTGTGGTTTTCGAGTACTTGTTGAGCTAGCGGTCATATTGAGTCATCTGGAGCTGCTTTGCGGTAAGCGATAAAGTTTGTGGTTGTGGACGACCTGGTTGTTGGTCATGGATGGTTTTGTTCTTGTTTATAGATGGACAAGGGTTGTGTGAGTGTATGTGCTGATGTTTGTTAAGTTGTGGAGAACTTGTGCCGGGAGAAAGTTTCTTTGGTCTTTGCATGTGCAGGTGAGCGTAGAGACAATCATGATCAGTGACGAGGAGGATTGGGACTAGGAGACGGAAATCTGAGGTCCAGGCGGTCGGGATGTCATGCGAGGTGGTCGGACTCATTCTAGGACATATGGAGATCAAAGGTGCTTGAGATCTAGCACATGGTTAAGAAAACAAAAATTGTGAAAATAGTTGAAGTTGAGGAGGCAGTTGTGGATGGCTCCTAGTCCAGAACTTGCTTTGCTAAAATAAAACCAAAAATAAATTTCAATAAGTGCTAAATATGCTTAATTCCATGTGTTTGAATAAAATGATTCAACATTGAACTTGTAGCACTCTAAGTTGACTCAATTGTAGCTTATTTGTTCCATTTAGTATATTGACATAGCTTGGCTCATTTTTAAATGTCTTTGGCTAAACTATGATCTTGAGTAACTTGATATGCTAAAAATCTATTTAATTGCATATTATTACTTATTTGGCTTTAGTTGTGCTATATATGGTTTACCATGATCTTGATAACTCTTTCACATAATATAGCTTGGTATCATCTTTGTAGAGTCAAGTTAGATAATTTTCGTGGTTTCTACTAAAAATGAATAAAATACAGTCACTTCATTTCATTCATGCTCTATCTTTTTACATGCATCTTGATGAGTCCATTGTCAAAGAGGAGAAAGATTAGTAAAAAATACATATCTAGAGCGTGATTTGGAGTTTTTGTGCAAAATCTCACTAAAGTGGAGCTTTAATGTTTCAATGTGATTATCTTGATATTTTGATCTCTTCTCACCATGACCATGGTCAAATAGAACAATTGTTCTTTCATATGAACCTAGAGTGAGATTTCTTGACTCATTTGGTGTATTTCAAGCTTTTTGTGGAAAACTTGCTATTTTTAGTAGCTTACATATATTTCTGCCTCATATGGTCATTTTCAATCTTTGCATTCCTCTTATGACCAATTTGAGCTTTATTTGCAAAATTTACATTCTAAATTCTAAAACCACACTCTACTTGCATTTTCGAGAGATTACTAATGGGTTTATCAAGGGTGAAATTGAAGGACCATGTGAGAAGGTCCATAGTTTTGTTGTGATCGAGGAGCTGAGGACCAGAATGATCGAGGATGCCGGGTGAAATGGTGAGCTTCAAGCATGGTATGAGAAAGATAGGAAATGTTGAAGGGAAGTTTGAATGGTGGGTTTGCAGCCAAATGGCGTGGTCAGTCCAAATGAGGGTTGGGGTTTCAGAGTTGAGTGCTTGTAATGTACTCTCTGTCCTCTAAGGTAGAGTGGCTGTAAAACTTACCTTCTTAAGTGACAATACATCAATCATTGATAATCTCCATGTTTTGTCTCTTGTTTTAATTGATTTGCTTTTGGTCTAGTTGGTTCTGATCTCTTCTCTTCCCTCTTCTTGATCTTGATGTGCCAAGGACGTGTAAGAGATGGATATAATATTAGAAAAATCAATCTCCACCCATCTAGACACTTTGGTAGAAAGTTTATCAAGAAACTCGGTTTTCACATGTTTTTGATCCTTCAAGTGATTTCTTGATCTGAGAATTTTTGGCTTGATTTCTTCGGTGCTCTAACTTGATGTGATATGTGAAAATACATATAGAGACATCTTGACCATCATCCATCCACGAGCAAGTCGTATTCACCATTTTAGATTTTTGACCCGTTTTTTGTGCAATCTGCCTCAAACGAAAAAATGTTAAAACTTTTGCAACAATTTTCTTAATTGTTAATTGGAATAGGTTCTTGACATCCTATAGAAGGTGTACACCAAATTTTAAGTGATTTGGAGTTTTGGTTTGAAGGTTAGCTCAATTTTAGATTTTGGGCCTGTTTTGGTGTAGCAGAGCTTCACAAACCAAAATGTCCCAAATCTCTCAAGTTCTTTTAAGTTTTTTGATTGAGATGGGTTCCTATGGTCATGAACTAGCTTTGATTTAAGTTTTAAGTCTTTTGGATCAACGGATCAAAAGTTACATGATTTTTCGGATTTGAAATAGCGCTAAAATCACTATTCATGGGCTGAAAATTTCAATAGTTCCGAGAATTTTTGCATTTTTGGCTTCTTGATCTACATATCTTCTCATAACTATTGGAGTAAAGATTAGGGAAATATTTTAGGGGAAAATCTAAAGACGTTATTCACCCCCTCTGTTGTCATATCGGTCCTACATCTATGTTTGTCTCTTTCCAATGTATCAAGCCTTTTCTTCGTTGCATGTGCACACATACACAAAATGAACAAGGAATCATTATTAATTCCGTAAAACCTACTCTACATTTATTATTGAAGAAGAAAAACTCTGCACATAGCTAGCAAAAATTGTTACTTAAACACCTGTAGATCTTTTGTTTGTACCAGACTTCTATAGGATTATCTATATTCACAGAACCTAAAAAAATTGCAATTGTCGCTATGTATTCTCCAATCCCTCAATCTAGTGATGTGTCCATGGCACTGCTCACTAATACTGCATATTCAGAATTGATATCTAGATGAATGTTTTTATTCTTTCTCACTGTATTTGCCCATGTATTCTATTTTAAAATCCCGAAATGTAATGATGTGTCCGTGGCGCTGCTTACTGATAACGCACATTCAGAACTGATAACTGAACGAATGTTTCTATGCTTCTTCTCACTATGCTTGAGCAGGTTAACAGCCGTAAGTACTCCCGATGTGAATATTTTAACTGATAATGTTGCCAGTGCTGTAACCTCTTGGATAACGGTTAGTATATTCATCGATCACCCAACTGTTCATCACCATTCCTACTCCTTGCCCATACATAAGCATTAGTATTAGCATTCCACTAAAAAGAGAACATGATCACCCTCATTCTGGGTTAACTACTGTACTTCCCTTTCACTGGCAAAACAATAAAAGCGGCTTCCTGCTAGACTTTTGAACCCTGGACGTAATTCCTTTCAAATGAACAAAGTGTTGTTTCAGAGAATATGATTATTACATTGGAAGAATATAATTTTTTTATCATTTTGGATGGAAATATACATCCGGAGATAAGATTCACCCAACAAATCAAATCAGACATTTCATTTGAAATTTCAGGAAGATCATGCTGCAGAGATTCAGGCTCAGGGGTTATCTGAGCACATCAGGGAGAGGCTTTTTGGTACTGATATTGCTAGATGATTTATCACATATATCCAAGCTACAGGATGGCACCCCCAACTCTTTATGAGACTATCCCCAAGGCATAAGACCAGATATTGCCATTTGCATTCTCCTTTGATACATGACTTCACGGGGCCAGACCATCCTACGAGCCCTCTATAAGGAAGTGTACTGTTCTGTTCATTTTTTAAGCTTGCTCACCGGTTATTTCTTCCAGGGGCGAGTAGATAGGCATTGTTCTTATTTTTCTTAAAGGAAAGAAAGAAGGTAGGTAGTATATTATTCTTTTGAAGTTGTACCATTGTTCAGGCATTTCCATTGTGTAAATATATATGTCCGAAGTGTTTACTTTTCGTCTGAGTTGAGGTGAACTTCAAAGCACCATTTTCCCCTTAACTTTTTGTTTTTGGCTGGGATCTTTCGAAACCTTATGTACATGTATTTTCCATTGCAACAAAAGAGATACTGTAACATCCTAATTTTCAGAGTTCTTTTGAAATTTTTAAATAAAATTCACCATTTAAATTTTTTAGGATTAATTAAAGCTTAAATAGAATTTTTATTAATTAAAAGGATTTAATACGACTAATCTAAACTTCAATTGTTACTGAAAGTATTTTATTTGGGTTCCTTATGTCACAAGGCATTTTCTGGGTTTATTTGCTATTTTCTAGAGCTCAATTCAATTATGAAAATTAGAAAATCCCCTAAGGCCTAGTGGGCGGAAGCTCGGCCTGTTTCTCCTTCGGCCCAATCAACCCAAGCCACTGCCCTTGCCGCGTGTCAGCCATCGGCACCTCGCCCGTGGCATCGTGGACGTCCACGTGTTGACCGTCCCCGCGTCGTCTCTGAGTCGTCGCCGACTGGGACTCCCTCGGTGTTCGTGTCCCCACCGTCTCGGACTCCACCGCCGTCCGCTCTGCCTCGCCCGCCGCTTGGCCCGACGTTCACCATGGCCCGCTCCGCCTCACCCGACGCGCGCTGTGCCCGTTTGAACCCCAAAGGGTCGCCTCAGTTCACGTGCTGGCCGTGTCACCCTGCACCCGCGCCCAATGTCTCTTTGTCTTCTCCGCGAACCCCATCCACCGTGAGCTGAGCCACTGACATGTAGGTCCCTTATGTCGAATCTACTATTTCATGAGCCATAGACCGAGCCACGCAAATAGCCTTGTCAGCCCTAGTCAGGCGTGTCGTGCTACGTGTCCGTCACGTTAGCCACCCGAGCCATGTGTCAGTGCCACATCATCATCCATGTGGACTACCACGTCACCCTACCACCCCAGTCCTAGGTGCCACCTGTCATGCCACGTGTCATGCCATGTTAGCTCTAAATGCCACGTCATCTGAGCTCGTGCATTGACCACTGTTCCATGAGACGAGTCCACCGTAGATCGTTCTATTCCATACACCCGGTCCACATCACAGTAGTATCTTTTAATTTCTAGTATTTTCTAGCCAATTAGTTTTTCGAGAGCTCGTTCTTCTCCGTCCTAGCTCCGATTGACCTGATTCTTTTTCTTAAATTCATCTAAAATTGATCTCTATCTTTTAGTTCTAGTTTTGAAGTTTTTAGAGTTCATTTGAATTTTGTTTGATTTTATTTGTGCCTCGATCGCTTTCTCTCTCATTAGATCACGTCTTTGAAGAAGTAGAAGCACCACCAGAAGATAAAGAGTTGGTAATGGAGTAAAGCCAAGACAAGTTATGTCCTTTGATCATATTGAACCTATTGTTTTCAATATATTATTTAATTATTTTGTTTAAAAGTATAATGCATTGCTATTTTATTATAAACATTTGTATTGGTAGGTAATGACCTATTTGATTAATGCCACCTAGATAAGTTGAATGCCATGATTTCATTGTCACTATAAAATGGATAATTATCTGGTGATACAATACTAGTATCTATTTAGGTTGTACGTCTAGTATGCTTAGCCATGTTTACCGTAGTATATTGGGCTTATCATTACATGTGATCAATTAATCAATTTTGACTAAATGGGATATGCAATCGAGGTGGTTAATCATAGTTATAAAATTTGTACACCATGGCATGGGTAGTGTCATTGGTGTTAGTTATACAAAATGGTTTTCAGTTGGGCGAATGACCGTGTAGTAAAGGGGTACAGTTCGCACATTAGGATGTGGATATTTCGCCTACGGATTGTCTAAGGACTTAACTTTATACGTCATTGATCTGAGCCTTACTGTACAACCACATATCTAGTATGAGATGAACCTGGCTAATTAATATATGATATCTCAACCTTGGTTTCACCATTGAGTGAAAGTGGGTATCAGTCCAACGTCCCATGGGTGCAAGAGAGGGCCTTTATCGACTAGGTGGTTAACCTACTCGTTAGAGAAACTTTAGCAAGTGAGATCAAGTTGAGATTGAATATTATAAAGATTTTGTCATGATCTCTTCGCCACACACCAAAAGAAGTGTGTTAATCACGTGGCAATATAAAATGATTATGTCTTATGGGTAAAGGTGTGCAACATCTACAAAGTGTAAAACTATTCGAGTAGCCATGTCCTCGGTTATGGATAATGCTCGGTAATTTCAAATGAGGGTAGATTTTTTAAAAAAATCTTGGTCGGGTTGAGAGTAAGTTGATTGGGAAGTGAATGATTAATTCACCTGTGGTTCATATAATCCTTTGGTTATTAATTATTTATATATGTCCTTTTCAAAATTGTGTATTCAATCTACTTATTGTATTTATTCTAAATTATTGCTTTCTGCAAAATAACCATTCAGCCATCCTTTGATAAGCCTTACATCATTATATATTGCATCTTTGTTACAAACGACTTGCTGGGTACTTTATGTACTCACGGCTATATCCATACTTGCTCAGTTGCTGAAGAAGAACCACATCAACCAGAGGTATTTGAAGGAGGATTCTTTGACGGCTTTACGAATTAGGACTTCGCTCTCCAGTTGATTGCCTGTGGGCATATCGAATGGCTACTACGTTTATTTTCATTTTCCGCTGCTAGCTTTGCTAAAGCCCTTTAAGTTATTATTTGTAAGCTTAACCATAAAGTCGCAACTGTGATAATTAATAATATTTGAGTTTTCTTAGTTAATCGTAATCATGGGCGATATTTCACCTATATTTCTATTGTGTGCACTAGCGTGATTCTGAACTAGTATAGAATATACAGAGAGTCCGGATTTACATATTCGAATCTCGATAGATACTATTGTGTATTTTTAAGTCTTCTCATTCCGAACCCTTTTGCCTAAAAGATGTGTGTTTGAAACATTTCTTGACATTGCAGATTGTTATGCCGATCTCTGTCAAACTTTTCTTGCAACTGTGTTGGTTTTACACTTGCATGGTAGCCGCCATCTCTACTAAGTGGTAATAGAATCAAGTCATCGACATCCCAGAAAGCAACATTGCCCATAGCGTTGAAGGCTTCAGACTTTCAGAGTTGAAACCACTAGTTGAAGTTCAAGCCCTTTCAGGCTTCAGCTGGCCACTAATTGAAGAAACGTCTATATTGGTCACCACTCACCAGCTGAGCAACCCAGACACGGTACTCGAAAGTCGAAAGATCAAAGCCATGAGCCGATCACAGACATTGGCTCATGGCCTAATCAAAGGGCCAGTATGATTGATGGATGGTAGGTTTCTCACATGCTCACGAGTCACGACAGCCATGCCCTTTCCAGCCCCAGTTAGCCATGTGATCGATAGCAGCATGGGCAAGGCGGCGACGACGAGACGACGCCCAAATCAAACCGGTTTAGACGAGACCACCCGTTTCTGCCTGTTCCATACTTTTTCCATTGTTTCTGAAATACAGCCATTAGACGAGACCATCGTCAGCTCCAGGAGGAAAGAACTTTTCAGATATTCTTTCTGAGGCATACGGGAGAATTGGATGGAGAGATGTATCGCAAGGGCGTCCAAGCGGATCATCTGGCCGGATCCAATTCCGACTCTGCTGGATCTGCGAAGACCGGCGACAGTGGAATTCAGGTATGCTGTGTTTCTGCAGGGGCTGATGTTGAGTCTTTTTCGGAAATTGGAAGATCAGCACTTCCTCTACGTTGTGCTGCTATTGATTTCCATGATGGATCTGATCCGCAGTATGAAGTGGCCTACCATGAGGCTTTCATGGCAGGATTCTCTTCTGCGGAGGCAATTCAATTTGCAAATGATCAAAGAGCCTTAACAGGTAATTCGGATCATACGTCGGATACAATACCATCAGATTCGCATTTGGTGGAAAACTTTTGGTGTGACATGGGATTTCCCAAAGGAACTAGATGGTGGGAGGCTAATCCATCACTAGACCAGGAATAGGGGCTGCCTGCGTCGGGTTCTGGCAAATTGCCGGACCATGAACAGGACCATCCTGCGAACTTGGATGCCGAAGTAATATCGGTTGACATTCACGATCGAATGCCGGTCTCAGTCTCGATGAAACAGAAGTCCACACCTCCTCGGCCGCAAGGCAGATCGATTCCTAAGCGTGGAATTGCTGTTCGCCCCTGGAGAGGGCCTCTTCCCAAACGCCGTTTGCCGCCGGAGATAACCCTTGAGGCCTTCTTGCCGGCGAGCTTTAGGGGCGATAAATCAGCAGCTGATCTATGCAATCAAGAACGATTTCAGATTTCCAATTCCCAACCGGAGAAGCCTTGCACCTCGCGGTTGATTGAACGAGCCAGGGATTTTGGACGGTCTTGGTGGGCCTTATTGCCAACTGGGCCCAGGGACCGAAATAGGGTTTCGGTTGGTGGGGATAGCTCAGTTTATTCGCCGCCGACATCCTCTGATGGTCACAGCTCTGCTCCCACCAAAAAATCGATCGGGTCTGCTCCCACCAAAAAAGCGATCTGGTCTCCAGGGGCACCGTCGTTCGCTGAGGTTGTCGCCATGCCACCCCACCCTCGATCGTTTGAGAACCGGCGTAGCCTAGGTCGGGGCCGCGGTGAGGGATATGGGGGACGAGGCCGCGGTGAAGGGCACGCCCAAGGGGGCCGCAACGACGGAAGTGGCGGAAGAGGTCGTGGAGAAGGGCACGCCCAAGGGAGCCGCAGCGATGGAAGTGGCGGAAGGGGACGTGGAGAAGGGCATGATTTTGGATGGCAGGTTGGCCAATTTCATGGTCGAGGCGGACAATATGATCACAACGAAGGTCATGCTGGCCATGAGCATTATGGCCGCAACGCTGGTGCTCAGGGCCGTGGTGCTAGCCGGGGCTCTTCTGATCAGAGGGCGAGTCACCAACCGCAGCGATTCAAGTCCGCCCAGAGCAGTGGTCGCGTTTTGGCTGTGTCCAGCCAGCAAGGGGCGGTCATAGCCACTGAAGAACAGCAAGCTGATCAAGGTATTGCCAAGAAAAAAAAGATCTTTTTGTTTCAGATGCAAGAGTGGAGGACACCTAAATGAGGAGTGTAAAGCAGATCTTGATTGTATCATTTGCAACAAGAATAATTCTCATATGTCATCCAAGTGTCCTATCCTCAAAATGACTAAACCAACTGCTGCCTTTTTCGGCGCTGGAAAACAGGAGTTTGGCTTCATTAGGATTTCAGACATTGATTACAAGCTCGAGGCTCCAAACCCTGCACCCACTGCTTTGGTCAGAGTCTTGGGAGGACTTCTATCACCAGAGGTTGTACAGGCTGAGTTGGCAAAAATATCCAGGGCCGATTGGCGGTGGGAAGCTTTAGCTCATGGTGAAGATTCGTTCCTTGTCGCCTTCCCGACAGAAGAAGAGTTGCAAAGGATGACTGACATCGGTTATCAGCTCAAGAATCATGGTGTCACTCTAACTATCTCACCTTGGCAAAGTGCAAATGATATTATACCTACTTATCAATTGGAAGAAGTGTGGGTGCACATTACTGGGGTACCACATGCTTTCAGGCATTATTTGGTGTTTTGGGCGTTGGGCAGTGTCATTGGCGCGACTCTAGCTGTGGACATGCTGACTTATAGAAAAAAGGAGTTATTCGTGTTCGAGTTGGAATGTTGGACAAGACACAATTACCTTTCACCACTGACTTAGTCTTTGGAACAGAGGGATATCTTATCACTTTCTCATTGGAAGAGGACAGGTTTCAACCAGCATCACCTCCTCCTGAGGATCATGACCCCATGGACCGGGATGATATAGGGGATGATAAGGGAGGCTCTTCCGAACAGGGGCCTGAATCAGCAGCATCCAAGAAATTAAAATGTGGTCCCAGTGATAATAATCCAAGTCAGGCTCCTAGTGCGTTTAAGGATATCTCCTCGGGTCCGACACCAATGCAAACTCTTATAGCGGTGACACCTTTGGGGAAGAATCGTTCTTGTCCGCCAGCAAAGCCAGTAGCTCTGAAAACATCCTCATCTTTGCCTCCTATTTTGGTGACAAGACCTCGGCAAGGCTTTACATCTAGTCCTGGAAGCAAAACAAGTATGCACCAGCAAGGAGATGAGGCCGTGGAGGATCCGTCTCTGGTATCTGATCGCAGTGGAGGTGGGGCTGTTTTGTCACCTGAGATGGGGGCTGATGCTGTTCTATCTCAAAGTGTTCAGGGCTTGATCACGAGTGGGGGTCACGAAGGGGCTTGCGGACAGGTGGCTCTGGATAAATGCACAAGTGAAGCCGCTCAGACATCTCCTTCAGTGAGCGCTGATATTGATTTGAGTACTCCAATTAAACCAACCCGGGATAGCAACACAGGTATGTCTAGTGCTGGGTCATTATTTTTGGAGGGCAAACGTCGTAGTGCTCGCTCAAACTTCTCTTATTCTGCAGAGGGTATCGCTGCAGCTGATGAGCCTGTTATGGAGAAAGCAATGAAGAGAGCAGCGCTCAGAAACCTAGATGGCAGCAATCTGGGTGAAGCCAAGGGGGAATATACTTTTCCATCCGGGATTTCACCATATCTCTCGCCACCAGGTAACTCATTACCGCACTCTTTTCTACAATTATCAAAAGACAATTGCATTTCGAATTTGAATAATATTGGTTTCTCTCTGGGTAAGAGTACTAATGAGATCACTCTATCTCTAAACACTCTTAAGAGAATGGCAATAGATAGGCTTTCTATTTTGCCAAGAGTAAAGAGAGCTGAACAGGTTAGAAGTCAGCGTGAGAATAACCCTCTCGCACCAAGTGATGATGAAGAATCTGATGAAAGATCTCTTCTTTCTCACTTGGTCAAGGAAGTAACGGATGTAGGCTTGGATGATTTGGACCTGGCCACAAGAATTTGTGATCTTAAGGCATCCAGTCGTAAGTCTAAGTCATCGTCCAAAAAAGAAAAGGCACGGAAAAAGGGACAAAAATCTAACAAATCAGTTTTACCATGAAGGGAATCTTTTGGAATAGCAGAGGTCTTTCAGACTTGGCTAAATTTCGATACATTTTTGACGCAATTAGGGACCTAAGACTTGACTTTGTGGCTGTCATAGAAACCGGTAAACAAGATATGTCCAAATCACATATGTCTCGTCTTTCGGGAGGGGCAGATTTTGTTTGGCATACTCTCCCTCCTAAGGGTCGGTCGGGGGGTATACTTCTTGGGGTCAATACAACGGTCCTTGATTTGACTTTAATTGTGGAAGGGGAATTTTTTTATCAAATTCCATCTCCGCAATAAAAGAGACGACTTCAAATGGATACTTATGGCTGTTTATGGTCCAGCACAAGAGGAGTTCAAATCACCTTTCTTGTCTGAACTCGTTCGTGCATGCCAACAGAACCCTTTGCCTACACTCATAGGAGGTGATTTCAATATAATGAGAAATAGCAAGGAGAAGAGTAATAGCCGGTTCAACGGCAGATGGCCTTTCTGTTCAATGCAGTCATAGACACTTTGATCTTAGGGAAATTGAGTTAACAGCCGACAATTTACAGGCAAATTCTTTACCACAACCTACCTATGAGAAGTGGATAGGCGTTAATCACTACTGAATGGGAATTTAAATATCCGATGGTAACAGTACAGGCCCTAGATAGAGGGATCTCGGATCATACACCATTGCTATTAGACACTGGTGAACCTTCCTACTTGGGAATAGCAAAACCGTTCAAAATGGAACTCAGTTGGTTCTCCCGAGAGGATTTCTTAGATCGTGTCGCACAAATATGGAACAAGCCGGTTCAAGGCCAAAACTCGGTCCAAAGATGGAATAGGAAAATGTGGGCATTACAAAAACACCTCCGGGGATGGGCGAGCCATACTCATGGAGAGTACAAACAACAAAAAACCCATCTTCAGTCTATAATCTCCTCATTGGACATAGCCGCAGAAAGTCGTATGTTGTCCGACCGGGAGTGTAACCAACTACAATCTGCTCGTGATAATCTGGCTAAACTCCTACGGGAGGAGGAGATCAAGTTTTATCAACGAGCTAAGGTTACTGATGTTCTTCTAGGAGATAATAATACTAGGTACTTTCATATGGTGGCTAATGGTAAACGCAGGAAGAAACGAATATTCTCGTTGGAGCACGACAATGGCAAAATTGAGGGACAGTCCAGCCTTAAAAGTTATATTACCCAATTTTACAAAGAATTGTTTGGGCCTTCTGATGAGAACTTTTTTCTGCTGGAGGAGCACCGGATGGAGGATATTCCTCAGGTTGGTCACAGCGAGAATGCATTCCTAACGGCTCCTTTCACTGAAAAGGAGATTCGGGAGGCAGTATTTGACATGGAACACAATAAGGCACCAGGACCTGATGGATTCCCAGCTGAATTTTATCAGAAGTGTTGGGATATCATTAAACAAGATCTCATACAGATGTTCCATGATTTGCATAAGGGTGATATTCCTCTGTTCAGCCTTAATTTTGGTGTCATAACCCTTTTTGCCAAAGGTGCATGACGCAAATAAAATTCAGTTATACAGACCAATTTGTTTACTGAATGTGAGCTTCAAGATTTTCACCAAAGCCGCAACGTTACGGATTAATTCAGTAGCTGACCACGTTATCAGCCCAACTCAAACGGCTTTCATGAGAGGACGTAATATCCTAGAAGGGGTAGTCATCTTACATGAAACCGTTCATGAACTTCATCGTAAGAAACTAAGTGGTATAATCTTCAAAATCGACTTTGAAAAGGCCTATGATAAAGTAAGATGGTCGTTCCTATTGCAAACACTACGGATGAAAGGTTTCTCACCTAAATGGATTTCTTGGGTGAATTCTTTCATATCGGGTGGAAGTGTGGCGATCAATGTAAATGATGAAATCGGTCCTTACTTTCAAACAAAAAAAGGCCTTCGACAAGGTGACCCTTTATCACCAATTCTCTTTAATCTTGTTGCTGATATGCTTGCAATAATTGTTAACAGAGCCAAAGCAGCTGGTCAAGTTAGTGGGGTGGTGCCACATCTGGTAGATGGTGGTTTATCCATACTCCAATATGCTGACGATACGATACTCTTTATGGACCATGACCTGGGAAAGGCAACTAACATGAAGTTGTTACTTTGTGCTTTTGAGCAAGTATCCGGTTTGAAAATAAATTTCCATAAGAGCGAAATCTTCTGCTTTGGAGAAGCTAAGGACTACGAGACTCAATACATAGATCTTTTTGGCTGTAATCCAGGTTTTTTCCCAATGAGGTATTTGGGTATTCCTATTCATTATAGGAAACTAACTAATGCTGATTGGAGAAAAGTAGAAGAAAGTTTCGAGAAACGCCTCAGTAGTTGGAAAGGAAAACATCTATCAACTGGGGGACGACTGACTTTAATAAATTCCGTCCTTAGTAGTCTACCCATGTATATGATGTCCTTCTTTGAGGTTCCAAAGGGCGTTCTTAAAAAGCTAGACTATTATCGGTCTCGCTTCTTTTGGCAATGCGATGAGCATAAAAGGAAATATCGTCTAGCCAAATGGGATATCCTGTGCCAACCTAAAGATCAAGGAGGGCTAGGGATCCATAACCTGGAAATCAAGAATACAAAGACTACTCAAGCAAATGGCTTTATCGGTTGTTGAAATCGGATGGTACTTGGCAACAAATATTACGTAATAAGTACTTGGCCACAAAACCTCTTATCCAGGTGCAGTGGAAGTGTGGGGATTCGCACTTCTGGGGCAGCCTGATGAAGATTAAACGGGATTTTCTGCGGTTCGGATCTTTTTTAATCAAAGACGGATCGCAGGTACGATTCTGGGAGGATAAGTGGCTAGGAAATAGAACTTTACGAGATCAATATCCTCAACTGTACAGTATAGCCCGCAAGAAACACGATACAGTGGCCGAAGTGTTGAGCTCATACCCACCAAATATATCATGGCGTCGAGACCTTAGTGGTCACAAGCTAGCGTTGTGGAATAATCTACTTTCGCAGCTGTCCAACATTGTTTTGAGCCAAGAGGAAGATGAATTCATATGGAGCCTCCATCGGAGTGGAGAATTTTCTGTAAAATCTCATTACCTGGCATTGATCCATCAGGATGTGCCCAATTCTAATGAACGCTTATGGAAATTAAAGGTACCTTTGAAGATCAAGATCTTTTTGTGGTATCTTCGACGGGGCGTTATTTTAACAAAGGATAATTTAGTGAAACGCAATTGGCACGGTAGCAAACAGTGTTGTTTTTGTCACGATGATGAAACGATCCAACATCTATTTTTTGAGTGCCGGTTAGTTCGTATGATTTGGGCGGTGGTCCATGCGGCTTTTGGTCTTTCTCAGCCACGTAGTGTGTCTAATATGTTTGGCTCTTGGTTACAAGGGATTCGACAGGATTTAAAGTATTTAGTACTTCTTGGAGCCGTTGCTACTTGTTGGGCTGTGTGGTTATGCAGGAATGCAGTCGTATTTGAAAACAAACATATGTCTTTTTTGCAGGTTATTTACTCAATTTCGCATTGGCTCCGTATCTGGGCTATTCTCCAGAAGACCGCTTCGCAGGATATGGTTGTAGCGGCCTCGCAGTTCTTGGAGAAGGCGGCCAAGGCGTGTTTTACCCGGGCACATGGGTGGCAGTCTAGTCTTCGGATTGATAGTCATTAGTGTTCCCTTTTTGTTCTCCTTTGATTTAGGTTGTGTGCTGTCCAGGCAGAGGCCGGGAGGATTTCAAGTTTGCTGTATCACCTTGATCTAACAATCTTGAAATCAATAAAGCTTCCCTTTTCGAAAAAATCGTCAGCTCCACTGAAACCAATCGCCAACTTGAAGAGCCCAAAGCTGCCTTTGCAGTTTTTGCTTATGCGTGCAGAATCCTTTAGGATGATGATGTTTTCTTTGTTCTTTATTTCTTCCTTTTTTTTTCTTTTGAGAAACATGGTGATGCTTTCTTGAAGCTTCAAACGATGAGTATACCGACCAAAGAAAGAAACCATGGTACGAGTGAAGCAAAGCAATGGCGACAGGATTGATTGCCATTACCTGGGCAGGGTTTACAGAATAGAGCAAACGAAGATATTGTTAGTTTGTTACTGTCAGGCTACCAGTCTATGGACAGTGCTAGCTAGTGTGATGTCGATGAAAAATAAATCCGGACAGTAGTATAATGGGTAGGGCTCTCCTATAATTGGCGATGTAACACCAACCCAAAACTTATTGGTGATGGGACGAACGACTCCGAAAGGATAAGGATTAGTGAACAGGGTGAAGCGTGCGTGCGCATCCCACGTGGCAGTGGACATAGAAGGTTGGGTATTGATTAGATTTTTTTAGATGAGGGATTTTTTTGGATGAGGTATTGATTAGTTTGCGTGAGGACACTTGGATGTCATCAATGGTTGTAACGAGTAATTAATTTTTTATTTAGAAAGTTTGTAGAGTTTAAGTTTGATTTTTAAAAATTTATAAATTTTCATATTTTCGTTTAGATCTGGCGATCACACTGGCGATCGGTCAGATCAGCCAGCACTAGTGGTCTAACCGACTGAGTTGGTGGTTTGACCGGCCAGATAGGTTAGCTCGGCTGAAAAATGGGAATTTGGGAATTTTGGTATTGGTTTGATTTGGTTTGACATAGGTCGTTGCATATATATTGCATGGTACATTTATGGACTAATGTTAGTCAAGTTGCGAAGAACCAGTGCCCAAAAACGGTTGCTTGGATTATTGTTGTTCAGGTGGCTTGGAGGCGACTATGGTCAACACTCAACAGTGGGGAGTCTGGGATTAGGTTGGGGGTAACTAAGATTCAGAACGGTCGTGGATGCTATGTAAGATAGTTAGGCTCAAGTAAGGCACAAGATGGACAAGAACTATGAAAGGTGAAATTTGAGTAAAGACCATGATGCATTGGAGATGCATGTCATGCTTTGCGGTTATGCTTCCGAGATGGAAGCTTTGAGATAAGTATTTTCGCTGTCGTCAATTGGACATATTGATGATTTGGTCTTGTGTGGTGCTACGTAACAGTTTGTTTCTTTGTGTTGGTTGTAGGACTCTGGAGTTACATCATGGTGAAGCAAACGGAACTAGGACTAAGCTAGGAGAGGTTATGTCCAAAGCGGCCAAGGGATAGGGACTACGCTCAGGAGGAGCTGAGGTCCAGATGATCAAAGAGCCATCGAAAATGACCGAGGCTTGCGGGGTGGTTACAAACCGAGACTACGAGGAGCTGGGGAGGAAGCTACTAGTGGAGGATATGGTAGGCAATAGCAAGGTGGATCGGGACTGTGCTTATGGAGAAGCTGAGGTCCTATGCAGTCAAGAAAGCTGAGTACCGTCATGTGCGAAGAGAAGCATGTGGTAAGCCAAGTGACTTGAGTCGTTTGCAAGCGAGGACAATTCGGGTGGGATCCAAATGCGTGAGAGACTTGGCGGTAAGTTATTGGGGCTACATCGAAGGTGGCAAAGTATGGGTGATGCTTCATGATAAAGGAAGCGAGAAGCTTCGTGGAAGATACTAGAGAGGTATTTTGGTAAATTGTCCAATACAAAAAAAAGTGATAGTGTACAAAACCATGGCATTGGCCTAAGTGACTTAGGTCTTGTATGTGCTGAAAATGTGAAGCGGATTAAGTGTTAATTCCCTAATAGGTTAATAGGTGTGAGCGCTCTGAGAAGCGTGCATGTGTAAGTGTAAAACCTAATATGGTGTTGGATTAACGGGTTAGTCTATGCAAGTGGATAAAATCCAACTAGATGTGCTAGTCATGGTTTAGCCTTGATTCAAGTTTTAAGTCTTTAGGAGTTGTGGATCATAAGTTTCGACTTTTGGATTTGAAATAGTGCTAAAAATCTGTTTTGTTCTTGACTAGAGGTCAGACTACCAAGAGGTCTAGCCTCCAACTAGCCAGAGGTCGCACCACCATCTAGCTAGCAATTAGCTGCTCAGTGGTCAAACTGTCGGGGCATGTCAAGGCACGTTCTATTCAATTTTTTTTGATCCTTCCTTGTGGGTGATTGATCTCCGATTTTCATATCTTCTTATCACTATTGTAGTAAAGAGTTTTGCTTTCTCCTTTGGAAAATATTTAAAAAATGTTTTAATCGTCTTGGCTTCTATTCACCCCCTCTAGTCATTGTTCTCGGTTCTACAAGTTGTATCAAAGCAAGTTTTGCTCTTTAAGTGATCTTAACTGATCATGAGCATGGTGGCTAGTGCGAGGTCTTGTGAATCTTTTGTCTCATCTTCTTGTGATTCTTTGTCCGGTGATCGATGAGGCCGATGATCGTGAGTTCATTAAATGAATTTTGAGAAAATACAAAAGAGTAGATCGTGACACTTGTAAGTTATGTAGTGTTTTTGGCCACTCCTCTTGGTATTGTGACAGGGATGAGGAGCCTTTGGAGCCCAAAAAGGAGAAGGAAGTCGATAACTTGTGTGGAGTGATCATAGAGGATGATCATGAGGTGCTTTCTAGGGATGATCTTTGACTCAAACTAAGCAAGGTGAGAAAGGAGAAATTCATTGAGGATGTTGCCTTTCTATATTTAAGAATTGATACTTTTGACAATCTTGTGAGTATTCTAGAGATAAAGAAGAGTGAATTGCTTGTGGAGAATGAAGAATTAAGAACTACTCTTTTATACTTAAATTTAAAAATAAATTATTTCAATCAAATGCTTCTATGCCATGTGATTCTTGTGTTGCCTTATATCATAAGTTTGATTGTGTTAGATCAGAGATAGGCAATCTTAGATCTATGACTTGCTAAAATTAAGAAGTTCAAATTGGCCATGTCACATGTATAGCATAACTTGAGCTTGCTAAAGTTGAAAATAAAAAAAAAAGAATTTGAGCTTTTCCAATTATCTTGAGCAATTAGATAATACCAAGACTGAAATTGATGGGCTTAAGTCTAGTGCTCCTAGTACGTGCTTAGAAACTAAGAAATTACTAGATGATTTACTCTCTTACAAAAATTTATGCTAGCTTATTAAGTGATGTTGATGCTTTGCATTTTATGCATATTATCAATGCATTTTCAATCTCTTCCATATCTTGTATTCCCTTGAAGAATGGGCTTGATTTTTTTTTTTGAAGAGAATGCGCGATAATATGAGTGTCAAGTCATGTGACTCTTTCTCTCATTCACATTTGGATTCTTCTCATGCTTCTCTTGAGTCACTTGATGTTAGCACTTGTGCCATTACTTTGGATAGCTCTTGCTTGGCTAGTAATACTTCTTATGGTTCTTCTAGTGTTATCTAAGGGACTTCTAAAGATAAGAGTGTTTCTTCCTCACATGGTGCAATAGCTCTCAAAAATAAGTACCATTGCACCTTTTGTGGAAAGGACTAACACATTGTTGAGTGTTATCTAAGGGACTTCTAAAGATAAGAGTGTTTCTTCCTCACATTGTGCAATAGCTCTCAAAAATAAGTACCATTGCACCTTTTGTGGAAAGGACTAACACATTGTTGAGTTTTGTTTTCATCGTACTAAGCACAAGCATCGAGTCCATTGTCAAGCTTTTCGGAACACACATTGCGCACATCATAGCATGTATGGACCTAGTGCTGACATGAGGTCTTCATGCTTGTCCCAAGGGACTTCTCATCGGGCAAGAATAGTGTTTTGTCCTCCCTGACCATGTATCCTTCTCATTGGGCAAGAATAGTGCTTTGTCCTTCAAGACAATGTCTCCTAGTAGACCTTTATATCATTACTCATTTTGTGGGAAAGATGGACTTCATGTAGACATCTGCTTTTGGTGTGCCAAATGTATGCATCGAGCACGGGAGCTTAAGATGAAGGCTCACTTTGTTAATGGCTTCTTTGACATTTTTTCTAATAGTGTTGGATGGCATCGTGGACTTAGTTATCATGGTTTTCGTTTATGTCCAAGTGCTATCCTGAGGAAAGATTTTCACTGTTTCACAAGTGATGGATCTCATTTTCCCCATCGAGGTGTGCACCTACAGCGAGGAGTTGTGAGTTCTTTTAGTACTTATGTTGTTCTCATCATGGTGCTTTCAAGCAAGGCATTCACCACTTTTCTAGATATGGCACCATTTTTCTCATTGAGTTGTCCACTCGCGATGTGCCTTCAAGAATAGATTTTCTAGCATGAACCATTCATTGCATCATGATAACTCGAATGCTTCTAGTGATGGTGGGTTCAAGTTTTGGGTTTCTAAATATTTGCTTACTAACTCTTCGGGATCTAAGACTTGAGCACTTTGTTCTTCTTGTGTGTAGGTACTGGGATGCATGACGTAAAACATGAGCTTAATTGGGTTCCAGTCTTTTACTTTATTGCGTGATTGAAATACTTGATGGTTCTCCACTTTCTTTGATGGTCTCCAAGAGGTATGTGTTTTCACGTTTGGTGTTGTCACCTACTTTGTGAGCTATCTTATACCTTCATACCCTTATATTCATGTTTGATCATAATTGGCATGTTGTGCTTATCCATGCGCTCTCTCATATCACTTGGCATGTATACTCATATTACATTCTTGTCTTTTCTCTATGTGTATTTTGTTTATATATCCATATGCTAGCTAGTTATTCATGTTTTGTGGATATATGAGTTTTATTCTTTTGAGTATGCATTTTTCTAACAACATCTTATATCATGCTCTTGATTGTGCTTCATGTATTTATGTGCTTTTTTTGATGTCATTATAAAATGTATTTGCATGTTTTTCCGTTGTCATGCTTTCTAATTACATAGTAGTGTGATATATCATTGTAAATACATAAGTTTTATCTTCTTGGCATTAGTATGTATTATTCTCAATTTATCTTATGTTATTTTATGCTTGTTCATGCTCATATGTGCATAGGCTGAAATTTTGATCATGATTTTTATGTATAATTAAGCTTGGCTTTTCATTATAAGCTTATATTATCTTGTTATATTCACTATTATGCTTTTATGATATCTTGCTCTAGGTATCTATGTATCTATTACATATCCATATTAGCATACCTTATTCTTGAACCATGTTAGCATAATCTAGGCATTTTTATTCAATGACATATTTTAAGCTTACATGATGTTGGTAATACAAGTGGTATTGCAAATATTAGATAGATGAGTATTGCCATAACATTTATCGTATGTTTTATCCTTAATTATGTGCTTATCATGCTATGTATCTTGTTGCTCATTTGCTTCAATGTCTACTATAGATATAAATAGAGCATGTAGTGTTCATGATATGCTCATTATCATGCTTTATCTATTTATGTTCATGCTTTAAATTGTTTGCTTATACATATATGAGCATTTAATTTTTCTTGTCTACCTTCTCTTTGGATCATAGTATATTTGCTTGTCATGTGTCATGGGACGGATTTGCATGTCATTTCTCACTAACCTCAGTTCCAAGGCACAAATAACTTCTTTTATGTTTATGTAGGTTTTACATGAAAGATGAGAGACCAAGTGTGCAATACTGTAGTCGAGGACCAGGAGAGCGATCAGACCACCATTCACCTAGTGGTCAGACCGGGCCCCAGTGGCCAGACCAAACACATGATGGCCGTATGACTAGCCTGGGGCAGACTCCCTAGTTATAGAGCTTTTGGGTCTTCGTCTTCCTCATTTCAGTATTTGGTGATGGCTATCACTCTTGGGATGCAGCATAACTCAGCTTCTACTCCTTCAACTAAATCTTATTGCCAAGTGTGCGACATAGGTTTTATTTCATGTCTTTTACCTTTGTCTTTGATTAATGCTTTGCATATCATTCAAGGGTTTTTATAGTTGGAGGGTTGGCTGGACTAAGGATAGGATCATATTCTGCATGAGTCCCTCTTAGACACATTTTGGGTCTTCTAGGTTGTGCTTTCCTTCAATCTAGATCGAGCTTATTTCTTCAGTCACTAGAATCCACTAGTGAGGTTTCTAGTATTTTAGATTCATTCTTTAGCTATGAGCCATCCTTCTTCTAGAGACCATGTGGAGTATAGAGTCTAGCTCTCTCTTCTTTTAGCCTTTCTAGCCATTCCTTGTGAGGAGAGAGTTTGAGGAGTGACTTTTACAGGTTTGGATCTTTTGAGCTATTTCTTCCCTTGCAAGTGATTTTATATTATTTGATGAGTTTTTATACAAATATACTAAGTCAAAGCAAATACAGAGATGCATGTTTGGAAAGAAAACTGTGGTATGTGTACGTGCTGCGAAAGATTTAATTTCTTTAAGACCTTGTAATGAAACGGCACGTGAGTTGTTCCTCAAGCTGTTGGTGCATGGTCGATGCGTTGTGCCTCATATGGCTGTAAGTCCCAGCCGACCTTGAAATATATATGAGCCAAGATCTTCTTCTAAAGTCATGGGCCTTTGACCACATTGCTCGACCATGATCATTTGACCATGTTATGTCGACCTTGGTCATTTCGTCCACGTTATTACAGCTTTTCGACCACAGTGCTATAGCTCATGAGTACCGACTGGTTCACTATAGGTCTATAGCTATGACTGGTTCGCTACGCAAATTGAATTACGATTATGACTGAGTCTCTAGAGTCTTTGACTACTCTCCGACTTCGAGGCCCTCGACTCCTACACAGTACTTGAACACATCGAGTACTCGACGCATGACTATACAGTATTCAACACATGAGTACTATCAACAACAAGATTAATTCCAACAGTAGATGCATGTGTGGCGCTACGCGCAGCCAACTAATGGAAGATTATGCGCCAAGATGGCAGGACAAGATTTGTTTCGGGGGAATCATATTTACAATGGAAAGATGATTACACCATATCTCTATTTTACGGAAGTATGTCCCGATAAATCTTTTCTGATATGGAAAGCAAAGGTTTACAAAGAAAGAATCGGCAATCAGATCAGGAATTCGATCCTAGAAATCAGGGGATGATTGTGTGGGAGCCGTGTACATTGTCGACGGCCCTTGCTCATGACTATAAAAAGAGACACACCTGATCGCTCCGAGGGGAGAACACAAATTAGACGGGGAGGGCACTCGGGAGCAGGACGCACCTCAACACACTTCATCGGTGGGGGAACCCATGGAGCAGATACACAGAGAAGGGAGGAGACTCCATTAGCATACATGCACAAAGAAGACATACGTAGAGAAGATGCATGCGACGAAAGGGGGAGAAGGTGGAAAAAACATGAGGAAGTAATCTGTATAAGCCAAAGATATGGCTTACTATGCTCAGGGTGGTAAAGAACCTCCTCTTTTCTCTTTCTCCTTTATCTAGCCAGCCTGCATGTCTAAGGACGGTGGCAATGGTGGAAGGGTCATTAAATGCCTATGGTCCCTACTGGTGATACCATCGATTAAGTACTTTAGAGCACACTGTTGTGTAGCTTGTGGCCATGATGATGGGGCTGTCAAGATTGCTGATCGATCTTCGATCCCATGGGCTTA
The DNA here is from genome assembly GCA_036346575.1 of Dendrocalamus sinicus. Taxonomy (NCBI): domain Eukaryota; kingdom Viridiplantae; phylum Streptophyta; class Magnoliopsida; order Poales; family Poaceae; genus Dendrocalamus; species Dendrocalamus sinicus. The sequence continues at coordinate 4,425,079 of CM070656.1, read as the reverse complement.
AAACATGAAGTCCCCCACTCTTACATGTGGCGCATGCCCCGGCCATGCTGCATGGCTATGACGATCCGTCATGTATCGGAGTTGCCCCGCTTGTACCTCTGATCTGATGATAGCTCTGCCAGATGAGGTTGATGGTGCTACTCGCAAGGATCCTCTCGATGCCTAAGACATGCGACACCATCGAGCACCGCTCTAACCTAGCAAGGATACCTTGCCCTTATGATCTTGTTGTTTTTCCCTGCTGTACTCGAAAATCACCGACCGCAGTGATACTCAGGATGTCGTCGACCACCTTCTATGCTTGGTCGCTTACGACCACCGGTGATACTCGGTCACTTGCGACCACCTGCCATACTCAGGCATCGCCGATCGTCTTTCATACTCAGTCATCTACGACTGCATGTGAGTGTTCTGAAAAGTGTGAGTGTTCTGTGTGCATGTGTGAGTGTTAAACATGATATGGTGTTGGGTTAATGAGTTAGCCCATGTAAGTGGATAAAATCCAACTAGATGTGCTAGTTATGGTTTCTCTTGTGAGTCTCTATATACAAGGAGGAAGAGAGGTGGCTAGGTCAAGGTTTTGAGAAAGTTCATTTCTAGCCTTAAGAGAAGTTAGGATTTATGGAGAGAACATTATTGGAGATGTGAAAGGCTCTTATGGCTGAGCTTTTTATCATCCTTAGACCTTGTATGTGGCTAGTGAGTGACTGTAAACATTCATCTCCAAGAATTAATAGAGATCAAAATTCGTCTAAGTATTTCACTCTTGTGCTCAAGTGATGTAATCTTGATTTGGCTTGGTTTTTTGTGCTTATCTTTATCATCTTGATCTTGTTGTGTGCCAAGGATGTATAAGTGATGATGATGTCTCTTGAAGACTAGATTTTATCCACCTAGACACTTGTTATTTGCAAGTTATTTTGTTTGCTTGGTTTTGGCAAAGAAAGTGTGATTTTAGGGTTTTCATCTTAAGAGCATTTTTGGCTTGAGTTTGTGATGTGATCTAGTTTGCTATGATATGTGAGAACCCATCCAAGGTAATCTAGATCATCAAGAACTTACGAGCAAGAGCAGATCGAGATTTTCCTCTTTTGCCCAGTTTTGATGCAAGTTTTCTTCAAATGGAAAAAGGTCAAAATTTTAGCAATGATTTTTTATCGTTGAGTGGAATAGGTTCTTTACATCATAGAGAAGGTGCATATCAAATTTCAAGTGATTGGTACTTTGGTTTGAGAGTTGGCTCAATTTATGGTTTTATCTCGGGTTTGGTGCAGCAAAATTTCAAGAGCCAAAAATCCCAATTTTCTTAAATTCTTTCAAGAATTTTGATTGGGATAGAGTCTTAAGGTCATGATCTAACCTTGGTTCAAAGTTCAAGTCATTTGGAGTTGTGGATCAAATATTTCGTTGAATTTCGAATTTAAAATAGTGTTGATAATCTACTCTGTTCTTGACTAGTGGTTAAACAATGAAGAGGTATGACTGCTAATTAACTAGAGGTCAGACCACCGTCTAGTTAGCGGTTAGACTGCCCCCTACTCAGATGTCAAACCACCAGAGCCTATCAAGGCACAATTTGCTCGGTTTCTTTTTGGATAATTTATTGTGGGTGATTAGTCTCTGATCTTCATAGATTTTATAGCTATTGAAGTGAGGAGTTTTGCTTTCTCCTTTGAAAAGATTTTAAAAAAATTAATCGTATTGGATTATATTTATCTTCTCTAGTCGTCGTTTGTGGCCCTACAGTTTATTAATGGAGTAGCTAACGTAGCGCTTAGGCCATTTCTGCTGCTAGAACTCCCATACGAAGTACATTCTTGGGTATCAGGGCCGTTAGAGCGTGTGCCCACGCTAACAAATGTTGTGAGTTTGATCCTTTGCTTTCTCAGTTTTCTTGTGTCTGGTGAGAGGTCTTGTGTTAGCTTGTGCTCGTGCTGGGTGTGTGTCGGTGTGTGGCAAACATGTGTACCATGTATTGTCAACAGAACAGATAACGCCCGTTTGTAATCAATTGTCTCTTAAGAACAAATTTCGACAAAATCTGTGGGACACGTTGGTAATTGACTAGTTGTTAATCAACCTGCAATATTTTTTATATTCTGACTGTTCTTTCATAAGCCAGATCTTGACGTCTGAACTTGAAACTTGATAACCTATACAGATGTCAATGGCTGGTCGTGAGACGAATTTCGAGAGAGGCAACGACGGAAACAACTACGAACTGATGGTCCTGATGGTCGTCGTGTGTGGTCTCATTGCCACGTACGTATACCTAGCTGGCGAGTCAATTCCCATCAAAGTACGCAGCATCTAGATGCCGTTTGCGTTGAATTCGTGGTTGTTTCAGTCTCAATTCCAGGTACACAGCAGTTGCCAACGTTGAAAAAATAGGGTTCAATGTTGTTATTGTTAGAAAACCAGGGTCCAGATCAGCAGACCTGGCCTATTATGAACATCTCACCGGAGACTATAAATAGAGAGCCGTACCGGCATATTTTGTATCCATGCAATTCAAAACAATAAAAAAAGATCAGGAGTTCTCTCTACCTCTTTCTATGTAGTTTTAAGATCATGAGTTCTCTCTACCTCTCTCTGTGTAGTTTTAAAATCGCGGCATAAAACGGTAGTTATAAGTATCTTTTTTTTTGGCAAGAGCATCAATGACCAAATTCTTCGAAGGCCCGGGACGCAATAAACCTTTTGGCAGATTCAACTTACGTGAAGATAGCAATAGGTGAGCAGGAACTGAAAAACTATAGCTATTTGTCCCAAAACGATATCTATTTGTACGATCTTGAAGTTAGGGAATCAAATTTTCATTTGGCTTCTATATTTAATTGGGGTTTCACCGTTGATTTTCAATATGAAAGGCTGTTACTATTGCTGTTGATTTACATTTCAGTTTCTTGATTTGCGCCATATCCCCTTGAAAATTCGCTCTTCTAGATTTATTTGATAGAAGAAATTTTTTGCGTCGACTTACGTCAACACCTTTGAAAATTCTTATTTCATTTTTACGATTAAGACTTTTATTCTTCTATGAGCTTTAAGATGGCATATGCTGATACAAGGACCCAGACTTTATTTTTCTTTTGCATAAACATCTGCAAATGTCCACATCATATGTCTTGATTCTCTATATATGTTCAAAGGATTTTCTCAGCGGGCCTATCTTTCACCAACATAAACAGCCTTACATTTGCTACACAAAAAAGATTATGTATATTTGTTGGAATAGTCCCACATTGGTTGTGAAAGGGCAAAGAACCTAACTTAAAAGTGGGGGAGTCCCTCACCTCATTGGCTAGCTTTTGGGGTGAGAAGGCCCTTACGATCCAACAATATCATAACTAAACGATAATCAATCGTGTGGGTGCCCATAACGATAATCAAAAGAGAAAAAAGTAGGCTCACAATTAAAGGGAAGTAATCAAAACGTCACCAACAACCTCGGCGAGATCGTGTTCAAGGATGGCAAGTTCATTGACGACTTCGCCATGAGAATCATAAGTCTCACCAACAACCTTCGAGTCCTGGGAACAACGTCACTGACAAGGAACTGGTAAAGAAATTTTTGCAGGTCGTCCTGGAATGTCTCTCGCAGGTTGCCATCTCCATCGAGACCCTTCTCGATCTGAGCGTGCTCAGCATCGAGGAGCTAACCGGGCATCTTTGCATGGTGGAGCAGTAGTACAGGCTCAGGTCTAACACTAACACGGGTGGTCGTGTCAATGCTAGTGGCCACCTGCTTCTCACGGAGGATGAGTGGTAGGCCTAGCTCCAGAGGCACGAGAATGATGGGAATGGCAGAGGTAACAGCTCCGGCGGGAATCGTTATCGCGGCAAAGGGTGTGGGCACGGACGCAGTACTGAGCCACGTGATGGTAGTGTAAATGAGACCAGCCAGGCTGACGGCCGTGACACTCCGAGGGACCAATGCCGCAACTGTGGCAAGCAGGGTCACTAGGCCAAGAACTATCGCAGTAAGCCCAGGCAAGATCAGGCTCACCTGGCCCAAGGGGACGATGATGAGTCTACTTTGCTTGTGGCTAGGGCACTTATCAGCCACGATTCCCCTCTGCCACCACACCGTGAGTCCCCACCACTAACGCTGCCGCCACGCCGTGAATCTCTATTGCCACCGCCGCGCACCCACGTCGAGGTGAGCGAGGACAAGGTCTTCGTCCAGCTCAGGTAGAGGGACTCTTCGAGTCGCCTCTATGTCATTGAGCTCGACATCACCAGGTCGGTCTGCTTGTCCGTGCACAGTCCTGAGTAGGCCCGGTGCTGGCATGCTAGGTATGGGCACCTCAACTTACAGGCGCTCCGCAATCTCGCGTAGCAGAAGATGGTGCGCAGACTACCGCCAATTGACCAGGTCGACCAAGTCTGCGATAGCTGCCTTGTAGGGAAGCAGAAGCGCTCTTCTTTACCGCAGCAGGTGAAGTACTGCGCCAAGGACGTCCTCGACCTCGTCCACAATGACTTGTGCAGACCAATCACGCCTATCACCCCAGGCGGCAACAACTACTTCCTCCTGCTGGTTGATGACATGAGCTGCTTCATGTGGCTCACGTTGCTCAAGTCCAAAGACCAAGCGCCAGTGGCAATCATGTGATTCCAAGCTAGCACCGAGGTGGAAAGCGGGCGCAAGCTCTGACTCCTGTGCACCGACCGTGGGGGCAAGTTCACGTTGGTGCAGTTCAGGGAATATTGCGCGAACCATGGCATTCAACGTCAGGTCACGACGCCCTATTCCCCCAGCAAAATGGAGTAGTGGAGTGCTAGAACCAGATGATCGTCGCCACTGCCCGAAGTATGATGAACGCTAAGAATGTGCTCGGGAGGTTCTGGGGAGAGGCGGTCACCACCGCTGTCTTCATACTGAATCGAGCGCCGACATGAAGCCTGGACAGCAAGCCTCCCTATGAGGCATGGCACGGCGAGCGCCCGGCGGTGCATTTCCTCCTCACCTTCGGGTGTGTAGCGTACGCCAAGAGCATCAACCCGCACTTCAAGAAGCTGGACGACCGCGGCGTCCCGATGGTCTTCCTCAGCTATGAACCAGGCACCAAGGCCTATTGCCTCTTCGACCCGGTCAACGAATGCGTGCACATGTCGTGCAACGTCATGTTCGACGAAGACGCGCAGTGGGACTGGAGCAGAGATGGTGGAGATCAAGGTGCAGGCGCGAAACCTTTCACCGTGGAGTACATGGTCACCAGGGACCTAGTGCGCGACACACGTGTAAACTCCCCAAACCACGGTCAAACACCTTCGTCAGCAACACTTGCTGCCATGGCAGAAAGAACCCCGGTGGCGATCGAGCACGCCATGCCACCTACGCAGGACTCCGACCTTGACGCAGGTGCTGATGAACATGTTCCCCAACGCTACCGTACCATCAACAACATCCTCGGTCCAGCCACGCGCATGAGGGTATGCACCGCGCCAATTCGACCTCGACGAGCTTCACATGGTGAGCACTTCTTCGTGTTCGAGTGTGTTCATAACTCGAAATTTCTAACAGCCCCCTCATGTTACCAAGTGTTTTTGCTCCTTTCCATGCTTGCTGTGGGTTAGCGCCCATTGCATTCAAGCAAATCCAAAACCGGCCGTGACTTGTTTCGCAGGTAAAGGGGAAATTTTTTGCCCCTATAAAACGCTTCCGTCCTGCAGCCATTCCTCCCCATTCCCTGCATTTTTCCCCCATCTTTCAAGTTGTCTTTTTGTTTTTCGTGGTGTTGTTGGCCCTGCCCACCAACTCCTTGCAAGGTAATGTCTTGGTTAATTGTTCAGTCTGTTCGATGCAATGCCGGTTATGAGTTTATAGGCTATGCTTGGTTGGTTTGGCTGTTGGTGCCTTGCTTGAATCTTTTTTTTTTCGAAACTGGGTGCCTTGCTTGAATCTTGATACTCTAAATTTTGCTCTCGTGATAATAATGGTTTATTTTATCTATATGATCTTCAATCTTACATCACAACACATTGCTTGGAGTTAGGGCAAACCATTTCATTCTCGTGTGACACGAATGTTTCTTTTCTCGCAATTTTGGCACTTTTTCCCATGGTTTTCCAACGTTAGCACCTCTTAGGGCCGGTCTGTTCTTGTTTGGAACGTAGCCTTCTCACGGCATCCTCGATGTAAAAGCCATCAAGAATGCACTGTCCAGACGGCCAATTAGGTGGCATTTTGGTGCATTTGCCAGAAACAATGCTTTCTTTTCTTGAAAGCATACTTGAGCGACTTCTTGTTTCTGCTTGTCCTTCCTGGCGATGACTTATGCCATTCTGGCCCTGCAAGATTATATTAGATATAATTGTGTTTAAGATCAATAAAGAACTGCCACTTGGATGGTAGATGTTAGCAATCTTCTTGGTGTTTCCCCATTGTTTCCGCCCATGAACTTTCTGCTTTCTGAAAGATCCAGGTTTAGAGGTCAAGCTTCTAGAAGGAGAGGCTAGTGGTAAAGGGCAATTGGTCATGCACAGTATCCTTTCTTCTTGTCTGTGGTGTCCCACTTGTCAAAACCAGGGGGAGAAATTTTCTTGCTTTTTTATCTGGACAATCTCATTGCATCTGTGGATGATTGCTATGTAAGCCGATCTGGTTGTCGAATCACCCCTTTCTGCTCCCCACCAAATCAATTGTGTGATTTGCAGAGGTGAAAGTAAAAAGAAAAAAAGGAAAGCAATTGCTTTCTTCCTTCTTCTTTCTTTTTCTATCCCAGCCAATCCTTCAATCCACCGTTTCTGCAGTCACATGTGACTCTGTTCTGAGAGTGATTAGTGACACCATCAGATTAAAAAAAATTATTGGCACAATAATTTGTTGTTGTCCGTTCTATTCCACAGCCATGTCAGCTTAAGGACCTACCACTAGTCTAGCCACCACCTCCTCTCACAACTCGGGGTTTTTGCAGCTGCCTATTTATTGGTCCCTCTGGTACTAGGAGGAATCCTCCTTTCGGCTGATCTGCTTGACCATTGGGTATGTTTGTGCCTCTGATGTCAACCAGTTCTTTATGTCCATTTGCCGATCTTGGGTGGGATTTTGCTTGGATTTGGAGCTGATCTGGCCGCACTAGAACAAATGTTGGCTTTGCGACTTCAAGAAGTCGCCTTGATCGCCGTCTGGCTCCACCATTCCTTGGGGTTTCTTGCTCATCTTGTGATGCTTTTGGTGGGTCATCAGCTAAATCTTGCCAAGGTTTAGCTGGCATGTTCTTGGGTTTATTCTTTTCTCTGATCTAAATCACTTCTGGATTGCCTGGAGAGGTTTCTGATGTCCTCTTGCGGGTTTATGAGCGGAATCTTTTTCCCCCCAAAATTTTAACTTGAGGCAGTTTTTATTTATTTCTGCGAGGTGCTTGAGGCAGTTAGAATCATTTCGTCACAGTAGAAGTTCTTGGTTTCTTAGCTTGCTTGGAATCTTGCTTTGATCACTTCTGCTGATCTCTCGTTTGCTGCCTGAGGATTGTCTTGGTCCCTTTCGGAGTTTCGGTGGATGACAAGCCAGATATATGATTTTTGTATAGGTTTTTACTGAGAAATGTCTTTGGGTTTTGTTGGATTATTTCACGGATTCACGACAATCTTACCATATCTTCTCTTTGATCTCCCTTTGAGGGATTCATGGTATTGGTTGCTTGCGAATGTCTGTGCTTATTGTGTAGCCAAATCCTCTTCTCTATGGATTTTTGGCTGCCTCTCTGTGTGTTAAGGATCTAAATGGCATCTTTACTCTAAAAGCAGCAAATCCATTTGGTCAAGTTGCTGTTTCTCTCTCTCCTGGAAACATTATCAAAGGGCGACTAGTTTGGTGCAGAATCAGTACTTTATTTTGTCCAGGATTAGAACTTACTTTATCATGCCTTTATTTTTGCTGTATTTGATCTATAAGATTCTTGTTAAATGTTTCACTTGAATAAATCATAAAGCATAGTTGGTTTCTACTTTTCTTTTGAAATCCTTTGCGGTGTGATTGATGTTGCTTCAGCATGATCTACCGGTTCAGATATAGTCTTGCAATGCTTAGTGGTGGCTATTGACTACTTGTTCTTGTGCAAATAAATGGTTTCGAACTTTCAACCTGTGTTGCTTTGTGTTAATCATGTACCGTGCTTTGCAGTTCTGAGTCTCGAAGTTGTGAGCCATGGCTGCCAAGCTGACTCGCCTCCACAGTCTCCGTGAGCGCCTCAGTGCCACCTTCTCCTCTCATCCTAACGAGCTGATTGCACTGTTCTCCAGGTGAAGATCTAAAAATATGCCTACTTGTATATATTTGCTATGCCTTCATCCATGTCTTCCATGTTCTTAGCCCATCCAGATGTGAATATCAGAACATTTTACACATTCTTAGTTTGTTTAGTTGACACTTTACAATGTAATGCATAGGCTGGATGTTCATAGATTATCTTCCAGAATTAATATGATGGCATATTGGAATATAGTAATTTTTCATGAGCTCTGCCCTATTGATCACACATCATGAATTGCGGATCGTGTTGACGTATTGTTTCTGCTTACCTAAAATCAGTGAAACCTGGTAGATAAGATAGCACCGTTTACATAGTTCAGGAAGAATATGAGATTTGTAACATTTGTTCTATTTCTGAAATACCACTCTTTATAGGTATGTTCACCAGGGCAAAGGAATGCTTCAACGCCACCAGCTGCTTGCTGAGTTTGACGCCCTGATTGCTGCTGACAAGGAGAAGTATGCACCCTTTGAAGACATTCTCCGTGCTGCTCAGGTAACATTGGCAATGTGCCTACTCAAGCACTTTTTAATTAAAATTCATCAACTAGGCATTCTAATTTCCTTCCATGACTGCGTGTAGGAAGCAATTGTGCTGCCCCCCTGGGTTGCACTTGCCATCAGGCCAAGGCCTGGTGTCTGGGACTACATACGGGTGAATGTTAGTGAGTTGGCTGTGGAGGAGCTGAGCGTTTCTGAGTACTTGGAATTCAAGGAACAGCTTGTTGATGGACAGTAAGTTCCAGGATGAAATCTTAGCAGTTCTAGACAAGATATGTACATTCTAGTTGCAGTAAAATAACCATATACGAATTTAATCTCTCCTTTTTTTACACCAGCACCAACAGCAGCTTTGTGCTTGAGCTTGATTTTGAGCCCTTCAATGCCTCCTTCCCACGTCCTTCAATGTCCAAGTCCATTGGAAATGGGGTGCAGTTCCTTAACCGTCACCTGTCTTCCAAGTTGTTCCAGGACAAGGAGAGCCTCTACCCCTTGCTGAACTTCCTGAAAGCCCATAACCACAAGGGCACGGTAAGCTTCCAATGTGCAGAACCTACCAAGTGCTTAAACACTGCAGAATTTTTCTAGTGCTAATTGCCTTAAAGCTTAATCCTTTAGGAACCTGACATTCTTCAAAATGCCGCTTAATGATGTGAACCAAGTTCCCTAACCATACTGTCATTTTCTATTACAGACAATGATGCTGAACGACAGGATTCAGAGCCTTCGTGGGCTCCAATCAGCCCTTAGAAAGGCAGAAGAGTATCTAATGAGCTTTCCTCAGGACACCCCCTACTCAGAGTTGAACCACAGGTGATTGCCTTTTAACTTGCCCTTACCAATTAGCTCAGGTTAAACTACTGCAAATGGAATAATAGTTCATAATGTGCTTCATGATCTTCATGTAGGTTCCAAGAGCTCGGCTTGGAGAAGGGTTGGGGTGACACCGCAAAGCGTGTACTTGACACCATCCACTTGCTTCTCGATCTTCTTGAGGCCCCTGATCCCGCCAACTTGGAGAAGTTCCTTGGAACTATACCAATGACGTTCAATGTTGTTATCCTGTCTCCACACGGCTACTTTGCCCAATCCAATGTGTTGGGATACCCTGATACCGGTGGTCAGGTAGGGGTTCTTAACCTCTCTTTTCCTTTTATCTAGTATTTTCAGGATTGCTAATTTTGATCTGCCATGCTATTGTTTTGCAGGTTGTGTACATTTTAGATCAAGTCCGCGCTCTGGAGAATGAGATGCTTCTGAGGATCAAGCAGCAAGGCCTTGACATCACCCCTAAGATCCTCATTGTATGATTGAGATGTCAATTTTGGATGTTCCAACTTCCAAGCCCTTATCACTGTGTGGTGAATGACTGAATAAATGCACCCACACGATTTTATTTGATGCAGGTAACCAGACTGTTGCCTGATGCTGTTGGGACTACATGTGGCCAGCGTCTGGAGAAGGTTATTGGAACTGAGCACACAGACATTCTCCGTGTTCCATTCAGAACTGAGAATGGGATCCTCCGCAAGTGGATCTCTCGTTTTGATGTCTGGCCATTCCTGGAGACATACACTGAGGTAAATGGATTATCCGACTGAACATCCTAGCAGAGCCGAATATAATCCATGAATACTGAGATCATGCATTCTTTACTACAGGATGTTGCAAACGAGATCATGAGAGAAATGCAGGCCAAGCCTGATCTCATCATTGGCAATTACAGTGACGGCAACCTTGTTGCCACTCTGCTTGCGCACAAATTGGGAGTTACTCAGGTCTGTTTAGTTGTACATGGGTCTCTCAATTTTCTTTCAATTAGTCAATTGCTTATGATTTCTTTTCTACATGAATGCAGTGTACCATCGCCCACGCCTTGGAGAAAACCAAATACCCCAACTCGGACATATACTTGGACAAATTCGACAGCCAGTACCACTTCTCGTGCCAGTTCACAGCGGACCTTATTGCTATGAATCACACTGATTTCATCATCACCAGTACATTCCAAGAAATCGCTGGAAGGTAATTTTTTATAAGAGCAATAGAATATCACTGTGTTGTGGCAGTAAGTAAAAGGGTATCTTATGCTTGCTTGCTTTGTTTCTGCAGCAAGGATACTGTGGGGCAATATGAGTCCCACATCGCCTTCACCCTTCCCGGGCTCTACCGGGTTGTCCATGGCATTGATGTGTTTGATCCTAAGTTCAACATTGTCTCTCCTGGAGCAGACATGAGCGTCTACTTCCCATACACCGAGACTGACAAGAGGCTGACTGCCTTCCACCCTGAAATTGAGGAGCTCATTTACAGCGATGTCGAGAACTCTGAACACAAGTGAGTACTGAACTGCTGATTACATCCCTGTTATTTGCCAACCAGTTACAAAAGAATTCAATACTAATCTGCATGTCTGGTCTAGCTGCCCAGTTCTTTCAATCTACCAACTACCAGGACATGTAGATGCTTTTTCTTAGTTGCAATAACTAAATTTTGTTGATTTAAACTTACAATCTGTACTATAATGCAACAATAATTATTGTGTTTTAGCTGGTTTGCAATAGTGACTTCAATGTTTATCTGGAGAATTAGCTGGTTTGCAATAGTGACTTCAATGTTTATCTGAACAATTGTTACTTTCTTGTGTATGGAAATCTAGACTGCAGTACATGCTCTCCATTCTAGCATAAAATATTTGTTTAAATGCTCTACAGGTTTGTATTGAAGGACAAGAACAAGCCGATCATATTCTCAATGGCTCGCCTTGACCGTGTGAAGAACATGACCGGTTTGGTTGAGATGTACGGTAAGAATGCACATCTGAGGGATTTGGCAAACCTTGTGATTGTTGCTGGTGACCATGGCAAGGAGTCCAAGGACAGGGAGGAGCAGGCTGAGTTCAAGAGGATGTACAGTCTAATTGATGAGTACAAGTTGAAGGGTCATATCCGGTGGATCTCGGCTCAGATGAACCGTGTTCGCAATGGGGAGTTGTACCGCTACATTTGCGACACCAAGGGAGTATTTGTGCAGGTATATACAAGTTATGTCATCTGAGTGACTTCCAACAATGCAACCTTACATTTTGAAGCTTGTACAAGACTTACTCTTGTTTCTATTGGTTTTTAGCCTGCATTCTACGAAGCGTTTGGCCTGACTGTCATTGAGTCCATGACATGCGGTTTGCCAACAATCGCAACATGCCATGGTGGCCCTGCCGAAATCATTGTCGATGGGGTGTCTGGTTTGCACATTGATCCTTACCACAGTAACAAGGCTGCAGATATCTTGGTCAACTTCTTTGAGAAGTGCAAGGAGGATCCAACCTACTGGGACAAGATTTCACAGGGAGGCCTGAAGAGAATTTATGAGAAGTACGTATTCTATGTCCTGCAACCCACTGTCTTTATAAATGGAAATATACTGAAGAAATTATCGTCTTGACTGCATCATATGCATAATGCGACATAATTAGTTGTGTGTCTAGTGCCCTTATCACATATTAAGCAGAAGGATATGTGCTTGTTTGAGTTTGAACTGTAAGCCTGTAATATGACTCTAGAATAATTTTCATGAGAGTATGGGGCGATGGCTATCATGCCAATACTCAATATTTAGTGTGGTATATCTCTCTGTTTTTCTTTTGAGGAAATCCTGATCCTGTAAATTTGAACTGCTCAGGTACACCTGGAAGCTGTACTCGGAGAGGCTGATGACCCTGACTGGTGTCTATGGATTCTGGAAGTACGTGAGCAACCTAGAGAGGCGTGAGACTCGCCGTTACCTCGAGATGTTCTACGCTCTGAAATACCGTAGCCTGGTAAGTCGATTTGACTGTTAAAGAGAGCATACGTCTAGCAATGTTCATTTCACTACTATGCACTAGACGGATCACTGCATGTTGGGGACTGATACACTTCTTGAATCCAGGCCAGCGCCGTTCCATTGGCCGTCGACGGCGACAGCGCTGCCAATTAGTGCGGGGCAAGAGGCACGTTTAGCGGGAGAAGCATCGGCCGCGTTATGATTTGTTTGCCGTAGTTTGCATTTTGTCAGTCATGTCTGTCGTGGATGTGTACTCGATGTCTCAGCACTTGGTGCTTTTGCGAGATTTTGGGCAGTGCTTGCTGGTTCCTACTAGCTGCATATGTTGCCCCAAATAAACGACTGTTCGTGGTGTTTTTATCTTTCAGAATTCAATGCAATATTTTGTTGCCTCACTTGCTCAGTCTGTCAAGCTGAACGATCACTCCTCTTACTGTTAAAGAAGGCTGTGCCAAAGCCATGGATGATTGGATTAACCTGATGCTTGTGTGCCCTTGCTATTATGGTCTGTTGTCTTTCTCATGACCATTAACAAAGTGAAACTTGGGTCAAATGCGATCAAAAGGTTGCACTAACATTGCACTTCCATGGCCACCTCCATCATATCCCTCGCCATGGCCATGGCCACCGGCTGCTCCAGGAGGTTGTGGGGGAAGGGGAGGGTGTGGTGGTTGCCTCGGGGGAGGAGGAGAGCCACCCGAGGAGGCGAAGGTGCACACCGGGAACCTGCCGTACGACGTCGACGGCGAGCGACTTGCCCAGCTCTTGGACCAGGCCGGCGTCGTCGACGTTGCCGAGGTAAGCCCACCGCCGCCAAAATACTCAAGGCACAGGTCCACAGGAAAACCCAAACCAACTAGAAAGCCCACTCTACGTCTAATGCCACCTAAAGCCCACTCGCACGTACAGACGTCGGCGGTGGTTACGTCTAGACCTGGCCTGGATCTAAGTGTACTGTTGATCCGCCTCAGACACGAGGTATAAAACAATAAATGGGTTATATCAGTCTGGTCTGATCAAATATGTCGTATTTGGGTTGGCATCTCATCATGGCAGGTCGGACGAGCACTCCCCTAGTTAGTGCATAAAAGTTACTTATGGTTGGTAGTCAAATTACTTGCATTAAAGTTATTATATTCTTTTGAGCGTGGACGGGTGATTTCAGAGGCAAAATTAGAATAAAAATGACCGGGGTTCACTCCTTCACCATACATATAATAACATATATAATTTCTAAATAATATTGTGCTAAAAAGTAATGCGTCTGTCAATTTTTTAATATCAATACTTCAACATAACCGATGACGGTATATGATAGTAAAGTAGTGATCAAAATACTTACCAAAATGATGAAGCCATATAATAATATTGGTTAGTTGCAGCAAATTAAAGGAACTAATAGCGAAATCACAGACAAAAGTTAGTCGGCATTGGTGAAATATATCATTCGACCTCAATGGCCTATTTAAAGACAAAAAATTACTTAAATTTTCAAGTACAAAAATAGTAGAATGATCAAATGTAAGTTAGTGCATTACCTTTTAGTATTTATGTTCTTTCGAGTTCATAAAGCGACGAACCACAACATCATTAGTAATTTTCGTCAATTCTTGTTTCTGCATGTAGCAAATAAGTATATCATTAGTAAATAGATATTTGTATATTCAACAGTTCAATAGCAATATAATAGAAAAATATGTCTAGTGCGATTTGCAATGAGCTAAGCCAATATTCCAAAAAAATCAAAATTGGAACTCTAAGTCTTCTACAATTTGACAAAAAATAATCAACAATCATCATATTGAAACCATAACTCACAAATTTAGCCCATGTTCTTTAAACAAATTAAAAGAATTGAGAGAAATTTAGAGCAAAATGCATATTGATGGGTGGATGTGGATCTAGGGCTGGATATCGAGCTGGCTCGGCTCGGCTCGGCTCGGTCTGGCTCGGTAGGATAACGAGCTGGCTCGAGCTGGCTCGTTATAACTAACGAGCTAAAAAGCCAGCTCGGCTCGGCTCGACAAAAAGCTCGAGTTAGCTCGTTTGGCTCGTGAGCCAGGGCCAAAAAATATCTCCATCATATATTCATCCATGGAAGTTTGGCTCGTTAGGCTCGTTTGGGTACAATAGAGTACAAATTAACACATGCATGGCTCGTTTGGGTACAATAGAGTACAAATTTACACATTAACACATGCAATAGAGTACAAATTAGGTCCATGGAAGCAGCATATGCATATCTAAATTCCTGGAAGCATGGCTCGTTTGGTTCGTGAGCGGCTCGCGAGCTGGCTCGAGTTGGCTCGTTATAGCTAACGAGCTAAAATCTTGGCTCGGCTCGGCTCGTTATCCTAACGAGCCGAGCTGAGCCGAGCCAGCCACGAGCCGAGCGAGCTAACAAGCTTCGAGTTTTTCGTCCAGCCCTAGGTGGATCTAAGCTTCCTTCGGTCGACAAGGGCACGGGACAGTAAGGATCAGGCAGTGTTGTGGCAACATGGTAGGCAAGAGTGGCCAATGGTGCCGATTTCTCCCATTCTCCGGTGACCGATCGCTGTCTAGCTGGCTGCGGCTGTGTGACGGACGTGGTGCATATCTCCTACCGACTATGCGAGATGAACATGTGTTAAGGACTGTTGTGAGGTGACACGTTTCGGCTCGGCTTGCTTCTACCCCTAGTGGTACATTTGTACTCCATGTTACTGGTGTATATTTCTTGGATTGACAATGACAAACTCAAGTGTTAATACATGGATTAGACAAATATATAATTTGCAGCAAAATATTTGACCAACATCAACATGACAACATGTCATCTAGATGCATGGAATTATTCATAGTTAGACAAATATAAGTTGTTCTGAACCTGTGACACCAAGAACTAGTAACCCCTCCAATAAAAAAATGAGTGAGGGAGTGATTTTACAGAGCACAAGAGTGCTAATTGTTTGAGGATTTATACGGTAGTGGTTATTGCATATGCCTGATGAAGTGCTTATGTTATAAAACATGCACATGAAAATAGAAACTAGAGACACGGATTTAACATGAAAAACCCTTGCAGGAAAAAACACGGACACAAAGGTAAAAAATCACTATATGAGGAGATATTACAAGCACAGAAAACTTCAGCGTATCTCAACAGTGTACTACAGGGGTACATATATAGGCTCAGAAATAAGAGTCCCTAATTGAGAAAGGAACAAAGTCCTGGTCGGGTACAAAACAGAAATCTACTCAAAAACTAGAACAATAACCTTCTCAGAGACGGGAACATCACTCCACTGGGAGAGTCTCAAAAGATAACGGTGAAGTGTTGTAGTCTGAAGCACCTTGACTGGTCACATCTGATTCCAGTCGGTGCAGGATCTGTTACGGACACAAAGATGATCCCAATTATAACCTCCGACTAATTCGCATTTCTTGAGAGAAACTTGATCGGACTCTTCAAGCGGCCAAAAAGACCAGTAGTGGTTAGACCCAACTAGAAGTGGTCGAACCCGACAAGATTAGAATCACAAAATACAACAATCTCCGCCTTGAGCTGAATTCCTCCCATATCAAAAAAGAAAATGCAATAAACTCCATGATGGTCGCACAAGCGATCCAAATTGTAACATATCCAAATGGTAAACGAAATACCAAATTCACTTGTCCCTATAACTGACATTATTTTTTGTGTTGAAAACTACAACTTTATCTTAGACTTTATATGTGCTAATCTTGGCGCAAAACCCATAGTAGATGATGGATCGTCGAAGAAATCGCCAAAAATTAATTCTACATGGATACCACCAATAATGTGCACAACGGTCTAAATTGCAATGAACTCCAACTTCAAAAGAAACATGCAGAACTGACGACACAACTTCTTGATGGAAGATGTTGATCGGGTGAAAGATCGTCAATGGAGATGGTGCAGTACGATGCCAGCTCATGGTGTCAAGCGGCGTGGGCAATGGTGTTGGCAAATCTAACGCTGGAACAGTTGCCAAGGTAGAGCGTGGATTGAAGCTGGTATGGCGCAGGTTGATGCCAAGTTAGAGTCAAGATGCGAAACGGAGTCGAGGCATGTCCTCGATGTGCGCCTCAATGGTGCGTAGGGCCGCCTTGCTATGTGATGGCAACCTTGGGAGTATCCTCCTCCCGAGGCAACGACTTTGATCTTGAACCTAGAATTTTGATACTACTTGTTATAAAAAAAATGCACAAGAAAATAGGAATGAGATATATAGATTTAATATGAAAAACCTTTATGGGGAAAAACTATGGACGCACAAAGGTATAAATCACTATATAAAGAGATATTACAAGCACAGAAAATTTTGGCTTATCTCAACTGTGCGACTGCAGAGTTGCATATATAGGCTCAAAAATAAGAGTCCCTAATGGAGAAAGGAATAAAGTATTATTCAGGAACAAAACAGAGACCTTTTCGGAGACGGGAATAGCACCCACCTGGAAAGTCTCAGAAGATAGCAGTGGAGAGTTGTAGTCTGAAACACCTTAAGTAGCCACATATGAATCTAATCGGCGCAAAGTCCATTACAAACACGAAGATGATCCCTATCATAACATCTGACATGTTTGCATTGCTTAAGCGAAACTTGATCGGACTCTTTAATTATCAAAAAGACCAGCAGTGGTCTGACTCGACTAGAAATGGTCAAACCCGATCAGATATGGATCGCAAAATAGAATAGGATATGGTTTAACTAATGCTAGATCAAAACAAGTCTTCATGCTAGTTAATTTGATGAGACATCCTTTTAACCTAGCTCTGCTAAAACTTCAGTGACATTTTTCAGGAACTCACCTGATTTTGTGCATCATATTCATTAAGTAGAGAAGAAAACGTCCAAACAGAAATACAAGCCCCTGCGGCTAGCGCGAGACTACCGGTTTAAAACAAAAGGAAAGTAAGAAAGGAAGGAAGAGAAACCACCTGTCTGCGACCAGAAAGAAAAGGGAAACACTAGAAATTCAGTGACAAAAGAAGTTAAACCATGAACTTGAATTGATGTGAGATACAGAATCAAATAAATTTTGCAGGAACTATTTTGATCAAAAACTCCCTCTAAGAGCTAGTTTAATTATCATTGCTCACACAAGTACAATAATTCCCATGTGCTCCCCAAGAAAAAAGCATTGAACCGCATGATTGCAGCTCAGCATGGTTGTTACACCACATCGCACCAAACATACTACTCTTCCTATTTAAGAGTGAGAGGAGAGATGATAAAGATCACAATTCACAAAAGAAGCTAGCCTACCCGAGGGGAGCAAGGAAAAGAGGTTCAGAGTTACATATCAGCATGTACCACGCCATGTATACAAGTTTTGCACTAAGGTCCCGTTTGGCACAGCCCTAGCTCCGAAATCTATGCTGGATCTGTAGTTTGTTGACTAAATTAAAGTGATTTAAATATTTTTATTGAATATATAATATAAATGAAATGAGTCATGTAAATGCATTTAACATGCCTGCAACTCTAGATCTAGGATTTCCTAGAGCTACAGATGTCTAGGAAATCTACAGATTTCTTAGAGCTAGAGCTCTGCTAAACGGGGCCTAAGTTGGAATTCTTTTCATGATGCCGCTGAAAACCACATAGACATGGTAGGAGTAGGAAGCATCACGAAGCGTTGTAGTGCAAAGCTTTTCGTGAAAGCTGGGTAGCATCACGGTGATGGTCAGCTGAAGATAAATTCTTGTTCCAGTATTCATCATGAAAGTGGCAAACTTGGTTGTGCCAGTCACCTAGTGACAGATTTCTCTCCTGCCACTTGGTAAAATATGTAATTTCCATGCTTCTGTTCCTCTTCTTTCTTCTCAGTCACAAGATGTTGATAACTAGCCGAGGGGTTCACTTGAGTTTTGTGAGTCAGAATGCAGTGTTGGTAGCAGGGCAATACACTGTAGAGCACACAGATTGCCAAGTTATTGACTGTCGAAATTTACCGCCAACAATATTGTCTTCTTTTGGATGCATCGCTAATGTTATAAATCCTAGGATCATCCGGACCAAACGTGTCAGTTTAAATGGATACATTGACATACAAAGATCAATTAATTGTTTCAGATTTCATAATAAAAAAAAACTCGACCTGCGGGGGAAGAAACCCCCGGGCATCTCGCAAAGAATTCAGATTTCATAATAGAGTTGGTGATCAATTAATTGTTTCAGATTTCATAATAGAGTTGGTCATAAGTCACAGTGGGAGTGCAGCTCATGAATGGCCAACTCAACTACTTGGCTGTAGCAATTGCATGGTTTTTTAAGGACTATTTGCATTGTGTTGCATTGCACCAGATCAACTTAAAGGTGCTGCTCTTCTATAAAAGCAGCAGGAAATACGGCAAACGCTTGCTTCAAGATTTCAGAGAGACCAACTGGAGAGAAGGAAGGAAGGAGATACATATCTCTGCACCGTATTATACCCTTAATGGGAGTGTGAGTCAATCTGAAGCTTGTTTCGCTATGCCGGTTAGACCAGGAGACCAAGAACTGCGCATTGCAGGACTAGGGATTAGGAGTTATCGAGAACGCAAGCATGCCATTGGTTCTCTTTCTTCCTCCAAGGCACCATCAAGTAATTTTCACTCTTCCGTTCCATTTTTTCCTTTGGAACTTGCTTCCGCTTCATTCTTGTATCTTACGATGTTGGTAAGTAACTGATTAACTGGCTTTTTTCACATCCAGCTACCTCTTCCGGACCCGTAGCTGCAACGTTTGACACTGGTAAGTACCCATATGTTGTTTAGAAAGCTCAAGAAAGTGGCTCAGGTGGTGTTTATAGTGCAGAAAAGTAGAAGACCAATGAGCATTGTAAAGAACAGAATGCTTGACAGTTCAAGGGAGAACACCACCAACAAAGTTTGGGACATGCATGAGCACATGAATCCGTGCAGGATAGTGAGATATCTAGAATGCTATTACAATGTAGGATTTTGTAGCTACCTGCCTGGTGATCTGTGCAAGGATTCACTTAACCAAATGACCGAATAACACTATCAACCTTCGAAGTTGTCATCTATGTGCTCGAAATGGTGCAATGCCAGGCTATTTACCTGCATAATTGTATGAACCTAGCAAAGAGGGCATAAACTTCTGTTATGTTCATGAATCACATTGTAGAACCAAATCTGAAGGGAATTGTGATCTGTCCGCAAACATCTTTGACAATTTTATGTGGATGTTCAGTTGAAGATGTCCAATATTCTGGTGTTTCTATTTCTGAAAATATCTCCTCTTCTTGCCCAAGTAGTAAATTGGGCTGTATTAATATGAACCAGCGATGGTAAGATGCTATGGCACATCATCAAGATGTACAGGAAATGGAGATTCGGATCAGAGTACAGGATAGCAGGATGCAAATGGCTTGTCTATACAAAAACATGTTGTTGAGGTTGATTCGAATTTATACCATGTCCGTATAGGATACATCATCGCCTTATGCCAAATGTGGCATAATAGATGTCTGGGCAATGAACAGATTATATTAGACGTAGTGTCAATCTGTAGCAACCGACTATGATTCGATTTCCTCTTTGTGTGGGACTTGTTTCTCTCGCCTTATATATGTATCTCAGTAGCCCATTAGAAAGGTAAACGCTCCATTGTAATTTCTTCTCATTATAGTAATTTACCTTCAAGTGTCCATGACTTTTCCCCGCAAAGGTTTTTTACGTAAAAATTTATGTCTTGTCTTTATTTTTTTACGTATTATTTACAACAAGTGTTATCAGAAATGATTATCAGAGTTGCACGCGAGAACAGAGCCGCCAGAAAAATCGTCCCTCGGCGATTCCGTTTCGTGCTCGTCTAGCGCAGGGCTCCAAGGCCAGCGTCGTCTTTGGTTCATTGTGAGCACGTCGTCTCTGTCCTTGTTCCACGCACGACAGAAGCCAGTGCAAATTCCCGACGCGAAGCCAGATCGCCATCTTGTTTGGCACGAGACCAAAAATTTTCGGTCCGCGCAGCGCCAGGCAGTGCAAGAAGGCGAATTTTTTGTACGGATAATCCATTTTTTTATTCAAAATTACATAAATATACCTGCGAGAAAATTTTTTACAAAAATAGGCTCCAATCGCCTAATGGTTAGACGACTGGAGCCTTTCGCCCAACCGGATCGCGACAGCTGGAGAGTCTACCAACCGTTGGGCGATTAACTGCAGTCGCCCAACGGTTCGGCGACTGCAAGGAAGTCGCCCAACGGTTCGGCGACTGAAATGCAGTCGCCGAACTGTTGGGCAACTGAGGGTGGATATAAAAACGCGCTCGGCCGCCGACCGACGGCCACTGTTTCCTTCGGCCGCATTCCAGCGCGAGCGCAGAGGAGAGACGGCGCGCAGAGGAGAGAAGGGGAAAGAAGGAGAGGAGGAGAAGAGGAGGGGGAGAGAAAGAGAGGGAGAGGAGGAGAGGAGGTGCGCGATTTCCAGATAATTTGTTTGTGTTATATTTTTTGTTAGTGTAGATAATTAGTGTAGAAAATTAGTTTAGAAATATAGTTTAGAAAATTAGTTTAGAAAATGTAGTTTAGAAAATGTAGTGTAGAAAATTAGTTTACAAATATAGTTTAGAAAATTAGTTTAGAAAATGTAGTTTAGAAATTTAGTTTAGAAAATGTAGTGTAGAAAATTAGTTTAGAAAAATAGTTTAGCAAATGTAGTTTAGAAATTTAGTTTAGAAAATTAGTTTAGAAAATGTAGTGTAGAAAATTAGTTTAGAAATTTAGTTTAGAACATTTGTTTAGTAAATATAGTTTAGGAATTTAGTTTAGAAAATTTAGTTTATAAATTTTATATACCATTTATAATGCATTATTGTACAAAATATAATATTTAAATGTACATGTACAAAATTTAATGTTGAAATTATTGTACAAATTTAGATGTAGAAAATTTATTGTTGAAATTTAGATGTAGAAAATGTAATGTTGAAATTATTGTACAAATTTACATGTAGAAAATTTAATGTAGAAATTATTGTACAAATTTTGCAGGTATGACTCGTGTTGGACGTGACTCCGAGTGGCAGTACGCGCTGTTGGACGAGCACGTGGACCGCTCTCATCGCGCTTCCCGTCTAGTGCCGCCACCGGGGAGCACGGACGAGCCGCCTCAGCTGGGAGTGGTCGGGACACGCACACCTCGCGTGGCACGGGACTCGACCCTCGTTGGACTGCCAGGTTTGCACTACTCCAGCGTTTAGTGCGACCGTAAGTTCGTTCCGTGCTGACTTTCACTTTGTTTGCAGGCTGCGGGATGCCGGGCTACTCCCTCTTGCCCGGATGGTGCAGGCCACGGACGAGGATGCAGCCGCTGGCTGGGACGAGGCGGGCGGGGAGCGATCACGACGCTTCCCGTTCGACCGTTCCCTGCTGACGGCTTTGGTGGACTGTTGGCGGCCCGAGACGCACACTTTCCACCTCCCATTTGGGGAGATGACGCCGACCCTGCAGGATGTGTCCCTGCTCCTTGGCCTTTCGATCGCGGGAGACGCTGCCTTCCTACCGGAGGCCCCAGACGACTGGCGCGCTGACCTGCTTGGCAGATTCGAGGGTGTCGTTCCACCGGGCCCTCAGCACCACGTGTTCAGAGAGGCGCAAACCCATGGGCCGACGCTGAGGTGGCTCACACAGTACCGGGTACGTGGTTTTTACATTCGATCGTGTCGTCGAAGGTCTTATTTGTGGTATTAGGTACTAATAACAACTTGTTTGAATTCAGGTGGAGCGCATGGTTCCACAGGCAGACGATCACCAGGTGTCGCGCCACCTGGAGGCGTACGTGCTATGGCTATTTGGTTGGGTGCTTTTCACCACCAGCCACGGCAACTCGGTGGATGCGGGCCTTATCGCTTATGCGAGGGCGATCGCTGACGGCGAGCCCCACTAGGTCAGTTGGGGATCGGCCGTACTTGCCGCGACGTACCGCGCCCTATGCGATGCGTGCACGAGGATCAAGGCGAACTCGATCCTCACGGGCTGTCCCCTGCTACTGCAATTGTGGTCGTTCGAGCGCTTAAGCCTCGGGCGACCTGTGCTAGACGACATGGGTCCGTACGGGCCCGAGATGTATCCAGGGGGAGACATTGACCGGCCGACGATGGGTTCTATCTGGTGCCGTCGTCGAGTAAGTATTATCACAGTCAACTATTTCTTTCTTATTGACGATCGTCATTCTAAACAACTTATATTTCTTGCGAGTACGATTCGCGACGTGCAGTCACGCGGCGTGTCGGGTCTTTGTGGAGCGGCTCGGCGCATCACACCGACGACGCGGCGCTGGAGCCGACGCAAATAGGGCGATTCAGGCCCGTGCTCTGGCGGCTGTCCTCACTTCTTTGGTGTGACCGGCTTCGCTCACCGCGGAAGCTCGTGTACCTCATCTACGTGGAGGACTACGCACCCCAGCGGGTGATGCGGCAGTTCGGGCTACGGCAGCCGATTCCTGTACCAGTCGGACCATCGATTCCACGCCACGTGCACGGGTGAGTGATCGTTTGTGCTAAATATTTACATACTTACTACTGCGTTCGTAAGTATCTCACATTACGTAATGGTTCTATACGCAGGCACAGCGCGAAGGGAGTGAAAAGAGGCACGGACTGGTCGTTGAGGATGTAGCCCTGGGTCGAGCAGTGGTAGGGTGCGCTCGACGACCGCGTGGAGGAGGACCGCCCATACGACAGCAGGGAGTACGCGGAGTACCTGCGCTGGTACCAGCCGCAGACCCGTACCAGGCTCGTATATGTGGTAGACCCGCCTGCCACACACGTCGCCGCTCCGACGGACACGCACCCGTGCGCACGCGCGCGACGCCACCTCATGAGACGTTACATGTTATTTCAAAGATTCCCAAATGGTAATGTCGTTTCGATAATCGACCATTTCATGTCTTTGTGTCCAGGCTTACGTCGGTTCTGCCCTATGCGCCGACTCGGACAAGATCGAGAGGCTCTCGGTGGTGCGCACGACCCATGAGAGGCATCGCTTTGCGCGTCGGATGCACGGCGGGTGTAGACGTATCGTTAGCCTCATCGCCCCGCACGAGGCTACCGCGGTCTCCACGCCCACCGTTTTGACTGCTCGTCCACCCCGACCAGCGTGGCACTACTCTGGTGCACACTACTCTGGTGCACCTACGTGGATACGTCCTCCACCACCTCACCCGGAGCAGCCAGGGGGTTCAGCCTGGGCAGGGCCTCCTACACCGGTTCACTTCACGCCTCCTACGCACACCCCTGTCTTCCCCACGCCCACGCAGGGGGTGTACGCCCCTCCTCCTACGTCGATGGCGCCAGCTACGGGTACGCAGAGGTTCTTATATCGTGTTTATCCGAAGACAACATGCAACGAACTAACGATATTAATATTACAGGTAATTACCAGCAGCACGGCGTCTCCCCAGGCCCGGACGATGTGGACCAGTTTTTTGCGTCTACACCGGAGTGGCGGACACTTCTCCGACGCAGACCGGAGGTTCTCTCTCGGCGATGCCCTCCGGTGCACCGAGAGCACACACCAGAGGTGCGGTGACTCCACCAGCGCAGGCGGGATAGACACCCTCCCGCTCATTTTACTTTTCGGATCGTCCTAACCCGTTGCAGGAGGAGGGCCAAGCGAGGCCGTATGGGAGGACGCGAGCGCGATGGACGGGCACACCGGGGTGACTAGTGAGGCGACGCTGCAGATGCTATATATGTTATGCATGTAATGAAAAAACATGCGGCATGTTACTCACAGTTATATTATGAAGTTTATTTAAATTTACAGAAGTCTATTATCTCTCTCCGCACATAAACTATCTCACTTAACAGTGTATGTATCGATCGTTCTGTACTCAATCTTTCATGAAAAAAAATTTAAAACTTTTTACACACCTACAATATACAATGAACATAAACTTTTATTACAACTTCACCGTATTTTTTACCCGTTCAACGTTACAAAATTCACAAAATCTAAAACAATCACGGGGGCTACATGAAGTTGCCCTATGGGATGGCGACTGCATGCTAGTCGCCTAACGGGATGGCGACTGCATGCTAGTCGCCTAACGGCAGAGCGACTGGATGTAGTCGCTCTACTGTGCAGCGAGACATACTGTGTCGCGGTCTGGTTGGGCGAAAGGCTCTAGTCGCCCAACCATTAGACGACTGGAGCCTATTTTTGTAAAAAATTTTCCCACAGGTATATTTATGTAATTTCGAATAAAAAATAGATTATCCGTACGAAAAATTCCAAGAAGTCAAAGTAGGCAGTAGAGAGAAGCCCTTTCTCCAGGCAAAGCAAACAGTTGGCATGCAAAGGCACTGCAGCGTTTTTTTTTTTGAGCAAGAAGGCATAGAGGAGAGAAGACAGTCACTTCAGCTTCCTGTCGCGTCCAGGGGGTGAAAAGAAGCAGCTCTACTCTGCTTTTTTCCCTTCGTGTCCAGCAAGGAAGACAAGTCAGAAGTGCAGAACAGAGAAGCCAAATTGATCTCGGTTAGAGCAAACGACACACAAGACAGACTCTCTCGGGCAGCCGCAAGTCAAGAAAATGGGCTCAAGGTTAGAGGCAGGAAAGGGAAGATTCGTTTCTTGCGTTAGGACTCGGAGCCGGATCCATCTCGGCTGCGACTCGCACGGTGTCTCCGACTCGATTCCTCGTTCCAGTAATAAAAATGCTCGAGAGCAGCAAAGCTTTCGCAAGTTGGGAAAAGCAGCAACAAAATAGCGTGTTCCGCGTGAGGTAAAGTAGCAGTAGCATATCCAGAGTTTTTCAATTGCAAGAATTTTACTAGGTACATATAAATTCGTATCTGTAAAATTAGTTTTTCTTCTGCATGGCGACTCTAAAGTAAGATCTTCCGTTATTGAATCGCGACATGAGATTTTATTTATGACAAATCGATATGCGAGTTGTTTTATCACAGCTTGATTTGGATGATGTACTTTCACAGCTTGATTTGGATGATGTACTTTTGATAATCGACAAGATACCAGCAATATTATCAACTGATAAGAAACAACGTAAAGATCGTAAGGCCTTATCTTAAATTCATTTTCATCTATCAAATAATATTTTATAGGAGGTTATGAAGGAGACATCCATCGTCGCATTATGGCTGAGCTAGAGCAGATTTGCATGACCAAGGATCTGACCAGCAAGATGCATTTAAAGCAGAAGTTTTATTCCTACAAGATGGCAGAGGGAGGTTCATTGTTGAACCATCTAGCAGCTTTCAAGGAAGTTGTTGTAGATCTCAAATCTATGGAGACAAAATATGATAATGAAGGATTTGGGTCTTATTTTGCTATACTCTCTGCCCAGTTTGTACTCTATTTTTAGAGATACTATTCTATATAACCGAGATATTCTTACTCTCAGTGAAGTTTATGAAGCTCTGTATACTAAAGAAAAGCTAAAACTTATGGTTCCCAGTGAAAGTTCAAATAAGCATGCAGAAGATTTGTCTATCCGCAGCAGGCAATACAAGAAGGGTTCAAATGATAATAAAAGATGCAAAAGCAAAAGCAGATACAGAGATAGATCTAAATCCAGGAACAGGAAGTCATGCAGGTATTGCAAGAAAGATGGTCATAACATATCTGTGCTGGAAGTTGCAGAACAAGGAAAAGATAAATAACAATTTCAAGAAGGATCAACAAGAAGATGAATCTAGAGTCACCGTTGTCACCAAAGAAGATTCTGATGGCGATGTTCTCATTGTCTTTGTCAGTGATTTCAAGACCAGTGATGAATGAATTCTTGATTCAGCCTGTACTTTCCACATGAGCTCGAACCGCAAGTGGTTCATTACTTATGAAGCTACGTTACGTGGGTCCGTGTTGATGGGTGATAATATAGCATGTAAGATTGCAGGCATTGGTTCTATCCAGATCAATGATAATGGAGTTTTGAAGGTCATATTCCGAATTTGAAGAGAAATCTTATCTCGTTAAGTACTCTTGAGTTTTGAAGGTCACCAAAGATTTTCTTGTTGTGATGAAGGTTGATATGAAAGCTGCTAACTTATATCATTTATGAGGCACTAAAATTATAGGTAATGTTGTTATTGCCTCTCATAAATTATCCGATTCTGATACTAGTAATCTTTGGCTTATGCGTCAGGAGCATATGAGTGAAACTGGAATGATAGAATTATGCAAAAGAGGACTTCTTGATGGTCAAAGCATCGACAAGTTGAAGTTTTGTGAATATTGTGTCTTCGGCAAGCAAAAGAAAGTGAAATTCAGCACTGCGATTCACTCTACAAAAGACATATTGGATTATGTTCACTCTAATTTGTGCGGAGAATCCCGTGTTCTATCACTTGGAGGTGCAAGCTACATGTTTACCATCATTAATGATTACTCAAGAAGAGTTTGGCTATATTTCATTGAGCATAAATCGGATGTATTCAAGACATTCAAGGAGTGAAAGATTATAATTGAAAGACATACTGGCAAGTATGTCAAGAAACTGACAATGACTTGGAGTTTTGTTCATGAGAATTTAAAGCTTTATGCAGATCAGAAGGTATTGTGAGACATTATACTGTCCTATGTACTCTTCAACAAAACGATGTGGCCAAACACATGAATAGAACCATCATGTTATCAAACTCTAGATTATCTAAGAGTTATTTGGTTAAAGCTGCTTCCACTACTTGTTATTTGATTAATTGATCACCTAATTTAGCTATTGATAAGAAGACTCCAATTGAGATATGGTCCAGCTCATCAGCAGATTATTCAAACTTAAGAATATTTTGCTGTGCTACTTATGTTTATTTTAATAATAGTAAATTAGAGCCTATAGCAGTTAAGTGCAATTTTCTTGGTTATAAAACTGGTGTGAAAGGATATAAATTGTGGAATCTTGAAACTTAGCAGAAGTGTTACTTTGGATGAGTCTGCTATATTGCATGATAAACCATCTATTGATGTTCCCGTTGAGAAGCAATCAAGCATGCATGTGAAGCATATTATTGATTCAGGATCTACACCAGAAATAAACAAGAAAATATTCCAGAACTTCCTATTATTGCGCCACCAACACAATGTTCCATTACAGTTAATAGAGAAAGGAGAAGCATTTAGTCCTAAGAGATTGATTGAAGAAGCCAATATTGTGGCTTATTATTTAAATATGGCATCAAAAATTGAAGGTACTACATAAAGTTCATCTTATTCAGAGGCAATCTCTTTTGATGATTCAGAAAAGTTGATGACTGCCATGCATGATAAGATGGAATCTCTTGACACAAATAGCACTTGGGAGCTAGTCAAATTGCCAATCGGGAAGAAGCATATTCACTACATGGATCTTCAAGAAAAAAAGAAGGTGTTTCACTAACCGAAAAGGTTAGATACAAAACAAGGTTAGTTGCTAAAGGATACAACCAAATTCTAGGTATTGATTTCACATATGTATTTTCCCTATTGTGAAGTATAATTCTATTCACACTTCACTCAACATTGTGGCTATACATGATTATGAGCATGAACAATTAGATGTGAAAACCACATTCTTACATGGAAAATTGGAAGAAGACATTTATACAGAGCAATCGGAATGTTTTGTCGTTTTAGGAAAGGAGAATTTTGTTAGCAAACTGAATAAATCTCTTTATGGTTTGAAGCAATCATCTAGACAATGGTACAAGCGATTTGACTCTTTTTACGATATCTCGGGATTTTTAAAAGACCCCGTTTTGATAGTTGTGTTTATTTGAAGATTGTTAATGGTTCAGCTATTTATTTGCTCCTATATGTTGATGATATGTTAATTGCTGCAAAAGATAAAGCTAAAATTTCAAAGTTGAAGGCACAATTAAATAGTGAATTTGAGATGAAAGATTTCGGTGCAGCAAATAAGATTTTTGGTATAGAAATCATCAGAGATAGACAGTTTGGCAAATTATACCTAAGTCAAAAGGGGTATATTAATAAAGTTCTTCGTCATTTTAACATGCATAAGGTCAAACCTATGAGTACTCCCTTGCACATTTCAGATTTTCTTCAGTGTCATATCCACAATCAAATGATGAAGTTCAGTACATGTCTAGAGTTCTATATGCAAATGTAGTTAGTTCATTTATGTATGTCATGGTATGTTCTCGTCCTGATTTATATCAATCATTAAGTGTGGTTAGTAGATACATGCTAATCCTGGAAAAGAGTATTGGAAATTCAATGGATTTTCATATATTTGTGGGGCACATCTAATGCTTGTTTATAATTTGGGAAGGCTAAAGATGAACTCGTTGGTTATGTGGATTCTGATTTTGCTGGAGATTTAGATAAAAGAAGATATCTCACTGGTTATGTGTTCATTGTTGTAAGGTATGCTGTTAGCTGGAAAGCAAGTTTGCAAGTTACCATTGTCTTGTCTACTACAAAAGCTGAGTATATGGATATTTTTGAATATTGCAAAGAAGTCATTTAGCTAAGAGGTTTATTTACTAAGCTTAGTGGAAATACATCTTGCATTACAATATTTTATAATAGTTAGAGTGCTATTTGCCTTACAAAAAGATCAAATGTTCCATGAGAGAACAAAGCATATTGATATCAGGTATCACTACATTCCAGGTGTTATTACTCAAGGTGATATTAAAGTCAACAAGATAAATACTCATGATAATCCAACTAATATGTTGACAAAGCCAGTTCTTGCCACTAATTTTGAGCTTTGCTCAAACTCAGTTGGTATTACTCACTAGTCCTTTGGACTTTCGATGCTCGAGATGTATATGCTAATTTTATTGGAGGAGTCTATCATATTCTTCAACTACTGAAGGGAATTCGGTTCAAGGTGAAGATTATTGAATTTGATTCGAATTCATACCGTATTTGTATTGTTACATTCCCTAGTATCTCTCATTATAAACATCTCCTCATATAGTGAATTTTACCTTTGTGTATCTGTGGTTTTTTCATAAGGATTTTTATGTTAAATTTGTGTCTTTCTTTTTATCGTCTACTTTTATCGTATATTTTATAATAAATAATATGAGAGCATCAGGATCAAAACCGTAGCTGCTGCCCCCGGAGGAGGCGCCTCCTGAGGGCGGCCATGGCACGGTGCCTGCTCGGCATCCGTGCAACATCGAGAATTTCAGGGGATTTCTGCAGCGAGCCGTCATGTACTTCCACGGCGCTCACGTCAGAATTGCAATCGTGTCTTCGCGTGCCCCAGCGACCTCCTCAAGGCATCGTCCATTCCGCGTTGCATCGCACGGCATCAAGAGTGATGAAAGCTGCGGAAAATCAAATCGTCACTGTCCGGCACCATGCTCGGCGACTTCTTCCGTCGACTCTGCCTCGGCCTCACCTGCAATCGATGAGTCCGAAAGCAGAGCAGAAGGCAGCGTCTCCACGTCGTAAGTAACACCGAATCCGAAGCGAAAATGGAGCCGAGTCCGACGACAAGAATCATAAAAAAAAAAAAACCGATAACAGACTTGTGGTTGTTTGACTTGCATCTTTTGCACCAAATCGGATCGAACACATTACTCTTCCTATTTAAGAGTGAGTGGAGAGACGCTACATGATTTAAAACAAAGCCACCAACCTAAGTGTAGCAAGTGTAGAGCACAGATATACATATCAGTATTCCACACCATATATATATGCAAGTAACTTTGAGTTCCTTCGGTAGTGTCGTTGAAACCAGGAGAGCGCTATTCAGGGGACATTGTGTGGATAGGATTCGGAAGCATCAGGAAACGCAACACCACCACAATTTTCCAGGTAAGTAGCATCTACATGATGCTTGGTTGAAGAGGTTTTCCTCTTCTGCATGTCTAGAGAGGAGACCCAAGTGTATGCACTTGACAAAGAGGTTCATTGGTCAATTCCTGGAAGATTGGTTGATAAATCTTGATAGCACTGATGAACTCAATCTGGCGCTAGCAGTGATAGATGACTGGCTTAAAGGAGAACTAAAGTCACCCCATCCACGGACTGTTCCAGTTAACTCCAGCAACAAAATTTGACACGTACATGAGCCATAAATCTATTCAGGATGATGAGAGATCCACAATCCACCTGGCCAGGTGACCAAACAGTATACTGCCATCCTTCCAAGTTCCCATTTGTGTGGTGAGATGGTGCAATGCCAAGCTGATCAAGTGCATACACATTGCTGGATGGACCTAAATTTCTGTTTTAGTCATGAGTTGCATCGCAGAACCAAAGCTGGGGGGGGGGCGGTCATTTGTCTGCAAACATGTTTGTAACAATTTTATGCGGATGATTAGTTGAAAGAGGTCCAATGTTCTGAAGTTTTAGTTTCTGAAAATGTCTTCCTTTTTCTTGCTTGACTAGTAAATTTGGAACAATAATATATACTTGCATATGAAATGTTACTGTTAACATGTTGTGGTACCCTAAAGACATAAAGACATGGGATTGTGGGGGTTCAGGTAGTACGACAGTTATCAAAAAGTTATAATCTCCTAAATTTAATGGGGGTAATTAAAGAACGTAAAAATATGGATTTGAATTGATACAGCAAAAGAACAAAAGCGAAACTTGCAGCAACTTGCTCTAAAAGTTACAAGAAACACTGCGTGTCAGCAAAGCATGCCAACATCGACCATGTTCCTGATCTGATTATAGTTGTAGACTTGGCCCCACATGTCGATGGCTCAATATATCTGTTCAATCTTCTTTGCAATTTTGCAGGACAACGTGGAGCTGGTTGTTGAATGCCAGGTACTCTCCATAAAAGTGTGAGAGGAGAGATTCTTCAGGACACCACATAAACCTGCTTGCTTCGGACGAAGGAGTGAAGAGATATTCACATATACTTATCAGTATATTGTATACCATGCCATCTATGCAAGTTAATTTGAATTTCATTTGATAATGCCGGCGAAATCTAGCGGCCACTATATGCCAGTGCACATTGCTAGAGTAAGACTAGGAGGAATTGAGAAATGCAGCAATACAAGACCTGACACTGTCTCCTCACGCTGCCAGATCTCTAGTTGGAGACGCCTTCCTCTTCCCATGAGTATAGTAATTCTGATGTAATTCCATTTTCATACTCACGTTCCATTCTTTTCTAGTTTCCTTGTGTGTGCCGTGTTGTTACAACTTTGATCCAGGAGAAAACGCACACATGGCAAATAATCTGAGAGAACACGGAAAAAAAATTCTAAATTTATTTATTCTCTTATTTGCTCCCTCTCTTTCTTGCTTTTCTTCCTTGGATATAAAACTGGGTATAAGTCCCCCCAATATATAGGGATAAAACTCTCCTACTCCTATTCCGATTCGGACTTCAAGTTGGTCTTAACTTCAATTTGAGATATATACGGAGACGGACTCTACTATGTCTAGGACTCGAAATCAAGATTATTTCTAACAATCTCCCCCTTAATCTTGACTTGACATATTCTAGTTTTAGTCTCAATGCAGTATGAACTACCAGCCACGCCTCCACATGAAGCGTTCTACATGTAAACTGCATGTAGGAACTCAACTCAACTGGTACGGGTCTACCAGATGCAAAGATTCTAAAACATTGAGGCAGTCGGACTCAACTACGACTTACTAAACTTATACTTGACACAAAACGCTGGCACATCGATGTTGTCGTTGTCGATCGCGTCCCACACTCCTTGAGCCTTTATGTACACTTTCATCTTGATTGCTCATGCTGCATAATTGCTCGTCGTGAGCATCGGATTGTGCAGCGAGACAGCGGAACTCTCCTTCGCCATTATACCAGATGATGCCTTGTCACCGGTGACACCACTCCCCGGAGTATGCGACATGATCTTGAGCACAGATCAAGAACTCGGGCTACCTTGAAGCTGCTCTTGGACCGAGAGAACGGAAGGACGTGCCGTGCGCATCTTTTTCCTGGGAGAGTTGCGCAAAGACGAGTGATGTGCGCCTCAGAAGCGCCGCTTGAGACGCGCTGAAAACGGAATCGCCGAGACAATTTTTCCAACGACTCGATTCTCGCCTAGGCTCTGATACCACTTGTTACAACTTTGATCCAGGAGAAAACGCACACATGGAAAATAATCTGAGAAACACGGAAGAAATTTCTAAATTTCTTTATTCTCTTATTTGCTCCCCCTCTTTGTTGCTTTTCTTCCTTGGATACAAAACTGGGTACAAGTCCCCCCAATATATAGGGATAAAACTATGTGTTGCATAGATATCTGGATAAATTATAATAGAATTAAAACTGCTATTCTTAATGGGATTAGGATTCCTATTTCGCTCTTATATCCTTCCTACTAACACTTGAAGAGATGTGCTACTGGATGTCTAGATGAATTCTAATAGAATTAGGATTGCTATTCCTAATTGAATTAGGATTCCTAATTCACTTCGGAGGAGAACTAGGAGGCATTATATAAAACCATAAGGGGTGGTTATGGAAAACCTAAACCACAAACCAACTCATACAAAACAAGATACGCACAAGAGGATGAGAGGCTAATTTACTCTGTAGCACTAAATTCTTGTATAGGGAAAGGATCTTAGGGTCTTGAAAGGTTTGAGAGAGTTATGAAAGAGCGATGATCCCCTGTACTCTCTTTTGAGATTATGCTTAAAGAATTTGTAATCGACTTCACCAAATCTTTCTTTCTTGTAGTGATTATTTTGTCTCTGTTATTTGGTTCTCTTCATGGGGTTTATCTACTTCATTCTTGATACTGTGTACGCTCATACCATATTTCACAATTCTAATCAGATTTGCCGGCTGCTACGCTTAGAGTGGTATCAAAGTATAACTAGTTGTATCAAAGCCAAGGCCATATTAAATTGCAGCTCTTGAAGGGGATAGACCAAAAATGACATCTATTAAAGATTGAAAGGTGATGGAGTAGACGATTATCAATACAATTCATCTATGTCTCTCCAATGAGGTAAAATACTCGGTGATCAAGAATAATTCACCGAAGAAAGTATAGAGTAACTTAGAAGAATTGTGATGAGGATATAATAATCCTCAAATTATTATGTCATTATATTCTTTAAGTATACCCCTTATCGATAAGAGAGAGATTTCATAAGGTAGTCATAAGCTCTTCTACGATCACTTAGTAGTTGTAAGTCCTTGTACGACTATATAGTCATAAGTTCTTCTACGACCACTTATTTGGAAGTTATTCTACAACTACCACATAGTCGTAAGTTGCCTTACGACCACCTCATGATTGTGGACTCTCCTGCGACCAGTCCATCACCGACTGGCTTTTCTATGATGATCTACTACATTGTGAATTTGTCTGACAAGGCGGCTTGAATGTGTGTTTATTCTCAATAACCACGCATGATCTCTCTCTGACAACAACCACCACACGATGAACGGGCTCTATGATAATAACTCCCGTCAGACAGTTATTACCCGAAGTATTAAGGTGTCTTTTGGCACGGAACAATGGCTACCGCTTCGCCAACTATATAAAGGTTGATGTCGGAGAGAAAGGGAGATCCAATCCAAGCAAGAGATAGTGCGAGGCATTCCACATTACTTTCTCAACTGTAATCAATTCTCTAAGCAATAGCCACATAGGAAGTAGGGTTATTATTTTCTCAAGAGAAGGCCTGAAATTGTATAAAAATTCCCATGCCTCTTCTCTGTGTGATTGTAGCCAGGTCCTCAAGAGTTTCCACTAAATCTAAGAAATCATACGTAAGATTGGTATGAAAACACTGACAGTTGGCAATGACCGTGGGGAGACTTTTTCCAAGACTCTGGTAATTACCTTGTCGGCAAGTTCTCTTCTTCCTAATGTCCTCATGGTAAGAGAGTGGAACGATGAGAACTGGTTTGACTTGGTCGAGTATGCAGATCTCAACATGGATGCCTGCTATGACTATGAGCAGGCCATGCTTGCTTACGACGGTGAGGCTATCTTTGGAGATCCATCCCAAGATATCAAAGAATGCACTATGAGAAAGGCTGAGGAGGGATCCTTATCCCCCACAGCAATACGCCCAATGGAGGTACCAATTTTCCCAAATGGCAAGGGACAATCCGACCACGAACAGGACTCGCAACATAATAACGGGCCTACCCCCAAGTGTTCGAGTCCCCCAATGACCGATCAATCAGGCTCAGCAAGTCCCGAAATCCTGCATTCTAGGACACCATCATCATCTGGTGGTTGTAACTCTCTGGTGGAAGCTGCAAAGAGAGTGGGTGGTCTCCTTGCAAGTTTGTCCATACCTTCACAAAGTACAGATCCAACCGGAGATAGTTATAACCCGAAATTCCCCTTCTTGGCGGGGTTTACTCTAGAACACGATGTGCTCTCATTGGAGTATTCTTCAAGCGAGGGGCTCTTTGACGGAAGTGGAGATTCTAGATAGGAAGTCTTTTCCCTCCCCATAGATATTGATCACTCTCTCGAAGGAAGCTCTGAGGATGCTCTTCGCCGATCATACTCTGCCACCTCTCGTGAGAATGGTGAGGAGGCCTCCGGTGATGAGCCAGGTGAGTTCTCTGGTGAGCGTGAGAGAAATCCAAGAAATAATCACTCTCACTTAAGGTGGCCTCAACCAACCTCAGAAATTGAGGATCCTAAGACCATTTGAAGGAGACAATTGGCTGCCTAGAGGTCTTTGCTTGGGCGCACCCAATACCAATCTGAAGAGGCTTGAGAGATTTAACGCATCAACGACTTGCTCGAGAACCCAACTCAAGAGCTTGCTCGAGCACCCAGCTATGACCACTTCGCCGAAGGGATGGCTAGACTCGAGTGACCTCACCGACATAATTACTGGAGTCGCACAGGTACTACTGTGTCTAGTCATTCGTAGAATTTACCTCGTGGAATTCGACATGATGATAGGCCACGTCTTTCTCCTAACCACAACTCTAGTTTGAGGAGATTTCCCTAAACGTTCTCAGATCAATGAGTTTATCGAGGGGGTGATCGATCATCATTTCGAGCAAGGAATCCATAGCAATAGATGGAGTATGAGGAGTATTCCCCTCGTATGGATGAGGCCTACCACAGGTCGGGTCCATCGATTGCCGGGCACTGTCGAGTACATCACTTGGAGACACCAACTATCCTTTCCTGCAAAGGAGGCATCATGAACTCGTTACCGGATATCGAGCGTTCATGCATGAACTCCGAACAGTATGTTGGCCACCATAGTTTGGACCAGTGAACATGGAGAAGTTTGATGGGTCCCAAAATCCCATCGAGTTTCTTCAGATCTACACAATCATGGTTTGGGCAACAAGAGGAGGAGAGTATGTCATGGCAAATTATCTTTCGATGGTGCTTGAAGGATCTACTTGGTTGTAGTTTCTCAATCAACCACTCGAGTCGATCTATTCATGGCAACATCTCTGCGAACTTCTGTTAGCCAACTTCTAGGGTACGTACAACTACCCTAGGAAAGAGGACGACCTACACCGGATGAGGCAGAACAACAACGAGACAAGTGATGCATATTAATTTAAATTATAAAATAGTTTTGCAAAACTGGGTGCAACATAATCAAGGTAGCACAACTTGCCTTCAAAAAGGTCATGGTCTTGCACTAACATTTTCTCTCCTGCTCTGAAAACTTCCAGTATGTCAACATATATGTGAACTAAGAAAGAACATGCAAATAAGTTCAAAACACAACAACAAATGAACTCTATAGATGAATTTGGAGACTTGAATGGGCACAATCAGAGATCGTATAAGGGAGAACTGGTTTTCAGAAGTTGAATGGGCTGGGAAATTCAAAGAAAAAGAAAAGAAGAAAGAGGTTACTGAGACTAACAGGTGGGACCCATGAAATATTCCAGGGATCTTTCTTTTTCTAGATTTTTGGAAATATTTGAGATGCTAACATGTGGGGTCCGCATGTCATAGACTTGGTCCACCGAACCGGTCTAGGGTTAGGGTTGATGTGGCGCTAGCTCAACTAACACACAGGCAAGTAGTGTTGACACGGCGCGAACACTAACGTGGATGGCAACATCAGTGGGTTCTCGTGTATGGCAACTCTAATCTGGCGAGTGGTGGTGATGGTGAACGACGGCGTTACTAGCGAAGAAGAGTGGTTGATCTTAGCAAACACAACAATGAGGAAGTTGAGGTCGATGACGAATGGATGCGACCGACGGTGAGGTCTAAGCAGTGGAGGGCTCGGGTTCTCGATGGCTACGTAGATCCATTGGGTTTCGAGGCATGGCGAGGTCATCGATGGAAAGAGTTTGGCAAGGCGGCTACGATGGTGCGGTCGGTGAGGTCAGAAGTTCACTAGTGGCGAAATTCCTCGTCAGAGTTGCTAGTGGTGGCCATGGACTCGATCTCTAATCCAGTGAGATAGAGCGAGCTCCAGCAATGGCTAAGTTGTGGCGAGCTACGAAGTGGCTTGGGGTGCAGAGAATGAGGGCTGGGCGGTGCTATTTATGCATGGAGAGGCGGCACGATGCAGAGTCCTACTCAGGGGATGATGGTGATGAGGAGTTCGGGCCAAAGATAGTGAACAGGGCGGCTGACAGGCGGGACCTAGTTGTCAGCGACAACGGCGGTGCAGGGACATGCGACACACGCATAGGGAACACGGCGGTAGCTGGATTGTTGGGCTAGGCTACATGCTAGATTAGGCTTCAGCCCAAGCAGGGAGAGAGAAAGAGAGATGAGTCGAAAGAGATTTGGCCCGTGAAAGAATTCGGGATTTTAAATTAGTTTTTCTTTTCAGAAATTCAAGGAAACCAAAATAAGCTAAAATAAATAGCAAACAAGCTTTAAATAAATTAAGAAATTTCTGAAAAATACTTTGGAACACTATGAACTCAAATAAAATATTTTTGGATTTATTATCTGAATAGATTAATCACATTGAATCATTTTAATTTCTGAAAATCTAATTTAAGCTTTAACTAATTCAGGAAATTCGAGAAAAATATAAATATTCTTTTGACCGGAAAACTTTTGAAAACCTGAAATTTTGGGATGGTACTCAGCATGTTCTAGAATCAGAGAGTGATGGGAAAATGTTGCCATCAGTAGAACGACCACCTACCAGCTGATATGTTGCCTAACGCAATTTACATTTTAACAACAATGTCTAGCATTTGGATGTGTAATCAATGTTATGATTTTGTTTATGGAAGCTCAAAATCGCTCAAAATATATTTAAAATAGAATTGTCTGAACTAACATCACAAGATACTAATCTCTCGCATGTTAGCTCCTTCAGATGAAAGGAAAGCCTTCACCTTTCTTTCTTGTTCTGGCATGTGATTCTTGCATAGTTTTTATTAAATGCTTGTGGCTAACGTAATGTTGGGTCAAAGCACTATGTAAGTTGATTGGGTAAGACATATCCTTTTTGTCCCAGAGAGC
This sequence comes from Dendrocalamus sinicus, assembly GCA_036346575.1. Classification (NCBI taxonomy): domain Eukaryota; kingdom Viridiplantae; phylum Streptophyta; class Magnoliopsida; order Poales; family Poaceae; genus Dendrocalamus; species Dendrocalamus sinicus. The sequence goes on along the minus strand of CM070656.1, from coordinate 4,387,162 downwards.
TCTAAATATGTAGTGATCTAAAGGAAAATAAACCGTAGGTTCAAATAGATGAAGTGAGATAAAAGTTATGCTATTCAGATTTCAGAATAGAGTAGGGCAGAAGTCTCAATTGCAGTGAAGCTCATAAGTTTGTAAATTTTCCAAGCATGTTCTTGCAGCCTTTGCACAGCTCTTGCATTGCACCTGATCAATTAAAGACACTACTCTTCTATAAAAGTAAAGAAGATAGATGCCTGAAGATTTCAGGAAAAAAAAACTTATTTCCGCGGAGAGGAGATATATACCATATTATACCATCTGTGCAAGCTTATACGAGATTTCTCTGATAATGGCTGAGAGGCCCGACAAGTAATGTGTATTAGAAAATAGTGCAGGAATAGGATTGGAAGGCATATGGAATACAGTGATGCAAGGTGTCGGGGAAATGGCCCGCGTCTCTAGGGTTAGCTGGAGACTGCACATGCACTCTTCAGCCAATCATCTGAATTGTAATTTCATCCTTCCATTGCATTGTTTTGTCATTGTCATGCGATGTCGGTGAGTAGATGATGGACTCAACTTGATATTTGGTGGTATCATGTTCTTTCGAGAGAGAAAAAAGTCAAATTAGTCACTATTTTTTATTGATATGCGACCGCTTGTGCCATTGAAAATTAGAATTTGATGTGAATATTGTTTGGAAAAAGAACCAGCAGCGCCTTGACAGCCGGACCCGTGAGAGACAGGCGTGAAAACCTAGGTATTACAAAACCCTAGATTTTGCTCTGATACCATGTTATAAATAGCGCTTGTATTCAACATGTGGTCAAAGGGCCAATATATATACATGTACAGGTGGCATATATGCAAGAAACCCCTTATACAATGGGGTAAATACACAGGTATATAATACACATCTAACAATATAATCCAAAACGGTGGCTCTAGCAAGCTCTGGAAGCCTAAATTACTTGTGAGGACAACAAAATGTATACCCAGTTATGTAAATAAAAGAAAGGGTTGCTAGGACAGAGAGTACTTTACTGATTACAAATCAGTTCAATTGCATTGTAAACAATAATTAACTTTATATAATAGTAATCCCATGTTCTTACTCTACTAGATGAACAAATTTCATGTGAACTCTTGCTTGCTGTTGTGACCATTTCAGGCACAATTGATAAGTGCTATATCAAAAGAAGTCTTTACGTGAGTTAATCTAGTAATACATTTTATATTAGGCTAGCTAGGTCTACTCAAAATGTTATCATCTAAGAAAACTAAACCATCAACTTGAATTAATGTGACAAACATACACAGCAATAAAGGTTTTGCACTTCACATGTACTCTTTTTATCAAGACTCCCCCCACAGAGTTAGTTCAACCAGCCCTGCTCTGTACTCATACCAGCACAATAATTTTAATGCCCTCCTCAAGACAGCATTGAACCGTGAGATTGTATCCCAGAACAGTTGTTGATCGAATCATGCGCATTACTCCTATTATTTAAGAGAGAGGAGAGATGCTGCAGGATTCAGAAAAAGCTCAGCTACCTGAAGGAAGCAATGGTAAGTGCAGAAATATATATACCAGTATACCACTACATTGTATGGAAGTCACCCCAACTTGGAGCTCCTTTGGTAATGCCACTGAAACCCACATACCAATATCCAGTGGACATCGTAGGAGCTCCTTTGGTGATGCCACTGAAACCCACATACCAATATCCAGTGGACATCGTAGGACTGCGAGGCATCGGGAAATGAGTGCTGCAATTTCATTGACCGCTAAGGTGACTGCCAAGACTTGTACAAATCAGGTAGTTACCTCCAAGGCCACTGATTACTGATGTTGCAATCGTCTCTCGCGCCGTACGTCGCCCGCGCCCCATTGCAGCCCCATGCCTGCCCGCGGCTGCTAGGTGCGCCACGGCAATTCGCCTTCCCCGCGCTGCCCGCCGACTGCAGCTCGATGACGGAGATGCTGAGTGTTGAGGTAGAGCAGGGGAAGGGCGACTCAGCTCAGTGCTTAACGAGTGGACGAGCTCTTAAGGATGGAAGCTGTTTCGAAAATGAGAAATAACATGATACGAACTTGATGAAGTGCTAGATCAAAACTTCATGTGAATGCGTGATTGTTATTGTGACTATTTCAGGAACTTGATGAATTGCTAGATAAAAACAAATCTTTACGTGGCTTAGTTTACTAGTAAGAGATTTTATCTTAGGCTAGGTCCAGGGCGGAGCCATAAAAAAATCTAGCCTGGACAAGTCTTACTATAGCTAACCTATCATAGATAAATCAATATGTACATACGATATTAACAATCACGCTAATTTTAAACTAAAAGCAATCTTAAAATCCAATACACACATAATTATACATAGATAAAAACTAAATACATAAAACCATAGTGGTATACCTCTCTACTAAAGCTTATATAGATATTTTGTGATGATAAAAATACAATCCACAACCAAATGACACTTTGTAAGATTAAAAAATATTGATTAGTGTAACAATCTACAAAAAAATTGACATTGAAAAAGGATAAAAATATACCACTAAGATGGTAATCTACGGCTATGAGGATCAAAAACAATTGACACGCTTTGCCAATGATTTTTAAAATAATCATAATGAAATCTTGCTTTGTAGTGAGCACTATTTACACCACCCACATGGTCAAGGAATGCTTTATACGCATGCTTCCGATCGCTATACCCTATGAAAAGAATTTTTTGTCCTTCCTGGTTGCTTAGAGAGGAATCAGTAGAAACAAAACGCAACATCTTGAGATTTACTATTGTTGTAGGGGTGGCCCCCACCTAAGCCCAGTAGGCCTGGTAGGTCCGAAACAGGACATGTGTAATGACATAAGAGCCCCCGAGGGGAATACTCATGTGTAAGGGTATAACTGTACAAACACTCCCCATATGAATATATATGTGGCATAGGCCACGGGAGAAAGGCTAAGCCATTCATTTTACTCAACTCTCCACTACCACACTCTCTCTGTTTGGTCTGTAACCACAATAGTTGGCACCATCCGTGGGGAGGACAAGAGCAAGCCTCCAGATCCGAAGGAGGATGGCACCAAAGAAAGTGTCACTGTCAGCGGCGAGGAAGAAGAAGGTGGAGGCGGCGAAGTCTCGCGCCAGCACAAGGGCTTTGACTTCAGCAGCCGCAGGTACGAGCAGCGGTGTGGGCGCGACGACCAACTCCGCCACCGACGCGATGACCAACTTCGCCACCGACGCGACGACCGACCCCACCAGACCCCCCCCCCCCGACGACCACCCTCGGCGGTGGCAACGCAGGCGCATCCATTTCTCCACCCAACGCAGAAGCGGTGAACGGCTCCAGGGACCTCCGCGACAACGCGGCGGGCAACCTGGGAGCGCAGGTCGTGACCACCGCCGTACCGGTAGCGCCGCCAAGCGCACCGACGGCCCCGGCTGCGCCGCGGCAGGTCGGCCCGGCGGCCTCGCCAAGGCGTTTCAACAGAACTAACAGACCTCCGCGGGCTGTGCGGGACATGCAAGAGGCTCGAGCCAACCCCTCCCGGCGGTGGCGGCGAACCCCTACGTCTAGTCGCGCCCCATCGCGCGAATAGATCCGAGTCCCGCTCCGCGGTCCGCAGCAGCACCGCCCGCGGGCTTCAAGTTCCGAACGCCGCCGAAGCCTACGAGGGTGACTCGACCCGCGAGGCTTCGTGCGTGTGTATGAGGCCGCCATCGAAGCCGCTGGCAGAGACGACACCACGAAAGCAAGAGGGCTCCCCCTCGCGTTACAAGGCGTGGCGCTGTCCTGGTTCTTTTCCATCGCGCCACAGTCCATCCATGCGTGGGAGCAGATCCGCGGTCAACTCTGCAGCAACTTCCAGGGAAACTACGTCGAGCGTGTCGATGCGGACCAGCTCTTCGCAGTCAAGCAAAAACCTGACGAAAGGCTTCGGGATTATTTCAAGCGCTTCGCAAAAGTGCGTTGCCAGGTCAGGGACGTCAATGAAACGACCGTCATCAACGCAGCCACACAAGGCCTCCGCCCGGGACCACTCGCTGAGTACCACGCACGGAAGCCGCTCAAGTCGGAGGCAGAGCTCTTCGACAAAGTGGAAGCGTACGCTCGAGCCGAAGAGGACGTGCGGAGGCGCCACGGCAACGACTCTGACGCCAGGCGAGCGGAGGGCCTGTCACACAGAGGTAGCGCAAGAGACAACCCGAGGACAGACCACAAGCAAGTGGCCGCAAGCGACATTCGTAAGCCCCGCGCAATCGGCGACCCCAAAGGCCCGCCACATCACGGCGCGCAGGTACTCCCCGGGGAGCCATCTCAGCCTCGCGCATCGCAGGAGGACGCCAAGGAGGCGGCGATGCCAAGCCGCGCGCGGAGCAGGAAATCCTTGAATACGGTAGGTGGTGCGAGGTGCACGGCTACGGGGGCCATTTCACGCGGGCATGCACCGAAATCGTGGCAGTACGACAGGCGACGGCCCATCCCCCCCGCGCTGGACCCCTCAGAGAGACCCAGTACAGCGGCATTAATGTCATTGAGGGAGGCTCTTCGTCAAGCGCTTCCTCGGCACAGCTACCTCGGCGGGCATCCCCTTGCAGCATCACTTTCACGTCAGCCGATGCGCAGGGCGTAGAATTCCCCCATCAAGATCCCTTGGTCATCCAGGCCGACATAGCGGGATGCGACGTCAGGCGTATTCTTGTGGACGGAGGGAGCTCCGCCAACATTTTGTTCGCAGAGGCCCTTGATCGTATGGGGATACCTCGGAGTCTATTAAAAGCTTCGGAAGCCCCCCTCCAAGGCCTCAGAGGGCAACCTCTGAAGGCTCTGGGTCAGGTCTGCCTCCGAGTCTCCTTGTGCCAGGCCGGCAATGCCAGGACCGAAGAAGTTGTCTTCGACGTCGTGGACGTCTCATATTCATACAACGCCATACTGGGCCAGCCCGCCATCAACTCCTTCGAAGTCGTCCCACACTTCGCATTCCTATGCATGAAGCTTCCAGGACGGCGGGGCGTTATCACCATCTTCGGCGATCAGGATATGGCTCGGAGCATCGAAACCGAAGCTGGACGTTTGCACCGCAAGGTGCACGCCTTCAACAAATACCGGGCGGACACAATGCCATCCGCCCCAGGTTGGACGCCTAAGCCCCACCCGGAGGGCGGAGTGAAGAGGGTGCCACTCCGAGCAGAAGGGCAGTTCGTATCCATAGGCGAAGACCTCCCTCCGCAAGTAGAGCAAGACTTGCTCCGAGTCCTCCAGGACAACATAGACGTCTTTGCATGGTCCCCGGAGGATATCCAAGGAGTGGACCGCGCCCTCGTCGAGCATAACCTCGCGATCCGCCCCGACGCCAAACCCGTCAAGCAGAAAATTCGCCAGATGTTCGGACCGCAAAGAAGCGGCCAAGGTGGAGGTGGCGGCTCCTTCGAGTGGGGTTATCGCGAGGTCCAACATCCGGTGGCTTGCCAACCGGTGTTGGTTAAAAAGGCCAGCGGTGCCTACTGGCACATGTGCATCGACTTCACCGCCCTCAACAAGGCATGCCCGAAGGACAATTACCCTTTACCGCGTATAGACCAGCTGGTCGACGCAACCGCCGGGTGTGAGCTCATGAGCTTCTTGGACGCCTATTCCGGCTACCACCAGGTCTACATGGCCAAGGACGACGAGAAGAAAACCAACTTCATTACACCGGTGGGAACATTCTGCTTTGTGAGGATGCCCTTCGGCTTGAAGAACGCGGGCGCAACTTTCACCCGCCTCGTCGCGCTGGCCCTAGCCGTCCAGCTAGGGAGGAATGTGGAGGTTTATGTGGACAACGTGGTAGTAAAAACCCGGCAGCTCGCCTCACACGGCCGGGATCTTTAGGAGACTTTTGACAACCTCCGGAGAGCGGGCATCAAGCTCAATCCGGATAAATGTGTCTTCGGCGTACAGGCGGGCAAGCTACTGGGCTTCCTCGTATCCGGCGAGGCATCCAGGCGAACCCCGACAAGGTTGACGTTATCTTGGGCATGGAACCCCCCAAGACGACGCGGGAGGTCCAGAGGCTGGCAGGACGCATGGCGGCCTTGAGCCGTTTCCTCTCTAGAGCGTCATATAGGGGCTTGCCGTTTTTCAAGACCCTCCGCGGGTGCGACGGGTTTCATTGGGGCGACGACTGCGCAAAGGCCTTCGACGATCTCAAGAAGCACCTCGCAACCCTCCCCACTCTGGTGGCCCCGGCACTAGAGGCTCCCCTCCTACTCTACCTCGCTGCCTCGGCAACGGCGGTTAGCGCCGTTCTCGTCTTGGAAGAGGCGCGACTTCAGCCGCCGGTGTATTTCGTCTCGAAGCCCTTCGGGCGCCAAGACGCGATATACCGAGCTCGAGAAGCTTGCTTACGCGTTGGTCATGGCATCAAGGAAGCTCCGACATTACTTCCTGGCCCACCCGATAACGGTGCCTTCATCGTTCCCCTGGCAGAGATGCTCCACAACAAAGAGTCCACGGGGCAAATTGGGAAATGGGCGGCAGAGCTGGCCCCGTTCTCCCTAACATATGCCTCTCAGACGGCGATCAAGTCCTAGGTTCTGGAGGACTTCCTCACGGAATGGACCCCCCAGCTCAGCCCCCCCTCCAACTCGAAGACCCGATGTGGACACTTAATACTGACGGAGCGTACGGTGTTGCGGGCGCAGGAGTGGGCGCTGTTATCATCACCCCAGAAGGACAGTGCCTTTTTTACTCAGCGCGCCTAGCGTTTCCGGCTACGAACAACACGGCCGAATACGAGGCGCTACTCTTCGGCCTCGGGAAGCTCAAAGCGATGGGAGCAAGGCGAGTCCTCGTCTGCACTGACTCCCGACTAGTGGCGGGCCATGTGGACAAATCATATCAAGCCAAGGACCCGGAGCTAGCCAAGTACCTAGTAGCCGTACGAGCGAAGGAACGACACTTTTTGGGTGTCACGGTGAAGGCCATCCTCGGCGGACAACGAGCAAGCGACATTCGGCCAAGGCCGCGATCGGCGGCCCGATCCGAAGGGGCGTTTCTGAGACCGCCGCGGCGCCATAGCACAAGATAATCGGACGCGACCCTCGCCCCACGAATCACCAGCGAGGCGATGGCGGGAGCCCCTTCTCGCCTTTTTGCAAGGCATTGCGGAACCGGATGACTCCTCCGAGCTCCAGCGTTTGCAACACCGCGCTAGGTCCTTCCAGGTGCTCGACGGGGTGCTCTACAAGAAGGGGGTCTGCGCACCGCTCCTGCGGTGCCTCCCGCGCGAAGAAGGAAACGCCTCCTCGCGGAAATTCACGCGGGTCTCTGCGGCTCGCACCTCCAACCGAGGTCTCTGGTGGGCAAGGTATTCAGACAGGGTTTTTATTGGCCAACACCGCGGATGCCCAGGACCTCGTCTTGCCGTTGTCAAGGTTGCCAATGGATGGGAAGGGCTATCCACGGGCCCCGACAAGCCTCCACCCCATACCTCGGTGTGGCGCGGCGAGTGGGGCATCGACATCGTGGGACCACTTCCCGGGGCCCGGGGACTGCGCCGTCGCGATCACCCCGAGTACTTTTCAGTGGCGGGCGTAGCCTGGCCAAGATTACCTCGGCGGCTCTGCGGCGCTTCCTGCGCAAAACATCATATGCCGATTCGGCGTGCCGTGGAGATCACCGTCGACAATGGTCTGCAGTTCGATGCAGCACCATTCAAAGAATTCTGCGGCAACATGGGCATCACCCTCCGGTTCGCCTCGGTCGACCACCCACAGTCCAACGGGGCGGTGGAGCGGGCAAACGACGCCATCTCTGCCGCAATCAGAAAGCGCCTCGTCGGGTTGCCAAAAGGGAAGTGGCCGGGCGAGCTCCACAGCGTCCTCTGGTCCCTTCGCACAACGGTCACACGCCCAACGGGGTTCACGCCCTTCAAGCTACTCTTCGGCGATGAGGCGGTCACACCCGAAGAAATAAAGGCGGGCTCGCGGCGGGTCCTCGTCCAAGCACCAGACGAGGAGCGCCAATTGTCCGTGGATCTCCTTGATGGAGACCGGGCCAGTGCAACACAACACGTCATAAAATACGTGCAACAAATGGTGCGCGGTCGCAATCGTTCACTGTACCCACGCGAATTCAGACCGGGCGATGTCGGGCCCCCGGATTATCAAACCCGGACCCTCTGTGTATTTCTGCACTAGTCCCAGATCAAAGCTAGTGCACACAGTTAAACAGAATGGAAAACATCACCATCAACGATTTATTACAATAATTAGAGTACTGACCAAAAGGTCTCATTATTACATTGGAGGTTTCAAGACCTCGCACAATCCAAACACAATGAAGCAAAGAAAACTCAAAGCGCACCCATCAATATGCCACGAGCGATTGGTGGGAAGCGCGACCTAGTCCTCAGGGAAGAATCCGTCACGACCACAGCATTTAAGCGAGAGTTGTAATCACCTTCTTGAGCTTCATGATCTTCTCGAGATTTATTTTAAGTGTAGCATGTGAGTACATAAAGTACTCGCAAGTCTTGGGAAAAATGCATAGATGCAAGGCTTAACAAAGGAAGGCTATATGGTTCTTTTGCACAAAGCAACATTTTAAAATTCAATTACTACTAAATATTTTAGAAGGCAATATTTTAACCAAATAATTGTTCTAACAAAACTATCATTAATTCTCTAGTGAAGGTTCCAACTACCGGCACTAGCTAACAACTTGGACCAGTTAATCTGCGGGTTACTTCCACCCTCTCTGCTCCATCCGCCAGATACCCTTCCGAGAGTTCCCTCCACTCTCGGAGTACAAAACTTTGATTTTAAAACCAATACCAGAAATCTACCATGTGAATGCATTCCTTGCCGCCCTTGACCGTGGGCACGGCTATTCGAATAGTTTTACACTCTGCAGAGGTTGTACAACTTTACCCACAAGAGATAAATTATCCTAAAAGTCAACACGCTTCCTTTGGCATGAGACCCGGATAAAATATCACAAAGCCTTTACCTTACTCTAATCTAGCTAGATACCACCCCGTGAGGTTTCACCGCAGTAGGCTATCTGCCCAACCAAGCCCTCTTGCGCCATATGAGTACAAGAAATCCTGTCCCTCCTTGTGAATAACCGGTCCATCCACGGCACCCACTTTCCATGGTGGCACCTAAACTAGACTATCATAAGTTAGTCGGCTAGGTCGTACCCATATAGACTTGTGGTTGTACAGATTAATGCTCATCCGGACAAACACAAGCGTCGGTCCTTAATTGACTAGGGTGGAACATACACTTAACAAGATCTCGTGCGAATCGCACCAAGCCAAACCAACCATCCACCTAATCTAAACCAACTTTCACATTTTATTTTATTTTAAAAGATCAGTGGCAACTCAATTACCACTACATTTATAAACACAAAGGTTTCATAAACCATAATTTCCCATTTTCAAGAATTTCCAATGTATTAGATAGCATGACTAAGCATTATACTACCGGACTACTATTCACAAGTGGTTATAATAATCTCATTAATGAGACAAAGGAAACTTCTAGGTTACAATGGTACATGGCATTCAATCTCAAAGGAGGGTATAACAAAGTTGGATTAGCTAACACCTTAAGATTTGAACTAAGGTTTAATGTAAATAGCAATGCACATAATTTAAATTATTTAAAAACATTTCAAAATCATGGGTTCAAGATGATCAAAGGAGACTTGCCTTCTTGCAGGGGCTCTGGGTCTTCTTGTTGAGGAGTGGGGAGGTCTTCTTCAACGTTGGATTCTACGCACGAGGGAAAAGCAACAAAACAAATAAATTCAAATAAAAATTCAAACAAACTCAAAAATTCAAATAGAGGCCATGGTTGGATAGATCACGATTTTAGATGAATTTAGAAATTTGAATGGCTGAATTTGGAGTTAAAATGAGAAAGTTATGCTTGTTTGAAGTTTTCAGTTTGAATAAATCCAGAAATTAAGAAATTTCTGACAGGTGGGGCCCACTGGGAATATTCAAATTTAATCTTTTATTTTAATTCCGAGAATCCTGACAGGTGGGACCCACTGAACAGTAGACCCTCTGCGGTCGCTGACATGTGGGACCCCTCTGTCAGTGACCTCATCTGCTTTGGTCACTGACAGGTGGGACCCACTGGGATCTGGACCCACTTGTCAGACGCTGACGCAGACGGGTGGGGCCCCGATGACAGTGGCCCGCACAGACGGCTGCCGCTGACGGGTGGGACCCACTTGTCAGCGCGGAAAATAAACGAAAAACTCAACCCAGCGCGCGGAGCCGAGGGCTCGAACGCGCACCGGGGAGTTGAGAGCGCGCGCTGTTAACCAGGGGGAAGGGGGAGGCTTTGCCTACCCATATCGGGTAGCAAATCCCTTTGAGGTACCTTGGGTGGCGGCGGCGATGGTCGAGGCGACGCGCGGCGGCGAGGGGCGGGCGTGCTCGGGTGCTGCGTGATTGTAATCTACGTGCGAAGGGGTTCGGTTGGAGTAGTTGGCGAGGTCGGGGATGAGCGAGACGGCCGCGCGCGGAGCAGCGGAGGTAGCTCGGGTGCTCGGTGCGGCGGCGCTCGGCGGCGGAAGAGGTGGCCGAGGTGCCAGAGATTCCGATGCTCGGAGAAGTCAGAGGTGGCGGCTACGGGCTCCGGGAGGTCCGAGGCGCAGGAGAGCTCGTCGGAGTTGGGCGGGGCTCGCGGAGAAGCTCGGCTGCGGGCGTCTCAGGGCTCGGAGGAGAGATGGAGGTCTTTGGGCGGTGGTGCGGGAGAGGCGGAGGTCGAGGGCTACTTATAGGGCTCGGGAGGGTGAGGCGCGGGAATTCCTCGCCGAAGTCGCGGCCGGGGTTCGGTTTGAATTGGGGATGAGCCGTCGGAGTCGACGCGGAGCTCCGGGTTTTAGGGGATAAGGAGCGTATCTCCCCGGGAATTCAAATCCCTGAACGAATCGAAGATTGAGGCAGAGTTCGGGTAGGATTCGGTCGCCGGTTTCTTCGGGAGAGAGAGAGAAAGGAGGAGTCCGCGTCGCGCGAGCAGCCAGGCCCGACCAGCGGGGCCCGCAGTCAGCGAGAGCGGGGTGCGTGGTGCGGATGGCGGCCACGTAACCCGAAAGGGAAATCGGGCGATCGAGCCGCCTAAGTGGAAGGGGACGGTGGATTGAGGCCAGGCGCGGGGACGCAGCTCATCCGGGCTGTCCACGCGTCAGGCGAGGAGGAGGAAGGCGGGCCGCCGGCCGACGGCCGGGCCGCTAGGCAGCGAGGAGAGAGAGTGCGGCTGGATGGGCGGCGGCGGCGTGGCGGTATTCCACCCGTCCACGTGGCGGCCGGAGGAGAGAGTTGGAATTTTTATTTTTAGAAATTGATTTAGATTTTCAGAAAAGGCTAGAAAATTGTTTAGGCCTCAGAAAAATATGAAAATACCTCCAAAAATTCCAGAAAAATTCACAGAAGCTTCTGGGGACATTTTGGACTGAATAAAATTATTCCCAACTATTGTTGATATTTAATTTTCATAGTTTGAATTACCTTTTACTTTTTAAAATAGGTTTTAAATTCAGAAAATTCAGAAATCCAATAAAAGCCAAATAAGCTCCAATTACTTTAAAATAATTAACTTGAATTTAAATTTTCCAAAAGCAAATTTTTGGGATGTGACAAACCTACCCCCTTAGAAAGAATCTAGACCCGAGATTCGGATGGGCTAGGAAAAGATCGGGAACTCTTCTCTTAAATCATCTTCACGCTCCCAAGTCGCTTAGACTCAGAGTGATTGCTCCATTGCACTTTACAAAATTTTATGACCTTGCTTGGGTTCGACGCTCTGCTTCTTCCAATATCCTCACGGGATACTCGGATAGGTTAGGTCCTCATTCACATTTACTTCTTCTAGTGACATCTGTTCCTCCGTACCGGAGACATTTCCTCGTTGGGACACATGGAACACATCATGCACTTTGGACAATTGAGGTGGAAGTTCAAGGTGGTAGGCAACTTCTCCCTTTTTGCCGTAATAGGAAGGGTCCAATGAATCTAGGGAAAGTTTTCCACTAACTCCAAAACGCCGCATACCCTTGAGAGGTGAAACTTTCAGATAAACGTGATCCCGGTACAAACTCTAATGTTCTTCGACGATTTATGCATAACTCTTTGTATGCAGTTTGAGCTGTTTTTAATCATCTGGATTAGACGAACTTGTTCCTCAGCTTGCTTCAACACATCTGGTCCAAATACTTGTCCTTCTCCGTCTCCTTCCAATACAATGGGGTCCTACATTTTACGCCATACAGGCTTGAACGGAGACATTTGCAAGCTAGATTGGTAACTATTATTATAGGAGAATTTGCATAGGGCAAACTCGATCCCAATTAGCCTTGTTTGCAGTACACAAGCCCTCAACATATCTTCCAAAATTTGATTTACTCTTTCATCGACCATGCATCTGGGATGATATGTTGTGCTAAAGTTTAGATTGGTGCCCAAAGTCCATGTAACTTATGCCAAAATCTCGAGGTGAATTGAGTCCTCGATCGACACAATCTTCTTTGGAACTCCGTGCAAACACACGATTACGGACATATACAACTCAATGAGTCTGTCTCGAGTAGGTAGTCTTTACTGGGAATGAAATGGGCGACTTTCAGTCAAGCGATCTACAACAACCCAAATCGAATCATACCCCGATCTTGTTCTTGGTAATCCTGTTATGAAGTCCATTCCAATTTCTTCCCATTTCCACTCGGGTATCTGCAAAGGTTGTAGAAGCCCGGCAGTCTCTCGATGCTCCGCTTTAATTCATTGGCAAACATCACATAAAGCTACATACTCTGCAATTTCTCTCTTCATACTTGACCACCAATACCTTTCCTTGAGATCTTGGTACATCTTTGTACTCCAGGTGAATTGAATATCCGGACTCATGGGCTTCTTTCAGAATTAAGTCCTTTATTTCTTTCTTCTGCACGATAATTCTTTTACCAAACCAGATGATACCCTCCTCATCTTAGTAAATCTGGTGCCTTCCCTTTCTTCATATTTTCTTGAATCTCCTTGACATACTTATCTTCTCCTTGAGCTGCCTTGATCATCTCCTCTAGAGTTGGTTGAACCTCCAGAGTAGCGTGAATCCTTCCTCTACTACCTCTAAGTTGAGTTGCTGAAATTGCAGCGAAGTGCGGGCATCTTGTCCTTGATCCTGACTTCTGCGGTAACTCTTTCTCGCTCAATGCATCTGCTACTACGTTGGCCTTTCCGGATGGTAATGTATTCCCACATCATAATCTTTTATTAACTCAAGCCATCTCCTTTGCCTCATGTTAAGATCGGGTGGGTAAATATATACTTGAGACTTTTGTGATCGGTATAGATTTCACAGCGGTTACCAATCAAATAATGCCTCCATATTTTTAGAGCATGTACAACGGCAACTAGTTCTAAATCGTGGGTTGGGTAATTTCCTTCATGGGGTCGTAGCTGTATGGAAGCATATGCTACTACCTTCCTTCTTGCATCAAAGACACATCCTAGTCCTGCCTAGACGCATCACGAGAAAACTTGAAGTCCCTTCTAATATCCGGAAGTGTTAACAACGCGCAGAAGTCAACCTTTTCTTTAGTTCTTGAAAACTATCCTCACAGCTTTACTCCATTCAAACTTCTTCTCCTTCTTTACCAACTGAGTAAGAGGTCTTGCGAGCTTGGAGAATCCTTCAATAAAGCGACGGTAGTAACCACCAAACCCAAGAAACTTCGATCTCGAATCTTGACTTAGGTTGTGTCCATTCGAGCACATCATTTACTTTATCGGGTCTCTGACACTCCCGTGAAATCACGTGACCTAAGAAAGCCACTTTCTTCAACCAAAACTCACACTTACTAAACTTGGCATACATTTGGTTTCTCTGAGCTTTTCCAAAACTATCCTCAAATGTTCTGCGTGTTCTTCCTCATTCTTGGAGTATATCGAATATCATCGATAAATACAACCACAAACTTATCCAAATATTCCATGAACACCTTATTCATCGATTCATGAAGTATGCAGTGCATTGGTTAGACCAAAAGACATCACTTGTATACTCATACAATCCATAACGAGTAGCAAATCTGTCTTTGGTATGTCTTAGGCCTTATCTTCAATTGGTGATAGCCCGATCGAAGATCAATCTTAGAAGACACATGACCCTTTCAATTGATCAAGCAGATCATCTATTCGGGTAAAGGGTACTTGTTCTTAATAGTCACATCATTTAGGGATCGATAATCCACACACATACGAAGACTACCGTCCTTCTTCTTTACTAACGATCTTGGTGCTCCCGTGGTGTGAGCTTGGTCTTACAAAACCTTTGCTTAGTAACTCCTCAATCTGTTTCTTAACCTCTGCTAAGTCATTTGCGGACATGCGATAAGGTCTCTTGAAATTGGGGTGCATTCGGTGCAGCATTTATAACAAATTCAATCTCTCTATCTGGTGGCATTCTGGCAAATCTTGGGAATACATCCAGGTATTCACATGCTATAGGCACCTTCTCCAAGGTTATTCCTTTCAAACTATTTAACTTACCCTCCTTACGAGAATGTGAATTTGGTGAAACCTTACTTGAATCCCTTCCGTGTTGGTAAGAGTAACAAAGACACGGTCAGCACAATCTATCTTTCCTTTATACTTGGCTAACCAATCCATACCAAGTATTACATCTAAACCCTTGAGTCTATTATAATAAGATTAGCTAGGAACTTAACTCCATTAATATCCACGATTGCGTTAGGGCAAAGCGTGTTAGTCCTCATTTCCTTTCCGGGAGATTGGACTAGCATGGGATTCTGTAATCTACGCACATCCCAATTATATTTTCCCACAACATCTCTTGACACAAAAGAATGCGAAGCTCCAGAATCAAATAACGCTGATGCAGGTACTGAGTTGACAAGAAACTTACCCAAAACTACGTCGGTTGCATCCTGGGCTGCTTCCGCGGTCACATGGTTGAGATGTCCCCTGCTCATTGCCTGCGGAGTCTTTGGAGTTTGAGGAGTCCCACGGCCTTGTCCTGTGGTTGGAGCTCGTGTTGGAGTGGTCCCCAAATTGAAACGAACTGGGGTCACAGCTGAACGCTTCTAGGGGCAGTTACTGGCATAGTGCCCCATATTCTTGCAGTTGAAACACTGCACTCCTGCTGCTGAAGTTCGGTTCTGCTGTGGTTGGCCACCACTGCCTGTCCGGGGAACTTGGTTATTTGGGCGAGGTCCAGTGAATGGAGTCCGTGGCGCACTTGGTTACAGGGTTACGGAACCGAGGTGGGTCGGGCGAAATCGAGAATCGCCGCGCCTGCGTGCTTGAAACTTCCTCTTAGGCTCTCATATAGCCGACGAGCATCTTCTTGGACAAAGGCCTTGTTCACCATTTGTTGGAAAGTTGAATAATCATTGGACACTAGCTGCACCTTGAGATTAGGGTCAAGTCCCTGCATGAACCTCCAGATCTTGGTTGCCTCTGATGTGATCTCTTCAGATACATACCTGTACAGCTGGGTGAACTTGTTCAGGTACTCTGAAACACTAAGGTTCCCTTTCTGCAGTTGGTAGAACTCTCTTTTCTTCATATCCATGATTCCGTAGGAATATGCGCGATCACGAAAAGCATCAGCAAACTCATTCCACGTGATAGCTTGTGCATTTCGATGGCGCGCGGTAATTTTCCCACCAATTAGCGGCGATTCCCTTGAGTTGGTGGGCAGCATATAACACTTTTTCATTGTCATTGCGAGCTAGAACCAACTTCCTCTCCACATCCTTAATCCAATCATCGCCTCCATGGGGTCTACGGACCCGGCAAAAGTAGGAGGCCTTGTCCTCATAAACTCTCCCATCTTAGGCGAGGAGCTTGGTTGGATGCCCGAGGTGTTTGCTGCACTTGATTTTGAGCTAAGGCTTGAAGAAGTTGCGATTGCATGGCCATCATTTGCTCCAAGTGGGGGCTTGAGAAGGGGTGGTGGAATGTTGTTCTCTGGTGAGCATTGGCCTCACGGTTGTTGTCGGGGTTGCTCCTTGTGTTCACCATCCAAAGGGTTCGAGGTTAGCAAAGGTAAGAGGGAAATAGCAAAGATAAGAGATGCGGGAGACTAAACCACATCCCAAACCAACACTTTTAAAATCACGCAAATAACTCAAAGAACTGAGTCTTTATTAAAATCAAACTAAGCTTAGGAATGGTGTACCACAAGTGCACTTAGGCTTGATCTGATCCATCTAGCACACCGAAACATAAATACGCGTTACGATAACGTGGACATTTATTTGGGTACTACCGACTCTAAAGGCTACTAATCCTCAGAAAAGATCGTTCTTGTGGTCCTCCTCTGGTTCCTCTTGAGTTCTTCTTGAGTTCTTCCTCGAGTTCTTCTTGCTCCTTTACATGATGCCGCGAACAATCACAAGTGGTGAAGGCATCGGATGGTTCTGATCGAGGCGATCGAGCGCGAGCGAAGGAGAAGGCTTGCGCTTCTTGAGCGTGATGACGGGGTGGCGGATCGGGCGTCGCACCTTCTTGCGTCTTTGTCATCCGACGCAGAGTCCCGAGTCGAGTGGTGCCGGGTTGTTGGGAGCGGCGGTGATGCTGAGTGAAGGCGCGTAGTAGTCGGTGGGTGAAGGCGGCGTGTAGTTAGCTGCGGCCACGAGGCGTCGGCTCAAACTCAGTGCTCGGCTCGAGAAGCCGTGCGCGAGTGTGTCCGAATCTTTGGTAGTTGGAAGTGAGAAGCATCCGGAGTTGTCCAATCTCCTCCGAGCTCTAGCGTAAGTGATGTCCATTGCCCGGTGAGCTGCACTGATGTGACGATCGAGGATCGTCGGTGATATATCAAAAGGATCGGATACCTCTGTCGGCGAGGGTTGATGAAGAAGCAAAAGGGGGCGATGTACGGCATCCTTGTGCGGATGGCACGGCTCGTCAATGGCGGCGTCTTTGCGTCCGACAGCGTCGAAATAAGCGGGACCGAGGATGGGTGATGGGGTATGTGTGGGAGTTGAATTTCCCTTCCGTGCATACGGGAATACTTCCATCGTCCAGAGTCTCGATCCAGAATCCGCGTCTTCCGTCCCTGAAAATGGGCGGTTGGCGGTACTCAGTTCTTGCATCAAGCGCCGGAGAAGGCTAGCGAATGCTCCAGCATCCTCTCCATGTGAATAGTAGTCCCACGGGCGGCGGAGGATGAACGACCATCTACAAAGTTGAATAAAAGAGAAGTTTAGTAAAAGTTTTGATAAAATAGAGTTGGAGACCGAGCGAGATCCTAAGTAAGAAGAGAGTAGAAGCAAAGAGACTTATATATTTTAATATACTCTTTTTATAAATATAAGTCCTTATGGTTTGCCATTCCTAAACTAAGTCACGTCCTCTGATCAAATAGGCTCGATACCATCTCTGCCGGCCCCGGATTATCAAACCGGACCCTCTGTGTATTTACGCACTAGTCCCGGATCAAAGCTAGTGCACACAGATTAAGCAGAATGGAAAACATCACCATCAACGATTTATTACAATAATTAGAGTCTTGACCAAAGGTCTCATTATTACATTGGAGGTTTCAAGACCTCGCACAATCCAAACACAATGAAGCAAAGAAAACTCAAAGAGACCCATCAATATGCCACGAGCGATTGGTGGGAAGCGCGACCTAATCCTCGGGAAGAATCCGTCACGACCACAGACGAAGCGATGGTTGTAATCACCTTCTTGAGCTTCATGATCTTTCGAGATTTATTTTAAGTGTAGCATGTGAGTACATAAAGTACTCATAAGTCTTGGGAAAAATGCATAGATGCAAGGCTTAACAAAGGAAGGCTATATGGTTCTTTTGCACAAAGCAACATTTTAAAATTCAATTACTACTAAATATTTTAGAAGGCAATATTTTAACCAAATAATTGTTCTAACAAAACTATCATTAATTCTCTAGTGAAGGTTCCAACTACCGGCACTAGCTAACAACTTGGACCAGTTAATCTGCGGGTTACTTCCACCTCTCTGGCTCCATCCGCCAGATACCCTTCCGAGAGTTCCTCCACTCTCGGAGTACAAAACTTTGATTTTAAAACCAATACCAGAAATCTACCATGTGAATGCATTCCTTGCCCGCCCTTGACCGTGGGCACGGCTATTCGAATAGTTTTACACTCTGCAGAGGTTGTACAACTTTACCCACAAGAGATAAATTATCCTAAAAGTCAACACGCTTCCTTTGGCATGAGACCCAGATAAAATATCACAAAGCCTTTACCTTACTCTAATCTAGCTAGATACCACCACGAGGTTTCACGCAGTAGGCTATCTGCCCAACCAAGCCCCTCTTGCGCCATATGAGTGATAAATCCTGTCCCTCACTTGTGAATAACGGTCCATCACGGCACCCACTTTCCATCGGTGGCACCTAAACTAGACTATCATAAGTTAGTCGGTTAGGTCGTACCCATATAGACTTGTGGTTGTGCGATTAATGCTCGATCTGGACAAACACAAGCGTCGGTCCTTAATTGACTAGGGTGGAACATACACTTAACAAGATCTCGTGCGAATCGCACCAAGCCAAACCAACCATCCACCTAATCTAAACCAACTTTCACATTTTATTTTATTTTAAAAGATCAGTGGCAACTCCAATTACCACTACATTTATAAACACAAAGGTTTCATAAACCATAATTTCCCATTTTCAAGAATTTCCAATGTATTAGATAGCATGACTAAGCATTATACTACGGACTACTATTCACAAGTGGTTATAATAATCTCATTAATGAGACAAAGGAAACTTCTAGGTTACAATGGTACATGGCATTCAATCTCAAAGGAGGGTATAACAAAGTTGGATTAGCTAACACCTTAAGATTTGAACTAAGGTTTAATGTAAATAGCAATGCACATAATTTAAATTATTTAAAAACATTTCAAAATCATGGGTTCAAGATGATCAAAGGAGACTTGCCTTCTTGCAGGGCTCTGGGTCTTCTTGTTGAGGAGTGGGAGGTCTTCTTCAACGTTGGATTCTACGACGAGGAAAAGCAACAAAACAAATAAATTCAAATAAAAATTCAAACAAACTCAAAAATTCAAATAGAGGCCATGGTTGGATAGATCACGATTTTAGATGAATTTAGAAATTTGGATAGCTGAATTTGGAGTTAAAATGAGAAAGTTATGCTTGTTTGAAGTTTTCAGTTTGAATAAATCCAGAAATTAAGAAATTTCGACAGGTGGGGCCCATGGGAATATTCAAATTTAATCTTTTATTTTAATTCCGAGAATCTGACAGGTGGGACCCATGAGCAGTAGACCCTCTGCGGTCGCCGACATGTGGGACCCTCTGTCGATGACCTCATCTGCTTTGGTCAGCGGCGGGTGGGACCCAGGAGGATCTGGACCCACTTGTCGAGCGCGACGCAGCAGGTGGGGCCCCGATGATGGCCCGCCTGAGACAGCCGCCGTGACGAGTGGGACCCACTTGTCGTAGCGGAAAATAAACGAAAAACTCAACCCAGCAGCGGGCCGAGGGCTCGAGCAGCACCGGGGAGTTGAGAGCGCGCGTTAACGGGGAGGGAGGCTTTGCCTACCCATATGGGGTAGCAAATCCCTTTGAGGTACCTTGGGTGGCGGCGGCGATAGTCTGAGGCGACGGCGCGGCGCGCGAAGGCGGGCGTGCTCGGGTGCTGCGTGAGATTGTAATCTACGTGCGAAGGGGTTCGGTTGGAGTAGTTGGCGGTCGGGGATGAGCGAGACGGCGGCGCGAGGAGCGGCGGAGGTAGCTCGGGTGCTCGGTGCGGCAGCGCTCGGCGACGGAAGAGGTGGCCGAGGTGCTCAGAGATTCCCGATGCTCGGAGAAGGCAGAGGTGGCGCTACGGGCTCGGGAGGTCCGGCGGCGAGGAGAGCTCGTCGGAGTTAGGCGGGGCTCGAGAGAGAAGCTCTGGTGCGGGCGTCTCGAGGCTCCGGAGAGAGATGGAGGTCTTTGGGCGGTGGTGCGGGAGAGGCGGAGGTCGAGGGGCTACTTATAGGGCTCGGGAGGGTGAGGCGCGGAATTCCTCGCCGAAGTCGCGGCCGGGTTCGGTTTGAATTGGGATGGCCGTCGAGTCGGCGCGAGCTCGGGTTTTAGGGGATAAGGGCGTATCTCCCGGGAATTCAAATCCTGAGCGAATCGAAGATTGAGGCGAGTTCGGGTAGGATTCGGTCGCCGGTTTCTTCGGGAGAGAGAAAGGAGGAGGAGTCCGGCGTCCGCGCGAGACGACAGAATCGACAGCCGAGGCCGCGATCGGCGAGAGCGGGGTGCGTGGTGCGGATGGCGGCCACGTAACCCGAAGAAATCGAGCGTCGAGCGCCTAAGTGGAAGGGGCGGTGGATTGAGGCAGCGCGGGGGCGCAGCTCATCCGGCCGCCCACGCGCGTCGAGAGGAGGAGGGAAGGCGGGCGCACCGACGGCCGCCCGCTAGCGGCGAGGAGAGGAGTGCGGCTGGATGGGCCGAGCGGCGGCGTGGGCGGTATTCCACCGCCCACGTGGCGGAGGAGAGAGTTGGAATTTTATTTTTAGAAATTGATTTAGATTTTGAGAAAAGGCTAGAAAATTGTTTAGGCCTCGAAAAATATGAAAATACCTCCAAAAATTCCAGAAAAATTCACGAAGCTTAAGGGACATTTTGGACTGAATAAAATTATTCCCAACTATTGTTGATATTTAATTTTCATAGTTTGAATTACCTTTTACTTTTTAAAATAGGTTTTAAATTCCGTAAAATTCAGAAATCCAATAAAAGCCAAATAAGCTCCAATTACTTTAAAATAATTAACTTGAATTTAAATTTTCCAAAAGCAAATTTTGGGATGTGATGAGCGACCTCGTCCTCAAGATGGCACTCCACACGGAAGCGGTAGGCAAGCTCGAGTCAAGTGGAAGGCGTACCTCGTCGCGGAGGCCTGCGAGAAGGAGCGATCGCTGGCCACCTTGGAAGGGCTGCGCTCGACACACGTGGAATGCGGACAAGCTACGGCGATATTACGCATGAGTCAAGCACACAAGGCTAAGGGCCTTCCCCGGCTTCGGCAGACGTAAGTGGCTAACGTTTAGTGCCTTAACCCTTGTAACCGCTCTCCCGCGCAAATGGGGATTTAATAAAGTGCATCGTTCATGCAAGTTCTCCCGTTTTTCGTATTAAAAGCGTGCGAAGAGTCACCTTCGTGTGCGCTACGCATAAGCATGCATAAAGACGCGTGGGGGGACGCCTCCGCGCGCAGTCTACGGACTCTAAATAAGACGTAGTGCGAGGTCCGTCTCCGCACGCACTCCACGGAGTATAAATAAGACGTAGCGTCGAGGTCCGCCTCCGCACGCAATTTCACCGCCCGCAACGCGCGGAGGTTCGCCTCCGCGCGCAGTCTACGGACTCTAAATAAGACGTAGCGCGAGGTCCGCCTCCGCACTCCACGGAGTATAAATAAGACGTAGCGTCGAGGTCCACCTCCGCACGCAATTTCACCGCCCGCAACGCGCGGAGGTTCGCCTCTGCGCGCAGTCTACGGACTCTAAATAAGACATAGCGCGAGGTCCGTCTCCGCACGCACTCCACGGAGTATAAATAAGACGTAGCGTCGAGGTCCGCCTCCGCACGCAATTTCACCGCCCGCAATGCGCGGAGGTTCGCCTCCGCGCGCAGTCTACGGACTCTAAATAAGACGTAGCGCGAGGTCCGCCTCCGCACGCACTCCACGGAGTATTAAGAAGATGCGGATGCTATCCCTGCGCACTCTACGGAGTATAAACAAGACACGAACCTCGCGCACGCATGGGCGCTGCCCCAGTGCGTACTCTTCGGAGTATAAATAAGATGTGGATGTATATCCCACGCACTCCTCCGGAGTATAAAGAAGACGCGGATGCTATCCCTGCGCACTCTACGGAGTATAAACAAGACGCGAACCCCGCGCACGCATGGCGCCGCGATCGCGTACTCTTTGAGTATAAATAAGACGTGGATGTATATCTCACGCACTCCTCGGAGTATAAAGAAGACGCGGATGCTATCCCGCGCACTCACGGAGTATAAACGACGCGAACCCGCGCACGCATGGCGTTGCCCGGTCGCGTACTCTTGAGTATAAATAAGGCGTGGATGTATATCCACGCACTCCTCGGAGTATATAAAGAAGACACGGATGCTATCCTTACGCCCACCCTTGGAGCATACAAAACAAAGGGCGTGGTCGTGGTCCCCATGCATGCCGACCAGGCGCCGGCTCGCGCCACCACCGAAGGTAGGGGCGAGCGCCGCACGCGTCTGCCGACTGGCGCCCGGCCAGCGCCACAACCGAAGGTAGGGGCGGGCGCCGACGTCTATTCGACCAGGCGCGGCTCGCGCCACCACTCGAAGGGTAGGGGATGGAGCGCGCGCGTCACGCCGACCAGGCGCCGGCTCGCGCCACCACTCGAAGGGTAGGGGCGGAGCGCTCGCGCGTCGCCGACCAGGCGCCCCGCGCCACCACTCCGAAGGTAGGAGGCGGCGCCGCGCGTCACGTCGCTTCGTCTGCGCCGACCAGGCACCGGCTCGCCGCCACCACCGAAGCGATAGGGGCGGAGCTCGCGCGTCTACGCCGACCAGGCGCCATCCCGCCGCCACCACTTTGATGGGTAGGGGCGGGCGCTCGCGCGTCTGCCGACCAGGCGCCCGGCCCGCTGCTGCCGCCGAAGGGTAGGAGACGGAGCGCGCGCGTCACGTCGCTCGTCTCACGCCGACCAGGCGCCGGCCCACCGCCACCGCTGAAGGGTAGGGGCGGAGCGCCGCGTCTCGCCGACCAGGCGCCGGCTCGCGCCACCGCTCGAAGGGTAGGGACGGAGCGCTCGGCGCTCGCCGACTAGGCGCCGGCTACGAAGGATTGCGCGCAGCTACGATAGCGAAAACAAAACTTTTCTACCGCGCACACCGGACATCATGCTAGGGAGGATCATGGATCGTTACCACTAGACGCGCAGCCGCATGTGAAGAAGAGTTGGAGAAGCCGATCCAACCACGCGCGCCGAGGTAGTAGTGGAAGTAGTCGATTGTCCGAGCGGATCGTCTCCTCCACGCAATCAACCACACCACGAGCGGATCCAATCGAGGTTGTTGATGCCGATCAACGCCGCAACGGCGGCGCCTCCACGGTATCCACACGTCCCGGTGGAACGCCGATCGCGAGTGTACCAAAGACTCGCGGCGGCTAGGGTTTGGCTCGGGATTACCGAAGCATACCCTTCAGCCCCTCGCCTCCATATATATAGACCTCCTCACTTGGGCCTCGTGGACCGAGGCCCAATAGGAGTCTATCCGGATCTCTATCCGAATTGAGCCCATATCCGAATCACATTCGAATTAGTGTTCCAACCCGTTAAGTGTGTGACACAGAGGTTCACGATACTTGGTCGCGACCCGGAAACGCCTTTCCGGTCACCCTGTTAATAGCGGCCTCTAGTAAGACATATTAACCCCAAAGTATACGTAAAGATCATATCGGCTGAACCTGCAATATTCTCATGTTCGAATCCCTTTGTCTCACGATATAGATTGAGCTCAAGGTGAGACCTGTGTCATCCTCTTAATAGCTCAATCACTCTCTCGATTCCGTGATGGATTATAAACTCGTGATTGACTCCTCAATCACCTTGGCATGGCCATGCACTTTCATAATCCATTACATCGAGGGGCCCAGAGATATCTCTCCCATAAGGAGGGGCAAATTCTATCTTGATCATTCACATCCCACTACATGTTTTATAGCAAACCCGAAGACTACTTTTATGACTACCCAGCTACGGAGTAGTGGTTAGTAGTCCCAAAATAGGCTACTATGCATGTTGGGAACCATGATGATCTCAAGTCTAAGGATTCTACATAAACACTACTTGAGACCAACTGATGACACATGGAATCTCTACAGTGTCTCATGGCGGGTCTATCCAACATATGTTCACTAACACATGTCCATATTATTGATTTGGTATCTCCATACCATGATCCATGAGACATGATCATCAATCAATACATATGCTGATCTTTGAATCATATCTGTTCCTCATATGATATATAATCAGGGATCATTTAGAAATAGCAACATTTTGGCATCAAGAGTCTCATGAATAAGTCACATACTCATTGATCAATAATGATAATATTTATTTCAAGGAACAAAGCAATGTATCATAAACATAGTATGTGATATATTCAACATCTCCATGTTGCCTCTAAGGCATATCACCAACAAGCTCCGCTGCCACCGCTTCGAAGGGTAGGGGACGGAGCGCTCGCGCGTCTACGTCGCGCGTCTACTTCGCCTAGGCGCCAGCTCCGCTGCCACCACTTCGAAGGGTAGGGGCGAGCGCCGCGCGTCACGCCGCGCGTCTACTCGCCGCCAGGCGCGGCCCGCCGCCACCACCGAAGGGTAGGGGACGGAGCGCTCGCGCATCTACCTCGCGCGTCTACTTCGACTAGGCGCCAGCTCCGCTCCCACCACGTCGAAGGGTAGGGGATGGAGCGCTTGCGCGCCTACCTCGGCCAGTCTAGGGCCCGAGATGCACAGTATTCGCAAGCCCGTTTGCTCATACCAGAACGGGGGGCGACACGATACCCGCACCTTGCACGACCCACCAGCTCACAGCATATTACATAACAACTACTGCATGGGAAGATCACCGCTTGCCCCAACAAGACGATTACATTCCGAAGCGACGCGCGTGGCGTGGAATGCGCCAATACCTGGCTATTCCTATGAGTCGCGCCGTCTTCGCGCGATGAGCGCCGCGTCGCTGCGCGCGCGAGGGACCTCTTAGAGCCAGCGAAGCACGTCCCCTCGTTCGCGGCGCCCACCGCAGCAACGCGCGGCGCCCTCCCGACATAATTCCAAATCCGGTTATGGAAGTTTCGGGTCGCGGGCTCGGTGGCACGAACGGCATCAGATATCACCCCGGGCTCGGTAGGCAAGTCGAGCTGAGGGTTCGCCAGCTCATCGACATGCTCACACCCACCAGCGTGCAGCAAGGCGAGGGCAAGCCCAGCACTCATATAGCCGCAGTGCGTGCCGAAAGCCTTGGTGCCAGGAAGGGCAACGCTCGAGCCCTCTTCGATTCGCTCAAGCGTCTCCATCAGGTCTTGGCGGCCATGGGTGGCGTCCTCCACGTGCACACAAAGCCCCCGAAGCGCCCGCTCCAAGGACCCCATCGCTTTCCACGCGGAAGAGCACGCGTTATCCCAAGATAGCGTTTTCTCCGCAACGGAGGCGGCAAGCTGTTCCTTCTCCGCCTCCAGCGTGGAGATTTGCTGAAGAAGGGCGGTCCGCTCCTCCGCCGCGGTGCGCTGGGCCTCCTCCATCGCAAGGTGTGCGGCTACTGCCGCGTCCTTCGTGTTCCTACCCACCAACTGCGTGTCGGCAACAGCCTCATCCCGCTCCGCCATCAGCACTCGAATGACCTCGTCCTTGGTGGTGTTGGCGTCGTCCGCCACGCGCAGCTGGTCCTCCAGTACCTTCCGCTCGCGAGCGCGAGCCTCTTCAAGGGCTTTGCTAATAGCAAGCGTCTACACGGCGCATAGCAAGGGTTACCTATCAAATAAGCAAGGGGTATGCAGCAAGAGCGGAGACCGTTACCCTCATCTCGGAGGCCCCCAACGCGAGCGCCAAGAGGTCGCCCCCGCAAGAGTGCAGCACCTGTCGATCTAGGCGGGCGCCAGCATACTCCACCACCTCGTTCCAGGCGCGAAGCGCCTCCCACCGAGATACGAAGTCGGAGACGTTAGGCCCTGGAGCCCCCGCCCTAGTGCCTGCCGGAGCAGTTGGGGCACACACAGGCCCCGGCTCAATCAGGCTGGCGACATCGCGAGGCCCCCCATTGCTCGATTCTTGCCCTCGTTTGGGAGACGCTGTCTCGCCTGGCGTCGACGGAATAAGCGAGCAAATCGGGGAGAGTTTCGCGAAGTCGCGCGATGAAAACGAACTACGCCTACCTCCGGTCACCTCTGCCACGACCTCCACTGGGGTTAGAAGCGCCCCGCTGGCCTGAGGCGCGACAACCCTCCCGGCTTCAGAAGCATCCCCGCTAGCCGTCAGGGCCGCAGTCACCGGACCCGCCACACTGAATCGGCCCCGGGAAGATGGCGGCGATTGCACCCGAGGCCGTTTTGCCTTCGGAGTCGTAGGTGAAGCCTCCGTGGCTACCTCGGCAGCCGCGGAGGCCGTCATTAGGGACAGCGCGACGAGTGCCGCGGGAGGCGATGAGGCGTCATCTTCGAGAATGGCGGGGCGCATGCTCGCTGCCTGGCCACCATATACGGCCTCGTCGGGACTTACGCGACCCCCCGAACCAGTCGGTCTGAGCCCAGTGCCCGTCTCGCCCCCCATCCTCACTTCCTCGACCTGCGGCACAGCCGGCGAACTAAGGGCAATAACCACCGACTGGACCCCGCTCCGAGAAGATGGCGCTACCACCGCCGCACCGCTCGGTGATCCCGCCGCACCGCCGCCCGCACGGGATTTCAAGGCCTCGCACACCCGATTAATCCGCCCCTGCTTCGCCAAGAGGGTCACGGACTCGCGGGCCTTGTGCTCCTCCGCCGTGTACGGCCCAAGTATCGCAGCTACGACGCGTTCCGCATCTTCTAACCGGCGTACCCACGTGGTGCTTGGCATATCGCAGAGATGCTTACAGGGCACGGACGGCCTATGAAGCGAAGACACCCCCGGGTGGATGCCGTCCTTCCGATCGGACCCTCGCCGCTCATATTTCCAGTTGCAAGCAAGCGGGGATATCCCGTACATGGTGAACTCCTCTGCGAGGTCACGCATGTTGAACCGGAGCACGACCCCAACAAGCCTCCACGCTTGCTGCTCGTCGCCAGGCCGAGGCGTCACATTCGGACAGCGGTCGAATGATATCGGCTCTCCACGGCTCCGGAGGCCGCTCGTGCTCGTCACGGTGTAATAAAACCACCGCCGTGTCCACCCGGTCTCCCACTTTTCCCGCATAGCCAACGCGGGAAATAGGTGCGAGCACTCCGGCCTCAGCACGAAGTCCACGCTGCCGAAGTTCGAGTAAGCCCCCCTTCTACTCTCCTTGGGTGGCACCGCGCGTCGTGCAGAATGGCAAACAGCTCGGCGCGGGGGCGGGTACCCTCCGTCCGCATCGCCCACGTGAAGATGGCCAACCGTACGATCGCGGTCGGAGTTAGCTGCACCAGCTCCAACCCATACGCTCGCAGCACTTCACGAACAAGGTGTGTCGCGGGGATCCGGAGCCCAGCGTCGAAGAACACCACGAAGATGATCGCCTCCGACTCCCCCGGGTTCGGCTCCACTTCGTCACGCCCGGGTAGGCGAGCCCCGGCACGCTCCTCCAGCTTCTTCTCCCGCAGAAGGGCCTGGAGGGTCTCCTCCGTGACGCGGCTCCGCCCCAGCACACGGGAGCAGCGGCCCTTGGACCTTTTCACGGCATCCCAGTGCTGGGGAGTTTGCTTCCTGTCGCACGGAACCAGGCGATACTCCGCCGGTGGTGGCGTCAGGCAGCGCTAGCTAGACGAGGCGCTCTCGCTAAGGCGACGCACAGGATCGTCAAGGGCGGCACCCATGCTAACTGGGAGGTCGTCGCGCGCAGCCATCTCTCTCACGGCGGCGGGCAGGCGCGGAGGCAAGATTAGCAGCAGGAGGTGCAAGAGGAATAGCAAGGAACGCACAAGCGATCAAGCAGCCAAGGGGAACGACTGCATGCACACAAGGGCGGATTATAAAGCCCTCGTCTCCCCCACAGGCAGAAGATCGAGCGACAGAATGACAGCGGTTCGGCTACCCACGATCGGGCAGTGCAACCGCTGGAAACCGCGGCAGGCGGCGGTAGGTGGCTGCTCAGCGCCCAATGCACCCATACACTCCCGCCGTGTGGCCACTTTTTCTGGGGAAGAGGCGAACGACCGTGGTCGTGGGAACGCTGGCACCCCACGACGCTCCAATTACGGCCGGCCACGTGCCCACATCCGGCCAGCGGGGCGCGCGCGCGGCCGTGCCACCTACCGACAAAGGCGCGCGATTCAGTGTCATTAAAGCGCACTCCGGACCAAGCAGCCATCTTCCGCTGGCGCCATATCGCGCGCGCATTCCCGAGACTCGGCGCCAAGGGTAGCCGACCAAGTCGGCCGCCCATAAATATCCGAGCGCGAGGTAGGGCATGCCCAACCCCGCCGGTCAAAGCCCTCGGCCTACTCGGTGTCTTCGCCTCGGCCGCCGCCTGGTGCGGCGGCGACCCGCACAAGCACGACCTCGGCCCCGCCGGCCGGACTTCCGGCGCCTCGGCCCCGAGGCCGCATGAGCTTCGGGACCCGAAGACAGCCCTCGCACAAGCACAGGTGGACGTGCGAACTATCCAAGTCATCAAAGCATCACAGGCCGATGGGACGGAGGGGGCCAAAGGACCCAGCGGCATGGCTTCGGCCCGTGAAGCCCTTCACCATGAGAGGCTCCTGTTGTAGGGGTGGCCCCCACCTAAGCCCAGTAGGCCTGGTAGGTCCGAAACAGGACATGTGTAATGACATAAGAGCCCCCGAGGGGAATACCCATATGAATATATATGTGGCATAGGCCATGGGAGAAAGGCTAAGCCATTCATTTTACTCAACTCTCCACTACCACACTCTCTCTGTTTGGTCTGTAACTACAACAACTATATTCTATCAAATCATATTTGTTATACCATGATTGTGAGAAGGTTCTTTTACCATCACATTGTTTGCAAGGAAATCTCACAACTGATTGGGTTGGACCATTTGCTATGTATGCTCTCCTCACTTGGTCTTGAATATCTGCAACATACTCATCTATTTATTCCCTAAAAGCAAGATCACAGATGATCTCATATAGATCAAACTCATTCACCACATTATCCCTATTTGATGGTGGACCTTCTGGTTGAGCTAGTAGTTGTGCTAAACATGTACATGGATTGTTTTGACTTCCACTAGTTTCAGTGCTTCTCTTAGGAACCAAAAACTTCCTTATTTCAGAAATTACTAATTCAATACCAAAATAGTATAATCTCTGTCTATGCTAAATGCCTAAACAAAAATAGCAAAACTAACCTTCCAGGGTTCACCGTGTCCCTGCCTCGGTACACCTTGTGCCCAGTGACCAATGGCCCAGCACCCTATGCCCCGCCCTTGCCCTGCTACTGTCGGTCAAGTGCCCTACGTAGCTGCGCCTTGCCGGCTGCCCCTTGCTAGCTGCTGCATCGATTACACCCACTCTGTGTGTGTTTGTCGCCGCTGTATTGCTGCAACCATTGCTCGCCGCAACCCACACTGCCTCTTGGGCCTGGCCACCTACCTCACGCCGTCGTGCAGTGGCGGACCCAGAAACAAAGCAATTGGAGGGCTAACTTATAACAAAATAGAAACATCATTAGGTTGCAATTAAACTACATCATAGCAAAAGTACATAAGCACTAATACAACAACTGATCAATTGTTATGTTAGTACTTATATACTTTTGCTAATGACATGTAGAAAATAGTATTTTGGAACATACTGAAGTTGTAGAAACATTATAAGTTTCTTCCTGGAAACCAAAGCATAAGCAAGTTGGTTTAACATTTAATTATCTTGAACAACTTGTTTAGCTAATATACTAAAATCCAATAGTTCTCCAAAGCATACATATTACTCGAGAAACCTTAAACCCATGGTTCCTCACTAACATTCACTATGATCACAAAGCGTTTAATTATGAAAGTGTATGAAGATCATTCGAAAATCATAACTTTGGCACATACTTTGTATAATGCTTATCAGTTGCTGCTCCCATGCTCATACATGAGCTCCACTAACCCCTTTTGCAACATCATTTGATTCAACCATCAACTTTTCAGCTTGTACCTGTGATATATAGAACATAGCATTAACATCATGCATTAGTTGCAAACATAAACCATGCATTTATATAAGTCATAAATTGGAATGAAACGATATGAATGATAAATTAAAAATATAAAACATACCATTCTAATTAGTTGTATTAAACTATTAATCACAGTCGATGTGCTGAAAAACTAGAGCATGCATGCCAGGAATTCAAGTTTGCATGTCAGTTCCTAATTTCTTAATGCAAACGAATGCTCCACTGTGTTGGGCTGTCAGCTTGTAAATGACAAGCTAGTATACAAAGCCTAGCAGGTGCCAACAAGCACTAATTCAGCAATATCTAAGTTACCATACTCAGATGAGAATGTCAAAATGTGAGAATGTCAAAATGCAATCAAAGAAATTGCTTCAATACATTCTCATCTCATCTCACATTCGAACATTCACATTCTCATCTCATTCTTTCATTCTCACATTCAGACATTCACATTCTCATCTGACATTCACATAATAAGACATTCACATTCTCATCTGACATTCACATAATACCAACTAGCAAAAGGAAATCAAGTATTGATAAGGAATAATACCAGCAATTCAGCAAACGGTGGTCAGAGGAGGGCAGAGTCACGAACAGCGGACAGGCGCAGGGTTGAGGGCGTTGTCGAGGCCTATGGCCACGGAGTCCAGAGGACCAGAGGCACAGAGGAGGCAGTGAGGGTGGAGTCAGGACTAGGAGGCTGGAGGAGTTGGGCCGGCAAGCCGCGGAGGACTGAGGTGGCCAAGGCATAGCCAGCGGCCCACCATAGTCGGGACCCAGAGCAAGGGGAGGGTGGGCATTGCCAGAGCCAAAGGCAAAGGCTAGAGCCAAAGACAGAGTTCCGGGCTTCAGTAAGCTAGCGGCTAGGGATGGCGAAATCTGTCAGGGATGCGAGTTAGGGTTAGGAATGGGAGGAGAATGTGACTGGAGTCTGGAGGGAGTGGTCGAGGACTAAAGCCTGAAGGCGTTAGAGCCAGACCGTCACTAAGGAGGCTAAGAGAGGGTTTTACATGTCAATGGGCCTTGTGAATAATAAATGCCCATGGAACTTACTAGTCTAGGACACAGGCTACAGCCCCCTAGCCCAGGCCCTAGGTCTGTCCCTGTCGTCGTGCGAGTCATCGGTATGAAATTAGGGATTGAGGGATAGATGGAGACATGGAGTGGTGGTCTATGGGGCATTAGGGATGGATCGAGTGACTGAGACAACAGACATCACAAACCGTGTTCGCCTACCATGCTGCATCCCTGCAGGCTCTACACCTCTACCACTAACCCACTTTGGCCTATGTGATGGGCCGACGGCCCACTGCACACTAGCCCAGCCACCCAAGCACTAAGCCACTAGCCCACCTACCTAGGAAGACACAGTTTCATCACACCTGGCCATGGTAGGACATCACCGGAGGTCCACGACTTGACGCCGACAAGCCCGGGTAGTCGCCCACCCTGCTCGAATGGTTGGCTTCACCTCTAGCTAGGTCTGCTCAAAATGCTATCATGTAAGTAAACTAAACCATAGATTAAATTGATGTGACAAAGATACACAACTAAGTTTTTCAGGAAGACATTTTTTCTTAATCAAAAGTACAAGCACTGGTCAGTGCTCACCCTAGCACTATAATGCCCATGCTATCCTCATGATAGCCGTGCTGAATGTGGTTAAGGAGTCAATCACAAATAAGTAATCCACTACAGGTTCAAGGTGAAGGATCTCGTACGATGGCAAACTTCTCGCCTTGAGTTCAATCTAGTATTGTGAGGCAAAGGGATCAGTATATAAATGCTACATAGGTTTGTATGATATAATCTTTTATATATATATATATATATATATATATATATATATATATATATATATATATATATATATATATATATATATATATATATATATATATATATATATATATATATATATATATATATATATATATATATATATATATAGGGAAGTCGATATGTCTGCTAGGACCACTCCTGACCTCTACTAACTTGTGGACCAAAAGGGAGTTGTTGGGCCATGACTGAATATACATTAACCTACAGGGCCACATGCTTAACGGATTGAAATAATAAATGTCCAGACTATACTTTTCGAGTAGAATATAATCTCTATTTGTATTGGATAAGAATTTGGTCGGTAGCTCTTCAAGTGGGATACGATCTCTACTCATGTTAGATAAGAATCCAATCAAAAAATATATATATTAAGAAAAACATAGGGCTAAGGTAGGTATCCGAGACACACCCATCGAAACCCTAGCCGCCACCTCTCAAAGCCCCTGCCATGTGTGCTAATGCTAACACACCGGCTCACGGCATTCTATCCCTGCGAATGCGACACTGATCGGCACGACTGAGAGGATGAGACGATTGGTTAGAGAACGATCAACTACTTCCACTACACCGACACGCGCTACGTTGAACTAGCTGGTTCAACTTCCGTTGCACTGCGCATCTAGTGATAATAATCTATGATCTTTTACTTGCATAGCTTTCTGGTTTATACAGTAAAAAAATTTTAATCTGCGCTAGTGTAACATACTCGTATCCCAACATATATTTGGGGCAGTAGGTGACCATGGAGATGGTGTGAAATGAGAAGATTATCTGAAGAGTTTGGTAAACTGAAGGAAAGATTATCCATTTTCCTCTTGAACACAGGTTGTCTTTGCATTCAACAGCAACCTAGTCCAAAAAAAATCTTCTTACCTGTTCTGAGAATCTATACAACCGTGTTCAATGCATGCGCTTGATCAAAACAAGTACCGGCAAACAGTGAAGGTTAGAGTGATTCTACATGAAGACAAGTCTTCACATGAGATAATAACACGGCGAGATTTGCTCACCATGAGTTTCAATATGATATAACGAGCTACACATATAACAGAAAAATTGCAGCCTGAAGGAACCTCCTCAGCAACTCTGTCAAAATTTCAGAAAACATTGTACACTTCAGTACAGCTATGAGTCAATGATCATGTGATCCCCAGTCCCCATATCGACAGTACAATTAAATAAGTTGATCCCTGGTAGTTGCAAATTGTTTGTAACACACCAAATCAAGCGCATTTCCATCTACTATTATTATAAATGGGGAGAGGGGATGCCTCATGCCTGCCTCTATATTTCAGAGAAAGACGTCCCAACTTTGACTGGGAAGAAACGAGAGGTGATACAATGATGATGATATCCTACAACGCCATCCAACCATTCATGTGAGTTGATTTGAGGTTTCGTTTGTAATGCCAACAAAATGCTGCAACCATTATATTCTAGTACGCGTAGTAGGAGTAGGACTGGGAGGCACCGGAGAACGCAGCAGTGGAAAGTTTAGGTACAGCAGTGCGAAGTTCAGATTGACTACTTCCGGTGCGTGCCCTTCAGCTGCGGGAACACGCTTTCGCCGCAGCCGACGTCTCTCGCGGAACTGGGTAAACCTCCTGTTCTCTCACCCTTGCATTCTTTACTTTTTCTTATGCTACTGTGTTACGTAAGCTTTAGTGAAATTGTCTGATGTGCTAACTTGAATGCAGCATGTTCCCGTGTTATGAATTGCTGACTATCCACATCGATGAAACAGCATGGAACAACCCTAGGGACGCGCAGACAAGATGTTAGAATAGTCTTACATTAGTTGTGAAATGGTAAAGGATCTAATTTAAAAGTGAGAGAGTCATTCACCTCATTGGTTAGCTTTTAGGGTGAGAAGACCTTTACGATCCAACAAGTGGTATCAGAGCCTGGTTCTAACATCTCTGGCCTAATGGACACTAGTGTGTGAACGCCTGATAGACTGTGACGCTGAGAGACCGTCGGTATACGGTGAAGGGACCGTCAGTGTACGGTGAAGAAGCGGTGAAGGACAAAAAATAACAATGTGTGAAAGAGGATATTGTTGGAATAGTCCCATTGGTTGTGGAATGATAAGGGATCTAATTTAAAAGTGATAGAGTTTCATATTGGTTATGGAAGAGCAAGAAACCTAACTTAAAAGTAGGAGAGTCCGTCATCTCATTGACTAGCTTTTGGGGTGAGAAGATCCTTACAATCCAACACAAGAATAAAGGTTAAGTGAGGTGTTAGTTTTCTGCGGATATGGTTTATGTATGGCAATTGGCAAATAATAAGTGTTGTGTGTACGACAATTCTCGTTGCTGCGTCTTTTTAAGAGTACATTTACTTTTCTAGTATTGAAAGGAACTGAACTTCAGAATGAAAATCAAAATGGAAAAGAACAATTGAAATATTTCAAGGTCGGTAATCATACAATTCTTTATGCAAGTCAGAAACACAAGCATGAGTCTCTGGATCAAAATCTGAAGTGCCCAAAATTTCACCTACCACAAACCGGCAAAAAGTAATTGAGAAACCACCGGAGTAGACCCTGACAATGGAGGTGTGAGTTCAGAATAATGTCAAGAGTTTGGTGCAGCTGAAGGATTGCTTGTCTTCCCCACTTTCCTCTTGAACACAGGTTGTCTTTGCATACAACAGCAAACTAGTCCAATACCACGTAGATCAGAAGCTGTTTCCTGTGCCAACCTTTGCAACTCAACAGTGTTACAGCCCCTTCGGCTTTTGATTTCTCAAAAGTCAATACAAACAGAACAGTCTTAAAACGGATTCTTTAAATGACTTTCCAAGTATAAAATCATATACGCCGTCCACTGGTCAAAACAAACGGAACAGTTTCTTAAAACAGATTCTTTAAATGACTTTCCGTGTCTAAAATCGTATACGCCATCCACTGCCGTCTTGAAAACACAAACAAAACCCATCAGCTGTAACCAAAACCCATCAACCGTAACCCAAAAGAACAGGACATATAGCATCATGACTACAGCTTACAAACCAAGCACAACATAACAAACATGGTTACAAATTCAGCTAACATAAAGGTAGAAGCAAAATAACTTGTACCACTCTCATAATAGCTGTCATACATACATAGTGAAATAAGGTACAGGTCCATTGCCAAGGAGTACTTCAGAGAGCAACCTAAGCATCTAGAGTACTTCAGAGAGCAACCTAAGCATCTAAGCTAGACACGAGC
Organism: Dendrocalamus sinicus; assembly: GCA_036346575.1. Classification (NCBI taxonomy): domain Eukaryota; kingdom Viridiplantae; phylum Streptophyta; class Magnoliopsida; order Poales; family Poaceae; genus Dendrocalamus; species Dendrocalamus sinicus. The sequence continues at coordinate 4,352,179 of CM070656.1, read as the reverse complement.
ATATACTAACATAGCTACTGCGCAACTTGAGGAGCCTGACACAAGCGCTTCTTGATGTCCAGAATATTTATTCCTGAAACAAGGTGAAAAAAGAATTAAAGAAATGGATATTGAAGTGTCACAGAGCTCGTTTCCACTATTGCGAAGCTTACCATTTGTCCCTATGTACAAAGCACCAATTGCTACACCACAAATCCCTCAGTAGAAACCAGCAGACATGGGCATGTCATCGAAGCTCCAAAGGTCCATGTTGCTGACCACATCCTGAGATCCATCACAGCTCAAAAGGGTGTCAATTGACTCATCCGAACCACCGTCCATGAGGAACTTCATGTATGGTTCCAAGTCGGTGAGATCAACGCTATCATTCCCCATCACAGAAGGTACCACTGCATTACTGGAATTGTTCTGGAGGAATGCACTTTCATCAACCTCTGTCAAGGTGGGAATGGGTACAAGAACAGATGTTACGTCAGGGGTCTTGGTCTCGTTCTCCCGGCTGAAGTCTGAGCAACTGAAGGAGTTGCTCCCTTGATCAGAGGACAGATTCGTGAAAGGATCCCCAAATGCATTCATTGCAGGAACAAAGGACGTGTTCTGAGTCAGCACAACTGGCTCATGTAACGTATAGTCAACAACAGGGTAGGAATTTGCATTTGTGTTGGCCATGTTGTTGATTGCCGGTTTGATAGTCGGCTTCTCTTCAGTGTTGAACTTGGGCACCTTCACAGAGGTAGGCACAGCACGGCGCTTCTGAGAAGCCACTGGAGCCTCATCTGGGAAATTGACCTTTGCCTTCTTGCCACGAATCCTACGTGCTTCAACATCATAAGCTCTGGCAGCTTCCTCAGCAGTGTTGAAAGTGCCAAGCCAGACGCGGACACCTTTGCAAGGATCTCTGATTTCAGCAGCCCATTTACCCCAAGGGCGCTGACGGATGCCCCTGAATTGGTTCTTTCTCTTCCTTTTAGCTGACCTCGCTTGAGGGCCATCAACACCAGCAGCATTTGCATTTAATCCATCTGAAGCAAGGAGTAAGATAAATGTAAGACATCCACCACTTCATAAAAGTATGATGTATGATGGTGTTGCTTCCGAAGAACCATTAGCATGGACTTAGAATCGAAGCATTAATGGCGCGTTAGAGCACAGATACTTCAGTACAAGAATTGTCCACCAAATGAACATTTCAGGATAGAAGATAACCCCTCCAAAGTTTGCTGAAAACAAATGTTCAGTCCAATCACAAGGTATAGGAAAAGATACAATTTTTTCAGAACAAGCTATTGCTACAGCACCCGATCTTCATCCAGAAATATCAATCTTCTCTGCACCCAGTGTTGCATCCAAGATTTTTTTTCCCCTTTCATAGGACAGACCGACAGAAGGTATGTTTAGACACGAAATCAGGCTAATTCAATTTCAACATTAAGGATAGATCTGATGCGCCAACAACAAAGCCTTCTGTCCCAAACAAGTTGGGGTAGACTATCCATGAAAAAGTGGCTTCTTTTTCAGTTGGCTCGCTGAGCCTAACACAACTCTCCACCTTTTCCTGGCTTGACAGACTACGTAGAAAACTACACAGACGGAATTAAAGCTAGATCTGATGCAATCTGGGCAAATTCTCAGAAGCAGGCAAGCAGCCCAACTCCTAACCGTGCCGTGTGAAAGCCCCATCTATGAATCAAAAGTACTTACACAATATCATAGCATAGACATGGTTACAAAAACAGGGATAATAAGTATGAATGTCATGCTAAGCAAAGGATCAACACAGCACCAATCTTTCATGACAACAAAGGACTCACTGCTAGCCAAGAATTGGATGAAACACTTTCAACTCTAAACTTCAAGTACCGTTTGCGCCCCCCTAGGCCATCGCATAAGATCCCTCCCAAACCAAACCCAAAGCGCAAGAAGAATGAAAAAGTATCTTTCTTCCCCCAATCCATCTATTGAACAGCGAAGAACTACTACAAGAACAAACGAAAAATTTGGAAGAACCAAGGCCAAAAAGACACCGCTTCTCTCCCCCAATCCGACCACCAGCCCACCTAAGAACCCAAATCTACCTCCCAAATCCCAAACAAACCAAACAATTCTAATATCCCCAAACCAGTAACCCAAAAATCCGATCTTTCAAAGGACGAACTCAAGGAATCTCCTATCTTTCTCTTTCGCCCTGAGAAACCGACCGAAGCACCCCAAATCCTTTACCTCTGGCGAAGCCGTTCCTGAGTCCGGCAAAGGGCTTGACCTCGTCGTCGGACAACTCCATCTCCGACTCCCCCGATTCCTCGAACTCCTCGAAGTCGGCCTCAAAGGCCTCGAACTCCTCCTCGGACTCGCGCCGGAGCCTCATCCTCCTCCCCGCGCCGCCACCCCTCGGCTTCTTCTTCTCCGGCCATAGGTGGCCGGCGGTGGCCCGCCGCGGCGGCGGGATGAATTCGGAGAGGATGGCGCCGCCGCACATGGCTACTAGCTGACCTGTAGGACCACGGCTAGAGCGAAAGAAAGGTTGCGCGAACGTGACGAGTCGGCTCGGTGTGTGTGATGTTTAGTTCACTTTGCTTGTCATATATAGCGGCAGGGTTCGGCTTATTTTTGTTTATACTTATAAAACCTATAGTAATTAATTTTTAAACGATTTATTTTTAAGTTAAGAACAATAAAAAGATTATTGTAAAAGATATATTAAATTTAGCTATATTAATTAAAATTATATGTGACTATTTTCTATATATATTACCTTTTATAAACAAATAAAATTTAAATATTTGGCTCTGCTCAAAAGAGCTTTTTTGAGTGGGTTATTGTTGAAAAGCACTACAATTGACGGAGGCTTATTTAGCATAATTAAATTTGAAAATTTTAAAAATAGAAAAAATATGTTAATCTATCATGTATAATGCAAACAAACACGAGAAAAAAATCGGCAAAAAATCTCAAAAAATCTAAAGTATAGAAAAGGACAAAAATTATGAATAGTACAAAATAAATTAGAAGGTAAAATCTCAAATTGAAATGAGCCGGGCATAACTATTAACCCAAAAAAATAGTACATGTGTGCGTGATGTGATTTGTTTACAGGACACAGGGATTCATGGAAGTGACAAGTGTGCTTGGTTCATTGGTCAAAGGACGGAGCAGAGTGGAGACCGTTTGATGTAAGATAAACGGTTCGGATCCGGTGATCTTGAAGAGAGACTGGATTGGGATTTCTCGTGAAGAATTAATAATTTGTCGCTCGATCGCAGTCGCAGCCGTCTGGTTTTTTAAAAAAAAATTTTGCATGAAAGTAGTTTTATTACAAGGCTTAGAGTTTTAGTGTTATAAATTTTATTATAAGGCTTTTATTCCTTTAACTTTAAAGAGATTTTATTCCTCGTCTATTCCAACTTATTTATGACAAAAATCTTTATTATATTATAAAGTAATTTGCATTAAAAAACAAAGGAGACAAAGAATTTACATCAGAAAAAAGAAAAAATAACTTTTTGAAGCAAGAGAACAGATGTGCATACTAATGCGCAACGGCTTTCGTGCTAGTATGCTCAATTCGTTGCTTGTTGCAGCCAGTTCGATCGATGTCGTGGCGCCATCCGTACTATACTTAACTGGCAATATATATCTCTGTTCTATACATCCGATTTGAGCTATAATGTACAGTAGAAAATAAGAAGAGGTGGTGATTTTAAAACTCTTGCAAAGTGGAGTAAGATGGAGTTGAAGCACAAGTTGCCTTTTGGTTAACCGTTTTTTGCAGCCCCGTTTTCTCTATGATGCAAGTAGATGCCTCGTATTATTCTAGTCTACAAAAACTAAAAAAACACTGCTATTATTAATGGGGACAAACATGGCTGCCATTAATGGGAGGAAGCAGCCAGGGACAAGCAAGAATATTAGGTTGTGTTTGGTTTAAGGACAAGGCGGGATGGGATAGTCCTGTCCCTGGTTTTGGGATGGGATGGTCCTATTTTTTGTTTGGTTAGGGGAATAGAGTCATCTCTGTTTTTTGTTTGGTTGGAAGGATAAAGTGGGATGAAATGATCTTATCCTTTATTTGGATGGAAGGATGAAGGTGGGACATGTGTGGCATTTGAGTTTTTTTAAAAAAAAATTGAAGGCTATTGTTGATATGTTTCTACACATAAGCCTTTGAGTTTTTTTTAAAAAAATTTAAACAAAGCAGTACTTAAAAAACAAAGAGGTGGGATGACTCCGTCCCATGAAAAAAAGAGGATTGCCTAGTCCCGGATCTACAAAGAATATTCCTAGTGGGATGTCCTTGACTCTGCTTGTCTCTCATCCAAACACCTACAAAAGCGGATCCATCCCATCCCGTCCCACCTAGTCCTTGCAACCAATCACATGGTAAGCTAAGCATGGTGGATAAGTATCATGATCATGGCTTAGATCGGCCGTTCTTGTGGGCCCAGTGCTTCAAATTTCATTCAAGTTTTGTCCTTTCTTTCTTAGAAAGACTGGTCAAAGCTGAGGTAGTAATACATTTTTCTTCAACTTCGGAAAGCCCTTGACGACCATCGAGAAAGGGGGGGGGGGGTCAATTCGGCATGTGTTAACACATGCAATGGCATTTGCAAGGCAACTCAATTACTTAAACTTTTGCAAGGATGTCGCTGCAACAATCGCCTTGAAGAGATGTCTAAAAAATCTTAATTTTTTTAGGGATGCCTCTATAATTATACAGTCTAAAAAGGATTGTAATGATACTAATTGTTAGGTGTTAGTCATCTGAGCAGACCAGCGATTGTCCGGCAGCGATGCTTGATCTCACTTGAGTTTTAGGTTCTTCTCAGATAAGTTTAAGCCAAGGCTAAGGTTCAATTAATTACTTTGAAAATCTATCCTTTTGGCTTCTAAATGAGACTTGTTAAGACGAGTCTCCCGTCGATGTCCGCGTGTGAAGGTACAAGAAAGCTTCACAGGCCCTTCGTTCTTAGGCTTCCGAATTCTCCTCCGATCAACCATGCGTCTTTACAAAGTCAGCATTTTCCACAACATGTCAAATCAAATGGGCAAAGTGTATGCCAATTTGTGTAAGGGATGGACTTGCACGATAGCCAAAAGTACTTACAACTTGGATTTTAGTGGTGTTTTAGTTATAACAGCTGGGTTTATTTGCAGAGGGCAACTAACTTTGAGTTTTTTTGGGTGAATTTTGCTCTCCAGAAAGTGAAGAAATGGCTAGCCGTGCCATCAACTTCTCAAGCTGTACCACTTTCGACGTGACACCACTTGATGCAACAAGGCAGTACTAATTATTGATCAACTTGCAGCAAAAAGATCGATAATCCTGTGATAGCTAACTTTCAAGTCCGTATGCAGATAATTGTTCCCAACACACTGTGCCCCAAGTCGGTCTTGAGCTGACGGCTGGCTGACAAAGATATTTCTAGGACATGACAGCATCTGATGTTAAATTCATGAGGAAGATATTTCTAGGAGGTATCGATTTGTTTTACTTTTAATCGGTTTATATTTGTAATATGTATAATAACTAGTTTTTAAATAGTACGTATTTTTAAGTGGGATTAATAGAAAGATTGTAGTAAAATATATACTGAATTTAGCTGTATCGATCAAAATCATATACAACTATTTTTCTATACATACTACCTCTCATAAATAGTTAGAATTTAAATATTTAAACTATAAATTATCCGTCTAAAAAGAATCTATTCATGCACTTGGTTGTTTTGAACGATTCTCCTCCTTTCCTTTGTAGGGATGACTTGGATCTGAAATTCTGGGCTCTGAAGAGGACAAAAGGCATAGGCAGGCAGGCACACTTGGACTAGAAGAGAAGAGATTAGAAAAAGAAAGAACCAGCTGGTGAGAGCGAGATACACGGTACTACAAGGAAGGTGCATGCACCTGGCGCGGGCGAGGGGACCGGCTGGGTGGGGCGGAGGAAAGCCGCATCGCGTGGTCACCACGTGCCGCCCCCTCTTCGTAGTTGTACCGTGCGTGGCGGGACACAGTACACCCGGTAAAAAGAAAAGGAGCGGTTAGAGCAAGGCTGAGCAACTTCAGAAGGTCTCTACTTGAGCTTTCATCCTATTTTTAAAGATTAAAGGACAAAAAAACTCATTTCAGTAGAGCCCCTACTTGAGCCCTCAAAAGTTGGGGGTTCTTGAGGGGTCTAGAGGGAGCCCCTACTTTTGAGGGCTCAAGTAGGAGCTCTGCTGGAGTGAGTTTTTTGCCTCTCGGCCCTTAAAAGTAGGATGAGGATAAGGGTAGGTCCTATGTGTCATTTCCTCTAAAAATGAATTTGAGGGTCCTGTTTTGAGGGCTCATGCTGGAGTGTAGCCCAAAAAACAGAGCCCTCAAATAAAAAGTAGGGGCCCTGTTTTGAGGGCTACTGCTGGAGTTGCTCTAATAATACAGCCTTCACATTTGGTCAGATGCCCACTTATCACCCATTCATATAGTAGTTCTGACCAATGAAGGTCAGATGACCCACCCTTTCTCTCACAAAGTTTCTTGGTTCTTGTGCTTCAACATTTGTAAACTTCTGACCACCTCTCTTCTCTCTCCTCCTCTCTCTCCTCCACCTCAGCATACAGCCTACTAACAGCCTCTTATTATACTTGCTCTTAGGGAACGTTACGCCCTTGCAAGAGCTTCCGACGGTATAGTCACCTTCTTTCCTTCGTCGCTCTCTTGTCTTTAGTACCGACGCAACTTCGCTCATCCACGATCTCTCTCCCCTCACTTTCTTCTCTCTTCTCCTACGCTGATGTAGTTATGCATTCCTACACCACCTCTGCCCTATTCATCACCATCGACGGCTAATAGCAAACTCGCTATACCGCCGTTCTCTTTCCTCCATTCGTCCAATCTAATATTTAGTATATTGTTCATCGCGCCTCCCTCTATAGTCCTGTTCTCTGTTTTTCGGTTTTTTTAGTAACGAACTTTTAAACGAAGTATCTTTTCAAGATAAGGTTTACTAGTTAATTATAGTACATACTGTACCGACTTCATTTATACCGGCAAAAACTGTACATGAGTTTCTATTACTTTATAATCTCTCACATAAATGACCTAAAAATTATAAATAATAATCAAAAGTCATAAACTTTAACAAAAAAACAGACCCTACGTTTGGGGCACGGTAAACCCGGCAACAACAGCGCCTCTTTTCGGCGTAAGAGCGAGAGAACGCGTGACGGAGTGAGGGCGGAACAAGTGAGCGGGACAGGACGCTATACCGTCCAAAGGTATAGCGTTTTCTAGTTTTCGTCCGAAGAAAAACAAATTTAAACCGTAAACTTATCCATCCAACAACACAGTACAGTGAGTACAAGTGACAGTGCAGCACAATCCTGATCAACTCGGCTTCAGCTTCTGACTTCTGACTTATTTTTCACTATTTATAAGTTTCATCCTTTTCTAAACTTTTAGCTTTTTGTTGAGTTTTTTTGCCGGTTCTTTTTTTCCCGTATTTGTTTGTATTATACGTAATGGGCTAACATATTTTTTTATATTTTTAAATTTTTTTTAAATTTAATTATGCTAAATAAGCACACACCATTCTGGTGCTTTTTCACCGACTCTGATGTTTTCAGCCGTGAGCTTTTCAGCCGAACCGATCACCACCCTAGGCCCCTACCGGCTCAACTGTAGCACAAAGCAACCTGCCCCGCGCCAATGAGCTGCAGGCAGGTGGCACAGGCGCGTCGGGCCGGTTACGACGTCCAAAGCACCGGCCAGGCTAAAATCGCATGAACGGATTTGTTCTTTTCAATTTTTAAAAATTATTTTTAATTTTTTTATAGTAACTAATTTTTAAACAGAGTATCTTTTTAAGATAATATCTACTAATTAATTGTAGTATATACTATACCGACTTTATTTATATCGGTAAAAACCGTATGTTAATTTATATTACTCTGTAATCTCACATACAAATAATCTAAAAATTACATGTCGTAGCTAAGAGCTATAAGTTTTAACAAAAAGAACCGGTCCGAAATCAGGTTAGGCGATCACATGGCGCGACCCAGTGGCGGACCCAGGAAAATATTATAGCTAGGGCGAAGTCACACTGGCGGACTCAGGAAAAAAACTAGGTTGGCTAAAGTCGGAGCGTGAAATAAACAGAGTACCTTCATCCATTTGTTGTACTTGTTCATTGCGACCTCTTGTTCTTGTGGTCGTTGTTGGGCTTCAACTTGGTTCGATTGGACTTCAAGTTGGGATTGTGCATGTGCGGCCACTGTTCCACTTTCCTTAGTACTTCTGCTTGAAAATTTGCTAAAATAGCTTTTTAAAACCTTTCTATCCATTTTGAATTTGAACAAGCCTCAGGTCACTGTTTTTGGAGAGGTAAAAATATAAGTACCCTCATTTTGACAAGCTAGTTTACATATTCTACAATCTACATAAATTTTTACAAGCTATCAAAACTAATACTCAAATACACAAATCTGAAATCTAGAATAAATAGAATTTATTGTACATTTATAAAATAGAAACTATAGAAATCAGATGCTTAAATAGTTAAATCACCTCCTCAGCTTAAATAGAAATGCAGAAATGCAGAGCCAGCGCCCAAGCCAAGTCTCAAATCTCCCACGGCCGCTGCTTCCTCAAATCCCCGGCCGAGGCGCGCGACGCTCGGCGGCTCTCAAATCTCCCGTGGCCGGCCTCGGATCGCTCACGCGCCTCCCGCCTCGCGCCTCGGCCGCCCCCGCCTCCGCGCTCCCGAGTCCGGACCCGCCACCGCCTCCGGGCTCCGGCCTCCCTAGCCGCGCTGGCACAGGCGCCGCGCCGCGCCGTCTCGAGAGTCCGATCTGTTCGACGACTCCTCGCCTCCTCGCTTTGGCGCGCGCGCCACTGCGACGTCCTCTAAACTCCGCCTAGGCGCCACCGCCGCGCCGTCCTCCGCCTCTGCCGCTCGCCCGCTCGCCGCTCGGAATCTAGGGTTAGTGCCTCTTGACTTGGTGTTGGCCCGTGTGTCTACGCTATATCTCTTCTGTTGCTTTGTTGGGCTTGGGCCGTGTGTGGTATTTGGGTCTTGCTTGGAGCCTTCGGCCTTGGACTAATGGACATGACTTCGGCAAGAAGTGCATGACTGGGGGACGGGGGGCTGTGCTTCCGCCGTCGCCGGAGGGGTTCCGGCCGGCGAGGAGCTCAGCGGCCGCCCGGCCTCGCCCGAAGGGCAGGTCCGCCCCTGGCGCGACCATTATCGCCTACAGTGATGTCCCGTAGGCCGGTACGTGCGCGCGCCGTGCCCGCCCGTTCGGGCGACCTGGTCGATTCGGACGACGGACGGGGGGGCAATCGACCGGGCCAACCGCGGCCGCGCGTCGCATGTGTCCGCTGTGATCCTGCCGACATCGCGGGCCGCGGCGCCGACATATTCCCTCTGCCGCGCACGAGCACGGCGCGCGCATGTGTCCGCCGCCTGTCGGCTCGTCAGTTTGGACGCGTAGCCCTGTGCTTTTTGGCCGTCGTTTGCAGCCGTGTCTCGATCGTTTTGGTAGCTTTCGTTTCGCTGACGGATACCTGCAAGGCTGCAGGAAGACGGTGATTGGTGCTACTACAGTAGTGATTTTTTTATGAGCCGGTGATGTGTGTTCGCCTGACAGGCACACCGAGCTATCATTAGTTTAGGTCTTTTTAGGACATACGGGGTACACGACTGTCACGTGGATCACCCGTTCCCCCCGTCCTATGAAAATGGCGCAAAATGATACGGTTTTGCCGAAAGCATTTTGTTAGGGGGTGTATTTATATTGGTTAATACTTCTTGTTTTGTCCGGAGAAATCAGAAATTAATATAAATACTTATGTTTTAAGTGTTTTTTCTATTCCTCTTACTCTTATTTTATTCCAAGGATAAATTAAAGTAGAGGAGGTCACAGGCATATCACGTGTTTTATACAATGCCGTTTCAGCAAATATTTAAATAAAATTTCAGAATTGTAAATGAAAAAGTAAAGCATTTCCATCGTATATTAGATGATAGGTGTAAAAATAAAATGATTATAAGATCACATATCTCTACCATGTTATTTAAATATGAAATCATGTTTAATGTAACTACTGATTATAAATCAACCATTATCATAGTGCTTAAATTATGATTTTTTAATTATTGCTCTGAAATATTTGTTGCACTTGTTTAACACAAGGCCTTCTTGACACAGTGAACTATATTTAATCATAGAATGAAACAATGATCTCTAGATATTCTGCTAGTTTTGATTCAACTATCTTACCACAATAATCAGATGCAATTCAATACAATTAAACAAATAATGGACCGCTCTTTCAGTGATTATATTTCAATGATTAAATCAAAGATCAGCAAGTATATACATGTATATATCTTATCTGAAGTACAACCGAAGTACCCAGTAATACATACATACATATATCACAGAAGTTTAACTGAAGCAATAGCAAGCAGTATCACAGTTAGATTTATGATTAAGCCTACAGTAAGAACCAAGATAACACCAACAGTGGCTGCCAACTTATCAAAGTAGTAGCAGAATCGTCATTGAGTAAATGTTAATCCCACATATTATCATACAATTGTCACCCAGAACTAGTGATTCAATTATCAAATACTAAAGTACACCAGAACGGCTCACAAATGCACAATAACAATAAAAATCGAATGCAACTCACAAGGTGATGACACTTGAAGTCGCCCAGAAGGCAACAAGGCTAGACACGCTAAAGTCGACACTGTCCCAGAAAACCTATCACCATCGTTTGCACCGCAACGTGGTTATCGGAGATACAAAGCCACCCACACAAACCGGCTAACACCACGAACGTAAGGACGAGGGTAGGAGAATGTTGCACAAGACCTAACATCGATACTGGCTAAGCACCAAGGTTGCTAAAACACACAAGCACAACACATGATCAAACAAGACTGTGCAAGAACACCACCTCCAAGCCGACAAAATCGATGCCGCCACCGCTGCTTGGATTCAGCTCAAATCCTAGAGCATTCACATGATGAAGGAGGAGAAAGAAGAGAGATAGAGAAACTCGATTGGATCTCGGAGTACTCACAGGAGAAGAGACTAAAACCAGTATAAGAAGGGAGAGAGAAGGACCACGCCGCCAATAGCCAGTGCTAGGGCCACCAGAGTCACGGAGGTGGGGATTGGATTGATCTCCATCTCCCTCTCGTTCTAGCAAACAAAATAAGCCAGAGACTCCTTATCCTTTTCCTTTCTCTCAATGACAAGTGGGTCCCTCTCTTTTTAAAAAAAATCTGAAAATTCAAATGGAAAATTCCTAAAACGCCTCAGCAACAACATTCTACACCCAACTTCTCTTGCTTTCATCTCACACACATATCTCTTTCTCACTTTATCCACCGCTCGGCTTCTCTTAAAAATTACTTCTTTGACTACTATTATTTATGTTCAATCAAAAGCTATTAGCCACAGCTAATATAAATAAGCCCTTGAATAGTTTACAGGGGTGATGGCCTGATGGCCATACATGTCGATATCGCAAGACGTGAACCGCTATCTTACTAGATAGCATAGTACTGGGTCGCTGGACAGGTCATTGTTCTCCATGGATTGATTAATTAGGACAGGGAGCTGAAAGATTAGTTCGGCAAGGATGGTGACTTTAGCAAGCAAGGACGGATTGGTTAGCACTTAGCAGCGCATAACAGAAATCTCTTCAGCTTTGCAATTCAGTGAGGACACTCACCCCAACTTCCAAATATTTTTAGAGCTGCATGATCGACGGATGATCCATGTAACATCGCATAGTTGCATGTGAATTGGATATTTCGCCTTCCAAGTGCTTTTTTGGTGTGTGTGTGTGAGAGAGAGAGAAGAGAAGGGACAAATTGCTTCCAAGTGCTAGATATATAGTTATGTTCGTATGGAATGGTAGCTAGCGGTTTCATCGTGATAAACTCCTCATCTTTTCTTCTAGAATTTCGTCGTCATAAACTAGCTGCGTGCATTTGAGTATTCTCTGGCTGATTACTCCACTCCAAACCGACCGTTCCGTGCTGAACAACACAATGTTAATTTGTCGATTAGCGAGTATAGGTAGCCTACTCTTAGGTTATCAAACGGGACACTGATTACGTAATTCACTTGATTCGCCTCCTCTCTCCCCTAGACATTTCTTGGTTTTGTTTTGTTTTGTGATCGTCTCTCTTGCATAAACTTGTAGCCAACATGCAAGCTGCTCTTGAGTCTTGACGATTTCACCACCCAGCGAAATAATATGGCAGCGTATAGCCCAACTTATGGGCCGGGCCTCGTACGTAATGATGCACGGTCTAACCTGGGGCCCAGATCCCCTGGCTTGAGCAACCCAATCTGGCCTGCTCCTATCAAAACCCAAAAGATCTGTTAACTTGTGGGCATGATAGAAAAGGGAGATCGGCCCATTAAAAGAAGAGTAGGAATTTGCCCTTTTATACATATTAGAAAGAGGAATTAGGCCTTTTATGGCCAGAAAATGGTCAATTCACAACAATGAAAAGAGGCCAGAAATTCTAGGAACTAGCCCAGATTCTAATATCTAACAAAATAGAATCATAACAGGTCTGCATGTTCCCCAAAAAAAAAAACGAAAAACAGGACTATATGTACGGGTCAAATTTTGGTTTTTTTTTCTTTTTCTAATTTTTAGCTTTTGGTTTCTCCAGAAATCAAAACAAATGAGATGGTTTATTGAAACAGATTCTTTAAATAATTTCTGAGCTCCAAACTATATATGATGCCTATGTTAGTGTCTCCACTATCCTTTATATATTGAAAAAAAATACATAAAAGTTATCGGTTGCAGCAAAGCTAATAGCCGTAACTTAAAAAAAAAAGGCCAGGCTGCAGCAGTATCCGGTGAGCACTCAAAGACAAGTGCAAATTGACATGTTCTAGTGCTAAGCAACTCTCTCAGGGGCGGATCCAGCGGTGGGGCGGGGGGGGGGCTCGAGCCCCCTACCGCTACCGGACCCTTGGAGCCCCTGGAGCTCTCCCTAAATTTTTAGCTATGGATGTATAATGTAGAAGGAGCTGAGATCGAACTGAAGGTATTTCAGCCCCTCTAAAATTTTTTCCTGGATCCGCCACTGAACTCTCTGTACGTTGATACAAATTAACGCAAGTGACGTGAATCTGAAGCCAGAAGGTGAGACAAGTTTACACCCACCCTACCGCGGGGGGCTAGGCTATCATACAACTTACTCACTGGATTTGATGGATCGGCCAAACACACTTGATGAATGTTTTGATGGAAAATACATGCTTTGCTTGTACGCGTTGTGACTGGTCGCAATCCACCCGCATGATTGGTTGACCTACCCAAACGCCCATATTTGATATTTCCACGTACTACTTTTGGTCGATACTAGGATCCATCCTAAACCGCTTGTAAAAATGATTTTTAGTTTTTACTATAGTAACTAACTTTTAAATAATGTGTTTTTAGAATAAAGTCTACAAATTGATTATAATATATACTCTAGTGATTTTATATATATCAGCCAAAATCGCACGTGAGTTTCTATTACTCCGTATTCTCTCTCACAAACAGCCCAAAAGTCATGAGACACAGCCAAAAACCGTCAGCCATAGCCGTTTAGAATAGGCCCTAGATCCTACAATGCGCTAATGATGAAGTAAGAGAGTGTTTTAATCTACCCAAGCCGATCGTGTTTAGCTAGATCTTTTGATTGAAATAGAATATTAACAACTGAAAGAAGTGGTTATTGAAACAAAATTTAGAAATCGGTTTTGTAAGACGTGGATGCAGAGGAGACGATGAAGGCCGTATTCAAATTGGCTTTCAACTCCTCCAAACAGAAACCGAAAGCCGAAATCGATTTGAACACCTTAGATCACAGAGTTAGATTATGCAAGGACGGATCTGCCTTGAGATTTGTGCCCCGCTGATGATGGGCTCCATTTTTCTGGCATTTTGCCACATGCAGTGCAACACCACATCACAGCTGCTCCAGTCTCCCGACTCCAAACCTGCCAGCCGCCACCGCCCTGACGAACCGGCGGTGGAATAGAACGAATCCGTTGTTTAATCAGCCGCGACGCGGGCTCAGTCAAAGCTTCGGTTAAGCCGAAGTGGTTAGTTAGCAGCAGCGCTCGTCCGAGCCACAATTCGCGGACACGGGACGGAAGCCGCCGCGTTTCCTGCGCCGCCTGCGAGTTTACCGTTTCACCCACGGTGGTGGAGCGCCGGACTAGGCAACCGAATGTCGCGAGGGTTACGTACATTGGTGACTTGGTGTAATGGTATGTCGCGAGGGTTACGTACATTGGTGACTTGGTGTAATGGTATATGTCAATTATTTTTCTATATCATATAGTATAATATGTGACATGGAGTAAAAAAAGAGATGATATCTACTATTTAAAAGAATATAACGATTTTTACTGTATATATTTTTATATAGACAACTATATAAATAATCTATTAATTATATAAAATCATTACATATAATTATAGAGATGATCTATTATATAATTTATTATAGAGATAATCAGTACTGTGTATGGCCATATATGGTTGGTAAATATGGCGGGAGTTTCTCCGTCCTTCTCCGGTGGGGCGTAGTCGCGTCGACTAGCGCGCGCATGCATGCAGCTACCGCTTTCTTCAGAGCCGCGAGTAGCACGAGGTCGAGAGCGTCCATCATCGCTGTTAGCTCCAGCTCACGACCAATGGGAGGGACACACGTGTGAAGATCAAGCCACGGGATGCTTAATTAATTTATCCTCTACCTGTACTAGTTTCTCTGGCTCGGATGAATTAGAAGGAAATGTTGCTGCTTAGGGCAATCACGTTGCAGACGCTGCATGATATAATATTTATAGCTTGCTATCTTTTATATATAATTAAAAATAATTTTTCTATTGAATGATATCTAACGACCATCTCACTCAATTTATTTCTTTCCCTTATCTCATCCTCTCTAATTTTTTTTACCAATTTCCGTCCCCTAGGTTTTTTGTCCTCTCAAATAGGTAATGTTTTGTATAATACACTATTATCATCTCTCTTTCTTATTTATCCTCTCGCACCGGACTTTTTGCTTATTTAGCATAATATAGAAATTACTTACATCACCCCATTCGAAGTGCCCTTACAAGTCTAGCCCGTTTTGGTGCCCACTCGATGTAATTGAGGAGTTCGCCGATATGATTAGGCCAATTAATCACTCGGTTGATTAAGTCCACATCTCCTAATTAACATTGCTATTTCACAAAATCATAATCTACTAATCTAGGCATGCATCACTGGGGACGGAGCCAAAAATAGTGGACAGGGCCAAACCTGAATTTCTCTGTAACTAGAGAGTTCGTGGGGCGTAGGGATGAGCGGTTTGGAAAGCGACAGTTTAAGAGTAGCTATGCATATTTGATCGATGGCTGGGGAGAGCTGAAGCAGAATGGAAGGCTGCAAAAAGCTAAGGGAGAACATACCAACAACCACTAATTTATATTTTTAAGTAGTAGAGATTTATGTACATAAGGAAATTGTGCAGGGGTGCCCTATGACCTGTCTCCTTCACTATGAATTATTTGGATATATTTTCTTAATCTAGTTATCCTCGACACTTTGTTATCTCTTTTTCTGCAAATAAGATACAAATGTTTGGGCGGCCAACTACTATAGTTTAGTCGCGCATTTGGTAGGGGCTGAACGTACAACTTCACTAATTCTATATGATTTCCTTTGCATTTCTCCTGGAGAATTAGTTGGAAAAAGAGGCGTTCATTAACAAACCTACAAGAGTTGACGATTAATGATGAAACATTTGGTACAGTGTGTTTTTAATGATGGAACAAAGCAGCACAGTATTGTTGGTCTATTCTTTTAGACTATAGTTAATGGTTTTTAACTTTGGCTGATAGCTTTTGGTTGTGATTTTCAAGATGGTGACAAAAAGCGGAGACGCTGACATGTACAACGCACGTGCTAACAGGCTCAGAAAATCGTTTGGAGAATTTTCAAGAAATCACTTAAGAAGTCACTTCATTTATTTCAACTTTCGAAGAAATCAAAACTGCTCAAAAGGGCTTATTTTTGAGTGGTTTATGGCTGAAAATCACTATAGCTGATAGTGGCTTATTTGGCGTAATTAAATTTAAAAAATTAAAAATAGAAAAACATGTTAGCCCGTCACGGACAGTGCAAACGAATACAAGGAAAAAAGAACCGACAAAAAAGCTCAAAAAGTCAAAAAACTAGAAAAAGATGAAATTGTTGAATAGTGAAAAATAAGTCAGAAGCTCAAACCGAAATAAGCGGGACCTAAAAGTCACCCAAAACCTAAAAGAGCCTCTTTTTTTTATAGCTTCAGACTTTTCTACAGTAACTAGTTTTCTAACAGAGTGCTATTTTAAGATATATCTATAAATTAATTATAGTACACACTGTAACAACTTTATTTATATTAACAAAAACTATATACGAGTTTTTTTTATTTTATATAACTTTCCTATAAATCATCACTATTTATAAACATCCAAAAGTGCATGTCCATTGTCGTTGTGTGTAGGTCACAACAACCTAATCCCTAGGTGCTGCCAATGTGGGGCCCACAAGAACCGAAGGAATACTGATGCGGGCCCACGTGCGCAGCGACGTCACAACCTACCCTAGTCAGAACTCGCGCCGTGACATAAAACTGTTTTTTTTGGTACACACAACACTGTTATCTCGCTTTAGCCCTCGGTGTTTTTTTGGTTAATTTTGTCTTTATCCCCGGAGCTGATGGTAGTGGAGTCCTCGTTTGCAAGGAAGAAGGAACCCCAGAATTGATGCAGGGATAGAGATGACAACGGGTAAATATCTATCGAGTATTGTTATTCTATATCTGTACCCGCTAGGTGTAAATTTACCTGTCGGGTTACCCGTATCCGCACACGGGTAGGAAAATTTACCCATACCGTGCATTCGCGCAGTATTACTACCCGACGGGTAACCTGTACCATAAGCATACCGGTTCAACACATAAGAATATCATCAATTTAGACATTCATTAATCATACATGCCAAGCACAAAAACATCTAATGATCAAAATTAGTACATCACATAAACATACTTGACATGACCATATCAACATATGACAAACAAATAAACAATCAACAACAAGTAGATAATAAAATTAACATTTGAGTGGGATGTCTAGTTGTCTAATGCGGGTATTCATTACGCGGGTAGGCGGTATGGGTAGTATATACCACACACTCGCATCTGCCTACCCGCGGGTAGAGGATTTCGCCCAATAACGTACCCATGGGTACATAAAATTTTCCATACCCGTCTTTTTATCGGGTAAAACCCGTCGGGTATTCAGGTATCGGGTACCCATTGCCATCTCTATGCAGGGACATGAGCCAGGGCAACTCAGAAAGCCAGAGGCTAAAAATCCATGGATGCATGTAGCGGTGTTATGGAAGATACAGTTTTGAATGACATATTTAGCATTTATATATTGTCATAGTCGTGAAACAAATTTATATGTCTGCATGCTGCTATGTCTTTTCTTATATTACCATATCTATTATCCGTTCGAATGTTAAATGATTTAGTATAGGTGTCGGTCAATTAATATCGTATACGCACACGACTATCTATATTGGGAAAGCACAATTGTTATTTTGCTAATTCAACGTAGCGCAAATTGGCCGCACTATATTTCTGGCTGGCTAAAAAAATCGCATGATATCTAACTGGTTTTTCGCAAAGGTGTGGGTTCAGACCTCCTAAAAGAAACAGGCTCCAATTACTAAACTCAACATTTCTTAAGAAAGGGAAAAAAAATCACCGAGAACGTAATTGACCATAAAAAACATAATATTCCTCCATGGTAGGTCCTATTGTGCAAGAAAACAGAGGTGAAGAACCTATATTGGCCTCGTCCTTTTTGGTTTCTCAACCGGCTTTTGACTTTAACTTCTTTTAACAATTATTATTTATTATACTAATAAACTATAGCAAAAAACTATAAGTCATAACTTAAAAAAAGCCTTTTCACCCAATCCATCCATCTAATCCAAAACCAAAAGAGGCCTACAATTTTTTTAAGAAAGTTATGCTAACATTGAATAACTTTATATGTCTACAATATACTACTGATATCTCACTGACATACAGATCCTGATCCTATATACCAATCTCACAATAAATGATGTATTATAGGTCAATATAGTTATTCAGTATATATATAGTATATTTTCTCTTTTTAAAAAAGTTCAGCACCAACAACTATGGGCTTGTTTGGTTGCCTGCATCAGTTCATACACCTGCATGCGCGTGGCGGAGAGGAGGAAGCTCCTCGGTAGCGTCAGCTCAGCTGCTCCGATTGCTTTTTGCATCCGCTCGTGCAGGCTCTCACCCCGATGCAGCCAATCAAACACCATCTCTCTGTATGCATAGGTGCGAGCTATCCTGATGCAGGCAACCAAACAGATCCTATGTGCCTGCTAGCATTGCATTTGCACCCCCTGGCTGGGCATCACCATTCACCAGTCCAACGCGTCTTCAGTCTTCACCCCCAGCAAGGAAAAGCCTCCCTTTTTCCTCTCCGCCCAAAACGCTCCTCCCCTGAGTCCCCTCCCCTTCATCTCCCATTCTCTCGTGCACCTTCTCCACAGCAATCACCACCAGCTTCTAGTACGCACGTCTGCCCTCTCTCTGGTCGTTTCTGTCTCCAATCTTCATCTCTTCGGTGAGTGTTCGGAATTTGGTGCCCCCTTTACCTCAGTACAACCCTGCTACATGCTCTGTGTCGGTTTTGGTCATCCGTGTGCGCCATGAGAGGTTTGGGGGTTTCTGTTTTCGCTCGCTCCTCCCGCTGCGGTGTGGTGATTGGCGTTTCTTGGTGGGGTTTAGTTGTGTGGGAGGAAAAGGGGACAATGATAATGTCAGAGATGGACGATCGTGTGGGTTTGATTGATGTGCGTGCGATGTTTCGATTGTTTTTTCTCTCTCTTGTTCTTGATTTATTGTTGCCCCTCCAAAAATGCCAAAGATGGATCTTTATTGATTATATTCTTAGGTGAAAATTGTATCTTGCTTGTTCTAAATTTTGTTGTTTGTCTTGCTTTGTTTCTTGTAAATCCTAGAGTGAAGAATGGATAGGAAAAAGGCACTTTCTTGGTCTCTAAAGAAAGGTGTTATGCGATGATTCGAAGTATTAAGATGTGAGAGTCCGTAGGAATGACATTTTAGTTGTAGAGCGCATATGATCAGAAGCTCTTTATTGTTGGTCTTGGTTTATCTTTTGTTCTCGCAAGTCACAAATGCTGGAAAGGAGGTTTTTCTGCCTTTCCCTTCGCTTTTCTTGGTTCTTGATAGCTTCGTTCTGAGTTTTATGATGGGAAATTTTGGAATTTTGATATAGTACGTAGCTGAGTGTGAAGTAGCATTTGAGCAATTGGAGGAAGCATAAGTTGGCTTGTCACATTCATCGTCTAGCTTTAAGAAAGGAAGGTATTCGGTGAGTTTAATTGTGGATGGATAATAATTTCGTAACAAAGCTAAGAGGTCGGACTCCGTATATTGAAAAAAACGGACGATAATAATGTTCATCTATCGTGTTTTATCATGACTGAATGTCCAATCAGCTACTGCTTTTTCCTAAGGGAATCAGTTGTCAAATTGACTGTAGAATAAAGCTTTCATGTACGTTTTATTTTGGGGGATAATAAAGGTTGGTGCAGACTAGAAGCCTATGCTATATCTAAAGCTTTGATAATATACTGCCATCCGTGCTCTAAAAAAAAGCATCCGTAGTTGTCCCCCTCTGTTTTTTTTTCTTTTTCTTTTTGGTTTTGCCATCAGCAAGTAATGAAGCAGATGCTTAATTTAACTGTTTGTCACAACTCTGCAGTTTGTAAGGGAAACAAATTGCAATCCATTGAAGAATTCAGTTATCCCTTACTGTAAAAAATGTCTTATATTTGACTGAAATGAATATGACAACGATGTGTTTTAACTGAGGAGCTTTTGTCAACTGTATGCAGTAAACAAGAAGGAATTATACTAATTTAGACATATTCTAATACTTTCTTCCTGAAGTGGTTAACGCGTGTGTCCAAATATGTTACTTCAGGATCTCTAACTTTGTTAGGAGATCTTATAGAAAAATATAATATTTCTTCTCGTTTAATTATATCTTTTCATTATTGGTCCATGTATGCAATCTGTGAATAGCTGACAACTGTTCTTTGCTGCGCAGGGTTTGTTTTGTGGAGGTTATCCGTCCACAAAGACATCAGAGTGTGCAACCTTTGTAAAGACAGGAACATTCTGGTCATCAAAGATTGTCTTCAAAAAATTAAGTGACGTTCTCTTTGAGTGGAGGCATGACAGGATTATCAGTTGTTGACACTTTCAATTTCTAGAAGCCACACTTTTGTAACACTTTTGAGCAGAGTTATCGAGTCAATTTGTAGGGGTGCTAATATGGACTACACTGGTGGTTCCTACTTTTCATCTTGGCTCAATTCTGCTTCTGAGAGGTATAATTTTGTGGATGGTTCAGTCGAATCATATGCAGAAGAAGGAAGCATACCACCTGCAGGCAATTTCATGAGAGCTAGATCAGATCACAATTTAAAATTTATTGAGCATGAAAAGAACCCCGCTATGCTCACAAATGGATGCTTGCCGTACAACAACCAGACTGATCTATTGTGTGGTGATATTCTATCTAAGGATAAGCTTCCTCCCAGTCTTCTGGAGGTTCAACAACTGCAGAACAATGGCAATCTGCAAAGTAATTTAATTCCCCCAGGGATTCTTCAGTCCAATTCAACATCAGGAACATTTCATCCGCAGATGGATACCGCTGGCCTCCCAGAACTGCCTCATGCGTTATCCAGTTCAATTGATAGTAGTGGTAGTGAAATTTCTGCGTTTCTTGCTGATGTACATGCTGTTTCTTCAGCGTCAACTTTGTGTTCAACATTCCAAAATGTTTCTTCCTTAATGGAACCAGTAAGCCTAGAAGCTTTCGGTTTTCAAGGGGCACAAAATGCTACTATGTTGAGCAAAACAAGCCATCCAAATGGGAGTCTCTCGGTATTTGATAATGCTACCTTGGCATCACTGCATGTAATGCTCACTACATAGATATAGCTGCTACTTTATCTATTACATTCAATTAACTTTTTGTTCTTGTGGTAATACAGGATAGCAAAGAGTTTATCAATGGTAGCATCTCCTCTTTTGCTGCCATCCAGCAAACACAACTAACTACTGGTGGTTTGAAGGCTCAACAACAGGTTAATTTTTGGAACTGTGCCACTAAACAACAATTTCTGCAACTGCAACTTACTGTTCATTCATTTCAACCTGTACTAATAAAATCAATTTTCATATTGCAGGAGCAAAATGCAATGCGTAATATACCTCTCCCTACTTTCATTTCTAGTAACCAGATGGCTGTTACTGAAGCACAAGGGGCACTGATTCCACCAAAGGTTTTGTTTTTTTTTTTTAAAAAAACATTTGTTCTCATATGCAGTGTTTGTTTTACTTTGTCTTTCTTTGAATGCATATCTGACAAGTTGGACTCTGCGCTTGCAAATGTTCAGATACCACCGCTGATCCATGACAATAAAAGTGAGTACCCTAATAGCCATTCTTCTGATGTGCAACCCCAAGCAAATTCATCTCATGGGAATAGTGTCAGCGTGAAGCCACGTGTAAGGGCTCGTCGTGGACAGGCAACTGATCCTCATAGTATTGCTGAACGGGTGAGTTCTTTTTTTAGATCAGTTCACTTTGTAACAAATCAAACTGTTGTATAATTTATTTGGATTGGTTTTTTTTTATAATTTGTATGCATATGTAGCATATAGTCTTAACTGGAATTTCCCATTATGTTGCAGCTTCGCAGAGAGAAAATTTCAGAGAGGATGAAAAATCTCCAAGACCTTGTCCCCAATTCCAATAAGGTACTCTCCTTATTGTGTGTGTGTTTTATGATACCATAAAAAAAATGCAAAAATGTTTCACCCCGTGCAGCATGCAGTTGCAATCACATTTGTAATTATTGAATTGGTCATCCAACTAAAATATCTGTAAGCACATCTAAAGCTTTGTTACTTGTATATAATGAAACAACAACAGATTGAGGTATGGTAAGAATCAAGAATATGTGAGGGGAAAATATGTACTGAAGTGTGGTTTGAAATTGACCTAGTGAGACAGCAGCAGGAAGCCATTATTTGGATTCTGAGGCTTAGAAGACTGCAAATAACATAAGCCCAACTACTGATCTGTTGGGGCCAACATATAGCCATTACATGTTATGCCATTGGTTCAGTTTGAGCAATTTGAAAGTCTTGGAGGTTTACTATTATGCATGGCTGGTTTATAACATTGCCAAAATTTCTCCTCTTTTAATGAAATTGATGTTTTAAAATTTCTTGGGCAGATCTGGAATAAAATAGTAAAAATTTAAAATTTGGAAATCCTAACCAATAATCACCTTTTGATGTGAACAGGCAGATAAGGCATCAATGCTCGATGAAATAATTGATTATGTGAAATTTCTTCAGCTTCAGGTCAAGGTATGGCAACAAACAAATTTATATATATTAAAAAAAGCATAAGTTGCTTTGCCTGATTTCTTAACTTCAGGTGTTGAGCATGAGTAGGCTAGGAGCTCCTGGAGCAGTTCTTCCCCTTCTCACAGAATCTCAAACTGAGGTGCCAAACTTTCTTATTTCCTTTTTCCCAATGAATCCTTGAAAGAATGGTTCTATTATACCCTCTTTTTTTGTGGTGTTTTTTTAAAGAAATATGCAATAAATGTAGGTCTTGCTCAGTCATTATTTTTCCTTCTATTTTTGTTCCGGCATACTTAAATACAAACATGTCATATCATTTACATCTCCACCTTCCATGTGTTCTACGCTGCTGAAACTTAAGTCGGTGGTCTTTAACACTTATAAATTCTCCAGTAAAATAATCGTGATTCTTCCCTTGTTATAGATGAACATTTACCTTTATTAACTCATTTGGTATGAAGTTACTTTTGAGTTACCCTTTATTGTGAATATTGGCATCAAGATACGACAAAGACATATTTTTTCACTTCTACAGTAGAACAAACCTTGTATGGTCAAAATTCTGCTTTTGGATTATGCTTTGATACTGTTCCATATAAGACTTGCAAATTTCATGGAGGTTATGATTAGATTAAAAGAACGACTAACTGAAACTGGTGTTTTCATGGTTACTCATCTTAACATCGCTACTTTAGAATTCATATTATTTGTTTGTAGTAGCACACAAGCACAGCCAATTTAAATGCCTCAAATCACTTCAGCTGCATGGTGGCCTATTACGAAGGTCTTGGAGCTCCACTTTGCATTGTAGTCCCAATTTATATTAGATTTTTCTGGGTTTGCCCTGGTTTCATTGAGTTGACTGCAACTTAGCTTAGTTTTCTAATATCTAGTCTGATGAGTTCACACTTCATCCAAGTCTTGCTTTTGTCTAAAATCCTAAAATGCTCATGTACTCATTGTTACACTGTCACACTACCCTCAGGGCCGTAGCAATCCATCTCTATCAGCTTCAACCATTTCACAAGGGCTACTGGACATACCAGACTCAGAAGATAGCTTCGCCTTTGAGCAAGAAGTCGTGAAGCTGATGGAAACGAGTATCACCAGCGCAATGCAGTACCTTCAGAACAAGGGCCTCTGCCTGATGCCTATTGCTCTTGCTTCGGCCATATCCAATCAGAAAGGCATGGCTGCCGCTGCAATCCCTCCTGAAAGGTGAAAACTGAAAACACATGCTCCCATCGGCGTGAGGAAACAACTGCAGAAGACAGAACTCAGAACTCAACGGCTGCAGAAATGTGCTAGACTCCATAGATTGTGAGAGAATCAGGGAACTAAAACCCAGGGCAAAAATGTAGGAAGTTATCTGACTAATT
This sequence comes from Dendrocalamus sinicus, assembly GCA_036346575.1. NCBI lineage: Eukaryota > Viridiplantae > Streptophyta > Magnoliopsida > Poales > Poaceae > Dendrocalamus > Dendrocalamus sinicus. Next base: position 4,328,219 of record CM070656.1, on the reverse strand, counting down.
CAAGCTTATGGCCTAGTCTACTTTGCTCCTAAGAACCCTAAAGCTTTTCTATATCTGTTGCAAATTAGTTGATGTGTATTCTTTTGTTTTTTGGATTGCATCAGGATGCTAATTAGATAGGAGTTTTTTTTTTTGGTACTTTGGATTGTACATGAATCTATGCGGTTTATCTATTGTGTATACAAAAGTACAACTCTACTGTTCAATTTTTACTATGTGATATCTGTGCTTGGACATATCCAGTTATCTGCATTGCTGGTAGCTGATGCTGGTGCTCATGTACTAGCATGATGTTAGAGATATATGTATAGTTTGTTATTCCTCATTGTTATGAGGGATTCTTTGCATATTTACCACTTGTACTTTGTGTATATATACTGGCTCATTGGCCTCATATGAATACAAGCGCTATTCATAACATGGTATCAGAGCCAAAACTAGGGTTTTGGCTTACCTAGGGTTCCGCGCGCTGTCGCCGACTCTGCACCACCGTCGCCGACTCTCATTCGCTTTGTCATTTGCCGTCGCCGCCGACTCCCGCGCTGTCGCCGACTCTCGCTCCCTCCGCGGCCGCCGCCGCCGCTCCGCTCTCGCGCGCGCGGCGCTTCGCTCGTCGCCGCGCGCGCTCGCGCTCGACTCGCCTCCGCCCGGCGCGCCGCCGTCCGGCCGGCCGCTTCCGCGAGGCCGCTGTCGCCGCCGCCGACTCTCGCTGGTGGCCGACGCCGCCCGCCGCCGCGCCGGCGGCCGCCGCCGCCGCCTCTGTTCTAGGCGCGCGCCGCCTCCGCGCCAAAGCCGCCGCCTCCGCCGGACAGCGCCGCCGCTGCGGAGGCCGCCGCCGCCGCTGTTCTAGGGTTTTGCCTAGAACGTGGCTCGTCGGGGCTCGGTCGGTTTTCTAACCGACTCGGAAAAAAGCAAAAACGTCGTTCTAACCGCGCGCCGTCGGCGCCGCTGTTGAACCGTTGCCTTGGTCGCCGCGCCGTCGGCGCCGCCTACCAATGGGCACCGTTTCCCTCCTCATTGCCGGTGATTTTTGATGGTGTTAATTACACCGACTTCGTGTCTCACATGCGCATTCACATGCGTGGTCTTCGTCTCTGGGGCGTCCTCTCTGGCGATGTCATCTGCCCGCCTTGCCCTATTCCTCCGACGGAGCCTACGCCTGTTGCATTGCCTCCGGCGGTACCGATAAGGCGCTGCGATGATGAAGGCGATGATAAAGCCGCCTCGCCTACCAGAGGCTCGATTCCTACAAGGATCGTCGACCGTCTACACTCGGTGAGTACGATGACGACGCCGCCGCCGCTTCTTTGTCTTCATCGCGATGTCGGCCTCGATTTTCTTACGAGGTTGTGGGACTTCCTTCGGCTTTCCAGATGTGGACTCATCTTCGTCAACGCTACGAGCCCTCTGGTGATGCCCTGTACCTGTCCGTGGTCCGCCAGGAGCACTCTCTTCAGCAGGGTGATGCTACTGTTGACGCCTTTTACGCTCAGAGCTCTGCTGTTTGGCGTCAGTTGGACTCTCTCCGCGATCTGGCCGTGCCGTCGCACTGTCCGTCTTTGCACGGAGGTACGTCTTGACTGGAGTTTCGGTGGGTTTACGAGTTCCTTACTCGCTTCGCCCTGAGTTCGAGCAAAGGCGTGCCCGGCTCCTTGCACGTCACCCTCGTGTCACTCTCGAGGCTCTTACCGAGATACGCGCAGAGGAGACTCGTTTGAGTGGTGCTTTGTGCGATGCCACTCCCCTCTCGTGCTCGCCGCTCGTCACGCACTTTGCCTCCTCCGGCGGCTACCACGGTGGTGGTGGTCGTCCTCCGTCGGAGGTGGCCGTCCTCACTGTTCCTCTGCGACAAGGATGGCCACACCGAGTCCCGGTGCTACAAGAAGAAGCGGCATCTTTCACGCCATTCTTCTACTGGCACTAGTGCTTCTACGACGACGTCTGCCTCAACTTCTTCAGCAGATTCTCTCACCGAGCAGGAGATAGCCAGACTTCGACGCCTACTTGCCGCCTGTGTTCTCCTCGGCGAGTTCTGCGCAGTTACGCTCGACTCTTGCATCGAGAGACCACCTCCTACACAGTCAGGTATCTCCCGTGGATTCTTGATTCTGGAGCATCCTTTCACATGACTCCTGATCCTTCCACTCTGTCTTCTATTACACCTCTTGATTCACCTGTCAGTGTTCTTACTGCTGATGGAACATCTCTTTCTGTCTCTGGTAGAGGATCTCTTAGCAACTCCTCCTTTTATGTTCCTTCTATTGCTCATGTTCCTCGCCTTACCTTGCGACTTCTTTCACTGGCGATTCATCGACCTTGGTTATCGGGTTATTCTCGACTCGACTCTTGTTGTGTTCGGGATCGCCACACGGAGCTCGGTTGGTTCGGCCTCGGCGCCGTGACTCACGGCGTCTCGGGAGCTTGATCGCTTCACCTTCCTTCCGCTGCCACCATCGGCGCCGGTCTCTCGCTCGCCACGCCGCCGTCTGGCTCTTTCCAGCGGTGGCATCACTGTCTTGGCCATCTGTGTGGATCCGTGCCTGCCGTCCTTAGTTCGCCGTGGTCTTCGGGTCATCTCGGAGATGTATCTTTAGATTATGCAGGCTGTAAGTTAGGTAAATGATTCACTTCCTTATTCTCATAGTGAGACCGTGTCTCGGCGTCCTTTGATCTTGTTCATTCGGATGTTTGGGGTCCGCTCCCTTCGTTTGAAAGGGGTCATCGTTATTATATTATTTTTATAGATGATTTCTCTCGCCACACTTGGATATATTTCATGTCTTCGTAGTGAGGCCTTGCCTATCTATAAACAATTTGCCACTATGATACACACACGCTTCTCACTCCTATTCGTGTCTTTCGTGCCGATTCTGCTGGCGAGTACCTCTCGTCACTGCGCAGCTTCCTTGCTTGGCGAGGCACTCTCGCTTCGATTTTCTTGTCCGGTGCTCATGCTCGAGAATGGTGTCACCGAGCGCAAGCATCGTCACCTCCTTGAGACGGCTCGTGCTCGATGATCGCCGCCTCTATTCCACCTCACTTTTGGGTGAAGGTTGTTTCATCGCCACCTATCTCGTCAACATCCACCTCTTACGCTCTTAAGGGTGCGATCCTGTTGAGCGTCTCGTGGTTGTTTTCCGACTACTCGCCCTTCATCTGTTTGGCTGCGTTTGCTCGTTCTCCTTGCCCTCGAGAACGCACCAAACCGACCGCTCGATCTGTTGAGTGTGTCTTTCGGGTACAGATGCGAGCACAAGGGATATCGGTCTTTGGGATCCTGTTGGTCGTCGGATACGGGTTTCTCAGATGTGACTTTCGACGAGTCTCGTCCATTCTACCCACGCCTGTCTCTCCTTCGGCTTCCTCTGTGGAGTCTCTGTCTTTCTTGACCTTTCTAGATACTCCTATATCTGTTTTGCCTCGCCCACTGTCCCTCCGAGTCTCCACATATTCTCCTGTGGCCTCTCGCCGTTGTCGCCGCTTTGTGTTGTCTCCTACGACTCCCGTGCTCCTCCCACTATCGTCTACACTCGTCGACCTCGTATTGAGAATATTTCCGATGAGCCATCTTCTCCGATGTTTCATCTTCTTCGATGCTCCATCTTCCCCGATGGGTCATCTTCTCCTCGCTACGCTCTCGCGATCGCGATCGATTCGGCCTCTGCCTGTTTGCCTTTTTGGCGCGCACTACTCGTGAGCTTTGTCTCCACTGGGATGTGTTACTCACCCCGAGTGGCGCTTGCCATGGCCGAGAGAGATTGCTGCCTCGAGTGTCTTGGTACTTGGGATCTTGTTCCTTTTCCATCTCATTCTCATCCCATCACGTGTAAGTGGGTCTATAAGATTAAGACTCGCTCGATGGTTCTCTTGAGCGCTATAAGGCGCGTCTTGTTGCTCGTGGTTTCCAGCAGCGGCATGGTGTTGACTACGACGAGACTTTTGCTCCTGTGGCCCACATGACCACCGCTCGCACTCTTCTTTCGGTGGCGTCTATTCGCCATCTGTCTGCTTTCTCGGCTTGATGTCAAGAATGTCTTTCTTAATGGCGAGTTGCGTGAGGAGGTCTACATGCATCCGCCACCGGGTATTCATTCTCGAGGGCATGGTGCATGCCGCCTTCGCGCTCTCTATGGCCTTAAGCAAGCCCTCGTGCTTGGTTTGAGCGCTTCTCCTCTGTGGTCACTGCTGCTGGTTTTTCAGCTAGTGATCATGATCTGCGCTCTTTGTCCACACTTCGTCTCGTGGTCGGACTCTTCTTCTCCTGTATGTTAATGATATGATCATTACGGAGATGATTCTGAGTACATTGCCTTTGTCAAGGCTCGTCTTAGTGAGCAGTTCGTTATGTCGGATCTTGGTCCTCTTCGTTACTTCCTTGGGATTGAGGTTACTTCCACTCCGGATGATTTCTTTATGTCCCAAGAGAAATATATTCAGATCTTCTTGATCGCGCTCTCTCATCGATCAGATCTTGTTGAGACTCCCATGGAGCTCAATGTTCACCTTCGACTCTCGATGGCGAGCCTCTTTACGATCCGACTCGCTATCGTCATCTTGTTGGGAGTCTTGTCTACCTTGTCGTTACTCGTCCGGATATCACTTATCCAGTTCATATTCGAGTCGTTTGTTTCAGCTCCCACTCAGTTCACTCTGACCACCTTCGTCGAGTTCTGCGATACCTTCGTGGGACTATCTCTCGCCGTCTCTTCTTTCCACGCCCACTCGCATGACTTCAGCCTATTCGGATGCTACTTGGGCGCGATCCCTCCGATCGCGGTCTATCTCGCATCGTGTTTTTCTTGGTGGTTCTCTTATTGCACGGAAGACGAAGAAAGCAGACTGCAGTGTCCGTTCGAGTGCAGAGGTGAGTTGCGAGCTATGGCTCTCTTGATGCAGAGATTACCAGCTACGGTGGTTACTTGAGGATTTTGGTGTTTTGTCACTACACCGGCCCTCTCTTGTCGACACGAGACAGTGCTATCAGTATTGCTCGTGATCATGTGAAGCATGAGCTCACCAAGCACATTGGTGTTGATGCTTCTTTCATGAGGTCTGGTGTGCATGATCAGGTGATTACTCTTCAGTATGTGCCTTCAGAGCTTCAGATAGCGGATTTCTTCACGAAGGTCCAGACTCGAGCACAGCACAGCTTCTATCTCTCCAAACTCAGTGTTGTTGATTCACCATGAGTTTGAGGGGGGTGTTAGAGATATATGTATAGTTTGTTATTCCCCATTGTTATGAGGGGTTTTTTTGCATATTTACCACTTGTATTTTGTGTATATATACTGGCCCATTGGCCTCATATGAATACAAGCGCTATTTATAACACATGAATCCACCAATCATAAAACAGGTGGACTACAAATAGTGAGACCAATTGGTGAAGTGATGACTGGCGATATTAATAGAGGTGAACTACAAATACAGTGGGCTCCACATGTGGGTTCCTTCTCTCTGTGGATTCTTGGTCGGCTGTCAGTTTGTTAGATGTAACCATTTGCGAGCTGCCCACCAACGTACACCCCTTTTGTGTTATTCCCATTCATCAGTACTCGGAAAATGATGGTGATTTGCTGCATATGCTATTGGAGAATCCTGCAATGACCATCTTATGTGATGCTCAAAGCAGACCTGAGTAAATGGCGGGCCGGGCTCGAACTGGCCCACTGGAAAGCCCAGTTGATTCTGGTCTCACCGGCTTAGGCCCAAGCCCAGCCTAATCGGACCATTTTTTTGTGGAATAAATTAGAAAGTCAAGGCAACAGCTAGTGGGGTAGGGATGAAAACGGTTTGGATAGTTTTCAACTGATTCGAACTATTTTCGAATGCTGCTTTTGTCTGTTTGGATATTTATCGGATAGAAAACAAATACGAATTTTGTTTGTTGTAAGCAAATACGAATTCGGTAGCTCACTATCCGTCGAATACGGATCCGGATTATCTTGAATATTCAGGAGCGGATATCCGAATTATATGCCCCTATTTTAGTCCAATTCATTTACATAATACTTTAATAGCCCATTATATATTAACATATGCATCAGTGAAGGAAACCTAGTTGAAAATATGAAGAATTCACAAATGTTTCCATCAAATAAATAATTTATGTGTTTCAATTGATTTTGTGTATATAGTTTAAGGGGTTTTTCATATTCAGAGGAAAATTTATGGCCGTATTTGTTTCGATTCATACTCGCTCCATATTTGTATTCGTTATTATTCATACCCGAAGTGTTCGTGTGTATATATGTCGATGTTTTAATATCGATCTTACGTATGATTTGTTTGGATTCGATGAAACGGTAGAAGACTCGGTGTATGAACATGCAGAGTAAAGTCACATGAATTTTTATATAGGTTTGGGCCTTCTCCTAGGAGAATAATACCGTACGTCCTATGTGGCTATTGCTCAGAGAAATCGATTACAACTGAGAGTAATGCGAAATGCCTAGTACCATCTCCTGATCCAATGTGATCCGCGCTCCTCCCCGACGTCAACCTTGTGTAGTCGACAAAGCGGTGGTTGTCGTCCCACGTCAAAAGACGTCTCAACATTTCAAGAGATAACCGTCTGGCGGAAGTTATTGTCAGAGAGATATGGTGGCCTGTTCGTTGTGCAGTGGTTGTTGTCAGAGAGAGATCGTGTGCGGTTATTAGGAATAAACATGCGCTCTAACCGCCTTGTCAGACGGCCCTACGATGTAGCAGGACATCATTAGATAAGTCGATCAGAGATAGACTAGTCATAGGAAGATCTACAACCACAAGATGGTTGTTGAAAGACTTACGACTATGTGATCGTAAAAGAACTTACCACTATGTGATGGTTGTAAAATGGCTTACGACTAGGCGGTTGTAGAAAGTCTTACGGCTATATGGTAATAGAAAAACTTATGACTACATGGTGGTCGTAGAAGGGCTTATGATTAACTGGTCGTAGAAAGGCTTACGAGTAAGTGGTCGTAGAAGGGCTTACGACTAACTGGTCATAGAAAGGCTTACGAGTAAGTGGTCGTAGAAAGGCTCACGACTATTATGTGAAATCTATACCTTAACGATAAGGGATATACTCGGAGAACATAATGATGTAATAATTAGAGGATTATTATATCCTCGTCATCTAGCTCCCAACTTACTTGAGAAAGTGAGGTCGTAGACGAATAGCAGTTGAAAGCAAGGCCTTTTCGACTCTCATCGACTAGAAATGAGGTTGGACAATAAGGTAATTTCGTTTGAGTTATAAAGACAGACATATTTCAAACAGGTGAATTCCAATCGATAACCATTATGAAGACTAATTTCGCATCGATAAAGAGACCATCCAAAGAATGAAGCTGCTAGAAGAAGAGCATAAAGCTGAAGTCGATAAGCTTGACGCTCAACGAGCAGGTAAGAAAAGCTTCACTTTCGACTAGCTCTTCTAACTAGTCATGTGATAAGTATTTTCCCGACGATTGTTATTTTGTTTACAGAAGCTATAGTCAAAATAAAGTCTCTCAAAAGTCTCAACTCGTAGTCAAGAGGAAATGAAGTCGATGAAGGAAATCCTCCATGAAAACGTTGTACTTCTCAATCTACTCGGTGGGTTTGGTTTGGAGAAGATGAGTCCTTCCAAAGATACCATAACTGTTCATGCGAGTATGATCGGACTACAAGTTAAATCTTTAGAGAAGCATCTATTCACAACGCGGTCAAAGGCGTGATAAGCTATGCCTTGGCAAAATTCAAGGCATGTGAATAGAAACTCAACCCACACCCAATTGACCATGACTTTAGCTGCTCTATGGAAGAAGCAGTCCGTCTGATCGAAAACAGTAAGACCAACTAGTCAAAAGATTGCCGAAGAGATGCAACTTGGCTCCCCTTCCTCTTCAGAATAGTATGTAAATAAGAACTTTGTAAAGACTTACCTTTGAATGATGAAAGACTTCTTCCTTTTTCCTGCAATTCATCTTATTGAGTAGTTAGTACTCGTAAGACAAAAAACAAAATGAAAGAGATATAATTTATAAGTAAGAAATAAAGTTATATGATGTCAGACCCAGATTTTATAATCCGGAATCTACTGTGTTTAGTTGCACTATTCCCTGGATCAGTAGATAGTGCACACAGTTACAGTAATGGACATCAAATTTACATATCATGCGGAAGAATAATTAAAATAATAAACTTACTCATGGGCCGATTAGGCCGAAATCAATAAATTGCAGCAGCGGAAGAACGAAGCACACATGTGGGACCTTCAGAACATGCCCACAGGCAGCCAACTGGAGGTTCGCGACCTAATTCTTGCCATCTCCATCTTCTTCACCATCTTGCCAGTCGTAGTGCTGAGGCGTAGTGATTTGATTCTTGATTCTGAATTTTGTCGCAAAAGCGAGTATGAGCACTCCGACCCCGTGCTCAGCAAGCCAATACACAGAATGCAATATGTAACATGTATGGCTAACCAAAGGATGGCTTAGGTTTATTTTATTTTTGTGAAGAGTGCTTTTGAATACAATTATATAAAAATTCCTAAGACCTAGCAATTTGAACACAAGTATATGTTGTGAACGAATGCAATATTACTAGTGATTCAGATTCCATCCACCATTACATGGCATCTGCACCATGTAGCAATTCTTCAGCGTTATAGCCGCTTAACTTACCACTGGGACGACACCCAGGATAATTCCAAACCAGGGCAGTCCATCGCCCTTCCACTTTTCCATTCCCACCCATAAAGCATTTTGAAATACAACTATATCTGGTTAAGTTCCCATGTCTGCCCTTGACCGTGGGTACGGCTATTCGAATAGTTTTGACTCTGCAGAGCTTGTACACTTTCACCACAAGAGATAATCAACTCATTGCCCCACTTGATACCTTAGACATGTGGTTGAGCAGACTATCACAGTGACTTTTCAAAGTATCTAGGCCCTTTTCTCATCTCACCCTTATGGGAAACTACCCACTTGCGGTGGGTCCCATCTGTCTTGTGGGATGTTTTCCCAGCCTCTACGCAGCCGGACTTCTACCTCTCCGCAACGTGGGACGGCGGAAAACTTCACCCTCCACTGGTGTCCCTTCAGCCCTCTTGCCATAGCGTAACCCCTTCCAACCCCTACCGGTGAGATGAGTCCGAACTTGATAAATTTACTTAGCCAAGTCGTATTTTACGGACTTGTGGTTGTCTTATTTTACAGGAGGTCATGACAAGATTCAGTCCTTAGTGGTATCAGGCGGTCTACCACTAACCCACTTTTAGTCCATTATTAACTCAATTTTGTGCTTCCATTGCACCACACATACACACCCTCGAACCAATCCGCCCAGACATTAAAGCAAGTTGGGAGTTTTGGGAGCATAAAATAATCATGTCAAAATATGCCAGTCATTCCCAATATGACTGCCCAAACTAGTTTCTCCTGAGTAAAAGTGATAATGATGTTCGGGGGTATTTCTACGCCCCTGAGTACTTATGCAGTATTGAGCGTAGCATAACATTAGGGACTTATTTTCAAAATGTAGTCATTATAGTTTTACTAGGGCGACAAGGTTCGTTTATTCAAACATTTCAACAGAGGGTGTAATATTATTCAAGGTAACAGTGGCATATAACTAGAATATTGAATTTAGCATGTATTTGCATAAAAATAACAGCATGCAATTTGTTAATTTAAAACAAAGTAATTTGCATGAAATGTGGGTTCAACATGATCAAAGTATTGACTCGCCTGGCGCGGTTTACCGCGGTCTTGAGCTCACGCAATGCTTTCTCTTGAGCTTCGGATCTTTTCTTCGCCTCGCTCTTGATCTCGCTTGATCCGTGGAATCTTCGAACTTCAGTTTCTAATTACGCGACAAACGACTGAATCCAAAAAGAAAGCAAATAACTCAAAAAGATCCAAATAACTCGAAATAAACTCAATTTAGTTTTATTATGGTTTAATGGGTGATTTGAGGCAATGTTGATTGGGTGCAGAGGGTGCGGGGTTACACGAGGTTGGGGCAAAGTGATGGTTGGGTTAAGAGAGGCTAAGGAGGGTTCGTGATACTGAGGATATTGACGATGTTATTCTTACTTTGGATTTGAGGAGGGCACCGAATACCACGAGTTATCCCATCTTATTTAATAACTTCTTTTATTACTTTTATATTTATCAAGGAAGTTCCATGAGCCATATTAGACCTATGGGTAGACGTAAGGCTGTAGTGGAGTGTAGGGTAGTGCCTTGTCCAATATTAACTTTCTAAGAGTTAGGGCGGGAGTTGTATACACAACGTATATGATTTCTGGTTTGTCGAATTAATCTTATAGCTTATATTTTTAGCGGTTTTGAGATGTATTTATTTATTTTTAGGTCGCGCTAATATTACCCTGTTCATTAAAATACGAGGGGGTAAAATTATTTTAATTACCGATTACATAGGGATTTTTGTAGGTACTCCAACATGACTTTTTAATTAAAGAGGCTCTTGATTAGGTATCGTAGATATTCTGCGTATATTTTAATTATTATTACTGATGTTGACGTTATTATTATTGTTATGTAAATTTATTTATCTAGAACCAGCATGCTATACTTAGGTCATACCTTACTATCAATATTTTACCGAGTCTACGGTTGAGATTTATTTGTCGATGGCACGCTTGTGATGATTACTAGTCATACTGTTACATTAGGTAGATTGCTTTTAACACCTGATGTCCTAAGGGTTACTTTATTATACTTGCCACGCATATATAGACATTTCTCCTTAAAAGACACCCTTTTTGATTAAAGGTTACTACCAATTTATGTATCTTTTAAAGATATAGGAATGACAACCATATCTTAGTTGGCTATATTTATATGAATCAGAGGTACCACTAGAATTAAATTAGTAAATCTAGATTTGACGTACCGCAATCCCAGGCTGCATCTCTATTTTGCATGAATCTTAATTCTAGTGTTTTAACTTAATCTATCCCTACATCATGTTTTATTTGTATTTTTATTTGCATTTCAATTATTTAACTTTTATCAAACTATTTCCCTTAATCACTTAACTGTACATATGCTCATAATTCTATATTTGATCTACAGGTAAATTTTATTTAAACTTAAATCAGTTATCTTATCTTCCTGAACTTCGTAAGCTATCTTGATCGTGCGCGAAAATTTGGATAAAAAGAAAACATCAAATTAACAAAATACCACCAGAAATTCAAATGAGCTCAAAATTTATGATTTTAGTTCCATTGGATAGATCTTGAATTTAGATGAATTTAGAAATTTGTCTTACTCAATTTGGAGTTAAAATGAAATAGTTATGATTATTTGAAGTTCCCAGGTTGAATTAATCCCATAAAATATGAAATTTCTGACAATGGGACCCACATGTCATTTTCTTATTATTTTAATTCATTTCTTGCTGTGTCGCTGACAAGTGGGGTCCATCTACTGTTTAGTAGGGTCCTGTGCAGATGTGCCACTGACCGGTGGGGCCAGTGATGGCCATTGGCACGCTCAGTGCACTGCAGCCGACAGTGGGGCCCACTGTCGCGGGGTTTAAAGAAATCGCTCTCTGCAGAGCACGAGCCGAGGCTCAACGAGCGCGCCGCGGGAGCGAAGGGGGAGGAAGAATAGCGCTGAAAGCCACTCGGTTTGTCGAGCGATGCTTACCCTATAAGGGTAATAAACTCCTTTGAAGTAGCTCCGGGAGGGAGCCGGGCAGAGGAAGAAGAAGACGGTGGCGCCGGCGGCGAGTGATGGCCGGAGGGGTCTGGGTTGTTCGTGGAATATAATCCTGGCGTGACGGTGAGTCTTCTGGTGTAGTCGGCCGGGGTGGACGAGCAGGGTGGCGGGCCGGCGGCGTGTGACGGCGGCGGTTCGGAGAAAGTCGTCGCCGTGGCTCAGCGACGGAGACCCATGGAGGAGGGGTTAGCCGCCGCTCGGAGATGGTTCACGAGTAAGGGATTGAGCTCGGGTGGCGTAGTTCGGCCGATCGGCAGTCGTCGGAGTTGGGGAAGAAAGAGGGAGCCGGCGGGGAAATTAAGCTCTACGGTTCAATTGTGGCAGGGAAGGGGGAAAGGGAGGTGTTGCGGCGCGTTTGGAACTCACAGGTGCGGTTTTTATAGCCGGGAGAGGGGGATACGTGGCGAGGCAGCGCCGGCCTCCGCCCTGCTCACGCCAACGAGGGGAGGCGAACCAAATCCCGCCGGGATTTTGTAGGAGAGAGGTGGCGGGAGAGGTGCGTTCCCCCTCCTGTTGGTTCTTTGAATTTGCTCACGAGGTGAGAGAGGGAGCGCGGAGGATTTGCTGCGGCGGAGAAGCAACGTGAGGAAGAGCTGCGTCGCGGCCGTGTGGAGAAGAAGAAGAAGAGGAAGGAAGAAGGAGAGCGCGGGTGGGGCCACCAGCCAGAGAAAGGGGCGCGGGGGCGAGGCGGGCCACCGGTCGGCGGAAGACGACGCGAGGCGAGGGAGCGGGCTGGGCGCTGCGCGCTCGGCAGGCTCGTCGGAGAGAGGGACTGGGCCGGGGTGATGGCCGGCCCGGTTATGACTTTTTCTTTAAATTTCCTTTTTCTTTTCTTTTTATATTTCATTTTGCTTTTGCATTTGAATTTTGCATGTATACATACATTTGCACATATGTTTTGAGATACATACCTATATACACATCTATATTATTATTCATATGTGTTTGCACTTATATATACTTGCTAGCCTCCTTAAATTTTCTTGCCAAAATTTTTAAGGATATTATCTCATACTTAAATTCATTTCTTAACTTGGTAGTTTATGGATCATCTTTTCAGATTGTTTATTGGGTGATCATGTTTTATTATTTTATGTATGGATTTCTTTTCTCTTTTGAAATTCCTTTATATTTACAAAAAGCCAATAAACTCCAAATTTAAATAAAAAGCAAATAAAATAATCCAAAACTTCATAATTTAATATTTATATTTTTCAGGCTGTTACATATGTATAACTCTATCCTAGTCCCCAACTATTTACTTTGTTTATATGGATAAACTAAGCAAATAGTAAAGAGTAAAGTACGTAGAGAGCAGAGCAGTCATCGATCATCGTGTCGAATTCGATTGTCATGTTCTGGCAACAAAAGTTAGGAACGAGTCGATGCTAGGAAGTTCTTTATAGTGGGCAAGACTACGTGCAAAGAGGAGAGATTTTGACTAGGTGATATTACCTCCCCTTGACCAGGTTAATCAAATTGAAGACATAAACGATAAGAGGAAAAACACTTAGAATTCCTTCTCGTACATCTATTCAACATTTTCGTAGACAACTCAATTGTTTTATGATGGTAGCAAGAATCACGAACATTTCACCACTAGGAAGCTCCTTCTAGTGGGTAAGACCACATACAGGGAGCAGAGACTTTTGCTAGTGGTGTTCCCTTGTCTGACCAGTTAAACAAATTGGATGTGGTAGAAGTGGTTAAACAAACATAAAAGAAACTCTACTGAACATACGACAATAAAGATTGGAAAAACTAAAAACTTTATTAAAAGAGTAGAAATGTTTACATGTAAAATTTATGCAATTGATCGATGTTCCAGGAGTTTGAGAAAATCTGGCCGTCCTGTATAGCAAGTTGTACAGAGCCTGGTCATGTGACTTCGACCACGGTGCAAGGACCTTCCCACTTGGGGGAAAGTTTGTTCCGATTAGACTGAGATTGGATTTTTCTCAATACCAAGTTACCTACAACAAGGTTACGAGGTTGAACCTTACGATTGTAATACTTACGCATGGCATGTTGATATACTACTGATCGGATTAAGGCTTGATTCCTCTTCTCTTCGAGCAGGTTGATGTCATTCGCTCGAAGTTGCTCTTAGTTGGAGTCGGTGAAGTTCTCGACCCTTGTCGACCGGATCTTTAATTCTAGGAGAAGCACGGCTTCAGCCCCAAAAACTAGGAAAAATGGAGTCTCTTCTGTCACCCGACTTGGAGTCATACGAATTGTCCATAATACTAAAGGTAATTCTTGTACCCAAACCCCTGATCACTTTACAAGCTGGTCGAAGACTCGAGTCTTAATTCCCTGCATTATTTAACCATTCACGTGCTTGACTGCCGCATTGCTTTGGGGATGGGCGACTGAGGCATAGCAAAGTTTGGTACCTAATTCATCACAAAAATCTTGGAATTTTGCACTCAAAAATTATTTACTATTGTATGTGATTATTTGACTTGGGACTCCAAATCGAGTAATCACGCTTCTCATCATGAACCTTTTTGTGGCTTTTGTTGTTATCTTTGTCACTGGTTTGGTCTCGATCCATTTCGTGAATGTATCAATAGCCACAAAGAGGGATTGAAGCCCCCGGGTGTTCTTGGAAATGACACTAGGATGTCAAGATCCCAGGTTGCAAAAGGCCAAGATAAAGGAATTGTTTGAAGTGCTTGAGCTGGTTGGTGTATTTGCCTGCTATAAAGCTGGGATTGTACACACTTCCTAACCAACTCTTTGGCGTCATTGAGAGCTGTTGGCCAATAGAATCTTTGTCAAAAGGCCTTACTGACCAGCGTTCTGTAGGAAGCATACGCTCCATAGATGCCCCCATGTATGTCGCTAAGGAGTAGTAATTCTTCTTTCTGCGATATGCATCGTATGAGAACCCCTTGAGTACTCCATTTATAGAGTACCCATCGACCAAGGTATACATCTTGGTCTTGCGGGATAGACGATCTGCCTCGAGATTATCGTTGGGTACGGAACCCTTCTGAAGATACTCGTAGATGGGTGCCATCCAAGTATCCTCGTACTCTAGGGATGTTGTCTCATTAGGAGTTGTCTCTGGTCTTTCGACCAGATATGGCTTCTGGAGTTGCTCCAAGAAGACTCCTATTGGTACTTGTGATCGGAAAGAAGCTATTCGAGTCAACCGATCAGTGAGAAAGTTATCATTCCAAGAGATATACTATAACTCAAAACCGAAAAAGTGTTTCTCAAGCTTTCGGACTTCCGACAAGTATTGAGACATGGTCGAACTAGATCATTGATACTCTTTTGCCGACCTGATTCATGACTAATTGAGAGTCCACTCTCATGAGTAATCAACGAATCCCTAGCGCTTGCGTGGCTCGTATGCCAACCAACAAACTTTCAAATTCTGCCATGTTATTAATGGCCAGAAAGTGTAGTTGAATGACATACTTTAAGGTCTCTCCCGTAGAAGATTCCAGGACCACCCAAGCCCTCGAGCCACTTAGTGTAAGTGACCCATTTAGTGTAAGTGACCCATCGAAGTACATCCTCCATTGGTCGTGGGAAGCGTACTGTTGGGTATCCTGAAGAGGTTCAGAATTTTTCCATTCGGTGACAATATTTGCCAAGATCTGAGATTTAATGGTAAAGTTGGGCAACTCTGCAGAGTCATATATAAATGGTATTCAAATGCATCGTGCTTCCGGTAAATGAAGCTGTGTTTAATAAGTGATTCCAATAGCAGTTTACGATTTGTTATCTGTGTTTAAAAACAAAATGTTTACAAATAAAATTGCATCCACAAATACCTTAACAAAACCCCTATACTCCCATCTTTTTGAAATCTTGGCAAATAGTTATATAACATTTTCCCGTGTGACTTGTTAAGTACGGTTGAGTGTACTTATACTTGCTAAAATCATAGACAGAGAATGCTTGTCAAGAAAATGAAGGAATCTATGAAGACGACACTGAGCTCTATGATATAGACGACGCCTGGTGTTAGGGTTTATTCGACACTCAAGCATGCCTGTAGAGTTTCTTTTGTATTGTAATGTAACTTTGGGTTGTACGCTTCGCTGTGTAAAACTTGGCTGCTAAGCTATACTTTTGTAATAAAGTTTGATTTTTTTATGTAGGCAATGGTGTACACTCATCTACAGTACTAACAGCTGAACAATTCTAGATAGTTGCGAGAGTAACCTACCAGCTCTAGAAATGGGAGCGTTACACATAGCTCCACCACCCTACCAAAATGTGATTCCAAAAAATATGTCATTTTAGTAAAGATGGTTGCCTAAAAAGGATCACAGGGTTTTATTTTTGAGTTGTTTTCTTCCCGAGTGCATTGTAGAGCGGCCCCGTGACTTCACTTCAGATTCCATCAACCCATGTTAACGTTACTCAAACTTGAACATAACTCAATAGAAACAAACAAAAAAGAAAAGAAAAATGGATACTTGACTCCACATTAAGTGAACTACTACGCACTAGAGTAGGGTTGTATCTTCGCTTCAAATTTTATGAATCCATTATAAAGCTAGCCGCGTACATGGAATGGTGGCTCTTAGGTCCTATTCCAAATGGTTTTTAGTTCCTACCATTTAGATTTCAAAAGTTAAAGCTGTTTAGAACATATTGATTTCTTAACACGTTTTTTTCTTCTTCTTCTTTTATTTTTCATTTGTATTGTCTGTAGAGATACAACGGTGTTTTTAATTTTTCTTTTTTCTTTAATTTCTTTTAATAGAATGGCTAGAAAAAAACTAGCATCCGCTGCAGTTCGATCTCAGCAAAAAGATAAAAATTATTAGAAAAAGCCGAATTGAACGGACCACTACTCTGCATGGAATATGACGACAACATACGCTCTAAAACTTTATCTGGTTTGTTTGAACATTTTGTGTTAAGAGACCAAGAGCGCTTCGCAATAGTAGACATCATTTACTAAACAAGTTCTCACGCTAGAAGTTAATACACGGTGGGAAAACAAAACAAAATGCAGAAAGAAAAGCGAGCAAACACATGGAAACCGGAAAAGAAAACCAAGAAAACGCGTGCCCGAACGGCCCGCCCGACCCGACCGGCCACGGCACGCCCGCGCGAATCTCAAAGCAAACACCAGCCATCCCACCCATAAAAGCCCTCCCTCGCCTTCCCCGCCGCCCGATGCAACCCTACCGCGCCCAAATCCCCAATTCGCCCGAGCTTTTCCCCAGGTTCACCTCCAGCTCGATCCCCAAGCCCCGCTCCGGCGGCCGAGCGGCGCGTGCGGGGATTGGGAGCTAGGGTTCGGTGGCTTCGCCTCCCCCCGCCTCCTCCCGTGGCCGCCTGGGGCTTTTGCCATGGCCGACAAGGGCTGCTTGAAGCGCCTCCAGAAGGAGTACCACGCGCTCTGCAAGGTGAGCTCCGGCTCGATTCGATCCGGTTGGAACTGATTGGCGCGGCGGCGTTGGGTTGTTCTGGGTTCTGACGCGATTCGGGTGGTTGGTTTTTGTTTTTGGTTGGGTTGCAGGAGCCCCCGCCGCAGATCGTGGCCCGCCCGCTGCCCAACGACATATTGGAGTGGCGTAAGTAGCTTCCACTGACCGCACCAGTAGATTTACCGTGTTTTAAGCAATTCGTTGATGTTTGGAGTGGATGAGTGATTGCGCTTGGTGTTGCGTTAATCATTGATGTATGTGATGCACGTGTGGCTACGTTGCATAAGCTATGAAGTTTGAGCGTTGCTGGTGTGCTTGATTTAGTTATTCCCGTGGTTATGCTTGCTCTGTGTAGCATAGAAATATAAGGTTCAAACCGTGGGACGTAATCTGTGTAATGTGCTGAGTATGACCATCTGTTTTCCCTGTCGAAGTTATGAATTGTTCTGCTGCTTTTGTGGAAACTGTGCCCGAGCTTTGGCTTCTGAGTTGGATAAGCTCAACCTTTTTGTTTAGCTCATGGAAGGAAAGCTCAGGCACAGTTCACACAATTGCGGAGCCTCCGGTTTACTACCATGTTAGAAAAGCTCCAGAACTTAAGAGTACAGCTTCTGCATGACTCATGCTCTTTGTTATGAACTAGCTGCTGATAGCACTACACATTAGCTAGAGTCAAATGTTTTTGTGGTTGGGAGGGTCGATTATTACCATATAGAAAGTTCATTCTTAGAAGTCTACAAATAGAAGGCCAGGTATGCTTATGCAGGAAAATTTGTGTGATCAACTGGTTGCTTGTGTGGTGAAGGGCATGGGCATGGAGATGGGCAAGTGTCACACTTGTGGTCCAAGATATATTTGATGCATTTGTTGGATATTTATTTAACAATCATTGCAATAACTCTTGCAGTTGCGTGATTGTCTCGCATCATCATGTTAGACATTGTTTTATGGTCTGTTCTGATTATGGAATAGGCTCCATTACCTCCCATTTGTTTATTAATATTATGTGGTTTGGTCGTCACCAGGTTTCCATTGGTCTGTAATGGTTTCTATGATAATAACCAGTTCCATACATGTTGACACTGCAAACACCATTTTACGGTTTCATACTGATAGTTCCTGCTAATTGTATGCATCAGTCTGTGCTAGTACAGTTGCCACCGCAAATATGGTAAATATAGATCTAAGTTTTGTACATTTTGAGGCCTCCTGCAGTCCTGCTAACTGTCTGGATCAACCTGCCTAATAGGCTAACACATATTGCAGGTTCTTGGTAAGTTTAGTGAAATGGAAAATTGTGTTTTCGGTAAAGCACAAGCACGATTGATTAATGCCCCCAAACAGCAACCTGCTTCATGCCACAACTGATGTTGAAGTGTAGACTTATCTAAATTTAACTGCTGTGATATAAGCGACACACCTATCAGTGGCAACAAAATATCCCTGGCTTTGTATCGTGGCCACATGTATGCCATGATGCCAAAGTAAATGTACATTTTTTACCTTCAAGCTTTTCTGTAAGTCCAAGTTTTTGGATTGTATGTCATATGCATCATTGGCATGAATTGTTTTAGTGCTCTGTCTATCTTTTCACTTTCTTTCAAGCTTGTATCAGGTACCTATTTATGTGTATTTTTTCCTTTTTATGCCAGATTTTGTACTTGAAGGAAGTGCAGGCACACCCTTTGAAGGTAAATACGATAAAGATTCTAAACCATTATCTTTTACATTCCGTTCTACTTCAGTCAGTATTTTACTCCATCACTTAATCATTAACAATTTTTTTGCATTTGATTTTTTTCCCTGAAGGTGGATATTACTATGGGAAACTCAAATTTCCACCTGATTATCCGTTTAAACCTCCAAGTATCAGGTACTGAAACAGTCCGTGCCAGTAATATTAGTATTTGAGCAAGGGCTGTGTTTTGATGATATGACGTTTCTTCTTATTAGGATGTAACAAGGGAAAAACCTGAATTAGAAGATTTTACAGATACCAAATTTGTGAACACTTCAAAACTTTGGTTCCTACTTCTAACTTGTTTTGTTGTTCAGCATGACAACCCCCAGTGGCAGGTTTGCCCCTCACAAAAGAATATGTCTATCAATGAGTGACTGTAAGTGTCATTCGACTCAATACTGTATTCAGATCTTAATTGCTTTTCCATTTGATTAGGTTTGAAATAATTCTCATTCGATTTTTGTTGCTGTTGTTGTTGTATTAATATGTTTTGCAGTTCATCCAGAATCTTGGAATCCAATGTGGTCTGTAGCAAGGTATGCATACATTGTAACTAGTTCAATATACGAGTGTAATGTGCTTTCTCTCATTGATCACCCTAGGGAATTTTTCACTGAGCTTTCTTTCAGTCTTATGTGGTATCTAAACTGATCCACGTCTTTTGAGCTATTAAGTCTAAACATGGACTTGTACGCATAATATGGTTTTCATTTCCATTTTCAGCTACTTTACAGTTTAGAGTGTTTAATTATTGGTATTCAAACCAATGTTCCGTTGGAAATATTATTATTATAATATTATTCTATATAAGCATTCATGAATCATGCCTGATGCTTTTGTGGTTCCTTGGAAGCCAACAGAACTCTTTATTTAACAATGAGATGGGGGAACTTGCAACAACATCAAAGTGTAGTTTCACTATTCCAGTGATACAAGTGGCCTTTCGCTGTCAATTTTTGACTGTGTATTTCCATACAAAGCTTTTGTGTTTTTTTCTCTTCACTGGTGACTGGTCTGACATATGTCTTTGTGCTGCAGCATTCTCACAGGGCTCCTGTCATTCATGGTAAGTTGTTACTTTTGCATCAGCTATGAGTTAGCAAAAAGATTATTCAATTCCAGTCTTAATTTCTGACCCACATGATTAGGAGATGAACTGTTATTCAAGCCTAGCAATTTGTACTCTTGATACTTACCAAGCACTACACTACTACAGCAAGCAATACTTCTCTGTGTGTTTAGATAGCCAATTTTAGCATTTCACTTGCAAGGCTGCAGTTCTGTGATCCAGTTTACCTCATCAATTTCCCAGTTCTACTGATAATTTCATTTATTTTTAATGTCAGTCACCAAAATTTAGTGCTTAAATGACAATAGAGCTTTGCTTGTTATAGCTTCCTGTTACGATCCCTTCCAACTATCCAGTTGTTTAAACTATAAACAAAGTGCAAATTCACTACGTGTTAATTGCATGGTTTCAACGTGAATCATTCTTGTACTTGCAGATGGATGATGCTCTGACAACTGGAAGCATCAGGAGTACAGATGGAGAAAAGAGGCGTTTAGCGAAGGCTTCCCTTGCCTACAATTGTGAGAGGTAAATGCATTTCTCTGCAAGAGAATTTTAATCTGACCATATTCTTTATATAGGACTGAGAAAAATGTTTGCAGTCTGCCCTTTCAGAAACAGAAATGAGCAGAAGCTTTTGCATAACTGTTTAATAAATATGCTTACATAAAGGAAAATTTTCAATTTCAGTCGGCATGCTGTTCTTCCCAAGCGCAATGAACTATATAGTATTGTTAAACCATGGCTGGATTTATTTAATTCACTGTTAGATGCATGTCATTTATTTGCTTGTGATATGGTCCTTATGCTAGTGTCATGTTTGAATTATACCATTTTTCTATTCCCATGAACCATTTCCCTGTTTCGAGCCGTGCGACTCTTATAAATGTCAATCTTGCTCCACAGCAAAAATTGCCCGCACTTCAGGAAACTGTTTCCAGAGTATGTTGAGAAGTACAACCAACAGCAACAAATGGAGCAAACTGTGGCAGAACCAGAGCCTCAGGAAAACCCTGCCCCAGCTCCATCCCCTGCAGTCCAACAAGCTGCAGTTATACCCAACAATAGAGGAAAACCAGCAGTGGAAGTCCGCGGCGAAAAGAAGCAGAAGAAGCGAGTGCCCTTCTGGTTGATGCTGGTTATGTTTTCTGTTTTTGGCGCGGTGATGGCCTTGCCCCTAATGCAACTTTGACAATAAAAGTCTATGAAGGGTGATAGCGGGGCGTAATTTTGTATAGTTTTCCAATGGTTTGTGTAACTCATTCTTGTCTGGACTACTACCTTGGAAACAAGGTCATCAACTTGTGATGGTAAATCTGGAGAACCGTATTCTCACTTCTTGACGAGAACCTCTACGAACTGTTTTGGGTGGGTTTTTTCGGCTTATAGTTTATGCCTTATAGCTTTCTTTGAATAAATAAGTGGAGTGGTTTTTTTTTGTCTTTTCGAAGTGGTTTATCGGTATTCAGCATTGAGTTTAAAAATTATATATCATAGTTACAAGTGGCAGCTGAAAAAAAAACTCTGTTTGAGCTGGTGATTTTCTAAACCATACATTTTTAGCCTTTTCTCGCCACTCTTTACCAAACCACTATCGCACCTATACTTTTGACCTGTTTTCTCGCATTTTTTTATGGAGTTACGATGCTAGCGTGAGTTTTGTTGCTTTAGAACACAAATCCTAATCCATTCTAATACCAGATTGATTGCTATGCATGAGAGTTGTGATATGGGATTCTTTGAAGATGTTAATTCGCTGGGTATGTCGTGTGTTCTCCGAGTGATTCAGTGACGTTTGGTTCTCAGAATTTCCGCTCTTGTTATTTGCTTGGCTCAGCTCCTGCTTTGCCGGTTCTGTAATCTTCGACAGCAGGAGCTGCTGCTGTCACGGCTTTCGGGTGAGCGATTCGTGTCGCTGATTCTTCGTCCACACGCCAATGGCATGACTCAGCAACCTCCCCACCTCACGCTACACGTTGCCATTGACTCGGGTCTAAACTCTGGACTTCGAAAGTTGTCGTTAATATGTAGATTAATCCTAGATCATGCCTGACTAATCCTAAACCACTAGATCTTTCTAATCAGTGTTTGGATCCTACTGGATGTCATAACTGGAGTAACATTTTCATCATTTTTGTTTTCCTTCCTTGATCGAGAATTGTGCAGCTGAAAAATTGTGTTCTGACAATCTGACTTAGCATGGAAAAAAATTGTTGTGTTAAGGACTTCTTTTTGGCCGATTTTGAGAAAAAGTCCACACTCCACACATATAATGATGATTCAGAAATATGCGCATGGAAGTAACGAATCCTTCATCAACATTGGATCTACCTCGAATACCTTAGAATCAGTAGGAAGTCAGGAGCCAGGACATAGGATCCAAACTATCTGATCAATTCATATGAGCCATCTTAATTCATAAAATGCATATAGCTCAGTGTCAACATATACACCCCACAGGGTAAAAGGCTGAAAAAGAATTTGATCTGTCACATGGAAACTGCGCATATCGATGTTGAATCATCTAGGACAATACTAAACTGGTTGTCTTCCAGGGTCCAGGCCTACATCCAGCATGTGGCAATGAAGCAATATTCATTCTCCAGTCTTTCAAAAATACGCAATATCCTATTTTACTCTGATATATTCATGTATTAACTAACATACTGGAATGGATCCAACATGTTTCTTCAGAAATTAAGCTCTTCGGAAGCATGTGCTGATATCAATTGTGCTTCTCAGGTACTACCCAAGAAAGAAGCTGTTGCTCAACTTCTTGCCAACTATGAACCTTGGTCACCAGAGGATGTGATTGATCCACACCAGTTTTGCACCAAGGGTACGAATTATCATAATCAAAGAGCAGGACCCTAATGCCAACCTCAGCACATTCTAAAGCATATCTCGGGTTGTCATCGATTAAAACCTGAGCACCGAAAGATCTGCAGCGAGGAGTTTCATAGCGAACAAGTTAATATTATGTGCAGGAACACTAAGAACATTGTCATAACTGTTTAAAACACACACAAAAAAAGATAATCAAACAACAGTTTTAAACATTATTATGCTTTAGTGTATGGTAAACCAAGTCACAGTGCAGGTGCACTCTTATAACATGACTGGAAAGACTAGAATAGCATTCCCCTTACAGTCTTACCTGCAAATCTCTGATTTTGGCCTTGATTGACCTTGCAAAGCAAAATGGTTCCCGAAATGGATCTGCTCAAATAAGCCTGGATAGTACTTCTCGATCCACTCTAATGTGTGGTTTTTAATTGCATCCTGCCGAGATCTTTAAAAAGGAAGGGTATCATTAGGCAAACGTCTTCTAACGAAATATAAATTGACTATATCTCTAAAATCAAATGATCCGACTTACGTTACTACAGATAAGCTACAGAAAGACGAAAGATTTCGGAGAGCATCTCGAGCACCTGGGATAGGATGTATACCATCTTGGAAGAAATGTGTTGTAAAGAACTCATGCACAAGAATATTAGCTGCAGGATTTTAGAAGAGTGCTTGATTTCATACAGTGCATAGTATATTCAAAACACCAAAATTTGTAAGTTCCAAGATGAAATGAAGGTAAGTAGTATCAAGACAAATGAAGATAAGTATTATCAAGACACACCTCTTTCTCGAGAACAGTTCCATATCTGCATAGAGTTTTGCAAAAAGACGTAAGAACTACCTGGTGGGCTAAATATTCTGCTAGAAGAACTCAATAGAAAATGTCACTGCTAAATGAGAACAAATTGCAGGACTTCAAAATTTTTTAGGAAGGCAGGGCTTCAAATCACCTTAAAGAACTCGTACACATGGTATTCTGATACTGAGTGATTCCAAGAATAACGATCTGCAATAAATCTGTTCAGAGCAGCAAGAAAGCTTCCAAGAACTGCGAGCAAGATATACATCACAAGATAATGAGAAAGGATCAATTACAAAAAAACAGAAAGATGATGTTAATTCATTGACCTGGAGAGGTCAAGACATAGGAGAAGGACAATGCCATGAAATTGTAAATTGTGGTCATGACGAGATGTATGACCTTTTTGCAACAATGTTCAATTCACAATTTGGTTCTAGAGTAAGCACCATGAAACCCGACCACTAACAAAAGGAACCAGCTATGCAATCAACATGAAGTCCAGCCCTGCATAATTGAGAGATGAACAACTCTATATTGCAATGATTTTCACAATACCTTCGTCCACATCGACAGCAACCACCATCTTAGTTGACACAGCATGCTCTGGGAAAGCCAGAGGCTTCCCACGCCGGCATGCGCCGTTTCCGTTAAGGGTCTTTGTGCTCACCTCCTCCATTGGCAGAACCTCTGCATCACGGAGTAACTGCCGCTGAGGGGCCAGAACGTGTGCCTTGATCTTCAGTGCCTCACCATCCACCCTCCTGAATCTGCTATCCTGCCAATTCAGACAGCCCTTCAAACTCAATGCGCTGCCCGGCGCAAGCCTCCTACCGATCCCCATATCAAGAACATCATTCCTCTGCATCCTACAGTTTTCCTTGTAGACATTTGAGTGGTTAAAACTGCAAAAGCAAGCACGATTGGTTGCGGCCGACGGCGGCATGGCGGGGTTCCTCCCCCGAGGCGGCAGCCGGAGACGATCGAACAGCGACCGCACGAACCCGCGGCTTAGCATGTCGATACCAGCATTCCCCGGCCAATCCAAGAAACCTGCGAACCGCACATTCCCCAAATCAGATTCTTTTACCCCGAACAAGACCTCAGAGAATCAGAAAGACCACCAAATCAAGAAAAGGCAGGACGCAATCGCTTACCAGTACATGCGAGATAAGATCAGACGGAATCAGATCCCCAACGACCTCGCCTCAGTTCCCACACCTTTGCTGTGATCTGAGCACGAAGAAAAGGCAATCGCTACGCACCTTTCAAATCAGATGGCGGGTCAGGGCGGAGAAACAACTAGGAAGATCCGTGTGAAATCCTCTGGGCATATGCTATAAAATCGGAGAAGGCCAAGGGAATTTCTTGGTTGCCTCTGGTATTTTTCTTCCGTGCTGCTTAATTTTAGGTTTTGAGGAAAAGAAATTCTTCTGCGCAATAAATCTTGTGCGAATTTTTTGTGTACGTGGAGTGGCGGCGGTGGTGGGCCCACTTCTTTTTTGGGAACGGGGGCTGCTTAATTTTAGGCTCCCTTCGAAAAGTTAGGCTAAACTCTGTTTCAGCTTCAGTTTCGGTTTTCTATCTTTTAGCTTACTATTTTTTAATTTTTAGATTTTTTAGACTATTTTATTTATTTTATTTTTTTTCGTGTTTCTTTGTATTATCTGTAATAAGCTAACTTTTTTCTTTCTTATTTTTAATTTTTAAATTTAATTATATCAGAAAAATTACCAACTGCTACAGTGTAAAATAAATCGATTACAATAAAGAAAGCTAAAAATCATAAAAAAAAAGCCAAACTGAGCACTACAATTAGTGTGTAAAAATGTTCAGGATAATTGAAAGAATTAAATACCTGACTTCTAAGCAGTCCGTCAATTTTCTCTTAGAGAAGCAATTCTTGCTAACCAACAGGTGGTCTATTCGGTACCACTCGTCTTGTGGCTAAAGACAATTAACTACAGAACAATGGGTCGTAGAAAAAAAGGCAATTACTTTACCAAAATAATGGATTAAAACGAATAAACGAAGTTAGGAACTTGCAGCAAAGGGAGTAAACATGACTTTGGATTTGTGCAAAAGAGCATAGAATACCTATGATAACAGCTGCAAAGTCTCTCCTGATTTATTTGAGAACCACTTGGCTGGTGCAGATGTGAGAGTATGATTTCACCTAGGTTCAAATTTCATCCACTTTTACGCATAAAATGAGTGCATCTCAATAAGAAACCGCGCACCATCTCTCAATGGTTCGCTAATTTATCCTTGACCTATGCATATGTTAAAGAGCGCACTCACAAGTGGTGTGTGATGCACGTATGTCCGATAGTCTAAAAAAATAGAGCCAATAGTCTCAAAAATAAAAACAAGAAATTAAAGCTCATTAGGGCAATTTTGTATAGTTAGGCTTGCAGGGGCTAATGTTAAGAGGTCCTCATTTTTTGGCCGACTCTGGATAGTGTTCTGCTTTCATAGGAGTGCGTTTCTGTATTTTATTTTGTTGGTCCAAATGTTGTCTTGGGATGCGAGATCATTGTCGGAAGCCCAGAATTATTCGTGGCTCTCCTCTTCTCACCGTCTTGCATGATGCTGCGTGCCGAGTCGTGGACAACATTTTTTTCTATGCCGGATACCTTATCCCTGAGAAGGTGCAAAAACGATCCAAGAACACCATAAAATACTACCGGATAAGAAAGTGTTAGATCATATAAAGGTATAGTGATCTGTTATGATAAACCATTATTATTATTATTATTATAGAGAAAATTTTATATCTATAATTTATCATATTTTTGAACTCATGATATTAAAATAGCAAATCATACGAATTCTCCAATTATCATAATTTGTGCTATTGAATAGTGATATGTCATCTAGGTACACTATTTCATTAGTTATCATCCTTTACTATCTAAGCGGTGAAGCCTAACAAATGAGTGACCAATCTCTGATATCACTTATAGGATCGAGGAGGCCGACTAGAGCGGGTAAATAGACGGTCTAAAAAATTCTCTTCCAATTATTATCAATTAAAGACCTTTTTCTTTTTGTCTAAACTAAGTAAACAATGTGGAGGCTTAAATCAAATTGGTTTAGCACAAATGAAGTCTAAAACTTAAGTTCACCTAAGAGCGCCAACACCCAAGAGCAATGTAAAGGTTTGCAATATTAGGATGACAAACAATCAATTTAATTCTATGAATATAAATTGCTTGAATGTAGATGAGCACAAGAAAGTAAATCACAACTAACACGATCTCTTTTTATCGTGGTGTTCGTAGACTTACCAGTCTCCACTAGTCCATGTTGAGGTTAAACCAAATGAATTTGGACCGGCTTCATGAATTAAGCCGAAACACCTTAATCCACTAGTAATAGCTCTTTCCCGCTCGGGTAGGTGAGCTCCAACCTTCACACTTCGCCGGGTCTTCTTACAACCTTCTTTGAGAAAATCACCGAGCACGGTGCCTCCAACGCCGTCTAGGAGTTAGTAAACTCAAAGAGTAATAAGTCAAGCCCCTCACTTGACTCTCACCACGTGCAACGAATGCACAAGCTCGAGTGAATACATAATACACCTCTAGATGCAACACATGTAATTTAAAAGCTTCCTCCTTGCTCACAAGGTGCAACACATGCACAATTGAGAGGAGAACCTCACACTAACTCAAGAGAGTGAAATGAAGTGCAGCAATGCCTTCTCCAACCGGCCACAAGGTGGTATATATACTCCCACCATGAAAACTAGCTGTTGGAAGCAAAGGACCAGAAAAATCAGGATTATCGGAAGTACCTTAGTAGTACCGGCGACAAAACTATGGTACTTCCGCTCCCCTCGCAACGGTAAAAAAACTAGTCGTTAGAAGTAAAGGACCAGTCGAATCCGGTAATTCTGCTATACAATTTACGGTAGTTTCGTTCATCGGAAGTATTGCTCCCACATGCGGAACTACCATTCTCGCGGGGAAGAGAAGACCACCACAGAGGTGCCTCTCTGAAAAAATGTACCGCTACACAAGCCGGACATTCCGCAAATCGAAAGTACCACTCGCTGATCGGACTACTCACACAGAACTAGCCGAAAGTACCGATCGTCGACTACACTATCCCTGACCACGTCGGATGGTTCAACCACTCTAGTCTCTAACCACGTCCGAAAGTACCCTAGAGCTATGTTAAGGTTTGCAATCATAGGATGACAAGCAATCAATTTAATTCTATGAATATAAATTCTTGAATGTAGATGAGCACAAAAAAACAAACCACAATTGATATGATCTCTTTTAACTGTGGTGTTTGGAGATTTGCTGGTCACCCCTAGTCCATGTTGAGGTTAGCCCAAAGAAATTGGACCAGCTCCATGAATTAAGCCGAAACACCTCAATCCACTAGTGATAGCTCTTTCTCACTCTGGGTAGGTAACCTCCAACCTTCACACTTTACCGGGTCTTCTCACAACCTTCTTTGAGAAGATCACCGCGCACGATGCCTCCAATGCCATATAGGAGTCGGCAAATTCTAAGAATAATAAGTCAAGCCACTCGCTTGACTCTCACCACGTGCAACGAATGCACAAGGTTGAGTGGATAGATAATTCACCTCTAGATGCAAAATATGCAATCTAGAGCCTTCCTCCTTTTTCACAAGGTGCAACACATGCACAATTGAGAGGAGAACCTCATACTAGCTCAAGATAATAAAATGGAGTGCAGCAATGCCTTCTCCAACTGGCCACAAGGGGATATATATACCCACACCACAAAAACAAGGACCGGAAAAATCAGGATTACTGGAAGTACCAGCGGCAAAACTGTAGTACTTCCGCTCCCCTCACAACGGTCAAAAAACTAGTCATTGGAAGCAAAGGACCAGTCGAATCCGGTAGTTCTGTTGTACAATTTATGGTAGTTTCGATCATCGCAAGTACCGCTCTCACATACAGAACTACCGCTCTTGCGTGGAGGATAAGACCACCACACAGGTGCCTCTATGTAAAAAACATACTGCTACACAAGTTGGACATTCTGTAAATCGGAAGTACCACTCACATAGAGCCGGTAGTACCGTTCACTGACTAGACCACTCACACAGAGCTGGTCGAAAGTACCGATCGTCGACTACATTGATCCCTGACCACATCAGATGGTTAGACCACTCTGGTCTTTGATCACGTTGTCCGGTTTGACTACATAGGTCTTCGACTACGCTGATCTGCAACCACACTGGTCTCCGATCATGTTGTCCGGATTGACCACACAGGTCTTCGACTACGCTGGTCTCCGACCACATTAGCTTTGACCACTCAGATCTCGATCATATTGATTTTTGACCACGTCAATCTTCGATCACACAGATCTCAACCCCGTCAATTTCGACCACATTGGTTTCGACCACTTCGAACTTAGACCATACAGGTCATCCACCACGTCGATCTTTGACCTCGTTGGTTCCACTATGTTGGCTTTGACCATGCTGGTTCCCGACCACATTGGTACGACCATAATTCTTCTCGACCACACAGGTTTTCCAACCACTAACTGACATGGTAGTTCCATAATTACAACATTAGTAGTTTCGACTAGCGGTAGTACCGCAGAATACATTGTGATTTTCCCGAGAAGTGCATATACTTCAACAGATTTTGCAAAACATATTTGAAAATTACAGTATCATGCACACAAGGATTATCCATGATTCTCAACAAGTTACAAAACATATTTGCACACTTTTAAAATCACGACACAAGGGTTATATATATGAGCTTTTTAACTACTTGCAAAACATATTTATAAATATAAGCCTCATATCACAAAGAATGGAACACATGGACTTGAAGTACTTGCAAAGCACATTTACAATGTATAATCCTATATTACAAAGATTTAACACATGAATCACAACTATTTACAAAACACATTCGCAAATATAGGCCTCATGTCAAGGAGAGATAGAAGAGGCGAGGTTGAGCTATCAACACATGATGAAACTCAAGCTGCTAAACAAAACCCCTCTTAATACTACGACAACCTATACTAGCAATCCAGACTTCCAACCAAACTCCAAGACTAGTAAAAGACTAGAAACACATTCTTAGCCCTAACTAGTCATACATTTGCCTTGATTCATAGTCTTGACATGCATCAACTTATGATGCAGCCATTACTTCAACTACATCAATACATGATGGTTCTCACTTGACTTGATGATCAACACCTGATCATCTCCTCTTGGATATGCATCAACTCATGATGCATCTACCACTTGACTTAATGATCTTCAACACATAAAGTCATCCCAAGTTTTTATCATTTGTGGAACCTAACCTATTCATCCAATTCATGGAAAATGTTACACCACAAAACAATTGTCATCAATTGCCAAACTTCACCATTAATACATAATAGAGGAACTAGATTATACAATATTTCTTTTTTGGTAATTCATGACAATCTCAACAAATAATGAGATAGAAATTGAATTGTGAGTATACAATATGTACACAACAATTGTATTCTCTAGAATAAGCTTTCAAAGTAAAACTTACTTATTTGGTTGTCATTGATTATCCAATCATTAACACATAATGGAAGAACTAGATGACAACCCGATTGTGAGTATATATGAACTACACAAGCTATATATACTCAAGGGATTTGTTTCAAAATAAAGACCCTTAATATATGAAAAAAATGAACATGGATCAATACTAATGAAACCACAAAACATAGAGTGATCTCCCCATAAATATGTGCATACAAGAATGTGTAATAGAGACATATACACATATTCATGTTTGACTATTTGGTAAAATTTAATCTATATTTTGGATCTGAGTAATGCAATCAGAAATAAGAATGTGATATACAATATATACCTCTTATGGTTTTCACCTTTTCAATTAAATTAGACTAGGTAATATCATAATCAATAAACAAGTTAGTCTTATAATTAGATTTCTTATTATCACCAAAACAACTTAATAAAGCTTGAACTTACAGCGTGCCAATTGAAGCTACCATGTTGTCACAAGTAGCCTCATAGCCCATAAATGTTGTTGAAAATCCCTGTCAGTAGCAATCCATAGATAGTGCTCTTAAGAATCCCTCTCTACAGTAGTCCATAGACAATAATGGAGGATGAGGACTATGTGGGAGTAGATGACGTGGAGATTTATGGCATCACTAGTACAGGTGGGCTTGTACCTGAGGTGCAAGTTGAGGTTCCACATGTGGGGATGGAGGCTCTTAATGAGGTGCCACCAGATGTGGGCATGGAGGCTCTTGAGACAGAGGTACATGACAATACTGACTATGAGTCGTACCCTGCCGTTGCCTATAAAGATCCAACCATACAAGTTGGGACAATGTTTTCTGATCAAATATCTTTTAAAAGAGCTCTTAGGCATTATGCAACGTTGAAAGAGTTTGAATTTGATGTTGACTATCATGACAAGACCAAATTGGGAGTATCATGCACTAATCCTAATTGCAAATGGAGAATTTATGCTTCCAGGTTTCAAGATGGACATTCCTTTTAGGTTACTTAATTTTTGGTGTTTGTTGCTGGATGATTCTTTTATGCTCTTACTGTCTCTAACATGTGTTCCTTGTGGTGGCCAAGGTCAAGATACTTGGAGAAGATCACAAGTGTACCTCAACAAACTTTGCTAGAGACAAGATGGCCTCATACCAGTGGGTTGCATCTTAGATTATCATGTCATGGATTGGCTTGTGGACAGCCCTACCCTTGGTCCAAAGGAGCTGAAGAAGAGGATCAAGGATAAGTACCATGTGAATGTGTCATACTTTATGGTATAGGCAAGCAAATAGGTAGCTCTTGAACAGATTCAAGGGTCCTGGGGGGATGCTTTGATAGTCTATATAGCTTCAAGGTAGAGGTGAAGAAGAGATATCCAAGGAGCATTGTGGAGATTGACTATAAGGTGAGCAAAGGAAGGCACTAGTTTAGCAAAGATCTTTGTGGCTCTTTAGCCTTGCATAGGTGGCTTCTTGTAGAGATGCAGACCTTATCTTGGTATAGACTCAACCTTCCTGACAGGCAAATACAGAGGACAAGTATCATCGACTACTGCCATAGATGGGCGCAACTAGATGTTTCTAGTTGCCTATGGCATCTTCAACTCTGAATCATCTGAGAGTTCGGAGTGGTTCCTTCAGAAGCTCAAGGGAGCCGTTGGTACACCCCATGGGTTGACCTTGCACACAGATGGTGGTAATGGCCTTACATCAGCTATTGGAAGGGTATTCCTTGATGGAGTGGAGCATAGGGAATACATGATGCATTTGTGGAGGAATCTAGCGAAAAGTACCATGGCAGTGCAATTGATCTGAACATTTGGGCTATTGCTAGAACATATGAACAAGAGTACCATGATGAATTCATAGGCAACATCATAGAAACTTGTCCAGCAGCTGTCATGTGGCTTCAACACAATCATCCATTCAAGTGGATAAGGTTTAAGTTCAATGGACTATGCAAAGTGGACTACATCAACAATAACATTTTAGAGTCATTTAACAACAAGGTAAATCTATACAAAGCTCTTCCGGTGGATGAACTTGTTGACAAACTTAAGCAAATGATGATTGAGAAGTTAGAACTAAGAAAAAGGGTTGTAGCAAAGTTTGATGGCAAGATAGTTCCACGTGCTATCAAAAAACTGAACGAAATTACCAGAGACTTGAGAACATACAGAGTCAACCCAAGCACACTCACATCAGCAGGGTTAGTGGATCTAACCTTGATGGGACAACCTAGAGGCAAGTAGCTAGTGGAACTTGACACATGAAAATGCTCTTGCAACCAATGAAAGAAAACTGGTAAGCCATGTACTCATGCTCTTACTATCATTAGCTCAAGAAGAGGTAAGGTTGATAAGTATGCCCATGACTTCTACTTTATGGACATGTTCAAATCTGCTTGCAACCATGTAATCTGGCTAATGCCAGGCAAATCCAAGTAGGCCAAGGGTACTTATGGCTTCAAGTTGCATCCTTCCACACTTAAGAGGCCAGCAGATAGGCCTAAGAATAAGAGGTACAAGGCGGGCAAGCTCTGGCAGAAAATGCATTAATGCAAGAAATGTGGACAGCTCAGCCATAGGCAGAAGACTTGCAAGAAGATTGTGCCTGAGGATGGCACAAATGCTATAGAAGGACCAAACAATAGTAAGAGATAACATTTTTCATACAAGCCTCTTGCATTGCTAAGTTTTCCAACATATACTCACAAACTACTATGTTTTGCAAGAAGAGATCAACTCAACAAAGTACCATCAAGTTCAAGGGAGGCTCCAGAGTGGCCAGATCTACTAGAGCCAAAGCTCCTCTCACACTGCCCTTACTAGGGGTACCAACAGTTCCTCATTCTCAGAGGTAAATTGCTCTACCATATCAGCTCCTTTCATGCACTACATTTCACTACCAGCCTGACCATTTCATGTTGTAGTGAGGCGGCAACCACTCCACAGGTAGTTACTGTAGAAGCCAACACCACCAATAGCCCAGGTGCGCTTACAAGGAGTAGGAAGCGAGTACTTGAAGCACAACTTGTTGCTTTAGCTCTCAGAGGAAAGCAGTGAAGCAACCCTAGTATGATCAATTTGTTGTGTGCCCTGTCCAGACTATGTATGATTGATCCCTGTCAGCAATGTTGTTTTGTATAAGCTTTGGTTATTCTGCACCATCCAGTGCAGTCTAAATAATGGATTTGGTTATTGTGTCGTTCTAGATACTATGTTACTACTCTATTGGTTATCCTGGAAATTGTGCTTGGATAGTATGACTAATCTGTTGGCTATTCTGGAAAGTATGTTACTGAGCACTTGGTTAGTCTCTATTTCTTGTAAATGGTTTTGGTGATACTATGTTGCTAGTATTGGAATGAAATTCTGTGCACAGGTGCACTGCATAAGATGTGAATGATCTTTTCTTATTTCGAATAGTATGTACATCAACACTCTGGGTAAACACAACATGGCCAAACATATTGTATTCTAACATGCGAATCACAACAACACTCACAACACTACACTTTTCAAATAACGACCAACAGAAGAAAGAAAACAACACATAATATTAAGTTCATCTTGCTCTTTAGTCTGTCAAAATGGTGCCTCATCTCCACCCTTTCCCTACTCCCCATCACAGCTTCCTCTAAAACAATGCCATGCCTAGTGCCCAGTTCATCTTCCCACATCGAGAATTGGCAACCATTGGGCCATCCTGCAATTCAATCAACAAGAAAAGGTTTTTGAACATCTGGGAATGATTGGGACAAAGCAACCTAAACCAAATTAACTCATCGAGTAAAAGGGATGGTTGTAGTAGTGGTGTCCATGATTCTTGGCCGTCCCTGAGGTCTTTCGTTTCACAAGCGTATTGTATTTTGTGTAAAACACTGCATGTGCCGAGGAAGAGGCGCTCACTTGGCTCATCTTGGGTCTGGACGAGGGAGAAACAGGGACAAGATATAGAAAGGGGAGAAATGCTTGAGGTAGGGGAGGAGAACATTTGAGGAGAAGTGTCTGAGGAATGGCTGCCTTTATAGCCTCAACTGCTGACTCCTTTGCCGCCAAACAACCACTTCTTTGGTGCCAACAAGTAGCAATTTTGTGAAGGCAAAACGGTCTTTTCACACCCCTAAACGGCACTGGGCTATGGAACTCTCACGGCAGGGGCATTTCCCAGCATTTCTGGCTTTGCGATGGCATTCAACCACACATTAGGTCTGCAATGGCATTTTCCTACATGACGATCTTTCAAAAGGCACCGAGCAAATTTTCTCTAATTTAAAAGGATAAAAGGCCTGAAAGGACATTAAATCGGGATTAGAAATGAGTAATACAAGATCGATTACATGCACCAGCCGAAATGCACTAAAGCCTCTTCATGGAAAGGAAAACTACATCAACCTCCAGTTGAACTGCACAATAGATAGTGTAGGATTAGTTGCCATGGCTTTCAAGTGGAACACAGGAGATAGTAGTGTTTTGGAACAACAACTAACACGTGTTTTGGCTCCTGATGTCACAGATATACAGTGATCAATCAGTTACATATGACATCTCCACAAATGGATTCGGGACAAAGCTACAGATAGCAGTGGCCATTCGTGTTCGTCAGACTGGCCACGGGCTATGGGCAGGCAGACACACCAAACAGCGTCACAGCGAAATCGCTGGCCCAGTTGAAGGCCCCCAACGTGCCGACCGTATGTAATTTAGACCGAGCAAATGCCTCCCCGGCCGCATAGCCCAATTCCTCACGCCAATCTCTCTTTGCCCATCTGCGTGGGGTAGCCTCGTCATGCGGCCCACCCGCGCATGCACAGCGTAGTCACCATGCGTCCGCACCTGCCCAGCAAGCGAACCACCCCCGGACGATACGCGCACGCCGCGCGGGCGCCCGTTGGTGCGAGTCGCACGACACGGCTCCTCGGGCGCGCGCGACACTGCTGCTAGTAGCCAGTCACCGTGCCGCACGTCAAGTCAGGACATGCCGCGCCGCACAGAGGGCTGTTGCTGCTTGCTACTCGCTAGCTGCCAGGCCGGGGGTCATGGCCCCACGCGGAGCGGTTCGAACGGGCACGTACGCCGAGGGACGGACAGACTGCTCCGCGCGTCTTGGCGTCTCACACACATTCTTGGGTGGTTCTTTTAAGCAATAATTTTGTCTTTTGATTTATAATTTTTAAAATCTATCTATTCGTAAGAGACAATATACAAAAAAAGCAGTTGTGTATGATTTTAATCAGTATAGCTAAACTCAATATAATATTTACTATAATCTATCTGTAAACTTTGTTTTAAAAAATATATCATTTAAAGACTAGCAACTATAACATTGAGTTATAAAAAAAAACTGGCAATTGCCTCGTAGGCTAAAGTTTTTGTACTCCTCTTCACAGTCTACACTACACGTGCTGCTTACTTACCTCGGTCCATCCACAGTAATTTGCCTGTAGCCCCGGACTGAACCACGCCGTTTCTTCGTGTTTGTCTACTGCCAACCGAACCTTCCAGCTACTACTGGTATTATTGTACCAAGAGATCATTTTTTTCCCAACCGATTTACATAATTACATTTACACCTGGGTAGGTGTCTCACTCTTACCGTCTTACGCAGGCAACAGATGTTCTTCTGACGTGATGCCATGACTCGATTCCTACACGATTTCGTGCGGGCAACTCGTAACTGTTCCCTCAGATCCTTGGGTCTTCACCAACTAGAATTATCAGAACTAATTAAGCATGTCAAACAGGCCGATGGATGGTTCCAATCTGCGTAGAAATTTTAAAGATAGGACAAGGAGCAGTGCCTCACAAGGGCAAGGCTTCACCAACTCACGTATACGTAGATGATTCACCCAGAAAAAGAAAAGAACCGCGTAGATAAGCATGACAAGATGGCAAGAAAGTGATTCCTGACCGAACACCCTTCCCTTCCCGTGTTCAGAGTTCAACCGGCTCTGACTCGTTCCAGCCGATGATGACTTGCATCCAAGAAACTTCCCATTAACGCTCGCGCGACATTAGTAGAAACATCCTAATCGTGCGAGCGATTGGCGGGCACGACTTGCTTATTTGAGCTCAAAGTTTAGGTTTTTGGCTTAAATAATACTGTTGAGGTTTGTTTATACTGTAGCTATTATTTTTTTAACGTAATTAAAATTTTTAAAAAATAAAAAAGTTACATCACTATGGACAATACAGAAGAATAAAAAAAATGAAAAACTAGAAAAATAAAATTAAGAAGGTAAAAACTGAAGTTCAGATGAGCACACGCGCGGGCACAATGGAAATACTTAATTATGCATGTACTAATGATCCCTGCGTATATCACTTGTCGTTGACTCATGCTCGTTGCTTGGAAAGAGGCATGCAGAACAGTAATGCATTGTGCATGCATGGAGTCATAGTCAAACAAGATATACATAAGGAGGGTCAAAGTTTTGCATTGCGTTCCTTGTGTCAACACACGGTGACCGTGTCGTGTTTGATCGGCAAAGCCATCTTATGTAGCATTTCTGAAACGAGCACAAGAATTGCTTCACGGAAAGAAACTTCAAATCTCATAGAGTCGGATATTTGCAAACCAACATTTGTATACTCTATGGTGCTAAATAACTGGTTAAGAAGCGATGATTGGGTGATACTTGAAGCAACTGAAAGTCTGAAACTGCGATGAGATAGGTGATACTCTGCTCGTAGCTACTGAAACTGGTGATGCTGCTACACTACTAATTCCTTTATATTTTTTTTCAGACAGCTAGATGGGGACATTGGGGCCTACAAAATGAAGTTTTCTTCAGCAGAAACCAACTCTTTGCCTAAAAAGAGCAGATAGTCTCTTACACACTTCATATTCTTGTCAATCTACAGTTGAAGTACTCAAAGATCAGGCCTTTGTTAGGCACAAATACATTTGGTGCCTCCTTTTCTCTCTTGCTGATGTGTTCAATAATCACTTTTTGTGTTCCAGCTGGTAAACAAAATCACTTCTAATTTCCTAATCCTGACGACAGTTAAAAGTCAGCGACAGCAGTGACTTATTTGTAGGTTTCAAAGACAATGTGCTGAAGAAGCAGAGTTTAACTGAAACACATACACCATAAAAAAAGCTAAGAAGTAAGAATAATGTCATGAAATGACCATATGAACAAATTCATCATTTATCCCCCAACACCAACAACCAATGAACACCAATGTCCTCTTCTTTTCTTTAGATCAGAATTCTTTTGGCCAAAATTCTTTTCAAAAGAAGCAGAAAATAAAAAGAAGGAAAGAATGAACACATGTATACACTCCGGTGATCGGCGAGGCGAGCCAATGCATCTCGGAGCTCTGGAATCTGAATCAGTTCGCCGCCGGAGGCGTCTTCGGCGGCCGTGCAGCGTCAGCTCCGGCGAACCCCTGCTCGATGTCGCCGCCACGCGGGCTGAAAGATGTGCCCACGACGGCCTGCTTGCCCCTGCTCAGAAGCCGCCTCAGCGACCGCAGCCGGGCGGACACCGGCGACCTCATGTCGTCTGCACCGCCCGGCATCCTGCTAGCCGACAGCGGCGTCGCCGGAGACGACGACAACACCACCGCGTCCACTGCCACTGGCCGCATCGGGATGTCGATCACCAGATTCTCCTTCCTGCGCCCGGAGCCCGAGGAGCTCGTCGAGGAGGCGGCGGCGGCCATGGGAGGTGCCGGCGGAGGCGGCATCGCAAGGCCGGCGTTCGCGACGTCATCGTAGGTGCCCCAGAACAGGACGTTGGTCGGGAACATCGGGAAGTCCATGGCTGGCTCCTCGCGGGGCACGCGTGGCAGCCCCTCCGCGGTGAGCTCTCCGGCGTCGGCGCCGACGGGCGCGCGGCAGAGCGGGCAGGTGTCGTGCGAGTGAAACCACATGTCGATGCACTCCACGTGGAACCGGTGGCCGCACTTGGGCAGCATCCGCACCTTCTCGCCGTCGGCCACCTCTGAGAGGCACACCGCGCACTCGAGCGCCTCGCCCTTGTTGTCGGGAGAGCCGCCGCCGCCGCCATAGACCGTGACGGGAAGAGACTGGAGAATGGAGGCCGGGAGCCCGCGGCGCGGGAACGGGGAGGCGGCGGCGAAGAGGAAGCGCGAGGAGGGCGTAGACGGCGCGAGGAGCTGGTTGGCGCCGAGGTAGCGCTTGGCGTAGAGGTAGAGGAGGAAGACGAACACGACGACCATGAATAGGAAGATGACGGCCGCCAGCAGGACGCCGTTGCTGATCGCCAGCTGCGACGACGGCGCGCCCGTCGTCGGCGACGCGTTAGTGCTGGCGAACGAGCTCTTCGGCACCGACGAAGACATGGCGGGCGCGCGGCTTGCTTCTTGCGGTCGCTTCTTGAATCTTGAGGCGGTGTCTGACGAGAGGAGGAGAGGGGGAGCGCCTGCCCGATGGGTATTTGAAGGAGGGGAGAAGCAGTGACGCGAGGCGGCTACGGGATGGCGGTAATGGGATCTTCTGCGGCAAGTCATGCCTCTGTTTAGTAGAGTTATGTCGGCGGGGAGGTGTAGAGGATCCGGGAGATGGGATGAGGCGAGATGGACTTTGTCAACTAGTGGATGGGTTCAGCGAAAGAAGACAAGGCCCGGGTCGCCCCGTTTGACTCGACCGCCGGGGTTTCTCTCCTCTGCTTTCTGCTCTGCTCCGGCGGCCTCCGAGAAGCATCCAACTGGCGCGGCAAGCAGCCTGCAGGAAACGCGATTTGCCGCCGCCCGGGGTCGAGTCGTCACTGGCCTCACCGGTCAATTGGCCGTTGATTACCAGTGACAGACCTAGAATTTTTAGAATAAATATTTAGACTTTGGAATTAAGTTGTTTAAATACATTGATACAATAGCGTATCATTTCTTCCAAAACACCGATACATGTATATAGATATAATAAAAAAATACATAAATTATAAAATTAATGATTTCTTATAAGGAAATAGGCGACATAAAACGAGTATAATGATATGAATTAAACAACAAATTGTAGAGATAAATGAGAGTTGTATATCTTGTTGATCTTGCCCTTTTTTTTGCTCTTTCCCCGTCAGCAAGAATTGTCCATCTAAGAGAAAATGATATGTTCTTTCTATGGAGCAAAATATAGCAAAAATTAACATGTAAACAAACGTAATAAGGGTCCAATTAGCTGCTCATTGCCTAAGGCAAAAATTGTATTTTATACAGCATCTTATTAGAAAAACATAAAGAAAGCAAATGCTAAGTTTTAGAAAGAATCTGAGCCAGAACAAAGTAGAGTATAGCAAAGCAGACCAAGAAAGAAAATAAGTGGAGTGGGGCAGAGCATACCTAGATCTGAAGAGAGGACGATGACAATAAGTTGGAGGTGCTGCTCACTTCCTGATGCCACACTCCCGCCCGGCTACCGCGCTGCTCCCTGCCTGCAGCCCGCTCCCTATCTTCGTGTTCGCTGTGCCACTACCCGCTTGCCCACGACACCTCTCTGCTCGCCCACGCTGCCACACGCTCATCTTCACCACGCGCCGCCTTACGCATGATTGTCGTCACGTCATAGCGCCACGTCTGTGTCCGCCGATTGTCACTCGCTTTTAGCCTACACTTCCGCCTACTCGACACTCGAAGGCTGGAGTCGCCTCTCACACAGACAGCCACAAAATGAGAAATGGAACAAATGTTATGATTTTGTTTATATCTTTACCTCTTTGGGCATGATGAGGGCTAAGGTGGAAAGAAAAATAGGTCTAATGTATTACATAGGCTACGCGTGAGATACAAGGAGTACGGATTGTATTTATTTACAGGCATAGAAATATAGTTTTAACATAACTAGCAGTATATACATCTAATACATCTATTATATACTTAGTATTTTATAAAATTTTTTAAATGTTCAACTAAACATCCTTGAGCTCTGGCAGGTCCGCCCATCTGCCAAGATCATTGTGCCAGCTAGCAGGCAGCGTGCTGACCGGTCCGTCCGTTGCCCTGCAGCCCATGCAACTCTTGCACGGTGGTTGTTTGCGATTCAAGCTGGGTGTCCGTGCAACGCCTCGTTTGGACCGTGCGTTGGGATCACCTGCTGTCCCTTGACGTCAGATCAACCGCCCATCGTGACCAGCGATCGGTGTTTGGAAGCCCTCGTGGTGCTTAAGTTAGTTTAAGGCTTAAGCTTTTAGTTTAAATTATAATGTTTGGGGTTTTGTTTCCACTGTAGCTGTTAAAGCTTTTTTAATGTAATTAAATTTTAAAAATAAAAATATTATATTATTATAGGTAATACAGAGAAATACGAAAAAATAAAAAAAAATCAGAAAAGAACAAATTAAAAAAACTAAAAGATAGAAACTATAAACTAAAAATCTGAAACTAACGGGTCTGTATATAACTTCTCTTTGCACATTGATTGCAGCTGTTCTGTCCAAACTTTGGGTGAGCGGTTCGCGTGCTCCGAGCAGTACACCCACGTGGCCTTGCCATTATATTTCAGCGGCAGGTTTGATACTTAGCCTCTGATTTTGGATGTCTTCTGGACGGTGGTGAATGATGAAGGTATTATCGTGGATGATATATGTATCAGTAGGTTTGAGAAGTCGTTGGATAAATGGTTTTAAGAAGCCATTTAGAAAAGTCAAGAACGAGTTGTTGGTGGTATGTCTATTCTTCTTCAACCGTTTTATTTCTTTGACTTCTCACCACTTTTCACTTTTCAATTGATCAGAACAACCCTCTTTTATAGCATAATTCTCTATACATCTAATAAATTTCGTTGCAACACGTGGACATATAACTAGTATATATATATGTGTGCGCGCACCTCTTGCGCACGAAATTACAGCTCTTACTACTTTAGTCGCTGGTTACTTCGCCGTGACAGCGCTGTTTAACCGTGCTGAACGCAACGGGAAAGTGGTTCGGCCTTTCAACATGTTTGGTAGGAAGGAACCGCGCGCCGTGCCGAAGGCCATCGAAAAAGTTGAGAGCGGGACGGAGGAAGCGCGCAGGAGAGTCGTCGGCACGGGATCGGCAAGCCGCCGCTCGTACAACCACCTCACGGCGCGCACCACCAATCGCTCCACGCCACAGCTCTATTTTTGCCTCCGGTGCGAGCATTCGCTGCCTGTCATGAGTAAGCGCGTGCGTGGAACAACCACAGTTACGTCCACTTGGGGCAGCCACGGAGCCAGTAATTTAGATTACAAAAGGCTAAATAAGATATACAATGTAACTAGGGTTGAGCTCGAGCGAGTTTGGCTTTTCAGACTTGAGCTCGAGCCAAGCTGGAGCAGAGCTCGGATTGAAATCCGAGCCTAGATTTGGGCTCGAGATCGGCTCGACCTAAGCTCGAGTAGGCTCGAGTTCGGCCCGTTGAAGTTCGACAGCAATTAAAATAATTTATTATGCACTATTTTCAATAATAAAAAAATTTTGAGCTCGAGTTCGGCTCTAGTAAACTTGATAATAGTCAAATAATTCAAACATACACTAATTTTCAACAATAAGAAAAGCTCGAGTTTGAGTTCGGCTTGAGTAAGATCGATAAGAGTTAATATGTATCACTATTTAAGCTCGAATTGAGGCTCGTGAACTATTTGAGTTCGGTTCGGTAAAGCTCAATAGCTCAAGATCAAGCTCTAGTTCGGCTCATCTAAAGTTCGTGACAAGTTCAAATCAAAGTCTAAAATGAACTAAAATTGAATATTTCGTGATTTTTGAGCTTTTTTTATAGCCTTAAATGTAACTATATTTGATGAGAGGAGCCAAATAGTACTAAGTACAAATAAAAGTAATTAAAAATCAGAAGATTGACTGGGGAACATACGACGACTTCGCTCACACGGCGGATCATGTAAAAAAAATTTTACTAGAAACGTGTAAACTTTTTTACACCCATTTGTGCGGAGCAATGCGCCAAGTCATCGGATTTTGATCCCCAATACTTCTGGAGCTTCTCCATGGTGTTTTGGAATGGTCCAACAATGCTCACTTACTCCTACCCGCCAAGAGAGAGACGTCACACGAGTAGCCAAGAAGTCAGAACCGCACATACGGTCATGGCACTGGCAAATCTACGCTCTACACTGTCGGATGCAAGACACAAAAAGCCAAGGAGCCACACGCACGCTGGGGCATTCACAACGAGCCTACAAGTCAGAGAGAGCTACACCATCGCATGATGACCCGGTCTGCCACTGCCAGTATCCACCGTGCGCGTGAAACCACACTGCTGCAACTTTTTGCAAGTGTAAAGAAACGGAGGTGGACAGGTTCTTTGGGTCAAAATCTGTAAGGGCAGGGAAAGCGCCGGGACATGGCATCGAGTGGCGAGTGGGCAGACCGACCGGCGGCAGGAGACCGAGACGCGGAGCCGGAGGCACGCGCGCAGGCGCAGCCACCGCGAAATGCCGGAGCTTTCGCGCGACATCTCGGCCGAGCGGCCACTCGAGCTGCACCCCCTACGTCCTTATCCGCGTGGGCGACGGGAGAGAAAGGAACAAGAAAGGCGCGTGGAAACAATGATGCAGTGACTGACGCCGAGCAGGTCGGTCAACGTTCTCTGCCGTCTCGGTTGGAGAACGGCGACGGCAGTTTGTCAAGGTGATGATCAGGGGCGGACCTAGCAGTGGGTTAGATGGGGCGTCAGTCCCTACCGTTAGTCAGCCGTGTGTATCTCTCTCATCCCCTACAGCTCCACGTTAGCTATATGAATGACTTTATCAGATTTAAAAAGCTTTTGCATGATGAAGAAAATTGTATTTGTAGTGGTGATTAAAAACCACAACATCTTGGCTTTTGGCGTGAAACATCTCTCTCTAGTGTCTATAAATCTATCATAGGCCGGTAACTCGGTATTCAACAAACTGGTCAGTAAGTTCTATTAGTCTCTCTTTAAATTTTGATCTAGGTCCGTCATTAGTGATGATGGGTTTTGTTGTAGCCTTGTACGTCGGGACGAAATCGCTCGCGTTGGCCGTTGCTAGTGGAACTGGAACAGGATCAGGAATTCCGATCGTATGCCCCGGGGAAAACAACATGCTGCGACCTTTCAGCCCATCTTGAAACGTGGAATTTTGTTAAGAAATTGGAAAGGAAAAGGTATGTTTGGCTCAACAACTCAGCCCTCGGAGTACTCTGGCGATAACCTAGTAGTGCTGTGTCTCGAATTGTTGAGTCATCTTCCTCAGCCGTAAGCATTCTTTTTGGTTGCATGCCATCTCTATTTCCATGTAAAGGGAAGGAAGGCTGCGGTACCCATGCGTTACATGATCCCCGATAGCTAGTCGGACCGAGCTTCCGCAGCGGCGCACGGAAGAGGGAGGCGGCAACGGTGTCCATGAAATAGCTCCGGCGTAGCGCGCGGTGGGTGGAGCGTACCTACGGCTACGAGGCGGCGGGCGTGCCGCGTGCGAGGCACCACCGCACTTCAGTTGGCGACTGAAACAACTTAAAAATTCAAAAATTTTAGACTTTTATTTGAGTTTTTGCTTGAATTTTCTCCCTTTCCCAATTTGGTAAGCAATCTTGAAAATGCGCTTTGCCTTCTCGGCCTTT
Organism: Dendrocalamus sinicus; assembly: GCA_036346575.1. Classification (NCBI taxonomy): domain Eukaryota; kingdom Viridiplantae; phylum Streptophyta; class Magnoliopsida; order Poales; family Poaceae; genus Dendrocalamus; species Dendrocalamus sinicus. The sequence goes on along the minus strand of CM070656.1, from coordinate 4,284,558 downwards.
CAGCCTTCTCCCTGCACTGACGCCTCTCTGTGTTGCCGTCGCCGTTGCGGCCGAACGACCTCACTGTTGGCCGTCCACGCGCCACGCGCTCACTTCGCCGGATTGCGGCCGCTGCACCTCGCGCGTTCACACCGCATGGTCATGCGGTCCACCGGTCAGCCGTTCGCCCTGCCCTCCCCTTGCTTCGCGCGTGCTTGCTCTCTCGCCGCAGCTCAGCGTCATCTCCTCGTCCCGAGCGCTCGTGCCGTACCTCGGTCTTCAGGCCAATGCCAACACCTGCAGGATCACAGTGCCACCTCGCTTGCTACCCTGCGTGACGCAGCTCCACTTCCTTCGCTCGCCCGGGAGACGCACCGAACCGCCTCTCCGTGGCCACCAACGCTCGTTGCCTTTAAAGCGCCAACTTCATTGTCCCAAGCTTCCTAGCACTCCCACAAACCCCACTGAGCCACCAATTTCAGCTCCAACTCGCCGCAGCGCCGCCGGCAGTCTCCCCTGTGCCCGGTGAGCCCTAGCAGCCATCTCGCATTTTAGTTTATTACTTTTCAATTCCCTACTCTAACATGGTCTCCTTTGCTCCCTAAACACGCTGGTGGACTCCCCGGGCAAGAGCGATTGCCGGAAGCCCTGGCGGCTGAAGCCACTGCTGGCCAAAAGGCCTCTCCCGTGGACAGCCTCATTGGATCTTTCCCGACCTAAACCGCCACTACCACCGTGAATGGTTAAACTGCTTTCATTTTCACCAGAAATCCACCGGAGTACCATAGTGCCACTGTGAAAGCCGTTGCATTCTCTCCTGCCGCCAGCCACCACCGTCCATTCTCCCACCTTCCAAAACCCCAAAATGGGTTCCCCACACTCCCAGGATCACCCTCGTACCCTTCTTTTCCGCCGGCAAGCACCGCTAGCACCGAATCACACGGAGCCGCCGTGCTCTGCTTTCCGCCGAAGAGAGGAGACGGAGGTTGAAGATGACCCCTTGGGGCGACGTGGCTCCATCGCGGTCGTCCACACCACTTTTGCCGTCTCATCCGAGGTGTCGGTATCCTTTGAATCCAGGCCGTTCGCGCGTTCGCACGTCACTCATCGAGCGCAGGTGTGCGCGCGCTGGGCCTCACGGCCGCGCACAAAGCGGGCTGAAGGCCGGTCGGCCTGCTCGGCTGCACGGGTGAAAACCTGACTGGGACGCACTATGCGGGTGGGCCGGCCCATTACTGTTTATCTGAGGGAAAATCCAGAAAATCATTAAAATCCTAGAAAATTCCAAAAAATTCCGAAATCCCAAAAATACACCATTTCAATCGTCTCGACGACGTGAATTCATTTCTTTACCTCTATTTCACCAAATTCAATTCCAAATATATTCAAAACCCTTCATTTGATTAGATTCAAGTGTGGACTTATATTGTTATTTTATGTGTTTACGTTAGCTTCCGATCTCTCCGAGGCGACAATTCAAGGTTCAGACCGAAGCATCGAAGTTTATGAGCTTGTTGAAGTTTCCGATCAACAAGGCAAGTTACAAGTTTTTGATCATATTGAATATCATAAAATTTAGATTATTTAATTAATGTATTTTCATTATTGTTAATTGTGAAATGTTAATTGATTAAAATAAATATTTAGAATGACATGCTAAATAGTTAAATCCTACCACTGATAAATACCCTGTTTAATTTGAGGCCACATTCACCTTGACAGTCTTATTAATAACTAAAATATTATATAAATAATTGTAGATCATCTCATACAAAATTTTGATCTACTAAGTGATTTGGCCGTTGGCCGGTAGGGTTTATAAAACTACTATTGAAAGGAAACCCCTTTACTCTTAAGGAGAACTGTATTAATTTTTCATGTTTGTAAATAAAACTACATCCACTCAAATTAATAGAACCAGTATATTCCCAACCTTGTTTACCCTTGCAAGTAGTAAATTAGAGTTTACTCTTTGTGACTTGCTGGGTACGGTTGTACTCATAACTTGCTAAACAACAACAGAAGACCAATGGATTCAAGAAACCCCAATCGAAGACGAGGTTCCTGAAGAGCCTTTCTTCCTTGAGGATGAGTGGTTTTAGGTCTCAGCTGCGCTCAAGTCGCCTAGGAAGTTTTTATGTTGTAAAGTAGTTTTGGGCTTGCGCGCCCGTTGTGGAAGAAAACTGGTTGTTAAACCATATGTTGTAATAAAAGTTGATCCTTTTGCTGTAAGCATATACTGTTGTGATGTTCACTCATGTACAGTACTCCGCAACTGTTCAGTTTGGATAGTTGCGGGGATTATTAGCGCCTTCAGAAATGGGGGTGTTACAGCAACCACGGTAGCACCCGGCCCCGAGAACGAGTGCCAGGCGCCCTGTACGCACAGCACAACCGCGCAAAACAGCGTGCTGCGACGGAACGCTTTAGAGTTGTGTTGTGAATGGCTTGTATATGCAAAGAAAAGGATTGTGTTTTGAGAAAAGTAGAGTGTCATTTTTTCAGGCAGATTTACAAGGAAAGGAAACATAGTTTGTATCGGATTACGAAATATAATGGTGCCGAGACAAAGCCCAATGGTACGGACTAAATGTCTAAGATGAACATGTAATCAGGTTACAAATATACACCACCGATCTCTTATCTCTAATCATAGTAAGAAATTTTGTAAATGTGGGCAATATTTTAATTCCAAATTTTACTAAGAGACAAATACAATAAACCAGTGATGCAAAACTTACTACTAATAGCAGGCTACTCGTCATAATTCAGTATATACACAAGGAAAATATAGTAACAAAGCCGAACGAACGCACGAACGATTTACTTTTGTGCTTGATGAAGAACAGGAAGCAGCGCAGGCTTGATGCAATGCAAAATGTAGATGACGCAGTGAAGTGAGCAGTCGCGCAAATGTACGCTGCCCAGAAACCTTATTGCCACGCCTGTGTAGGTCTTCATGGCAGCAACGGTCTGGAGATACCGCTCCTCTTCTTCACGGTGCACGCCGAAAAGAAGAGTCGACGAAATTCAGACGGTGCAGCACAACAACACACAAATTCGCAGGAGGAAGAGAATGGAGGCAATCAGGTTCTTCACCCATGCTCTGGACGTCTCCAGCATATATATAGACAGACTGATAACTGACATGATTAAAATAGTCATTTACCCTTTGATAACTGACATATTTAACCAACCATTTACCCACTGGTAACTGCCTGTCATCAAACCCAATAAAGCCTCATTCAAATGTTTGAATCTCATTCAAACAGAGAGAAAGGATGATGCATGGTTCAGCAAAAATAAAGATGGACTTGGTCTGCCAAGAGGCGCGCCACATCACGGCACTGTCACGTGTCACAAATCATGCGATTTTCACGTGAAAATACGTGAATACGCGCGCGCGTGCATGCGTGCGTGCGTGTTTGATTAACCATAGCCCTCCTTGTGCCATCTCCATCCACATGTCACATGATTCAAGGAGTGGTAAGGGCTCCACCTTGGAAATTGGTCTCATCCACCTTGCCTTAGCAATATGGTACTAAACCGTGCATGCTTTGGAATTAAGAAAATGAGCCTTGCTCACATGGGCCAATTTCTAACAATACCCCACCAATTCCAAAGCAAGAAGTAAAAATGTGTCAAAGATATTGTGCTAAAGTATTGTTAATATACTAGTCTTTTAGTGTAAGTCTCGTACGAGTTGAACTTACACCTAGAATGATAAGATTCATCTTCTCACAACTGATGAATGGATTATGTCTTGAATTCATAACTTTTCGTGATTAGATTTTACTTGAAATCTCAACTAGTACTAGGCTGCCAATGAACCACGTCTAAATGGAGCATTATATGGTCATGCTCCCTTATTTGCTCATGAGCTTTTTAGAGAATGTCCTATTCTCGTGAACTGCGACCACACAGTTGAGCTCAAGTAGGTGTATTCTTTCTAGGTATCCTGCAAGCTAATACATTTTCCTTATTTGGACAACAAAATACATTAAGACTTATTGCCAACCTTCCATACAGTCGAGAGTACTTTGTTTATTAGGACATAGGTATACCAAATATATACTCTCTTGTTACAACATCAATTTGTTTTTCCCATTGCCTAAGTCACAGGATCTCCGATCAAGAATGTATGAGTTACCATTGTGATGTAACTTAAACGGGCCTTATTCCCATGTCTATAGATGCAAAAGAAATCGCTTTCCGTGCTAACCCCTTTGTAAAAGGGTCTGTTAGATTTTTCTCAGTGTGAATATAATTCACAGCAATCACTCTGGAGTTTCTCAGTTTTCTGACAGATTTAAGCCTATACTTCACATGTCTAGAGAACTTCATATTATCCTTTGTACTTGTGACTTTGAAAAACACTGTTTGATTATCACAGTACATCAAGATTGCAGGTATTGGTTTCTCAACCAATGGCAAGTCCAATAGAAGCTCTCTCAGCCATTCAACCTCAACAGTGATTGTGTCAAGTGCTACAAGTTCTGCTTTCATGGTCGACCTCATCAATATAGTTTGTTTGTTAGACCTCCACGAAACTGCAGCACCAGCTAAAGGAAATACATAACCACTTGCACATTTGATCTCATCCACATCAGAGATCCAATTAGAGTCATTGTATCCTTATAATACAGAAGGGCCTCCAACCGCCACCACCCCGAGCTCTGGGCATTACTGGTTCACTTCCCCCCTCTTTACTTTTGTGCTTTTGATTTAGCTACTACCTTTGCCTTGATCTAGGACGCACGGCTGGGAAGGCTCAAGGTGGTCTCCGTGTCGGGACTTGGTGGAGTGCATGCGCCGGGGAGCGTGCACTGCCATCCAAGGGCGCACGACGGCGCTACGGGCTCGCCTCCAATGCATTGGGGGAGGAATGGGGGCTTACTTAATGTCAGCTGAGAAAAAAGGCTGGGGGTGGACGATGACTTGGCGTGGTGTCGACGGTAGCCGGAAGTCTTGCGCCTCCGAAGTCGTCGTTGCCTCCTTGCTCCTCCCCGTCATCTTCCCCTTCTTCCTCAGTTCTTCTCCTTCAGGCTTCGTCTTCCTCACTGCTTGGGTATGGCTAGCACGGAGCTTGGGTGGTGATGGGGTTGAGCTCAACTTGGTGTTCCCTTTGGGCTAGCTGTTGATGAGCTCTTTCTATTCTCTGTTTTGGCAGAGAGGAAGGAGATGGGGAAGGAATACCCTCATTGGTTGGGTGGCTTTGCTTACGGTGGAGGAAAATGGGAGTGAGATGAGGCCTTCCAGTGACTCACCTGCTCAAGCATTGAGGCATTGGTCTTATGACTCTCATGGCTTGTGAAATGACTGGAGTGCCCTCATCTTACCCCTACCCTTCCTCCATGTGGCTGTTGCCTAAAGGACATTTTGGTCCAAAGTGTTCAACACTATTTGGACTTTTCTTTTTCTACTTTGGCAGGTAAGTAAGCAAAAGTGGGCGTTGGCTAAATTTTCTGCCGAATGACGAAGCCCATAATAGCGAGAGACGCTGACCGGCTCCGGACGGTCTGGGAACTTCTGTGAGCGCTACATTTATTCGACATTCTAAAAGCCGATGGGTCTGACGACAAAACTCTTCTTTATCTCTTTTATTATCCCTTGGGTTGTTTCCATTATTCACATTACTTCTCATTTGCAATTTAGTGGTATTACATTCTACCCCCTTAACAGAATTCAACCCCAAATTCTGGCATTCAACAATCCGCATGGAAGAACAAAATAAAAATGAACTACACATAACATAACATTAACTCATACCCGTGGAGAATAAGTCCGAGTACTTCTCACGTATGCGAGACTCCAACTCCCATGTCGCTTCTCACTCAGACTGATGTGCCTAAAGCACTTTAACATACTTTATCATTTTATACCTCAACACCTTCTCTGATTCCTCCAGAATCCAGACTGGACAGGGATCGAAGGTGAGGTCTTGCTTTATAGACACCGGTTCTAACACAGTCTCATGCTCTAGATCTCGCAAGTACTATCTCAACATAGACGCATGGAACACATTATGCACTCCTCACATGGAGTCGAGGATATCCAAGCGATATGCCAACTTTCCAATCCGTGCCAGAATTGGAAATGGCCCAATGAACTTCGGGCTAAGCTTCCCTTTGATACCAAATCGCACTATGCCCTTAGTGGGAGATACTCTCAGGAGCACCTGATCCCCCACTTCGAACTCTAGTTCTCGCCTCCTAATGTCTGCATAGCTCTTCTGCCTACTCTGGGCAGCTAGTAGATTCTGTCTAATTTTTGCCACCCGCTCTACTATTTGCTAGACCCAATCTGGTCCCAGAATAGCCTTCTCGCCCACGGCATCCTAACATAATGGCGATCTACAGTTCCGCCCATACAGAACCTCAAATGGTGCTGCTCGAACACTAAAGTGGTAACTGTTATTATAGGTAAACTCTGCGAGTGCCAAATGATCCTCCCAGCTACCCTTCCAAGACAGAACACAGGACCTCAACATGTTCTCCAGTGTCTGAATGGTGCGTTCGGACTATCCATCCGTCTGTGGGTAGAAAGCAGTGCTAAACTGGAGTTTCATGCCCAGAGCAGCCTGCAAGCTCTCCCAAAACGTGGAGACAAACTTGGCGTCTCTATCCGAAACTATCTACTTGGGCACACTATGCAACCTTATTATTTCTCGCACATAGATGGGTGCCAACTCACTCGCTGAGTTCGTGGTACGAATGGGGATGAAATGCACGCACTTACTGAATCGGTCCACCACTACCCAAATCGCATCTTTACCTTGCTGGGTATGAGGTAAGCTGACTACGAAATCCATGGTGATATTATCCCGTGACCACTGAGGAACCTCCAAGGGTTGCAATAGCCCAGCGGGGTGCTTGTGCCTAGCCTTCACTTGCTGGCAAACCCCGCAAGATGCCACATACTTGGCGATACCCACTTTCATCCTCTTCCACCAGAAGCACTTTTTAAGATCACGATACATCTTGGTTTCACCAGGATGCATCATATACGGGGTACGATGGGCTTCTCTCAAAATATCATCCTTGACTTGAGCCTTTTGCGGCACGCAAAGGTGGCCTTTAAACCGCAATGCACCTGATTTATCAAGGCTGAAATCCCCCTTTTTCCTTCATTAAGCCGCTTCCTCACTTACTGAAGCAACCGATCATGTCGTTGCTCCTCCTTTACTCGCTCTAGAATTGCTGATTCCAGCAACAGCTGCATCTCAGCCTATGTTGTACCAGTGAAACAATAGGAAATTCACATCCGTTCAAAGTCAGCATTGAGACAAACTAGAGTGGAGGGTGTCATCTTGTGACTAAGGGCATCAGCAACCACATTTGCCTTGCTCGGATGGTACTGAAGAGTGAGATTGTAGTCCTTAATCAGCTCCTTCTGAGTGAAAATGTATTTAAGGCTTTTGTGGTCAGTGAAAATATCACAAGATTCTCCATACAAATAATGCTTCCAAATCTTTAGAGCAAAAACCACTGCGGCAAGCTCTAAATCATGGGTACGGTAATTCTGCTCATGCTTCTTCAGTTGTCGCGAGGCATACGCGATCACTTTGTTATCTTGCATAAGCACACAACCTAGACCCACTCGAGACGCATCCGAGTAGACCGTGAAATGCTTCCCTGGCTCAGGAAATGTGAGAACAGAAGTAGTTGCCAACTTCTCTTTCAGAGTATTAAAACTGTACTCACATTCATCGGTCCATTAGAATTTCACACCCTTCCGCGTGAGTTGAGACATTGGCTTGGCAATGATGGAGAAGTCTTTTACGAAGCACTGGTAATAACCAGCTAGGCCAAGAAAACTTCTCTCTTCTTTGACATTAGTTGGCCTATTCCAATCCACAACAGTGGAAATCTTGCTCGGATCTACTGAAATGCCTTCATGGTTAATTACATGACCCAGGAAGCTCACTTCAGGAATCCAGAACTCGCACTTCTTCAATTTAGCAAAGAATTGATTCTTCCTCAAAGTCTCAAGCCCGAGCCTGAGATGCTGCTAGTGCTCTTCCTCCGTCTTGGAATAAATCAAGATATCATCGATGTACACCACTACAAAGTCATCCAGATACTTGTGTAGCATACTGTTCATTGTCTCCATTAAGACAGCAGGGGCATTCATCAGTCCAAAGGACATAACTGTAAACTCATAATGCCCATATCTTGTGGAGAAAACTGTCTTTTCAATGTCTTGCTCCTGCACTCGGATCTGATTATACACAGATTGTAGATCAATTTTGGAGAACACCTTGGCTCCTTTCAACTGATCAAATATGTCCTCTATGCGAGGTAAAGGGTATTTATTCTTAATGGTCACCTGATTGAGAGCACGGTAATCTATACACATGCACCAACTCTTATCCTTTTTCTCAGTGAATAGGACAGAGGCTCCCCAAGGTGACACACTACGATGAATCAAGCCCTTGGACAACAACTCGTCCAATTGCTTCTTCAACTCCTCTTGCAAGGGTCAAGCCAACCGGTAGGGGGACATGGAGATAGGTCTTGTGCCAGGAACAAGATCAATTCTGAACTCCACATCTCACTTGGGTGGTATACCCGGAAGCTCTTCAGGAAACACATCAGGATACTCACAACCACAACCGATTGGGAAATTTGTTGGACACTCAACTTGGCCTTCCTAACAAACTTCTGGGACAAAATAATAAGTAGCACCGGAGTCGAAAAGAACAAAGGATTCACATGAGTCCACTAACAGGGTACCTGTCACCACGTCAGGTCGACCCGCGAACTCAACAGTAGGCAGTGAGTAGACTCCGGGTGGTGTCGGGGCGGCGAGAGCCCCGACACTCTGCTGTGGCGGCAACGGGACTGGAGGCGTTGTAGCATGCTGGAATGGAGGAGTCGGTGCAGGATGCCAGTAATACGTAGCGGGTGGAGCCCAGGAAAGAGGAGGCTGCAATGCAGGCGCATCCACCATCATCTAGACTGACCCCTGAGGTGTAGCATTTGACGAGGATGAAGATACTGGCTCCCACTTTAGAATATTAGAGGGGTTCTGACGACAAACCTGCTCCGTGTGGCCTGATCGGCCGCAATGCCGACACTCCCCCATCTATGTGCACTCAGCAGCACGGTGCCCACCTCCACACTTGAAACAGATCATGCTCTGTCCTGGGACAGGATGATAGGCTAGGGTCGTCGATGAAGAACGAGGCATTGAAGAAGACGGCCTCAAAGACTTGGACTTGGATGATTGTGTGGGACGCTAGCCCCACTTGGACTTCTTAGGAGCGGGCCGCTGAGATGACCCACCCCCTTCAGTGAAGCTCCTCTTCTGGTCACCACCAGAAGCGCTCGAACCATCAGAGGGTTACAACCCTTTAGTGAGCCGCATCTCCATCTCCATCTCTCTGGCCTGCTCCACCACGGACCTAAAGTCGCGCGGCGTAGTAGCTCCTATGACATGCTGGAACTCAAAGTTGAGCGCTCGGCGGAACCTTTTGGCCTTCTCAAGGTCATTGCTCGCAACCGATGGCACAAAGCAGATCAGATTGTTGAATCCAGCCTCTTACTCAGCTACGGTCATCTTTCCCTACACGAAAGTCAGCAGGCGACCTCCATACTCTCCACAAAAGAATCTGGGTAATACTTTGCCTTAAACTCCTGCAGCAACGGGCATGACCGCAGCAGCGGCTACCGGCACTTGGCGGCGAAGCGCACGGACCTCCTCTATGAACTCCTGCAGCAAGGCTGAAGACCTTGCCAGATCTCTAGCTACGGACTGCTCAGCTCTAGGTACCTCCTGCCGAACCTCAAGTGGTGGCCCCACTTGGGCATGGCCACGGTCACGGCCCTGGCCACGGTCACGGCCCTGGCCACGTCCGCGTCCTCTAACTCTCGGCATCTCTGTTCATGATAGATAGCCAATCACACAACTAGCCCACATAAATCCATCTCAACGGTACAAATCAACATCAAAGCTAACAAAAGCGTAAATGCAATGCAGGACCCAAACCCCATCCTATTGTGCACCAAAGTGTGTCAAATTTTAATTTAATTATTAGGCCTAAGTCAAAATTTTTGTTGAATAATTAAGCTAACCTGTCAAATTTTTCTATCACGGACCTAACGCCCGCTCTGATACCAACTGTAACACTCCGCCTATCCTCTAGGCCTAGAGTGCTACCATCAATGCATAGCAATACCATTTTTAAAACAACTGCCGATCATTTTAAGCAAACTCTACTTTATTCATGAAGCAGCGACCTCTTACACCATACCACTTTTAAGCAACTACTCTAGCTTACTGGAAAAGTTAAACATACTAACAAAAACTGATATGTGAAAATCTGCAAGTACGTGAAGTCATTCATGTGCTACTCCCGCCTGTGCATGACGTCCTCAACGATCACTTAAAAAAACAACACAACAAGGGTAAGTCCAAAGACTCAGCAAATACACAATAGAACGATAAACATTGTCCAATCATGTAAGCAAATTTTACCCGCCATAACAGTCTCATACACTATCCGGTTCATATTTTCATTTCATGTTCGTTCATTGTCATGTCATTAGTGCGATGCAGCACTACTCTACATGCTCATTTGCTCATCTCAGTGCATATACCGGTATTGCCGAGTGAACACCCGTTGATATTCACCCAAAATCTTGGGCCCGCCCATATCGGCACGGGGTCTCTCCACTCCCGTGGAGGCCTACAGAAGTAGGTCTTGCTGCATATTTCATAACTTTACGGTTTACCGCTCTACCATGCACTTGCCCGTTAACCAAGCGGAGCGAAGCGACGTGCAGACGGCATTGACTCAGGATCTCCACCTAAACAAGCAATTAGTCAGACTTAATACATCAAAACGAAACCCCAGTGCTTAAGCAAGCGATGACAACTCTACGCGCATAACCCAACTCTGGCATAAAACAACGGGTTTTAAGGACCTATCGCGCAGGTACCAAACTCCCATTTTTCCTTTTTTCTCCTCTTTTATTTTCTTTCTTTCGTTTCGTTTCGTTTCTTCTCTCTTCTTTTTTTCTTTCTCTTCTATCTCTCTTCCTCTTTTCTTTTTCTTCCCTTTATCCGGTTCGGCCGAACCGGCCTCATTCACTTCCCCTACTTCTCTCTCTCTCTCTCTCTCTCTCTCTCTCTCTCTCTCTCGCACGCAATTGCGCCGAGGGCTCCTCCAGGCGGCGCGACGGCACGCGGTCAAGCTTGAGCTCTCCGGCCCTAGGCTCACCGCCGGCCGACCTCCGCACGCCCCCGTCTTCCCTCTTTCTCTTCCCCTGCCTTACTCCCAGATCCAGCCGGCCATGGCCAGATCCGACGCAACGCCTGCCTACCGCTCGACCCCTGTGCATGCACAGCGAGGCGCTCAATGCTCCCGCGTTGCCCCCCAGTCGGCACGGCCTTCTACGTCCCTGACCTCAGCCTTTGGTGCGCCTGCGCCCTCAAGGCTCGGTCACCTGCACCACCGCCTGACACCGTCAGCCATCGCCCCTAGGCCTCGGCCACTCCCTAGGGGTTTGAGCTCGCTGGCCACGGCTTGCCGCCGGCCGACCATTACGCCTCCAACCGCCACCACCCCGAGCTCTGGGCATCACTGGTTCACTTCCCCCCCCCCTCTTTACTTTTGTGCTTTTGATTTAGCTACTCCCTTTGCCTTGATCTAGAATGCATGGCTAGGAAGGCTCAAGGTGGCCGCCGTGTCGAGACTTAGTGGAGGGCATGCGTCGGGGAGCATGCACTGCCATCCAAGGGCGCACGACGGCACTACAGGCTCGCCGCCGATGCATTGGGGGGAGGAATGGAGGCTTACTTAATGTCGGTTGAGAAATAAAGGCTGGGGGTGGACGATGACTTGGCGTGGTGTCGACGTTAGACGGAAGTCTTGCGCCTTTGAAGTCGTCGCTGCCTCCTTGCTCCTCCCTGTCGTCTTCCCCTTCTTCCTCAGTTCTTCTCCTTCAGGCTTTGTCTTCCTTACTGCTTGGGTATGGCTAACACGGAGCTTGGGTGGTGATGGGGTTGAGCTCGGCTTGGTGTTCCCTCTGGGCTAGCTATTGATGAGCTCATTCTATTATCTGTTTTGGCAGAGAGAAAGGATATGGGGGAAGGAATACACTCACTGGTTGGGTGGCTTTACTCACGGTGGAGGAAAATGGGAGTGAGATGAGGCCTTCCAGTGACTCACCTGCTCAAGCATTGAGGCATTGGTTTTATGACTCTCGTGGCTTGTGAAATGACTGGAGTGCCCTCATCTTACCCCTACCCTTCCCCCATGTGGTTATTGCCTAAAGGACATTTTGGTCCAAAGTGTTCTTCACTGTTTGGGCTTTTCTTTTTCTACTTCAGCAACTAAGTCAGTAAAAGTGGGCGTTGGCTAAATTTTCTGCCGAATGACAAAGCCCACAATAGCGAGAGGCGCCGACCGGCCTCGGACGGTCTGGGAACCTCTGTGAGCATTACTTTTATTCGGCATTCTAAAAGCCGATGGGTCTGATGGCAAAACTCTTATTTATCTCTTTTATTCTCCCTTGGGTTGTTTCCATTATTCGCATTACCTCTCTTTTGCAATTTAGTGGTATTACAATGAATGTAAGTGCTACTTATCTGTTTAAAGTGTTTTAGAATTTATATAAGCCTATTATAGATAACAGGGGCAACTAGGGCCTGGATCCCATCATATGCTCCGTTGCAACATTGGTAAACTACTTATGTAACAATTGTAATCATTGAATACAACAAAATGCATAATAACATTGGTTAAAATTGAGAAAATATCGTCTTCACACAAAATGCATAATACTGTAAATATATGACTTTGCAAAGTGCTAAAACAAAATATCAGAATTCCCAAACGAAAAATTTAGAATCTTACAACACTGCAACATTTGAAAATAATACTTGGAACATTTTAAAATTGCTCATCCAACAACGGAAATAAATATTTGCAATAAATTGAGAACCACGGCCTCTATTGCAACAAAAAATATAGCAATGCGCAACAAATCACACAACTCCTTGCAACAAAAGACAACTCAACTTTAGGCACCATACGCTTGCAACCATATACATACATGCTAAGTAGTAGCATAGCCGGAACACTTGAACTAGCTAGCATATATATGATTTGAAAGATATTAATCAATCTCACTTAATTTGGGAGGTCGATGATCTTAAAGTGGTCGCGGTTCTTGAGGACGACGTCGTACATGTGGGTGGAGCAGAATCACGCGAAGTCGTGGGGTAGCGAGATGAGGTCGTCTCCGCCATTGCGGCGGTGGAGCTACACGTCGATATGGTCCTCATAGTAGCGCTCCCAGCCAGGGTTCGGTTTCCCGGAAGTTACCGGCTGATAACCGGAAAACCCGGTGCAAGCCAGTAGCAAAAACACCAGCCGAAATTTGCAATTCGAAAATTTGAATTTGTATGCATTTGAAATTGTTCCTGTGCTACAAATGAAGTATTGGATGCTTCATTTCGCTGGTTGGGAGCATGCAGGGCCCATGGGGGCATGGTACAAAGTGGAAAGTGGTTGTTTTTTGCTGGTGCATGTGAAGGGAGCAAAGTGGTGCATGTGGGGGACAAAAATAGAGGTGCTGCAGCGGGTAGTGGAGAGAAAAGTAGTAGGAGCAGCAGTAGGGAGTAGAGGGAGAGCAAAAATTGCAGCAGAGCACGGGAGGGAGAAGAAATTGCAACAGAGCAGGAGGAGCAGCAACAGGGAGTGGAGGGAGAGCAGAAATTGCAACAGAGCACAGGAGGGAGCAGAAATTGCAACAGAGAGGAGGAGCAGCACTGCAGCAGCATGAGAGGGGAGAGGAGCAGCAGCAGCAGGCCAACATCTAGTTAAGTGAGTTCACAACTTCACACAATTGTTGTTCTTCAGTTAGTAAGTTATATTAGCACAAGAATAAACATCCTGTTGAACCCAAGCTTTCAGCAATTGATTGAGTTCATTACAATGTGAAGGAAATATTGAATGTTAGCTTAATCAATCAAATTGGAGAGAGGTCACTTTTGCATGTATTTAATTTAATTTGTAGAGCAGCATGCACATTATTTTCCAAATCCAGGATTGAAGTAATAAAGTTTACAGTGCTATCTGCATGTCATCTTGTTATTATTTTTCCCAGTAGATCAAATATGAATTTGTTAACTACATAGATCAAATATGGATTTGTTAGATAGAAGTTATGGGTAAATCTTTCTTCTGGGCTGTTGTGTAATGTAAGACATGGCTAATACCGCTGCATGATATTGTAGGTGATGGCTGGTAAAAGTATCAATGTTTGGGACCACGGAGAGAGACTAGGAGGTGCTGGGTGGAAGTGCAGATATTGTAAGCTTACAAAGTCAGTCGGAAGTGTCACACGCCTGAAAGAACATCTTGCTGGGAAGCACGGGGATGTTATTCCTTGAAGTGGGGTTCCGGCGGAAGTAAGAAGGCTCATGCTAGCAAGTATAGAAGAAACGAAGGCCAAGAAGAAATCTATTAGAGATGAGCGCCTGCGAATGGAGCAAGTTGTTCCAGAGCTTGTAACTCGTGGTCCATCACGTGAAGATGTCTTCGATGATGATGAGGAAAAGCAAATGGAATGGGCTTGCCGAGAGTTGCTGGAGTTGCACCAGCTCGAGCAGAGGGCAAGAGCCCAGGGTGCGACATTTGAACATGGTGGTGGTAGTGGAAGTGCCACAGGAAGGGGTACTGGAACTAATGCCCTTTCTAGGATGTTTGGCAGGTCAAAGTCTATGAGAGTTGATTCTGATATTTTGCGCAGTCGAGCACCCGTACAACCCCGCATTGACACAACACTTAAAAAAGAAGCAAGTCAAAACTTGGGAAAGTGTGGGCTAAGTAGTTCCATAGTAATGACATTGCTGGAAATAAGGCAAAGTGTCCTTATTTTCGTGCTGCCATCATGGTTACACAAGAACTTAGTGAAGTTGTTCCGTCACCTAGAGGGCATGAAATCGATGGGTCATACCTTGATGCTAATGAACTAGAGATAAAGGAGTATGTACAGGAGTTCAAAGAAGATTAGAGCATTATGGAGTATCCATCATGTGTGATTCCCGGACAGGACCTACACAGATGAGTATAATTAACTTCATGTTATACTGCAATGGAAGAACCTTCCTCCAGTGGATCTGAACGTAATTGAAGCATATTTGCTTTAGTGCATACCTAATTGAGGAACCGTCTTGGATACAAGAAATTGCATAAGCTTGTATATGTCCACTACAATCTAAGGCTACGATTGCAAGAGCGTGAGATTAGGAATAAAGATAAGGATGTAGATCCTTTTGGAGATCTCATTAATACCACTATGTACGACAGCGCAAACCCAATCCATGAGTGGCTTGACAGCTCTATGAGCCACTCAGAGCCTCTACTAGATGAGAAAGGTGATCCCCCATGCCATCTACAATTGTAGTTAATGCTATCTCTGAGAATGAACTTGATAAAGCACTAGATGACCAACCGTTAAAACAATAGACTAAGAAAACTATTGGCAAGACTCATGTTACAAAAAGAAACACTTGTAGCCAACCAACTGAAAAATTGGCTCGAGACTTTGCCTCACTTACGCAAATAAGGAAACAAGTGCTTGCTAAGAAGAAGAAAAAAGACATTGATGAGGATATTGTGGGAAGCGATGAAGAGACAGAAACTCCAACATCTGATGCAGTGGAGTACTAGGAGTCTGACGATAGTACCTCTTCGCCGTCTAATGATGGTGCTGATGGTGGGATATCTCACGATAGATTACAAGACCAACAAGACACATGTCAACCATTGGAATTCACCTGTGAGAAAACTTTGATGCATGCTACCCAGGATGAAGACCATGGTTGTCACGCATCAAGAATAATCAAAAAGACCTACACAAGGGCTAAGGACCACCAACGAGATCATCCTCAGCCACAAGACTCTTCTTCCTACGCATCCTATGGTAACTCATACTCTTTGCCAATTTATGGGTGTCGAGATGCCAATCTACTATCTTCTGCTGATGATTCTCATTCGTCCTCGGACATCTCTTCTTATCCTCCCATGCACGAATTGTTTATCAGTGGGCGGAACCTACATATTACCAACAAGTTTATAATCATTGGGTACAATATGTCCATCCCACATACACTTGGGATCAATACAAAGCCCACCTAACTCATTCTAAAGTACTTGTCCTAATTGATAACAATGAGTGCATTGCACAACCTTCGCGTTTCTCAACAATGTATTGGTAAGAATTGATCCTCCATTAGTGTTTTCACTTTTTAGTATACTACTCAAGTTAGCATTCATTACTATTAACTTGTGTTTTTATTATTTCAGATGCGACACGACACTATGACGAGATGGCTTCACCACATGGTCAAGATAGTAATGAGCAATTTTTATGTACAACTTAAGGTTTTCATACTTCATTAAATACTTTTCATTTAATATTTGCATTACTCAACTATCTAACTAACATTAACCAAGTTTTCACCGGTTTATCTGGTTTTTCCACTGGTTTTCCCGGTTTCCGCCCGGTAACCGGTCCGGTTACCGGCCCCATCCTGCTCCCCCCCCCCCCAAATTTCATTTGACAAATTTTGACCCTTTTTAACCGGGTTTTCCGATAACCGACCGGTTACCGGTACCGCCCGCCCAGCGGGATTTGACCCGGTTCTGGTTTTTCGAACCTTGCTCCCAGCCAAGCCCCGTGAGCCACCGCTCTAGCGCCTCAAGCGACACCATCGTTTGCTTAGCCGGCATGTACATCATGTTGTAATATTTGCGGTATAAGCAAAGATATTAATATAATTCCAATATAATCATATAACCACATCAAAGACATCAATTCATATATAAATGACATAGCATATATGAAACAATATGAATTGAGCATATTATCCATGGTAAACCACATATTCAATAATAGGAATGATAACATTCTAAACATGAATATGTATGTCAAAGAATAAAGCATGTATCAATTAAGACTAGCAATAAGCTCAAGTTTAATTGATTATTTGTGCTCTCAAATGTAGGGTTGCACAAGACTAATCTCGCCGTCCCGCTACTAAATCATAAACTTTTCATCGATTGGTTATAACAAATTAACATTCAATCTTTGAGCTCTCAAGCTGTACCCAAATTAAACAATATATTCTTCACATGTGTGCATTCGATGCAGCCAAGAATTGGCTAGATCAAGTTAAAGCACATATAAGATGTCTCTTTGCAAAGAACTTAATCAAATCCTTAATTAGCCAAATATAATTTCTAACAGATCTGAAACAGATGGGTAGAAATTTCTACAAGCTGAAAATAACTCCAACCAAATCACACATATACAATATATTTTGTCTAAAGCTCACGATTAACAAGAATCACAGAACATGAGCATAATCTAATGACAAAGAAGTGACAGCAATTAGAGCTCAAAGATTAAATCTACCAATCTCGAATATGATTTCATATATCATCGAGCAACAAGATAACCCATCGCAATCTAAGTCTCCTAGTACTAGATATCAAATGAAGATTATGAATCTAGTACAAGACACAAAGATTGCAAAAGAAGAATCACAGAATCACTCACGCACAGGTGATATTCGAAATCACCGAAGAACAGGGCTAGGCACGCTTGCGCTGTCCCGAAAACCTATTGCCCCACACCACCGTGAGAGAGGTCAGAGGCACGGAGATACAAAGCCCAATCGCCAAGTGTAGCTCACGCCGCGAGTCGAGGTAGATGAATGCCGCACAAGCACGGGGAGGAGCCGGCCAGCGCCTCGCCGAGAGCACCAAGGAACCACCGTCGTCAAACACCACAGCAAAGATTCAAAGAAAGAGAAGAAGCTCACTGTTCTTTTCGGATCATCCCACCGAGAGCAGCCCACCTCATTTTATAGCGAGAGAGGAGGGAAGGAAGCCCTCGGCGCGCGCGCCTAACCGCCGGGACCGAGTCCCCGCCTCCCCACGCCCGCTCCTCCTCTCCACCAAGCCCGCCGCCGGATCCGAGTCAACCCGAGCCCACAAGAAACGGATCGGAGGAGTTGCACGGGAAGGAGGAGAAGCAGAGAGAAGCCACACGCGCACGGGAGCGCGCCCATGGGAGGACCGAGCCGCACGGTCGGCGGAAGACCGGGCCTCCGGCCGACTCTCGCCCGCAGCGCGCGGCGCCGCTAAAGACGCACCGCGAGTGCCGCCGCCGAGCTCCCTGGAGGAATCGGGGAAGAGACGTCCTCCCCCGCCTTATCTCCAAACTGGCCCACCGACGGGTGGGCCCCCCTTCTTTCTCTCTCTTTATCAATATGGGAAATTCCCTTTTTGCCCTTGGTTATACAACACATCAATGCCTTCGGCTTGCCGCTGGCTGCTCCACCTGTATCACACTATTCATGTACACCAAGTGAGAGATAGAGGGAGAGTGAGAAGATGGAGAAGGTGAGATAGAGAAAGTTTCAGTTACTTAGATGAAGAAGGTTATGGGAGGAGGAAAGTTAAAAAAGTAAAAAAAGCACCACATGGCTGGAGGGGCCTCTAATAGTTTTATCGGTGGAAGAATCTGTGTGAGTAAAAACAGCGTAGGAGAGTGTGAAGATCTATCCAATACAAGACATCCTATCCAATAATTGTATGCTATTATTTTCCTATAGATAAAAGCATGAAAACACTCCTCGCCATTCTTTTCCGTTTCCTCCTCGGCAAGCAATGCTACTTTACCGTCTGATGTAGACCTGATTGTTGTGATTGAAACTTCCAAATGTTATCTATAGGGTTTAATTGGGTTTTTGAGAGGCTCAAATTGTGTTGGTAGTAAACTTTTATTTCTACTCCCATCGTATTGTTTAACTATAGTACATCGTTTAGGACATATTTGAAATATAGGGTGTGTTCTTTTTTGCTTATGACTGCAGTTAATAGCTTTTGATTCTAGTACGAGCATTTATACAAATGAATCGAATACCGATAAAACACTTCGAAAAAGTTGTCTCGATAAGCAGATTCAAAAAGATTACCTCGATAAACAGATTCAAAACGACAACGAAGAAGTCATATTTATTTGTTTGAAAGAAACCATAACAACAACAAAGTCTTTTGTCCCAAACAAGTTGGGATGAGCTAGAAATGAAATCTTCTCAAGATCAAAAAGATATGAGCCAAAGAAACCATAAGTTATAAAGAATTAAGCTATACGCTGATAAGATGGGCCCATAGCAATTTAACAGTGAATGGTTTAATTCTTACGTGACTACATGTAAATTCCCATCTCCAACGCTGCCATAGGATTTAGGATCATTTTATCCTGTTATTTTAGCTTCATTTGATTCACTAATTGAGAAAAGCTTGCAATTAATAAAACTAGGTAGACAAACCTTCATCTCCAAGAGGAAACATTTCTACCACTAGATATCTGATATCTCCGGATTAAAGTTGAATGCAAAACGAAGCAGAACAGAGTAACACATCATATTTTCTCCAATTCCCATCCTACAAACATGAATGCACATAGAAAAAAGACACTTATCCGTTTCAAAAAAATAAAATAAAAAAGACGCTCAATAGACATTCCGTTCAATGATTGATAATCAAAATTTTCCCGCACTAAATTGCGAATTGAGAACAGGATACCTGAACAATGTGCCAGCTCAATCCTAGTATGTTCCTAATTCACCTTCGGAACATCACTTCTAAGTCAACTCACATCCCCACCATTTGGGTCGGAGCTGTAATCATAATGGGTTTCAGAATGACCTAATGATCAAGCAGTAACTATGCTTGTTTCAAGCAAAGATAAATATTATATTAGCAATACAGTAATGTTTCGTGGCATCGGGTGCATTTGCTAAATCATATATCCTCGTTAGGATTGAATGCTCACCAGTGCCACTAAATAAAAGCTCTAATGTTACAGGATTATCACAATGAACTATGGCGATGGATCAAAAATTAGTCCTCGGTAGCGTAGTATTGCGGGGCGAGTTCAGCCAGCCACAAGGGATCGATCCGGGTCAGATTCTTGACGTAATTCTGACTCGTCCGAACTAACTCGTTGAAGATGACGCAGTCTGGCTTGGTTCGGAAGAGGACCGACGAAGGATGGATCTGCACGCTCTGGCTGGTTGCAAGAGCCCTACCAATCAACAGGTGAAACCGTAAGCTTGGGTAGAACTGAACTCTTACCACATTTTTTACATCTATATATGAACTACGGCACATGCAGCAGCTTAGTTTATGGCGGTAACCTTGGATTATGACGCAGGAAAGGATAATTACAATTGGGTATTTAGGTTGAGAACGAAAATTGGAACAGTACCTGTATGATCCGTCTGGCTGTCGCATTGCTGCATTCAAGAAGAAAGCAGCCGTAAGGCATCTCCGAAACTGAACCGTGTCATCTCCATATGATGACAGGTTAAGCCCCATTTGTTGGACATGGCCCTGAATTTGACTGCGACAAACAGAAAGTGCCTATGTCAACTCACTGCATACCCTGAAATTCATAGAATGGACTTGCTTCCTTTTCATTTTTCAAGAGTTATTTAATGTTTCAAGTTTCATTTGAATATCTGCTAATGGTCCTAAAAGAAATGGCAGTAGAAACTCAAGAAATAAATTCTTCCACCTATAAGTGTTTCATGTGTTAATGCTACAATACTATGCCAAGCTTCGTGACCAGTGCAGCACTGTTAAACCAACCCTGACAAGGCCATTGTGCTCAGCGACTACAATCATTCAAAATTTACAAGATCACAACAGCCATAGTTCTTGCCATTTCATCATTTAAGATGATGAATAACCGCAGATCGCCATATTCTATCAAAAGTCAAAACTGATTTGATAGTTCAAGCCTTCCATCAAGAATAATATTGTAACTAACCTGTGAACATCACGAGCGTGTCTTAGAGAGCGGTAATTGATAAAGTTTTCCCTGGACCATCTGATCAAAGCCTTTTCCATTGTTTTTTCTTTGGCATTTGCATTTTTACTCTTCTCCAAGCATTCTGCAGCAGCTCGATACACATTCACCAAGGTTATATGGTCTCCTTCCGAGCTTTCAAAACTCTTTCTAGCGGCTCTTGCCTAAACAAGAAATAAGGTAAAAGGATTAATACATGCACTTGTAACTGGCAACAGTTGATTTCTTATCTCAGGCCCAACAGGGAAAGTGCCCAACCAAATACAAGTTGAAGCTAGTATTCCTCATCAATATGCAAATGACAAATCAACTTTGAGCCTAAAGGTACTTTAACTGCAACGTGTACAAAAGGGATCCAACAGAATCATTGTAATACAACTCCATAATACCCAATTAGAACCCATTGTGGGACATACATTTAACCAGTTGCCACGAATTCAAATAGAATACCTCTTCTAACTTCTCGCGCGGGGAAAAGAAAATAGATTCCACCGAAAGCATAGAAACAACAATCAACATTTCTTCCAAGCACTTGAATTCACTTGACACTATTAGTGCCTTGGAGTACATTGGATCCAAAGGCAGCCTAGCCATCTGATGACCAACTGGATACGACAGCTTATAATCATCACTCAGAGCTCCTAGTAAAATCAACTGCTCCAATGATTTCAGAATAGCCGTCCTGCAGTAGGTTTGGCACAATTAGTAAAAACTTGGTGCCCATATAAAGCAATTTGCTATTTAACTTATAGTGGATATTACTGAGAAGCTTAGCAAAAGTTTTCTATGAATGCATTCATTTCAGTTAATGTGTGCTAGTCGTTTCAGTTAATAATACTGAATGGCTAGCGCACATCTTCTCATCACAATACTAGCGCGCATTAACTGAAATTACACTTCTCATCACAATGATATTTCAGTTTCCCACAGAAAATACTGAAATTACTTCGAATACAGTATTATTAACTGAAATGACTAGCGCGCAACTTCTCATCACAATGATATTTCAGTTCCCCACAGATAATAATTGTCTAATATAATAATTAAAGCACAAAGGCAGACATAGAGTAAAGAAAATATCCAGTTTCCATGTTGCAAGATAAATCTTCATAAGAGTAAATTTTCAACTTTTCTTTTGCCGCATCAAATGCACTTCTTGAATGATGCATCATTATGTTAAAAGTTACCACAGTAATCAGGTAAGGGTAACTTCTGGGCATTTTCTTTTACATGTGAGCAGGATTAAAACAGAAGGTACAAAACTCACCTTGATGGTTTCTCCATAAAATCGAAGCCTATGATATCATCAATTCCAAGAGCTTTGAGCTGTAGTACAACATTTGAGAGGTTACACCGTTTAATCTCAGGCACAGTAGAATCCTCCAGTCTATCAAACTCACTTTCTTGGAACAATCGGAAGCACTTCCCTGGCCACTCCCGTCCAGCACGACCACTGAGTGTAGAATGATGAGGTAAGAGAAAGCAGTCGCACACAAGAATTAAATATGCTTGAAAGTTTTTACCTCCTTTGAAGAGCCTGTGCTTTAGAGACTGGGATGATGATTAGAGATTCCATTCCAGTTACAGGATTGTAAGCACGAGCTTTGACCATCCCAGGATCGATAACATACTTGATACCAGGTATTGTTACAGAAGTTTCTGCAATATTAGTTGCTAGAACTACCTGAAAGAGACAAAACTGGACATCAGTTAATGTTGCATACCTAACATGTTACATGGACTTTAAGGGTAAGCAAACCATGGAAAATGACTAAAGGAAAATCAATTGCTGAATGAACCTTGGAGAAGGTCGAATTTAGAGATGCAAAACATGCAACAAGGAGGTATTGTCTTTTTAAAAAGCGATTTTTGTCAGAAACTTCTAATATCCTAGAACAATTACCTTCAGAGCTATGGTACGAAAAAAAACACCCACATGAAACTAAAAAGAATGATATGACCCTTATTTCATATGGTCCAAAAGTGTATTCCTTTTTCTATACGCAAAAAGTGTGCAAATAACAACTTATAAAGGAAACCTTTATACTTTATGGTTAATTGCTCTGAAGTACAATGATGCTTCTTCAGTGGACCAACAATAGCAAGATCAATTTTGTATTTTACACTTAATAATGGTATTATGTTAACACAAAATCACATAGATAATATCATATTTAAATCAAAAGGAAGCTTGCTAATGTTTTTGGTCATCTTTGAAAGGTGTGCACATCTTTGCTAATAGGACAGATCATCAATTTATAGTTCATAACTTCGTGTGTAATTCCTAGAATGATGTATATTTGGGCACTTCTAATTCATTTGCCTCCTTATGGACAAAACTATGTTAACATGTCTGGGAACATATCCTGTGAAAATGCCCCAAGTGTTGCAAATGCCATGATTCCATGAAAATCGGTCTAAAAGTTTTCAAAAATTCTAAAAAAAATTTACCAGAGGATAGATTATGTTATGTAGCCATGCAAAATTTAAAGACCAAACTCAATTGCATGTGCAATATACAAAAAAGACAAATACTTAGTGAATAGTGCATAATCACTATTCATTATATTTGTTCTTTTCATATCTCTCAAATGAGATTTAGTTTGCTATTGAAATTTTGTAGAGATGTATAGCATCACATCCCCTAACTCTGGTATTTTTTTGAGAATTTTTCAAAACTTCTAGACCGATTTTCGCAGCATTTGCAACACTTAGGGAATGTTCACAGGATATGCACCCAACATGTCTAGCTGACAATTAATTAACTGCTCCCTCCCTCTTTCTTTGCTACTGCATAGACTAATGGAGTGTTTTTTTTCTATCAATGACAACATATTTACCACCTACAGTAAGTTATGCCTAGAAGTGTATCGTCCAATCAGACATAAGTAACAGTAAATCATTACATCAGACATAAAGATCAGCAAGTAAAGTACTCATCAATTAGGAAAGTGAAGCACATATACATTAACAGAAGGTTGGAACGAAGGAACAGTAAGCACCCAAAGAATGTAATATATTAGATTTACCTTGCGAGTTCCAGCTGGTGCTGACTTAAAAGCATTCATTTGCTGCTCTGATGGAAGAGATGAGTAGATAGGCGTAGTCCATATCTTACCACTCTGTGCTGGAAGTTGACGAACACGCTCCTGAATAAGTCTCTCTAGTGATTCGATCTCCTCTTGGCCAGTTAGAAATGCCAGAATGTCTCCAGGTTCTTCCTCCAAATGGATCTAATAAAACAAACATCTAAACATAAAGTTTATACACAACGAGCTCGCTACATTAATTCACAGTTGAAACACCTGATAATTCAGGAATATGAAAATTAGTACCAAACAAGATTACATATTCACTTATCGTGTTTTCTGAAGCAAAATTTTCTTTCCGAAATTATATTTCATTTGGATTTCAATTTCCTTTCCTCCTCCCCAATACATCCACCTCTTGCATGCAAATGGAGGTGATGCTCACCTGAAAGATAGTAACTAGTGTAGCATCCAGATAATCTGACTCAGGCTGATAAGTATATAGTATGTCGACGGGGTATTGCCGCCCTTGAATATGTACAGCTTTAGCGCCACCAAAATAATCTGAAAAACACTTGGCGTCCAAACTGGCAGACATAATTATCAGCTTTAAAGGTACAAATTTTATTCCCTGACATGCCTTCAGGGTAAAATTTTGAGAGTGATCTTGTCTGTCAGGCAAAGTCTTTTCATTCTTATTGGCATAAATAGATCTGGAATGTTGCACTTTCTTCAGCAAGCCCAGCAAGACATCAGTATGGACAGTTCTTTCATGAGCCTCATCAACAACTATAACACTATATTTAGACAAAAGTGGATCCAGAAGTGCTTCCCTGAAAATCCAAAGCAATGCTTCTAAGAAAAAATCACACATCAGAACAAAAAAGAGTTAAATATAGACTAACCCATGTCAGATTATTGCCACACATAAATAGCATATTTAGCCATCTGTAACCTGATAAGATATAATTAAAGCTGAAATTTTACTTCAGAAATTTTCAAGCAAAAAGATCGCAAAAACAAGCGAAGACCACATTAATAAAAGTTACACAGGTCCAGATTCAAAATAAAAAAGATGCGATATACAAATGTGAAGCAAATAGCTAAATGATAGGTGAACTTTATTCTCAGGCTCAGATCCAAGCAGATGTAGGGATGGCCACTGTCACAAACAATTAAAATAGAAGAGGAAATGCTTGAATACATAATAAAAGGAGATCTGCAGCACCACCAAGCTATGACAAAGATAAAATGGAAGTGTTCAGTCTATGCCCTTTATTCTTCAATTCCTCTGATTCTAACTCATAAATGACTTACTCATATCATATCTATTGGAATCTAAATAACATCATATCAACAATTAAGCCAAACACAGATAACAAAATGAAACTTTCCATTCTCAGATTGCAAATAACAGGCAGCAAGCATATCAGCTGGAATCAAGAGCTACATACAAGTATACAACACAATGATAAACCACCCAATAATCAAACAACCAAAGATTTGGTTCGGTGTATACAACATTACCTTAGAAGCAAACCATCGGTCATGTACTTAATCCTTGTTGCATTAGACGTGGAATCATCAAATCTAACAGAGTATCCAACCTTTCTGCCCAATTGATCATTGCATTCCTCAGCAACACGCTTTGCTACTGTAACAGCTGCAACTCTTCGAGGCTGAGTGATGCCAATGACTTTTCCATCCTGACAAAACCCAGCATCATACAAAAATTGTGGCAGCTCTGCATAACAAAATGAACGAAAATATATGTTTCCTCCAACAATCAAATTGAAATAAAGAGTGTAATGATATTTGTAACAAATTAACGGATAGTGCAATGTGTTTCTTCAATAACTGATGAAGATATGTTCCTTAAAAGAAACCAAGTAAAAATGTCATATATATTGGTCAAACAATCCATAAGAACGATTTTTCTAAGGACGGCACAACAATCCAATGAGAATTAGACAAAAAAAAAAGGACCTCATTTCATTTTGCTCAAATGTTCCTTTGGTTAGCTCTACAAAAACTTCTCGCCCTTACTCTTATCATACACCGTTGCCTGATAAGTCCAAATGTTCCCAAATGCACAAACCCCCAACATCACTACCACAAATTAATGACCACAGCAATGGCATCGGAACTGCCAACCTATTCGAACTAATAATCACAAGCATCACAAATCTACAAGCTTTCGACGGTTACATGTCCCCCACAAAAATGTGTAATGGGGAAAAAGCTCAGCAACACACTTACGAGTCGTTTTGCCACTCCCGGTCTCGCCGACGACAATCAGCGTGTCGTTTTTCCTCACCTCCTCAACAAGCCTCTTCTCCACTGCGCCCACAGTCACCACCACCAACAACAATTGTAACAAATTTAAACCCCCCAGTTTAACCCATAAATCAGAGTATAATGGCATCTAACGCAGGGCAGGCAAACCTGACGCGATGGGAAGCGCCTTCCTCTGCTGCCGAATCAACTGCCTCCTCCTGCTCGAACCAGCCAAACATAAGCTCAACTCAATCCCCAGGTGAGGTGAATAAACCAAACAAACGAAACAAAATCGAAGCGAGGTCGTAAGGGTTGGCACCGCGCGTTGTGCTGCTGCTTCTGCGGAGAAGCGCCGGAAGAGAAGGATGGCATCTCGCGCGCCGCCGGCATAGTTATCAAGGCGTCACCTAGGCAATGGCGGACCCAGGATTTTCAAGATGGGTGTTCGAAGTTACAAAATTTTTGTTTAATAGAACACATAAAGTTCCACGATAGCATAAATTAAAGTACAAATTATTCGTATTAAAGACAATGTCTCGAATAATATAGAGAAATTACAAAATAATTAAGAAAATTACAATCTAACTCGACGATGTTTCATGACTTGGAAGCAAAATATGATATCATCAAGGTTCCAAAACTCGGTAACCGGTACTCACTCGGTCACCTCACCTTATAGTGACTATATGGTAATCAGCCTTGTACTCGGCCTTGTAACCGATTTGTCTATTTTAATAACATATTTATATATGTAATTGTATGTTCATGTAAAATCAAAGCCACATTTGATGCTATTGTTTTGATGTATATACTATTTGTGTCCATATCTTGTGGTGCTTGGTTGATTTCATAGTAAGGATATTAAATGGTCACACTAAATTCATGCATCTTTCTCAGTATACTTCTACTTGACAGAAAAAACAGAGAGAAGAGAACTCAACTCAGCAGCAGGGGAAGAACTCAACTCAACTGCAGACTGTGCTTGAGGTGGAAGGCTGCTGCTGGCGGGAGGGGCTGCAGTAGGGGAGGACGCCGTCTGCGGGAGGAGCCGCAGCAGGGGATGACGAGATAAACCTGTAAGATGATGTCCTGAGCCATACCAAGATTTACTTAGGACTACACTGCAATTGTATATATTGTTCCCGTATTCATACTTGATAGTAGGTCAGGCCAGTGTGTAATACCTCTAGTCTTTAAATAGAGATAACTAATGTGTAACGAGAATGAGTTCTTCATCAAGCACAAAAAACATTTGGGGCGCATTGCCTGAAGCTACTATTGTTACAAGTAGAAGTAGCACATATCCTAATATATCAGCAATACAGCATTCATCATTGAAATTTCGTTGCAAATTTACAATCGAAACTTACCGAAGCCGGAGGTGAGGCGGCCGCCGGAGCTGAACGCCAGGCGAGCAGGCGGCTGCTCTGGCGGAGCCGTGGAGGCACGGAGGGGCGGTCGCCGGTCGCGCAGAGCCGGAGGTGAGGGCGTGAGGCGGCCACCGGTCCGCCGGAGGCACAGACACGGAGCCACGGCGCGGGGTCGCTCGCGCAGAGCCGGAGGTGAGGCGGCCGCCGGAGCTCGCCCGATGCCCGCCGTCCCGGTATCGGCCTCTCGGTCTCGGGTCTCCTCTCCTGGACAGCGCCGCCGGCTGTTGGTGACTGGTGAGGAGGAAGTTGTATGAGGAGAGGAGAGGAGTGGAGTATTAGGCTGTTAGGGTTAGGGATTTGGGGATTTGACTTTGGCCGGGTGGGGGGAGGAGGCGTCGGGCGCGGGTAGGAGGCGGCGGGGAGGGAAGGCGCCGGGCGTGGGTTGAAGGCGGCGGGGAAGGGAGGCGCCGTGCGGGTGTTGGAGGCGGCGGGGAGGGGAGCGGGAGTGAGGAGTCGGGAGATAGACGGGATGCGGGGAGAGACACTTCCTGGCATGGCAGCTAGGGTTAGGGCGTCTGACAGGATCACAATCACAGGTCAAATCGTTTTTCGTATTCTACTAAAATTTTAAAAGTGTATATATTTTATATAAAAATTAATTTATATTTCTAAATATGCAAGTCTATATAATTTTTAATTTAATTTTATAATTTGAGTACACTTATTCATGCTATATTGAATTAAGATTGATTTTTGAAATTTATTTGATTATTTTTAATAATCAAATCAAGCAACAATCTAACATACTAGAAGTCTAGAACTATATTATGATATAACAAAAAATATATCACAAATGCATCATTGATATGAAAATTTTGCTTAATACTCAATACTTGAAAAGTTCAAGTCTTCAAGACAAATCACAGTACAGAAAGCACATCAAACCATAAAGAATGTAGCGTAATAAAGATACATTAAATACCTAAAATCCTAAATGATGTGTGTTTGACTGTGTAACTTGTGTTAGAAAATACGATGACAATGTTTTGCTCCTCTTCATTTTATAATTTGTATCCTTACTAGTTCCTAAATAGCAAATGTAAATCATTGAACACATGTCATTCATCATTTCATCTGGTCATTCCAACTAATTCAAAACATAAAAAATAATTCCTACTAATTACTAAATATCATGCAAATTGCAAAGTAGAAAACTATCCTGGAATCCTCCTACTGTCTTACAGATTAATCACTCAGCTAGTCAGCTTCGTAAGGGATCCTGCCGCTTAGCGTTGCAGAAGATACTAATGGGGGGAGGTGTATGGACCTGCAAGGCTGGAACAAGATCTTGAGGAGTTGAGGTAGAAGGCCGTGCAGCGCTGCAATGGTGTCCCGCGCGCGTGGAGGAGGCATAGCATGGCGCTGCTCTGTCCACCCCGCGCTTACCAAAGACACCGCACGGCATGCCACTCGAGCGGCGCCTCCCGTAGGCCGCAAAGAAGACACGCAGGTGCTCTTCACGAGCAGCGCGTCGCGCGACGGGGCGCGAGGCCTGCGGACGAGCGAAGCACGCAGGCGAGGGCGGCGGCCAACAGTGGGGGCACGGAGGCAAGGAATCACGGGCGCGGCGTCGAGAGCGCGAGGCCGGGGGCTGGCGGACACGTGGCGTGCAAAGGCGAGGGCGGTGGGCGGGGGCGGGGGCAGGGGCAGGGCGCGTAGGTGAGGAATCAGGGGCGCCGGGGGCCCGGGCTGATTGGGGATATAGGGTTCCCTTTCTTAGCTTCTGGCGTAATGGGCTAAGGCGTTCAATTGTGGGCTGAGCTATTGAGGCCTGAGGAGGGGAAGTGCATGGGGCTGGTCTGCCGCCTACCGACCTACTTGACAACTCGTATGACATGTAAATATTAGGTTTGTGCTAAAGAGGGATACTACTAGTAGCATTTTTAGACCTCAAGCTCTAGTCTACCTAGCCTGAGGCCTAGTTCCATCTCTAGATCCAGCGATGGTGACCAGTAAGCCACTGGAGACAGGGAAGAAGGTCGTGGGGCTGCGGAGGAGGTCGGCGACGCGGTGGGAGAGGAGGAGAAAGGGAGTGGAAGCGAAAGCGGCGATAGTAGCAGTGGGAGGGGACGGGGAGGTGCGGCGGCCAGCTTTGATGCCGGTTGCTATGATGGAGGTGGTGGCAGGGTGGAGCGCGGGGAGGTGGGGACTGGGTCAGCGGCAGTTGAAGCGGAAGCGGCGATAGTAGCAGTGGGAAGGGACAGGGAGGTGCGGCGGCCAGCTTTGATGCTGGTTGCTATGATGGAGGTGGTGGCAGGGTGGAGCGCGGGGAGGTGGGGACTGGGTCGGCAACAGTTGGAGTTTAGAGAGAAATTGGGGTGGGAAGATGAGTTTGTAGGGTTTTAATCCAACGGTCGTTGATCAAATCAGACGCCTGAAAATTTGGATGTTCTTAACAGAAAAAACACCCAGATGATCCCTATACATGCAAACATCACATGAAACATTTTTTTTAGGTAATTGTACGAAACCGTTTTATTTCTATAGGTATCTTAAAATGTTCTGACAATCCAATTTTGCAGAATTGAACATGCTACATCTTAGGCTCGAAGCATATCTTTCTCCTTTAATTCTATCAAAATTCTACATAAATTTCGTAAGAATCAAATAACCTATATTTTTTTATCCTAGGGGCTACTCTTCTGTTTACCTCTCTTAGTGGTTGTTAGCAAAACTAGGGACCACTCAATCCTGCAATTTTGATGGACTATATGACTATCAAGCAAGGTTGTTAGGATCACAATCACAAGTCAAATCGTTTTTCGTCTGACAGGATCGCGCCGTAGAATCACGATTCTATTAAATTTTTAAAAAGTGTATATATTTTATATAAAAATTGAGTTATATTTCTAAATATGCAAGTCTATAGTATAATTTTTGAATTTAATTTTGTAATTTGAGTACACTTATTCATGGTATATTGAATTAAGATTGATTTTTGAAACTTATTTGATTATTTTTTAATAAACTAATAATATAAAGTACAATATGTCAAAGATCATACTTTTTTTACCTTAGAACAACATGTAAACAATAAAAACCAAGCAAATTAAACTAGTGTAACTTAAATTAGCAATAGGTAATATCAAATTTTATATGCTAATATAGTTTGTTGTTAGGATCATGATCCCACTGCAATCCTACATGGTCCTAATGATTCTACAAGTTGAATCGTGATCCCATTGTGATACTACCTGATTCCGATCCATATTGCGATCCGTGTGTATATACCTCTAGTAGGATCGTAGGATTGTACCATACTACGATGCATATCGCAATACTGACAACCTTGTTATCAAGTTGTTGTAGATCGCCTATGTTCAAGATAAAAAGAGTTGTTCTAGCTTGCTTAGTACACAAGCTCGGGTGTAATCCTTAAGCTCAGGTACATTTTTTTTACTGTGGCTTATAGCTTATGGCTGCAGTTGATGACTTTTGGCCTTATAGTAAGCGTTTGTGTGAATAAACTGAATGTCGATAAGCCGTTTCAAAAAGGCTTCCCGATAAGCCGTTTCGAAACGGTGGTGGAGAAACAATCCTGTTTGTTTGTTTGAGAAAAGTCATAAGCTAAAAAGATGAGGACTAATAAATTGATTTTAAGCATGTGCTATGATTAGTTTCGTAATCATGCGTCATGTATCAGGATGATGATTCTTGAATTCAACTTTTTTTTAAAAAAATAAATTATCTGAATTGGGCAAATTTATTTATGAGTTGACTCACACACCATGAGTGATGTCCCACCTACCTGATCAAGTTGAGGAACAAATAACCATCGATCGAACGATTGGCTTAAGCGTGTAGTCGTAGTGTTCTCAGTTCTTTTAAAACCCTAATAGATTAAGAACTTGCAGAGTAGCAAGGGCCCATTGCTTTCGGTGATCATGTGAAATTCCTCTGTGTGTTTGCATTTCCAGTGGTCAAAAGCTTCGAAGGGTTGAGATTCGCTCATCAGTTGAGCTGTTAACGTCCACGAGCTGCAAAGTCAGAAGAAGGAACAGTGACAGCATATCCATTTCTTCTGGTTTTAATCAAGTCGCCACTGTGTTAAGGTGATAACAACTGGCAAATGATCAGTTTTTAAGCCAATTGTATCAAATGCTAGACATAATCAGAAGAAGGATCCATCGGTTGGGCGATGGCAAGTTTCAGCTACCACCGCAGGTAACTTCATTCGAGTACTCAAAGTTTATGGTCTCCCAAATAGGGCGATGTTGAATTGTTGAGGTGACCGCCCAAAGGTTTGTATGCTCTGATTTTTTTGGCTGAAGCTTATGGTTTTTGGTTGTGATTTGTGGTTTTTGGATTGTTCGTGCGAAAGATTACAGAGTAACAGAAACTCACGTGCGGTTTTTGTCGATATAAATGAAGTCGGTATAGTATGTACTACAATTAACTAGTAGACCCTATACTCCACTTAAAAGCTAGCTAAGCCCAAAAACAGCTTTTAGAAGCTGAAAAGAACAAACCCATAATTGTACTACACAGTCGAGATCCCTTTCTTGTCTTTTCGTACCTTTTTTCGAGAAAATGAATGTCATACACTATACATTACACATTAATAAAAACTTTTTCTTGAGAACTTGTTGCACTAGTTAGACAACAGGTTAAGTATAATTATATTATATATGTAATAAGGAACAATCAAAAAATGTTGACCCACAATAATTCCCTTAATCCACCTACCCTAGTACACACATGACACATCCATATATTAGTGACAAGTTTGAGTATCACTTATCATCGCTCAAGCACTAAAAGTTTAAGTTCTCCTAAATAGGACGATGTTGAACTACTGAGGTGACTATCCAAAGCTTCGTGCTATCCTCATTGGAGTGTAGAAATGGAAAAAACACAAGAACAGAAAAAAACGTATGAATAGGATATAAATATTAGTTATGTACCCGTGCGTTGCAACGGAATTTATTTAATTATAGAGAATTGTGATATAAAAAAAAGTTGCCCTAATCCGTTGGAAAGTGGATAATGGTGAGAAGTTAAGAGAATAGAGAGGTTGGAGGAGAATAGACGTACAACCACCAACTTATTCTTTTATAATAATAATGATACGTGCAAAATAAGAATAGGATAAACACATAAATCTTGATAAGAAGCTTAGAATAGAACACTCTTCAGTTGAGAACTAGAAACTCATGTCAAACACTGTACATTACACATTAATATTTTTTTTAAAAAAATATGTTACACTAATCAGACAGCACGCTGAGTATAGGTATACTAGTATGCAATATGGAACAATAAAAAAATGTTGACCCACAAAAAGTCCGAAATTTTTGTACGGATAACCCAATTTTTATTCGAAAATACAGAAATATACCCGCGACAAAATTTTTTACACAAATAGGCTCGAGTCGCCAAACCATTGGGCGATTTACGCTTGTCGCCCCACCAAAACACGACTTATAAAGAATCTGGTAACCGTTGGGCGATTAAATGCAATCGCCTCCCCGTTAAGCGATTCAATTGAATCAACCCCCCCCCCCCGTTCGGCGACATAAAGAAGAGTCGCCCAACGGGGGGGCGACTGCATGTGAAATAGCCCGACGGCCGAGCCCCTTTTCTTCCCCACGCCTGCTCGCTCGCCATTCACTCTCTCCATCGCGCGAGAAGACAGAGCAGAAGAGAGGAAGGAAGAGGAGGAGGAGAGGGAGAGGAGAGGGAAGAAGAGAAGGAGAGGGGGAGGAGAGGGAAGAAGAGGAGAGGGGGAGGAGAGGGAGAGGAGGAGAAGCCGCGGGATTTGCAGGTATTTTTCTAATTTTAGAAAATTTATTTTAGAAAATTTGTTTAGATAAATTTAGTTTAGAAAATCTAGTGTAGATATTTAGTTTACAAATTTAGTTTAGATATTTAGGTTAGATATTTAGTTTAGATATTTAGTTTAGAAAATCTAGTTTAGAACATTAAATTTAGAAATGTAGATGCAGTTTACAAATTTAGATGTATAAATTTAAATGTAGAAAAATATAGTTTTTTGTATAATATTTGTAATGCATTATTGTGGAAAATTTACTTTAGAAAATTTGTTTAGATAAATTTAGTTTAGAAAATGTAGTGTAGAGTGTAGATATTTAGTTTACAAATTTAGCTTAGATATTTAGTAGAGATATTTAGTTTAGAAAATTAGCTTAGATATTTAGTTTACATATTTAGTTTAGAAAATCTAGTTTAGAACATTAAATTTATAAATGTAGATGCAGTTTACAAATTTAGATGTACAAATTTAAATGTAGAAAAATATAGTTTTTTTGTATAAAATTTGTAATGTATTATTGTAGATCATTCAATGTACAAATGTAGATGCAGTTTACAAAATTGAATGAAGAAAATTTAAATGTAGAAAATTGTTGTGTCGAAATTTTGTATACTATTTTTCATGTATTATTGTAGAAAATGTAGTGTACAAATTTACATTTAGATAATTTTACGATTATGGCGGGTGATGGCGGTACACATCGTTGGACGAGCACTTGGACGCGTGCACCGCGCTTCCGTCGTGCGCCGCCACCGGGAGCACGGACGAGTCGATCGAGCCGGGAGTGGTCCGACACGCACACCTCGTGTGGCTCGGGACTCGACCCCGTTGGATCGCCAGTTTGCACTACGCCAACGCTTTAGTATTACCATAAAAATATTTAATGCGACCTTCACTTTATTTGCAGTGCGGGATGCCGGACTTCTCCTCTTGCCGGATGGTGCAGCCACGGATGAGGACGGAGGTGCCTTGGCCGGGAGGGGACGAGGCGGGCGTGGAGCGATCACGACGCTCCCGCTCGACCGCTCCTCGCCGACGGCTTTGGTGGACCGTTGGCGGCCCGAGACGCACACTTTCCATCTACGATCGGGAGATGGCGCCGACCCTTCAGACGTGTCCTTACTCCTGGCCTTCCGGTCGCGGAGACGCCGCCTTCCTACCGGAGGCTCGCCGAGTGGCGCCAGACCGCTCGGCAGATTCTGTGGGGTCCTTCCACCGCCGATCAGCACCACATCTTCGACAAGAGGCGAAGCATAGACCGACGGCGAGGTGGCGGCACAAGCAGTGCACGTGGTGTTTCAAGTCGATCGCGTCTTCGAAACTCTTATTTGTGCAATTACATACTAATAAAAACTTGTTCGCATTCGTGTTGAGCGCATGGTTGCAGATGTCGACGATTACGTGTCGCGCGCCACCGGAGGCTTACTTGCTATGGTCGTTTGGTTGGGTGCTCTTCACCACCACCCACGGCAACACCGCTGACGCGCCTTATCGCTTATGCGAGGCGATTGCGACGACGCGAGGCCGCCCACATCGCTGGGATCGGCCGCGACGCATCGCGCCCGCGCGATGCGTGCACGAGGATTAAGGCGAACTCGATCCTCACGGATGTCCCCTCGCTGCTGCATTGTGGTCGCTCGAGCGCTTTAGTCTCGGACGACTGCACTAGACGACATGGGTCCCACGGGCCGAGATGTACCCGGGAGACATCGACCGCCGACGATGGGTTCTATTTGGTGTCGTCGACGAGTGAGTTTTATTTTATCGTACTCAACTTATTAACGATCGTCGTACTAAAATAATTTGCCTTTCTTGCAGTACAGTTCACAAGACGCGTGCGTGTCACGCGCGCGTACCACCCTTTGTGGAGCGGTTGGACCGCCTCGCAGACTCGGACGTGCGCTGGGAGCCTTACGCAGCAGAGAGGCGGTGCAGCCCGTGCTCTCGACGGGCTCTTCGACCGTGCTAGCGCGACCGCACTTTCTCGGCCGACCACGGAAGCTCGTGTACGGCATCTCACGCCGAGGACTACGCACCGCGCGTCATGTGGCGATTTGGGCTGCGGCGAACACTTCTGTACCGGTCGGGCGCCGATTCCGCCCGCGTGCACGCGTGAGTGATCGCTTCGATATTTTTGTACGTATTTACTATTGTGATCGCAAATACTTACATTACGTAATGGTTCCATAAACAGCACACCACGGCGGGCGCCAAGAAAGGCACGGACTGGTCCAGGAGGATGCAGCCCTGGATTGCGCAGTGGGAGGGTGCGCTGGATGACCGCGTGGAGGAGGACCGGCCATACGACAGCCGACTACGCGGAGTACCTCATCTGGTACCAGGCACGGACTCGTACCAGGCTGGTACATGTCGTTGACCCACCTGCCCCACACGTCGTCGCACCGACAGACGCGTACCCTGCGCACTTCGCACGCGACGCTCACATCGCGGTACGTAACTTGTAATTTCAAAAATTCTCAAATGGCAATATCGTTTCGATGATGGACCATTCTATGTCTTTTTGTCCAGGCTGACGTCGGTGCCGGGCTGTGGTCGGAGTCCTCCGCACTAGTGCAGAGGTGGGGCACAGGTGGGGAGTTGACCCGCGAGGAGGCCGCGACTTTGCGCGACGGATGGAGGCGGTGGTGTAGACGTATCGTCACCCATCGTCCCGCACGAGGCTACCGGTGGTCTCCACACCTACGGCGGTGCACCCGACCACCGGTGCCACCCGACCGGCGTGGCACTACTCCGAGGTAGTACGTGGACACGCCCACCTCCCCGAGCGGCCGGGGAGTTCTACGTGGACACGTCCACCTCCCCCGGACCAGCCAGGGAGTTCTCCTTGGTCACGGCCTCCTACGTACATCCCCGACTTCCACACGGATGATTTCATGGCGCCATGTACGGGTACGCATCGTCTGAGCTTGTTTTTAACCTAAGACGACATGCAACGAACTAACGATACTACTATTGCAGTCCTTACCAGCAGAAGGACGCTTCTCCCGCCACATCGAGGTGGACCGGTTTTTCTTGATCGGCTCGGCCGTCCTCCGACGCAAAGACCGGAGGTTCTCTCTAGCGGTGGCCTCCCGGTGCCGGAGGCCACACACCGAGGTGCGGTGACTCCACCGCGCGCAGCGCGGTGCGAAACCCACCGATCGTTTTACTTTTCGACCCTTGTCCCCGCGCCCGTAATCCGTTGCAGACCGAGGACGGCCAAGCGGGCCAGATGGCAGACGCGCGCGCGTGATGGAGCAGATGATGGAGCACCTTAGGGTGGGGAGTGAGGGTGTATGACATGCATGTAATGGATAAATACGCGCATGTTATTGCGTTATATTATAAAGTTCATTTAAATTCAAACAATGCTATTATCTCTTCTTTTCGTATAGAAAATTATTTCTATATCAAGTAATGTGACAAATATTAAACATTTTTACGAGTTTCAAATTACAAAATTCACTAAACCCTTAACAGATCCATGCGACGCTAGAGGTAGATTGGCGAGGCGTGGGGAAGAAAAGGGCTCGCCGTCGGTCGTTTCACATGTATCGCCCCGTTGGGCGACTCTTCTTTATGTCGCCGAACGGGGGGCGATTCAACTGAATCGCTTAACGGGGAGGCGATTGCATTTAATCGTCCAACGGTTACCAGATTCTTTATAAGTCGCGTTTTGGTGGGGCGACAAGTGTAATTCGCCCAATGGTTTGGCGACTCGAGCCTATTTGTGTAAAAAATTTTGTCGCGGGTATATTTCTGTATTTTCGAATAAAAAATAGGTTATCCGTACAAAAATTTCCAAAAAGTCCCTTCATCCACCTACCCTAGTACATGTAAACATGCATGGTAGCTCATTGGTATAGCCATTTGCCAATCTACCGTATATTAAAATTGGGGGACTTCCTGGCCGGGGAGTGCCACATCATTTTTTTTGCGAGAAAGCCCCTGCGTTTTGCGAAATCGCGTAGAGGTCCTCCATTCTCACAAACAGGTCCCTGCTTCTCGCAAACAGGTCCCTGCCAAGTTTTTTTCCGGAAAGCACCCTCCACTTCACCGATAGCAATCTGTGGTTTCCAAAATTATGTATAGGTCCTTGTTTAGTTACGTACAGATCCTTGCAGGCCCTTGGTTTTTTGTGAAAAACCCCTTTGATTTTTCTGAAATTACGCATGCGTCCTTGATTTTTTTAAGAAACGTCTCACGAATTATCATCTCTTTTACTTCGGTCCACATGATGGCTAGCGCGGCATCATGCCGCGCTTACGTAGCTAGTATTCTTTTACCAAGAACATTCCCTGGTGACAAATCACAAAACTGCACCACTGCCACCATGTCCTAGTTGGATGTTCATTCTGGCTTTTAAGCCTAAGTTTTTAGTTTATTTTACATTATAGTAGTTTTTTATATTGTAGCTGCTAATAGTTTTTTCAACGTAACTAAATTTAAAAATTTTAAAAATTGAAAAAATATTATATCATCATAGACAACACAAAGGAATAAGAAAAAATGCAAAAAAAAAGCCCTCCAAGAAGCTAAAAAAACCAAAAAAGACGAAATGAAAAATCTAGAAGTCTAAACCTAGAAGCTCTAATAAGCTCCAAACCAAGAGTACGTGAAAGCCGACTCTGCCAAACCACTACTACTTCCATTATACCTCTTGAATTCTTCATCATATATATATGCAAACACCATTACACCAAGTCACCAACACATGCACACACACAACGAAGAAGAAGAGTTCCTTCATCTAAAAAAATAAAGAAGAGTTGAAGACCAAACAAATCAAGAAGAGGGTTGTTGTCGACGACTAGAGCGCACACAACAATGCCGTTCATCCAGAAGCCGTCCTACTACACCATATCCCTCATCATCCTCTTCCCACTCACACTCCTTTGTCTCACCTTCTTCGTCCCTTTCCCTGCCTACCTCCGCAACCCGGTGGCCACCGGCGGCGGTGGCGACTGCCTTGGCGCAGCCAACGTAGACCGTGTTGCACCGGCGTTGGCGGACGACGAAGGTGGCCGACCAGAGCTTAGTGTCCTCATCAGTGTGCACACCATGCCCACCAAGCACTCTCGGCGATGTTGGCCTAGTTGATGTTTACGACCACATTGAAGCTTCGATCTTAGTAGTTGTAGCTTGTTTACGATCACGTTGTGGTTTATGACCACTCCTTGCTGCTGTGCACATACTCGTAACCGAGTAATGACCACTCCAGCTTGCGACTATGTCTTCCTGACCGGCTCGTACTCGTAGCCTTGTTACGACTAGCGCGTCCTCGTAACGACCATGCTTTCTCTACTGCGTACGTGCTCATAGCTTTTCTTTGATAATATTTATAACCACGCTCCCGTTGCGCTTTGCATGTACTCATAACTGAGTTACGAGTATCATAGACCAACTTCTTCTCCAAGGCCATTATGTGCATACCCTGACAACATAGCAACCCATGAGACATCGTAAATGGCAGAAAGCTCCTCAAACACCCACCTCGCCCGCCGCATAAGCCCATTCTTCGCGCACAAAACGATCAGCAGGTTGCCAATGATTCGGTCGCCCCCCGAACCCACACGTGATCGCCTTCACGTGGATCTCCAAGATGACCAACCAGTGCATGCTGCTCCCCCTACATGCGCACAGGGTGCACGCGAAGTCGACGAGGCCAAGGCCCCTGTGCTATCTTGCCTTGGCCGCGAAGAGAGACAGGAGCTTCTCCAGCTCGTCCAGCGTGAGGAACCTAGCGAGCAACCTATTGAGCGCAACCACTTCCCGGTGCGTCATTCCGTCGAACAACTTGGGTGCGATGCGATGGAGGACATCGTCCACAACTTTCCTTAGGAAGTTGGTGCTCTTACGTGCGCGACAGGAGTAAAAGTGGTGCACATGAGAATGGACTCTACAACCGTCTAATTGTTCCAGAAGTAATCTGACGTCTATCTGTAGCACCTGTTTGAAACAGGGGAATCTCTTAGGGCCTGTTTGGTAGGCCACAAGCCGGCCGGCTTTTCGCAGCCGCTACAGTACCTAACTTTTAAACGGAGTATTTTCTCAAGATGGAGTCTACAAGTTAAACGTAGTACACGTTAAAAGCCCAACATCTGTACCAGCCAAAATCGCAAGTGAGTATCAATCTCTCCGTAATCTGTACCGTAAACAGCCAAAATTCAAAAATTTCAGCCAAAAGTCATAAGCCGCAGCCAAAACAAACAGGCCCTTAGATTCAAAATTCTAGTGAAATTTCTATGTTTCAAGTGGACTAGCCTGCTCCATCACATGAAAATTATACATATTTGTCAAGGATCACCTCTCAAATTAATGAGTTGTGGGTGGCGATGGATGCAGGCCAAGAGCTACGGCGGCACAAGGATTTGAAGGCATGATGGTGAAGTGTGGAGGCCAAGAGCTACGGCGGCACAGCGGGGGACCACATACAGGATGTTCATGAATTTTAAGATCTGTGATTAGTTAACATATGCATGGTTGCATTTGTGTAGCCATGCAAGTTATAATTTGATCTTATCGCTACAATGCATAGATGTATGCAATAGTGCAATCATGCCAACTTCGTAGATCTCATCGTCCTAAATTTTTGGCCGGTTAAAAAAATTTTAGGAGCCACCAATAGATCAGGAAATTTATCACTAATCTATCATATGCTTTTAATATATTCAATGTATATATACAATAAAAATGTACTGTACAAGGTGCGATCTCATGGATAGCGTCGTGACCTTGTGGGTGGGTGGGTGGCAAAGCAGGCCACGAGGCGACGGCATGCTAGCGTGCACCGAGGGACCAGTTCAGGCACACATCAGCCTACCAATCTAGGGCTCTATGTACGCCAAGGCATGGGTGAGGCAACTAGCAGAGTGTGGTCAAGAGAATGAGTAGCGTTGGTAAGAGCATGAGCAGCGGAGGAGCGACGCCAGTTGGGGCGAAGTTCAGCCGAGTGCTGCAGCAGGCTAGGTCTGACGATGATGATCGGACTTATTAACATAGTATGTTTTTTTAGCAAAGCACCAACATTGAACTAGTTTAGGAAATAAAGTGCACGCTGGATGGGGAAAAAAATTGAACTGCACGCTAGAGTACAGGACACGTTGGATAAAATAGTGCGCCGTGCTACAGCCGTGGCCCGTGGGACAGAGATTCGGTCCACCTAAAGATGGCAATGGGTCTATACCCATTGGGTTTCACCACCCCAAACCCACCTCCATTAAGCAATAACATCCCCGCTGGAGGACCCAATAACACAGGCGGGTACAACATTTCCCCCAAACCCATACCCGCCCGGGTGAAATAAACCCGGCGGGTGACCCATACCCGAGACATGATATACAAGATTAAGGATCAAATCACCGACTGTCGTCGTTCATTGAGCCGGAGAGTGCCGCCATGGGCGTCGGCGGCTTGGTAGATGGGTGACGGCAGCGGCTTGGCAGAGCGCGCGCGCGCTTGGCGAGGTGGCGAGGATGGCTTGGAGGGCGGCGGCGTCGAACGGCGAGGGGGGCAGTGGCGCCGAACGGCTTGTAGGGCCGCGGCGGCGGCTTGGAGGGCGCCCGAAGCCCCGAACGGCTTGGAGGCTGTGAAATGGGGAATTGGGGTCTGGCGGCCATCTGGGGAATAGGGTTAGGGTTTTAGTTTACATCTATTGGGCTGGGCCAAATATAATTATTTGTTGTGTGGACTGAGTTACAAATAGATGGCCCATAAATACTCGGGTATCCATTGGGTAATGGGTATGGGTAGTGTCAAACCATACCCACACCCGCGTACCCATTGGGTCCTATTTTTCTCCATTAGTAGACCTATGGGTAGACATTTTAACCCATATATGTACCCTAATAGGGTAATTACCCATCAGGTTTCGGGTTATGGGTACCCATTGCCATCTTTAGGTCCACCTGCAGGCTGCAGCTCGCAGCCTTCGAAGTTCAAACGACGCCGAGGGCCGAGCCTAGCTGGGTTGGCTTCGTGCGAGGCTGTGCGGTCAGCCCGTCCGGTTTCTTTACTCGGATCGCAAGAAAGCCGTGTACCTTTGCAAAATTTCCAAACATGTGTTTAGTGGGGTGTAAGTAGCGTGTGGTTGCGTCTTGCCTTATTGCAAAAAAAAAAAAAAAAAGTACAAACGATGCTTTGCACAATGAATGTTGCAGTGCATCATGCTGCAGCTGCCAAGAGGCAATAGCAAAATTTCTAGGTGAGCTGAACTGCATTTCT
The DNA here is from genome assembly GCA_036346575.1 of Dendrocalamus sinicus. Classification (NCBI taxonomy): domain Eukaryota; kingdom Viridiplantae; phylum Streptophyta; class Magnoliopsida; order Poales; family Poaceae; genus Dendrocalamus; species Dendrocalamus sinicus. Next base: position 4,242,947 of record CM070656.1, on the reverse strand, counting down.
CCGTCCACTGATCATAGCCCACCGGATGAACAAACACACGACGACCACCACCATGAGTGGATCAACTTACAAGACATATCAACATTAGCACGTGTTAGATGTACACATGATGATTTTGCGAAGTCAATCCAGGTTAGGACCTCACCATTCCTTGTGTCCACCATGGCATTTCAAATCTTTACTACAGGGAACGCTTTCTCACGCCATCAGTAGCTAGTTGATGAGCAACAGGTTCCAAAATGTAGCAGGCCATCACCACCATTCAGTTTTGCTACTCTGCTCCAGACATGTACACTTGTACCGGGTCTTGCTGCAGTGTTCACAATGATCATCCGAGAAGGGATAGGCGCCAACAGATGTTTGACAGGTCTATCTCCAGCATGGGCTGCATCACTGGCAATAACCAACACAGCAGTGCAAGTAATAACAGATTGCAGTGAGCCGTTCCGCCATTGTCATATGGTGAATGCAGCAAGGCGAACAGAACTGATAGCTACTGCAAAGAAATGAAAGGCTAGAAAGGCCTTTAACTTGGGGCAGGGATTGTTCTTGTTCTTGAATCACTGGACTTGCGTTCAGCTCCTGCCTGTCCCTGCTGCGTTTTAGACCTTCTGGTTTTGGACCGGCTTGTTTCGCTTGTGCAAGAAGAGGACAACCGTTGGTTTGTTCTAGATCCCGTACACTTCGCATGTTCCAGATTCAACTTTGCTCTTGCTGACCTGGCATTAGAAGACCTCTGCGATTTCTGCGCTGAACTTGCACCCTGTTTACCCTGTACTAATCCTTGTTGGATCTGCCTCTGGTCATTACTGCCATGGAACTCCCCACAAACAACTGATGTTGAAATGCCCTGCACAATGAAATATCTATAGGTATAAGCAGACTTAAAGAAAGAAGAAAGAAGAAAGAAAAGGAAACACGCAGAGAAGACAGGTTCAAACATATTGAGATCATTCAGGAAACAAATTGTGATTTCATCACCAATCATTGATCATTTTAACATTACAAGGAACATGTAAGCAACACAATGTGATGCTTCTCTTGTTAATTCGGATCAATCCAAGAAATGAAAAGTCAATTATATAAGATAAGCTTCCTGAAATATAAGCAACACAATGCAATAAACTATATTCAACTTTTAATGATGCCATGGTAGGATAGGGCAAAAATCACAGTACAGTGGTACACCATAATCATGAACATTACAATGCTACCAGACATGTGCCAAAAATTACCTTATTTTGAGTCAAAGAGGGTTCCACTTCCACACCCTGAACTTGCTCCTCTTCAGAATCATCCATTTCCTCGCATTCAAACTCAACATGTTGGCTATCGTCCTCGGAATCACTTAATTCTTCTTGTTCCATTACAATGCCTTGCATTGATTCTTCATTGGGCTCTTCAATGCAATGATGAGAACTATCATTTCCAACCTCTAGCTCTGAAATACTAGCCCTGTCCTTCCTAGACCCTTCTGCCTGAATGCTTGATTTACTATAAGTACCTCTAAAGTCCTTTGCATTCCTGAAGGCCATTGAAGAACATAAATGAATGTCCAAGTCAATATTGTTCTCCCTCTCACAAGGGCTTGTGGATGCTTGCCTAGCTGTTGACTGGTCATCTACCGGGGGCTCCCTCATGTTACACTCAGATTGATTAACAAACTGATGGCAGTCAGCTTCTGGTACTTCAACATTCATCTCAACTTCAGTTCTTTGCAGTAGAGGACGAAAGTCGATAGTATTAGCATTTACAGGAGTTCCTTTTTTGATGGAATTTGTAGTCAGGTTTTTACTTTTCTCAACTTGAACTCCCTCAAAGGGGCAAAGGTCAGATTTTCTTGAATGACTAATGCGATTTTGAACCGAATGACTATATGATGAAAGCACTTCTCGAGGATACTGAAATAGCAAAGGATGCATCTGAAAATCTTGCCAAGCACCATCTTCCGTCGTATCTCCATTAAACATCCCATTCTGTTGTAATCTAACACTAGTGCTATGATCGGGGAACAGATTTAGCTGTCTATACACACTTTCAGTAAAGGCTGGAGGCGGTACAGGAAACAGATCCTTTGACACATTATCTGAGCTGCCATCAAAATGTGTTGCATTCTGATGAAATGCCACCTGAGATATCACATGGACGGAAGGAGGAAGGTTTACAGGAGGCAAATCTGGGGCCAATTTGACCACACGGCTACCTTTCTCTTTGCACAACTGTGACGCTTGCAGTTGGTCCAAGGAGCCACATGACACCCCATCAGAAGTGCAACAGCTAAAAGGTATATATGAGGCGGTCACGTCAAGTTTTGTACCATTTCCTTTCTGTTCAACGCAGCCACCTGCAACACCACATCTGTCATTGAGGGTGGTGCCTGACTGCATCATGATGCTTTTCCCAGCATTCCTTGATAATGACAGCTGACAAGGCATCATGTTCGTGCTCCTATTCTCTGTGTCCGCCAAAAATGCTTCATTGACATATGAATCATCATCATTTTCAACACACTCAGAAGCATTGTCATCAGCCTGTCATGAAAACATCAAAAATTATGCTCAGTTACATCATTGTACATGGATAATAAAAATATCCTAGGGATATCTTGCGAGTTAAAAAACACACACTAACCTCCTGCCCATGAACTACTTGTGAATCAGGCATTGAAGCTCTCAATTTTCTCCTCTTTGCTTCATATAACCGTCTCTTTTCTTTTGCAGCTTCACTTTTCCTGTAGGATCTCTGGATTCCAGTGGCAACTCTCCATTGACGTTGGAGCAGTGAAGGATCTCTATGTGGCAGGACAAATCTCCAAACTGATGTCCAATCATTTTTGAATATCTTGAGCCCCTGACATCAACAGTAGGTAAGAAAAAAGTCAAACAAATGCCAATTAAACAAGGAAACAAAAGATAGCCTGTAGTCACAAATATAATCACCTCCTGGATATGCTGTATTTCCTCAATTGTCAAAGGAGAGGCCTTCATACGGCGCACGTCCTGCATTAATTCAGACAAGAATATGCTTAGTTCAGGAGACTAGTATGTTGATGAAGACTTCTATTCCAAAAGATGGCCGTCAACTGTCAAAGAGCTCAACATCTACTTCCTAATGAGGTTGATAATAACAGCCACTGCATCACCGAGTATCCTGTCATCCCAGTAACGAAACAGTATTGGTATTTGGTACAAGGGAATATGCTGACATACTCTTTTACAGCACAAAGGAGTGCTCTTTGAAACTTTCAGTACCCAGAGGTGGAATCATAGAGCGGCCCACCCAAGTAAGCATAGTAAAATTTGTCATGGTGCACTACCCTTTTCAAAGAAAACTGGGCAAAAAATCATATCCCCAGTTTGCTTCCGAGTATGATACAAAATAAATGTAATATAGTCCATAATATAAAGCCTTTATAACTTTGTCAAGAAATTTAAATAAAAGCCTACTAAACTGTTGTGCTGTTGATGTATAAGCAAAATTGTATAGACAATGCAGAAAAAGAAAAAGATCAAAATTATCGGCAATTCAGATAGTGCCAATACTGCTGCAGGAACTTCACTACCTAAATTTTTTATAGAAATAGGATTAGAAAAAGATCTCTGCTCAGTGTTAACAGATCACTTTCAAAAACCAGATGATGGCATGAACTGTTGCACCATACAATGCAAATCAGTAATAACCTTGAGCACATTCTCTAACCCTAAAGGCTTATAAAAATTAATTCAGCATCTTATCTACCAGTACATGGAAAGGTGAACACTTATTACCTTAATCGGATTATCAGAAGCTTTGGAGGAGCTGCGGTTCTTTTGTCTCACAAATATCTACACTAAAAAAAGTTATGTTACTGAAGAGCATACAACAAACCACAGCAAGAAACCTCAAAGATTTTGAGAAACTGAAAACTTAGTCAAGAGACTAAACTAAGCACTGGACATAATCGGAATTTGCCCAAATGGTCTGGGGTTGGGATGTTAAGCAGAGATTAGGGGATCAAGGATTTGATCCAAGCTTACTTGCTTGTGTAACAAAAAAAAAGCACAACAAATTGACAACCAGTGGCCGAAATTGAACAACTATGGGTTCAGAATCTTTTTTTAAAAAATAAAGCAACCTGTTGTATCAATTATTAAGAATAGATATCAAATTTTAGGCCACCAGCAGTGCCAGCAGGGTGAAAAATCTGACTGCCATGTCAATACAATCAAAACAACACTCTTTCTCATACCAATTCTTTAAAAGGTATTCCATTTTCTTCATATTTTCAGATAATCAAATGAAGTCTTTTGTTAGGAGTAATGCAAACACCGTCTACACCAAACAAATGATGAAAATACTAACTAAGTTGGTGTGTCTAACAAATCATAGAGAAGGGTGGATTCCTAGGAAATAGGAAAAACACTTTTGAGGCTTGAAGTAAATTTTGCAACAAGAAAGCTAAGCAATAATAATACCTGATGCTTCGATTTACAAGGAAGAAAGCGCTTTTGTATCGCTCCCCAGTCATTATTATATTCCAGAAGTCCTAGAGCTAATAATCTGCAGGCCAAACATAAGCTAAGATTAAAATAACTGTGAAAACAAATGATAGCACATGTGTTGAAGCAGGGATGTTATAAATCATGCACTTGAAAAGGGACAACCAGACAATACATGTTGTCTTATTAAGCAAGTGGAATACAAACATAGCAAACTTAATATGATTAAGCACCCAAAAGGAGGACATGTTAAGAAAATAATATACCGATGAAACGGATGGCCACAATACAACATCTTTGTAAGTCACACGCAAATTGCATAAACTAACAGTGCAGACTTGAATAAAGACTACAAAACCTCTACACATCATTCCTTCATTTCTTACATTTTTAAGACCACATGGCAAGGAAGTGTTATTGAAATCCATGGATAGATTAAACCTAATAAAAATAAAAACTATGGTGTAAGAATTTTTTTTGGAGAAAGATGTAAAGCGTACCCGTCCTCTGCATCAGTAAAAAGCACTCGATTGGCCATAGCTGCAGAAGGTGGCTTATGAGGAAATAGCGAAAAAACGAAAAGTGGAAAGAATCTCTGTGCTAATCTTGCAATGTCAAATGGAACAAGAGCAACCGACTCCTTTTTAGTACTATCAACAAGGGTAGCAGCTAATGATTTCTTGTGCTGTAACTGCCCAGATGAAACTGGTGACGCTGTGGACACACTATTTGATCTGCCTTGAGAAACATTGTTAGCATCTTTGCAAGTGCTAAGTACCGGCGAAGGAAAAAGAGGTTCGTTCCTAGAGCGGTTTTTGTCAGCAGTGCCATCCACATGGCTTCTTCTATACTTCATGACAGCTGTCAATTCAGTACAAAAACAATGTTTAAGCAATGACGAACAAAATGAAGTGCAGTGTATGCAAATTAGATCATGTAGCTATCTTGCGGAACTTACCAGCTGCAACATCACTTAAATAACCAAGGGCCAAATGAAGTGGTGAGACATCAAGGATGGACATAACAGGACCATTAATTAATGGCACCCATTGGCATTCTGAGTTCTCAGAAGAAGCAAAACTAAACGATGAGCGGAGATGCTGTGATTCAAAACAGAATTGTTGATGAAGAGTATTTCTCCTAGCCAATGCTTGATCACGACAGTCAACCAACTCAACTATCATCTTTTTAACATCAGTAGCCACATTCTGTTTAGATGGGTCTAGAACACATAGAGAGAAGGTTTGGATCAGCAGCTGAACATGCTCATATATCAATATATGCAATTGACCAAGTTGCTGATCAGTAAATCCATTCAAGAAAGCAGCACCGGTTACTGATATCAATGATGAAGGGTCACGGGCATTCTGGGAAGGATATTGCCATTCATAAGCATGCCCAGGAGCCAGCAGTGCAGGTGAAATATATGGTAGAATCGGTCGTAAAGTAGACTTAGTCGATTCATGACGACAATTGCCTGCTCTAGACAACTCGGTGAATGGTTTCTTCTGCCTAGTCTGGGGCCTAAGACCATCTTTCTCATTCCTACCATTTGTGTCTTCATTGTTCTCGGCATTCTCATCACCATCACTTTCTAGGGCCTCCTCAATCTCGAGATCAAAGTCTGCATCGTTCTCATCTTCATCCTGGTTCTCATCCCCCTGCCAAGCCTGTGTGTCATTGCATCCACCAGATAGGACAGCTGCAAGAAACTTGTGGTATTCCTCTTCCTCATCAACATTCTGCAGGTCACCATCATCGTCTGATTCCTGGAGAAAGGTCTCCAATTCCTCGAGTGAGTAATTTGCTAGAGAGTATCTTGCTCGCGTCCGCCTGCAGATTGAATCTTCCTCACTACCTTCAAGCAACAGATGATGAGAATTCTGCACTGTCGGGGAGCAAGCAGCTTCGCTTGGTAAGACTTCCTTTTCCAATCCATTCAAGCGACCTTCTCCATTCTCACAATAAGCCTGTGTTGAAGTGTTTTCTGGAACATTTTCTTTGCAGGCATATTTTGATGACAATATATTTTGTGGATGTGCATAGCCACTTATGTTTTCATTACCAAGACTACTGTGAAGGTACACTTCACTGCTTGGTTGATTATCAAAACTAGTTTCCTCGCATTCGGCCTCTGAGGTAAGGCTTGACGAGGTCTCAGATGGAGATACTTCCCTAATGAAAGGGTTGAAATCCATGTCATCATCCTCCACATCATCATCGACTTCCATATTCAATGATGCAAGGGCAGTTTAGCCAAACGGTATAATTGCCTACACTCTGCCATCCATTAGGTGAAAATAAACATGTTAACAATCTTAAAAACAATGTGCTTGCATTTTGCAAGAAACATCGGCCAAACAGTATAATTGCCTACACTCTGCCATCCATTAGGTGAAAATAAATGTGTTAACAATCTTAAAAATAATGTGTTTGCAAGAAACATCGACAAGAGATACAATGACGAAACCATAGCATGACGAAAAGATATGAACAAGCAACTAGGTAACATGGTATTGCTCAAAACTAGGGCTAAAATTTAATACTAATACATATAACCAGTGTTTTAAATAGCGCGTAGCTAAGGGATAGTGGAAGTGGTTTTAGCTTTTTAAAGCAGATAGCTTATAGCAGGTGAATTCAACACAATCATCTATATTTGGAAAAATATTGTTACATAATTATTTAATCCTTAGACAACATATACATAAGATATATAGCAGAGATAAGGATACTGCAGTGGATCTATGGTCACACAAGGCGGGATCGAATCCGTAATGATGATATACGTGATATGGTGGGGATAACATCAATTGAAGAGAAGTTTGTCCAATATCACTTGAGATGGTTTGGAAATCTCCAACGGATGCCTCCTGAGACATCAGTACGTAGTGGAATTTAAAGACGTATAAAAACACAAGAAGAGGCAGAGGTCGTTCAAGACTGACATTGGAAGAAACAGTTAAAAGAGACTTAAGGGTTTAGAATGCATCTAAAGAATTAACTTTGAATAGGAGCACATGAAAATTAGCAATCTATGTACTAGAACTATGACATAAGAAAAAGGTTTAGAGACGGTGTTTTAGACTCTCTGCTCAGATAGCAGCATTCAGACTTAAGGTTTTTGCCTTGCAGATTTTATTACAAGCTCTCGTTTCTTCAACCTTGAGGATATTTTATTCCTAGTTTATCCTAACTTGTTTGGGACAAAAAGTTTTGTTGTTGTTGTTTTAATTATTTAATCTTTAATTGAAACATCAAAAATATAAATTCCATCATGATTACATTATAGATACAATACAATGTTAGAATATAAAAACCAATAGAATCATTTCATTGATGAAGGATGAAGATGATGACCAAAACCTTCTTCATTAATCCGTTTTTGTCCATAATAAACCATGTCTTCCAAGTCTTTGGAGAATTGAGTCAAAATGGAAGGTGGCTAGAAGCCTAGAATGTGCAAATAATGTAATACATTCCTCATACAGAAAGCTGAGACATATTAGTACTGCAGAGTCACTATATGGTATATGCTATGGCTGCATGGCACAAGTACACCACAGCTGTATGGAAGCATGAAGCAATCAGTACCTAGCGACACCAACCCCTTGCCCACGGTAGCAGCCAATGTAAAACAGCACAATCAGAGCATTGTCCTGGAACATAGGGTGGAATTTATTGCCAATACACTTAAATGAAATTTGCATCTAAACGATTGAGGTAGCCTTTTCGAACTGAAAGAAAAATAGAAATTTGCATCTAAACGATTCAGGTAATGGATTTTTGAAACAAAAGAAATATATAATAGAGTACAAACAGCCCAGTTTATCTCCAGGGTTTAAAAATGCAGGAATACCTGAAATGAGCATTTTTCTTTTTTGAGACGATGAAAAAGAGCAGCTTGAACGAGGCACCATAAAAACATAGAAAATTTTGAAAATTATGTAATGTTGTTCCTTATTGGTCAACATGACAGTAACTTTTAGTGGCAGATCCAGAAATGGACTACGCCCGGTGCTATTTTCTAATTGACTAAAAGAATCGCTAAATTGCATTAAAATGAAGTCATAGTGCAAGTCCATAACACCTGATAATTAGTTGACATGGACCCCTAGCCGCCTAGCCAAAAACTCTCCTTGTATCATCCATAATATCCAAACAGAAATGATTAATTGGCTTCCAAAGCCTTGGATCAGCAACAATATCATCAATACTAAGCTCAATACGTGGTTTTTTTTTCTGTTCATTACAGGTAACTCGAGGAGACATTCATGTATATGGCCAAAGCAGTGCTAGTTTCTAAACACCAAGAACACCACATATCACAGCACAAAGCAATTACTGAACGAGAAATATGAAAACTGCATCGTACTCTAATCACGCTCGGCAACAACTTAACAGAAGAGAGACCAAACCGATTGCCCACTAGCAGCAGTCTAGTCTGCCGCACGTCGCCATGAGGGTTGTACAGGCACCGGATTGAGGTGTGCAGAGCGACGACGGGAGGGGTCGGCGGCGGCGGCGAGAGGTTACGGCGGCGGCGGGAGGGAGCGCCAGCTGCCGGTGGGAGGCTGCGTCCAGGTCGGCCGTCGCCCTATTGGGTGCGTGTCTAGGGTTGGAAACTTGGAATTGGGGTGCCTGTAGGGAGACGTGACCAATGGCCTTGATGGGCTGGACGTGGGAGGCGCCGGAGTCTTAAGAACGGCGATCTCAGAACAAAAAGCCCTAGTTACGACTCATTACCAAGTGCATTCGAGCCATAGTAACACACTACCACCCAAATATGCAAACTTCCTCGCGAAGGAGAAACAAAATCGCAAACTTCCTCGTAAAGGAGAAACAAAATCGCAAACTTTCCGGTCAAAAAACCAAATTTGGCAAGTAATCTAACCACGCCTTCGATAATCGCCGAAATATCGGTATATAAGCAGGGTAAAAAGGTGAAATTAGGGCTTACGAGTTAAACCCGACGATCCCCACTCGGGCGGCGAGAAGCACACCAGACTGGGCACCGAAGGAGCCCGTTCAGGAGCTCCGGTCTTCCAAGAGCTCGGCGCCGGTGGCCTCAAGAAGCAGCGCGCCCACGGCGACGGTGGGGGCAGCGCGGCGATGCCGCGAGGTGGTCGGTGACGGCGACAAACTGTCGAAGAGAGGAGAAGGAGACCAGTAGAGGGAGAATAAAATTCTCTCGGGGCTACCTTCCAAGGTCCCATACCTATCTGAGATTCTACCACTTACGAAAAAATTGATCATTTGTCACTATAAATAGTAGGTTTCGCAAAATTATCATTTTTAAAATTGACTTCGCAAAAATACCATACAGTACATTTACCTCTTGATTACCATGCCATTTGAATCATTTAACTCATTTAATATTTTTTTCTAATTTCAGGGGCTGTAAAATACCTTTCTACCCTTGCTAAGTTTCTCGTATATTATTAGTACCTGTTGGGAAGACTATCGGAGATGGATAACGAACAGCAAGACATAAATAAATCGGAAGAGTATAGAATGTTCTGGAAAAACAGTTGCCGTTCGGAGTCGGCAAAGGGTAGAAATTTCAAAGCAGAACTGATGCATATTTAATCTTTTAGTTACAGACCTTATAAATCTTAATAACTGAAAATAAATCAAACGACAAAAGCTTGTTCACATGAAAGTGTTTTCAGGACATAGAAGAGGTTGTTTAAGGAAGCCAGATTGTTCACAAAAGTAAATGGGTTGCCTATAGCCAGATTGTTCCCCATGCAGTGCAAAACTTAGCAAGGGTAGAAAGGTCTTTTTCAGCCCCTAAAATTAGAAGAAAAAATATTGAATGGGTTAAATGGCTCAAATGGCATGGTAATCAAGAGGTAAATGTACTGTATGGTATTTTTGCGAAGCCAATTTTGAAAGTGGCAATTTTGCGAAGCCCACTCTTCAAAGTGGCAAATGATCAATTTTCTCACCACTTACGCACCACTAATCTTACAGCACAGCAAATTCGTCTCTGCCACTTAGACCTGTTTAAATAGGTTAGACCAATCGTATCGGTACGGTAAGACACAAACAATAAACAAACTGTGAACTGAATATGTCGTGCTTAGATTAACATCTCGGTATTATAAGTGGATCGAACAGATACAAACAATAATTCTTCTATAATAGTGCAGTAAAATTGCTTGTGATTGACAGTAAAATTACTTGTGTTATAATTACTACACTCTTTTGAGAGCGGACTTCTGAGCATGGACAGGTGACCTGGCAGTAAAATTAATTATGACTGACAGTAAAATTACATGTGACTGATAGTAAAAATACATATAACTCAACGATTGGTAATAAATTACCTGTGACTAGCAGTAAAACTATTTGTGATTGACAGTAAAATCAACGGGACATCGATGGCCTCTTTGACTAAGAGTGCTTGAGCCAACTCCGGCACAACCTAACCTCTCTCAGTGTCGTGCTTGGGTCGGAGGGTAGGCACATGGACCGATATGGCACAGTGCGATAATTTATTCGAGTCAGTCATGCTAATCCTAATCAGATCATATCTTATCCGAACCTATACCATGTCATGTCAGACGACTCATTTGACCAAGTCTGCTTCCGCTCCTCTCCTCCCTTCGGTCCTCACATTTCCCATCGCCTCCTGCACTACGCAGCAATAGTCGCACGCAGCCACCGTCAACGCCCAACGCGCCCCCATCCAATGCCCCGTCGCCGACACCCAATCCATGTCCACCACGCCACCACCGGCATCACCAGTCCTGACCACGTAGCCTCTATCGACGCCAGCACAGCCTCCGCCTACTCCCACCACGTCGCCCATGTCGCACCTAACATGGCCTCTGCCTGCTTCCACCATCCATCCTGTGGCCACGCGGCGGTAGTAGGAGTGGAGGAGCTCAAGGTGGCCACGAGGAGGCGATGCATTTAATGCAATTAGGCTTTGTAAGTTGCCAAACCGGCCGACTTAGGCCCACATGACAGACGAAAGCTAAAAGCCCACTATCCAGATCGGCCCATTTACACTCGCGACCTTAGACCCTAGCCTTCTCCAGCGCACCTTGCGACACACCGCAGCCGTCCATCGATCAAATCGATCAATCTGAACCGTCCTCTTATCTGCCCTTTGCTACATATAAGCCGCCACCATCGCTCGCAGTCATACGAAGCCCGGCCCAACCTGTGAGCTATCGTCTCCGGCGGCGGAAGCAAGCAAGTAAGCGGCGAGGCGGCGGCCATGGTGAAGGGACGCACGGGGTAGCGGGTCAGGCTCTATGTCCGGGGCACCATCCTCGGATACAAGAGGTGAGCGTCCGCTGCTTTGGAGCTGGATATGGTCATTCTTGGTGCGGTTTTGGTGATGCGCTAATGGGGGTGGGCAATCTTGGGGTGGTTGCAGTTCCAGTCGAACCAGTACGAGAACACGTCGCTGGTGCAGATCGAGGGGGTCAACACCAAGGAGGAGGTGGCGTGGTCTACGGGAAGCGCATGGCGTACATCTACAAGGCCATGACCAAGAGCAGCGGCACCAACCACCGCTGCATTTGGGGTAAGGTTACTCGCCCGCACGGCAACTCTGGCGTCGTCCGCGCCAAGTTCAAGTCCAACCTCCCGCCGGCCTCCATGGTGAGTGGCCCACCCCTTTTTCCTCCTCGTTTTCATGTGTGATGTGCTGCTTGTTGATGTTTTGTGCTGGTGCTGGTGTTTTGTGTTGGGTGCAGGGGCGCAAGGTCAGGGTGTTCATGTACCTGAGCAGCATCTAAGGTTACCATACACCCAATGGCTGCTATTTATTTAATCGTTCAATGGAGAATGCCCTTACGCGATGATATTTATGGTTTTGTTCTAGCTTATATTCAACCATTTTCTGCTACGCCTTTTTAGATTGAATAGGTCGAATGTGTGATAGAACATTTGGATTCGGTGCATGATTTGCTTGTTTACTGGCAGCATATGATTTTATATGGTTTTGGTGCGATGGAGTGGATATGGTGTTGCACGATTTGACCATCTAGGATGGTAGTCTGCTCTGCGTCATTCTATGCTGATAATGGTGCAGATTGATTGATCATTTAATATATTTATTCTGTTATCTTAGAATTTCATCACCAAGAAGGCAGCACATTGAAAATTATGATCAGTCTGGAAACCCATTAAAACATGGTTAGAAAAACCACTATATAATTGTGGCCAACTAGTGAGTTATATAGTTATGACTTAACAATCATTGTAACTTGCTTTTATATGGGGCTTCTATGGTCATTTGATCAATGGACTTTGTTTACTTTAGAGGTCAATTATGTCCTTCACAACTAGTCGGACAACGACGCCGCCGTCTTGCTGGGGCTCAGGCTCTCGAACTACCCGGGCGATGGAAAGGTGCTACTGGACGCAGAGTTGTTGGAGTGGCCGCCGGTGTTCGACCTGGGCGCGTATTGGAGCGGCCTGAGTTGTACTTCTTGTTAGTTCGAATTTTTTACTTACCATGCCTAATTTCGTTAATCACTTACAAAGTGGCACCTAACATCTCAAAGGGATGGAAAGCTATTTGAAGCTCCCACCAGATGAAGCTACAGTTGAATCAAGTAGTTGGCCTATTGCTCTATGCGGCCTAGGCTGGTGGTGGTGGACTGGGTTGAGTAGGATTGTTGATGGTCTGCACTAGTAGTTGAATAAGTTGATTCTAGTTAGTCGTCCTCTAAGTCCAGTCAGGTTCACCAGTAGGTGGTAGGGGAGAGATAGGGAATGACTGACTTCCTTGAGTTTCAGTGTTGTTGTTGTTGGTGTTGTTGTTGCCATTGCTGTTATTCCTTATGTTTACCATCTACTTTATGCTTCCAAGGATTAGGAAAGAAGAGAAGACTTAAGACAAAGGGAAAACAGGGATCATATTGCACAATCCAACACAAAACACCAACTTAGCAAAATCTTTATTAAGCAAATAATAACAATCATGACTGCCGACAAAAGAGAAAACTGACAGCTCGTAACATCATCTACTAGCTAGCTTAAATTTAACCTAAAGGGGTAAGGGTTATCTTGGTGTGATCCTTCATAGCTCTTGAGATACAAAGTTTGATCCTTCAAGGCAAAGATTGGAAGTGGCGGCAAAGTTGATGAATCCCAACCTTTGTCCATATATAGCTATTTGAACAAGGGAAGAGATAGAAATAGGTTTTCCAATAATGATATAAAAATGAGGAAGGATTGAGAGATGAGAGTAAGCAAGGATTGAGAGGTAAAGGTAAGCAAACTTTATTAAATTACTGGTTATTTAAAATAAGTCATTACGATTCAACAATTCTATTACATCTACGGCCATGTCCTATAGTCATCATGGCTTTGATACCATCTCTATCAAACCCGAAAGCAACACCTTCGGATCCTCTGTGTAAATCACACTAGTCCAGGATCAGCTAGTGCAGACAATGGACAAAAAAAAGATAAATATCAACTATAATAACATTTATTTATCAATTAAATATAGGCTTGATGGCTAAAGTTTAAGGCAAAATTAAATATAAGTAGAGGAACAAAAAACCGAAGCAGAAGAAGCTCATCCAGTCTGCCCACAGGCAAATGACTGTAGGACGTGGTCTACTTGTTTTGGTCCTCACTGAAGTCAAAGTAGTCATCCTCGGAGCAACATAATTAAGCAAGGGTGAGCACAAAAATGTATTTCACAAGTTACACGAGAAATGCAATATTAATGCAAAGATAACAAGTGAACGTATAATAAGGTTATTTGAGTGTGAAGCCAAATTTGAATAATTGCAGTAGGTGAATGTAAATTGTTAAATTTAATACAATAAGTAAAAATAATACTTTAATCAGATTAATATCGTTAGTGCAGGTCTATCCCCCACACTAACCTAACCACGAGCATCCCACTCGGACCATCTTACCCTATAAGATCTTGTCATATTTCATTTTAACCAATTTTTGAAAAACAAAATCTAATTCATAAAAATATTCACTCGGCTTGCCCATGACCGTAGGCATGACTATCCAGAATAGTTCTTACACTCTATAAAGGTGGTACAACTGTACCCATAAGAGATAATCAACTTAAAATGTCGGCCATGACATGCTACCTTTAGTGTGCGACTAAGTGATTGTCACAAGGCCTTTACAATACAAAACTGTCAAACTGGTCACGCCTTGCTAAGGTTTCACCATAATATAGAATCCACTAAGTTGGGGCCCTTCTTATAGTAAATTTTTTGCTTTTTAGCCCAAAATTTGAAAGTTTTTTACATATGGACCCCTGGAGAAAAGATTTGCAAAAATAGACCCATCTCTCGGCGCCAAAGCATATGGCGCCCAGGGTACATGTCACGGCGCCATATGATTTAGCGCCGTGTATTGACACGTCGGAGCCACGGTGGCATAGAACGACGCCAAGGCACACGGCGCCGTGATATGCACATACGGCGCTGAAGGCAGTGGCGCCGTGTACTGACTTAGCCAGTCGAACGTGGTCGCCGTGCCTTGCTGCAAGACCATCTATGTCGGCTTTGGCGCCGAGATATGTATATACGGCGCTCGACTGTTTGGCGCCAAAAGAGGCGCCAAACAGTTGGGCGCCGTATATACACATCTCGCGCCAAAGGATATGGCGCCGTGTAAGCTACACGACAAAAAACAGCAAACTTTTTCAAAACATATGCACATACAGACATACACACATACATTCACACATGAAACATCGAAAACCTAAATAACAACATCGTTATCAATAAGTCTCAAAATACCACATAAATATACAAAAGTCTCAAAATATCACATAAGTCTGAAAATATGACATGTCTATAGAAAAGTCTCAAAACATCACTGCCGCTTGGCCTTCCCTTGCCCTTGGCTAGAGCATCACTCCTAGAGTATACGTGCTCGGGACGAGCCGAACGACGAGGCCGCCGCTGGCTCGAGTAGACGGTGCGTCGGGCATCTGCGACATCCCAATATCGTCGTGGGTAGATGCCTCCTCGTCCTCGTGCTCCTCGTCGACGTCGTCACCTGCTCCTCCTCGACGTCGTCACCGCTCGCGCCGTCGCCGCCGCCGTCATCGCCGACTAAAAGTCGGAGTGCGTGACGAGCTCCTCGTGGATCGTGCGTGCCGACGATGTGACGACGAGGCTGCAGCGCACCCGAGCGCCGAGGCGCGCGGTGGTGCGACGTCCGTCGCGCGGCAACCACACCGACCGCCGCCGATTGAGGCGACGTCGAAGTCTCTGCAAGTAATGATATGTCACAATTGTATACATGCTGAATGGATCTAACTTAACAAACTATCTTCGCACTGCAGGAGGTCCTCAGTGCGCGGCTCATTGCCCGTGTCACCAACCGGGTGGTGAGAGCCTCGTCGATGTCCCGCACCGAGGTTTGGAGAGAAGTCCCTAAAGAAATAAGGAAACATAAGTAAGTGCGAGATAAACGTATTGAACCAAAGTAAGTGTAAATATCATGCATTCCATACCACTCGATCAAGAATCGGAGTGGCCTCGACCACTGTGCCCTCCCTCGCACGCTTGTCGTACGCGGTGTCCTCGTCCTCGGACGAAGCGAGGTCCGCGTAGTCGACATCGGTCCACCGCCGCCTCGGCTGTAGCGGGTGGCGGTGTGGTACCGAGACAAGTAATCCGGAAGCCGGGCGTTCTTTGTGGGGTACTTGTCCGGCCATGATTGTCCTCCATCCTCCACCACCGGATGTAGTCTCGGTGGTAATGAGCGAAGTCCGTCACCTTCGTTGGCGGACCACGCCGAACTCTGTACATATAGCGATGTCAACAATAGTTGTTAGTACGAACTGCAAGTCAAAAATTGTTACTTACTTGTGCAAGTCAACAGAAGTCGACATCCCCTCTGGAGGAAAGAACTGCACGAGGCCGAACTGACGCGCAACTCTGTGGGGGAGGTGAATCTCCACGGCGTAGAAGCAGATCAGCGGACACCTCATCCTCCAAATATGGGAGTCCTTGCGGCACATGGTGCTGAGCGGTAGCGCTACAACCTGTGGCTCGGAGTAAGGCTCCCAGGACACCTTGTAAGCGAACACACGATTAGCCATGTACAAAAATCAAGAACTGTAGAAAAAAATAAATGCAGTACCAATTACTTACCATCGTGGGAGACAAGGTGTCCAGCTCGTTGCTGAAATCCACGTATGCCCGCTCGTGGTCGCGAACGGGCCGAGACGCTATCCACAGTGTACGCCAGCGTGGGGCCGAGGTCATCCACACCTGTGGACGCCAAGGCCGCGCCGCACACTCGAGGCGCCCAACAGAATGCGTGTCCACATCCACACCTACCAAGCGAACATAGAGGCAAACACACGATTAGCCATGTACGAAAACAAAGAACTGTAGGAAAAATAAATGCATTACCACACCTACAGGAGGAAGACGCAGCCACCGAGCGTCGGCGTGGCGCCTGCGTCTGCGAGCCTCGCAGAGCTGGCGGTAGAGGAACGCGAGGACCGCCGAGCCCGGCCTGAATCGCCCAGCGTCTCCCGATCCCGGAGGCGGTGGATGTACATCCACGGCGGCATCCCCGTGGCGTCGGGAACAACACTGCCCCGAACATGTGCACCCAGGCGCGGCAGTGGAAGGTCACCGTGGCGTCGTCCGCGGCATCAGGGCATTCACCAAAGGTAGTCCGCAATCATCTAAGGTGGACCCCCGAGACGCGGCCTCGCCTGGCATTATCTGGGACAGGAGGCAATGGCGTGCCCAGGAAGGCCTCCACACATGCCCTCCAGCCCTCAGACACCGTCGGGCCGACCACCGGTTGTCCCCTGATGGGAAGTCCAAGTATCATCGCCACGTCCTGCAGCGTGACGGTCATCTCCCCACAGGGTAGGTGGAACATGTGTGTCTCTGGCCTCCACCTGTTAATAGTACAAGGAGAAAAGAATTAGTTACGTACGTAAGAATATAGAAGCGAAAACAAATAGACCCGATAGAGAAAATGCACCTGTCGACAAGTGCGGTCAAAGCTGCGGGGTTGAAAACCGGCATGCCCCGCCGTATTAGGTTAGCAACCGTGTGAAGCCCAGCACGACGCAGCAGTGGGGTATAGTGGTTGTCGTATCTCATCAACTGGACCCCATCATGGGTTCGAGGACGAAGTATGGGTATGTCCTGAAAATTGCTATAAAAGTTAGCTGCATGACCATCAAGTTGAACACATGTACATTTCGACCACACACATACCTGGCCGTCCTCCGTGAGCCTGCCGCGGTGCTCCCTCTCGTAGAACTCGTCTAGCAGCCGGTATCTCGCCATCCTGTGATAAATTTTAGAATTCAATGTTTAAGAAATATTCAAATAAGAAATTTATAAAACATATTTAGTGTCCCATTTACCCTCCATCCCCGTTTCTCTATCCCCGGTGTCCCATTTACCCTTCTCCCCAATGTGATGCTCATATTAGTGTATATGAAAAATGTATATATGAAAAATACCTTATACTCCCGATGTAGTTATGCTCAAATCTGATATACCATCTAAATGAACTTGATATAATCTTTGATCACTTTGGATATACTCATAACTAATTATAAGATATATGTCAATATGAACCAAACAAAAAATTGAAAGGGAATCTATAGAACCTTTATGAATGGTTTTCACTGGTAGCTTATTGATAATGAGGGCAACAAAATGATATAAGTCTCACCAAGAAACGATAAATGCATCTATTCTCCGACATCAATCTTACTCAAATTTCTAAATATTCATCAATCCCACTCAAATCAAACTCTCAAAATGATTCTATACACAATACTACTCTTACATTACGCATTTCTATTGCAAATCTAACCTAAAACCGATCCAAATTGAACTAATTTCATCTAGGGTTTCAAATATTCCCCCACGAAATGTAGCTCAAATAATCCATATCTATTGCAAAAAATCAAGGGAGGGGAGAGAGTTCACCTTACTTGTTCGATTTGGAAGCAAAACCGTGAGAAAAATCGGTGGATTTGAGAGGATTTGGAGGGGGAATAGAGGGAGCTCGCGCGTTTCTTGTTTGAACATAGCACGTCTGCGGGGAGCTGGGGGGCCGGGGCCGTGCTCGGGCTTAAGTCCCGAAGCACGGCGCCATCATAGTTAGCGCCTAGGGTATATATCACGGCGCCACAGACCATGGCGCCGTGCTGTGCCACCCTGGCTCCGACGTGTCAATTAACGGCGCCAAAGCATATGACGCCGTGACATGTATAGTAGGCGCCATATGATTTGGCGCCGTGATGAGGGTCTATTTTTGCAAATCTTTTCTCCAGGGGTCCATATGTAAAAAACTTTCAAATTTTGGACTAAAAAGCAAAAAATTTTCCTTCTTATACCATATGAGACTTCTTGTGGCCTACACCACGCCCATATTCAACCTATAGTGAGACTAAGGTTGGGACCCATAAATTAGTCTGCCAAGTCTATCCCATTCCAGACTTATGGTAGTATAATGTGGCTTTGTAGCAGTAGCTCACAGATTAGTCCTTAATTGACTCAGGTAGATTTTTCACATACCACTTGTGCCATCGAGCACCCACCACCTAGCCATTTTCCTAAGTACAAACCATTTTTTAAATTTTATTTTTGAACATTTCTTACACCTTCTTGACTCACCAAAGTCAAGAATGCATTTTACATAAACATCATTTTATGTGAAAAAAATTATCCCAAACCTAAAATTATCTCTAGGCATGACTATGCATTTCTATAAATTTTTCAGTTAATACTAGTGTACTAACTAAAGTTTTATTCTAGGGCGACAAAGTATTAAGTGTTCAATGTCAAATGTGGTCATAACAAATAGGTATTAACTAAGTATTTAAAACTAGAATTGAAATACAGAATAATTTAAAATAACATAGTTTTATTTGCAAGTAGGAATCAACATGGTTAAGGTACGTAACTTCTTTTACTCCGCGGATTGATGAGAGTTGTCAAAGTAGTACTCATCGAAAACGTCGCAATCTATACGTGATCTAGCGGCGCGTGGCCAACGATGGTGTGATGGTCATTTAAGGCACGGTCAACAGGGTGGTAGGTCTCTGTGCCAGCGTTGATAGCCGGGGTAGCGACGAGCTGGCGCGGCGTGTTGGCGATGGCGGCAAACAACGTTCAACCGAGTGGAAAGGGGCACAAGGGAGGAGACAACTAGCTAGAAGGCGCCAAAGCCAAGGATAACGAAAAACCAGAAGAGGAAAGTGGAAAACCCATGAAAACTTTCCAATTTGGCAAAAACTCAAATTTAAAGTGAAATTCAAGAAAAATTAAAAAAAAATGAAGTTTTAGGGCCATTTCATCCCCCATGTCGCTCGGCTCATGTGCGGAATTTTGATACATTGGCTCCATCTACCAGCCACAGCCAGGATGATATCTCCTCCGGGCTCAGGGCAGGACACAACCAGGCTGCCCTCGATGCAAAGCCCGCTTGCCCCAAGCATAAGCTACGATACAAGCCCTCTTGGGACAACAAGCGAACTTCTTCGGGTAAGTAGCTCGAAACGTCGCTTCAGAGGAAGATTACAAAGGCAAAGGAACAATTGCACCAGCAAGATCAAGAGATCAAGAGCATAGATGAGAAGTTCTACAATCGCACATACACAGGATTGATCACAACATACTGCTTATTACCAGTTACCACAGTTGCTGATTTGCATCAGAAATTGCAGGCACAGAGAGAGATCAAAGACGTCAAACCCAGCAACGCTCGACGCGAGCATGCCGCGGCAAGGCAGGAAAACTTGTGAAGAATCAAAGCGACATGCCTCGTACTAGCAGTAGAATGAGTGCATGCATGTCAGCATAGTATGATATCACACTACGCAAATTATCTGGACAAACTTATCAAAGTTCTTCGTGCAGCCGCCGTCGGGCTCGAACGCCTTGACCACCATGGCCTGCAGCTCCAGCGCCCTCGCCCTCATCCGGCTCCCTTCCTCCCCGCTCAGCAGCGACGCCACCGCCTCCGCCACGCCGCCGCGCGTCATGGGCCCGTCGAACGCGGTGCCGAAGCCCCACACGTGCGCCACGGACCGTGCATTCATCCGCTGGTCGCCGAAGAAGGGCCGGCATGCCATGGGCACGCCGCTGGACATGCCCTCCAGCACCGAGGCCCACCCGGCGTGCGTCACGAACGCACCCACCGACGCGTGCCGCAGCACGCCCACCTGCGGCGCCCACGGCACCACGAGCCCCGCAGCGCCCTTGGCGCGCTCTAGGAACCCCGGCGGGAGCAGCGGCCACGACTCCTCCCGAAGCGACCACAGGAACGGCGCGGCGCTGGCCTCCAGCCCGGCCGCGAGCTCGTGCAGCTCGTCCGGCTGCGCCGAGGCGACCGTGCCGAAGCTGACGTACGCGACGGCGCGCGGGGGGTGGCGGTCGAGCCAGGCGAGGCAGCCGTGCGGGTCGGCTGGCGCGGTGTCGGTGTCTGGCGACTCGGCGGCGGGGAGGAGGTGGTAGGGGCCGAGGGGGAGGCAGTTCGGGAGCGCCGTTGCCAGAGCGGTGGTGATATCCGGCGGGTCGAGTCCCGGGAAGGTGTTGAGCGCGATGGCGGTGGTCGCGCGTGGGAGACGCTGCGCCATGCGGTGGAGGAGGAGGTTGATGACGTAGTTGAAGTCGCCGGAGACGACGCCGTCGGGGAGGTCGCGGACGCGGTAGCTGCCGAGGCTGGGGTGAGCCGTCAGCAGCTCGTCTGCTCGGCTTGCGGCTGCATGCGAAGCAAGCGACTTGCAGCTTAACAACTCAACAAAATATCTAACAACTAACAACTAAAATCCTGGAAATTTCGGCTCAGAATCCAACGGAATAGCACAGTACGTACCCTGCTCGCCGACGTCCTCGCGGAGCGCGTCGGTGCGGAGGTGCGCGACGAGCGCGCACGAGGCGGCCGTCCAGACCGGCACCCACGGCGCCCCGGCCGCGGCCGCCGCCTCCGCCGCCATCCACACGAACGCGTCCGCCACCACGCAGCTCACCCTGGCGCCCCCCGCCGCGGCGCGGGCCGCCTCCAGCCCCTCCTTAACCCCGCCAGCCTCCGCCGCCGCCAGGAACAGCTCCATCCGGCGCGGCACCGGCAGCATCTCCCCGGCGCCTCCCGACGGCACCCCGTCCGGGACCTCCACGAGGCGAAGGTTCCCCGGGAGCCCGCCGGCGGCTCTGCGGAGCTGCGCGATGGAGTCAGCGGTGGAGAGGAACGAGAGGGTCGCCGGTGCCGGCGTCGCGGCGGCGAGAGCGCGCGCGAACGAGAGTAGCACGGCGGCGTGGGAGCTGAAGGGGAAGGCGACCACGGCGACGTGCGGCGGCGCCATCGTGCTCGTCGTCGTCGTCGTGTAGCGTAGAGCGAGGTTGGTGTCGGCGGTTGGCAGCGCGATGCGATGCAGTGCGGCTGCGGTGCGGTGGGTTTTATTGGGACGGCGGCACGGGCGCGCGTGACGACGCGACGGGGCACGCGGCAACCAACCAACCAACCAGTCTCCGGCCTGACGTGCAGGTGAGCTCGTGCGTCGTGTTCCGATCGGCGCGTTGCGTGCAGGTGTAGTTGGGCTGGGCTCGAACGGGAGTGATCCGTGGACTGAACGGTAGGCCCAATTAGGCAATTGTGCTGTTCTGGCCCGTACAACTCCTATTCCGCGCACTCGCAGGGCAGCCAGCCCTATCAGCCCAATAAGATGAAGCAACTCGGTTAGAGGCAGGATTGATTCTACCAGTTTCCCTGCTGATTTCCATGAGGTAATTCTAGATTGCATTTGTGTTA
This sequence comes from Dendrocalamus sinicus, assembly GCA_036346575.1. Taxonomy (NCBI): domain Eukaryota; kingdom Viridiplantae; phylum Streptophyta; class Magnoliopsida; order Poales; family Poaceae; genus Dendrocalamus; species Dendrocalamus sinicus. Next base: position 4,220,712 of record CM070656.1, on the reverse strand, counting down.
TTCTCTTGTGAGTTCAATGTTGGATTTCTTTTACCTACAATGTGTTTTGCCAGACCGACTCACCTGGTAATGATGATGGACACCGGGTTGAGTTAGGGACAGATAAATCTACTCTATTTTTGTTCGTCCGTACAACACTTACCGAGACACCCCACCTACACATATGTAGAGACCCTTTAACAATCTACCCCTAAATGTTATGGTCATCGGCAATCATGTTTCCGTTGTAAAGATCTAGCTTCTAGCAAGGCTATAGCAAATCACTGCAGCAGTTGAAATGTGTCGTTCGTTCTCTTTTTTTATTGAACAATTACGGGAGGGGAAATGGTAAGTTACTGAGCTCCTCTGCCATTTGAAGTTAGAAAGTAAAGTGTTAGACTATGTGGCTAGATCTAGGATATTTTGGTGATGAATAATTGATAATGGTTAATTTGTAATGATGAATAATTGGTAATTTTATTTAGCGTTGTTATGCTAGTTGTGTCACGTGTGTGCGAATTGACGTTGGTCAAGTTTGGAAGAACTTGTGTCGGAATCTATTCAATAAATGCTTTATCATGAGAACATGTCCTGCTCAAATTGTCCTAAGTTAAATATTGAAATTGATACTTTGACTAGGCAATTAAATAATTTCGCTGAGAAAGAAAGATTGGCTCAATCTAGTGCTTCCAAGAATTTAGCGAATGAACTAGTTAAGTGCATATCTTGTTCCTCATTGGCTAAAGAAAATGAGTATCTTAAGGACACTTTAGAGAGATTTTCTTTTTGTAAGAAAAATCTAAATATGATTCTAGACAAGTCAAAAATAAGTATGAAAAATTGTGGTCTAGGATTTAATTTTGTTAAGCATGGCAAGAATAATCCTTCTAAGCTTGTTAAGTTTCTTGAACCTGAAAAGATTGAAGTAAAATCTAATCCAAAACAAATTGTGTTTAAATCTGCTGGGTTTGTGCAAAGTTTATCGAATAATAATGTATGTGCTAGCTCATCATTTCAAAAGAATTCTGGTTATGTTAAATTTCATTGCACCTACTGTGGAAGAAATGTGCACTTACATGAATTTTGCTTTAGGCATGCTAAGAAAGAGAAGAAGAAAAGATTGAATGCTTTAAGACAAAAACATGCAATCTCTTTTGTTCATAGAACTAATGTGAAAGCCATATTTTTAGAGAACTTTTATAATGATTTTAAATCTACTTCACATGCTGGTTTGGGATATAATTCAAATAAGTCATGTTCTTTTTGGTATTTTAATCACCCACATGCTCACGCTTTTGGCTCTAGATTTGTTGCTGTTTCTTCACGTCGTGTGTCACAGTACTAGATTCCTAAATCTTATTTCACTAACCCCAATGCTGTGAGACCGATGTTTATTGTGATGTAATAACAGCTGATGAAAATAGAGAACATAAGCTTGAGTGAGTTCTGATCTTTTACGTCACTGCTTGGTTGGAACACTTGATGGTTCTTCACTTTTTTGATGGCTTCCAAGAGATTTCACTTTTTGAGAAACCATGTGTAAAAGGTGATGTAGTCTTACACCTTATTGAGTTGGATTCTCAGGTTGCTGATATTCTTTCAAAACCACTTGATTCTTCATGTTTTATTCTTTTGCGAAGTGAGTTGGGCGTGTTGCATCCTATAAGATTATTATGAGGGGGAGCTTAATGTTTAAGAATTTAAGAAGCTTTGTTTATTATACTTGTCAATTAAATCAACAAGTCCAAGCCATCAAATTTAAATGAGTTATGGAGCTCCTTTTATCATATTTACTCATATGCTGTGTAGCTTTGATCATAACTGGTTATAATTAATTTGTTGCACTTGAACTAAAATATGACATGGCGAAATACTTTGACTAGATTGATTACAAATAGTATTTAACGATGTTCATAAAAAAGATTATCTTGATTGTGAGTCTTATTTTTAAATCTCGGCTATGAGGCTCACATGTTTCATATTGCAATATTTTTATGACCACTCAATTTAGCATGTTATATATAAACAAATGAGTAAGAGAATTGAAAAGATGTATGCTTCACGCATGCCATTGTATACAAAAAGAAAAAGACACAAAAAGTGCATAAATAAAAATAAGTATGCTTCAAGCATGCCACCATCTAAAACAAGTATGCTACAAGCATTTCATTATGAAAAGAAGTATACTACAAGCATGCTACATGCCTATGAATTGAGTGTGAAGCAATAAGTTGTTATATGAGACTGCTAGCTCGTTTGGATTTAAAATTTGCTTCACTTTTAGGCTTTGACTTTTTGTTGTGATATCTCATTGTGCTCTTTATAATTGATTTGGTCATTGTTGAGATGTCTGTTATTAATATAAACTGCTTAATCAAGTTGAAGACTTAATCAAGTTGCCTTTATATGATCTAGATAGCTTTAATAAAAAATATGGCTTAGTTGCTTTATTAAATCAAATGCAAAGTGACGTGTATAATTTACAAAGATTCTTGATTTTTACTCACAGTGCTTCTTCTTAGAATTATTCCTTCTTTGAATTTTCTTGATGTACATTGCCAAAGGGGGAGAGATTTGGTGTGCTTTGTGAGAAATTAAAGAGAATGGAGAGATATTAGAGAAATTTGCTAAAATTGCCTCTCTTGTGTTGAGGGGGAGAGTTTTTAAAGAAATTTGAATGTATGACTTAAAATGCTTTTTCGGCTTCAATTCTTCACTTATATCTGTTTGAAGCTAATTCATCATGCAACCTTATGGTGTTGTCAATGTATTCATCAAGGGGGAGATTGTTAGACCATGTGACTAGATCTAGCATATTTTGGTGATGAATAATTGACAATGGTTAATTTGTGATGATGAATAATTGGTAATTTTGTTTAGCATTGTTATCCGAGTTGTGTCGCGTGTGTACGGATTGATGTTGGTCAAGTTTGGATGAACTTGTGCCGGAAGAACATTCTTTGGTCTTTTCATGTGCAAGTTGGGCATGGAGACGATCATGGTCAGTGACGAGGAGAACCGGGACTAGGAGGGGGAAATCTGAGGTCCAGACGGTCGAGGATGTCACGAGGTGGTCAGGCTCACGCTGGAGCACATGGAGATCAATGGTGGATGATGCGTGGAGAAGTTACGGGAGGTGCGGTCCTGGAGGCTTCGACACGCGACGAGTTGGAAAAGTCAGAATTTTGAAAAACCCGTATTAGGAAGGGTTTCTAATCTCTTATTTGTTGGAATTGGATTAAAACTCGTGGGCTTAGGATAAAACTAGATTTTGGGCCCTAGACTATAAATAGAGATGAGGTTAGAGGCTAACCCGGTGTCTTTTGGGAGAGACTAATTTCGTGCTAGGGTTTAGGGGTGCCAGGAGGGAACTTTCTAGCCACCATGATTCAAAAATAATAGATCTATTTCCGAAGAAAAGAAATCTGCACAAGCGGCGCTCTCATTTCTCATCGTCGCCGTCGTCTCATGCGTAAACTAGCTGCAGCGCACAAAAGCAACAACGCTCGCTTCATCGTTTTTTGTTCCATGCGTAACATCACTGTCTCCACATCTCCACGTGAACGGCAGCGCTTCAAGCCAGCATCACATGAAGAAAGAGGTTTTGTTTTTCGCGTATAGGGGACATAGCATGCAGTGTCAGAGAAAAAGCAAACAGCTGGCCGAAAGCAATGCTCATATTTCCATTCGGCTGCTACAGTAAAAGCTACAGTATGCTACAGTAAATGCTGCGGTGTTGCTACAGTGCCTGAGGTAAAAACAATATTCTCTTGCTGTTTTTTAATGTGTTTTTTATAAAAAGCTTTCGCTGGGCATTGCAATCATTCATCGCTCTCTGATTGCTATCGACGATCCTTCATAAAGGATCTACTTCCAAACCAAAAATGGAGGCTAACATGTGATCTATGTGTGTTTATTGTGTGGCAGCTTATTCTATGATTTAATCACATGACAGCTACATCTTGCATATTTTTTTTGGCAAGCACAGACAAGCTCATCATCTGTCCTGTTTTACTCCTACCAAGGAGAATTTTGCGCTGGAGCAGGCCATGAACCATTGAAGAATGGACCATAACCTGACCTTAAAATCTCGCACCTCTTTCAAATGCTACTGTGCATGTGTATCCTCTTCTATTATCTATGCTAAAAATAGGAGAAAGAGATTCAGTGGTCACCCGTTGAAGTAGCCGAGAACTCGAAGCACACATGGCTCAATTCAGACCACCACCACCACCACATCCAAAAAAGACAGTGCTTAATAATAGAATGACAAGGAACAGGAGTAAAAGAGGAGTCCCCCGGCCAAGACACTCTTGCTGCCCCCTCCCCTCTAGATGACCATGGCAAAATAGACAACCACATGCATAACCTAGCTAGTAACCACAAAACCAAACCTAGATACATCTGTTTGAATTGAAATCATCATAGAAGAGAGGAGGTATATATATAGAGAGAGTTCATCGATGGGGAGGTACCAGGATGGGAAGGAAGCGGTGGACACGTTGAGCTACCCGCTGGTGGCGGTGTGCATCGACAGGGACAAAAACAGCCAGAACGCCCTCAAGTGGGCCATCGACACCCTCGTCCACAAGGGCCAGACCATCGTCCTCGTCCACGTCAACACCAAGGGCACCTCAGGCAAGTACTCTACACGTGTATGCCAGTGTGTCATTCACCGATCGAAGCTCCCCCGTTAGTTTGCACTTGAGATCAGAGCACATTTGTGCATCACGTGTGAATCCGTGCTCTATTCAAGTTTGTACGTATTGGGAGTCCATGTTTTTGTGTGATTTCTCAGCCCTTTTCACTTCTTAGGAGGGCATAGAGCACCAGTCCAAATGGCCAGGTAGTTGCTCCTTTTTTTTAGTTGTGGCTGGTGATTTTTGGCTTCAGTTGATAGCCTTTGTTTGCGTTTTTTAAGGATGTGTTTGGTTGGAGGGATGGGGTGGGATGGGATGGGATGGGGATGGGATGAGATAGTTCCACAAAAAAAAGTGGAACCACATGGTCCAACATCTAAGTAGAATATTCTCTAAATTTGCACAGGCTCATCCCACTTTGGACCATTCCATCCCACCTCATCCCTCCAACCAAACACACAGATAGGCTTGGTCAAAGGAACCATCCCATCCTATTCCACCCCATCCCTCCAACCAAACACATCCTAAGATAACAGCGAATGACAGAAACACCAATGTGGATTGTGCACATGGTTTTAGAATTAGAAAGCCAATTGAGAATCCACCTAAAAAAATCATCCCGCTTTTTTCGACATTTGGAGAACCAAAAGCAAAGGCAAAGCCAAAAACATAAAAGAATTAGTTGTTGTTACAAGTTACTGATGATCCTATGTGCATGGATCATCTGTGGGTTTTGAGCGTGTATATGTATATGGCTTCGATCAGGCAGAGTGGAGGATGCAGCCAGGTTCAAGCAGCCGACGGACCTGCACATGAAGCACCTCTTCCTCCCGTTCCGCTGCTTCTGCACCCGCAAAGACGTACGTGCATACTTGCCGCAATGGCCACCATTTGTTCTGCAAATGTACGTGTATGCAAAGAATGTAACTAAGCTGTGCATTCGTTTTGGTTGTTGTGGTGTGCAGATCCAATGCAAGGACGTAGTGCTGGATGACCATGACATCGCCAAGTCCATCATCGAGTTCTCTACGCATGCCACCATCGAGAAGCTCGTCATCGGCACCACCACCAAGGGTGGATTCGTCAGGTACGCAACGATCGATCATTCGGCCGCACGCGCTACCGCCCTTGCCAGCCGCTCGTGTGTCATCGTTCTTGCCTAACCGCAGCAGCATTTCTGGTCAGAAGATTCAAGGCGGACATCCCAACGACCATCTCCCATGGTGCGCCAGACTTCTGCACCATGTACGTTATCAACAAGGGCAAGGTCTCATCGATGCGCAACTCCATCTGCCAGGCGCCATGTGTGTCCCCGCTCCGGTCACAGATCCAGAGCCTCGCCTCGGCCATAAAGGCACCTGAGCTGGCGCCAGCATCGCAGAGGTGGTGGTGGTCGTCGAGGGGGCATGAGCATGCCGAGATGCCAAGGATGGACAACTACATCTCATTGCCGTTCGTGCACAGGCCAACGGTGGCGGTGTGCATCAACGAGGACAAGAACAGCCAAAACGCCCTCACGTGGGCCATCGACACCCTCGTCCACAAGGGCCAGGCCATCATCCTCCTCCACATCAACACCAAGGGCATCTCAGGTAAGTACTCTACACATGTATGCCAGTGTGTCATTGACCGATCAAAGCTCCTTCATTTGTTTGCCCTTGAGATCAGAGCACCGTTGTACATCACACGTGAATCTGTGCTCTATGTAAAATTGTACATACTGGGAGTCTGTTTTTCTATGTGATTTCGTGGTGCATTTCACCTGTTGGGAGAGCATAGATCCACTAGTTGAAATGGCTAGGTAGTTGGCCTTATTTTTTGGGTTACGACTTGTACGATCAGATAGAAAATAGACAAGGGGTGAATGGTGCCTTAAAATTTTTTTTCCAAAAGTATTGACTTATTCTTTACTCCAATAGTTACAAAACTATGAAGATTATGGTAGCAATCCCACTAAAAAGCCAGAGACTCTTAGAGCTGAGCAAAATAAGTTAGAAATATAACATGGTCGAACTTCAACAATGTGGTCGGAAGTCTCACAGAGATGAACACAACCTGATCGAAAATCAATGTGGTCGTGATAAAAACCAACATTGTCAAAACCAACATGGTCAAAATTCGACTATATAGTCGAAAGTCGCACAGAGCTAAGCGCAACCTGATCGAAAACCAACGTGGTCGTAACCAGCGTGATCGAAACCAACGTGATCGAAATTCAACTCGAGTGGTCAATAACCAGAGAGTGGTTGAAAACCAACGTGGTCAAAAATCAACATGGTCAAAACCAGTGTGGTCAAAGGCCAACAAGTGGTCTAAAACCGTTCTGGTAGATGACCAGTGTGCGGTCGAAATATCAGCATGGTTGAGGAAAAGTGAGTGGTCGAAAATCAATGCTGTCAAGACCGATGTGATCGTATCCTTCGTGAAAGATGTCCAGGAGCTGCGATCGGAAAAACAATCGTGTAGTCGACGACCCGAGTAGTTGTAATAGTTCAAAATATAACTAGAGTGGTCCCGACCAATGAGTAATTGAAACTAAAGTGGTCGAACCAAACCGAACCTCGACTAGTGAGGTTGACGACCAATCAGCAGTCGTAATCGAGTGATCGAAACTTGTCGAAGCACTACCAGTAAGGTTGACAACCAGTGAGCGATTGAATCAGATGTGGTCAAAAAGAGACAATGTGGTCAAAAGTCTGAATGTGGTCATAAACTTGAATGCGGTCGAAAAGCCAGAAAAAAGAAACGATGAATAGAGGCTTTCATGAAAGTTTCAAAAAATAAATTTGATGAAACTTTTAATCCGTAGATCCAAATGATATGAAACTTTGCAGAGATCTTCTCTATGGTATTGTGAACCTATTCTAATAAACAATCATGGGAATCATAGCCAAAGTTGAGACCTTTTTCAGTTTGTTGGAAGGTTTTTCCAAAATCGAGTCAAAATCGAAATTGGTGAATACAACTTGCTAGTGAGTGGATGATGACCAAGATGGATCTAGATGTATTCCCACATATCATAGCAAGTTAGATCACCAAAGAAATCAACTCAAAAACCCTCAAATCAAGAAATCACACTTTTAGCCTAAATCAAGTAAAAACCGGGTTTCCTCAAGAACTTCCTCTAGATCATGTCTAGATGGATGTGATCTTGTCTCCAAGAGACATCTCCTCCTCTTGCATGTCCTTGGCACTAGAGAAACTCAAGAGAAGAGAAATTCAAACAAGAAGGCCAAGAAAATCAAAAGCACATGAGGGGATTCATGGCACAACTCACTTGGATGTCTGTTTCATTTGGAGAGGAATGTTTTTATAGCCAATCCCTTAGGATAGCAGAGTTCTAAGTTTAAAGCGCGTGCACACACAAGACCCCAACCAAAGGAACCCTAATCTCACATGGAGGGGGGAAGAGCTAGCCACCACAAAGACTTAACCAAAATCCTCAAACCCTAGCTCTTGCCTCTCCTCCCCTTATATAGGCTACCCAAAACCTAATTGATCCCCCATTAGGCCAAACCGGGGATAACACGTTAATCCCACCTAACACCGGGTTTTATTCACGTACGTTTCTCAAAGCAGTTTACAACTATTAACCCATTAGTGAATCAACACTTGATCAACTTCACATTTTCAGCACATATAAGACCAAAACCACTTAGGCCAATGCCGCTGTTTCACATATCACCACTCTTCTGGTATTTCAACAATTTACTAAAATGCCCCTCTACCGTCTTCCACGAAGATTTCCGCTTCGTCTGCCACGAAGTATCACCCATGATTCGCCATCTTCGACATGGACCCAATGACTTGGCGCCAAGCCTCTCACGTGTCCAGATTCCAGCGAACTGTCCTCGCTTGCAAATGGCCTAAGTCACTTGGCGCATCATATGCATCTTCTAGCACATAATGGCACCTGGCTTCTTTGAGCATCTGGAACTTGACTCCTCCCTAAGCGTAGTCCGGTCCACCTTGCCATTGCCCATCATGATTAGCATCGGTAGCTCCTGCTCCGGTTCCTCATCGTCTCAGCTTGCAATCACCCCGCAAGCCTTAGTCATCTTTGGTATCTCCCTGACCTTTCTGGACCTCAACACCACCCTGTTCCTAGTTCCAGTCCTCTTACACCTTACCATGACCTAGCTCCGAAGTCCTGCAACCAACAATAACAATCAAACCGTCACGTAGCATAGCACAACACACAAAGTCATCAATTGCGCAATTCATCCAAACAATGCTTAATGCAAAATGTATGCACTCAAATACTGACCATAAACCTAGGACCAAACAATAAACCCATGTGCACGCAAGCAACAACACCCAGGTCAAATCATGATCAAATCCCCAAAAACCCTGCTTTTTTGGGTAGATCGGTAGTACCATCTTAACACGCTGGTACTACCGCTCTCCAAAGCGGTACTTCCACACCTTGCAAACCCACATTGAACCTCTCTGGAAAAAATTGTACCCCAACTCAGATCGGAACTACCGCCTTATGGTACTACCACGTTTACAACTGCGGTACTTCTGATTTTTTTACTCCTCCAAAAAATAGTCTAGCTCAAATACAATCCTTGCAAAACTCTCAAAACCTAAACTCAAATTACACAAATACTCTAATCCAAAAGTAAATTACTCATCACAACCATGGGGTGACGTCCACATGGTCTCACACGGCTGGTGGTTTTTTATTATAGCTAATGACTTTCATTTGTGTTTTTTTGATACTGTAACTAACAATAGAGATGCTGACATCGTATACGGTTTTGGGCTCAAAAAGTTATTTAGAGAATCCGCTTCAAAAAATCGTCTACTTGTTTCGATTTTCGGAGAAACAAAAAAACCAAATGTCAGAAAGAAAAGCCAAAAACCCAAAAGAATGGACTGTTGTTACAAGTTACTTATGATCCTACTATGGTTTCTGAGCATGTGTATATACATGGCTTCTATCAGGGGGAGTGGAGGATGCGGCCGGGTTCAAGCAACCAACGGACCCACACATGAGGCACCTCTTCCTCCCGTTTCGCTGCTTCTGCACTCGCAAAGGCGTACGTGCATACATGCCGCAATGGCCAACATTTGTTCTGTAAATGTACGTGTATGCAAAGAATGTGACTAATCTGTGCATTCTTTGTGGTTGTTGTGGCGTGCAGATCCAATGCAAGGACATAGTGTTGGACGACCACGACATCGCCAAGTCCATCATCGAATTCTCCGCGCACGCCGCCATCGAGAAGCTCGTCATCGGCGCCACCACCAGGGGCGGCTTCATCAGGTATGCAACACATTGGTTCGATCGATCATTTGGCCACACGCACGACCGCCCTCGCCGGCCATCGTGTATCATCACTCTTGCCTAACCGCAGCAGTGTTTCTGGTCAGAAGATTCAAGGCGGACATCCCGACGACCATCTCCAAGGGCGCGCCGGACTTCTGCACCGTGTATGTGATCAGTAAGGGCAAGGTGTCGTCGGTGCGCAACTCCATCCGCCAGGCGCCACACGTGTCTCCGCTCCAGTCGCAGATCCAGAGCCTCGCCGCGGCCGCGAAGCCGCCTGAGCTGGCGCCGGCGTCGCAGAGGTGGTCGTCGTCAATGTTGGAATTGTTTTAGATATCATTTGTGTTCTTCTCTTGTGAGTTCGATGTTGAATTTCTTTTACCTATATGTTTTTGTCAGGCTGACTCACCTGAATAACCATATCGACACCGGATCGAGTTGAATACAGATAAATCTATTATGATTTTCTTCGTACCTACAACACTTACTGAGGCATGGACCTACACATATGTAGAGACCCTCTAAGCAAGGTTATAGCATATCACTGTAGCAACTAATATGTGATGTTCGTTCTCTTTTTTCATCCAACGATTATGGGAGGGGAAATGGCAAGTTACTGAGCTCCTCTGCCATGTGATCTGTGTGTGTTTATTGCGTGGCAGCTATGTCTTGCTAGTAGCTTAATCTGTGATTTAATCACGACAACTACATCTTGCATATTTTTTCTGGCAAGCACAGACAAGCTCATCATCCACCCTATTTTACTCCTATCAAGGTAAATTTTGTGCCGGAGCAGGCCATGAACCCTTGAAGAATGGACTATAACCTTACTTGAAAATCTCCCACTTCTTTCAAATACTAATGTGCGTGTATATTCTCTTCTATTATCTCTACTACTTAAAGAAAGACTAGATGATGATCGTATCTGTTCTCTCTTAGCTCTCAGTAGCCATGTGATCTAACCACGAGATAGAATATAAGCCATCTATCTCATGATTTACCACAAGATAGAATATAGGCCATCCATCCCGTGTCCTCCCCTTACGGCTCTGTTAGCAACAGGTGGGCCCGTTCTTCCATTGACTTCCACTTCCCTGTCTCAACACCTCTTGTATCCAAACTATTGTCGTCCCACTCCTCCCCACGATCTCCTCCCATATTCTTTTCCTTCCTCCCATTTTACAGCTTCCTCTTCCCCTGCTCCCCTCACCTTCCGATCTGCACCGCCCCATGACCTCGTTGCCATGGCATTGGAGAGGACAACAATGGCAATGATTTGTTTCAATTAGCCGACCTCGACTCCCCGAAATCGCACTGCCACCGCCTTACCCCTTTCCCATCCGCCGCCTCTCCTTGCACCCATCGCCTACGCATTCCCTTTCGTCCAGCATTCGTGCTAGTGTGGTGAACCCTCCCCTCTTTCTGGATTCGGCTGGGGTGCGTCGCCTCCTACCGGCCCCCTCCGGCCTGTGTCGGAACCCGGAGCAACGACTCCTGGATCCTCTGTGTAAATCGCACTAGTCCAGGATCAGCTAGTGCACACAACGTACAACAAAGATAAATATCAACCATAATGACATTTATTAACTGAATATGGGCATGAATGCCAAAGTTTACATCAACGGCACATAAGCCAAAATTAAGTAATAAGCAGCGGAAGAAAAACCGAAGCGGAAGAAGCCCATTGAGCCTGCCCACAGGCAAACGATAGTAAGACGCGACTTATTCGTCCAGATCTGCACCGTAGTTGACGTCTTCCTTCTCTGTGTGGAAAAAGCAAGGTGAGTACAAACTTGTACTCCGCAAGTCACACGGGAAAATGCACCATAATGATAAAGGCTTCAATGGAAGGCTTATAGGGTTAGTTTGCATAAAACAGCATTTAAGAAATACAACAAGTAGATTGAAATTGCTGAATACGGTAAGTAAAAAACAATACTTGTAGTTGAAAATAATACCGTCAGTGCCGGCTCCGACCAAACACCAACCTATCCACGGGCATCCCACCCGGACCATCTTTTCCAAAAGACCACGCATGGATTCCATCCATCCACACGTTTCCAAACACTCGCGGATTCCATCCATCCACAAGTTATCATCCTCTCATGGGTTCCATCTACCCACAAGGTTTTCACTCTCTCATGGATTCCATCCATCCATAAGGTTTTCGAAAACATTTTGAAAAATAAAGTCTAATCCATGAAAAATTTTTACTCAGCATGCCCATGACCGTGGGCACGGCTATCCAGGATAGATTATACACTCTGCAGAGGTTGTACAACTTTACCCACAAGACACGATCATCCCATATTGCCACCGGTTTACGCACTTCCTTAGGTGTGCGGCGAGGAGTCGTGACAAAGCCTTTACAATGCAAAGCCTTCAACCTGGTCGAGCCAACTCTAAGGTTTCACCCGAAGGAATCCACGGGCATCGGGACCCCTCTTGAGCCTAGACGAGACTTCTCATGGCTTAACCACGCCGCCAAGTGAGACTTCACATGGCACCAACCACGCTCACTTTCAACCTACGACTTGACTCAAAGTTGGGACCCCACAAATTATTCACCGGGGCTGTCCCATACCGACCATGTGGTAGTACGATTAGGGCTTTGCAACAAGAGCTCACAGACCGGTCCTTAATCTGACTCAGGCCCAACCACATACCCCCGTGCACGACAATCAACCACTGTGGCTCCAACCAACAGGGCATGCCTGCACCCACCACTCTAACCAATTGCCTAAGTCTAAACCAGTTTTATATTTGTTTTCAAAATAATTCATAAACCTCCTTGACTCACCAAAGTCAAGAGAACATATCATTTTATGTAGAAAGGATCATCATTTTATGTGAAAGATATCCCAAAACAAATGTTATATGACTATGCAGGGCTAAGCATTTGATTAAACTCTCTAGCCAACACTAATGTATCAACTAGAGTTTGATTCTAGGGTGACAAGGTATTGACGATTTCAAATTCAAAGGAGGGATTAACAAGTAGGCATTAACTATATTTAAAACAGAATTGAAATACGTTGAATAAAAATATGCATGCAATATAATTTAAAACAACATAGTTTTACTTTGAAATCTGGGATCAACATGATCAAGGAGTGTGACTTGCCTTGCTCTTCAACTTGGTTTGAATCTTCGTCGAAGAAATTTCCCGAATCGTCGAAGTCTACACGTGAAAATAACCCACCAAATTCAAATAAATTCAAATTGACTTAAAATATTTAAATTGAGGCTAGAAATGGATAGACGGGAATTTTTTTTATGAATTTAGAAATTTGAATGGGCTCAAACGGAGTTAGAACGAGGGAGAACGGGCTCCGGGAAGTTTAAAATCAGGGGAAAAGGAAAAACTAGATTTTTAGAATTATTTTTCTAAAGGAAAATCTGGATTATTGCATCAGCAGGGAATTTCTTTTCGGCCGGATTTATTTTTCTACGAGAAATTCGGTTTATTGCGCCATGCTGGCGTCAGCATGGGGTGAACCCCACTAACAGGTGGGGCCCTGGTCCATGGACCAGGTCCACGGGTGAGGCGGTGGCTGAGGTGGCATGGACCGCGGGGTGCGGCCTGCGTGGCAACCGGGTGCCCGTGTGGCGCCCTCGTGGCGGCCGCGTCAGCAGCCACATCACCGTCGGCGCTGACGTGGCATGGTGCCGGCGGGGAGGAGCTCGGGCCTGGGAGCTCGCCGGCGATCGGCGGCTCGGCTACCGGCGGAGAGGGGACGAGGAGAGAGAGGAGGAGACGGGGAGCTCGGCGATGAGGTCGGCGATTACCGGAGAAGGCCGGAGCAGGGCCGACGGCGAGGAGGGGCGGCGGGGCGCTCGGGTCACCGGCGAAGTCGACCTTCGGGCGGCGCTCGAGCCAGGCGAAAGGGTAGACAGGGTCGAGGGCGGCGCGGCGAAGCCGAAGGCGTCGTCGGCTGGACACGGGCGCGAGCGGAGCGGCTGGAATTCCTCACCGGAGGAAAGGGGCGGCGGCGGCGGTAAGGGCGCACGATGCCGAGGCGAGGGGAAGCTCAGGATAGGTGCGGGAGAGCGGCGGGAGGTGGAGTGGGGAATGGAGGAGCTCAGGCGGGGTTTAAATTGGGCGGAGAGGAGCGGGGGTGCGCGGAATTCGTCGCCGGAGGTTGACGGGGGCGGCGGCGGTTGCAGAGGGGTGAGGCCGAGTGGGGGCGTGGAGGTGGGGGAAGCGGGCGCGCGGAGGGCGGAGGCGGTTAGGGAGTTAGGCGCGCGCGGGAGGCGGGGTGCCGGGTAGGCGGCGGTGCGGCTTGCGGCGCTTCGCACGGGAAGAAGGGGGCGGGAGGAGGAAGACGGCCTGGCAGGCCGGGCCCGCGGCGCAGCGAGAGGCGGGAGGGGGAGGCGCTGTCGGGCGGGGCCCAGGGCGCAGAGAGAGGAAAGGGAAGGGAGGCACGGGCGGCGGCGATTTGGCCGCGTGGCCAAGGGGGAATCGGGTGGCCTGGGGGAGAGGAGGGGCGAACGGGCGGACGGGCCGATGGAGGGCGACGTGGCCGGATCGGGCCCGTACGCGTGGCGAGCGGGGAGGTGGGGAAGCCGGATCCGGGCGGGAGGCGTGGCTGGCATCTGGCCGTCCACGTGGCGGCCGGATGAGGGGTGAGGGATTTTGATTTTCATTTTGTTTTAAGATTTTTCAGAAAAGCCCAGAATATTCATTTAGCCTCAGCAAAATACCAAATGACCTCCAAAAATTCCAGACAATTTCTAGAACCTCCTGGAGACATTTGGAACTAAATAAAATTATTTCCAACTAATGTTGGTATTTAATTTTCATACTTTAAAATACTTTTTAATTTCAAAAATACATTTTTAAACACCAGAAAATCCAGGAAACCAAATAAAATCCAAATAACTCCAAATAATTAGCTTGACCTAAGATTTTTATAGAAAATCAAAATATCTTTTTATTTAATAATAATTTTAGGTTTTTCTGAAAATGCTTTTTAAATCCAGCTTTTTCAAAAACAGAAATTCAGGGCAAATCCAAATTTAAAATCTAGGCACAAAAATACTTATTTTAATTTAAATTTTGTTTTAATTAATTTTTATTTATTATTTGTTTTAGCAAAAATTTGGGATGTTACAGCCTGGTTTCCCTCCGCGCCTCTCTTAGCTCCATGCCCCCTCCCCTCTCTCTTGATCCGGGTTGGGTGCGCCACCTCTGACTGGCCCTGTGCTGCATCCCCTAACTTCATCTTCCCACAAACCAGCGTTGTGCCTCCACGTCGTCTCCCTGGACCCGACGTCCTCTCCCTCCTGGTAGCTTGATCACGTCAGAGGAAACAGGGAAGCACGAGGGCGGCAACCTTCATTTTGCGGGGCGCCTTGTCGATGGCGAGCGCATAGGCTATGCGGACTGTGGCTAGCCAACGCTGATGCAAGGGGCATGGGGTGTGGGGGAAGAGAAGATGAGGGGATTCCATCGTGCGTTGGGGATTAGTGAAGATGCGGGAAGAGAAGAGGAAGGGGATTGAGGAATGTGAGTGTGTTGTGGCCTCCCCGTCCCGGTGTCTTCTCCCTCCTCACCTTTGCCGAGCCCCTGTTCTTCCCCGGATCCCCTGAGATAACCATCTCCTCCCCTTCTTCCTTCAAATCTAAGTGGGGATCCAGGTTGGTAGGGGTTTAGGGGAGAGGAAGCCAAATGCCCACGCACATTCGTGTTTCCTGCTCCGACACAGGCCTATGGCTTCCACGTCGTACTCACCACCGCCGCCCACGATGGATTCCCGCCTCCTCTTCCTCCACTCTAGGTCCCTGCCTCTCTATCTCCCTCTCTCACCGCCGTCTGCATGGCGTTCTACCGTATTGATCCCACTGCACTCTAGGTCACCATATCTATCTCCCTCTCTCACCGCGCTTGCATGGCCCGCCGTTGCATTGCTCCCGCCGCCACCAAGCCAGACGCGTTCTTTTGGGCTGATGACTTATAGCTTAAATATTTGAATTCGGGCTGTTCACGAGAGGCAGTACGCAGAGAGAAATAGTTGCATATAATTTTGACCGGTACAGTTGAAGTCAGCACATTTTTTACTACAATTTTTTTATTGACCTCACCTTAAAAAACACATTATTTAAAAACTGGTTACTATAAATAGTATAAACATAAGCCAATTTTAACCTCAAAAAAGTCTGTCGTAAGTCGACCGCCTGGCTCTGTGGCGAGCACAACACCATGTCACATACCGAACGCCTGCTCTCACAACTTCCCCGTCGACTGAGCCAATCAGTCAGGCTCTACGGCGAGTTGCACATCCTTAGGTGGGCCCACTGGAATGCAATCTGCGAACTTTTTTTTTGTTAATACATTGTTGCACGCAACTAATTCCTATTGATTCTGTTGAACTAAAGTACAACTAATTTATGTTGCACGCAAGACATGCCATGCTATAATCTGAGAGAGAGGTAACAATGCTACTATTTGGATATAATTGCCATGCTATATAATCTGAGAAAGAGCTAACAGGCTGTTATTTGGATATAATTGCTCCAGCACTCGCCGTCTGAGTTCGACCATAAACTATCAAGCGTCTGCACCATTGCTCCATTATTCTGGTGATAAACTGTAGAGGAATTGAATTGTTGATGATTTTTTTTCATCATTCTTTTGTAGTACCTGGGTGTTAGTCATCTGCTCGATGAGAGATCATAAAAATGTGTCCATGAGAAATCCTGTGAGTAGCATGTAGATTGAGACACCTTCATGCTTGTTCAGAAAATTTTGAAACCTGAAATGCGTGAACGGTCTGTTTCATAGCTTCTTCTAAAATTGTTCAGGTTGAAATCTATTATTCTTGTGATTGTTTACTGGTTACTGAACTGACATTCCACAGAGAGTTTTTGAGTCACAATAAAAGGTTGGATATTAGTCAAGCTAACTGAGCATTAGCAAGTCAATTAACAGGAACAACAGCCTAATAGTCTTGGGTTTTTTCCTGTTCATTTTGGTAATTCTCCTTATGTGTTCCTCTTATACTTATTTTTTCAATTAGTGATGTATATACAAGGCAACGACTGAATGTGACCTCTCCTCATTTCATCTGTTGCTAATTAAATTCTATGGGCACAAGAGATGATTAACTGGTACCTGGCCGATATTTGTACTTGCTAAATTGTCGCTATTGCTGAATTCATGATTTTGCACGTTACTGACCATGTAAAAAGCCGATCCTACATTGTTTTTCCGCCATCCGTCTCTTTTTATGTAAATATGTACAAATGCTCCTGAGATAATAGATGTGGCATTCACAGATTTTATCAAATCATAGCTGTGCTGCAGATCTTTTGTTGGCCGCACATCTAGTTGTGCTGAGCAATGGTCATTCATTTGTAGTAATAGTAGTACATTGGTGTTAGTCATCTGACCGCTGAAAGATCTTAAAAATCTGTCCATCAAATGTTTTCCTTTATTAACATTTCATGAGCTGTTAGATGCTTTTCTTTGTTAATATTTTATGAATTGTCAGACATTTTCCTTTGTTAATCTGTACTAGCCTAAAATTGTCTTTTGTTAATTTTTTTATTACATGCAATTCTACAGGGCCAATATTGTGTTAATTTCTTTAGTTTCTGAGGTCCTCTGCACCATCAATTGTTGGTCTCAATTTTTTTTCTAATATCATCATTAGCTCTAGCTTCATATTCAAAAAAAAATTATTGGACTGCCAATTTTTTAATGTCCACTGCCCAGAAAATTAGTTAACTTTTCTGAATGGAACTATCATCATATGAAAATTCCTACATGACAGCTAGGGATTCTCTTGACATGGATGTATCATGAATAGAGAGATTTGGAGCACAAGCCTGCATACTCCTGAAAGTTAGGCATTTGTGTACACAAGATAAGGAGCATGAGAAAAGAAAATTAGCCACATCTTTGTGACATCCTAAAAATTATAAACCTGAAGAATGTGTAATTTTTGAAATATTTTGGAATGCATCTTCTTGGTATTTGGATTTTAATGGATTTTCCTTAGATCTTGGATAAGGTTCCAACAAATAAGAAATAATGAAAACCTAATAATGAAAGAAAGGTATAATTAATAGAAGTGAATTTTTAATTGAAAAGCGAATCTGAAAAGATGATTCAGCAATTACGGTAGGAGAACTCCCATAGAATCAGTTAGCAGAAGTGCGGTCGTGAGCTAAACCACGAAAAACAAGGATTCAGGTCGTAGAGTAAACCAACAGATTATCATCTTCTCTTTTATCCACATATGACAATAGGATGAAAAGATGTAAACAAGTAACCAACCCTAGGCCTGGAATTAGTTAGCCTTTGTAATGGTGAATATGAAAAATTAGAGCAAATGAAGATGGTTGAATAAGAGATTAATGCAAATTAGAAAAATGTACATGGGCCAATGCCAAATTCCTTCTGGCCTTTCGGCCTAGCCAGGCCAGCCCTAGGTTGGCTCCTCCCAGGCTGTTGATCTGCCTTCCGTCGCCAGCCCCGGTAGCCCGCTCTCCTTGCCGCCGCTCCCCCTTGCGACCACCGGACACCGGCGTGCTCTTGCACCCATGTCGCTGGGTTAGCCGCTTATGCTGCCGTAGCTCTATCCCATGTCACCATAGGAACACCGTCATGTCCAGCCATCTCCCTTCGACCTATCGCTTGGCCAAAGGACAACAAGGCGCCGCTCAGATCGCCGCGCCAGGCCAGCTCAGGTCAGCCATAGGGCGCACCCCTGCCGCTGCGACCAGCTACCTGTACCATCGTGCTACGGCTCTTGCATCACGCATGTGTTGCTCTGATCATTGTACCCGCCTGATAGTTCCTGCCCGTCCATTCCCCTTTCCTTGCGTCCTCTGGACTGACGCCATGCCCTTTTTAATTTTGAATTAATTTAAACTGAGAACTTTAAATAGGTATAACTTATTCATCTAAATTCAAAACCTTTCCAATAGAACCAAAACCATGAATTTTGGAGCTCATTTAAGTTTTTGTGAGAATTTATTTGGTTTTACTAATTTTTTATCTGAATTTTTGCGCGACGTAAAATAGCGTATGATGCACAAGGGGAGGTAGAGGCCAAAACGAGTCACGACCAGTAAGACCAAACCAATTGTGACCAAGGCGAATTAATACTTTGATCATATTGAACCTACATTTTCTACAAATTATTTCTATTTTAAATTATCAAATTGCATACTGTTATTTCATATGCAAACCTATGTTTCTAATTACATGCTTATTATTTATCTTACGGGTATGATATCAACTACATTCCCTTGGAACATTTGAGCTTTTGAGCCTTGTCACCCTGGAAAAATTATAATGGTAAATTTTCGAAAATAAGTCTATAATTATACGCCATGCTTAGTACTGCTTAGATAATCGGGGGTACCAAAATATCCCAAGCATTACTTTCAATCTATGGTAAACTGATTTGTAGAATAATGGGTGCAAAATGGTTGGTATATTTTATCATGATTATTTTATACTCCCAAAAACCCTAAGTTGCTTAAATATCTAGGCGGATGGTATGGGGAGGCTGGTACAGTGGTGCACGAGAGTGTGGTTAGTGTTAGAATCGCCCAGATAACCATAAGGACTGAATCTTGTTATGATCTTCTATGTAAAACTAGTACAATCACAAGTCTATAAAGTACAACTTGGCTTAGTAAATTTACTGGATCCTGAAAATCATCTCATCGGTAGGGGAGAGGGGTAGTGCAAGTGCTGACTTCATGACGGCTTGAATGGGATACTCGTTGAGGGTGAACTTTTTCGTGGTGAGCTAGTCGGTGTGGGTAGTCCAGATGGGCTAGTCACTGGGGTAGAATATCCTGCACAACTTATGGGACCCATCGCAAGTGAGAGCAGCCCATATGGGTGAAATGACGGAAGGGGAAAGGTATTTTAAAAAGTTACTATGATGGTTTACTCAATCGCATGACTAAGGAATCGTGTGGAGCAACGAGCGGATCATCTCTTATGAGTAAAGTGTACAAACTCAACTGAGTGAAAACTATTCGAATAGCCGTGCCCATGGTCAAGGCGGACATGGGGATTTAACCAGATATAGTTCTATTTCAAAAACTTTGTGGGTGTAATTGGAAAATGGCGGGTTGCAGGAAGCCCTGATTTATGTTGTATTGGGTGTCGCCCTAGTGTTAAGGTAAACGGTTATAACACAGAAATGTTAGCATATAGTGCAAGAGTTATGCAATGTTGGATGGATCCTAGGCTACAACTATTATTGCATTCTTTTACTCAAATGTTATGTTTTAGTTCCAAACTGCTAGGTCTCAGGGAATTTCTATGTAATGCAATCTTTAAAGGCAATTTTTGGCAAACAAAACAACCTGAGCCTTTCCTTGATAAGCCCTACATGTTATTTACTTGCATACTGTGTATTGGCTCGCGGAGCACGGTAGATTTGTGCTCACTCTCGCATTACCAAAACTAGAAACAGAAAACTAGGACCACTACACCTATGATGACGCACCTGCCACAGATGGAGGAGCCGACGAGTCCTAGACGAGTAGACTTGATGGAGATTATGTGCACATATATTATCTTGACCTAGATAATATCTGTCGCACACATTTACCCCTTAATCGTTTGCCTATGGATGTTGGTCCTACTTTTGTTTATACTTTCCTATGCTAGCTTTTGTACTGTAGATATTTGGCCTGATCGGCCCTTCTGTAAACTATCACCCGATGTAGTATATTTCAACTCTGATATGTAATATTATGGTTCGGTATATTTTATGCGATGTATGAATTGATGCAGCAATGTATCTGTGAGTACTATCTACTAATTCAGATAATAGTGCAGTAAATCACAGAGGATTTTGGATTGAAAAATCTAGATGCAACAATCTTCCACATGATGTAATAGTTAATGAAAGAAAACGAGGCTAAGGACCTACAATCATGGTGTAGAGGACATTGGTGAGAGCGATGGTGGAGGCTACTTTGCTCACTGAACCTACCCTTGGTGCTAATCCATTTCCTGATATCTTTTCTCAAGCGGTTTTAGATTTTAACTTCATTCTTGTTCTAAACAACGAAGTGATTATTTTATTCTTCTAAAGAAGATCAAACTGTGTACCATAGCATTTCTCAAATAAGTATGTATGCTGCCATGTCGCATTTCACAAGGCAACACACTTTGATATAAGCTATTGTAGTGCTATACATATATATAACAGCTTTTTTGCCATCTCTATAACTGATATAATGACCCCTGTTGTTGTTTTGAGAAGATTGCCAATGGCCCCGTAAGGTGGTTCTGTTTAGGCCTGTAACAATGTATGACTGAGACATGTAGTTTCAGGCATGTATACATGACATACTGAGATTTGTTTGAAATACTATGTTTCCATGCCTTGTTGAAAATTGACATGCTTCTAATCTTTGAATCTCATATGAGTTGAAATAGATGTGTGTTGTGATGATTTTTTTATAACTTTGTTCCCCCACATATCCGTGTATATTGGATGTTTTTTCCATAGCAATGTACGTGTATTAGCTAGTTTATGCTAAAAATAGGAGGAAGAGATTTTGTGGTCACCCGTTGAAGCAGCTGAAACTCAAAGTACACATGGCTCAATTCATACCACCACCACCAGTAGCGCCACATCCAAAAAAGGATAGTGCTTAATAATAGAATGACAAGGAGCATGAGTAAAAGAGGAGCCCCGGCCAAGACACACTCGTTGCCTCCCTCCCCTCTAGACAACCGCATACATAACCTAGCTAGTAACCACAAAACCAAACCTAGATACATCCATTTGAACTGAAATCAGCATAGTAGAGAGAGGGAGGTAGAGAGAGAGATCGTCGATGGGGAGGTACCAGGACGGTTTTGAAGCGTCGGACACGTCGAGCTACCCGCTGGTGGCGGTGTGCATCGACAGGGACAAGAACAGCCAGAACGCCCTCAGATGGGCCATCGACACCCTCGTCCACAAGGGCCAGACCATCGTCCTCGTTCACGTCAACACCAAGGGCATTTCAGGCAAGTACTCTACACGTGTATGCCAGTGTATCATTCACCGATCGAAGCTCCCCCGTTACTTTGCACTTGAGATCAGAGAACCGTTATACATCATGTGTGAATCCGTGTTGTGTGTTCAAAATTGTACATACTGGGAGAGTGGGAGTTCGTGTTTTCGTGTGATTTCTCGGTGTTTTTCACCTAGGATTCCCTTTTTTCGGCTTTAAAGCCGACTTTACTTTTGACTTCGGTTTCTATCGGTAGGTACTATTTATCAAATCTACTAGTCACAACTAAAAGCCATCAAACACAGTTCAAAAGAATGGGGTCTAGGTAAAGTTACTTATGATCGTATGCGCATGGATCATCTTTGGTTTCTGATCGTGTATATGTGTATGTGTATGGCTTAGATCAGGCGGAGTGGAGGATGCGGCCGGGTTCAAGCAGCCGACAGACCCGCACATGAGGGACCTCTTCCTCCCGTTCCGCTGCTTCTGCACCCGCAAAGACGTACGTGCATAGTTGCCGCAATGGCCACCATTTGTTCTGCAAATGTACGTGTATGCAAACAATGTAACTAAGCTGTGTTGTTGTGGCGTGCAGATCCAATGCAAGGACGTAGTGCTGGACGACCACGACATCGCCAAGTCCATCATCGAGTTCTCCGCGCACGCCGCCATCGAGAAGCTCGTCGTCGGCGCCACCGCCAGGGGCGGCTTCGTCAGGTACGCAACACGTTGGTTCGATCGATCATTTGGCCGCACGCACGACCGCCCTCGCCGGCCGTCGCGTATCGTCGTTCTCGCCTAACCGCAGCAGCGTTTCCGGTCAGAAGATTCAAAGCGGACATCCCGACGACCATCTCCAAGGGCGCGCCGGACTTCTGCACCGTGTACGTGATCAACAAGGGCAAGGTCTCGTCGGTGCGCAACTCCATCCGCCAGGCGCCGCGCGTGTCCCCGCTCCGGTCGCAGATCCAGAGCCTCGCCGCGGCCGCGAAGCAGCCCGAGCCGGCGCCGGCGTCGCAGAGGTGGTCGTCGTCGTCGAGGGGGCACGAGCACGCCGAGACGCCGAGGGTGGACAACTACATCCGGTCGCCGTTCGCGCGCGGGTCGACAGGGCCGACGAGGAAGTCGTACGCCGACCTCAGCCACGTCTCCATGCCGGACTCGGCGGATATCTCGTTCGTCAGCTCCGGCCGACGGAGCATCGACCACCACCAAGTTCCACCGCGGATGTCGAGCGGGTCCACGGAGAGCTACGACCACAGCTTCGAGATGTCGCGCACGCCCAGCAAGTGGGGCGGCGACTCCTTCGGCGCCAACGACCTGTCCTTCTCTCAGAGCAGCACCTCCTCTTTCTCCTCCATTGGCATGGACGACGTCGAGGCCGAGGTGAAGCGACTACGGCTCGAGCTCAAGCAGACCATGGACATGTACAGCACGGCCTGCAAGGAGGCGCTCAACGCTAAACAGAAGGTAAACAAGAGATTAATGCAAAGAAATGCCCAAAATTTTGCAGGATAATTGATGCAAGAATGGCCATTGCGGTGCTTGTACAGGCGATGGAGCTGCAGCGGTGGAAGACAGAGGAGGAGCAGAAGATGCAGGACGCGCGGCTGACTGAGGAGTCGGCGCTGGCGATGATCGAGCGGGAGAAGGCGAAAGCGAAGGCGGCCATGGAGGCGGCGGAGGCGTCGCAGCGGATCGCGGAGCTGGAGGTGCAGAAGCGGATCAACGCGGAGAAGAAGCTGCTCAAGGAGGCGGAGGAGCGCAAGAACCGACCGGGTGGCATGTCGCACGAGATCCGGTACCGCCGGTACAGTATCGAGGAGATTGAGCACGCCACCGAGCACTTCTCCGACGCGCGCAAGATCGGCGAGGGCGGCTACGGCCCCGTGTACAAGGGCTACCTCGACCACACGCCGGTCGCCATCAAGGTGCTCCGCCCCGACGCCGCACAGGGCAGGTCCCAGTTCCAGCAGGAGGTCGAGGTGCTCAGCTGCATCCGGCACCCCAACATGGTGCTCCTCCTCGGCGCCTGCCCCGAGTACGGCTGCCTCGTGTACGAGTACATGGCGAACGGCAGCCTCGACGACTGCCTCTTCCGGCGCGGCGGCGGGCCGGTGATACCCTGGCAGCACCGGTTCCGCATCGCGGCCGAGATCGCCACCGGCCTGCTGTTCCTGCACCAGACAAAGCCCGAGCCACTCGTGCACCGCGACCTCAAGCCGGGGAACATCCTGCTCGACCGCAACTACGTGAGCAAGATCAGCGACGTCGGGCTGGCGCGGCTCGTGCCGCCGTCCGTCGCCGACAACGTGACGCAGTACCGCATGACGTCGACCGCCGGCACCTTCTGCTACATCGACCCGGAGTACCAGCAGACGGGCATGCTCGGCGTCAAGTCCGACATCTACTCCCTCGGCGTCATGCTGCTGCAGATCATCACGGCCAAGCCGCCCATGGGGCTGACGCACCACGTCAACCGCGCCCTGGAGCGCGGCGCGCTCGCGGACCTGCTCGACCCCGCCGTGCACGACTGGCCCGTCGAGGAGGCGCAGTGCCTCGCCGAGATGGCGATCCGGTGCTGCGAGCTGCGGCGCAAGGACCGGCCGGATCTCGGCACCTCCGTGCTCCCGGAGCTCAATCGGCTGCGCGCGCTAGGCGAGGACAACATGCAGTTCTGCGGCGCCATCAGGGGCGGCGGCATGCACAGCTCGACGCTCCACAGCAACGCCTCACGGTCAAACGCCGTAAGCTTTCTTCCTCTCCCAAGTCCTTCATCACCATCTGATTTGACACTTCTCAACAAATTTTGGCATGAAGGTTTGCTGCAAACCTGTAGGATATGTTGAGTGATTCGCAGTTTCCGAGATCCGTGTTCAGTTCAAGAACGAGCGAATCATCGATGCCGCCAAGAAGATCGAACGTTTAACGCATAAACTGTCCAAGATGTCGTGGTATTGGTACTTGCAGGGTGAGGGATGTATGAAAAGACGACATTTGTGTTGTGCATTGTGATCTAATGGTTTAATTGTAGCTGCCAAGCATGAGGGGAGCTGGAGCAGGTGAGATTTGTGCAAAATTTCCTTGCAGAAGTTGTTCTGTTGCTGATAGAGAACAATACGACTCTGTCATTGCTGTGTACCTGTGGTTGTAATTTGTGAGTTTGTCCTTTGTAATGGACCTTTGCAGTTTTGGAACATGATTTTTTTTTATTGGGAGAAGGTTCCTACTTCCTGCTAATTGATATGTTCCTGATTTCTCCCTGAGGAAAACAAGGGCAGGATCAATTTTGGCTTCGGAATCTTGTAGAAACTTAGAGCAACTCCTACAGCTTGGCTAAATACATCCGTGATACCCATTGTAGCTATTATGCCCAAAAAAACAGTCCAACAGTCTCGCTATGTCATTTTCTATTTTTCCTCGCTCGGTATCCCGTTCTTCTCGCTGCCCATCTTTCCCGAGCGAGAACTGCGTGCTATCCCCGGCGCCAATCCCCTCCCGCGCGCGGGCTTTGCCTCTCCCGCGCGCGATTTTCTTCTCCGCGCGCCAGACTCTCCCGCGCAGCGGCGGAGTGCTCGTAGGGCAAGCCAGGGCTTGATTTTTGCCTCCTTCACCTCCGCAGCTTCGCTCCACCCGCCGCCGCCCTCGACTTCGCCGACCCAGCCGCCCCTCGCCTCCTTCACCTCCGCTCCACCCGCCGCCTCCCCCTCGCGGCCTCGCCCCTCTCGCCGCCTCCCCCTCGCGGCCTCGCCCCTCTCGCCGCCTCCGCTCCACCCGTCGCCGCCCTCGACTTCGCCGACCCAACCGCCGCCGAGGAGACCGACCCACCGGAGCCGAACTAGCTGGAAGAGGAAGGGGCAGCCACCATGTCGCAGGCGCCATCAGAAGGGGATCCGTTGTCCTCGAGCCACGGCCACAGGGACCCCAATTTTTCTGCGCTCTACTTGTTGCCCATCTTCCCGACGGCCGGCGGGTGGGAGCAACAGCAGTTGGCGTCGTTGCCTTGGTTAGAAAATGTGGGGGTACCTGGGCTGCGGCGTCGAGTCCTTCCTCCCAATGCTGCTGCCGCTGCATCGGCCCCCTTGTCTGGCATGTACTCTGGTGAGTTCGAAATACCCAGATGCAACTTTGCCTAAAGAAGACTCCACACTGATCTCTATCCAAAAGGTGAACTGATCTATTATTGTATTTGACAGTTCCATCTAAGATAATCCTTAGGGCGGTAGTACAATCATTTAAAACTATAATGTCCCTATGAAGTATGAAGTTCTGAGTTGGTTTCGTTCTGGCAAAAATTTTGATCAATCTGGACCTGATGTATACATTTCGTGCCACAATTGCAATACTGTGAAGAGTGTGACATTCATCGGGCCAAATTCATGAATATGTTGCTACCAGGTCAAACTGTGGTTGGTTCTTTATTTTGGTAAAAGAGAGATGGAAAGTTACTTCAAGCAATGGAGGGTGATCAGTGTATTGTCAATTGTATTGAGCCCCATCATTATGATCCTGTCATTGCGGGTAGCAGCATAGATAATGATGTGAATATTTAGACTCCTACTGCCACAGAACCAGCATCAGTGGTCAATTTGATGTGGTAATATTTCCAGGCCAATTGTGCCTTGTGGAACTTTCAGTCAATATATCATTTCACATTCTAAATGTAGTACTAGCTTGTTAGTTTCATGATAAATAATGCTACCAATAATCTCATTGAATGATCATCAGGATGCCAAGAAAGTTGGCTTTTTATTTCTTTCTGTAGAGTCATTTATACATCGGTGCCATCTGTGGAATGCCCTCTGCGCATGAAAATTGATCTTTCTTTGCATTAATTCCAGCACATGTACGAGAATGTGGTTCAAAAAAATGGTAAACTGAACGATGATCCTTCAGTAGTTTTCTCCGTGTACAACTATATGCCGAAAACGGGAAACGTAGCACTCTGTTCCCGTTTTGATGATGTGACCCATTTAAATATAGACAAGAAAATTTTTTTAGCTAGGCTGTTGTAGCACTCTTCTTTTTTGGGGAGTTTTCTATTTTACATGATGGCTAAATTAAGGAATTTAGCATTTATTTTTAGCTAACCTTTTGGAGTTGCTCTTATAAAAACACCTAAAACTCACCAAAAACATGAAACTTTTAACCAGTGACACTTGTTACTATACCATTACAATGGTTTACTATTGTCTAGTTGCTACCTACGATTAGACATAAAAGTGAAAGCATACATGGGTAAATAAAAAACATTGTTTTTTTGTTTTGTCAAAAAAAATTAATGTTTGTTCCCTTTTGACGTTAAAATTTTAAGACCATATATTACTACATAGAAAATCAGCTCAATCAGTACCATCACACAAGATGCGTAAATTAGAAGATACCATCCAATTTGACATCGACAAATGAGTCCCAAGGCTATATGTCTGTGGTGCATCGATGTAATTATTTTCTAACATAGATTACCTTTACCAAACTAGTAAGTGGCTTATTATTAAATTTAGCTACGCAATTGTGCGGATTGCACCTGCTAGTTTCCATTAAAAACATGCCAGCCTGGAATTGTATTGAACTGGGCACTTAAGCAATTTTTAAGGAATACGCCAGGCTACACCCGCTACGCCAAAACTCCTCTCGCCTTCGATAATTACCACTTAACAACCTCCAGCACGAGGCTGATAGGTGGGCCACCCCCAAGTTCCCCGTCCCGGCTAATATGAGCACGGGCTTTCCCATTTTAGCCTCCGCAAGTCGGCGGGCCACCCTGGACGGGCCCACATAACAATCAGAGGCGCCGCGGAGAAGCTTCGTGGAAGTTGTATAAATTGATAAAAGACCATCAAATTTGACACCCATAAGTGAGTCCAGGGCTAGATATCAGTGGTGCTGGTGCATCAGTGTTATTATTTTCTAACAAAGATTACCATTGCAACATTATTTAGAGCATCTCCAACAGTATGAGCTAGTTACTAGCTCTAATACAACTTCTCCAATAGTACTAACTTTTACCACATAGCTCATAACATAAATAACCTCACATGACACTCTCACATAATCTTGGAATGTGTGTATAAGATAGCTCTTGATCAAGAGATAGCTTTTCTCTCTCTTCTATTAAAATATGAAATAATATACTTAGAGCTAGCTCATAGAGCAAGTACAATGATGCTGACTAGGTCGCCTCTAGTGAAATTCACGTCAACACAATCCTATATGGAAGAGAGAGACAAGAGGAGAGAGAGCCAAGCTGCCCCTCATGCAAGAGGTGACCTCTAGCACATCATACGAGGACTTGGAGGCGATGCTAGTTCTTAGAGCAAGTACAATAAGGGTTAGGGTCGCCTCTAGCGAAATATTAAATGTTTGAGTGCTTTAGTAGAGGTAATCTCTACTCAACTTATTGTATTAGCTACCTCCACATGAGCCATATATACTCTTTTTGCTTATTTAGCTAGTCCTAGAGGTGGCAGTCACCTCTTCTATTGTACTTGCTCTCTAAGTCACTATTGAAGATGCTAACCCATTATTAAACCACGCAATTGTGCGGGTTGCACACGCTAACTCTCATTAAAAACCTACCAGCCTAGAATTGTGTTGAAGCAGTGCACTTTAACGCTTTTTAAGGAATCTGCCAGGTTACACCCGTTGCGTCGTCAAACTCCCCTTGCCCGAACGTTTCCCGTCCCGGCTAATGCATGAATCTGTTTTTTTAGCTGAGACATATAATTTTTTTATTATGATTTATAATTTTTAGGTTGTTTATGTGAGAGATTACAGAGTAACAAAAACTCACATGTGGTTTTTACCAATATAAATAAAGTCGGTATAATATGTACTACAATTAACTAATAGACTCTTAGACCCTATCTTGGAAAGATACTCTGTTTAAAAGCTAGTTACTGTAGAAAAGCCAAAAGCAAAAGTTAAAAAAAACAGTGCAATGGCATTTCCCATTTTAGCCGGTGTGAGCTGGTGGGCCACCCTGGATGGGCCCATGTAACAGCGAGAGACGCCGTGGAGAAAGCACCGCATTAACAATTGTTAATCTACCACTATATGATAGGAAAGCTGTAGTGCTCGATAATCTTCTTTCCACTCTATTTACTAGCGGAGAAAAGTCCTTAATTGTTGGACGGGTTGTAACCAAAGGCAGGCCAAGCTAAGTGAAATGCATAAAACTAATTTTACAACCAAATAACCTTGCCAAATGACCAACTTTGTCCTCATTAACATTGATGGGAATCATCTGCGATTTGTGAAAGTTCATTCTAAGGCTAGTAGATGCAGAGAAGGTGTAGGGAAGACCTTTTAAACTCAAAACTGTCATTCATAAGCCGGCATAATAATAAGTGTATCATCTGCATACTGAATAACTGGATATTCAAGATTGACCAAATTTGATATAGGATAATTAAAAACCCCTCTATTCACTGTTTCATTGATCACAGACTGTAAAAGATCAGCCCTAAGCACAAAAGGCAGTGGAGACAAGAGATCCCCTTGTCCAAGTCCTCTCTTGCATTAGAATATATATTTTCTGGCATCTCATTCGACAGCAGAGCAAAGTATCCCGTCTCGAAAATTTGCTTAATCCCATATTTTAAAAGGTTGAATTGTCCTACTTTCTTTATTAGTTATGCCACCAATTTCGTATTTAATTCTCGAAGTTAGCAGCTAAAGCTATTCAGGGTACCTTTGGTTGAGCTTTTGGGACCTACTTTTACTTCCAAAAAGCCAAAAGCCAACCAAAGGGGTGGAAAGCAGAATCTGCTTTTTCAGAAGCAGCTACTTTTGGGTAGTACAGTTTTGAAAGCACCTTGGACCCTGCTTTTGGCTTTTGGCTTTCTGCTTTTTGAAATGGTGAAAATAGAGAGCTGTTTCACAGTTGTTTCAAAGAAAATAGAGATAGAAGGTAAGTTTTATACTTATTTGAACCAAACAGCTTACAGCTTTTCCATAGCCCACAACCTACAGTAGCTTTTTCATAGCCTACAGCTCACAGCAGCTTTTTCAAAAGTCATAGCTCAACCAAACACACCCTCAGGGGCACGGATGTTTCGTCACCTACCATCTCGTCGGTTCAGTTGAATCTTCTTTCCAAGGCCATTTTGGTTGTCCCCTTCCTCACCCAATCAACAACTAATCTCCGAATCGCCCAAATCGTATTACCATTCAATCATCACCGAACTAACTCTCTGTGACATGATCTGGCACAAACAAACCTGTACGTTCAGCACCATAAACAGCTCTAAACTAGTCTGTACAAGGCTGTGCATCTGTTTTGCATAATACACCACATCATTCACATGCTCATCATTAAATTGCGATAGAAGGCTTCATCAAGCACAGGATAGCACCGGACCTCTTCTTT
Source organism: Dendrocalamus sinicus (assembly GCA_036346575.1). Taxonomy (NCBI): domain Eukaryota; kingdom Viridiplantae; phylum Streptophyta; class Magnoliopsida; order Poales; family Poaceae; genus Dendrocalamus; species Dendrocalamus sinicus. The sequence goes on along the minus strand of CM070656.1, from coordinate 4,190,462 downwards.
TAGAGCTTTTCTACGGTAACTAACTTTCAAACAGAATATCTTTTCAAAACAAAATCTATAAATTAATTATAGTATATACTATACCAATTTTATTTATATCGATCAAATCCATATATCTTCCTACTAGCCGCACCTCTAAGCTGAAGCAAAAGGGAGACACGGCATCTACAGGAGGCAGATCTCTTACCCTGCCCCACAAGCTTGGTCCACTTGCCAGGACAGAAGGCAGGCATGGGACCCGGGTTGCAGCTCGCCTCTCTCTCACATACCCCACCATTTGAGGCTTTTTGCCACCTCCATCTCCATCTGTGTCTACGTAGCACAAATCCATCCATCTCAAAGCGAAGTAAAATAGGAATAAAAAGGAAATGTTGTTCTTTTTTTTCTATCCCTACTTCAGTACTTCTACCAAGTAAAATAGGAATGAAAAGGAACATGAAATAACCCAAAATAACCAAAATCTATGAATGCCAATTGTCAACATCATCATTAGCGGGGCCAAGATACGCACATCAGAATTGGGAACAGGAAAAGCAAAGGTTCAGAAGCAACTTATAGTGCACAACACAATCGTCATCTTTACACGAGGAGTTTTTTGTACGGATAATCTATTTTTTATTCGAAATTACAGAAATATACCCGTGAGAATTTTTTTTACAAAAATAGGCTCAAGTCGCCCAATGGGAGGCGACTGGAGCCTATCGCCTAACCAGAAGCGATTCTGTTCTGTCGCTCAATCATTGGCGCGCATCGATCGCCTCCCATTGGGCGACTTTAATGCGATCGCCCAACGGTTGAGCTAAAGGTATCAAACCTTCGCCAAAAATAGTGAAAATTGGTGGGACTATTCTTCATACATCCAAAGCCTTGAGAAAAAATTTGATCAATTTCGCCACGGGATCAAAAGTTATACCAGTTTCAATTTGAATTGCAACATGGATGGTGGGATTGAAACGCTATAACTTTTGATCCCGTGAGTCGAAATTGCTCAAATTTTTTCTCAAGGCTTTGGATGTATGAAGAATAGCCCCACCAATTTTCACTATTTTTGGCGAAGGTTTGATACCTTTAGCTCAACCGTTGGCGATCAGATTAAAGTCGCCCAATGGGAGGGCGATGGATGCGATCGCCAATGATTGAGCGACAGAACAATCGCTTCTGTTGGGCGATAAACTTCGATCGCCTCCCATTGGGCGACTTGAGCCTATTTTTGTAAAAAAATTTCTCGCGGGTATATTTTTGTAATTTCGAATAAAAAATGGATTATCCGTACAAAAAATTCTTTACACGAGAATAAAGAGAGCAATCCCCCAGAGAGAGAAAGAAACAAAGTTGTTTTGATTCGTATTTCAAGATTCCCTGTACCCTGTATCCAATCTCTCTCATCTCAGTATAGAATCCAACAACCGATCGAGCTATTGCAACTTGCAAGGAGCAGCACACTATCATCATCACCATCATTGGTTCATCATTCACATTCATACACTAAAAATATCACAAAGAAAAGCTTTCCATAATGCTATACCATGTGATAGCTCTGCTGCATGTACAAACGAAGATGACAATTCTAACGGAATTTTTCAGATCAATGACCATTGGCTAACAAGTGGATCCTGTCTGTACTTGACGAATTTTGTACAAAATCCTTTGTACACACAGTTTTTCCCATTATGCGATCATCATTGGAAACAAGGAACATGAAACAACTCGAGAGGAAAAAGAACCTTAATTGGAGCAGGAGCAGCAGCAATGGATGAGGATGACGATGGATAGAATACCCAGAATGGTCACGAAGATTGTTCTAAGATTCTCACAGCCTGACGCTAGATTGGGATTGACACTGCAACCAGAAATCCAGAACTGGATCGAGATCTATCCGAAATCATTGTCATGACGGCGGGGCGGCGAGGGGTGGCGGCGGCCCGGCGACAAACGGATGCTGCTGCAGCTGCGCGGCCGTTAGCCGCTTCGCCGGGTTCTTCTGCAGGCAGCAGCTGATGAAGCCCCGGAACTCCGGCGATGCGGTGGCCGGTGGCTCCGGAGGGTCGGAGTAGCAGATCGCGCACATGAGCGCGGCCCAGTCCCCCTGCCTGCCGAGGTTCTCCCCAAAGGGGAACCTGCCGAGGTAGAACTCGAGGATGCTGAGCCCGAAGCTCCATATGTCGCCGGCGTAGCCATCGTAAGCGCCGTCGTTGAGGTCGGTGTTGATGCGCTCGGGGCTCATGTAGGCGATGGTGCCGACGGAGGAGTTGCAGGGATCCATGGTCTGGTTGAGGATGCGGCCGACGCCGAAGTCGGCGATCTTGACGCGGCGCGCGGAGTCGATGAGGAGGTTGGAGGGCTTGATGTCGCGATGCACGATGTGGCGGCGGTGGAGGTAGGCTATGCCCGAGAGCACCTGGCGCGCGACGTTGGCGAGGAAGGGCTCGGCGGCGATGCAACGGCCGTCGAGGGATCCCCCGTCCATGTACTCCAGCAGGATCTGGAGCTCCCCTCCGCGCTCGTACATGCCGTGGCACCGGACCACTGCCGGGTGCTCGGCCGTGCGGAGGATGGCGATCTCCCGCGCGATCTGCCGCCGCACCGCGTCGTCGTGGTTCCCGTACAGCACCTTGAGCGCGTAGGCCCGCCCCGTGGCGCGGTGCCGCACCATCCACACCGTTCCGCCCGCGCCGCTCCCGACGCGCCGCACGCGCTCCAGCTCCGCGAGCGGGGGCGGCGGCGCGGCGGAGGGCGCGCCGGCAGCCGGGGTGGGCCCAGCTAGGGGGCCGGAGGAGGACGAAGAGGAAGGGGGCGGGAGGGGGAGCGGGACGGCAAGGGAGGAGGGGACGTCGCGCTGCGGCATGGGGAGGGTGAGATCCGGGCGGCGGCGAGGCCGCCCAGGCGTGCCCGGCTGGGTAGGGAGGCCGCCTGCTGGGCGCATCGCTCTAGCCGGATCGCGTGGGTCTCTCTCTCTGGTTGCGCTGCCTGTTTATCGGGGGCCGGGAGGGCTGAGGCCTGAGGTGGAGGGGAAGGTGAGGAAACGAGGGAGGCTGCGTCGGTCGGGAGACGAACGGGGAGGGATCCGCTACCGCCGCTTCGCTTGGGCTCAGAAAAAGGAAACGCTGGCGACGCAGTAATGCGTGTGGTGGTGCCGTGTTGATGCTCTCTCGCTCTCTCTCTCTCTCTCTCTCTCTCTCTCTCTCTCACTTGGATAGAGAACGCGAACTATCTGGAAGCAATACGACGCGACAGCGCCATGCTATAGGTCCCAGGCTCGATGTGCTGTCTCTCTCTCTCTCTCTTTAACAATTTTAATAAGTGTGGTTATCTTAGGGTCTTATCCCTACCTACAGCAAGTATATATCATGGTCTGCAAGGTACATACACATCTGGTAATTAGCTTTTGCCATGTTGTATATGCAGAAGCTATCCAAGTTTACCGTTGTGGTAGTATTCTTGCTAGGGAGGTTCTCCACGCTATCTCAGGCTCACGATAGTTTCGGTGAAACGATACACATTAAAAAATCTACCACGGATGAAATTCATAGACTAACCTCGAATGAAGTCCGGAGTCCGCATCACCTCGGACGTGCTCTATGAAACCAAGACGGAGCCCAAAGGCAACCCTAGTTCACCCTGAACGAGGTCCAAGTGCCAATTCAAGACGAAGTTCAGAGCCAACCTCGGCAAGATTCACACACCAACCCAGGAGGAGGTCCGCAGCCAACCTTGACGAGGTTCACGAACCGACCCCGAGGCCTCTCAGACTTGGCGGGACCCGCATGGCGTAGAGGACGAAAATGCTCCTAGGAGTAAACTAGGCCTCGAAAGTAAACTTGTAACTCCACTTGCCTCCCCCTTCCACTTTATAAATAGAGCTCCTTATAAGTGGGAGTAATAGACCATTTTGAAACCTAGCCACTCACTTTGAATTCACTTGGTTGTTTGTGTTTGTCATGGTGTCCCCTCACACTCTTGGCGGTCTTCGACTTTGACGGGAGTGCTTACAAATTTACTGTCCAATCTCGTATCGACAACAGTTGGCATCGTCCGTGAGGACTTGAGCAAGAAGCCACATCGCTTAGGAAAATGAAGGCATGGAAGGTCGCGGGGCGAGTCCGTGCCGTCCGTGTGGAGGTCCTTCGAACTCCGCCGTGGACGCCAACCGGGCCCACTCCGGACTTCGCTCACCCGCTCCACGCCACCCCGACCGGCCTCCGCTCCGCACCTCGGACCCCCTCTAGGTCCAGACGACCTCCGCGCCCTAGACCCCCTTCAAACATCACTCGCCCGCTCCGCGCCTAGGACGCCCTCCGAGACCGAACCATCACCGCGCCCTGGGCCCCCTCCGGACTTCGCTCGTCTGCTCCGCGTCGTCCCGGTGGCCCTTCGCTCCGCGCCGCCCTGACCGGCCTTCGCTTCGCGCCTCGCACCCTCTCCAGGTTCGGATCACCTTCGCGCCGTCCGGTGGGCCTTCGCTCTACACCGACCCAACCTACCATCGTTCTATACCTTCGCACTCCGAACTCCCTCCAGGTCCGAACCACCTCCACTCCTCGGACCCACTCTAGACTTCGCTCGCCTGCTTTGCGCTGTCCTGGTGGCCCTTCGCTCCGCACCTCGGACCACCTCCACACCCAGGACCCATCTGGTCACCATTGCTCTGTGCCCGGAATGACCCCATACCTGGACCAGCTCTGGAACCCCTCCACACAGGACCACCTCCACACACCGGACTGACATTTGCTCTCAGATCGGCCTCCATGCTCGAACCAACCCTGTGCCCAGACTGCCTCTGGATTGCTAGAATCCAGACCTCGTCCACCGAACGGAGTCGGTGTCACCTGACCTTGCCCGGTGACTCCACGCCGTCACCTCGATGGATTTTGTTTTGCCTCGACAACGTTTCCTCGACTAGAGGCTCCCCCTAGCTCAACAGATTCACCTCGATGAGCTTCAACATGCCTTGATAGTTTGGCCTCGACGTGGTTCGACTCAGCCTCAACGGCTTTGCTTCAGCCGGATTTTACTTCGCCGTGATGGTGTCTCCTCGACTAGGGGCCCCCTAGATCGACAGATTCACCTCGGCGAGCTCCAATATGTGTAAGATCGAGGAGGCCGACTAGAGGGGGGGTGAATAGGAGGTTTTAAAATTTTTGTCTAATTCTAATTAGCAATTTTAAACTTGATGGATAAATAGAACAAGATAACACTAACACCACTAATCAACCTAGTGAGGTTCAAACAATCACTAGCACAAGTAATCGACTAAGAGCAATAACGAATAGTAGAGAATAACAATTGCTACTCTAACTAATCAAGCAGTCAAGTTATATGAATGAAGAGCGTTGCTTGAAATAAAATGATCACAAGAGAGCAAACCACAATTGACACGATTACTTTTTACCGTGGTGATCGGAGACTTGCCGGTCTCCCCTAGTCCACGTTGAGGTAAGCCCGAACAAATCGGACCGGCTCCACGAATGAGCCTAAACACCTCGATCACTTTTGGTAGCCCTTTCCTCTCGGGTAGGCGAGCTCGAGCTTTCACAATCTTCCGGCCTTCTCACAATCTTCTTGAGAACATCACGAAACTCCGCTAAGCCGCCTAGGTGTGGCAAGCACCAAGAGAATAGACCACTGCGCTTGATCTCACTCAAGTGCTCAATGGATCAACTAGAATGCAATGCACTTGAATTTTGAGTCAACTACCTCAAATGAATGCACAAGTGAGTGAATGAGGTGTGAGAGGTTGCACTAGGCTCAAATGTATTCAATGGAAGTTCAACAACATATCCAAGTTCGGTGGGGTGTATTTATACCTCACCAACCTCAAATAGCCGTTACAATAAACAATCCGAAAATTCAGAAATCCGAACTACCGCAGCAAAACCGCGGTACTTCGGACTCATTGACCGGACGAACGGCTATGTCGAGAGTCGGCAACCGTTGGTCAATGAGTGCGGTACTACCGCCGTTGAAATCGCGATATTTCGGACGTCCGGAAGTTCCGCTCCAAGACCCGATTCCGATCTCAACGAGTCTAAGTTTTATTCTCGGCGCTCGAAATAACGTTCAAGACAGTATCCGAACTTCCGCACATGCGGTAGTTCCGCAGTAAAACCGTGGTACTTCCGTTTCGAGAGGCTAAGTTAAACTCGGACGCTCTCGAAATAAAGTTCCGCTCGGTGCGAGACTACGGTTATCCGTAGTTCTGCAGTCAACCCGCGGTACTTCCGTTTTCGAGAGACTAAGTCCGAGTCCGGCGCTCTCGAAATAACGTTCGCCGGCGCCGGCATTACTGGACCTGCGGTAGTTCCGCCCAATACACACCGGAACTACCGGATTTTCGACAATGCACGATTTGATTTAATTTTAATTTCTAAGTGCATGCATGATCCTAAATTGATCCAAAAGGGCACATTTGAACATGATCAAGCAATCACCATGATCCCTCTTAATAGTACGGCGTCTATCCTATAATCCGGTCTTCCAACCTAACTCCAAGACCGGTAAAATAAAATAGATACCTAAACTATTTACCTTGACGCCCTAGAGATCTTGAATCTTCATGGGATATTTTGTGAGCCTCTTTCTTTGCCATTTGAACTTATCCTTTCAAACACTTAATGCACACATTAGTCTCATATTCACATAAATTCATTAATTACCAAAACTAATATTTTTAGGGGCCTAGATGCTTTCAATATGCCTCGATGGTATGACCTCGACGTGATTCAACTTGGCCTCAACGGTGTCTCCTCAAATAGGGGCTTCCCTAGCTCGACGGATTCACCTCGATGAGCTCCAACACGCATCAATGTCATGGCCTTGGTGTAGTTCGACTTGGGCCTCGATGTCTTCACCTCGGCCGGACTTCGCTTCGTCTCGATGGTGTCTTCTCGACTAGGGGCTCCTCCTAGCTCAACAAATTCACCTTAACGAGCTCCAACACGCCTCGATGGCTTGGCCACGATGTGGTTCAACTCGGCTTGGACGGTGCCTCCTCGACTAAGGGCTCCCCTAGCTTGATGGATTCGCCTTGGCAAGCTGTAACACACCTCAATGGTGTGGTTTTGACGTGGTTCGACTCGGCCTTGATGACTTCACCTCAACTGGACTTCAGTTCCCCTTCATGGCATCTCCTCGACTAGTGGCTCCCCTAGCTCGACAGATTCACCTCAGCGAGCTCCAACACACCTCGATGGCTTGACCTCGGCGTGGTGTGACTCGGCCTCTACAGTTTTGCCTCAACCAGACTTCACTCTACCTCAATGGTGTCTCCTCAACTAGGGGCTTCCCCTAGATCAATGGATTCACCTCGGTGAGATCCAACACACCTCGATAGCTTGTCCTCAGCGTGGTTCGACACAGCCTCGACGGCTTCACCTCTGTTGTACTTCGATTCACCTCGGCGAGCTCTAACACACCTCGATGGCTTGACCTCGGCATGGTTTGACTCAGCCTTGATGGCTTCGCCTATACCGTACTTTGCTGCACCTTGACGGTGTCTCCTTGACTAGGGGTTCCCCCTAGATCGACGGATTCACCTCGGTGAGCTCCAGCATGCCTCGATGGTAGCCTTGGTGTGGTTCAACTTGACCTCGACGCCTTCACCTCTACTAGACTTTGCTTCCCCTTGGCGACGTCTCCTCGACTAGGGACTCCCCCTAGATTGATGGAGTCACCTCGGCGAGCTCTAACACGTCTCAATGGCTTGGCCTCGGCATGGTTCGACTCAGCCTCAACGACTTCGCCTCGGCCGAACTTCGCTTTACTTCAATGGCGTCTCCTTGACTAGGGGCTCCCTATAGATCGATGGATTCATCTCGGCGAGCACCAACATGCCTCGATGGCTTGGCCTCGGCGTCAACGGCTTCGCCTCGGTGGGCTTCAACACACCTCGATGACTTGGCCTCAACGTGATTCGACTCAGTCTTGACGGCTTCACCTCTGCCAGACTTCACTTCATCTCAACGATGTCTCCTCGACTCGGGGCTCTCCCTGGCTCAATAGATTCACCTCGATAAGCTCCAACACACCTCGATGGCTTGGCCTCAGTGTGGATCGACTTGGTCTCGATGGTTTTGCTTCGGCCAAACTTCACTTCGCCTCGATGGCGTCTCCTTGACTGGAGGCTCCTCCTAGCTTGATGGATTCACCTCGCGCGAGCTTCAATGCACCTCGATGGCTTGGTTTTGGCATGGTTCAACTCAGCCTAGACGACTTTGCCTCGATTGAACTTTATTTCGCCTCGACGGTGTCTCCTAGACTAGGGGCTCCGCATAGCTTGATGGATTCACCTTGGTGAGCTCCAAAATGACTCAATAGCTTGGCCTCAACATGGACAAGCACCCCCTGGGTCACGTTGACGACCGCTCACCTTCTAAGGTCAAGTTTTCACTGCTTTACGCGCACCCTCCAGGGTTTGGTCGACAACCCACCCTCCGGGGTCGTGTCTCCAAAAAGCCCTAACTTCTTCTTATTAGACAGGAGACTATGATGTTCCCATCACTCCGACCAGGCCTAAGAGACTCTGATGTTCCCATCGCCCCAACTAGGCCTAGGAGACTCTGATGTTCTCGCCGCCCTACCAAGCCTGGGAGACTGATGTTCTCGCCTCCCCAACCAGGCCCGAGAGACATTGATGTTCCCGCTTTCCCAACCAGCCATTGGAGACTCTGATGTTTCCAATGGGAGACGACTACGTTCTCACCTCCCAGACTGACTAGCCGCTCACAACGTCGTCTCGAGAGTCAGGTTTGTTTTCCGATAGGAGATGGCGATGTTCTCGCCTCCCCAACCGACTAGCCACTTACGAGCTTCATCGCGAGTGCTAGGTTTTTTCGATGAGAGACCACGATGTTGTCGCCTCCCCGACCGACTAACTGCTCGTGAGCTTCGTTGCAAGCATCATGTTTTTCTGATGGGAGACAATGACATTCTCGCCTCTCCGACCGACTAGCCATTCACGAGCTTCATCTTGAGCACGAGTTTTTTTCTGATAGGAGACGATGATGTCACCGCCTCCCCAATCGACTAGTCGCTCACAAGCTTCGTCATGTGTGCCTGGTGTCTTCCCATAGGAGGCGGTGATGTCACCTCCTCCCCGATCAACTGGCCGCTCGAGGTAGTGGGATACCCCTCGTAAGGAGTACTAAGTGTGTTATTTCAAAATTTAAGCAAACAACAATGGTGCAAGTCTTGTGAAAGGAACAGGGGTGGCTACTAGGGGTGATCGCATGATGAACTTCTGGTATCTGGCTCCGTGCCACACTGGTCGGTGTCTGAGCCAACATCATTCCTTGAGCAAAAATAAGTCCCGCACGCTAAGTTTTCATTGATGGTGCTATATGCCATCGTTCAGGCTCGACGTCTGCCGCGCGCCTCCGTCCCACCACAAACCCGGTGGAATCCACCTATGATGGTGTCGAGCACCGCCTCTACTTCTCAAGTGCCAGGTTTTCTTTGATGGTGTTGTATGAGGTCAGCTGGGCTCAATGTTTGCCGCACACCACCATCCCACCTTAGATCGATTCCACTGTCGCCACTGCTATTTGGGCATGACCCAGTGAGATCCACCCGTGACGGTCTCGAGTGCCACCTCTTCTTCAACCCTACCATGCATCAGGGGAGGAATCGGACTATGGCAGCGCCAATCGATGGGTTGCTCACCAGCCGGATTTGGGGAAGAAATATCGCTGGCGAGCTGTGGGGCACGGGAGGCTCATTACTTCGGGTGGGAGATAGAGTGAAGTGCGGCGAAGTGAACGGGGGTGTGGGCTGCGCTTTATAGCCGCGAAAAAGGCAGCAGTGGTAGAGGGGCTGTTGAGCGGTCATGTCCACAGCATGGCAGCAGCATTGCCACAGCACTCACAACGAGACGGCGGCCAGGTATGGGCGTGATTGCACAGTGCAATGTCAGCGGGGTTGGCATCGCATTGGCCGAGGCAAACGCGACGAGGCAGGAAAACTGTGGGCGATGGCGGTTCAACCGGGGGCGCTGACCGAGGCAATGTGATGCATTAATCAGGTGCTGGTAACACGATATCTAGAAAGAAATCATTTTTGTCGTGGGTGCTAATACGTGAATATCAAATTCGTGATAATTGACTACTTTCGGGCATGCCACCTCCTACATGTCTATTATAAGCTAGAGATGGAAAACCGTCTTGATATAAGCTAAGCAAAACCACCACCGGCTGTTAAATCCACTAGCACTAGTAAGGCATAAGATTCCAATCCAACAACATGAATATCGAACATTGCCCACAGAGAATGGAAATATTGTAAAACACCATATAGAGTATAGCAATTACCATATTATTGTAGCCTTCAATGATATGTCAAATCATAGCTTGGACCATATGTGGCTACAGGTGGTCCATATGAGTATCTCCATTGATCGCATGCTGAACATTTATCAAGCTTAGTGCTGTTCTCAAGTGTACAAAATTTACAGGACCAAGTTGTGTGCTTGGCCTTTGCAATTTTAGGTTTTGGCATCCCACAAACTTCACAGATTGGTGCCAGAGGCTACAAAAGTTCAGATTTCAAAAATGTAGTAGAGAAAGAGAAACAGCGGTAAATAGAACTAGAATGCATAGTAGACATGCCAATTAAAAAAATGATAGTTTAGAACCATGAAACAAATGTCTGAGAAAGAAAGCAGCGAAGAAAATATGGATCCTATTAAGAGCAAACCAGAAAATGTGCGTACACAAGAAAAGGATAGTTATCAACTTATCATAAGGCAAAGTGTATAAATAGACCTAAAATACATTCAGGAAAAAAAGAAGTTACATCACTTTGCATGGATAACATATGAAATTATATGTGGCGCTTGTCACAATAGTGAAGGGAATTTGGTTTGGACTTTGGATATAGTCAAATTACGCCTAAGTAATGACTAATGTACTTCATAAACTTGCACGTTGCAAATGCGTCTTCAGATATTGAAAGGAGCTGATTTGTCAAGATTTAAGAGGCCTATAGTCACCACAAGTCCATAGGCAGGCATGAGTTCTTCACATGTTATGAGTTGTGACAAGTGAAAGAAATAAATAAACATTACTGCAAGAGCAAACTAATCACTAATTCAACTTATCCTTGGTGTTTATTAACCTCTATGTGACTAGCAAGTTCATACAATCTCAAAAATTAGATATTCATCTGAAGTTTGGATAAGCCTAATCTCCTCCGAAAGCACCACTCAAGTATGTACTTAATACTAGAGTGCTAATTAGTAATTATCTACATATCAACGTGATGAGCTGACTTCAAAGAATATGCTAAAAGATCACAATGGAGTCAATCTAGTAAGAAACTCTAATTACAATATCCAAGAGAATTTATGTTATGAAACCTCTGTGCCTAGCAAAAGAGCTTAGCTGCCATCCACACATAGACTTTTAGTTTTGTATATGAAATGGTATGCATGTTTTCTGTAACTAGGAACTTCAAGGCACAGTATTACAAAACAAAGTGAGCTAATCAGGTTACCTGATTTAGAAGAGTGCAAGCACTACACTCCCACCGAGAACTAACGCCCACATCAGTCGTCCTACAAGAAGAGGAATCACCTTGTTCTGCAATGTGAAATCCAGAAGTGCTGGACTCTGCAGAACCGTTGGAAAAGCCACCATTTGTGTTTTTCCCATCTCGTGTTGTCAAGCTAGGTGGTTGTTCAAGAATAACAACATCTTCTGAATCATCAATAACAGATTGATCATGTGATCCGCACCACAAATCGTCGTACAATCTCCTTTCAGCAGCCATAGCAGCAGCTTGTATTGGACTAAGCACACTCATAATATCATTATTTCCACCCAACTTTCTTGACCCGGATGGCAATAGAGCCCCGTTCCTTGCCCGTTTTTGTGCTGCAGCTAATGTAGCTTGCCAAAGAGATGGTGGTGGATGTACTGAAATCCACCCAATCGTTTGCCTGTACCATCAAATCCTTTTCCTGGTCCAGTAATACCCTATGAAACAAGTTCTTCACAGTCCTGAATGATTTTTTATAAGCAACATAAGCTAGTCACGATAAAGAAAAAATAGGTAAAGTGCAAGCAAAACAGAAATTGCATCTCACAACTCTTACTAAAAAATACAAAAACTGAAATTGAATATAATCAATATGTGAATAAACAGAGATGTGTGGTAGAAAGTTTGTGTTATTTGTATTAGGAGGTACTCCAGGGAATGATTCTGTTATAGCACCCAGCTCCAGCAGTTGACAGTGAGAAGTCCTCTGTATAACCAAACCACATAGGAAAATTGTAAATGTTGATTTAACCACTGCATTTTGAACAACTGTTGTGGTGAGGTCAGCAGATAGCTACAAAATGCGATATTTCTGATGAATAAACAGAGGGACTACTAAATTAGATACTTCCGTTACTACTAATTCAATTCAGGATAAGCCCACTTGGAAATAAAATACAGACAATATTATCATCCGAAGCTTACTACAGTTACAATTTACAGGACAGCTAGAAGAGGAAATTAACATTAAGGTCATAGTTAGCATCCAATTTGCATATCAACATGTGTTATGACTACCTATACATGTTTACTGTTTCTTATAGACATGAAAGTGTTTCCATCTCTGATATTTCTTTTACTAAAGTACTATGTAATCATTACAAAATATCTCACACAATAAAACTGGGAAAGGTGCTTGTGGGAGGTCAAAACAACATTAACAGTTCACTACCTCAAAATCCTACACATCCCACAAAAGACAAGCTTGAGTTGTTAACAATTTGAGACATGGAAAATACAGCCCTATGTTACATCATGCAATCTTTTGGGATGAACGTTTGCACAGGTAAACCACCTCTCCAAAGACCCTGCCACAACTTTCTTTTGAACAATGTCAAAATGCATCCATCCTATTTGATCTCCTTTCGTGTTGGTATTTGGCAACCGCACTTGGACTCTTCTTATCCACTCCAAATTGATCTTCCTCAGTTAAGTGTATCAAATGGTGTAGAGTTAAATAGTTAAGTCCTACCTCTATTATGCACATAAATTCAAGTTTCCACAAATACACAAAGACCAAAAGGAAGGCCAGGTGGTTTATGTCTGCATATGTACTAAACAAGACAATTCCATCTATACAACGGTTGATGATGATGAGAGCGCATCCCAACAAAACATCAATCCTGGGTTGAATGCTTTTTTTTTTGCGACGAGCCTGGGTTGAATGCTGTTAAAGCCAAAATCAATTGAACCAAGCTTACTGGGTAACATGCCAGCTTGCAAGGAATTATGGATAGCATCTACACAACTACACACAAGCGCCACATTCCACCAATACATATAATGATATAAACAAGTAACACGCAATTCTTCCAGTGGAATCATCAAATTTTCTAGCATCAAGACAAGCACATAAAAATGAGCGTACGGACCTTGCGGAGGTCGTCCCAGAGCTTGTAGAACTGCGTGTCGTGGGGCCCGCGCACGATGTGGCAGAGCTCGTGGAGCATGGTGTCGAGCACCTCCTCGTAGGGGATGAAGTCGTAGTCGCGGCCGGCAGGCCGCAGCCGCAGATTCACCTCGACTCCCCCGCCAACGTTGAGCCCCAGGAGCCTCGGGTTCTTGGGCCTGATCCCACAACCGAAATCACACCACCGGCATACGGGATCGACTGATCGAGAGGGAGAGATTGATGGGGAAGGAGGATACGGCTAGGGTTAGGGTTGTTGGCGCACTTACGAGAACTCGGAGAGGAGGTTGACACGCCACTTGCGGCGGCGCATGATGGGCTGGACCTGCTTGGCGACGCGGACGAGGATCGCGCGGGCGGCGGGCTCGTCGGGCTTGCGCTTAAGCGCGCGGACCTCCCACACCTTGTGCAGGTCGCCCACCTCCATCGCCGCCGCCACAGGACCTGCTTGGCGACGTGGACGAGGATCGCGCGGGCGGCGGGCTCGTCGGGCTTGCGCTTAAGCGCCCGGATCTCCCACACCTTGTGCAGGTCGCCCACCTCCATCGCCGCCGCCACAGATCCGACGCCGCGCGATTTCAAATGGATTGGGGCGGCGTGGCGGGCGGGAGAAGCCGGGGGCGTTCTATTAAAAAATATTTGATTATTTGTCCTATTTTTATGTATATTTAATAAAATAATTTATAATATCTTATTTATATATGGTTCAGACTCGTATGGAAATAACATATTACAAAATATTTTATTAAATATAATGTAAGATAAGACAAATAATCATATCCTCTTTTATTAATAGAGAGACGCCCGTGTAGAGATGGCAACGGGTAAATACCCGTCGGGTATAGCCAAACCATACCCGTACCCGATACCCGCACCCGCACCCGCTACAATACCCGTACCCGCACACGGGTATAGAAACTTACCCATACCCGCACCGCGGGTATTTATACCGACAGGTAACCCATACCCGAATTGATAAGGGTATATACGGCATGTATATACGAGTGCGGGTATTTCCATCGCCGTTTGAATATATATATATACGGGCCACGGTATATGTACTGTTGCTATATCTAATATACACCGATCGGTATATTTTACCGCGGTATGCGGTAGTCTGGTAGTATACACCGCACTAAGACCCGCATACCCGATGGGTAGAGATTTTTGCCCATTAGCATACCCGCGGGTGAAGATATCTTTCCATACCCGCCTCCTTATCGGGTAAAACCCATCGGGTACTCGGGTTTCGGGTACCCATTGCCATCTCTACGCCCGTGCGCGTGTAGAGGATGAGGATTCGATTGGTGATTCGATTCGAGGGACCGGCTATTGGGCCTGCTTTTTTTTGCTACAGCTTTTGGCTGCGGTTTGTGTCTTTTAGGCTGTTTGTGCGAGAGATTACAGTGTAACAAAAAATCACGTGTGGTTTTACAGATATAAATGAAGTCGGTATAGTATGTACTACAATTAACTAGTAAACTCTATTTTAAAAATACTTTATTTAAAAGTTAATTACTATAGAAAAAATCAAAAAGCAGCTTTTAGAAGCTGAAAATGACTGGGCCGTTCGCTTGAGACTTGGGAGTTTGGAAACGGGGAACTATGAACTTCGCTTTCGGGCGGGGTGTTGCGAACTTCGTCATCCACAGGTACGTGCGTTCGATTTTGCCGAAAGCGAATTTGGTAACATTCCAACCCAACGCGTCTATGTCGCTTTTGCTTGCATTTTGGCACGAAAATGCATCGAAAATGCATCGCTGAGTTGGGACGTTCTAACCTGTAAATGGAGGTTGTATGAACATGCCACGTATGCCATTGTGCCTTTAACTCGTTGTTATCTTCTTTTCAATTTCTAAAAACTATTTTTTTGATTTTTCTGTAGCAACTAGTTTTCAAACAAAATATCTTTTCAAAACAGGGTCTATAATTTAATTATAGTACACACTATGACGATTTTAATTATATCGGCGAAAACCATACGCAAATTTTTATTACTCGTACTTTCTCTTACGAACAACCTAAAAAGCATAAACTAAAATAAAAAAGAACAAGCACGTATAACGGGCACCGGCTTCAAGCATATACTGCTAAGTGCTAACGTCAGACTTCATGGGACTCGTCGAGAGTCAAAATTCAACAACCCACATTTTGTCACTGTGGCGCATGTAGCAGCCTATGCCGTTCTCAATAAGGTTTTTAAAACGTTATGGCTCCTTAGTCATACGCAGCCGTCCTAGCTCAGTCGGTAGAGCGCACGGCTTTTAACCGTGTGGTCGTGGGTTCGAATCCCACGGACGGCGCGGTATTCGTTTTTTGTTGCTGCACCATTTCGTTGAAGTGAGTGTGAATTTGCTGACTAGAGCACACACCGGAAATAAGAGAATTTGATGATGATCTTTTTCTCTTCTTTTAAGGAACGAAACCACAGCCAGCGGCCGAGCCCTGCCGCCACGACCACAGCCTACCTATCGCCATGCTTTGGCCGCCGCTGGTTGCACTTGCACGATGCGCAAAAAAGATGAAAACGTGGTTGCCGTTCACCATTGGCTGGTGTTAGTGATAAGGTTTGAAGATAATCAGATGATTGTATTACATATATGATTATGATTTTTTTAAATAATATATTATTTTATTCTTTGAATAAATATTTTTTGTACTAATCAATAAGTGTGTGACTTGTGTTGTAGAATTCTTTATTCATGTTTTGATGTTATTCTAAATTACTCCTAACCTTATATCACTATATTGTCTAATTATGATTTATAGATCAATACACAACACATGTATTGATTAATGATCATGTTTCACCGATCACGGATATAGGGATATCAAATCGATAATATAGACACATGCTAGATAACATGGTGTTGAATTGACCTGCCATAAGACTCTACAGGAATTGTTATATTCTTAAGTGTCATCAGTTGATCTCATACATAATGTATATATAATCCTTAGACCTGAGATCGTTATAGTTTTCTACATGTGTAATAGTTTACTTAGAGGTTGTTAAACACTGCTCTGTAACTAGGTGGTTATAAAGATAACTTTCAAGTTTACTATAAAATATGTAGAGAAATATGAGCGATCAAGATGTAATTTGTCTCTCGTATATAATGGAAGAGATATCTCTGGCCGCTCAATGTAGTTGGATTAAAAAAAGTATATGGTCATACTGAGTGTAGTTGAGGACCTAATCACAATTGAGTAACCAACTTCATATTCGAGTGAAGAATCGAACTATCATAGGATGACATGCTTGTCACCTTAAGTTCAATTTGGTATCGTGAGACAAAGGTATCGGTACATGACACTATATAGGTTCGTCCGATATGATTTTTGTGCATATTTGAGAGTCGTTATGTCCTGCTAAAAATTGCTACTGACTTGTGGATAGGAAATGAGATTTCGGGGGTATATCTGAATATACATGAACTTATATCACAAACTTAACGGGTTAGAACACATTAGTTTAGATTGAATCCACTACTAATGGCCCAAATAGGCTTCGCACCTTGTTGGGCCCCTAACGTAGGATTCCACCGTGGAACTATATTAAGGGAGACGTGGGGCTAATGGAGGTATTACGTACACACTCACCGAAATCCTAACCACCACCTCTCACAGGCCCTGCCGTGAGCGCTGGTACTAGTAGGAAACATATGTGCCTTGGTACTAGGGTTACTAATGAAAGATTTGAGAAATCTAGTATTGAGTCACACGATGTCTAGGAACAGTAGTAGAAGCAAGAATAAAATGGTTAGCAAGATAATCATAAAAATGCATACAAGAACCAACTAGATCTCTCTGAATCGGCCTACCAAAAGGCCGGTACTCCTCCTGTCTAGATGTTACCCGTAGTCTACCCTCATGATATCCTAACCCAAAGAGCTGTTTAGAACCACCATAGAAGTCAAAGAAGTCATATGCAAACCTAGATATATTCATAGAAGGAAAATAGGAGGCCTAGCTCTACAAACACTTAGGGATGCAAACGGGTCGGGTTAATGCCGACCGATCCGGCACCGAATCCGATTGGTACCGAATCCGATTGATACCGAATCCGGAGAAAAAAAATATGGGTTAGGATATGGTAACAGCAATATCCGTCTGAATCCGATACGTCTTCAAGTTTGATTTCATGTTAGTGCTACTATTTGACGTTTCATTTTCTTTTGCAATGGTAAAATAAAATCTTCCACATCAGTTATTAAGTAGTAACATCAAGTTCTTGACAGTACGTCCTCCTACTCCATTTGTTGTACTGCATGCATTCCTTACAAACGGGTTAATCCCGACCGATCCGGCACCGAATCCGATTGGTACCGAATCCGAAGAAAAAATATGGGTTAGGATATGGTAACAATAATATCCGTCCGAATCCGACCCGTTTGCACCCCTACAAACACTCATAGTTGAAAAAACTCCTCTAATGGATCTCAAAGCACGCATTTTCTCTTTTCTCTTAACCTTGATTCTCGAAAGTAGAACTTAATAATATGGACATCCTTCTTGTAGAAGGAATAATGATACTTGATCTTTAAAGGGGGTCAGACTTACTGAAGTAGAAGCATACTGTACCTCTCTCCTAGTGGTCTGACCGGCGTTATAATGGCGGTCAAACCGGTTTGCCTAAAAATTATGGAGCCAATTTAGACACTATGTAATATTTGTAAAATCAAATATCCACTCTATAAAATTTACAATAGTTCATCATAATATTATTTTAGATCTTCTCACATGGTCCTTCACTATCCAATTGCAAAATTTGGATATCAGAGAGCTGTCAGCCTAGAGCTTTACTTATGCTCAATGTCATTGCGTGTTACTCCGTTGAGATCAACACGACATGACCGTTCGTTTCTGTCAAATTCATGAACACTCCATTAGCTAGATAACTTAGCCAAGTCCGAATACCTGTTACCATGGTTGTGTCGCCTGCTTTGCTCGAGTGACAGTGTAGTGCGACGAGATGTTACTCGTGCTTCTTCTGTTGCTTGCGCTAACACTCTGAATTCGCCAATTGGGTGATGCTTATTTCTGCAGTACATATGCACGATGGATTACTGCTCAATGTAACTTCAGCATTTGGCTGAAAAAACACTACAGCTGCGAAAAATATACCGTAGCGACTGCTAGCCTTTTTTATGAGTAATTAGATTTAAAAATAATAAAAATAAGAAAGTTATATCATCACGGATAATACAAAAAAGTAAGAGGGGAAAAAACCAAAAAAATAAAAAAAAAATGAATTTAAGAAACTGATGTATTTAAAAAATTAGAAGTCAAAAGTAGTTGTTTGAAGCAAGCCTATCATTGGTATATTTCTTAGACAGTATTGAGAGCTTTGCTCGAGTAACTGAGAAAAAAAGCACAGATTCAGATAAAATATATATTGTAACGAAGAAAAGCTAGTAATCCACTTTTTCATGTACTGCAACAAAGTTATTTTTCTTGGTTGATCATTGAATCTCGCAGGGCCTATATATTTGTCCGTTCCTGCAGTAAGTAAAATATTTTCTATGAAATTCATGTATTCCAAACGTACCATCAATCTATCAATCGTAGGCATAGGAATGTAGAAATAGCCGACGACCAAATTGATTCTCACCAAACAAAAGTTAGATGGGTTATTTATGTAGATTTTACATTATAATTTCTCTGGTTTTGAACACGTGTCTTTTTACATTATAATTTCTCTGGTTTTGAACACGTGTCACGTGGGTAAAATTAACCGTGCTGTGCATTGTTCTTTTTCCATTCTTGTTTTCCGAACTCAAAGGTGAACACATCGATCGAATTCGACGAGCCTGGGGCATGTTCATGCATGCATCCAGATGCCAGGGGACACGGTTGGAAATATGGACAAGGAAACAGATAAGCCACGTCCAGCCACGGACCTAGCTACGTACAGTGAAGTTTGTTAAGGGTCTGTTTTTTTTAACTGCAGCTTATGGTTTTTGGCTGAAATTTTTGAATTTTGGTTGTTTACGGTACAGATTACGGAGAGATTGATACTCACTTGCGATTTTGGCTGATACAGATGTTGGGTTTTTAACGTGTACTACGTTTAACTTGTAGACCTCATCTTAAGAAAATACTCCGTTTAAAAGTTAGATACTGTAGCGGCTGTGAAAAGCATGCCGGCTTCCTCACTGCCGAACAGGCCCTAAACTAGCTGGGGAGTTGTTCATGGTGTCCCAGTATTTAGTTGGCACTGACAGGTTGACAGTCTACATACTGCTAGATCGGCCTAGCTTGAATTGAAAGGCTTCCCAATCCTCATCCAAATCGCGGGGCTAGCTAGGGTCTGTGTCTTAACTGTGTCGATCACATGCATGCTGCTCTATCGATGCCATATATGTATGCATATGCAGACACACAGAGAGAGTGAGAGAGGGGGAGAGATGCTATTGGAAGTAGTAAAAGAATGAACTTGCATGCAATGGCACGTTCGTGGCGATCTTCAAGGCCGGTTTTTGTTTGCTTGGAGCTTGCATAATTTGCATTGGATCCAGCAGGTGGCAACCTGTATCTTTGGTAAGATGCATGTGCAGTGTTTTCTTATGAGGCCTTGTAAGATTGCGCCCAGAGATAACAAATGGCACTTCGTACAAGAGTGAATATCAAGTAACAAGATGAGCTTGGGGTCTTTGCACTGCCGGCTTGCTCTTGTCGCGTACGTATGACAAAGCCCCTGCAACTGAAGCAGTCGTCAATTGAACCACTCCCTCCAGTCCCTTATAACTGACGTTTTATCCTTCCCTTTGAGGGTCGTGTGTACTCAACTTTTTCTTGCTTAATAGAATGATACGCAGCTCAAAAAAAAAATAGTGCCTCCGTTAATCACATCCCTCCCATTTAATCATAGTGGTAGCAATTCCCCGTAAATGACTTGTATTCTCAAAGGTTGAGGACATAAACTCGCCGGTTTCGCGTCAGACAAATTGGCTTCATTAATTTGTTCCGTTAGATGATCGAGCCAATTAAAAGGAAGCTTTGCATCAACTCCCTGGTACCCTAATTTCAATGATCAGTAGTAATTGGCATTACTTCGGTATCCAAAACCCTGTGTATTAAAACGACAGTTATAATAGTAGGTGACTGGAGGCATAGTACTAGGTAGCTTGCTAGTCCTCCATTCAGTTCACAAAAATAAGTTGTTTTGAACATCAATACGTTGTTCAAAATATAACTTTGGCCACTAATTACTATTATAATATATTTATAAAACTTAATAAAATTATAATATTATGAAAGTATTTTTTAGATAATTCTACACATATAATTTTTATTTATCTAATCTAAATATTTTAAAAAATATCGATAGGTAATTTTTTCAAAGTTTGATAGACATTCTAAGATGATTTATTTATGTGAAGCGGAGGGAGTTGCAGCCAGGGAGATCTGCTAGCCCATGCATGGTGTCAGCATTTTGTACCCCAGTGATGTGTGGTACGTGGTAGTGGTTAGGACAAGAAAAATAACTCGTAGATCGTGAGCCGGTTCAGCTTAAGCTCGTAAATTTTCAAGTCGAGCCAAACCTTTATCTAAACTCGCAAAAAAATCGAGTCAAGTTCAACCCAGCACGTGAAACTCGTGTTTGCAGCCTAGTCCATAGTCACCTGCGGTGTGGTGCGGCAGCAGACAAGCGTCACGAGGGGTCTCCACTTTTTTCATTGGGCGCGAAAATCTAGGCGATTGATTTTTTGTTCAGAGCTATTGTTAGAGCATCTCCAACAGTATGAGCTAGTTACTAGCTCTAAGACAACTTCTCTAATAGTACTAATTTTTAGCGCATAGCTCATAACATAAATAGCCCCACATGACACTCTCACATAATCTTGGAATGTGTGTATGAGCCTAGCTCTTGATCAAGAGCTAGCTTTTCTCTCTCTTCTATTAAAATATGAAATAATATGTTTAGAGCTAGCTAGGGCAGTCCCAATCGACAGTTTCTTGGAGTAGTTTCCAAGAGAGAAAAAGAGTGATTAATATCTATTAGAAACTGTCCTTCCCAACCATGATTTCTATAGTGGTGTCTATACACAGGATAACATAAATGCAACACAAAAAAGAGGTAGATCAAGTATGGCCACTATTTCTGCAGTCCACAATATCACGCTGCCATATTTCTGCAGTCTATAATATGTCCAGAACAAACGCTGGCAAAGAAACGCAAACCAATACAATACACTCTCCGCCGCAGTACGGAGAGCAGGAACGGCAGCGGCTTGGCCGCTAGCTGCAGGATCCCGGCGGCTGGAGCACCAGGGCCTTGAACAAGACTGGCAGTCAGAGCAGAGGTTGCAGCGGCACAGACGACACCACGTTGACGCAAAAGAGTCGCGGCCTTGCCGGAGCCGAGAGCAAGCGTGCAGCATGCTTCGCACGGGACAGTTTTAGGCTTTTAGCGGCGGCGCACTCGGCAGGGAGCAGGAGATCTGGAGGAAGATGCATGGAAACTAGTAGTTTCTCCCCAATGCTATTTTTCTGGTTTCTTCGCGTCTTGATTCACGTGAGGACTCGGTTTCTTGCCGTAGAAACCGTTTCTCTCTTCTGTGCTCTCTCTCTTCATTAACTCAGTTGCCACATCAGCACTTTGCTTACATGGCATAGTAATTAAGAGATATGGAAACTACCATTAATGCTCCATTGGGAGTGCCCTAAGTCACTATTGGAGATGCTCTTATATATACATATACCACCTACGGCAACGGCCACGCTCGAGTCAATCCAGTTCCAGGCCACGCAGTATGCTTATTAGGGATGAAAACGGTCGGAAATGGTCGGAAAACTCCTCAATCGTTTTCTACTTCTACATTTGAATACGAAAATGAAAACGAAAGCGAAAGCGGTAAAGCCGGACACGAAAACGAACGCGAACTTACGGAATATCGAGAATTTCGAAAACGAACCAATTCGAGAGAAATTATGTCGAACACGGTCGGTATACGAAAATTCAATACGGTTGCTCCCATAGCCCTGGCCGCGCTGCTGGTCATCAAACACATCTCCGAACAAATTAATATTAATGTTACACTGACATAGTGCATACAAAGATACCATATACAATGCAACAAGCAAGGACGCGCCGGAAAACCGATGCCCACAACCAAACTCACTCTGAAAAAAATCTGAAGACGAACTTCATCAGTTCTAAGCAACGTAGACACACATAAACCACTATACAAAAGATCAATAAATTGTCATTGAATCTGAAGATGAATTCCATTGTACAATTTCTTGGCACGGATCAATTTAAGACATCTTGATCTAACTTTGCCTCTAACTATCCACGCATCGCTCATCGCACAAGTTGCTTGACTTGGGATGAAAGCCGAGCAAATGCTCCATGAGCTCGCAGATGCACGGGCCTAGCAAGTCGTCGAGTGGCTCCGCGGCGAGGCGTGCGATCACCTCGCATTTGGGACAAGCACCATGCACCGTCTCGGACGAACTCGACGGCGGCGTGATCCTGGTCCGACTTCGGCAATTGGTGTGCGCACGGACCCTGCTCCTCTCCAAGAATCTCTCGCGCAACTCCTCCACCAAATGTGCGTCCTCGACTCCGACGGCCATCACGCCATCGGACATCGGCATGCGCTCCACCTCCTGCAGCACCACGCTCCTCGCTCACACCGCGCCGCACGCTGGGTGGAGCCTCGGGTGATCGTGATCGCCGCCTTCCTCTTCTTCTTGCCGGACTCGGGCAGGCAGCCGATGATGCTCGCGAGCGAGGCGGCGCCGAGGCGACCGATACACCTTGCGAGCACGAGGTCGGCGCCACCGTGTTCTTGGGAGTCGATGTTGTACTCCACCATCACCACCGGGCTTGACGACACCCGACGCCGCCTTGACCTTGTAGGAGAACTTCGAAGCACCCGCGGCGGCGCCGTCCTTGACCGCCGGGCCCGTCTCGAGTGCCAAGACTCGTTGCCGTCGGCGCCGACCGGCGCGACTTCCTCGCGGCCGCCGCCGCATGCGTTCTTGGAGCCGCCGACGAGTGCTGTGGTCGATGAAGTACTGACCTGCCGTCCCCATCGCCGGTGCGCGCAGGGTGAGCCCAACCACCGGTGGTCGGGGCGCGGAGTAGACGTCGACGTCGTGGATGAAGCGTGGCGTTGGGATAAGTGGGCCACCGGTTTAAACCGTATTTGCAATACGGTATATTCGAATAAAATGTAGAAAAGTAGAAAACGGTCGAAACACCTAAACCTTTTCCGCTCCGTTTTAATTTGGTATTCAGATTTGAACCGAATCGAATTTGTCCGAAAATACGAATTCGATCGGGTCAAATGTAGAAAACGATGCGGTTCGGTACGGGATATTTCCGTTCCGTTTTCATCCCTAATGCTTATGGCTGGGTACAGGCTTAGAAGCTTGGCCTCCAGTAGTAGTAGTAGTGCAGCATCTACCGCCTACTGCTACCAGCGCATCATCGGCGTCTTCTTTCTGTTGCTCCTCGTCGGCGATGATCGCCGTGGCGCCGCTGCCGCAGTGGCAGCGGCAGCGCGGGGGACGACCGTGCCTGTCCACGTCGGGGTGATACTGGACATGGTGACAGGGCTGGGAAAGAAGAGCCTTCTGAGCATGGAGATGGCGCTGGAGGACTTGTATGCCGCGCATCCCGACTACACCACCCGGGTGAAGCTGCACGTCAGGGACTCCAACCGCGACGTGGTCACCGCCGCATCTGCAGGTACATATCAGGTGGTTTTTATCATGGCTTATAACTTTTGATTTAAAATTTTAAACTCTATCTATTCGCAAAGAGTATGGAAAGAGATATATTTATATATGATTTTAGTCGATATAGATAAATTCGGTATAGTGTCTAATACAATCAACTTGTAGATCTCATCCTAAAAAATATTATGTTTGAAAGCTAGTTACTGTAATAAAAGCCATGAGCCCAGCATATTGGAAGGGTTAGAAGAAGAAATGACAAATTATACTGCTGAATGATGAGTATATATGGGTTTTGGATAAGGGCTGAGTTCTGTTGGACTTTCAGTTGGCTTATGTTTGTACGGACTTCAGTAACTAGCTTTTAAATGGTGCATTTTTTTAAGACAGGGTTATATGAAGATTATCGTAAAATATATACTGAGTTCAGCTGTATCGACCAAAATCACATGCGATTATTTTTCTCTACGTACTGCCTCTCACGAACAGTCAGAATTAAAAAAAATTTAAGCTATAAATCATAGCTCAAAAGAACCCACCCAAAATCTTTTTTGCAAGCTAGCAGTTAGTACTTACTCCCTTCGTTTCGTAATATAAATTTAAAATTCATCATACTTGCAGACTAAAGAAACATTAAATTTAACAAAAGTTAATATCATTAGATCATATATACCTCTATTAAATGGCATACTATAACTATTCACTTATTTTTTAATATTGAAGTAAGATTATGTAATAAAAATATTATAATAATTATACATTTAGTCTCAGTTATATTATAGAACGACGTTCAAAATGATGAAGACTAGTATTGCGAGATGAATAGTACATAAAGGCCTACTCGTTTGTTAGTGTGAGAACTGACAATATATGCCAGTGGCTTTTTTTAAGAAGAAAAACATATAGGTTTGGAGCTGCCTATTACCTACCTAGCGTGATGACACCCAAGATTCCAGGAACTTCCTTTTTTTTTTCTTTGGAGATTGTGCTAATGTAAAGGTTCATGTGTAAATTAATTACCCTGGTTGCAACCAGCCGCCAAACACGACTTGAATCGAATCTGCAAGCTAAAGAGTACATGTTACTACACTGGCAGTATACTCAGACACTCCGGTCATAATAAACTAACCGCACGTGAGCAGGACACTTGTCAACTTGAGGACTCAGGACCCAAGTCCAAACCATAATCCATGTAGCATGACGTGACTGCGGTCATGCTATCAATGGGGTTTAAACCTCGTCAAACGGTCCGGACCAAATGTGTTTTTCCGAGGCACGGAAGTTCGGTCCAAACATGACACAGTACGAACAGAGAATGAATTGTGTTATATTGGCTTAGCTTGATCGGAGGTGCTATATTTGGACTAGCATGGTGAGGTGGTCTGACCTACACGTAAGTAACTTTTCTATGATATTAGAGTAAAATTACTTATGTTAGGATTACTGTACTCTTCTAAGCGCAGACTGGTGACTTGATAGTAAAATTACGTATGATTGGGAATAAAATTATTTGTAACTCACAATAAAAATACTTGCGAGTCAGCCATTGGCAATAAAATTACTTGTAACTGACAGTAAAATTACTTTCGACTGGTGATAAAATTAACGGTCCATCCTGGCCCGTTTGGCTAAGTGTGCTTGGACCATCCCGGCACGGTCTAACCCCTCTCCATGACGTGCCTAGATCGGAGGGCAATCCAGTCATGTGGGCTGGCACGGCACAACACAATAACTTATTCGAGTTAGCTGTGCCGAGCCTAATCAGGTCGTACCCTATCCAGGTCTAGTCGTGCTGTGCCCATTTAGCCAGGTCTAGTTTAACCTTAGAGTATGCTACCTAGATTTTATTGGGTGATTTGCTAACAGGTCATCCTTAAGGCTTTGTTCAAAACAGTTTTGTTGATAACTTTTGGTTAAAATTAGCACTATAGCGGCTGTTAACTTTTGACTGAGACATTCAATTAAGGAAAAATAAGAAAAAATAATAAAAATAATGTTATGTCTCCACATATAATGTAAGGGGAAAAGGCTATGTTAAAAATTAACATGTTTAAAATAGTTTTTGACTTTTTCGAGGTAGAAGCTCAGAGACAAAAGTTGTTCAACAGGACCTAAGCTAGATCGAGTAAAGGCGACTAAAAAAACAAATCATACGTTGATCAGTTACTCCGAAGACGGATTTTGTTCAGACTACACAATGAATTTTGTAGGATCTGCTATAGTGCAAGCATCCCCATGGCACCCGATTGTGTCGGCTGGGTTCGCCTATTGACCATGGCGTTCGATAGGATGAGCCGTGACAACTAGAAGCCACGTGGGAGAGTTGGATTCAGTGTTGTCGTGCCGGTGAAAGATGAACACAATGGTGGATTGCCGTGACAGAAGGGAGGGGGATGACAGGATGGATAGGTGACCAAGCACCACTCGGGTGTTACGAGATGCTTGTGTGGCATCTACAATAGTATAGATTATTGATGTCTATAATTTTTTATTTATAACGGTACTAAAGATAGCTTATATAACAAATTATCTTTCTCTATAGACAACTTCTTTATGATACAATGTGTTCTGTTTATTGTGTTACAGTCGACTACTGCATAAGAGATGGGCTAATTCTCTATGCGTTCTATCTCTTCCACATTATCTCGTGTCTTACATCGTAAGTTTTATAGATAGATGACATCACACTATTATACATGGTCTAAGGGCATGTATAGCAATTTAATGTCAGTTATTTTTACGGTTGACATCTAGAATTTTTGGTAATGTGGGAAAGAGAGGAGCAGCATGGGAAAATTGAGCTGTCTCTTATACAAGAGATATTTGGGCACAAAAATATACATGATAGAGACAACTAAAAATTGTATTGTAGTGGAGGTTGTCTCTATCATATATTTTGATGCGACGAATGTAGGAGATAGTACAAAAATTAGACAAAAGGTGATGTATAGTGTATGGGGGTAGTGTCAAAGGAAAAATTAGAGAGAATGCACTTTAGATATTGTCTCTTATATTATTTTTAGATGATATGGATGAATATTACAGACAAAAGTTGTTTCTTTCGATGTATATGCTCTAACTTGACATGAAATTTCATGAAAAAATTATGAGAAAATAAAAAACCAAAAGTGTATTTATGTGGTAAAATAACTATACAAGTGCTAAAAAACTAAAGTGATGTCTAGGGATAAGTGAGGGACTCTTAAGGAGGTTTACTATTCTTTCCATTGCTCCTTTGGGTCATGGGAAATTCTTTTGCACAACTTTCAATCTTAGAGGTCCAAAGTTTGAGATGATTCTTTCCCTTGGTCCTTTAGGTCATGGGAAAATCTTTTGCACAACTTTTAATCCCACATGTGAGAGGTCCAATGTTTGAGGAAATAGGATTATATTCAGAATTGTTATGACGTGTTTGGAAAGTGAGGATTTAGAGCATGAGTAAAAATTTTACAGAAAATAATTCAATTAATCTAGGAATAAGAAAAAAATTTAGATGGTCTAATTTTTTGTTCCAAATAGGCCATAATAACATGAATTATGGGGTTGAAACTGACAAAACAAGAAGTAAATGCCGAAAATCCGGGAAATGCAAGGCGGGTGTGTGTAAAATGTAGAAAGCCAACTAGACTACAGGCACTTGAGCTGAACACCCTTCCGATCAACCTGCTCGCCCTCTCTCCATATCTCCAGGGAAACGCCTTGATCTCTATGCCCAATTCTGCAACGATCTAGATCGAATTCATCTATCCATGGATTTCTTTCGTTTCTGGGTAAGGTTCAAAGGTTTTCGTTGATTTCGTGATTACTTTCAAGAGCTAGTTGCAAATCCAGAATGATTTCTTTCTGAAACTTGGCGAGTAATGATTCTATACTGAATTCTTGCAAGGAAATGAATTGACGGCTTACATGCTGTTAAAAATTAATCGGTTGATCACGACTCGAGAGGACTCCCCTCCCTTCTCCATAAGATGCGGCGGGGGGAGGGGGGTAAAACAGATATGCATCTGTAGTTGATACAGAAAACGATGACATCTTTCCATTATTTTCGCAAAATTAATCTCACAAATCACAATGTTGAATTGCGATTATCTAGAAAACAAACCCTGATGTAATACAGAAAACGATGACATCTTTCCATTATTTTGGCAAAATTAATCTCACAAATCACAATGTTAAATTGCGATTATCTAGAAAACAAACCCTGATGTTTCAAAGTTCTTTAATGTGCCAAACTAACATTCTAGATTCTTGAGGAATGTCTTATAATCTTATTTGTTTTCTCTGCTTGAAAACTACAGAAGTTTTGCTTCTTTTCACCGATACTAATTGTAGACCTCTTGCCATGCAGCGCATTTCTTGTTGTAATCTCACTAGTGACCACAACATTAAAAAAAGATTATCACCTTCAATGTGTACACCAACAACTTATAATTGAGTAAATTTGTTTAGCGACATCACAAAGAATCACGTATTGGAAAATACCATTGCAAACTCGAAAACTATGGAAAATGCTATTGCCATCACATTTTCCGTCCAAAACAACCATTAGAGACTTTTGGAGAGAGAAAAATTAATAAATACCAACATTACCTCTATGTTCTTCCTCCCTCATTTGCCCTTTGTGTTGACAAATGGGCACCACTTGCAAGGGAAAACTGACGAGTGGGGCCAAAGGATTGGAGAGATAGAGATAACAGAGAGGGGGAAAATAGAGAGGCGGGAGGCGTAGGCTCCAACTGACGGCTACTCTGGCGAATGGTGGGCCGGAGATCAAGGGAGACAGCCAAAATGGATAGGTGTGGCCTCGGGATGACAATAGGTGGCGTCAGCGCAGATAGGGGAGCTCGGCAGCGACACTAGAGGTGTCTAGGCGGCGGCCACAGCTCAGGCAGACGGCGACGACAGTGATCTTTGGGAACTAGCGTGAGCATGAGCATGGCGATGGTGAATGAACTCTTCTGGTGTGAGTGGTGTGGCTAGATTTGACTAGAGATAGTGGGGCGACTACGGCCAGCGCTAGGGAAGAAGGTGGCGCGATGACGACATTCCAAGGTGGCACATTGGCCAAATTGATGCAGGGAGAAAGTATTGGAGATGGAGGCGGTGTTCTTGGTGCAATGGATATGGGAGAAGCTCTCCGAGGACGAAGAATTTAACGTCGATGGCGGATTCAACTGAGTTAGGGAGATTTTCAGCAATGAACTAGGAGAAAAGATAAATTGATTGAGGGGAAATATTGATAAGATGTAGAACACAAAGTGATGCGAACAAAATTACGAGAAGATCACCAAAGTGGCGGGACGACCTGTCGGATGGTGGCTGGCTCTGGGGAAGATGGTGCTTGGGGCTAACAAAGACAAGCTGCCTTGGGCGCCTGCCCGCTGTGGACCACCTTTAGCCATGTTCTTGCCACCCTTGTAAATGCCTTGGCCTTCGGGATCCATTTTTATACTCGCTAGCCGCCGACGTTGCCTTTTCCCACTAACACTGAGCTTACCAGAGCCTGCCATGGTTGCCTCCCTTGGCTCCTCTATTTGAAGAGGAAGGGAGCGTGCAAGGGAGAGATTGAGGAGGAGGAGGAGAGGGTGAAAGGGAGAGATTGAGGAGGAGAGCAAGGAAGAGAGAGGGAGGAAGGGCAACACAGGTGGAGGAGCTTGTCGATCGGCAAGGGGCTGCAACAGTGGCTCGAGCAGAGAAGGCGGTGGTGTCAAGTGTACAAAAGAGAGAGCAAAGTAGGAAGAAAACAAAAAGAAAGCAAGAAAGGGAACAAGAGATGAAGAAAGGGGATAGAATGGCATGTGGGACTGTCCTAAGAAAATAGAAGTAGAATGACAAGAAGAATGTAGAAAGGGGTAAAATGGTCAGTTCATAGCCTTTGGATGGAAAATGTCACAGCGATGGTATTTCCAAGAATTTGGTGATTGCAATTGTATTTTGTAGCCCCTCTCTTTTGCAATGGTATTTTCCATGTCGTGGATCATTGTGATGGCACTGAACAAATTTTCTCCTTATAATTTCTATCTGATGAAATCATAAATAATAAGAGCAAGCAGGTAACTTGTTTACATCACCTTAAGTTTGGAACACTTTTAGTTGTTTCAAGGCTAGAAAGAAGTACCTTTTGTTACTGAAGTGGCATGCTTCTTTGTGTAGTTTTGCTTATATGTTTCTTCTTCACCCTAATAAAAGTCTCATTGCTTGTCGGTTTTTTCTTCAAGATACTAACTAGATTATTTCATAATCAGTCAAATACGATTCAGCAGTCAGCACAATTATCACATCACCTAGCTTACAAAAAGTTGTTGATAGAAATGTTGGCATTAAAGAAGCTAAGTAGAACAAAAACTTCTAGAAAACACCTATTGCTGTTGACTTGTAAGTTCAAGTATTGTTCAAAATGTAGGATCGATGCCGGCGATCAGAGCGGTGAATGATTCTTAAAACTTTTCTCCTTAAGGTATTCAAAATCTTGATTTGAATAACTATAATAGTCACAATTATCATATCATACCAACGCACCTAGGCAAAACCAAGATAGCAACAAGAACCAACAAAACCAGCTCCTTTCACAAGTGTGGTCAGACTATTGTTGATGGCTAGATCTGATCACTGGTCGGTCCGACCACCAGCCTGTGATGGTAACACCAGTCAACTAGTTGGACTACAGGTCTAGCGCCAGCCCAACCAATTCCCTGTTCCTAGGTTTGAATACCTCTAGGGACAAAAGCTCAAATCTCAAGAGCTTGCTCACTTTTCATCCAAACACTTCAAGTTTTACATGAGACTTGTTCAAAACAATAGAAACCTCAACCAATCAAGAAACACAAGTATCTTCAGCTAGAGTTCACTAAATAGAAGAGAATCAAATCTAATTCACAAGAACACCAAAAACCCTAATTCTGAAATTACTTCTTGCTCGTGAGGATCTAAGACATGAAATCTTCCATATTGGTTCCCACATGTCCTAACAAGATAATTTATACAAGAGATTGAGCTAGAATTCCCATGGACTCAAAATCACAAATCTTACTCAAGAACAAGAGAAACCAAGTAAGAATATGATTGAGACAAAACTTTGATTTATTTCAGAGGAGAATGAAGTTTACATACCTATGGATGATTATAAGGTGTAACGAAAGCACCACCATTTCCTTTCTCAAGATCTCACACAACCATGGAAGGAGACAAGATAGTAGAGCAAAACCTAACCCTATAGTCCTTAATTCTACCACCTCCTCTCTTCCCCTCAATATCTAGCACAACCCTTAATTAAGCTTATCGGGGAAACCCGTCAACCTTACTAACTTAGGTTTTACACACTCATGCACACTTCTCAAAACACCTACAAGGATCAACCCACTAACATACTAGTGTTTGATCCATTCCACATAACTGACTCTATCCTAACTCTAAACCACCTCGTTTGCACCTCCCCATTGGTGTAGGCCTCAAGTCCAGTTTTAGATATTTTTCTAATTCTGAGCACCTTCCGTTGATTGTGTCTTCATTTTCACCTCAAAGCATCTCAACATGCTTTGACATATAGCCCGTAGTGTCCAATGACTAGTTGTCACGTTTTCACACATTCAGACTTCCTCAAACTATCTCTACATACATCAGTCTTGCCACTTGGCACACCACATGCACTAACCCGCCTCTCCATGATCCTTGACTTCTTTGTGCTCCTATTTGAGCCACATAGCCTCACAAAGACTTACATGACCACTCTAGACCTCAACTCTCACGTTTAGTCCCGGTACTTTGCCGCTAACCACTACATCCTCTAACTCACCTGCATATCTAAAGACCAAACAACCGTCTCGAGCACAAGTTCTATACACTTCACATCAGTCAAAACCATGCATCATGCAATGCAGCACAACCATGCACCAGCACCCATGCCGTGCACACACAATCCACTCAACACACTTCGCTGGTCTCACAAGACCCCACCGGTCTTCGCACCTCACTGGTCTTCACAGACCTCATTGACCAGCTAGTCTTTGGCCAGGCCAACCAGCTGGTCACTCACAACAACCCGACCAGCTAGTCGCTCATGACCGCCTAATCAACTGTGGCCAACCAACTAGATGTACACTTCAGCTGACTAGCTCCCTGGCTAACTGACTGGTTTCTCGGCCAACCACCTACAAGCTAGCTGACCAGCCCACCTACATGGCTGGCTCGATCAGCTCATGACCAGCTACCACGCTAGCCGACTAGCGACCACCTACACAGCTATCTCGTCCAGCCCACGACTAGGCTCTGAAATTTCTGAACCTGAGACTGAATGCTCTGAACCTGAGCTGAACTTCTTGATACTTCTGCAAAACTCAAATCTGACTCAAACAAAGTGCCAATTATTCATCACAAACATATTCTAGACCTTCTCACATAGTCCCTTACAAAGTTTTTGATTGGACTTCCTCAAATTTTTACCATGGATTTAGTTCCTCTATTTGCTATTGTGGAACTCTCTATCTTTTCCATATGTCATATACGATGAAATCTTTGTTGAACGTAACTGTGGTGATCATCCTTTTGTCTTGCAGCAATAGATCTCATTGATAATGAAAAGGTTGACGTTGTCATCGGTCCCCAGAACACTTTACAAGCAGAGTTCGTGACCTACCTAGCGAACAAGACCAAGGTTCCTGTTGTCACTTTCTCTGCAACAGGTGACTCAGTCACTCAGTATCATGTCCCGTACTTCCTTCGTGCTTGCGTCAAGGACTCCTTCCAGGCAGCTTCGATTGCTGCCTTCGTTAAGTTCTATGGCTGGAAAAATGTTGTTATTGTCTATGAGGACAACAATCATGGTGTCGGCATTCTCCCTTCCATTACTGATGCCCTTGAAGACGTTGACGCACATGTCGTTAACCGTGCCGCCATCCCTGCTTCTTCCCCCAATTACCG
Organism: Dendrocalamus sinicus; assembly: GCA_036346575.1. Taxonomy (NCBI): domain Eukaryota; kingdom Viridiplantae; phylum Streptophyta; class Magnoliopsida; order Poales; family Poaceae; genus Dendrocalamus; species Dendrocalamus sinicus. Next base: position 4,157,416 of record CM070656.1, on the reverse strand, counting down.
CATTGATGCGGAACTATACAAGCTCATGACCATGCAGACACGTGTCCTCATCGTCCATATGTTGCCAGCCCGTGCTTCCCGCCTCTTTGCCCGGGCTTCAGCAGCCGGTATGATGACTGAAGGGTATGTCTGGATTGTCACAGGCAACATTGGTATCGTCCTTGATGTGCTTCCCCAGCATACCATTGAGACCATGCAGGGCGTTGTTGGTTTCCGGCCATATGTAGCGAACTCTATGAGGATCAATGATTTCATGGCTCGATTCATCACTCGATTCAGACATAAATACCATCAAGACATTGATGTTAGAGTGGCAAAACCCACTGTCTTCCAGTACTGGGCGCACGATGTGGCATGGGCAGTTGCAACCGCAACTGAGAAGGTTAAGGGGGCCAGATCCTTAAATCTAAGCTTTCAGACTCCAGGGAACGTGGGCAAGAACTTAGTGGATGATCTCCGAGCATCTCCTGCTGGGCCAGAAGTCCTCCATTCCATTTTGGAAGCAGAGTTTGATGGATTGGCTGGGAGATTTAGGCTTATTGACAGACATTTGCATGTTCCCATATATGAGGTCATCAATGTGATAGGAGAGAAAGCTAGAGGCATTGGGTTTTGGAGCCCTGGTTCTGGACTCGCACGGCTTCTGAACTCTAGCGCTAGCCTAGGGCAGGCTAAATTTAGCATAAGAGCTGCTGAAGTCCTGAAAACTGTCATTTGGCCAGGAGATTCAATAACAGTGCCCAAAGGCTGGGACTTCCCAGTAAATGCCAAGATACTCCGGATTGGTGTGCCCAAGAGACGTGATTTTAAAATTTTTGTGAATGTTGAGACTGGTCCTAACACCAGTATAAAAAGTGTCAGTGGCTACAGCATTGATGTCTTCGACGCTGCCGTGAAGCGACTACCGTATGCTCTGCGCTATGAGTACATTCCCTATGATTGTGCCAATTCTTATGACCAGCTGATATCCCAGGTTTATTTCAAGGTTAGCCCTGCTTATTTTATAATATCGACTAATCTTTTTCTTTGCCGATGAACTAGAATCATTCTTCATTCCATATTTACTTGTTTCCTTTCTATTTTCGTGGGTGAATGACAGAAGTTTGATGCAGCAGTGGGTGACGTGACAATTGTCGTCAATCGAACTAGATATGTGGACTTCACAATGCCATACATAGAATCTGGCGTGTCGATGCTTCTCCGAGCTCAGAACGATGATAAACCAAGCATGTGGATCTTCTTAGAGCCAGTAACAACGGACCTTTGGGTTGCTACCATAGTTTTTATCTTCTTCACTGGCCTAGCTGTACGGATGATTGAAAATCCTAACAATCCTGAATTCCAAGGATCAAAATGGAGACAGTTCAGCACTGCTTTCTACTTTGCATTCTCCACTTTGACTTTTTCGCATGGTATGTTGTTACAGCCATCCTAATTCTGTCCAGCTACTCATCAAACAAAAGTATAGTAGTTCATGCATCTTCATACTACGGATTTGACTTCCTGACAATGCTATTGCTTTCTAAGGGTTTTAGTTTGTTATTTTGATTCTGAATAATCTTTTCTTTTTATAATTATGTGGACAGATCAAACTATCAAAAGCCTTCAATCAAAAATTCTTGTGGTGATTTGGTGCTTCGTGGTGCTAGTTTTCGTGCAGACCTATACGGCAAGCTTGTCGTCCTTGTTAACTGCAAAGAGGCTACAGCCTTCAGTGTTTGATCCGAGGCAACTTTTGAACAATGGTGATTATGTTGGATACCAGAATGGCTCATTTGTACATTCGATACTTAAGAGACTCCAGTTTGATGAGAGCAAGATTAAGGTATATAGCATGCAGGAGGAATATGCAAAAGCCTTGAGGATGGGATCAAAGCATGGAGGGGTGTCAGCTATTTTTGATGAGATCCCCTATCTAAATTCTTTCCTCTCACAATACGGCAATGAGTTCCAGATAGTTGGCCCCATTGACAGGACTGATGGATTTGGTTTTGTAAGCTTCTTTCAACTATGCTTTGGTGGATGAGATCTTCTAAGCATACTGACCTGGCCTGATATCATGTGTTAATGTCTGCAGGTTTTCCCTAGAGGCTCTCCGTTGGTCCCTGATCTTTCAAAGGCTATCTTGAACTTGACAGAGGGGTCCGAAGGGTTTCAGATTGAAAAGAAATGGTTCAGGGATGCAACTCTATCCTTGGATTATGGCAGTCCTCACACTGATTCCACACGTCTCAGTGTGCGGAGCTTCAAAGGTCTCTTCATCATTAATGGAATTGTTTTAGGCGTCATGCTGCTAATAAACGTGGGAAAATTCCTTTATGCAAAATACAAACGCTGTTTCACAGCGTGTCAGCCATAGAGGTGGGGAAACTGCTAGTGAAGACGAACCACAACCATCGCAGAATGGCATGGTCAGCAACCCTCTGCCTGCTTAATCACTCCAGATTGAGACGAAAACCAGATAGAATGTTGGTAGTTTTCGGAAGGTTATTTTCGTAGATTTCTCCCCCAGCTGCAATAAAGCTGTATCCTCGATTGCCAAGCAATGCCTGTGCAAGCGACTCTGTGGTACTGCAAAAATAAAGTTCTAGTTATATCTGACGCCACTGCAAAATTATTCTGATCTGATTTCTCATTTCCACGTGGTGTGACTGTTTCACTGCAAAGGAGCAATGGCGCCTTCCTTCTGTATGTTCATATTAGACCATGTAGAGGTCGTAAATACAATGATGATGAATAATTGATTTTTGGGTTACACTGAAATTTGCATTTGTGAAATTTTCGGTCGACCACGGTTGGCGATCGGTAGGTTTCGATTACAAATGGCAATCCGATTGACCTTTGTGATGGATGGTCTGATCGGCAGATCCGAACGGTATGTCGACCACGACATTTCGATCATGGAAGAACGACCACAGAATGTCAACCACAGGTGAACAACCATAGCAGAATAACCACGTCTAAATGACTACAGCAATCAGAGAACCGGTCGTAAGCTACAGTGAATCAGTCATATGAAACAGTGAATCGGTCGAAGAGCTACAGTGAACTGGTCGATAGTCGTAGCCTTGTGTTGGGCTGTTCGATTGGCAGACTACGACCATGAATAGCAATTGGAGGTGCGCCCACAATCAGTGATCGATAGTGTGAGCTATAGTAACCGGTCATTGGTTGTAGCTATAGTACCTTATCAATGGACGCATGTATAGTGCTTTGCCGATGGTTGTAGAAAAGTAACCGGTTGATACTCGGAAGTTACAGTAACCGGTCGGTAATCGTAGACTTTGTAATATGTAGTCGTAGACTTTGGTGGTCAGTAGTCGTAGGCTTTTGCGATCGGTTACCGTAGGCTTCAAGGTGGTACTCATAGACTTCAAGTACTTCAATTCTTATGATCTTCGAGTACCTCGAGTATTTGTGTCTGATGGGCCAGTGGTCTGATCGGCTTGTGCATGGCCAGTCAAACTAGTCTTTCTGAGCAGTCGTTGCTACAGTACCCTGTTGATACTCGGTATTCAGTAGACGGTGCTATAGTACCTAGTCGGTACTCGATGATGGGAGTCGATGGTCTCCATTTAGTACCTGGTCAGTACTCAATGATCAGTATTTGTTGGCTAGTGGTCGATAGTGCAGCACTGGTTAATGGTCGGTAGTCGTAGACTGGGAGTGCTATGATGCATGTGATTCTCGAGTGTTTTGAGTGGTCTGAAGTTGATTTTTGCAAAGCGTAGAATTGGTGGTTGTGGATGATCTAGTTTGTGTTTACTGATGGCTGAGGTTGTGGGGTGTGTGTGTGTATGTGGTCTGATGACGGTCAAGTTGGGAGAATTTGTGCTGGGAGAAAATGTTATTTGGTCTTTGCATGTGTATGTTAGCGTGGAGATGATCATGGTCAATGACGAAGAGGACTCAGACTAGGAGGGGGAATCTGATATCCAGGCAGTTGATGATATCACAAGGTGGTCGGGCTCACGTTGGAACACATTGAGGTCAAAGGTAGATGATGTGAAGCTATGTGGTCTTTGGTTTTTGCATGTGCAGGTAGACGTAGAGACGATCATGATCGGTGACGAGGAGGATCGGGACTAGGAGGGGGAAATCTAATGTCCAGGTGGTCGAGGATGTCACGCGAAGTGGTTGGGCTCACGCTGGAGCACGTGGAGATCAAAAGTGGTTGATGTGTGGAGAAGCTATATGAGGTGTGGTCCTGGAGGTTTCGTCACATGATGAGATTGTAGAAATTATGGAAGGAGTTCGTAACTTAGAAGATTTAGAGATATTGAAAAACCCGTGCTTGGAAGTGTTTCGGGTCGTGTCTGTGTTTGATCAGGACACATTTGTCTGTGTTTGATCAGGACACATTTGGAGCACTATCATATAAAAGTAGTGAGAGGCTAAGGGTTAACGTGTGATTTTTTTATAGGGCTTTTGGAGAGAAAGCTTTTGTGCTAGAGTTTGAGGGGTGTCGTGAGGGCACTTTGTAGCCACCAATCATAATGTAGAAATAAAGATCAGATCTGTTTCACAAAAGTTAGTCAGCGCCGGTGGTGTTGTTTTCTAGGCATCATCCTCAACTCATTCTTGTTATGAGTACGTCTTGCATGGCGCATAGCGTTCCTTCGTCGACGAGATCGCTCGTTGAGTCTTCCACGATTGTTGCCAATAGCACCGGTGTTGAAACATTCGAGCGAAGGAAGATTATGACTACAAACAAAGGGGCAGAGCGAGCAGCCGAACGAGCGGTCGAAACTTTCATCAAGCACTAAGAGATTCAAAAGGCGAAGGTAATCATTCACCCCCTCTGATTGTTGTATTTGATCCTACAAGTAGTATCAGAGTAGGTTGCTATGACGTCAGAAAGGTATGTGAATCGTCCTCCCATGCTAGATAATACCGATTTTGCTTTTTGAAAGTGTTGTATGCAAGCTTACATTAAGCCTTAAGGTAGTGATGTTTGGAATAAGGTTTCTAGACCTTATGAGGTCCCTGCTATTGTTACTAATCTAAATAAAGTATATGTTAATTTAAATGCTCAAGCTTGTAACTTGTTGTTTCAAGGGATTTCTCACAAAGAATTTGATCAAGTAACTTATATAAAATCTGCCCACCTAATATGGAAAGCTATTTGTGATTATCATGAAGGAAACCTTAAGATCAAGAAAGTGCGTAAGAATCTATATCAAAAAGAGTACCCTAATTTTGCTATGAAGTCTAGTGAATCTATTAATGATCTTTTTGCTCATTTTGAGAAATCTTGAGTGATTTTTTAATGTAATTCCTACTGATGAAGATAATGCAACTAAAATTTTGTGATATTTAGGTTATGAGTGGTTGATGGTTGTCACGACTATTAACTAAACTGTCGATCTAGATACTCTAACCATGGATGATCTTTATTCTAGATTAAAAACATATGAGATGGAAGCTTTATCATCTAAGATGATAAATCTTCATCTTTAGTACTTGTGATTAAGTCTATGCAGGCTGCTTCGAGTGCGGTGTCTTATGTTTCCTTGTCTACTTTGACCTTTTTTTTCTTCTGAAGAACAGTTCGAGCAGCTACCTGAGACAACTTGGTGCTGATCTTCTCGTGGGTATACAAGGCACTCAACAATATGAGGATGAGAAAGCGAGGTGGTGTGCCAAATTCCCTCAGATGTTATGAATGTGGCGAGCCAAACTATATTAAGATAGATTGTCCCAAGCTCAAAGGGAGTGTGGTCAAGAAATACAAGAGTTATCATCGTCGACCATCCAAGAACAACAATATCAAGCGTGGCAATTTTCATTGTAAGATTGCTAAAAAGATCATATCGGCCCTTGAGCGTCTTGATTTGAGTGATGTGGAATATGAGAGTTGCGACGATGATGATGCTAAAGGAAAGAAAAAGAAGAATGACGAGTTCACATGCATGCGCTTCATGACAAGCAATAACAACGATGACAAGTACAGTGATCTCGATGAAGTAAGACCGTCATTTGATGAGCTTAAAGATAGTTTGGTTAAATTTGCTATTGAATTGAAAAGGACCAAAAAACTAAAAGAAAATAATTTTGTTTGAAAACTAAGTATTATAAAAAAAGTCATCTATCGTAGAAAAGCGACTTTTAGAAAACTAATACGAACAGAGCCAGTATTGCTTCAATGGAGTGCTTAGTAGTTACTCTAACATGGCCTATTTGAAATATATGAATTTCATAATAATTTCATAAGAAACGGTCAAAATGTTTAATATTAGAAAAATTCTCTCCTTCCAAACGAAGCCAAATTGTATGTACGCAAAATCTATAGCGCGTCTACTAGCGCTGTTGTCTTAGAGCAAATCCACTTTGAAGCCACTCGATCCTTATGTGCGCATTCGATTGAGATGACGGAGAGGATGGGTTGTGAGATGGCTTCGATTGGAGGCAGGCGCATATGGACATTGTTGGATGACTTACATAGTGCATGTGGGGTTGTGCCAATACATGATGCGTGATATGTGCTACTTGAAACCAGTAAGACCCATCCATTAAATTAAGTTATTTTTGTCCCCTCTCTACTCTGACATCAAGAGACCATCCATCAATGATCTGCACATGAGATTAGTTATGGCAAAGCTATGTTGACCTTTTTAGCAATCGAAAAGACTTATGGTAATTTTAAGTTAAGGTTGGTAATTTTTAAAACCATAGACATTGACTTAGCATGTAAGGTTGGTAGTTTTTAAAACCGTAGATGTTTAACTTAGCATGTAATTGATGGTAACTTTTACACAAAAATAATTCTGAAACTATTTACACAAACTCACAAAATAATGATAAATTCTAAACTCATGTGCAAATTTTGTTAGCCTTCATCTTCATTCAACTCGATAAGAACAAATAATACTTTAGGTGTGATAATTTGATGAAAAAAATACATTGTAACTTAGATGTCAGCTGATGGTAATTTTGAAGTTTTCAAATTTGGTAATTTTTTATGATGGTAATTTTGAAGTTTTCAAATTTGGTAATTTTTGAACTTTAGGTTGATAATTTGTTGAATTTGCAGATTTAAGTGTAGCTCATGGTTTGTTTTGAAAATTTTCATGCTCAAAGAACCTATGGTAATTTTGAACTTAGGGTGGTTTATTAAAACTATAATGACAACTTAGAATTTGAATAATGATAATTTTTTTTATCTTTTTTCCAATTCACAAAAATGATGGTAATATTGAACTAATGGTGGTAATTTGTTACCATCGATAGTAAATTAGGGTTCAATTGGTGGTAACTTATATGACTTGGCCTGGTAATTTATTTAAAAATATATGATAATGTTTTAGTTGTATTTTTTTACCTTCTTGAGTTATAAGACATGATTTAGTGATAAATATCACGAATAGAAGATAAAAAATTCCACAAATCTGGTCACACCGCATATACATATGTATGTGTGTGTATGTATGTACGTACGTACATACGTACGTATGTATCTATGTATGTATGACTAACAAAGAATGAAGGTCTATGCTAGATTTTTTTAGCATGAAGTAAGTTTCATTTGCAATATCGATAGTAGTAATTTGCAACAAGGTTGTAAAAAAGCATTTGACATGTAATAAAATAATATTTATATAACTTTAATAATAATAAATCACCTCCACTCACAGTCCTCCTTGGCTGTGAACATCACACAATCCCTGCCCATAGATGGAAGACACGTACATGGTATCCCATTATGTTTAATGAAACAATTTTTGAAAAGGAAAACTATACCCATTATGGATGCATCCAAGCACGCTCATGACCGCGAGCACGGCTATTTAAATAGTTTTTAACACTCTCGAGAGGTGATACAACTTTACCCACATGAGATAATCAACTTTACTGTTGACCATGACATGCTTCCTTAAGCGTGCGACAAAGTGATTATCATATAGCCTTTACATCATCTAGTCCTAATCTTGCACCAACCCAATGAATGGATAAACCTTCACTTGGGTACCCCCCAAGCGAGTTGAATGGCATCCCTCACCTCAGCGGATACCATCCATTTGGTGAGGCATTATCTGTTGTATTAGCAAGCTTTAGTCTCAACACCTTGGTGAAGGGAGCCCCGACGAGCAAACCTACTCGAAATGTCCTCACTATTTCGGTCTACCAAAATACAAGACTAATTCTAGATAACTTAATTAGCTAAAGCCAGAGCCCATATAGCACATGTGGCTGTATGGTTAGACTTAGATGTGCAGCAACAACGTTGGTCCTTAATTGAACTGTGCAAGAATCTTCCCCTATCTACACACGAGATACCCTCTCGTATTTTACAGTTTATCACATAACTCGCCCGCATCTAAAAAGTAGGTTTTTAATTTTATTTTACACCAAAATAACAGAGATACCTCATCTGGTCCAACATTTCGAAATCATCCATTTCCGCGCGCAAGTTTTTTTGAAATATCAAACTTAGTGGAAACTAGTGTGTGTGACTAAGCACCTAGACCATATACTCAGTGTAATATACCCAAAATTTAATATTAGCTATTCTATAAACCATATCTTAAAGGGTACAATAGTAAAAGTATCAAAATTGTAAGGAGATTCAATGCATACAAGCAAATATAACTACTGTTACCCATAATATAGCAATTTTAATAAACATGCAGGCATGCATAATAGATTTTGCAAACAACATAAAATATTTGAAATATTGGTATCAACATAGTCAAAGGAGGTGTTTGTCTTACTCTTGTTGCTCAGAGAATGATTTAGATGTGTTCTCGAAATAGTTCGATGTGATGGTATCTATTCGATAAAATTCAATGAATGCAAATAAGAGCCAAATAAATTTAAATAAAAACAAATTTTAAATATTTATCCATATTTAGAAATACCAAGATTTTAGGAAAAAAATTAGAAACAAAAATCACTAAATTTAGGGTTCTGATGCAAAAGTTATAAGCATTTAAATTTGGCTAGGTTTGAAAAATCCTAAAAAAAGAAAAGTGACGTGGACTGTTAATTGTGGGCCCCATTATTAGATTTTTATTGTTTTTCCAAAAAATGTTGACATATGGGGTCCACATGTCACTGACACATATTTTAGTTTTTAGTTTAAAGAAACTTCCTTGATTAATTTTGACCAGGTCCACTTGTTATACACACATTGCAATGTCATGACTCAACCTTTTATGTGGGCCCATCATGTCATACAAAGAGTTGTTTTCTTCTTCCTTTCTCTATTGTGTGTGAGGAGAGACACAGCCTCCATTGGAGCTCTTTGGCGAGCTTTGGTCAATGGCAAAGGAAGGCTGAGGTGGCGGCGGGAACTAGCAAAATGGGTTGCTTAGGAGACAACGAACTCAATGCTGGTGGCAACTTGCTCGGTGGTGGCTCGTAGTGAGCTCATGGCAGTAGAGAACGACGGCCAGTTCGGGCATACGGTGGCGTGGCTCACCGGAGAGGAGATGGAGGAAATGTAGGGGCATGAGAGCATCCATATGGGGATGTGGGTAAAGTTAATAGAGATAATTTGGAAACCAAGAAAGTGACGAATATTTAGAGAAAAAAATGATCAACGAGTGTTTGAAGACGGAGGAAGTAGGCTGCAGGTAGGGGAGGCCATCAAGCCAAATCCTATTGAGATTTTCTTAAAATTGATATAATATAATTTAATATCATTTTATTTATAGTTTAAAGCATTTTAATAATCGAACTAGTGAGTCAAGTCGAGATAGCAAAATCTAATTTCATTCAAAATCAATTCATTTCACTATTTAACCAATTAACTAATATAATTAAAACAACTGTAAACTAAATCAATGAGCTTTTTTCCCACCCCAGCTGCAGGTAAGCAGCATTTTCAGGTTGGCTCATGCCAAGCGCCGATTCACAGGGTGCGAGAGGCCCGTGGACCCACTGCCAGAAAGCCCACTGTAGCTCGTCCCCCCTTCGTAGCGATTCTCGCTGTTCTGACGCGACGTCAAAGAGCAAGAGGCGCAAAGCACAAGAATACCGCGAGATCCAAGCCCACAACTAGAGGTGGGACTTGGGCCGGGCTTCTTTGGGCCAGCCTGAAGCACGACCGGCATGGCACGAACGGTGGGCCGGGCCGGGCCTCAAAATCGCACGCAGACTGGCTGCATGGCATGGCTGCGCAGACGGCGGCGGCGCAAGACAAAGACGGTAGACTGGGCTGTGCATGGGCTGGCACGGCACGGCGGGCTCGGGTGGCACAGGGAGGCGGAGCCGGGGTGGTCGGGGAAGGCCGGGCCGCCGGGGGGGTCTCGAGGTGCTTCTGCCGCGCCATCCACCTGCCGGACTAGTGCCTGGCTGCGTTGGGTGCGGTGGGGGAGGCTGAGGGAGGGAGAGGGCCGTGGCCGGTGGGGATGGGGCGACGGGAGGCCGGGAGGGAGCGGGGAAGGGGCGGAGGGGAGGCGCGCGAGGGGAGGGAGGCGGTGGGGTGGCGGCGCGCGGCGGGAGGGGGGCCGAGGCCCGGGAGGGGTCGGAGGAGGCGGCAAGGAGGCGGAGGAGGCGGCGCGGGAGGCGGCGGGGAGGCGGTAGGGGCCAAGGAGGGAGGGTGGTGGGGATGGGGCGGCGCCACGGCGGGGAGGGGGCGGAGGGGGAGGCGGAGCCGGGGAGGGGCCAGAGGGGGAAGTAGCGGCGGGCGAAGGCCGAAGGAGCCGGGTGGCGGGTGCGGCCGCGTGGGAGGAAGGAGAACCCGAGGGCGGGCGCAGCCGCGTGGGAAGGTGGGAGCGGGAGATCCAGATCTGGGAGGTGGGGGAGGAGCCGGGAGAAAAAGAGAGAGGCGAGAAATGAGGCACCGACCGGATAAGGAGAGAAAGAAAAAAGAGGAAAAGAAAAGAAAAGGGAAAAAAGAAAAAAAAAAGAGAAGAAATAAAAGGGAGAAATAAAATAAAATAGGCAGAAATAAAAGTTACCGGCTAAATTTTGCTAAATTTAGAAATCCTTGCTAAAAAGATGTGTATTATGCGTAGGTATGTCCCTGAGAAAATTTAATATGCGTAGGAATTAAATTATTAGAATATCATTTAGATTGCCTTTTGCGCAATTAAATATCTAGTTAATTCTTATTAGTCAATTATAAATTATAGGAAAATCACTAATAAGTATTTGTAATTATCAGAATAAATTAGTAGTCATATTCTAAATTAATATCCATCAGAAGATGTAAAATTGTTTGCGACAGCTAGAATAGCACGCTCCAATTTAAAATAGTATGTGAGGATATAATCTTGTGCACACCGAATAACTTGTACATAGTGATTTAAATAGCATAAGTCTTAACAATTCGCAACTAGTTAAAATAAAACTTGGAGATCGTACGGAGACGCTTTAGTATAATTTAATTAATATGTACTTAGGAATTAATTTCATTGGTGTAGATAAATAATCACGCTTACGGGTTACGAGAAAGGACCGGAATCAAGAGGAAAGAATTTATTTAAATGAGACAACGGTCACGCAGCGGCAGCAACGTTTAGATTTTAGGGTTAACGTTCGGAAGAACAACGGCTCTCTTCTTCTGCATATAAATTTGTAAGGTGACACTTCCCATTTCTTCATAACATCATACTTCTCATTTCTAGAGGATCCCGAGATCGTACAAGCGTATGCTGACTTCGAACTCATGAATGATCTAGACATTGACGAGTAGATATTATGTACACATGTTGTAATAGTTAGTATATACATATATTGTTATCGTACTTTTTTCCTTAATGAGGCGAGTACGAGAGAAAGGAAGATGACGGCCGTCGCCGCCGCCTTCGCGTATAGTTACTTTGGATTGGGCTTGGGCTGGCACGACACGAACGCTGGCACGGTGGGCTTTGGGCCGTGCTTGGGCCTGGCCGGAGGCGGCGCGAGCCGGCACAGCACGGCACGGTAAGATGATTAGGCCGAGTCGGCACGGCACAAAGCGAAAACAGCACGAAGGACGATGGGCCTGGGCCGTGCCGGCACGGCACGGCCCAACTCCCAGCTCTACCCACAACGTTCTCCCAGTCCCCAATCTCCATGTATTTGGCTTGCGCGTGAAAAAGGAGAGCGCATCGCGTCCCCCTCACGCCCTCGCTCGCGCTAGTCCACTCCAAAACTTCCCAATCCCGCATTAATTAGTGGTGATTAATGGAGTCGAGTAACCAGAGGCCCCACGTGACCACATCCCCCGCCAATTTCGAGAAGGCCCAACGCGAGCCCCACGCTCCCACCCCACCGGGCTCCAGATCTCCCTGATGCATGGGTTGCTAGGCCGGTTCATGTAGCCCGCGCCTGGTAGGGGAGCAATCGGCTTTGTCAGAAGCGCGAGAGGGGAGGGGAGGGGAGCGAGATGGGGGTGGAGGCCGGCGAGCCCAGCTCCTTCCTCAGGTGACCTCGCCTGTTCTGTTCTTGTTTAATCGCTTCATTGTGATTTTCTTTTCTTGGCTGTGTAATTAATGAAAAAATTGATCATATACCCTCCATTTAGATGGAAATTGAGGATTTACCCTCCTGACCCACGTGTCAGTGACTTATGATAACCCCACGTGTCATTGAGATGTGGAGGGTAAATCCTCAATTTCCCAACTAAAGGGAGGGTATATGATCCAATCACCCGTAATTAATTGGGCAAGAACGCTGTGCACGGATGTACGGGATTTATTTGCGTGATTGATTGATTGCTTGTCTATGATTTCGATAGTTTCTTCGGGCTCCTAGTGTAGTACTAGTAGTGTGCCCGTGCTAACGCTATGGTAAAATATAAAAAGATAAAATTTATAAAAAATAAAACGAACAATCAAATTCATTAAGATTCACGTCTCATATATGAAGCTACTCATCCGTAACAACGCGATCAGCAGTCCATAGTCATAAATTGATAATGGAAAGAAAAGCAAAATATTTCTTTGACTTTTGGCTATTAGTCAAGCAGTAAACCCACAGTATATCAGTAACAGTGCAACAATTCAAATCATACGCAATAAAAGCAGCAACTGAAGCCTACCACAATACCAGTTCAAACAAGTAACCATTCCTCAAATGAACTCATCTACTTGACTGGATGACAAAGGCAACAAAACTAATCAAACACTAATTCAGACCCTAATAACACATCGCTTAGACTCACCCTCCTAACAAATCAACAACCACCGCGGTGGCAAGGCTTCGACGAACATAGCATTCAAACGTTCACATAATAATCACATTGCATATGCATAAAAATATGAGACGAGTTAAATAAGACGGAAATTTTCTTAAGAAGCACCACCGAAAGATACCGAGAAGCTCTTCTGCTCGCCAATCTCGAGCCGTGCATCCCAATGAGCCAATGACCAGGGCCCATGGCTCCGCCACCGTCGTCGCCACCTCTCGCCTTCCTCCCATCGCCGATCCCACCAAGCGGAGCGAGCAAAGCCGGCTGCGCGAGCGCCGATCCTCCTGGACAGCGGCGGGGGAGGCGGGGTTGATGTTGCCGTTGGAGTAGTAGTAGGAGTGGTAGGCGGGTCGGCCCGAGGTCATCCTCCAAGGACACATCGGCGCGCGCCGTGGAGCGCGCCGATGGAGCCCTCAACCGTGGCGCGCGGAGCCACCGCAGAAGAGCTCACCAATGCGACCACATGCATGTCCGGACCTTGCTTCTCCATAGCGGTTTGCGGTGCGACCACTACATCTTCACCTACGATTTCAGAGAAATGTTAATTGGATGGAAGATGCAACTATAAACGATCAAGCTATTTGATTTTGGATGTGTAGTATCGACAAAACATAGTTACTCAAATAATTTAAGAAATTTCTTTTCCATTGTGGCTAGACTGAAATGACAATATGGGTTTTAAACAATTGTAATGTTGGCATTATCAATTTTACGTTGCATAATGTACAGAGATATATCGAATTTGTGAGCACAAGGAAATCTTACAAAGATCATCAATAGAAAATGCTTTGGTCCACTTGACAAGGGTACCGATGCAATGCATCGCCTCACTGGGAAAGAAAATGTGAATTCAAGTTCTCGAATCTTCCGTTTGATAAGTTAGTACCCTTTTCTTCATCAAGAACGAACTTGCCTAATTCGGATGCAATGAAACTAAACAGATCTGAAAAGTGGATAATGAATAACATCAAATCTAAATCTCACATAGTAACTAAATTCGAACATATATACTTACGTAAGAGCTCCGACATCAAATGTGGTGGAATGGTGACTTCTCTGGACTCACGGTTAACAACATGCTTCTCATTGCCACCCAGCTGCACCTTCAAGACGCGGAAATTTGTTCCTCCTAGGTCCAATCCATAAAACAATCCTTCCTCTCTCCTAAATTGAGTATCATAAAAGTAAGCAGCCTAATAATTCTAATGGTGTGCAGAGGTTAAACGTAAATTTGCCCATTGAAATCTGCAATCCTCACCATCAGCTAACCTGAAGCCCGATAAAATACCACATGAATGGATCATACTTTAATGCTGTCGACACAGTAAGGAGTTGGTATTTCTATTTTGTAATGACCCATACATCCACATCCATGAGTTCAGTCGATGGTTTCTTGATTTGTGAAATACGAATCCAAGGAAGGAAGAAAGGAAGGCTCGATGATGGCTGCCCGCAATGTCAGTCCCTTCCTCAGAAAGCACACGCATACATCGAGACCTGCCCTGCCCCTGAGCCAAGGGCCAAGGCCGCTGCAATGGGGGCATTCCGCTGGCTAATGGCGGATTCGAGATGGTTCTTTCGTAGATTGTGCTGGGGTAGGATTTAGATGCGAAAGGGCTTTTTATTGCCGAAGAAAATGGATTGTTTCATAAAAATTCAGGCCAATTTGAAACAGTGCATGGAGCCCCACTTTCCAATTGTATATGGGTGGACGGTAGTATCTCTCTGGCCGCCTGACGTGGCGCCATTGTAATAGTTTTCTAGTTAAGCCGCACGAATGCCTGTGCATGTGTTAGACCATATGGTGGTCGTGATTAATATGATGATAAATAATTAATATTTGGATTGCTTTGGAATTTGCGTTTGCAGAAGTTTCGGTCGATCGCAGTAATAGGTTTTGAATCCGAATAGTTTTAGTCGGTTCCGAGTGGTCTTAGTCTGCTCCGAGTGGTTTCAGTCGGTTCCAAGTGGTTTTAGTTGCTCCGAGTGATTTCAATCAGTTCTCAATCGGCTCCAAGTAGTTCTGAGTGGCTCCGAGTGGTTTCAATCAGTTCCGAATGGTTTTGGTTGCTTTGAGTGGTTTTGGTCTACTTCGGGTGGTTTTGTTCTGCTCCAAGCGGTTTTTGATGTCTCCGAGTGGTTTTCGTTGCCTCCGAGTGGTTTGCTTCTCTTCGAGTGTCGCTATCGAGTCTGAGTAGTTTCGGATCACTCCGAGTGGTCGCTGTCGGGTCCGAGTAGTTTCGGATTACTCCGAGTGCTGCAGTCGAGCGGTCGCTGCCGGGTCTTCGGATCACTTCAAGTGGCACATTGGACAACATTCAAGTAGCTATGGAGGATCGGACGACGTTCGAGTACCATCGGAGGATCGGATGGTGTTCGAGTGACCTAGGAGAATCGAACCATGTTCGAGTACCTCCGAGCGATCGGATGGGCTTTGAGCGAAGTGATCAATGATCAGAGCACAAACCGGTCAAAGCTATAGGGTTTCTGTATGGCCGAAGTTACAGTGATCTGGTCGAAACTGTACGGTCAAATGAACAGTGTCGAGAGGTGAACAGTGATTCAACTGGTACTCGAAAGAGTACTGTAATAGAGCATAGCTTTATGACCATGTCCAACTTTGACCACAACAGCCTTCGACCACGGCAACTCGACTATGGCATTCTAACCACGACAAGCATAAGATCATCTGCTACAGGTAAGTGTTCATGGTCGTAGCTACAGCACATTCTCATGGTCGTAATTACAATTCTTTCCATGGTCATAGCAACAGTACTCGATAGTCATAGACTTTACTGGTTGTACTCGATAGTCGTAGATTTTACTGGTCGATGGTCGTAGCCTTTGTGATCGATGGTCGTAGACTTTGTGGTCAATGGTCGTAGACTTTGCGGTTGATGGTCGTAGACTTTGTAAGCGATAGTCGTAGTCTTTGCAGTCGGTGGTTGTAGACTTCACATACTGCTGTCATACTCGTAGACTTTGTAGTCTGCTGTCATTGGCTTCGGTTTTTTGGTCGGTTGTTGTAGACCACGCGATCGGTAGTCGAAAGCTTTGCGATCGATTGCCATTGGCTTCACGGTCGGTACTCATAGACTTCATTGCCTGTACGAGTGTTTTACTTCTTGGGATCTTTGAGTACTTCGAGTACATATGTTAGGCCAGTGGGATGACTGGCTGGTGCATGGTGATCAGGTGGTCATGGTACTCGGTATTCAGGAAGGCTCGGTACTGGATGGTCGGTGATCGGTAGTCGTGGATGTTGCGATTGGTTGTCTGAGACTTGTGGTACGTGATCGGTACTTGGTTTTCGGTAGTCGTCGGTTCTCTGGTCAGTAGCGATGATGTTTCCTGAGTGTTTTGAGCGGAGCGATGGTAATAACCGAGTATTTGTAGTTTTCGAGTACTCATTGAGCTAGTGGTCGTAATGTGTTGTCTGAGGCTGAGTTTTTGGAAAGAGATGGTTTTAGCGGTCATAATAAGTGATCTAAGACTGATTTCTGGATTGCGATGAGGTGAGTGGTCGTGGATGACTTGGTTGGTGTTGATGGCTGATTGAGGTTGTGGTTATATGTGTGTGTTGATGACGGTCAAGTTGGGAAGAACTTGTGCTGGGAAAATGTTTCTTTGGTCTTTGCATATGCACGTGAGCGTGGAGGTGATCACGGTTGGTGACGAAGAGGACCGGGACTAGAATGGGGAAATCTGAGGTCTAGACGGTTGAGAATGTCACGCGACGTAATCGGGCTAACGCTGGAGCACATGGAGATCAGAGGTGATAATTCGTGGAGAAGCTACGGGGCGGTGCGGTCCTAAAGGCTTCGACACGTGATGGTGATGCATGGAGAAGCTACGGGCGGTGCGATCCTAGAGGCTTCAACATGTGATTTGGTGATGCGAGATGGAGCTACGAGAGGTGTGTTCTTGGAAGCTTCGTCATGTGGAGAGTTAGGAGTTGTGGATGGAGTCCATAACTAAGAGGATAGAGAGTTTGGATAAAACCCATGTTTGGAAGGGTTTCGGGTCTCATGATTTGAGGAAGAGATAGTATTACGTGTTTGTGTTTAAGTCAAACACGGTTTGGGGCTCTAACATATAAAAGCAGAGGTAGGCTAAGGGTTTTAGTCGTGGCTTTGAAGAGGCATTTTGTGCTAGAGCTTTAAGGGTGCTGTGAGGGCGCTTTGTAATCATAGACATGGTACAAAAGTAATAAATCAGATCTATTCTAAGAAAAGTTCATCGGCGGCGAGTTTTCGTAAGCATTGATTTTTCGTGTTCTCGCCGGCGTGCTATGAATACGGTGTTGTCTTCGGCTTGCTTGATCGAGCGGTTGAAACGTCCGAGCGGTCGAAGCTTTCTGAGCGGCAGGAGATTTTGACTACGTGATCGTAGCGAGTAGTCGAGCGAGTGGTCGAACGCCAAGCGGATGGAACCTCCATCGAGCTCGTGCACACGGTCGAGTGCTCTGCGGTCAAATTCCTTGTCTATAAGTTAGATTATTTTTCTTGGGGTTTGATATTTGATTTCAGGTTCTGAAAAAGCGGAGACAATCATCCCCCCATCCTACAACATGGCAATTAAATCAAATGCACTAGATTTCACTTTGTTTAGTACTCATCAGCTGGAGCCATTAACATTGCCAAAAAAATGGTGAGGGGACAATCTTCTTGATTTACTTAATCCATGGACAGTTTTAGAACATAATTATGGCATTGTTTTACCTACCATCAGTACCTGAGGCTAGACCATATTGTCAGGAGACAAATATTGCAATTTTATGTACATCAACCAGTTAGGACCATAATGAGATAGGAAATGCACTGGAAGCTCTGACCATTCCCCTGTCTATCTGCTCCTGCAGCTTATCTGCGGCCTTTTCCTATGGAGTTGCATCTATGGCAATGGTTTTCGTGAACAAAGCAGTTCTTATGCAGTATGTTCACTCCATGACCCTTCTCACTTTTCAGGTATGGCTGAACATCACTGCCGACAAAACATTGTTTCTTTCTGTGTTTGACTAAGCCTGATTGTGTTGTTCAAATTCTCTTTTTATTTCTACAGCAAATAGCTACAGCACTTATCATACATTTTGGCCAAGTTCTAGGAGTGTCTAAAAGGAAAGATCTCAGCATGACAACAGCAAAGAAGCTTCTTCCAGTGTCAATTTTCTACAATGCAAATGTCGCATTTGCTCTAGCAAGTTTGAAAGGGGTTAACATCCCTATGTATATTGCAATTAAGAGGCTCACCCCCCTTTCTGTATTGGTGGGTGGCTTCTTACGGGGAAATGGGAAGCCGCCAACACAGGTGAGGGTGCATTTTTCGAGGGACTAGCTTTTACGTGTAGTGCAATGATTTCTCCAGCTGTAGATCCCCAGCCATCTCCTTTTTGCATTTGAAAAATTGATATAATGGTTTTTTTCAGCTCAACTGTACTAATGAATTTAGATAGAGAATTATTATGATTACACGCCGAATAGTAGATCGAGAGCCCAGGAGGGATACCTAGAGTCTAAAACTCAAGAGGGGAGAGAGATGTAGTGTGTATGCACAATGCTTAATCTCAACCCAATACTTTTTCGTACACCAAACGTTCCTCCCTCTCCATGGTGTCTTAGGGATCATATTTATAGCTATGGGAGAAGGTGTTTACATAAATACCCTCTTGGGGTAAGGTGTTTACATAAATACCCTCTTAGGGTCTTAACTAGTGGGGCTAAATATATCATTTCCTTGGCATGGCCTTCGTGGGCATGTCTTTTAGTTATACGTATATTTGGGCTTGGCCCTGTTGCCCTGGTGGCGAAGGCCACTCCCCTAACAAGAATATTTAGATAAAACTTCTTAACATTCACAAGAATTCTGACCTTCTAGGATCGCATCAATGCATACTTTTCAAGCATTCTTGCCAATAAATCTCCAACTGGCTTAAGCTTCCAGCTGTAGCTGTTGGTTTTTGGCTGAAATTATACTATTGCGGCTATTAGCTTTTCTGAATCATTCAATTAAAAAATAAAAGAAAATTAGAAAAAAGAAAAACATCGTTATATCTTCACAGATAATGCAAAGGAATAAAGGAGGAAAGAAAAGGCAAAAAAGCAAAAAAAAAAGAGCAAAAAAAACGAAATAAAAGGCTGACGCGTTCCAAGCGGCTAAGCTAGAAGCCGAAGCCACTTGGAGCGGCCCCTTATTCTTGTTACCTTTAGTTGCTTTAGGCATTCATGTTTTTGTAGTTAAATCAAGTCAACAAGTTGAGGACATAAGAGCAAGTTTAATAGTATAGATAGTTGCTACCTCCAATACATTTCCATGTCATCAAAAGATAATGATGCAGCCAACTTATACAATAAGCTGGCTATAAGTTGTCTTCACAAGAGTTTTCAATCATTTAATAGTGTGATTATTTAATACATGCATGGGTATAACAGTTAGTCCTATTGGTACATGCATGGATAACACCTCTTTTCCTGTGCTATAGCCTGACTCTTGCATGGGAGTCGGCTTGACTCTCTCCTTTTCTCTTCCCTCCACATAGGATTATGCTGACATGGATTCCCTTATAGCTAGCACAGTCAGCCTTATTAAACTTGCTCAAAGTTGTTGACATTGCCATTGAAACTTGAAATCTCTTGTAGTTCATTTGTGTCAAGCAGGATTTCAATTTCAGCCAAAAATCGGAATTACCAACTTACGCATACCCCCCCCCCCGCGCCGCCGCCGGGGCGGTTTAAAATGGGCTATCGGGCAAATACTTTGGTGGCGCCTCTTCCTCGGTTCCTCTTCAGAACAGAGCGGCTCTTCGCCCCTTCCTCAGTTCGTCACCTCCTCCCCTCTGGCAGCTCGGCCGATCTCTTCGTCAGTTTGCCCCCCTAGTCCCCACTTCCTTTCTCTCAAATTCCCATTGGATGCTGGGCGGCAAAAGCAATGGGGGGGAGCCTGGACGGCGATGGAGGTTGGGGTGGGGGGAGAAGGCAGGACGGCGGTAGATTTCAGGGGAGCGGGGGCGGAGGCGAGGAGGGCGATGGCGGCCGGGGCGGAGGTGAGGAGACCAGGGCGTCAGGGATAGAGCCCAGGATGGCGGTGGCAGCCGGGGCAGAGGCCATGTCGGCGGCGGCGGGTATATATCTTCCTATGTTGTCACTTTTTGCCAAGACAACTTTTGCAGTTTGTTCTCTTGATCTGCAAAGAATATAGATGATGTTGAACTAGCAAAAGTGTTAACAAATTTGCCAAAATTTATTTGAAATTCAAATTTTGTTTGGAATTTTCGGCCCGAAAAATTCCGAAATTTTCCGATTATCGTGATTATCACTACTATCGGGCACCTCCGGTAAAAATTATAAACCGATATTGAGAACCCTAGCGTCAAGATCTTGATTGGACAAGCTTTGATATCCTACATATAGGCATTCGGTGTTTTCCCTATGGGAAGGAATGACTTATTACTATTTTCTGGCACTTCCTCATCAGTGCAAATTTATTTTAGGTGTCCCTTTCAGTTATCTGCACCGCCGCCGGTGTCCTTATTGCAGCACTTGGAGATTTTTCCTTTGACTTGTATGGATACTGCATGGCTTTTACATCAGTCTTCTTCCAGGTTGTGTTATTTCCATTCTGGTTGTTCACACAGAATTCTTTTGGGTATGTTTCTAAATTCTAACTGACAGCTGGATGTGTATGCAGACAATGTATTTGATCCTGGTGGAGAAATCAGGTGCCGAGGATGGCCTTTCCTCAGTGGAGTTGATGTTTTATAACAGCATATTATCACTTCCATTTCTGTTTTTCATCATTATAGCAACGGGAGAATTCCCCCATTCTCTTTCAGTGCTATCTGAAAAGGTTAGTAGTATGAAACATAGGTTCATCAAACTTAATTAGCAAATCTAAGGCAGCAATCTGTTTGTTCTTTTCTTTTACCTCCTTTAGCTCCCAATGTTCTCTGACTACAGATTAGTTTGTATGAGCTTCTAGAGCAAACAGTTTTAGGCGCCATTCCAAACAGCTTCTGGCTTCCAGAAGCCGAATTGAACGGGTTGGTTTCTAGAAGTGGCTTCTACAAGCCGCTTCTTGAGGGTATTGTAGTGGCTTCTCGAATTCAGCCTTCCATCGCCTCACCCGGTGCCTCCTCCCCCGCCTCCTCCCCCGCCGGCGCCACCTCCGCTCTTGTCTCACCCGAATCGTCGTCCCCGTCCACCACAACCCCACTTTGTCTTTCGTCAACTCCATCGCCGCTGCCGCCTATTAGCCATCGCCGTTGCTCCTCTGCGGCAAGATCCGACTAGATTTGATTGGACCCATGCAGATCCAGCTAGATCTAGTGACCATTGTCCGGTCATTCGTCGATGTCGTCCTCCGCCTCCATCGCCACCCCTCCTCCCTTGGCCCTGCCGGCACCGCTCCTCCTTGGCTCTACCCGCGTCGCCTGCAGCCACCCATCGATTTTTTTCGTTTTCTTTCTTTTTTCGTTCATGTTCATTTAATCCTTTTCAATTTCTACCATATTTTTTCCTTTTTCAAATCATTTCAGCCAAAAGCCAACAGCCGAATTGAACACCTTTAGTTTCAATCGCGGCTTTTTCCAGCCGCTACAGTGTCATTTCAGCCGAAAGTCAAAAGCCATCAACCGCAGCCGAATTGAACAGTGTCTTACACTCAACTGCTGATCAACATAGTATACCTTTGACCCTAATTGTCAGTTTCTGCATCAAATGATTTCCACTTTGCTCTGCCCTAAGTTACATTATCTGGTGTCTCTTGAAATGCAGACAGCCTCTCTCACATTCGGTGTTATTCTTGTTATTTCACTGGTGATGGGAATTGTTCTTAATTTCACCATGTTCTGGTGCACAATCGTGAACTCTGCCCTGACAACCACAATAGTAGGAGTTCTCAAGGGTGTCGGATCTACGGTAAGTTTACACCCTTCTGTGTAAGCAGTTTAATCTGTAACTATAACCCTTGATACAATTTATCTCTGAAATTGTAGAATTTGAGTACATCTTATACCATTGTCTCTTTGACTTTTCAGACCCTGGGTTTTGTTCTGTTGGGAGGTGTGGAAGCGCATGCTCTTAATGTTACTGGATTGGTGATCAACACATTTGGTGGTGTCTGGTATTCCTATGCAAAGTATATGCAGAAGAAGAAGATGCCACGAAGGATTGTACCTGATGAAGGGTCGCATCCCCACAAGTAGCACCAGAGTCATTACTCAGTAGCTATGTAGCTATACTTAATTCTTTATGTAGATAATATCTGAATACCAGTCTAAATTCATTTTTCTGGATTCCCATTCAACCAGCAGCAAATAGTTGGTGTAGGGGAATTAATCACCAGCCTAGTACCATAGGAGAGTGAAATCACTGAATCACATGACCGTAATGCTGTGTCCACTATGAATCAGAAGGACAAGATTATCGGTGGATTTTGCCCTCAATTATTCACTTATTTAAGAGAAACAAATATGTCAGGTTTGGGGAGGGGAATGCCGTCGTTGAAATGGCAATCATCCTCAGATAAGATAGCAAAACATGTCTTCCCGTTTACTCCTTAATTGATTATAGAAGGCTTCACGATGATGCAGCTCAGCAGCTTTATTAGACTGGTATGTTTATTTCGTAATGAGTACATATGGCCATACAAAGGTTTTCAAGCTGGTCCTTTTTTTTTTTTTCTGAACACCGGTTGGTTTAGGGTATATAGATTCGTACAGAGGTGAGTCCGAGTTAACTGAATGGCTGAAATTACGAAGGATCTATGCTACTCATTCTGGCTGATTTCCTATTTTGCATTAATCTTGCACATGTGAGCTGCTTACGCTTGGTGTTGTTCTTTGAACAAATGGGTTGAATCATCGAAGAAAATCCATCGGTTCAGGAGTTACATTGTAAAGAAAACCAGGAAGAACTAACATAAAATTAAGGAGCAAAAATCTTCTGTCCCCTGATGCTCGTAACGGCACACGGGGCAGTTTATCGTGCTCGGCACGGTTGGTCACGTCCGTCGCGCGCGAGACGGGCGACACGCCGACAGGCACCGCACGGGCGGGAGAGGAGAGCCCCCCGCTACGTGGTACGGGGCCTTATCACGTCAGAATCGAGGGCCCAAGCCACGGACGAGGGAGCCCGCGGGTGCAGCGGCGGCAAACGTCGTCAGGATCGCGATACAAATTATAGGATGGATGATCTTACGGAGTCGACGTGGTACGGATTGATATATAGGTCGAAATTTCAATGAATCTGAAAGTAGGATCGTATAGAATCGATCGTGCTTAGGATCGAATAGAATTATGATCCTGACAATAAATTATATTAACATATAGAATTTGATATTGCCTTTTGCTATATTCAGTTGCACTAGTTTAATTTACTTTGTTTATGTTGTTTACATGTTGTTCTAAGATACAAAGTACTATCTTTGACATATTGGACTTTTAAGTTATTAGTTTATTAAAAATAATTAAATAAGTTTCAAAAATCAAACTTAACAATTTAACATAAATAAGTGTGCTCAAATTACAAAATTAAATTCAAAAAATTAAAAATTACATTATAGACTTGCATATTTAGAAATTTAATTTAATTTTTATATAAAATATATATACACGTTTGTAAAAATCTGATAGAATTATGATTTTACGGCTCGATCCCATCAAACGAAAAAGGATGCTACTTAAGGTTTAGGGGGGTGATCGGTTCGGCTGAAAAGCTCATGGCTTATGGCTGAAAAAACACTGTAGCTGACAGAGGCTTATTTAGCATAATTAAATTTAAAAAAATTTAAAAATATAAAAAAATATGTTAGCCCATTACGTATAATACAAACAAATACGGAAAAAAAGAACTGGCAAAAAAACTCAACAAAAAGCCAAAAATTCAGAAAAAGACGAAACTTATGAATAGTGACAAATAAGCCCGCAGCACTGTAGCTGCAGCCATGTTGATCGCTGTCTTAAGATCATGACCATAACAATCTTCAGCGGGTGGCAGAAACGGGATCATACGTGGGCGGTTCGCGCAGGAAAAGTGTGTGTTTTCTTTCCCAGTTGCCTTGGCTGCTGCTAGGCCGGCCGTCGTGCCCCGAAGCTCCATGATGCCTTGTTTCGCAGTGCCACGACCGACGCGTCCTGCGGGCATAACGTCGCACAAGCAAAATCGATGGCATACTCGTGGTGTCGGCGTGGGGTGCGGTTCTGCTGTGGACGCCAGATTTTTTTGGGGGGGGGGGGGGTCCCGTGCTGCATCTCTCAAGTTGCAAATACGCCACAGCCAAGAAAGGTGATGGTCATGTTCTTTTTAGGTTTTAAAAACTGTTTTTCGATTTTTTTTATAGTAATTAGCTTTTAAATAGAGTATCTTTTTAAGACAAGGTATACAAATTGATTGTAATACACACTGTAACACATTTATTTATATCAGTCAAAACCGCATGCGAGTTTCTATTACTCTGTACTTTCTCTCACAAACAACCCAAAAGTTATAAGCCGCAGGTAAAAAGGAACAGGCCCTAGCAGCCTAGCAGGAAAGCACCAGAACAGAGAATGGCTGTGCCGCCTGTCCGAGAGCGTGTGCATGTACCGGCACGCGCAAATGGCAGCGAATCTCTCAGCTGCACAGGATCTCGTTGTTAAACCGGCCCCCGGCCTGCGGTTCAAAGAAATAACAAGACCAAACCACTGAAACCAGGCATGCCATCACTGACAGTAGAACAAAATAATTTGCCTCCTGCAATTTACAGGCTCCGAAATAATAGTGGAGCCCTATCCAAGCCGAGACGTTAGAATTTGCTCGGCTAATCAATACAACAACAATCTAATGTGCTCCTGTGAGGTCCCAACAATATCGGAAACATAATTACATCTGCGTGTACAATATGAGCAAAGACTAAACACTAAGCTAGCCTACAACAACAGTCACTTCACTTTTTTTATGTAAAAAAAGTCACTATCTATCAATAGTTTAGTCTCCGAAACACCAACTACCCTTCCCCCGTTCATGCTTCATCATATGTAAGGCTCTGAAGTTGAGCTTAAGCATTTTTCTGACATCAACAATCAGTTACCTGTCAACCCGAACTCAATGCAAGCTTGCAGAAGGCCAACGGGAAGCAGGCTTTGCAGAAGAAACAGCAATCTCGCAGTAGCAAATAATATACCAGCTGACCCTTAGTCGTCATGCTCTGCTGAGAAGTCTGGCTCAGAAGGCTTCCTGAACTTTGGCAGTTCTTTAATGCTGTGAGTTCCTTTCCTAGCCCCGGTCATGATTTTCAGCGCCAGATTGTGCTCAGGGTAAGTGTCATCTTCATATGATCTCATGGAGGAGAACGAATCCCTCATGCTCAGGTCCTTGGCCAGCTTCCTCCTCTTGTAGCGGCGCCAGGCAGCTTGGATGAAACGTGAAGCCCAAGTCCTCCAGTGGTGAGAGTAGTAGCGGAAAGTGTGCTGCAACTTCCTGCTGTGGAGGCGCCTGAATTGACTGGCAACAAACTTGAGGTCCTCGGCTCGGAGAGCGAATGCCTCCACTTCAACAAGTGCCTTCACTGTCCTGGTGGATGACGGCAAGTTGACAGTAGGCTTGGGAACAAGAGCCCATCCAAGCAGTTCTTCGCCACAGAAATCGCAAGATTTGAGGGTGATTGAATTGAAGAAGCCCGTGCGGCCACCATCTGTGGTGGAGCTTTCCAGCTTCCCACGAATGATAAAAAGCATCTCGGTCACTGGGTCACCCTCACGGACAATGTATGTGCCCTCTGTGCTCAAGGAAGATACAAGACGCTCACAGATGGCATCTAGAAGTTGATCATCCATCTGGGAGAAAAATGGGACCTGAAACATTGCAATATGAAAAATTATTAAGACTCATCATCAAGTGATCTGCAATGCCATGGAACTGACCAGGGTTCCAAATACCGGCGGTAACCGGCTGGTTACCGCCGGTAACCGGTCTTACCGGTGCCGACCGGGAGAAAAAAAACCGCCGGTTTTTTATTTAATTCAAATTTAAACTTTTGAATGTAAAAATTAGTTTCTCTAATGATATTTACATTGTTTAACACTAATAGAATGTATTAGAAAGATGCATACACTTCCCGTGCTTGACTTCATACTTTTTGCCATAAATGTATCAGAAATTTTCAAATTTTGAATGTAAAAATTAGTTTCCTGAATGATATTTACATTGTTTAACACTAATATGATGTATTAGGAAGATCCATGCATATCCCGTGCTTAACTTCATACTTTTTGCCATGAATATGTTAAGAATTTCCAATTTCAAATTTGAAAAACCGGGTTTTAGCGGTTTTCCGTTTTTAGTGGTTTTTCTCCGGTTTTTTGGGCGGTTACCGGCCGATTTTTCCAGTTACCGATTTCAAATTCAAATTTTGGCGCATGAAATTCGACCGGTTTTTTCCCGGTTACCAGTCGGTTTTTCCGGTTACTGGCCGGTAACCGGTACCGGCCGCCTGGCAGGATTTATCCCGGTAGCGGTATTTGGAACCTTGGAACTGACACACAACGAAATTATATGTGTGGCATTGATCACCTCACAAGTCATAAGGGCTATGTCAACTACCGCAATCAAGTGTCACTGGCCAAAAGACAGGAGAGGGATGAGGTAGATTTACAAATGAGTACTCAAAACAATTCGTGAATGGATTCCTGCCGGAGAGTGCTTTGATGCTCTCCCAAAAACTAAATTGCACAAATATAAAAGTAATATGGCTAATGAGTAGTACTGGAAGTCTGGAGTACTTTAGGACAATTGTCCAGAATATTTAAATCCTGTGGTAGATTCAAAAGCCAAAGCTCCAGCGGATGTTCAAATAGAGGAAAAATACAAATCTAGGTCAATACATTAGCAGGTTTTTCCCCTAAACTCTCAGTGATAGTTTTCCGTGTTAAAACGTCTCACTTGTGGAGAGCAAGAGAAACCATAGGAGACGGGAAGAACTACGAGGTTACTTTTCACTTCACTAAAGTTTGGAAAAGGGAAGTAATGGAAGAGAAGCATGCATTTGCAATTATTTTTCACGCCATAGTTATCTCCTTTATCGAATATTCTATTTGGATAGTGAAACAAAGGAAGGAAAAGAATAGGAAGCATCTTCCAATCCTATCCTATCCCTGTTCTTTCTCCTTCCCTCTTCCTTTATTTACTTCCATGGTCTCACCTCTTTTGTCCATCCAAATGTGGCATGATAACCAGAACTGATGGTCACCTAGGAACATATAGCTTATTTTGTCCAGATGGTCTATAACAGGATCACCAGATGGTTCTGAAGTTCACTAAACTAGTATGTTTTTCCACAGAAAACAGAAGTAAGAAATCTATTTACCCGGCAAACAAGATTCAAGCAAAGGTGGCGCTTGATGTCACGGCGAAGATCTGCAGGCAGAGCCTTCAGTATAGATTCTTCGTCCACACCTCGAGTTGCAAGCCACTTGTAATGAATAAATCTTCTCACCCTTTCTCTTAGTTCATGAGGAAGTTGGCGATGTCTCATCCACTCTTCAGTATCTCTTTGCTTTATTCTCCACTCCTCAACCCTTGCAGTGATAGATTGCAAGTAGGTCTAGCAAACAATGTAATGTAATAATCTCAATTTTTCTTGTCAATAAATTATGTTGGGAAGTGTGACTTTAAAACACAAGGGGGCCTTTTTGGTATTATCAGTATGATGGTTTATTAGTTACTAGAGCAGATAATAGCATAATGAGACATGCATGTGATAAGTATGACTTGTACAGACAAAAACCTCATGCCACCACTCATAAAGCTATGGTCAACGGCTCAGTATTTACAACGTAGAAGTACCTGCACGTTTCCAATTAAATGCGCAAACAAGACGAGACCAAGCACCGCCAAGAATATAGCATACATTGTCTCACCAATATAGGTACTCACAGTCAAAGTCTGGCCATAGCAACTGTTTAGAAAAAAGAAAAGAGTATCATATAGCATGTCAGAACTCGGAAATAATATAATCTTCATATCAACTATTATTATTATATCAAAGTTGTTCCATTAAAGAACCAGAGTAGTAGCTTAAACTTCTCAGATCAGAAATGTAATAATGTTGTAGTTGTAGTTGCAGATGCAAAAGTAAGATCTCTGAATTTTTGCTTTACGGAGAATAATAATGTGGTTAATGATCAAAATTCAGCACCTCAATTACCAGTCTTAGATAGAGAGGTGTTCAGATAGTCATACCTTAGATTCTGCAAGCCCCACCAAAGGCAATAGAAGTACTTCCTCAGGAAGCTCTGGTTAGGAGCTTGGTTTGATAACAACGCCTTGAACATACCATAGTCAAAACTGATGCTTTTGTTACTAGCATCACACCTAGTAAAGATAGCAGTGCTATGTACCCAATTTGGATCTAGCTTTACATCACATGCCAGGTATCTATTATGACAACTAGTTTCATTCCTGCAATATTTTTCCCAGCATGCAGTCTGTCGATCAACAGATAGCAGGTACCACAATGCTCCTAAAACCTGAAAAAGAGAAGTGCATATTGAGCAGTTCCACCATATGATAGCAAAATAGAAAATATGGCAGCACAATTTAAAAGTAAATATGCAAAATTTCAAGACATGAAATGAAGAAAGACTGCACATAGGAACTCATATAAGTACCGTACATGGCTAGCAATCATGTATAACAGCAGATTGTATGCAGCTCCTTGCCAAGCAGTCTTCGAAAAAGCTCCAGTGTCTTTGATAATTTTGTTATTCAAGGCAAATATGAGATATAATCTTAGAACATACTGAAAAAGAGCAACCAAAAGCAATATGTCATTGTTATGCTCAGACCAAGAATATTTGATAGCTGGTATCACGGACCAAATAATGATCTGCAGGACAAGGGGAAGAATGTCAGACAGCAGTCACAACTCAAACTTCAGGTATAAAAAATGTAGATTGCTTCACCTCAAAGAAACTAACATCCATAAACTCATAACTATAACAGATAAACTTTTAGGGTATGAAGTTGAGATCCACCACTTTCAGGTTTGATAAAAGAATAGTCTTGCCATCAGAGCAAGCATGTCAGAGCCACATGACAAATGAGAACTAGTGACCAGTATATTAGAACGAAATTACTTTTTGGCAATTTCAAGGCATCCAGTTGAATGAAAAGCAACAAGCACAAAGTACAAGTGCAGCACATCATCAAGGGATTGCAGCATTCAGAACTTCGCTGTTTTGACCTATGTTATCAGTTTCGACTTATAGTATCTGATTGCTAATGACATGAAGAATAGCAAGTTTTATAAAACAATTAAGTTGGTTAGCTATGATGGTGAAATCATCATAATGGAGTGCTTCTGGATTTTGTTTTTGAAATTTGCAATAAACAATACAAAAGACAACATATACATTTCATTCTGGTGATCATAAACTGCGAGAGGCCTTTTAAAAAAACTTGATTCATTTCAAACTACATTCTTTAAGACTTTCCTTAAGGGTGTGTTTTGTATGTGTAATCTCGCATTCATCTGTAATCTAATATTCCCCTCAATCTGATTACCAACAACATATTACCAATAATATAAGATTCCAATGTTTGGTTGGTTTGAAAGAAACTACAAAATGATCTTTATAATAGTTCAAATATTTCATAACTTGAACCAACAAGTCCACAAATTTAAATTATATGATTTGAAATTTCAAACCTCGAAGGTTAACATTTACAAATTTTATTTTGAAAACTAAAATTTGAATTATACAATTTAAATTCTCTCAAGTTAAAATTGCAACATTCAACAATTCAACTCTTATGATTCAAAAGTTCAAATTTGGATTTTCGAAATTTTTAATTCTAAAATTTGAGTTTGGAACTTTCAAATATTCGAATTTATATAATCAATTTCCAGAACATGGATTTTTTGAAATCCAGAACTCGAAATTTCAGATTTTAATATTTAAATTTAAAATGGAATTTCAAAATCCAAACTTGAAATTTTGAAATTTAAATTGCCTGAACTTAAGATTCTGAAATTCAGGATTCAAATTTTGATATTTTGGTTTCAAAATTCATGTTTTTAAAAAATGTTTTTAAATTTGGATTTTGAATTCTGAAAGTTCAAATTTTGACTATGAGAAATTAAAGCAAATGATCAAACTGCAATAGCAAAGATTCTTTTCACTTGGTAATCCAAGATAGACACAATTTTCTGCGGGAAGTGATTCCTGGAAATTAGGTAATTTGGTTTCCTGGTTCAGATTATTGGTTGTTTTACCAAACAAGGTAATTTCATAGGATTACTGAAGCATTCCTAGGAATCCTTGGAGGATTCCACCAACCAAACGCATCCTAAGAGACAAACCCAACATCCTATCACTTTCTTCTTTATACCGTGGCCTGTGAAGACATCCTGTTATGGCTAGAGTTCAAGCTGCGTAGATTGTAAGTGGGAAACAGGTGGGCAATGTTGGAACAGCCAACAGCGAGGAGCTGCCATGCTGGCTGCAAGAGAATGGTGTGCCGGCAGGCACACCAGCCGCAAGGAAGGAGAAAAGGTAAAACTCTTTCTTGTCTTCTTTATTCATCCGATAGCCCATATATGGGTAGTTTCCTAACAATCCTATTCTAATTCAAAAGGCAAGCAATCTCTAATACTATATCTATTACTAATTGGATTGAAAGCAAACATTAAGAAATGGAAAGTCCAACTCAAACCGATTGCAGTCCATCTGTGCCGCCCAGACTCTGTAGCATGTCCAACACGGACTGCTGTTCCGCAGCCGCTGCTCCCCCCTGCGCAGTGCCTGGTCCTGGTTTCTCTAGCGCGCCTGCCCGCTTGTGTTGCTATGAATAGTGCTTCCCGACCATAACATCTCTCCTGTCCTCCGGAAACAGCTTGTCCTCAAGCTGAAACTCCGAGTAGCGCTGTCGAAATTGCAGAACATCCTCCCAAGTGGTGTCTAATGGCAAAGTACCCTGCCATTCAATGAGCACTTGCCATTTGCCGCGAGCTAGGCGTCCCTTAAGCGCTCTCGCCGGGGAGGGTAGGGCGCGCCCATGCATCATTGGCGGCAATGGAGGGATGATCTGCGGAGACTTCCCATGAAACTTCTTAAGAACACCAACATGGACCATGTCATGAATGCGAGTCCCTGGAGGCAAACGAAGACAGTATGCGACAGACCCGATACATTGTGTAATCTGATAGGGACCATAGTAGCGTGGGCTCAACTTCCCGATCAGTGTCGACGAGATGGACGCGACTGAGCAATGAAGAAGGCGTAGCCAGACCTAGTCGTCCACGTCATATTCGACGACACAATGAAGTTTGTCATATTGTGACTTGGCCAGTTGTTGAGCTTGCAATAGACGTGCACGAACCTCCGCCAAGAAAACATCACGTTCTATCATGGGCTTGTTGATGCGAGTCCCCTTTTTCATAGGAGCGCAAACCGGGGGGTCACGACCATAGACCACTCGAAAAGGCGTAGTCTGAAGAGCGGAGTGATAAGAAGTGTTGTAGCAATACTCTGCCCATTGAAGCCAGCAGATCCATTGCTTCGGCCGATCCCCGGTAAAGCAATGCAAATACATGGCGATCACCTTGTTGGCGGCATCGGACTAGCCATCAGACTATGGGTGATACGCGGAGCTCGTGTGCAAGCGAACATTTGCCCAGCGGAAAAGCTCCTGCCAAAATAAGCTGGTGAAAACTGTATCCCGGTCGCTGACAATGGAATTGGGTATGCCGTGGAGATGAACGATCTCTGCAAAGAAAACTCTACTGACCGTGGCTACAGTATATTGATGAGCCAGAGGAATAAAGTGTGCAAATTTGGAGAAACAATCAATAACGGTCAGAATGATTGTTATTACTCCAACGTGCGGCAAACCCTCAATGAAATCCATAGCCACATCCGTCCAAACCTGAGAAGGGACCGCCAATGGCTGAAGAAGACCGGCGGGATGGAGGTGCTCTGTTTTGTTGCACTGACAGACCGTGCAATCCTTAATGAAAGTCTGTACTAGCTGGCGAGCCCCCTGAGTATGAAAGTCCGCGTGGAATCGCTGCAATGTCTTTTGAACCCCTTCGTGGCCGTCGTGTGCTATCGTCAGCACTAACCGCAGGAGTGGCGACGTCGGTGGGAGATAGATTCGGTTGTTGAACAGAATCAATCCGTCCGTGACCGCCCAATGGTCGTCACGCTACCCCGCTGCAATTTCATCACGGAGTGCCACCAAACTGGGGTCTGTTGTTGCGGCCTGACATAGCTCATCAAAGAGTGCTAGCGATGGAGCGGAGATGGCATGAAGGCCAGCTGCGGGGCTGTCTGTTGCAGCGGTCAGTGGTGGAAGTTGTTGTTCACCGTCGCACCGAGAGAGTGCGTTCGCCACCGTATTAAGGTGGCCCGGCCTATACTGCACCGTGAAGTCATACCCCACTAGTTTACTCGCCCACTGATGCTGCAGAATAGTTGACAATCGTTGATCCAATAGAAACTTGAGGCTGTAGTGGTCGGTGCGGATGAGGAAGGCGCATCCCCATAGATATGGGCGTCGATGACGGACAGCCTGGATGAGCCTAATCAACTCCCGCTCGTATACCGCCAACTTGGAGTGGTGTGCCGCCATCAAACGACTGAAGAAGGCGATTGGGCCCGTGCCTTGATGGAGCCCTGCCCCTACCCCCGAACCGGACGCGTTGCATTCGATCATGAAGGGTTTGCCAAAGTCTGGTAACTACAGAACCGGGGCGGACGACAGAGCGGCCTTCAAAGCCGTGAAGGCAGCGGTGGCCATTGTCCACCAGAAAGCTTCTTTGCGCAGAAGACGCGTGAGGAGCGCAACAGTGGTGCCATAATCCCTGATAAAGCGACGATAATAGCCTGCCAAGCCTAAGAAGGCGCGGACTGCACGGACAAACGCGGGTTGTGGCCACTCAATGGCCATGACCTTCTGCTGATCCATCGCCACCCCTGCCAATGTGATAACATGCCCCAAATAAGAGACTGATGTGGAGCCAATTAAACACTTGGACTGCTTGAGAACTAGATGATGGCGATGGAGCTCTTGGAAGACCATGCAAATGTGACAGAGGTGCTCAGCCTAGGATGAACTGTAAATCAAAATGTCATCAAAAAAGACAAGGACGAAACGACGAAGAAAAGGGCTGAGGATGTCGTTCATAAGCGCCTGAAACGTGGCAGGTGCATTGGTCAGACCAAACGACATGACCAAGAACTCATATTGTCCTTGATGTGTGCAAAAAGTTGTCTTCTTGATGTCGTCGGGGTGCATACGGACTTGATGGTAGCCGGAGCGGAGATCCAGCTTGGTGAAGAATCTGGCGCCACGTAGCTCATCCAATAGTTCCTCCACGGGGATGGGGAACTTGTCTTTAATAGTCTTGTTATTGAGGGTGAGGTTGTAACACCCCGACCCTCCACAGGGCCCAAGATGCTACCCCCATCCACTTACCATTCCAAGAGTGTTGCTATTCCACTTTTAGCAGCACCTCTATTTTCTGTTAATACCATTACCCACGTATATCAACCCACAATTTAATCAGAGGATAATTGCAAAGCAACTAACTTCATATTCCGCAAACCATAACATGAACTGAAACGGTGAGCTCCACGACCATGGAGACCCGCCATCCTGGCTCGCAAGCAAGCTAAACCAAACAGCGAGCCACTAGTCTTAGCATTATAACAAACATAAAGACTCTATACACAGCTAAGTCGTTATTTCATCGTGCAAATGCCAAAAGTGCTATCCCATTCCATGCATGTCGTCATCCTTCACCTAAAAACAACGACAAAGCAAGAGTGAGTCCAAGACTCAAGAAGCACACGATGAAACAAGAACATCACTTTAGACATTTCAATCAACTTCATGAATCGTAAGTCGTAATTCCACTCTATGATCAGAAATCAGAATCGTATATTGTAAATCAAGTCTATGTCTCAGAATCGTATTTCAACCCTATGTTCAGAAATCAGTAAAGCGCAATCAGAATCGTAAATCAGAGTAGCGAATCAGAATCGTAAATCGTAAACCAATCCTATGTCTGTAAATCGTAATTCAATTCTATATCAGAATCGTGAATCAATGTCAGATTCAGAAATCTGTAAATCGATGCCGTGAATCAGAATTATAAATCAAATCAGAATCGTAAGTCAGTAAATCAACTCGTGATCAGAATCGTAAATCACAATCAGAATCAGAATCAGATTACATCCACCGTAATGCAATGCAATATCGCAATGCATCTCAGATGCAATCTGTATGCTCAGAATCGTAGCTTATACCGGTATAGCGGAGTGTCCACCGCCGATGGACCACTCGCCTCGTCCTCTTTCATACGAGGTCACAATCTCCACTCCCGTGGAGTGCCTACTCAGAGGTCTTACTCAAGAGCGCTCCGACTAGTCGTAAGACTTTCTCACCGACTGCTCTTATGCAATTGCATGATGCAATATGCTCCAAATGTGAATGTCTAATCATAAATGTTACTCATCAAACTATGATTAGCACATAATCACATACATCATCTCATAAATACCGTGGAACCATGGTATGGAATCACGAATAACATTCATCACAATTTACTGTCTACCATGCACTTGCCTGTTAACCTGGCGGACGGTGCGTGGACGGCACCAAACTCGAACCGCCACCTGAACAAGCATTAGTCATCTCAATCATCACTCAATACATTCATGTACGAGTAAATAATATCGCTCTAACGCCCAATCGACATAACCCACTCTGCCTCACCGCAACCTCTTATTAACCCGATGCTCAACCGGTCTATAAATTGAGCGATCACATTATTTATACTCGTCGATCAATTTCTACACGCTTAATCTCACTTTAATCCGTTATCGCTTAACCTCAAATTATGCTCTCCTTCTCCTCTTCCGCCACGGATCGACTGGATCAATCGCAGCAGCATCGATTTCATCGCTCGCATTTATATTAATAACGATAATTAAATGATCACATATATCAAATTTAATTATCGACATATCGACTTATGCTCGACTCGGTAAAATAAACAGGAGAAGGTTTCGAGGCGTTACCCTAGCCCCGAGCGATCGGATCAGATGCCTTCTTTTCTCGATCGGATCGGGCGATCCGCGCAGATCGACCTTTTCCTTTTTTTTTTTCCTCTTCTCTTCTTTCCAATCACTACCGCACTCGCCCTTTCTTTTTTCTCCTTCTTCTTCATGCCCCTCTTCCTTTCTCTCTCACTCACGGCTCTCTCCTTCCTCTTTTTTCTCCCAGAATGACGCCCAGCTTCTCTCTCTTCCACGCCGACTCTCACGTGGCAGCCTTCCCTTCACTCCTCCTCCAATCGGCCGGCCTCCCACGCCTCCTCCTCACGGCCGGCGCAGACCCTCTCTTCTCCTCGCTGAACCGACCTCCTCACTCCTTGCGCGGCGCGCAGCGGTGAGCCGGGAGTAGATGAGCGGCGGCGAGAGAGCGGCGGCGACAGCGGCGGCAAGAAGCGGCGACGGCAAAGGCACAAGAAGACGCGCGGCGGCAGCGGCGGCACACGGGCGAACGGATCATGGCGGCGGCGCGCGCGCGCAAGCGCGCACGGAATCGACGAGCGGCGGCGGCGGCGAACGGCGGCGACGGCAAGACCCGACGGCACGGCAAGAACGCGCGAGGAGAGAAGTGACAGCGAGGTGAGCTCGGGAAGAGAAGGCAAAAAGGATTTTTGCCTCTCCCTCCACCTGTCTCCCTCTCTCTTATACTGTTGTAGGATGGGCCGGGCCAGGCTTCATCGGCCCAGGTATTACAGAGGTAATCGACGTAGAAACGCCAGGAGTCACCCTTCTTGCGCACCAACAGGACGGGTGACGAGAAAGCTGACATGCTGATGCGTATGATGCCTTGTTGGAGCATCTCCTGACATTGGCGTTTGAGCTCGTTCTTTTGAAGCTGAGGGTAGCGATACGGCCAAACTGCCACGGAATCCTCCCCTGAACCAAATGAATCCGATGGTCGTATTGACGCGCTGGTGGTAGGCCGCTAGGCATGGCAAATAAATCAACGAACTCCACCAACAGCGATCCCAGTACCTCGCCGTTGCTGCTGTCAAGGCTCCGGACAGCCGCTCATGTCGTCTGGCCATGGAGAGTGACGTGGCGAGACTGGTACCAAAAGGACATGGACAAGCTGTGGAAGTCCCATGTGATTGGCCCAAGGGTAGCAAGCCGCTGGACGCCCAATAAAATGTCGAATCTGGCCAATGGTATGGAGCAGAGATCCATGATGAATGCCGTTGAGTCGATCTGAAGTTGTAACTGCCGGCAGGACCCGGTGCTGAAAAGTTTGTCTCCGTTGGTGACAGCCACTCGCAAGCCGTGTTGTGCGGTCTGCACGGGCAATGAAGTTGTGTGTGGAACCCGAATTGACCAAGTCGACGAGCTGCTGACCGCCCTGCATAGTGCGGCCTGTGCTAACTCCAGTAAGTGCGTGCAGCAATATCTCTGGCTCGGAGAATTCTGCGTCTTCCATGGCAGTCCCGGTCTCATAGATCTCCAGTGCTAACTCAATATAGAAAAGTTGCTTGCACACGTGTTGGGGTGAGTAATGCTCCTCACAATTGTAGCATAGCCTGAGACACTGCCGTTCTTCCATCTGGGCATGGGTCAGCTTGTGAATGAATTACTAAGGCGGTCCGTGCGTCGTGCCCCCTGCCTTTCCTCCGGGCTTCACCCCGGAACTTGGCATGGCGGCCGGGAGGGATGCCAACGCTGGTGTGGCTGGGCGCATTGGAATCCCCCTTTTCCGGCCTGTTTGGGCAGCAGTGATAGCCTAGCGGCGTCGAGGGCGACTTGCGCCCGGCGCTCGTAGGCTCGAGCAAGGCTCATGGCGACGTCCAAACTCTGTGGCGCCTCCACCTTGACGTCGATGCGAAGAAGCTCAGAGAGAGACCTGCCATGAACATATGGATCTGTTGCTCTGGCATCAAGTTAGCTCGATTCTAGAGAGCAAGAACT
Source organism: Dendrocalamus sinicus (assembly GCA_036346575.1). Lineage (NCBI taxonomy): Eukaryota > Viridiplantae > Streptophyta > Magnoliopsida > Poales > Poaceae > Dendrocalamus > Dendrocalamus sinicus. Next base: position 4,120,307 of record CM070656.1, on the reverse strand, counting down.
GGGCTTATCGGCCACGGTGCTTGTCTAACGGAGATGCACAAGTTCCCTCAAAGGATTATGGCGCAAGGGCGGCCCAAAGCGCATATGCACCATCTCCGCGAAGCGACGCCAGCTGGGTGTGCCCTTATTCTACTCAACGTGGTAGTACCATTGTTGTGCGGCGCCGTGCATGTGGTAGGATGCCAACCACACATTTTCCTCCTCGAGAGTCCGCTGCCCGCGACAGAATTGCTCGCAGCAGTTTATCTAAGGCAGTGGGTCTTCATCTCCGTTGAACACCGGGAACTCCAGCCGGTGGAATCGCGGACGCTTGACGTTGGACAGTGGTGCTAAATGCACAAGCAGAGAAGGCTGCACGACGGTCTCCTTGCTGCTACTGCCTGCACCCTCCAATGACGCCAGGCACGAATCATGGCGGTCCAGCCGGTTGGTTAGAGTGGCCAGTTGCGCAATGATTTGGTCAAGCTTTTGGTCGGTCGACCTAACCTCATCGCCGCCGCTGGACATGGTGTTGAGGTTAGCGATGCGCTCTGATACCAAATTGTTATGGCTAGAGTTCAAGCTGCATAGATTGTAAGAGTGGGAAACGGGTGGGCGGTGTTGGAACAGCCGACGGCGAGGAGGTGCCGTGCTGGCTGCAAGAGAACGTGTGCCGGCAGGCACACCAGCCACAAGGAAGAAGGAGAAAAGGTAAAACTCTTTCTTGTCTTCTTTATTCATCCGATAGCCCATATATGGGTAGTTTCCTAACAATCCTCTTCTAATTCAGAAGGCAAGCAATCTCTAATACTATATCTATTACTAATTGGATTGGAAAGCCAACATTTAAGAAACGGAAAGTCCAACTCAAACCGATTGCGGTCCATCTATGCCGCACGGACTCTGTAGCATGTCCGGCACGGACTGCTGTTCCGCAGCTGCTGCTCCCCCCTGCGCAGCGCCTGGTCCTGGTTCCTCTGGCGCACCCGTCCGCTTGTGTCGCCGTGAATAGTGCTTCCCGACCATAACACATCCACACAGATGTTGTGCTTATGGTCAAACAAAGTAGATCATTGCATCCGGAAGAGGAACAACCCCTCAACTCAATCCTACCACCTTACAATAATTTTAGCGGTTCACGACCATACCAGCATCTAGATAAGTGCTAAATGAAACAATATGCAAACATCACTGCTAACAAATGGTTTCAATAGTGATAAGCAATGCACAGAAAGGATTCAAATTACCTGCGGTAAAGGCAACGAAGCCACTAAATCAACTGCAAAATCAGATCCCAAATACTGCTTTGCGATTTTGTTAGGATCTGTGACAAGGTCTCCTCGACCGAAAACCCCCAACGTGGAGCTTGGATTAATATATGCAGTCCTGAACTTTATCATAATTTGGATGACATAAAAAAGGTCGGTAATTGATCTGAAGACAGTAACGATGATGGCTAGGTGTCTATCTCTCCCGATACAGGGAGTGGGTGTTGTGACATAAAAGATTTTAGGAACATAGAAGTACAGAGGATCCATAAATAGAGCAATGAAGCACGAGATACGGAAGAAATAAGTCCATGTCAAGATGAAATCACTTGATGGATCAATAATTTTCTTGTACCAAAGCTCATGTCCCGCAACAAAAATCTTGTTCTTCCCCGAACTCCCCACACCAAGCTTACTAGCAGCTAGGGCAGCCTGCTTCAGGTGAATGGGTATAATTGGCTTTGCCCTCTCGTCATGGAATCTGGGGATGAAAATAGCATTAAAATGCCCCTCAGAAAGTAGCACTAAAAAACTGCTAGATTATTTTTTAGAGATAAAGAGAGGACGTTGAACGTTTTAAGTCAGACATGACAACTTAAGCTCATCACCAATCAGCATAACCAGCAGGGATTACAGGCTCGTATAAGGCTTATTTAGAATACGTTTTTCTATCCCATTCTCAGCTATGAAGCTCATCAAAAGTAAAAAAAAAAAAAACTTTTTTCCGACTATCAAAAGTAAAATTATTACAGTTAACAAACAACTTAAGGGATTCACTACACGATTACTATTCTGCAAACTTATCAAGTAGATTATCCGTACAAGAAACTAAAACGAAGCATTTTTAAGCCACACAGGAACTATGAACTGAGAACCAGTCCAAGAACACAGCAACAACCAACCCAACCTAACCCTAAAGTTCTTCTCAAACCCCCACCTAAACAAGAAAATTTCCAGCAAAGTCGTGCCCCCTTTCCCATGCCTTCACCTCCACGCCCCCAACCTCCCCAAGCCAAAAGAAAAAAAAAATCTCCATGCCCCCGAGCAAAGAGAACAACAAGCCAATAAGCTGTTCTAGCGCTCACCTCACGGTCCTCTGCCTCTTAAGCGCCATCTCGTCCTCCACCCTCCTCGACCCGAACATGGCGTCCATCCACTACAAGGACCATGAACTCCACAACCACCAAGAAACTTCCTCCTTCACTCGTCCGGCGCCGGGACAGCAGAAGCGGATCTTTGTCGCGTCGGCCGTAGGAGGAGGCCGGAAAAGGGAGCTGCGACGCGCGGTGTTGCGCGGAACCGCGATGCCGCTGCGCGGAGTTCGAGGAAGGAGAAGACGACCGGCAAATGGAAATGCCGGGAGGGAGAAGAACGAAAGTACCTGTTGGCTTAATTACTTTGGTAATCGCTGTTAGATCGATGGGATTGGGGGTTAAAGATCGCAATTAGTGTTGATAGTAGGCTGCAGTGGTGGTTAAATGGCAATTGAAGAGGTGATTAGATTTTTTTTTCCTTATTTGAGATCTACATCTTTATAGCGACAAGGAAATACGTGTGTGGTCGTAGAAGGAGACTTGGTCGACAGTCAATCACGCGTCCATATCTTTTTTTTTTTAACGTAAGTTTCTTGGGTTGGATTTGTTGGGTGGGGGTTGGGGTGTGGGGGGAGCATCACGAACGAGGGAGCAATAAGGTTATTAGAATCGTGGTTCGGATAGGATATTTTTCGTCTGATGGGATCGAATCATAGAATCACGTTTCGATCAGATTTTTAAAAACATATATATTTTATATAAAATTTTAATTATATTTCTAAATATGCAAGAATATAATAGAATTTTTTAATTTAATTTTGTAATTTGAATACACTTATTCATGTTATATTGAATTAAGGTTATTTTTTGAAGCTTATTTAACTATTTTTAAATAAACTAATAATCTAAAGTCCAATATATCAAATATAATACTTTTTTCCATTAGAACAACATGTAAATAGCAAAAATAAAGCAAATTAAATTATGCAATATAAACCAACAATAGATAATATTAATTTTTGTATATTAATATAGTTTATTGTCAAGATTATGATCCTGCTACAATTCTACCTAATCCTAATAATTCTAGAAGTTGAATCGTTATTCCATTCTGATACTATCTGATTGAGATCTATAAATCATATGATACTGCCATTCGTGCTGCCACGGTGACAACCTTAGGGAGCAACTGACAGGAAGCGGAAGCCCAACTCGACAATCTAACGAGGATTCCAAGCACAGATCACGTGGTTCGGTCCGCGCCGAGACACGTCAACGGCGTCCTCGTGCCGCCGTTTCTTCTCCGTTCTCTCGTTTTGACGAAGGAGGTCACGACTCACTCAGCCGTGGGCCTCATCTACTTTGTCTCGGTGCCATTCCACCCAATCCTGCGTGCGTCTTCGTGCCATTCCAGCCCCTATCTTCAATTCATGGTTTCCAACAAAAAATAATTTCTTTTTTACTTTTTGCTTAGCGAAATAGCTTTTTTCAAAGTAACCAAAAGGCATCTGCTGAAAAGAGCCCACCCCACCCGGTCACCCAAATCCTGCGTGCGTTCGTCCCACACCTAACCACCCAATCCTTGTGCCTCAGCCTCATCTCCTGGCAATATCTCTGTAACCTGAAACGTCAAGAGTCCAGTGATGCAGTGTGTCCCTTGTGTAAACTATGCCAGATGATGCCTAAGTTCGTTTTTTCATTCGCTGAAGATAAATCGATATGGCCCTCCCCTACCGCATATTGCATAAGCAAAGCTTCCAAGACCGAGCCTGTTCGGAACACGCGAATGCCAAGAGATTCTGGAGGATTTATACCGTCTCGTGTAAAACTTCTGCAAGCCAAACATGAAAAATGATACAAGGCACACTTAGCAGAATCATGACGTACTAACCACGGAACAATCCTCATGAATTATCGTCGCCATGGACCAAGCACCTAACCACGACGTAGGCGTCACAATTCTAGAAAGCTCATGCAAAAGGAACCGGTAAGGGAACACCAGCCGTCTGAGAGGAAGCAAACGTTGCTCAGCAAGAAACGTCAATTTCAGGACGTCACTACCAACTTTTTAAGACGTGCTAATATCTTACAACAACAAACAGAACATGCTAGACGTCCGGCCAAATTTATAAGACATATTTTCTCTTGATATATAGACTTAAAATGATTAGATTACTCCTAATTATAATATCTAAACACTATATTTAATGTATGCAAGTGAAAATAGCAAATAAAGTTACATATTTATTAAGAGTAAAAAAACATCACTCTAATTTTACATTGGAATATGTATTATATTCTATATTTATAGAATAGACCATTCAAAAAAATATACCTTATAAATTTAGACGGAGGAAGCATGAAGTAAGCACGGTATAAGTTAACCATGCAAAACAATCAGCAAGACAATCGGAAATATGAGATGCAGACAAAGTAGGCCAATATGATTTATCTCTTCCGGGAAGAAACGAACAGCAACCAAGCTGGTGGGTTTCACTTCAGGCTGAAAGGGTATAAGTTATGAACAGGTCAAATAACATCTGGCATTTCTATGTCAAACCAAAATAGCATCTGACATTTAACCCGTGGATGCGATCAGATCTCTAGGATTTAACCATTCAGCACGTGATTAAACCGATCAACAAATGTCAAATGCTAAGTAATTTCACATGTGGCATCCAACATCAATGCCATATGATGGGAGCTATTTTGCTTGAACGCAGCATCTATGAAGAACATCAATCATGATGATGCAGTGAAGGAAGCAGAAGGCGGGGAAGGCTCTTTGTTCAACGGCAGCATGTTGAGGCAAGTTGAGAGCGAAGAACAAAACCAAAGGCCAAACTCAGTGCAGCAGTCTGAACAGGCTTACACCCCTTGCTGAGTTCAGCCTTGATCAAATTCTCTTTCTGGTGCCCTCATTTTCCCAGCATAACCCATGATAAACAGGTGGGGGGGTGCAGGTCATCGAACTATATACTGCTGCTCCGGGGAAGCAGATTCAGTTTCTGGAGACTCGGACTATGAAGAAATGCAGCAGTTATGAACACAATCAAACCTTACCAATTTGGTATGAGAAGAAAGGCCATTACTGCTTTTCGACGAGCAGTATCTTCAATGAAGTATATGCATCGCGAAGAGGCATCGTCAGCAGGAACTAATGGATGGTATTCTCGTTTGTTTGCATGAAGCAGGCGAGGGCGTGCGAAGAATGAAGAGCGAAGAACAAAACCATGAAGACATAACTGAAAGCCGTAGTCGGCCGAGTCGTTTTAAGCAGTGCAGGACGATGCCTTTTTAACACACAGAAGAAAGATGATTCAACTTAGTTTAATACTACACCCATCCATAAGTTTGTCTAGTGATTAATCAAACAAGCATAATAAGGCAGATAAAGTTATGAGAACCTTAACCAAAGTCAAGCAGTCGATGATGGATCTTTCAAATAGGGCATTGTTCATAGCTGGCAACTCACATAGCAATATCTGTAACAGAACACTATTCAGACACAAGGTTCAGCTCTAGCTCCTGCTACGGCGGTACCTGGCACCATTAAAATCGCAGCAATTCATTAGGTACAGTAAATTATAAAAGCTATCACAGTACCTGACAATAAGATGGTTACTGAAATCTGCATTACCCATTGTCATAGGGGGGCGATTCATCCCGGGCACGGTTGTATTGTGGTGACCTGCTATAGCTGCGTCCACGAGCTGGTGACACGCTACGATGCCTTGGAGAGCGCCCTTGAGGGCTGTAACTTCTGTTTGCAAAGCATATCATTTCTATCAGATTTATTTTCTTTATGTAACCTACTAGTTACAAAAATGGCATAATGAAGGGAACATATTTGACTAGCCCGGTAAATGAACAAAATAACCAAAGTGCAAATGCTATGCTATTCTTTTATAGCGTTTACAAACAAGTCCTCCACAATCTACTATCCTACAAGTGGGGAATGGTGACAGGTCGATAAATGTCTTATGGGAGAATTTGAAAACTTAATGTAGCGTAATGTGTTTGTACCATAGCCATCCCCATAAAATAATTACTAAACCGGATCTCATGTGATAAAACCATGGTTATTAAGGCGTTGAGATATCAGCGATATCTCATCGCCTTATCGTCGTGGCGGACCGAAGATCCATACTGTCTGGACGGCATGGAGGTGCGCCGTATCCACCGTCGCTGCCGCCGGATCCACTGCCTCCGCGGCTCCGCCAGATAGGGTCTCCTCCGCTGGCTCCGGTCTCCACCGTGGCGCTGCCTCCTGCTTCGCTGAGCGATGAGTCTTCTCCGTCGCCTCCTCTGCAGCTGTCGCTTGGGGTGGAGTGTGGCGGCGGGAAAAGGGAGCGGCCGTCGGCGAGTTGGCTCGGCCTCACCGACGCGAAGGAATGCCAAGCTCAACAGGCGGCAGCTGGTTACGAGGATTCGACATTTTGGAATTTAGCCCTCTTATTTTCTAAAATTACAATAAAGTCCTTCTCTCTTTATATTTCTTCTGTTTGGACCCTCCGAAAGTCTGATATTGTTGCGGCTACTTGTGTGTATGGCGTCACCACGCCGCGCACCATAAGCGATATTGTTGTGTGAAGTTGGTGAGTCATCGCGCCTCGTCGTACCGCCTTAATAACCATGGATAAAACAGTATTAAATGAATAAAAATAAAGAACTAATGTGGTTTGCCCATCCATCATGTCATTGAAGTGTTCGAAAATGAACTAAAAAATAACAGAACTAAAATTGGGTTGCCAGTCACCAAGCCTTCACACCTTCAAGCAGACCAACAGGCTCAATAAAATGATGTAACGAACCTACGTCATAAGCAAATAGTAACAGGGACATTTGTAGAAAGAAGGATTTGTGCTTAACAGTAACAATTATTTGGTTACCTTCTACCATAGCTTGGACTCCTGCGGTATCTGGGACTCCGGCTGCGGCTCCTGCTGCGACGTCTTCCACTGCCTAGACCCCCAGCACCAATCCTCAAACGGCATTCACGAGCAAAGTGCCCAGCTTCACCACATTCATAGCACTTCATCTCAGACCCACCATATTTATCACGACCACCACGACCATCACTGGCATTACGAGACAGCTCAACTTTCCATCCATTCTTGCCTATAAAAGCAGAAGTCAAACAATTAGAATTAACTCTACATGAAATTATAAATGTAATACAGGACCATCGAAATGCAACTATAACCTATGCTGGGCTAGCAGGAGGGAGAATCTAATCACAAACAATAAAATGGTGTCATCATAAAAATTCGAATAAGTTCAATTCATCAATTGTAATTTAAATGCCCCCCAAGTCCCAGAGCCCAAATAATGGACAACATCTGTTAGTGAAATAAAGCAGTCTATGATCTAATCCTAATAAATGGTGTTACCATATAATATTAACTTTAAAAGAAGTTCAATTGTAATTTACATATTTCTCACAAACAACCAGCATCTCTCTCCTTGACCCAAAAAAACCACTGAGAAGTAAATTTTCCATGTACAGGTGATGGAACATGCTGAGAAAGGCGCAACATGTTCACAGAAAAGCACTGGTCACATACCATCTAGATCACGAATTGCATCCTGAGCATCCCTCCTGTCATCAAAATCAATAAATGCAAAACCAGGTGGCTTCCGTGCAACCCATACACTGCTTCCACAAAAGAAAATTAAGCAAACTGTATCAGGACCATCAGCATCAAGCAGAATGTAAATTTAAGGATGCAAAAGATAAATGCATGGACTCATGTGATGAATTTATCATAACACATGAAAATAAGCAATTCTGGACGCACTTCAGGGTTTGGGTCCAGTGGAACACAGTAGCAACTTCAGCGTTCACTAAATTAGCCGTACCGATTGCTGTAGATATCAAAATACTTTGAATTTGTATCCTGATGAAAGCTAATCTACGATGTACAGATCCCTAACACATTTGACAGCAAGATTACACAGTGTAGGGCCCATAAAACGATGAATGGTCGTGCAAGCATGCAACTATAGAAGGATGGCAGGATTATTTGGTCATGCAGCATAAATAGGAGCACACCATTATATATGAAGCTAAAATAGCAGGGAGAACCTGCAACATAATCTACAATTCATTTGGTGCTCGAACGCTCAAGCGTCCTTAAAACACATTATACCCAAACTCATCTATCATCAAAGCACCGTATGCCTAAGCTAAGCCCTGAAACGAGTTGGAATTTGGTTGTTCCGCTCTAGGTTAGGGCTTATCCTCCCCTCATGCTTCTAACCCAAAAGGAATACACACACACACAAACATACGCAATTCTAGCAGAAGCTGGAACAATAGCACAGAATCCAGACCACAGGTGAATCACTGACCTCCGAAGAACCCCGAACCCGCGGAACTCGTCCTCGAGCTCCCGGGCCGTCACACGGGAATCCAAGTTGCCGACGTACACGCGCGCCATCGCAGCCGACTACCCTACCTATCAATCACCAAACAAACAAAGATTAACCGAGAGTTTCCACACATAAAATCACACAACGCATCACAGTAATCGAGCCGAAAGCGACAGATCTAAGCCCGCGACCGAACCGGCTTCCGAAATCGACGCCCGCGGGCACGAACACGCTAGATCTAGGGTTTGGGATCTAAGGAGGATCGAGGTGGGCGAGAGGCCGAGAGGAGATCGGTCGCTCACCTTCTCCGATCTATGCCTCCAGGGACGCGACGGCGACGGCGGGGATTGGGAAGGGAGGGGACGGCGGTGATGCGATGGGTGGATGGGGCGGAGGCACGGCGCAGCACGAGCGATCGAGAGGCTGGGGGCGAGACGACGAGACGATATATTGCGGACTTGCGGTTGGGGCAACGGCTCGGGCTCGGGCTCGGGCTCGGGCTCGTCTGCGGTGAAAAAATCAAGGACTCGTAGTATTTTCTAAGCGTGGGTATTCGGTCTTTTCGATCTATTCGATTCGGTCGATTCGGTCTCTGAAAAATTCGGATTCTAAAAAATAAAGACCAAATTTCTCAGAAAAAAAAACCAAATCCAAATAGACCGAATTTTTTTTCGGTCTATTCGGTCCACCGAATTGACCGAAATAACTATGAGCTTCCAGATCCAGTGTTGTTTGCGAACTCCTTTCTTGCCGCTTGGATAGCTTCTCTGACCGCACAAAAAATTCACCAGATGATGCCAGAACTACGGCATATGGATGATGCCAGAACTACAGCAGGTTCACCAAAAGCTAGCAGCAGTAGTTAAATTATTTCGACCAATGTTTATTTCAAGCCGGAAAAATCATATTGCATTAAGGAAATCACGTTACTACCTTTTGAAGAAAGCACACGGGTCTATTCAGGTTATTTGGTCTATTCGGGTTTTGAAGGCCAAAGACCGAACCCGAACCCGAAGACCGAACTAAATCAAAATATTGACCGAATTCGAACCTCGAAACCCGAATAGACCGACAATCCGGTCTATCCGGGTTCGGTTCGGTTCGGTGTTTGGTTCTCAGGTTTAAAGTGCCCACCCCTAATGGCTCCATCCCTGTTTTTAAGGATGGGATCGTCTCCGTTCTTTATTTGGTTGTAAGGGATAAGACCGTCCCTGTTTTTTGTTTGGTTCTGGAACATCAAAATATGGGATGAGTCATCCGACATGTGGGGCCCTTTTGTCATTCTCTTGTTTTTGAGAGGCGAGGAAGAGGGACGAGTCCATCCCCTCGTTTTTGAGGGACAAGGGCATCCTCGATTTAGGGGAATATTCCCGGGATATTTCCCAAAGGGGATGGACTCTGTCCCTGCTGACTCCAATCCAAACAGGTCCAAATCTGGGATCGCCCCGTCTCATCCCCTATTATCCCTAGAACCAAACACACGCTAAGAAAGCGGAGGGTTTTTCTTAAAAAACAGAGAGCTCATACGTAATTTAAAAAAGCGTAACTCCTTACAAAAATCGAGGGTCTATATGTAATTTTAGAAAAGTACTGACATGGTGGATTTTTTGTAAAATCAAGGATCTATACATAATTTCAAAAAATCAGAGGACGTTTTCATAAAAATGCCAACGTGGCGTGGCTCACGCAACCCTGGGGAATAATATTGGAAAACCAAGGAACATTATCGCGAAAGCGCTGACATAGTGGGGTTTTTTTTGGCAAAAACTAAGGATTCGTATGCAATTTCTAAAACTAGGAGGGTGTTTTCGCAAAAATGCCAACAGAGCGTGGCTCCCGAGGCGCAATAGGGATGGCAATCGGGCGCAATGGGTACGGGTAGTGCTTGCCCATACCCGTACCCGCGACCCCGATTTACGCTCACGAGTATACCCGCGAAGGACGATGGGTAAAAAACCTCGTCCATACCCATCGCCCGCAAGCATACCTGTTTACCAGCGAATTGAGTCATCAAATATATATGTCCTTAATAAAGTATTTTTCATAATAGTGCATCACATTCACACATCACCGATGCATCACGCATAAAACAACTACAATGGAAATACAAATTAACATAATTCCTCACACATAAACAAATTAAGTTTACAACAAGAATATAGCCATAGGCCATGTGGCAGTAAGTTTACACATAAACGATTGCCTAAGGCATATGGTTTTCAACAGCTTCTATCAATACCTGATTGTTGTTAAAGAAACAGAATTAGAATACATAGTGAGTGGTATATTAAAAAGCACATCAGTTTTCAATACATACATATATTGGTCTGATGAACTTAATAAGGACATCAATCTTCAATATACATGTAAAGGGGAAAAGTCTGATGTTCCTTCAAAACATAAGAGAGTTGACTATGATCAGTTAATCGCTAGTCCATATAGAAATTTGGATAAAAATTTCAAAACCTACCACTATATAGGCAGCGATCAACATGGCTGCAGCTACAGTGCTGCGGGCTTATTTGTCATTATTCATAAGTTTCATCTTTTTTTGAATTTTTGGCTTTTTGTTGAGTTTTTTTGCCGGTTCTTTTTTTCCCGTATTTGTTTGTATTATACGTAATGGGCTAACATATTTTTTATATTTTTAATTTTTTTAAAATCTAATTATGCTAAATAAGCCTCTGTCACTCTGTTGCTTTTTCAACCACTCAAGATGTTTTCAAATATAAGCCATGGGCTTTTCAGCCGAACCGATCACCCCCCATAATTTCCTATGCATGAGGGGGTGATAGTCTTATGAGTTACACTGCAGCATATACGATTATGAATACTTCATTGGAGCGCAAATATGGGACACATTTCACAGTACAATATATATGAATGCCCTATGGATGAGGGGTACTAAACTAATGAGCTAAAACACAAGCATAAACAAATATTCATACTTCAGAAGGCAAATGGGCATGCTAAAGAGAACAAACCTTATGTTGCATTTCTTGGTTAGGCACTTGCAACCTAAGGGCGTTGCCTATTCCTGGGTGAGGAATATCACCATCTCCACCTATCTCATTGGATGTGTCAACAATCATCACCCGCTCCTTGTAATCATCTGCTAGCATACGGGCAATTTCTCTGCAAGACAGGACAACAGCTTGATCCTAAAATCGGTACATGTGGGACAAAAACTCCACTAATTCTAGTTGCCATGCATATTTAGGCCATGTTTGGATCCCTCCATCTAAAGTTTAGTTACTAAAGTTTAGGTCTAAAGTCTCCAAACAGGTGGTCTAAAGTTAGATCTAAACTTTAGCTAACCCCTAAAAAATACTTTAGACCATTAGTCCACCAAAGTGAACTAAAGTGGTCTAAAGTTTTGGGTTCTTAGACACAAAGACGTGTTTACCCAATGCATGTTGGTCTCTCACCTCTCATTTAATGGCTGACGCACGAAACGATGAGAGGTAGTATGGTCTTTTTAAAACTTTAGTCCTATCCATTAGTACAGGATCCAAACAGGACATTCGACTAAAGTTTAGTGGCTAAAGTTTAGCCAACTAAAGTTTAGTCTAAAACTTTAGACAACTAAATTTTAGACCATGGGATCCAAACAGGGCCTTATTCATCACACGACACCACAATTTTACATCCGAATCGGGCTATTGAATCCAAACAAACCTTATGACCGTTGTCTTGCCCACCCCTGGGTGGACCGTTGAGCAGCAGAGACCCACCATCCTTTAACTAAATCTTGAAGCAAATTAGCACTTCCGGGCACAGCGCGCCCAACGCGGCAAGTGAGGCCTACAATGACGCCCTTCCGGTTCCTAATAGCGCTGATCCGGTGCAGCCTCCGGCTAATTCCAGCATGATTGTCCGCCCCAAAGTCCCCAACATACGAATCAGCTGGATTTGGACGGGACGAACGCCGGCGGCTAGATCTCGAGGACGGCTGGATCTTGATGGAGGAAGAGGTGGCTGGAGAGTGGAGACGGCAAGTCGAGTGAGTTGGGAGTCGGCGAGGTGAGGAGACGAGGCCGAGGACGAGGGCACAAGGCCGAGGAGATGAGGGCGAGGAATGAATGAGTGCGGCGGCTGGGGAGTCGAGTGGATCAGTGGAGTACTGGAGTCGGGAGCGGCGCGGTATGGAGACATTGCCAAGTTAGGGTTTTCTATTTTATTTATTAGGCTAGTCCACTTGTCAGATCGCAGGTAAATGGGGCGAGACGGGTACAGGTGGAGCTCACCCATACCCGTACTCGTTTACCCGATGGGTAGAGAGTTCCCCCCATTTTCATATGCGTGGCAAAGAATACATCTCATATCCGGCTCTATTAGGGTATTTACCCACGAGCACACGGGTAAACAGGCACAATTGCCATCCCTAGGCAACAACCCCAGGGAAGAAAACCAAATGATGTTTTCACAAAAATGCCAACGTGGCGTGGTTCCCATGGCGCAATTCCTGGGGAATAATATTGGCTATGTTCTTTTTCAGCTTTTGATGTTTTGATTTTTCTATAATAACTAGTTTTTAAACGGAATATCTTGTTAAGATGAGGTCTACTAGTTAATTATAGTACATATTGTACCGACTTCATTTATATCGGTAAAAACTGCACTTAAATTTGTTACTATATAATCTTTCACATAAATAATTTAAAAGATATAAATCATAGTCGAAGGTTGTAAGCTTTGGCCACAAAAGACCAGCCCAATAGCGAAGCATGTAACATCATGTCCACATCGCCCATGTAGCAGTCGTCGTTTTTCGTCATCAATCAATGCAATAATCACACCCTAACCAACTTGATGGCTGGACGAAGCAGCACACCAGTAGACAGACGCACGGGCGCGCACGCACCAGCTCTGCCACAAAACGCGAGCACCTCCTCGATCGACCGCCAATTCGCCATGGCCGCCGCCGCGCGCGCGGCGCATCCTCCTGACGCTGCCGTGGAGGGCGTGAACGGCCGCGACCACGTCGTCGTCTTCCCGTTCATGGCCAAAGGCCACACCCTCCCCCTCCTCCACTTCGCCACGGCGCTCGCGGTGCACCACGGGGACCGCCTCCGCGTCACGCTCCTCACCACCCCGGCCAACCTCGCCTTCGCGCGCCGCCGGATCCCGGCGTCGATCCGTATCGTCGCGCTCCCCTTCCCCTCGCACCCTCGGCTGCCGGCCGGCGTCGAGTCCACCGATGCGCTCCCCTCGCAGTCCCTCTTCCCGGCGTTCCTGCGCGCCACGGCACTGCTCCGGGAGCCCTTCGCCGAGTTCTTGGCCTCCCTCCCGTCGCCGCCGCTCGTGCTCGTCTCCGACTTCTTCCTCGGGTTCACGCAGCGCGTCGCGAGCGACGCCGGCGTCCGCCGACTCACGTTCCACGGCATGTCAGCCTTCTCCGTGTCCCTCTGCATCGCTCTCGCCAGGATGGGATCCTCGGCGACGAGCATCGAGGACGGCGTCCAGTTCCACGTGCCCGGCTTCCCGGAGAGCGTGATGATCACCGCGGATGATTTCCCGGACGCGGTGGCGCAGGCGGCCGACCCAGACGACCCGGTGACCCAGTTCATGGACGACGAGGTCCGCGACTGGGACTACCGCAGCTGGGGAGTCCTGGTCAACAGCTTCGGCGCGGTGGACGAGGACTACGCGGCGATCCTCGAGACGTTCTACCTCCCCGGGTCCCGCGCCTGGCTCGTCGGCCCGCTGTTCCTCGCCGCCCGCGAATCGCCGGAGATGAATCAGGAAGAATACGACGACGACGACCTTGAAGGCTGCGTCTCGTGGCTGGACGAGCGAGCGGGGAGGCCCGGGTCGGTGGTCTACGTGTCGTTCGGCACGCAGGCCCACGTGGCCGCCGCGCAGCTCGACGAGCTCGCGCACGGGCTGGTGGAGTCCGGCCACGCCTTCCTCTGGGGCGTCCGGGACGACGCGTGGGCGCCGCCGGTGGACGCGGGCCCCAACGGCAAGATCGTCAGGAGCTGGGTCCCGCAGCGGCGCGTGCTGGCCCACCCGGCGGTGGGAGGGTTCCTGAGCCACTGCGGCTGGAACTCGGTGCTGGAGAGCCTGGCCGCCGGCCGGCCGATGCTGGCGTGGCCGGTGATGGCCGAGCAGGCGGCGAACGCGAAGCACGTGGCGGACATCATCGGCGCCGGCGTCCGCGTGGGGGTGAAGGCTAGAGCGGCGGCCGTCGTCGGCAGGGCGCAGGTGGCGGAGAAGGTCCGGGAGCTGATGGACGGCGGCGACGAGGGGCGGAGGATGCGCGCTAGGGCCGAGCGCGTTCAGCAGGCGGCGCGGGCGGCGGCCGGCGAGGGCGGCACGACGCGGCTGGCGCTGCAGCGGCTGGTTGACGAGCTGCAGGGAAGCTACAACGGCAACGGCCAAGTGAATAACATCTAGACTTCTACAGATGCCGATGCCAAACGTGACAAATGTGTGCCAGGGCTATGCATGTACGATAGTACGATAAGAGCTCTTGGTGAGCATTTCGGCTAGGTTTACGCTTCTATCAATGCAAATGAATACGCGAAAAAAGGTAAAAAGCCCCTAAAACCAAAAAAATACAAAATTAAATAATAATGAACTAGAAGGTAGGAGCTGAAACTAAATCGAGCGATGAGCGAGGCATATGGGATAGTTTTTCTACCGTTATTTTGAAATGATTTATCATGACAGCTTTTTCAATCGGTTTATTGATATTTATTTTGTTTACAAAAACGCTAGCGTTAGAGTCAAAAATTATAAACTACAGTCATAAATTATAAACCGCTATCCTGTTAGCTACCCATGTCTTCATACGTAATAACTCCTTAAGGGTGTGTTTGGTTGCCTGTATCTCCTTCGTCCTGGATGGGTGGATCCGTATAATCTGAGAAAGAGCCTGTTTGGTTGCCTGTATGAGCGGATACAGCCTGTATGAGCGGATGCAAAAATACGCCCTCATCCTGGATGGGTGGATACGCTCAAAATGAGCTTCACTAGCCATCCCGGATGAGTGGATGCAGTGTATCTTATGTGGTCCCACGTGTCGCCTCTCGTGTTTGGTAGATCGCATCCGCTCATACGAGCAACCAAACAACATCTCGCTTTTTGTATCCGCTCATGCAACCTCACCAAACATCTTCTTTTTCTGAAATACGATTCCACTCAGCCTGCATCCACTCAGCCAGGATATACGATGCAACCTCCATCCACGAACTAAACACACCCTAAAAGAAGCTTGCTAGTGACTAGCCGAATTTCCCGAGTAGCCTGCGGCTAGTAATATAGTGCCTATTTTTATATTTAAAATTAGAATTGTTGTTATAAAAATTAGCACTGAGGTTTGCAAATATAGTTGTATCCTTATCCATCGTCATAGAATGTGTGCACTCAGCATCTTTAAATTTTTTATCACTAATAAACACTAAGGCAGATGCAACCCACCTTTGCGGTGTATTAGTGCAAATTGGTCCGTTGAAGCATCAAATCAACACAGAAAAATTCAGGAAAAAAATTATGCATGCGCGTCTCCATTTACTCCACCTATATATACAATTTCAAGTCCAAATCTGTTCTGTGCTAAAAGTAGAAAATGAAATAATTCTAACAAATGATAAATCAAATGAGAAGGAAAAAAAAAAGAAAAGAACAAATGTTTTTTAGACGGAAAAGGATAGGCGTCACTGCTCACAGGCCACACCGAACTTGTCAGATGTTTCTTTTAACGCACACGTGTGGTGGGTGACCCAGCCAGAAGTATCAAGACATGGCACAAGTATCTCAAGTTCTCAACTTTAGATTCCTCACTCAAAACGGATTAAACTTTTGCCTTCTAACTTATTTTTTACTATTCAATAATTTCATCTTTTTCTAATCTTTTGGCTATTTTGGAGCTTTTTGTCGGTTTTTTTTCCGTATTCGTTTGTACTATTCGTAATAGGCTAACATATTTTTATTTTTATTTTTTAATTTAATTATGCTAAATAAGCCACCATCAGCTACAACACAATTTTAACCGCTACAGTACTTTTAACTATAAACCATTTAAAAAAGTCATTTTGAGGACCCTAAACTGTCTAGGCCATGGCAGACCTAACAGGCCAAAAGAGCACAGTTCCTTCCTCCGAGAACAACAGGACTAGCGTCACTTGCAGGACAGCGAGCACCAACGCTAGATCTTGCGTCTTCGATTAATTTTTTAATGTAGGTAAAAGACATGCAGATATGTATATACGTGTGGTGTAAATATGATATATGTGAGTTGTGTACGTCTTCTTGTACCTTAAAATCAAGACTATCGCCGCTTGCTTTCTCATTCACGTCTCTGTAGTTCATGGAATCCTGAATCCTGAGCTGTTTCTCTCCGTCGCACGGTTAATTAATTATTGGTCTGGGGAAAAAAGCAGATCGAGAGAGAAAAAAAGTGCAAGACTCCACGCCGACAAAAAAGGTTAGCGCGTAGTGCTGTGCAACCTTTGGGATTTTTGGTCAAAGCGTGGTTACTGAACTAGCTAGCGCATGCACAGATCAGAGGAGAAGTGATCAGAGTGAGATTGCCCGAGGTGGGGAAAGCAGGACGGGACAAGCGGGTCCTTGCAAACCACCTGCAAAATGAACACTGTTCATGACCCACGAGTTCATGATCACTGTCGCAATTCACAAGTAGGGTTGTTGTTTTTTGGTTTGATTTTGCAGGAGTGCTAATTGCAAGCTCTTTTTTTTTTAAAAAAAAAAAACTAAATTAGTGAAAATCTGATGCACTTGATTTACATGTATAATCATTAGCAAGCTTCTAAAAATCTGGTGAACCTTTCATATGAATCTCTGCATATTCGAAGACCCACACACCTTGATTGATATATAAGACACTTCTTTATCCATCGGTATCTGAAAATTGAAAATGAACTCTCCGGCTTATCATGGCAATTGTTGACAATTCCTCATTTACTCTCTCATGTGCTACAAGTATCAGTTTCCAATCTTTTAAGCTACTACTGTATGACTAATAGTACCTTTTTGATGCTTGGCCCAGGCCTTTTTTTTCTCCTTTACCTCTGTTTACATGGATTTCAGTCCTGCTATACTGAAGCACGCATGCATGCTTGCTTGTTTCAACCTTGTCATCTGCTCAAGGTGATCAATGTTGCTTGCTCCTGTCCTCCTAACACGGTCAATTCTTCACCTGCTTTTGTGCCGATTGACAGGGCGCGTTCACCTTTAACTCACCGGATTTGCCAACTAATGATGCATGGAGCATGAACACCCCGTGAACTCGGGTAAAAAATAAGAGGAAAAGAATTAAAAGGTGCACTTTACTGTAGCTGCGCGGTCCTCTACTTCACCAAAAATTTGACTCACTATCACCAAATTGCTAACCTAAGTAGAACAAATGCACACAATACAAGTTTGTAGTGTGCAATTTTATGTTTTGTCTTCTTTAGAAACACTATCTATGCTGAAATACTTAAGCCCGTTTGGAACGCAGTTTGTTCGGGCCTTCGGTAAAAGGATTTTTTTTTACAATACGTTAGTAGTAGAAATAAAATCTAACTGTTGATTTGTGAGGGTATTATAGACTTTCACATTATACCGGATGACATGGTGCTATTATTATTAGAGCTCTTTTACGACACCTTAAAATAAATATGAACCGTCCAATCTTTGTGATCCAATGATTCAGATTAGTTATAATTTAGTTATACTATCATCCACAATACTAACAGTAAAATCTTCAAAGAGATAAAATTATAAACGAAATGTCCTCGCTCATGGTCCGTCTGTGCCGCTTGCAGCCATCGTCCTTGGCGCCGCCACAGCTGCCTTCGATAACGGCACCTTGCAGGGAGCGGATGGTCCGCTCGAGCTCCAGCAGGTCCAACGTCACGATGCGAACGCTGGCAGACAACTCCGGTGGGATGGTGCCCAGCCTGACGGCATTTCTCAACGTTGACATGAAGGTGACGGCATGACCGTGCCTGGCCAGCCGCTTGGAGAGCTCGAGGAAGGGGAGTATGTGGCCAGAACACCACGACAAGGAGGGAAGAAGTAACTTCTTTAGCTTCTGCCATGGCTGCAGTAGGGTTGGAACCAGCGGAGGCCCACGTCTCGGGCCCAGTCTACTAAAAAGTATTGGCCTTAGCCTAGTTTTTCTGTTAGCTACAGTAAAATTAGTGGCTAGTTTTCGGCTGGGCCTCGGGCCATTGTTCCGACGGCCCGAGGCCCAGCTCCGCCCCTGGCTGCAGGTTCTTGTCAACTGGATAAGCTTGAAAATTGGAATGGGGGCACTAGCAAGTTAGCAACTGCATAGGATACTAGAAAATGTGATCCGCGTCGTTTATTTTAGAGCTCTTTTATGATACCTTAAAATACAAATCAAAAATATATAATATTCTCACAAATCAATGGTCGGATTTTATTTTTACTACCAGTAGAATGTACTATAAAAAAAATCATATTATTAGTATTATATAAATCCCGAAAATCGATGTGCCACAATGATCAAATTAACAACAATCTCATTACGTTTTCACTTTTTCACATGTGCAAACGCGCGCACTACACTAATCAGAATAGTATATCAACCAATTCCTCAATTCTTGGATCTGTTGCTCTCCACGAATGCCTTCAAGTCCTGCAAGACCTTGTTGGCATCAGCAAGCTCTAGGAAGGCATCCGGGAACTCCACCACCTGCGTTGCCTTCCCCTTCCACCGCAGCATGTTGGCGTACCGCCGCTGCCAGTCCAGCAGTGGGTCGAACCCGCTGATCACCACCATCGCCGGCGGGAATGTCTCCGCCAGCTCCGTGTTCTCATCGGTCATGTGCACCCCGAGTGGTCATGGTGTTCACCACGGGCGCCACGCCCTCCAGCCTCAACTCGAACTCCGCCCACTCCTCGCCGCCGAAATACAGCTGCATGGGAAAGATCCCAGTGAGGCACATGGATTTGGCGGAGGACTGCCATGCTGACACCCAGCGGCTGGCCATGTGGTGGACTATGTTACTGCCGGCGCTCTCCTCGGTGAGGAAGAAACTAGAGAGGTCGATGGGGACATCGAGGCCCGGGACACTGTTCGCGTCAATGTAGCAGAGCACGTCCACGTCGTCGTCGTAGGCGTCTGGGTACATGTGCTCAGGCTCGAGCCGGTAGTTAATGGAGACGACTACAATGCCGATGTCACTACAGAAGCAGCCGCAAATGCCATTGAAGAGGCCGATGGCCGGGGAGAAGAGTATGAAGCCGCCACTAGGGAATTACACGATGATCGGGAGTGGCTAGGACGCAGCCATGGCTAGGGCGAGACGCACGCCCAGATGCCGTAGGAGGCATCGATGGTGAAGTCGAAGGAGCACACGCTAGAGGCGTCCGAACATGGGCTGGCACGCGTGCTCAGGAAGCATTCAATGACCGAATAGAGGCGGCGGTTGACGGTGCCGTCGTAGCCCTCCACGGCATCGATGGCAGCTGTGAGCCTGACCAGCTGGAGGTGCACTGATAGCGGCAGCGTGGGCCGCGAGCGATTGGTGTCAGCTAGGAGTTGGTTAATCTTATGCCACTTGTTTCGTTTATAATTTTACCCTTTTCAAGATTCTACTAGCTAGTAATGTGGATGGTAGTATAACTAAATCATAACTAATTTGAATAATTGGATTACAAAGATTGAATGTCTCATATTTATTTTAAGGTACAACCTGTCACAAATTCACAATAGGTAAACAGCCGTGAAAACTCTGAAACTGCTCTCGTTTAAATAAAGTTTCAGAGGAGCAGGAGATGCATAGCTCTTTAGGGGCAGTCTACAATCACTGTTGAAACAGCCTGTAGACGAAGTGCAACTACTGTTGCAACAGCCTGTAAACGCAATGTAAATCTGGCACGCGGAGTCAACTCCACAGCTCCACTCCACTCCGTAGGAGCAGAAGAACAGCTCACAAAACCAATGGAACATGGGAAGAAGAGGATTTGAAACTAACGCCCATCCAGCTTCCTCTCACCTTCTCATCACATGCACCAGCACCTGATGAGGCAGATGCAAGTCAAATGTGCCACCATAACACCATTAAATGCTAATTATTCCAATTAGACATGGCTCAATTTCTTATTAGGGACTTGATAGGTTAATTTGCTTATGTCATGACAGACTATATTTTTGCTAGAGCTTGAGAGTTGGAGTGCAGATAAAGCCTGAAACAACACAAGAAGAACAAGCAAATGCATTGATGAGACGATTAGCTCACTGCAAGTGTTCAGCAATTCTTTGTCCTAATTTAACATCTCTGCCATTCTAAAATGACGAATAGGTCAAACTCTTTTGGCCCTGATTTTCTCCATCAGAGGGTACAAATCTTCAGAGATTGTGAAAAGGTTTGCAGTTTTGTTTGAGTCCATCACTGTCTACTTGACAAATCAAAACAACCGTGCTTCTTTTGTTCGTGAGTGGCTTCCAAGTTCCTCCAATTCTACTGAACTTGTAAAGCAAATCACCATAGCTTATGTTTCACAAAACTTTGAAAATCTCTCACAGGTCACAATCAAGAATAGCTTCCTACTCTGCTAAGTGTGTGTGCAATTCTTGTAAATTTAATCTTTTTTACAAATTTCTTGCTTTGCAATCACTATAATCAATCCGACAAGCAAAAGAAGAGGTGAAAACAATCAAGCAAAAAACAGCAAAAAAATGCAGCTCAAGCATGGCTTCCAGCTCGGCTGCTCTGCTGCCTCCCGCCGACGACCCAGAGCAGCGTCGTCCTCGCGAACGACGACATCTCCTCTGCGGGAGACGAGACGCCATTGTTGCCGCAGCTTCCTGCCCCCACGTCCCGATGCTCCTCGTTTCCACCCTGCTTCTTGCTCACCTCGGACATCGCCGGCCACCGGAACGACACCGCGCGCCTCCCAGCGGCCAATTCTGCCGTCCGGCCGTCTTCCTTATTTGCTGGCATCATCCAGATCTTGGACACGGAGAAGCTGTCCTTGTTCAGCTTCGCCGCCGCCGCGGCACCGTTACCGCAACGTCCGGCGTCCACTGATGCGGCCTCTGTCACCGTCGTTTCCCACGCGCCTTTCTTGGCACTCCCGAAGTCGCACTCCGACAATGCGAGCCGGCGCCGCGACCTCGAGCTCGCGGGCCTCCTCTTGGGCGTCTTGATGGCGACGCGGAGCGCGGCGTGCTCGTCCATGACGTACTCGTAGGATCCCATGGACAGGCACCTTCTCTGCCCAAGATTTGCCCTGCCATTGCCGTTGCCGCTACTAGTAGCTTCGCCGGCGAGCACGCCGGCATTGCCATTGCCGTCCACGCACCTGAGCTTGCCAAGCTTCACCTCGACGACCTCCTCTGCCTTCGGGGACTCCTCATTGTCCCTACCACCCGGCGAGTCTCCATCCCTGATCGTCTCGGAGAGGCTCTCCGACTCCATCACGAGCACCACCGGGCTGGACGCCGAAGAGAGCTCGGCAGCGAGGATGCTGCCGCGGCAGAGCGGGCACGTGGAGTGCGATAGCAGCCAGGCGTCGATGCAGGGCACGTGGAACGCGTGGCCGCACGTCGGCAGCAGCCGGAGATTATCGTCCATGTCGAACTCGCACAGGCACACCGCGCAGTCGAACGGGTCGTCCTTGCGGCCGCCGGCACCGACGACGGCGCGGTAGACGAACACGGGGAGCGCGTCGATGAAGGCCTGGTCGACGCCGGCGTCGTGGAGGTGGAACAGCTGCTGGAGCTGGCCCTGGAACGCCGTCGGGCTGCCTTCGTCGCCAACACCGACACCCCGGCGGCGGCGCAGCCCCTGCCGCAGCCGGAGGAGGTTCTGCACCAGCATGTTGAGCAGGCCGAAGATGAAGAAGACGATGGCCAGGATGGCGATGATGAGGAGCACGCCCGGGCTTAGCTTGGTCTCGATGGTGTTAAGCACAGAATGCGCAGGTGGAGGAGGAGGAGGGGCGTCCATGGCGTCCCCAAGTGCTAACGCAAGAGAAGAAGAGGAGGAGGAGGAATGAAGTGCTGTTTTACATGTGAGGCGATGGTGCGAAGTAGAAAGCGTGTTTTGGCATTGTTTGGATGGGTTGGCGATGGTGAGGCGACAGAGTAGCACTAGACTGCTAGTGGTTAAGGTTTTGGAGATCCAAGGATGGTGAGATCGATGCTGTGGTGGAGTCACTGGAACGGCAGCAATGGTATCGGAGGAGAGAGAGAAAAGGGAGAACAATTTTGCTTGCCATTGGAACTGCTCACATAGATGTTACGCTAGCCTTTTTTTTTTAAATTTAACCTTAAATATCCGTTTTTATAAATCTAGCCCTCCTTCGTAAACCTAACGAACTCAGCAGGCATCTCTCGAATCTCCCCTAACTCAGTAGATGACCTGCCGAGCTATCCTTCCCCGGTAGCAGCCGCCCACATGCACGGTGCTTATATTAGCGCTAGTCCTATTTGATTAGTACTAATAATAATTAATTAGTACTAAATACAATTAAGTAATACTAATCATATTTAATTAGTGCTAATTAAAGCACTAAATTAATCATATTTAGTTTAGTATTTTAGTTAGTGTTAATTATATTTAATTAGTAATAATTGCAATTGATTGGTGATAATCATGTCAGTACTAATTAAGCGTGCACTTGCAAGGCGGTGCCCAATCTGGTGAACCTTTTATATCACAACTTATACAATGATTTTTGTTAATTAGATCTGAAAGTATTTTATAGTGATCGAATAAATGAGCACTACTTCAAGAAAATCGTAGTTCATATTTGCACTTTTAATATTTCTTTTAAGAATTCACTTCTAATATTGACAATTTACTACTGTGGTTTTTGAAAGTACATGTGGACACTAATATTTTATTCGTATAAAACTAAAAGTCAGTCTTTCGCCAGATAAAATTTAAGATTTACTCCTCTCGCTCCTATCACGTGCACACTTCTCTCCCTTACTTTTCCAGTGCAGCTCCCTCCTTCTAAAAACCACTTTTTTAGCCGTTACTATTTATTTTCAGCCAAAATCTATAAACCACATCTCAAAATCATCAGCAAAAGCCAATACGAATGCTCTCATAATAGGGCAAGAACTAGAGCTAAATTGATCTAGGTTATAAAAAATTGTTGGAACTTAACAGTATCGACATTTTCTAGAGCTATTGTTGCAAGGCAACTGCATGTTCAACACTTCGAAGCTTGAGGACGATAAAATAAAATAAAATAATTTAACATGGCTTGTATGACTGAATCTTGTAGATAATACTATGTAATTAAATACAACAATCATGCACATAATTAGCGATTAATTAAGCTCATAATTAGTGCTAATTAATTGTGATGAGTATTAATTAAATATAGTTAGTACTAATTAAAGCACTAAATAAAATGAGATTAATTTAGTACTTTAATTAGCACTAATTAAATGTAATTTATACTGAATAATTATAGTTAGTACTAAATGCATGCTATTAGCGCTAATTAAGCGGCTACAATGCCGACCGTCACATACCGCACAAGGGGGCTCAGCAGGCAACCTACTGAGCTCGGTAGGTTCACAGAGAGGGCTAGATTTACAAAAACGTATGGTAGGAAACTAATTTTTTTTTAAAAAGGCTATAGTGACACTTTTATGTACAGTTTTCATGTTTACACCTGCACATATATGGTAGATTTAGGGCCCGTTCATATTGATTTGGCTTCTGACTTCTGCTTCTAAAAACCAAAGCTAATACGAACACCCTAGATTCTATAAACCACTTCTATCAGCTATTACTATTCATCAGCCACTACTTTGCGTTTTCACCTGTTGTAACACACTTTGTATTTTATTATATCACAATTCCGTAAGTCGTATGGTGGTGCGAATATTGTAGTGTTTTTTGTTCCACCATCTCATCTTTCTTACAAATGCAGTATTATTCATCAACCACTACTATTCATTTGACGCTTCCATCAACCAGTACTATTTACTAGTCACAACCAAAAACCAATACAAACAGAGCCAAAAACCAATACAAACAGAGCCTTACTTATCCTTGCAAAGCTTTCTAAAGGCCTTTTTTGGAACAAAGAATTTCACATGAATTTTATATGAATTTCACGTGAATCAATTCATCTCTCGTAGGAACATGAAAGAGTTCTCGCACTCCAGATGGATCCTCAAAGCCAGGGTAGTGTACAGTGATGCAGACTAACTAATCTACCGGCATCCTGGAGTGTACTGAAATATTGAGCAACGAACTTGTCCATTTATGATCTCGACAGGCTGCAATACTGGATGCATCACGCATCATGGTACGTGCTGAGCCTGCGTAAAAGCAGCACAGGGTTTGGCCATTAGGATTCGTCGCCAGCCCACTACCATTGCTTGTACTATTTGCTATCTCGCGTTAATCCAGCGGAGACATCACCCGGGCGCGGTGCACCCACTGGTGCTCGGTGGTGTGTCATCTTTGAGGAGGACCCTCTAATGATCTGATCTTACTACTCCTGCCCGTCTTCTACAAGAGGACAGTCAAATGTGGTTGACCTTGGAAAGAATTAAGGGGGTTTCTAGGCACCGCTGTCCTCTGGCCGCAACACCAACAATGCCAATTATGCCACCGCCACCTCATCATCCGATCGCCGGTCTGCCGCCGCTTTCGGTCTCCCTCTAAATCCAAAGGCTCCGGTAAACCTAACCAGTTAATCCCGAATTTTACAATCAAAATCATTTGTGATTCCACCACACTATTCACTGGATCGATAAATAGTGTCCACAGATACATTGTTGAATCATTTTATACATCGCATGGATCATGCTATTCATTAATATTACATATAAGAGTTTAAATAAACCACATTGGGTTGAATTTACATAAAGAGCCGAGCAGGCTAAATAGATACATTACAAGTGGCCGGCTTCCCTACCCCTGTTCTCATTCGGTGGCGACGGCCCAAGTGGCCGCCTTGGGCGGCGCGAGCAGCAGGGCGACCGGGCCCAGTGGTGGGGCTGGCGGAGCAGGTGGTGGCTACGGGCCAGCGGAGCCAGGAGCCGAAGCGTTGGGTCCGGGCATGGAACCCGAAGCGGGTGGCCTCCTCCTCGAGCGGTGGCCGGCGGGAGCCGAGGTGACATTCGGCCATGCGGGGCTCGAGGCGACTGGGCGGTGGCTCCTCGGCTTCGGGGGCAGCCGGCTGGCGGAGCGGCGGCGCTTCGAGCATAGAGCCAGCGGCGTGCGCGGAGGCTGAGGCGGCGACTTTGGGCGCTGGTAGAGCCGGCGGCGTGCGTGGAGGCCGAGGCGACGATTTTGGGCGCGGGCGGAGCCGACGGCCATTATCGCGTACGGCGATCGTGCGCTGATTTTTTTTTCTCTTTTTTCTTTTGTTTTTCAATCTACATTATAATCAATATCTACTCTGTGATGAAATCTACCGATCGACATTGTGTCGTCGACTTCAAGTCTGTTCGCGTTAGATTAGAGCGGATTTGTACCGTAGAAAAATAATCTAGAAAGCGAAATCTGCGAATTTAGGATGATCTGGATACAAACAATTCAATCTATTAGTGCTTCGATGTTTACCTTCGATTCACCGAAGCGATTCGTGCTGATAACGTGTTGACGAACCGTCGCTAGCGACCAATCCGATTGATTCCTCTGTTTATGCGAAACAAGATCAATCACAGAAGACATAAAATAGTAATTGAAACACAGAGAGATAGATAGAACTCATAGCCTTTTTTATTGCTTTCTTTCTAATTTCGTATACAAAATAACTAATAGTGCTCTCTATTTATATTCTAATGGTGAGGTGCCCATCATAAATAAGGCTTTAAGTCCGGAGCCGGGTTTCCTAACACTTCGGACAATATATTAAACATTGTACGGGTATAGTTTGTGCTACCGCTAATTTCGTCAGCGTGCGTCCCTTTGACTTGCTTCATGTGCTGTCTACATGTAGGGGTGTGCGTCCTTTCTGAGTATAATTAAGGAGCCACTAATCCACTTGCCCTTCCTTACAAGAAGTATCTTCTTTTGTAGAAAACTAATGAACATATACCGTTCGTTAACCAATCTACGGTACATGGTACTACCGTTAGATGAACTCAACGGAGAGACCTAGATGCTGCTCATTAGAACTGAAAAATAATAGTTTAAGACAAATCATAGCTGAAATTGTATTGTAACTGATGGTGACTTATTTGGTATAATTAAATTTAAAAAATTAAAAATAGAAAAAACATGTTAGCCTATCATAGACAATGCAAATGAATATTAAAAAAACCGACAAAAAAACCTTAAAAAGCGTTAAAAAATTAGAAAAAGATAAAATTTATAAATAGTAGACATGCGAAAGCTTGTCGATTACTCAGTTTTATGTTTCTCCGATTCCATCGACGCCGCTTCGTCCTCAGGCTACCATAACTCCATTTGTGCAGCGACGAGGCCAGGCGAGCTACGTGACGGCGCTTGGTGGTGACGCAGTAGCATCTCTTGCCTGCAATGGCGGCAAGCGGCCACGGGTGCAGGGCCGCAGGGGAGCACGGCAAGCGGGAGATACGGCCACGGTGGCTCGGCTAGCGGGAGCGACGGCCGCTGGCCTGTGGGATGGCACCACGCGGGCGGCAAGCAAGCGCGGCAGCGACGCAGCGGGTAGCCCACCGGCGTCGTCACTGTTGGCGAGCTCCCTACAGGTGGCTCATCAACATCTTCCCTTGGAAGATGCCATGAAAGTAACACTTAGATTTTCTAAATCTTTTGCTGATTTATTTGAAATCTGACTACTTAGATTTTATAAATCTTTTGCTAATTTATTTGAAATCTGACTTAGACTTGTCTGGATTATCGTGAAGCTTGCCCGAACCCCTCTCGAAGCTAGCTCAAAATTTTCAAATGTTGGTGAAACTCTCTGAAACTTGAAGTTTGTGTTTTGAAACTCGTTGAAGTCATTCTGAAACTTGTTTTGATTTTGAACATGAAACTCACTTTTAGAGCTTAATGTTTCAGTCTCAAACTTGAGTTGAAACTTGAGTTTCAGTTTTTGAAACTCTCTTAAACATGATTGAATCTCTGAAAATAGGGTGAAACTTTATCAGAACTCACTTTTGGAGCTTGATGCTTCAGTTTCAAAACTTCTCTGAAATATGATTGACTCTCTGAAACTTGTGCGAAACTTTAGTGGTACTCGCTTTTGGAGCTTGATCTTTTAATTCTAAAACTCAAGTTTCATTCTTTGAAACTAGGAATGGCAACGGGTTGGATATCTTCGGGTTCTGCTCTTTCCCCCCCGAATCCGAAACCCGAAAGTACTATCCAAACCCGAACCCGAAATAACTTTCGGGGCGAATAGGAGCCCCAAACCCGGAACCCGCGGATACCCGATATCCAATGGATATCCAAAAAACTGGACAAAATTCAATACCGCGGCGCGGGGACGGCGCGGGGATCTGCGCGGCGGCGGTGGCGCGGGGACGGCGCGGCGGCGCGCGCTGAGGATGGCGCGCGGCGGTGGCGCTGGGAGGGCAGCGGGGCGGGCGCAGAGGATGGCGTCGGCGCGTCGTGGGTCAGTGGCGGTGGGAGTGGGATGGGGTGGGTAGGGTTAGGGTTTCACTCATTTTTACTTATATACTAGGTGAAAGGGCCCACATGTGACACACTTCGGGTATCCATGGATATCCATGGGTAGAGTTTGCCCTCCAAATCCAACCCGAACTCTTATCGGGTACCCGCCCCGAACTATCCATGGATAGAAAATGCCATCCAAACCCACTATTTTCGGGTTGGATACCCGCGGATACCCGGCTCCACGGATAATTTTGCCATCCCTATTTGAAACTCTCGAAACATGATTGACTCTCTGAAAGTAGGGTGAAACTTTAGCACAAACATAAAACATGATTGAAACTTGCTAAGTTGTTGTATCATTGGAAACTTCTTTATAGCCGAAACCTTGATATGTTTCAGTCTCTACTTTCTTAAACCTAAAACTTCGATATGTTTCAGGTTCGGAAACTTTAAACAAGCCAACTCAAAGGAGGACATCGATGGGGTCTGGCGCTCGTGGATGGCAACGGGTTCCCGTGCTGAGGAAGACGATGACTGGCTCCCCGTGCGTGGAGGAGGGCGATGGGTCTTGCGCCTAGGAGAACGGCAACGGAGCCTCGCGCCGGCGGAAGAGCGAGGCAACGGTGTCCAAAAGCTCAACGAGGAAGGCATGCGCGCGATCGTAATTAAAGCGGATCGGATGGTCGAGACCGCGTGTTTCCGACAGGCAGTAGCAAGGCAGCCTCGCAGGCGGGCACATCGATGGTTGCCGTTACAGTGGAGGAGGCGTACATGCAGTGGCAGAGCCATACCTCGGTCTAAGATAAGCTTTAGTCTGAAGTGTAAAAAAATATCAGTGTATAACCCAAGTAAATTCAATCTAATTTGGGTAATATTTTTACGATCTAACCCTGATAGATTAGATCATTCTTCCACCACTGAGCGCTCGACATAATCAAATCCTAGTTCCACCGGTAGGCTATGCGTGCGGAGCGGCTGCCGACGTCGCCCACCGCGCCGACCCGCAAGTACGCTTCGCACGAGCAGCACGACGCCACATACATACAACGTGTATGTATGGCTATCGCTCGGCCTACGAATCGCGTGTCCGTAATGCGAGTCCGCCGCGAGCTCGTGCAGATCTGCAACATCTGGAAGTTCAAGAGCTACGGCAAAACCAGGCTCAGGAGCCGGCAACACCGGCGGATATGCTTGACAAAAGTCAACCAAAGTTTTTTGGGATTTCAGTTAGATTTCCTCGCTGTCGGATTTTTAGGAGGAAAAGCATACAGAGCTTAGGAAGAATATCACCTCACTGGGTTGTTGTTCATCTCTGTTTGGGTGATGAACTTGGTCCTCGTGCCGCATTTCCAAAGCAGGCAGTAATTCCTTTCAATCTGTGTTGTATGTAGTTATCTTCACTCTAAAAAAATAGAATTCATGTTCATAAATAAAAAGAATTAGAATATCAGGATAACTTCCAATTTTCCAAGGATGATGGCTTTAAATGCTGGCACATGCTCATGCAACCAAAGGCCAGGCAAGAACAAAAACATACCTAAAAATCTAAGGGAGGAGAAGACAGCCAGGAAAGTTCCTCTATTTCGTATTTCCACATTGCGTGGCAAGAACATCATGATATTAGGAGATATTTCCTGAGCAGCTTGGAATATTGCATACCTGCATGCAAAGCCATAGGTTAAATATACAATTGCTGTATCCAAGTTAATTTTTTGTTTATTACGTTTTCATCTCGATATATATCGGTATGCTTTTACTTGTTTGATGCAAACTTCCATCAGAGTTTGAAATGTGTCAGGATGCTAAAACTGTTTTAAAGCTGAAAACTGTATTGACTTGTTGATTCTTCTTTTGCCATCTTTTGTCAAGGACAAAAGTTAATGAAGAGCGTACCCGTCGGTCTTTTGGCTTCAGCATATCAAAGGTGTAAATTAGGGTTTGATTGTATGATGGGCGTCCCCATGGTGGTGAAAGGAACACCAAATCTGCCTGGTGTGATAGCAGCAGCAATCAGCAAACCGTTTGAAAACTGAAACAAATACTCAATTCTTGCTTACAATGCACAAAGTACCAGCATTAACTTAGAGATCAGCTTACAGTTTGACCACTAATCATATCAAGC
Organism: Dendrocalamus sinicus; assembly: GCA_036346575.1. Taxonomy (NCBI): domain Eukaryota; kingdom Viridiplantae; phylum Streptophyta; class Magnoliopsida; order Poales; family Poaceae; genus Dendrocalamus; species Dendrocalamus sinicus. The sequence goes on along the minus strand of CM070656.1, from coordinate 4,090,024 downwards.
TTACATATTTTTTTACAAGAATGTTAGCAAAAAAGTGTGACGTTTTCGGTCTTGTTTAGTGAATGACTGAACATGTAGTATGTGTATATACCATCTTCAGGAAAGGCGCGAGGCGGAAGAAATCGCCGACGACGAACTCGATCCTGTCCTCCACGCCGTAGATCCTCGCACTGTGCGTCGCGAGCTCCACCTTGCGGGGATCGATCTCCGCCGCGACCACGTAGCACCCCCTGCAACGAGATTACGAGAACGAGACGCCGCGACGGCCGGGATTAGCGCGGGAGCAGAGGGAACCGGAGGCGAAAAGCCGGGAGGGGGGTTGAGCGGTGCGTGCCTGGCGGCGAACTGGACGGAGTTGCCGCCGACGCCGGCGAAGGCGTCGACGACGAGGCCGGCAGGCGGCCTGCGCGGCGGCGACGGCCTCCGGGGTGGCGGAGTACCAGCCCTCGGCGTCCATGCGCACGCCGCGATCGTACACGGAGAAGAGGCTGCGCCGGTGGGCCCCAGTACTTGCCCGCCACGGCCTCCGCGGCGGCGTCAGGGGTTCGCGCCTCGTTTCGCGGGTGCTCCGCCTCCGCGCGCTTCGGCGTCTTCCGTGTCTCGACCTCGTGGGCTGGGGAAGGGGTTTCGGGTTTGTGTGCACATTTCCGCTTCCTGGAGGTTGGGAGCGGTGGGGGAGACGAGGGGGAGGAGGCTGCGGCGGCGGGCGGCAGTTTTTGGGTTACCGGCGAGGAGGCGGAGGAGGCGGTGGGGGCTTCTGGGAAGGAACGGGACGGCGTGGGCTCGGCGGCGAGGGGAGATTCAATTTTTTTTTGCCACCATTGATACCGAAACTCTGTTACTTACATATAAAACCACCTGAGTCACTAACAATAAGTCCGGGTGGCAAATCTGTTGCCACCCGAGTCGTAAGGGTGGTAAATAAATAAATTTTCCAATATACAGATAGTGCCTTTATCATTATCTTTTTTAAATAATTTATCGAAATAATTTTTTAAAAATATTTTATCAATTTATCGATATTTAGTTCACACAAAACTAGTCGAAAAATAACGTGCCCATGCCATATGTGATTAGGGGTGCAAACGGGGCGATACGGACAAATATTGCTCATCCCGTATCCTTTTCCATATTTTTTGTCGGAGTCGGAATCTTATATAAATAAATGATGATACATTTCAAGAAGAGTCGGAGATCCCACCTGACCAGCGGAGAGGCCAGGTATCCGACTCCATTTCTGTATCCGGTAACTATCCGGGAAAATATCCGGATAGTTCTGTATCCATCGGATAATGCTTTTTCCGAATCCGTTTCCGTATCTGACAAAAAAAATCCAAATCCATTTCCATATCCGATAAAACTTTCGAATATCCGAAAATTTGCTCCGAATTATATCCAAATTAAAACGGATAGGCAGTCAATCGGAAAATATCCGCTCTATTTTAACCCCTATATGTGATGCGTTTGGTAGCCTTCTCCGGTGCGTTGGTTTGGGGCTCCACAGAGGCGGGGAGGATGACGACGCGTCCAACGTCCAAACTGAAATTTGGAAGGTCAGTCACCACTTCGTCTTAGAGGTGGTTGCTTCCAACTGAAGAGGTACAAACTGGTTAACAACAACATCCGTCTTACAGGAAGTCGGGAATTGGAATGATTAGATCCATTAATGTTCTCACAATAAGCAATTTAAGGCTACAGATAAGTCACGTTACAAATGAGTAAGGATCAGCTCAGATGAGACAATTCGATGCAACAGAAAACAAAGACACTACCATACGAGTTTCTCAGCTGACAACAAATGTGGTGAAAATCCAGACACACAGGTTCCTTCACATCTTACAACCCTAGTGCGCAACTGATTTGCATTTGGTGCAGCGACGCCCTTCGAATCAGCTTCTTCACAGAGCAACCATGGGATCTGCGTATTTCCAGGGTTCTCTTCTGCAGAAGATGTGCTAAGTTTATTAGTGTTGCATACTTGCATGCTCGACAGTCTGGATAGACCATGCCCACGACAAGAAAACAGGACGGCCGTCAAACTTCAGTAAGGCAGGAAATAGAGCACATGAACTTACTACAGATGAAGTCACGGTTGTTGCTCCCCAGGAGGAAAAGGAATGCAATGCAGGGAAAACACGACCACTGCAAATGTGAGTTTCACAAGTACTTGGACAACCAAGGAAGATCTGGCGATTCCTTCAGGGCAAAGGTTACATCGTCACTGCCAACCAAGAAAATAAGGTATTTGTACATGAGAAAAGATGTTTAAACAGGCAAGCGATTTGAATTGATAGTTCTTGAATTTTAATTCGACAGCGTTTTAGCTGCCATGTGGATGGGTGTCATTGTCAAGCTGTCCTGCAATTCCGGTCTCAAAGGCAAAAGCAGTTTCGAAAGCTGACCTTGGGTAGTTAAGCTGCAGCTTCTGCAACTTGTGTTTAGTGCCTTCCTCGCAGAGAATGATCTTGCTTTCACCAAGCTTGCAACTACGGGAGAAATATACAACAATCAGGAGAATTCAAAGTGAAGAAAACATCAGCATGAAGCATTGGGGGCTAAAGGTGCCATAAATGAGGAAAATGCTCAAGAACGATAGAGAATGCACACAATGCATTTCCAGCTAACTAAAGGAATTAATTTTACAGCAGTACAGCACAAATTCAAGACTGGCTGGGCCACCTTTATCCCTTGTTACTAGGGAAACAAGATCAAGATTATCATTATTCACAACCAAACATCCATTGCCTTTCTTGAATAACTACATAAAGTGCTAAAAAGACAGAACAACTAAGTGCTTGAAAGAAACATAGCACCAATGTGATTCTCCTAATGCCCGCGTAATGTTTAAAACCAGAAAAAATGCACGACCAGACTTCAGCATATAAACCATCACTTGCATGGAAGGAAACAAGAACAATTCAGTGGGAAGAAATGCCAATGTTTTCACTTCAGTTTATATCAGAACATGCACAAGTCCAATCATTTCTGTGCCTGCAAGAATATTTACCCTAAAATTCTAAGGAAATGGCATTTCCAGTGTGATATTATGATCTCTCTTGGAGCAAGAACATGCCAATGGAACTGCATATGCAACAGTGCACCTAAGCAAAGGCAACACGGACACTATCCACATCACAAATGATGGTACATGCACATGAACTCATGGAGTCAACCGATGTAAAAGCAACTTTAGCACAGTTTCATGCAATGTGAATACAGATTAAATCAGAATCACTTACCAGATTTTCAGAAGAGTATCGTATCCGGGCAATAGCTCTCTATTGACGTGGCACCAAGAGATAACAGTTGTTGCCAACTACAGAATAAAAGGAAAATCCCATCAGATTTCTCCTTCAAAAGCACATATGCTAGGGGCACTCTTTCTAATTTTCAGATGGGAATAACTTTAACAAGGGCAGGATTGTTAACATCTGAACAGTAATTCAGCAAAAGAATACCGACACCATGGGAACTTCTGTAGCAAGCATAACACTGTTTGTCTCAAGCCTCAATTCACATGGAAACTCAACCAGAGAAGAAGCTGCTGAAAAGAACTACTCAACCAGAGAAGAGCTGTTGAAAAGAACTATTCGATATATGAAGATTGAAGGATAATTCAGTGAAAAACTGAATGACTAATTACTTGCATGGTTTTTTCCTACAGTGTAGGCCACTATACTGATACAGGGAAATAACCTGTACGGCTGTACTCATGTTAATATGTTATAATAGCTGAGTAGTTGTGAACTCGGAAGTCATAAAAAGAACACTAATTCACTGCATTCATGAAAGATAGAGCTACGGTAAACCCGGTATTCTCGTAGTGAATACAGGTAGTGTAAAATAGGGTAAACCGATTTGACGAATTACCTACAGGAGAACAAGCAACCAAGAAAACATTGGAAGATCCCAAGATGATATTTTGACGCAACTATATTGTACCATCCCATTTTTGGGATTTGTATGTGCTTGAGTGAAATTCAAAATTTTGAATTCAAAACTTCATCTCGAATTCCTATCAAAAATCGAAATTTTCAAGATTCAAATCTCGTGGGCCAAGCCCAACCCACCGCCACCCTTTTTCCTGGCCCACTAGGCCTCTGGCCCAGCCCCAGCCGGCGCCATCGCACCCTAGCCGCGCTCTACGCACGCTCGCGCCAGCTCCTGCGCCCCCTCGGCCACCGCAAGCGCAGCTCCGCCCCGCCCTTCGCGCGCCATCGCATCCCAGCATCTCCGCCGCTTCCCCCTCGCCCGGAGCTCCCCCTCTCCCCGATTTCCCGTCCCGTCGGCCTGCGTCGTCGCGTCAGCTCCCCTAGGGCTGCATGCCCGAGAATCCCTCGGAGGGGCAGCACGCCATCCACCTCGCCTGTCCCGCGTCGTCCCACCCCGCTTCTCTGCCGTCTTCGCCACCTTCGCCGCCTCAGCCGTCACGCCGCCCTCGTTGCCGCCCAACAGCTCCTTCCCTCCCCTTTGCTTATTTAAGTAGCGCCCGAGCCTTCCCGAGCTTCCCCACACTCCACAGAAGCTCCTCTTCCCCTCACCTCAGCTGTGCCTAGCCCCAAGGAAGAGATCGCCATCGCCGCCAAGCTCTCCTCAGCTGTCGCCCATCACCAGGTCGTCTCGGTAAACCTCGCCCCCTCCCCAACACCAGTGTGGTCACCTTGCTCCCCACTTGCTATCACCACGCCTAATCAGTCCCTCTCCCCTCGCAGCTCGTCGGAGCCCCTCTCTTCCCCAACTCCGGTGAACTCTGCCTCCCGCAAATCGTGAGCACCGTCGAGAAATTTCTTCCGCCCGGAGCTTCTCTACGACACCGTGAAGCCATCTCCGCCGCCAATTGGGACCACCTTGGCCTCCTCGCCGCTGGTGCCGTGCTTTACCCTCCACCGCTCCGAACCTCTGCCGCCAGCCTTCTCCATCACCTCCCCATCCCCGTCGAGCACTCGAGTGAGCCCACCAAGCCCCGTAAATACTCCCTAGCAAAAAATCAAGCTTTAGCGCCGTGTAAAGGCGTAGTGTCGTGCGCCCTGGTTCTGCCGCCGCATAGTTCGCCGCCGGCCACTGCGTGCGCAAATTTGACCCGTGCCATACTCACCCCTAGGCGTGGTTTGGCCCCAGTGTTCCATTTTGGGCTCGCCGCCGGTTCTCGTGGCTCCCCTCGCCAGCGGTGCGCCGTGCTTTGCTCGGCGAAGGAGACGGCACTGTAGCGATGCAATTAGATTAGGAATGTAGTTATTTAGCATAATGACCAGTAGTTAAGTTTCGTGAATCTACCTCTGATTGGTAGGCCAAGTCGTTAGTTAAGTTAATAAGTCCCTGGCGTGTGTGGGTACATCCTCTGCTTAAATCTTTTAAAACCCGGTTTAAGTGGATGAGCCACTGATATGTGGGTCCTTTATACTATTCGCACAGTACCAGTCCCACTTGTAAGTCTTTAAGGCTCTGTTCTTTTCGGCTTCTAAAAACTGCTTTTCGGTTTTTCTACAGCAACTAGCTTTTAAACAGAGTATTTTTTTAAGATATGGTCTATTAGTTAATTGTAGTACATACTTTACTGACTTCATTTATATCAGCAAAAACCACACGTGAGTTTTTGTTACTCTGTAATCTTTCGTACAAACAGCCCAAAAGTCATAAGCCGTAGTAAAAAAGAACAGGCCCTAAACCATTTTCCTTTAAAAATTTAATTCAAATTTTATTTAAATCCCGTGGGACGCCCTTGTCAGTCCCAGTGAACTTTAACAATAGAAAATTAATTTAAAATCCCGTTGTCCCATCTGTAAATGAGAGTAATCTCTCTCTTCTATTTATTTTGGGAATTAATTCCAATTTAAAACTTTGAAGAGTTTGTTCTCACTCATTTTAACTCCAATTTAATGAAATTTGTTTCGAAATTTTTATATATTCAAGATATATCTAATGGCAGTAAAATCTTTCATTTTTGACTTTGTTTGAATTTTTATTTGGATTTATTTGCTTGTTCATGTGTTTATTGCATTTTCACCATGTTCGTGGCCACAGTTAGAGCTAGAAAAGACTTCTAAGGCCACCCTGCTTGTAAGCCAGGCAAGTCAATACTTGATCATATTGAATCTAAATTTTATACAAATTTATATTTGTTTAAATTATTAAATTGTATGTTATTATTTGTTATGCAACAGTATGCTAAAGTTAAGGTTAAATATATACCTACTTGACAATGTAATATTATTATACCATCCTTTGGACACTTGAATCACATGATCCTTGCCACACTAGATACCTAATGGTAACCTTACTAGCTATATGCATGCTAGCCTTCTTAAGTAACAGGGCATTAACCCGCCCTAATCATCATTTTTTAATCATGAGACTTGTTTTGGACAGTCATTGGAGGGAAATGATCAGTATATTTGAGATAACTTAGTTTCGTGCTTCCCAAAACTCTAAGACTTACTGTTACCATGTCTGGGCGGATGGTATGATAGATGATACGGATATAGCACGAGAAATTATGGGTTGTAGCATGTACCGCCCAGATACTTGAAGGATTGAATCATGTGATGACCTTTCAATATAAAACAGTATAACCACAAGCTTATAATGAATACGATCTAGCCAAATAATTTGCATCTACTAGTGCAAATTGCACCATTAGAGTGACTTACGAGTCGTATCACTGATTTTAAGTCGTCGTGGACATAGATCGTGTCACTGGTGTAAACCGTCGTGTGGCACAAGCAATGTTCAAGAAGGCACTAGACGGGCGGCGAGGTGGGCCTAGTGTCTAGGGGGCCTAGGCGGCTGAATTAAAAATGAGGCTGTTGAATGTGATGAAGCTTTTTTTAATAGGCAAAATTAGTTTGTACCCTCATGCTAGCCAAGTTAGACCCAAGATGACAGCAGCCAGTCAGTGAAGCCCATTGAATCCACAGCCCTAGATCCCACTTTGCATCCTTTCTAACCGTCCGATCCACAGCACCTAGGGTTCCCCACAGCTATATAAACTCTCCCATCAACGCCTCCCTCCCACCATCGCAGCCCACACCACTACTACGCCTCACCACTGCCATCATCGCCTACTTTTCCTCCTACGAGAGCATCATCACCAATCGACGCCATGGCAAGCTCTGCTCCTCTTCTCCCTCTCCTTCAACTGTTTCCTCCTGGTTGGATCGATCTGACGCACCGAGCGAAGCCCATGCCGAGTGAAGCCGCGGAGGGAAGCAACAGCGTAAGGGAGGCAGGGAAGACAGCGAAGGAGAGGGAAAGCGACCCCAAGCTCTTGGTCGCTACCTTCCCCTGCTCTTGGTTGCTGCCTCGCACGCTTAGGCGCCGCACGACTGCCGCGCTTGCCTGGCAAACTGCCGTGCCAAGGCCGATTTGGTCCCGCCTTGCCGCCCAGCCACCTGACTAGGGGCCAAGACGCAGCGGCACCCTCCCATCCAAAGCCTACCTTCTTGATTACTGAGCGCAAGAGGAGGTCTGGATGTGGTGAACATAACCTCACTTAGGTAAAACCTTAGCGAGTGTAAGCCACACCGGGGGGTGCATTGTAAATACCTTGTAGTGATCATCTTGATTCACATGTCCAAAGAAATGTGTGAAACATATCAAGTCGATTATCTCTTGTTGATAGAGTGTACAGTTTGTGCAGAAAATAAAATGTTCGAACAGTCGTGCCCATGGTCAAAGATGGGCATGGGAACTTAAAGTAGTTTATATTTCAAAAACCTTTGTATGAAAGATGAAAACTCGTCAGATGGATCTAACCCTGATTTTGGATTTCCCTGGATGCATTTAACCTAGTGTTCATAATTAGGTGAATGTAACCCTAGTAATCAAAAACTAGCATATAGTGGATGGAACATGCACCGTTATAAATATTGCACGCTTTCACTCCCTTTAATAAAATGTGGTTTGGTTAAAATGATGTCATAAAAATTCCTAATTAGTGTAGTTTCAAATGTTACCTTAAGCAAATAAAAGAATTCGAACCTACCTTTGTTAAACCTGTCATGTATAAATACTACATTGTGTGTTGGCTCACGGAGCACTATTATTTATGCTCACCCTAGCTCACAAAATCCCTCAGAATCTAAGGACCAAGATGACTATGCTTACTACAAGTCTCAGGGGCTGTTGATGGAGAAGACTGAGAAGCTTATGCCGTTATTCCTAGCGGTTGGTTCTTACCACAGTCGGGTTGACTTAATGGTGATTGTGTACACATATATTATCCAAGTTGGATAGTATCTGCCTCACACAATCTTAATCTAGTCGTTGCCTGTGGCAAGATACACCCTACCCTTTTGCTTATCGCCTCCACTGCTGTAATAAAACTACTTGGCCCAACAGGCCTTTATGTGAACTCGACCCGATGCGGTCTATTTGAACATATGTTACGTAATATTAATGAATAGTATGATTCCCGCTATATATGAAATGATTCGATGATGTATCTATAAACACTATCTACTGATTTAGATAATAGTATGACGGTTTCACAGAGAATTATAGATTGGCTAAATTCAGGTCTGACATCTATATTGAATAAGAATATTGGAAACCATTGCGCACTGGTAACAGGTTTAGCTTTAAGGTTGTAGCACACATGAATACAAGAAAACCTAGTTAGAGGTAAGAAAGGTGGGTTGCCTAAAAACAGATACACAAAGAACTATGAATAAATTATCAAAATAAAAAATAGGCGATGAATGAAAAATGTTAAATAAATACATCATAGAAATTGACTAAACGAGAGAGAGAGACTTCAAAAGGAACAGTTTTAATGGTAACTTTTTCTTTATGGCCATAATGCTAAAGACCAACATAGGAACCAAAACAACAAAAAAATGTGTGCTCACCTTATCAAAGATTACTTCACCTAGTCCACTTTTGTATAATTCGTGAACCATAGCAACCAATATAATTTTTCCAAATTTCGGGCAATTCTTCATCACCTGTAAGAGACAAAAAGTTAAAGGTAACGTAATGTAAGGTTGGATGGTCAACTAACATTAGTAATTGTTCTGGTTAGGCAAGTCAAGTATATGTGGTTACCCTAACTGAGCTAACTGTATGCTAGGTAGCAAATCCAACAAGTATTGGTTCATATAAGAGGTAATCATTATCCACTTACTTGAATATGTGGCGCCTGAAAGACTTCCTGAATAGCGGCTTCTATATCACCCATGCAAACTACACCATTTCGTACAATTATTGGATCAAAGTTCAAAGGACTATACAGAATTTGAAGTTGAATCTAAACAAATGAGGGTGAAATTATAAAACCATGGTACAGGGTAAATTGGTACCAATACTCAAGTTGAAGATAAGCATGAAGGTAGAATAAATCCAAAGTACGCTTTTAGTGAATAGGTTATTACAATTACAATACTTTTGTGGATGGTACCTCTATTCGCACAAGAGGAAGTCTGTCCAGACTGTTGAGACAGTTTAATACGGTAGTCTGCAAACTCTGCTGCGCGTCTACAAATTTCTAAGGCTCGTCTAGCATCACCCGACATAGCAGCTACCTGCGTGAAAAGGCAATCTAGTCAGCTGAATGAAAGTCCATGCCAACAGAACACTAGAAGATGGTCTAATGTTCACACTTCACAGAACAGAAAAGTTAATTAGATGTGAGATATGGATAAACAGCACTTTTCCATTTTTCTGTTTGATCCAGAGATCAACTCTTTTTCTCTACATTATGCAATGATGAAACTCAGTGATATAGGCAATGTTCACATTTAATGCAATAACAACTGGCAATTAATAGTAAATGACACTACACGGCATTGCTGCAAATTCGTTTATTCCACTGACTTCCGTCAGTGTCAACTAAACTTGCTTACTAATAGTGAATATTCTAAATCATGAGGTGTTCCATAATCCATAATATGTATCTTGAGCCAAAACGAAGAATCCTAAACAGCTGAAACAAGCAACTGATGTCCAAATAGATTATTAGGTGTTATGTACCATATTATTGGAAAAGGGAAAAGCATGCACATACCATTCATTTTACTAGTTTGATGAGGAACTTGGACTAACTTAAGTGTTGCTATGAAACAAATGGATTCAAAAAGCAGCTATGTCATGGAGAATCCATAATTATACATGCAGTTTGCGGAAAATAACCTTCAAGTAAAAGGCATGGTTTACAATCATCTCTCGGCAAAACTCATATTAGATGGACAAAGCAACAATCATGGATGAAAATATACAAGTACGTAATAGCAAATATATACAAATGGTACTGTGATCCAGACCTTTCTAGAAGCAAATTCAATAGCTTGCTCTTCAAAGGCATCGATGCCCTTAAGACGGCTTGTTATAATTTCCTGCAGTTGTCGATAATTATAAGGGCCAAAACACAGTCGTTGAATACCCATCCTACTTGAAATACGAGGCAATAACTTTTCTGGAAGATCCATTGTGTTTGCTATACCTGCATTCAGTAACAAAACAACCAGCGAATAACTAAAATGCTAGACTAAAATAGCATGTCAAAACAAAAGAATAGGTACCTATCACAACTAAGTTAGAATTTGGCTTGGTGGGCCAATCAAGAATGTTATACAGCACCTGATAAAAAAAAATAGTCCAAATGTCAATGAATATGAACATATATTGTACAACAAACAGAAAGACAAAGAAATGGCAATATCAAACAATCTGTCTAATTCATTTTCCAAAGAATAAAGTACAAAGTAAAGTCATACACGTACTTATTATGTTCAGTTAAAAAATATTACCGACTGATTTCTCGTCAAAAGAAGATCAAGCTCATCAATGAGCAAAACAATTGGCTGGTTTGCTTGCTTTCCAATTTTAGTGCCATCTGAAAAGTGATCGGTTAAATAATGAAGAGCTTTTTTCCATCCCACCGTATGGCCACTCAACTGTTCATATATAACCTGCGTATTTGAAAAACATGTACCCATCATAATTCTTTTTTTAGGGGATGTACCCACTAAGCTTGAGTAGGGCAGATTTGTCATTGGTTAACCAAAGTAGTACACCTTGTAGATATTCTCTGGAGAAGCTAATTTAAGACCATTAATTTCTATAAAACAATAGGGCCTCAGAGCTCCAGAATCAAGTTCAGATCTCAGCCTCCTCATGACCGCAAGTACACTCATAGTCTGCAGGTCGATAAAACAGGTGCGGAAAATTTGTTTAGCATTCAGCCACAGCAGAGGAAATCAAACCATTAAAGCAGACAGGAAAAGATGATTGGTTACCTTGCCAGTACCAGGTACACCATGAATATAAAGGCAGCGTCCTAGACATTGGTCATTGCAAATTGCATCCTTCACAAATGCAGATATCTCCTCCATTTCTCTGACATAAGACACCTACTCAGTGACAGTTTTCATAGGAAGTTGATGAAATGTGCAGAAAAAATGAATAAACATACTTATCCCTACAAGACAATGACTTGGGAAGAGTTGCCAATAATAGGGTAGCTTTCGCCTTCTCCAGATCAGTCTTTTGATGACACCGAACATGCTCAGGAATTTTTTGGATCCCAATTTTTTGTAGGCCATATATCCTCCCTTTCCGAGAATTCTAGAAAAAAACATCATTGCAGTAAATCGATGCAACACTATAGAGGGAGAGGTTGGCAGTGAGAAGAAGAGTTAGTACCGCAGCCAATTCATGTGATTGATTCTTTCTGGCAGAGCAACATGTAGCTGGTTCTTCCTCCTCATCATAATCTGAATCTTCATCAGTGTCACTGTTATAATCATTCCCAGCATTGTAAGGCTCGTCACTGGGATCTTCTTTTGTCTACAATAATAGGGCAGGAACAAACTCAATCACTGAGTATTCACTGTAGCACGATAATGGTCCTAACTTATAGCAGAGTTTTGCATCTTTGAAGTTTCAGTAGATGTACCTCAAATTCATCATCAATATCTGCGAGACGCTTAAAATTATGCCAATGTATATCATACTCATATTCACAATAAAATACATCATCTCCTTCATTATTAGCATCCCTAAATTCTTTCGGGCTCATGATGTAACAATGTCTAAGGATTGTTTCCATCTGCAAAAGCCATAAGCATCAAAGAACTACAATGCATTAACATTCAAAAAAATTACGAAGGACAACCGTACACACAGGAAAAAAACTAATCACCTCAATGTCTGCAAGATCGTTGGTACGGTACAGCTCTCTTCGCAAATTATGTGGCTGCCTTCCTGCTGCAGTCTCTTCAGGGATAATGTACCACCTTACCTTTGCCCAGAATGTTCCATCTGGCTCCCTCCATAAACTGTTGTGGCCAACAGTGTTGGTAAGTAAACTCATGAACCGTGCAGTGATTGTTAATCTTACGTAATAGCAGAGAACTAAAAGTATCACTGTAAAAAAGCAAGCATATACTTCTCTTCGGGCACTTTTACAATCCCAGATCATGCTGTAACCCTTTTTGTTGGAAAAGGCGGATCAGACATATGGTTAAATGATAACTAAAAGAGAGTTTTGCCCATGCATCACTCAGTACTAGCACACCTAAACCATAACTATGGCACACTATTCCACATCCTATCACATCAGGAACCACCACTAATACCCAATGCCACCTCGGCTTCAAATTCTGTAAACTTCTCCAATGTTCATCGCAATGTGGCCAACTACAGCCAATTCAGATGAATAAAAATGAAAATCCAACCAATACACAAACTTTTGGTCACCACTTGGACTTCGAAAACCACTCCAAGGCCCAACCCTCACTGACCTTTCGATACGTGCAGCCCACAAATCGCTGGAGAGAAGCTTCTCCTTGGCGGTCCTCATGATGCGCTTCCCCTCAGGCGGCTTGGGCCGCTTGATCGCCCTCCCCGCACGCTCGGCCTCGCAGTACGGGCATGCCCAGTCCCCTTCTGGCACACGCCGAAGCGGCGGGCGCACGCACCGCAGGTGGAACCCGCCGAGGCACACATCGCACTCCACCATCACCCCGCCGCCGGCGCGAAAGCACACGCGACACTCCTCCTCCTCCGGGTCGTCCGCGTCCGACTCCGCCCCCTCCCGCCGCTTCACGTACACGTCATCACCAGCGGCGAACTCCCCGCCGTCGTACACCACCTTTCGGTAGTACGCTCTCCTCTTCGGCTGCCGCCTCTGCCGCTTGGGCTCGGCCTGAGCCGGGGTTTCGGGCGACGGCGCGGCCCGCTTCCGCTTGGGGGTGGGCGTGAGCTTAGCCGGGGTCTCAGAGGGGGCCTTGGTGGGGGTCTCGAGGAGGCGGCGGGAGCGGCGGACGGTGGAGGGGGTCGCCGGAGACACCGGCGGCGGCGAGGCCACGGATTTGGGCTTCCGTCTGGGCGTGGGCTTGGACGGGGTGGAGAAGTCCGTCTGGTCCGCAGCGGAGGCGGAGATGAGCTTCGACGGCGAGGATCTGGGCTTGGATTTCGATCTGGACGGGGTGGCGGAGAGATCCATCTGGGTCTCTCGCCGGAGGCGGGGAGGGAGGCAGAGAAGGGGGAAGCGTCGATTTGAAATGTAGGGGCTGATGGGATGGAACGGTGTTAGGGTTTGGCGTTTTGGCGCTCTTTGGGTGTTGGAGTTTTTCGCGCTTTTGCAGTTTGGACCTTTAAATGATGGGTGTTCAAGAACGTGTCCTTAAAGGGCTCAAATTGCATTTGAGTTTTCTACTGATATATTTACTTTGGACAAATTTAGTTCGTGGCTAAGGCCCTGTTTGGATACACTTATCTGAGAATCGATTTTAATTTGATCAAGATTTTCTGATAAGCCGCGATCTGAAAAATCTGCGATCCGAATAATCTGAATAATCCGATGGGGCTTGCGATGCAGATTTTGGATTCTCGGTGCAAATGCTGATTTTTCCCACATGGCGGTTGAAAGAATCGAAAAATAATCAAAGCGTTTGGGTGGGATTCTCGCTTAATTCTACCCAGAATCGGATTTTAAGCGTATCCAAACAGGGCCTAAGGTGGGTGGGGGGGCGGTAGTATCTAAACTAATAATCCACCAGTTCAAATTATTTTACATCCACCCAACAATTACCTGCTCCACAGTCATGATCTTAACTACGTCCACACCACAATATGCACCCATAATTACACCATCATAAAAACGTCCGCACCAGATTAACTCTCCTCTATTCTCTCTCTTTACCCAACCATATCCGACGGTCATCCTTCAATGGATCTGCAGTACCCTCCCGCGTCCCGCTCTCCTCTGCGGTCGCGTGGGCCTCCTCACGAAACCGCGCGCCGCCTCCCACCTTCTCCCCGTCTCCCACGTTCTCCTCCCCTCCTCCCGTTCTCCACGCCGTCTCCTCCTCCTCATCCGCCGCGCCGCCACCTCCTCCTCCTCACGCCCGCGCGCCGCCGCCTCCTCCCCCACTTCTCGCTCCACCGCCACCGCCGCCTCCCTCGCTCCTCCGCTCCGCCAACGCCTCCTCCCGCCACCCTCCGCTCGCCGCGCCTCCTCCCCCAGGTGCGCCGGATCCTCCTCCCCACTCCTCCGCTCCGCCTCCTCTTCCCCGCTCCTCCACTCCGCCGCCGCCTCCTCCTCCCCTACTCCTCTGCTCCGCCCAATCCCAGATCCACCGGCCATCGTGCCGTCGTCGTCTTCCTCCTCCGCTCCACTCCTTCACACGCCCGCGACAGCGAGATCCCCGCCTCGCCTCGGATTCTCGCCGAGAAGATCGTCGAGACTTCGCCATCAACCCCTTCTCCTCCGGCACCGCCTCCCGAAACCCGTTCGGTGGCCCCGCCCCAATCTCCCATTCCCGCGGCTGCCTCCACACCTCGTTTCGTTTCTTCCGCCCGAGGTCCTCCCGCCCTCCTCCGCCGTCGCGCCGACCTCGCCTCCTCTCCCCTCGTCGCGCGCCGCCTCGCCTCCGCCACCGCGCCGCCTCGCCTCCTCGCTCCTCCTCCGCCACCGCGCCTCCGCCACCGCGCCGCCTCGCCTCACCACGTCCCCCGCGCGCGCCGCTCCTCCGCGCCCTCTCGCTCGCCCGGCCGCTCTCGCCTCACCTCGCCGCGCGCGCGCATCCTCTCCCGAACCGCCTCCCTCCCGACGACCGAGCGACGACGAGCGGATCTGTTGTTCGACGCCCTCCTCTCGCCGGCGGCAATGGCGACTCCCAACTCCGGCGGCATCCCCATCAAGGTAAGCGATACTTGAGTATGATTCGTATATTCAGTTTCCCCTTTTCTTCATTGCAGTCTCTATGCAGCTTCTGATGCCAGAAAGATTCTATAGCAAAGTGTTGTGTTAATGTATTGACAATCAGGTACTTGCACTTTTTTATTGGATCTACGTGCCTTTTTTAGCTGATTGTTCAATGCTAATTTGTCTCTTCAAATGGTCCACATCAATATTAGGCAAAGAAGATAGCTATATATACATGGTACTTTGTTGGTGGGTAATGCTATGTTCTTGAAAATACCAACTCCTTTGCTAAAAAGTTATGACTTAGGTAAAAACTTCCCTTTGGGTAGCTAAGTTGAACACGTCAAAATGATGTGGGTGTATTTTCGTTATCATTAACAATTCAACGCATTATAATTTGATAGCCAATGTCTTGTGTTTATATTTTGGTATTTGCTTCATGTGTGCCAAACAATTTCGATGACCAATCATGACAGAAAATAATTAGCGAGTAAATCCATTCCAACATGGCTTCATGATAGCTATAATGCAAACTTCGTTATTACGAGCTTAGTCACTGAAATGACACCGCAAGTGATTTACTGAGAATGAATAGTGTGCTCTGTTTAGCTTCTTTCATTCACCTTTACAAGACACGTGTAGTGTATATCCTACTCTTGTGAGAGTTGATGCTTTCTCATGCACTAATTATGAATTTTCTGTTGCTTGTGAGGTTGGCTTATTGCAGATGATGCCATGCTATCTTATTACATCCTTAGATTGGAATTTTTCTCCTTTACCATACTTTGGCCTCCAATTGTTTAGTCTTGATATTTAAATTTATTGTTTTGTCTTTTCGAATAGATCACTTGGTGTATTTTTCCTATGACAAGCAATTTCCTTTTTTTTCTTTGTATACATGATTTGAGGATGGGGAGGCAACCACAAAGGAAATTGACTTGTGCCTTAAAGATTTTTTTTGCCAATCCTTTTGTCGTTGATTCCGCTTCTTTCCTCCCGTAGTCAGGGTTAGTTCTTTGTATATGTGCTTTCCCATTCTTTGGTTCTTTACGTTTGGTTCTTCTACACGTTGTTCTTATTCTTATTATGGAGCATAGTTTAATCATTTTCTTTTCTGAATGTCAGGTTTTCAGAGAGATACTAATCACTCTTTCCTACTACTATCGCTGGTCCATTTGGGCAGAGCTTGGGGAAGACAATGTTAGCTTTAGAGGCACGCCAAGCCAACAAGTATGATTACAGTATTTGTCTGATATGATTCATCTGAAGAGCTCCTAATTTTCTTTGGATTTATATCATAGAATGATATAAGATTCATTGTTCTCTGCTTTTAGTTTCTGTTTCCCTTACGTTTCACCAATTTTCCATTAGTTGATTCATAGGTAAATTCCGAAAATTCTTGGAGAAGTTTGTATCCCCTAAACTGATACTCCCAAGTAATTTATGAAAAATAGAGTTCCAAATTTTTTCTGGATTTGTAGATTTAGCTTTAAGGATGCTAATATCTTCACAGACATATGTATTCAAATGAACTCCATTCTTGAATCTTTCATAAAGGCCTGTAAAGCTATTTATGAAGGGAATTGACATAGCATAAAGAGGGGAGTTCATTATTGATATGTCTACAATGTGAGTTTGGTCTACCATGCTTTTGTGTTCTACATGCACTTTCTCAATGAGCTATGTTAACATGCATGAAACTAATAGATTTCAGTATAACATATTGGTAGTTTTGCAAGTGCATCGATGAAATTGGAAGGTACTTTACCAGTTGCTCTATATTCCAGTATCTTAGTGCAATTGATATGTCTTGAAACTATATAGTGTATATATGTAGATACTATATGTTATATTTGGTCATATTTGGGATCTTTATTTGGTCATATTTGCACTTTACCAATTCTTAACTATGTATTTGACCAAATAAACTCCCGCGCCCGGTGGCGTGAGCCACACACGAGGTGCTCGATGGCGGCGTCAACGGCGGCGAGGTGCTGCTGCGACGTCGTCCTCGGGGCCTCAAAGACGAGGGCCTCGGGGTGGCGTCCCGAGCGAGGATGAGCCGCTCGGCGGGTCGAAGGCGCGGCGGAGGATCTCGGACGATCGGAGGTGGCGAGGTTGGGGAGGGAAGAGGTGCGGTGATGGAGGAGAGGCGGTTGTCGGCGGAGAGGATGCGGATCATGTCTTGGCGGCGTTCTTGGAGGTGGCGAGGAACTTGACGATGTCTTTTTGGCGAGGACCTTGTTAATGTTTGGTTATACAATATATGAGACGTGAATCTTAATGAATCTGATTGTTCGTTTTATTTTTTTACAAATTTTATCTTGTTTTATATTTTACCGTAGCGTTAGCACGGGTATACTACTAGTTTACCTGAAGTTTGTTGGTTTCTGATATTGGAAAACTATGCTGTTACTGTATTTTTTAAAAAATCTTTGATTCGAATATGATAAAAGAGTAGATTGCATTATGTTGGAGTATTTGTCATGAATGTGATAGTGAAATTTATCTTGCCTCCCTATTTAAATTAATTTAAATTATAAAGCCGTCTAACACCTTTGCTTTTCTTAACCTATTTCATTTGTAGAAAACTTTACCACTCCCGTACCAAGTATGGCAAATTTACTAAAAAAATGATTATAAAATTAATTCCTTGTATTGATACAGGGTTGTCCGATTTTCTCATCGTAGGATCAAGATACTCACGTATAGCCTCTTAAATCATAGCGATCATCCGTTGCTAATGCAAGAATGAACACTCTTTAATTCACAAGATCACATGCGTCGAACTTCACACCCACTAAGCGAAAGTCCTATCGCGCTTCCAATTCTCAGCATAAAGGTTGACCGATCTCAATTTACAAGAACTCTCAAAATTTTTATTGAATTTGAATTGGCTACCAAAGATCAAAAGACATGCAAAGTCACTCTCAAATTATCTAGTCGCTCCATCTAATATCCAGTCCTCCCCATTCCGTGACGGCAGCATGTATATTTATACGGCTCCATACTCGACACAACCTAGCATGTTACTATTGGGTCTTGGGCTGGCTGGTGGATCAGTTCAAGTCCTTAATCAACTTAGTAACTAATCCATAAATTACATGATTCAAAACTGCATGGCCGAGAGCACAACATGCAGTCCAAGTCCGATGGTTTTGACATCACGTCTTGGATCTCTTCATGTAGTTTGGACTTTGCTTCTAACTTAGGTCTTTTCTTTCCAACGTATGCATGTTTACACAGCTTCCTTTCTTGTTGGTTACAAAGTCTTCGCGTCGTTCAAACCTGAGAATGCACAAAGAACTTGCATGAGATAGAATACTATTCTCATCAATACAAGAAAATTAAGAAGGAAACAAATTCACCTGTTTATTTAAAAAGCTTGGTTCTCACTCTAGTCATGGGACCGTTTGGTGCTTCAAGAACACTTGAAGAAGTTGACGACGTGGTAGTAGGGATGTCCTCGTCATATATGCCACTGAGATTTATGAAATCCCTTGCTATCTCACTCGACAAGGTGATTCTAGACCCACATGTCAACAATATAATGAGTGACATATAAAGGATAACGCAAACTTTTGGTAGCACATAAGGAAATTTTGCACAAATATATGACATGCAGTCATGGGCTAAGGCTAAGGTTAGTGGAAGATCCACCCTTCGGCGAGGTTGGGCGGTCGCCTAAGCTCTGTTGCCAACCGAACCCCCCTCCTTCTCCAAAGCGGGGCACCACCATGGCCCGCATCAGGCGACCTAGCATGCGTCTTGGAGTGCGTCCTGCCTGCAGTCCTGGTGGCTGGCAAGTTTTGATGATGCGGTGCGGCCCAAAAGCCAAGAGTAGAGCCGCGGAGGCGTCCGGGCCACTGGCCTAATGGAAGTAGCAAGCCATGTAGCCATCAACTAGTTACTTAGTGTCTTAGTAAGCAGCTAGTGAACCCAAGCCCCCAAGTCCCAACCCCGAGAGGCGACTGGCGAGAGCAGGTGACCAATCCTAACCCTAGCCTTGCAAGGTGGCATGGCGCAGCGTTCAGAGGTTGGTGGTTAGGCCTAGGCAGTATTTTCAAACTTTGCTAGAAAAAGTTGTAGTAGTTTGGGTAAAGTAGGGGGAAGGGAACTTCAAGGTTCAGACTTCAGATGGACTGGTTGCCCAATGCCCATGCATGTTTTGGAGGTTTCCAGTAAGAGATGCATGCACTAGCTATTACTGTAGAGATATACTTAAGATCTATGGACAGATTGTGACTGAAATTTTATCATGTTTGGTGATTGGGTTGGTTCCTAATCAACGAACTACCCAGCTATCCCAGTAGTTACTGAAGCAGTGATCAGGTGAGATGAATGCTTGGTTCGGGGGACAAATACCAAATATGTTGCATGTCATTTTGTTGGGCTGGAAGTGGTTGGGACTAGTCATCATTTTGTCAAGATGTTCTTGCGTTATTTTTGCTCTTGGAGCACAATTCTTGCTTCTTCATCTTCTTGCATTATTGGTAGGGTGTCATCACATGTAGACAAGAGTTGGACAATGCAATAATGTTCTGGCCTGTTGTTAGTACCAATGAATGATGTGTTATGTGTAGTAGCCTTGCTCTGTAGATTGTAGTGCCCTTTGTATTTTGTAAGTGAAAGGTTTCTCTGCTATTTTTGCAGGTGCTCTTTCCAGAATAAGAAAGGCCTCACATAGGAAGTGATAAATATTCAAAATTCAAAATAAATAGAACGACGAAATTCCAATAATAAGTGTCTAGGGTAAATGATAAATATTTGGTCTTTACTCCTACTTATGAGTTGCATAAATAAAATTGATTATTAAAATGTATTGTGATATTTACATTGCTTGCTTGTTTGGTTTGGTAGAAATAGATTTGAAGAGCTATTTTAGCAAAGTTTCAAGCAAAAGCACTGTGAAAAAGTGGAACAGCAGCTGCGCATGCACAACCTCAACTTGAAGTCTAATTGGACTAAATCCAACAAGAAGAAGATGTTGCACAACTGTGGACTAAGTTTCATTAGTGATGTATTTTTTTAATATCCTACCATTATCTACACATGTTTGCATGTAAATTGTAGTTATTGTTTCTATTTGTGTCATATACTTTAATTAGTGCGATGTAAAGTGTTTTGAACTTGAAGTTGTAGACTCTAATTTGGAGTTAGACCATATGTTCTTAGATTTATGTTTGTTACAATTGTGTTGCTTATTTAGTTAATTGTTAGACAAATTCCTTTTTTATATACATGATGTGCTATTGCACAAGTTGCCCAGTTTTAAATTATGATTGTACATATGCACTGAGAAGGATAAGGTGTTGCAGAAGTGTTTAGTGCTTGTACAAATGCAACTTCTCTTTAGGAATCTTTTGATCTGTGAGTGGAATCTTGTATGAGCTTTGGTAAATGGCAATCGTTTATAACATTTTGTATCATTTTGTTAATAAAAACTTGGATGAGCTAGATGATATGTTTTATAACATGCTGAATAACTTTGGACTTATCTTTATATGTTTGATATGTTTCTGTGTTCTTAGCCCAAACATGCTATTTTGACGACACAACCCAGACACCGTAATATATTATATAACCATTACGGAGTAGAATCAAACATATTTAGTAATCATCCATTCTACCACCAAATTCACTATAATCTCGATCTCATTATAATTGTGATTATATTTTGAACGAAACACCATCTATGGCTAAAAAGAGCTTTTTCGAGTGGCTTACAGCTGAAAACACTATAGCTGGTTGAAAAATAAAAAAGCTAAAAAAACCAAAAGTACAAAAAAGACGAAATTTATGAATAGTGTAAAATAAGTCAGAAGCTCAAGCCGAAATGAGCAGAGCCTATAATTTTAGATTTCGTATCATGTACTCAAGTGATATTTGCGGGGGCTTTTATTTTGCCTAGAAAAAGAATACCTATGGCCCTGCTTAAAAGGGCTTATTTTAAGTGGTTATTGGCTGAAAATCACTGTAGCTGGCTAAAAAAACACTGTATCTGACGGTGGCTTATTTGGCGTAATTAAATTTAAAAATAGAAAAACAAGTTAGCCCATCACAAATAGTACAAACGAATACGAGAAAAATAGAACTAACAAAAAAAACTAAAAAACACAAACACTGTACCTGACGGTGGATATTGGTTACTAGTATCAAGTCTGTATGGATTGAATGATTAGCTCATCTTTCCTTGCTTCCAGACCATTTTTGAATTTTTGGTTGTTTGCGATAAAGATTACGGAGAGAGATACTCGCTTGTGATTTTGGCTGGTACAGATATTGAGCTTTTAACATGTGCTATAATTAACTTGTAGGCTCTGTTTTTTTTTAAAAAAACTATATTTGAAAGTTAGATACTATAGCAAAAATCAAAAGCCAGTTTTAAAAGTCAGAAAGAACAGAGCCAATAGCTATCCTCTACTACTCCGACAAAAGAAATCTCCCAATTTCTTAGGACTTGGGTGGCACCTTGCCCGTTCCACTAGGATTCAAGTTGTAGTTTTTGGTTTCTATCTTTTTAATTTAATCTTTTTGGGTTTTTGATTTTTAAGTATTTTTTGTGTTTTTTCCTTATTTCTTTGCATTGTTCGAGATGATGAAACTTTTTTCTTTTTTTCTTTTTAAAATTTATTTACGCTAAAAAACTAACAGCAAGTACAATACAAAAATAAATTTAGAATAGTACCACATAGTAAAAAAGCTCGTAGCTGACTTGAGCGGGGTACCATGGGCTTATGTTTTTGTGGATTTTTTGGTATTATAATGGCTGAGAAGGTATTGTAGTAGTGGCTAAAATTGTACTGTAGAAGTTTTTAGTTTTTTCTTAGTAATTAAATTTTAAAATAAAAGTTGTATAATGTAAAAGAATAATAGAAAAATAAAAAAAGCCTAAAAATTAAAAAACTAAAAAAATCTAAAATTATAAAGCCGACGTGTTCTATGCCCTATTCTTTTTCAACTTTTGGCTTCTGCTTTTATCTTTTCTACAATAACTAGATTTTAAACAGAGTATCTTTTTAAGATGTGGTCTAATAGTTAATTGTAGTATATATTGTACCGACTTCATTTATATCAGCAAAAATTGCACATGAGTTTCTGATACTTTATAACATCTCACATAAATAATCTAAAAGTCATAAATCATAACTAAAAACCATAAATCTCATCTAAAAAGAACATAGCCTTAAAAGGCCGAAGACAAACTAACAGCAGGAATTATTCGGAGTTCTCTTTCCGTCCTACCCCCCACCCCCCAAAAAAATATTTCTATTTTAGACACTAGTATTTGATGTCTATGGGTTCTGCCATTCATAATTGTTTTTTGAGTGGTTTTTCTGGATGCAATTAGGCACCACTCTGCTGCAATTTTGCCATTTTCGGTGCAATTTCCGCCATTTTTGTTCCTCCCTGTAGAAGGACTGAAAGGTTCAATTCAAGCGACCCTGATTTGATGTTCTTACCCAAACCCTGACATTTTATTGATTTTTTAGGACTTACCAAGACCGATATAGACGCAGTTACCCCCAGCTCCGATCTTTTTGGTTGTTTTCTATAGCGCTTAGGATTCAGGAAACCCCAAACCTGTTCTTGGACACCCAAGCTCCAGATTCAGCTTGGAGCAATTCGGCTAAACCCAGTGAAGAATCCAGGCTTTAGCGCGCAATCTCCAAGAGCCCATTGAAGATCTTGCGCAAGGGCATAGGCAACCAAGAAAATGTCGCCTCAGCCGCCGCCCGATCTCCCCGAGGACAAGGTGAGGAGCGGCCGGGAAGAGACCAATGTGGCTCCGGGGTCGGCGGCGGACGGCCCCCGCTGGCCGCCGTCACCGGTGGGGTGGTTCCGGATGCTGGCCAAGGAGCTGCACTGGAGCTTCGTGTTCGGCGTTGTGGCGACGTACGGCATCAGCTAGGGGCTCGGGGGCGGCATCACGCGCGTCGCGTCGGACTACTACTGCAAGGACGTGCAGCGGGTGCAGCCGTCGGCGGCGCAGGTGTACCAGGGCGTCACGTCGATCCCGTGGATGGTCAAGCCGCTCTGGGGCCTGCTCACCGACGTGCTCCCCGTGGCCGGCTACCGGCGCCGGCCGTACTTTGTTCTTGCAGGTGAGGAGTACTGGTTTTGGGTTGTTTTGGTTTCAGTTATGCCTGATTTCGCGAAACTAAGTAAACACCCCTTGTTTACGTATGAACTGTAAAATGAAAATTTTGACTGAAATGTTGCAATGTTTGATGATTTGGTGCTGTGAGAGTAGTGAGGAACAATATTGAGTCATCGACAAGCATGCTTATGACTCGCATAGGGCTGCTAATTCTTGCATTTTGCCTTCTATTCGCTCAATTGAATGTAACAATCATTTACTAACCGGCTATGGGAGTTTTTATTGATTTTGTCCCCTCCTTGTTTTCCGAGGAATATGCAGGCATCATGGGAGTGATCGCAATGCTTATAATCTCTCTTCACAGCAAGCTTCATGTGTTGTTCGCGTTGTTGGCATTGATGGTCGGAAGTGCAAGTATAGCAATAGCTGATGCAACTATAGATGCTTGTGTGGCTGAAAACAGTATAATGTACCCCCATCTTGCTTCTGACGTGATAAGCTTAACTGGATTCTGTGCATCTGTTGGAGGTCTTATTGGATTCTTGGTAAGTGGTTTTCTTATTCAAGCAATTGGGTCTCAAGTGAGTATTGCCAGTTCACCACACTCGTGTTTTTAGCATTTTGTATTTCCCATTGATCATCTCTAATCAGAAGGGGCGAATATCTTCCTGATAATCCAATCTAAAGTACTTTATCCACAGGTAAATTTTGTTTATGCATAAAGAATAAGTGAACTGAGCTTGTGCTCCTCCTCTCTTTTGTTGGGTAGGAAGTAAATTGTCTATTGTTATTACTTTGGCTGATACGGGTGTCTGACAGCAAATAAATCTTGTCTTTCTCAAGGGTGCCCTTGGCATGATGTTATACCTTCTGCCTTGATAATTTTAACTGGAATACTGCTTAAGGAGGTCCATATCCCCAATTTTCCATTCGAGCAGGTAAGTAGAATGATTCTTTGTTGTTTTACATCAGATACAGGTACTTTGTATGCATACACTAACTTCTTCCTGTCTAAAACTACAAACTATAGGCTCATAAGAATTTCGTAGAAGCCAGTGGAAAATGTTGATGACCTTAAAATGCCCTGAAGTATGGCGGCCATGTGTTTACATGTACATGTCTCTTGCTCTGAGTGTGGACATTCAAGAAGGAATGTTCTACTGGTCCACAGATTGAAGTGCAGGGCCATTGTTTTCTGAGGTACATGTAGAAATATTTTGACTATAGTGTGTTAAGGGTATAAGTGTCATTTCCTAGTTTCTAGGGTTTGTGTCCTTGTACTATATATATGCCCCATGGACTATTGCAATAGAGGTCAAGCTATTCATCCATTCACTAATCTTCCATTCACTCATCTTACATGGCATCAGAGTTTTTGGTTCAACATCTAGCTCCTTGATCTAGTCACCGCCGACCGCCACCACTGCCCTCAGGAGGAGTGTGCTCCACTCCCGGGGAGGGCCATCTCTTCTAGCCGCCGCTCGACTCTACCACGCACCGCTGTTGCCTGCTTGCGCCGGGCCGCACCTCCCGGTCGTCTGTGCTCACGCGTCTACGCCAGGATGCCGCGCCGCTAGCCTGTGCTCGCGTCGGCGCTTCGCGCTACGAGCCGCACCTGCCTCCTGCCTATTGCACGCGAATCCGGCGCTTGGCCACAACGCCCGCGCCTGAGTTGTCGACTCTCGAGCCGTAGTGACCGCCTCTGCCCCGACGCCACTCCATCCTGGTGTGGATCCAGGCTCCTCGCGCAAGGTTTGGGCGCCTCCGGCTCTCCCCCATCCGTCTTGTGGCCGTCGCCACCGGATCCGCGCCTGCCTCTGCTCCGCCCAGCCACGCCGATTGTCGCCTCGCCTAGATCTAGCCCTCACCTCGTTGCCCTGCCCGGATCCATGTCATTCGCGCCGGATCTGGCTGCCTTCGCGCCGCTCAGCCCGGATCCAATCACCTCTACGCTGGATCCGTCGCTCTCCATCGATTGGCCTCCTCCTCGGCGCTGTAGCTGCCAAGGCCTTCGGATTCGGTTGTCACTGCTCGAGCTGCAGCCGTCGTCCTCTTCTTGGACTGCCGCCGCCGCTCGACTCTCTCGACGTTGGCCAATCGACGCCTGCTTAACTCCTCCCAAATCCATGTCGTCGCCTCTCTCTCTCGAGGAGGAGAGGGGTGGGAGGTTGCTGAGGGGTCGGGAAGAGGAGTCATCGGGGTCGACGTCGACATGGGAGGTCGCTCGTTGAAGCCCGGGCATCTACCAGAGTCGTCGCTGAGACCAGAGGAGATGAATCTGTTGGCTTGAGCTCTCCTTGGCTGACTGTCTTGGCCTCTCTCATGGCCACTCCTGTGCTGCGTTGGAGTTTTCTCAGTCCATGCCCTGCTCTCAGCTACTGTGCTGTGGAAGGGAGGGGATTAAGGTTGTCTGGATGTGCTGCTGAGTTTGCTGCCTTGCCTTTGAGTCCTTTTCGTTTTGCGTCTTCCGCTGTGTCGATCCAAGTCTGTTCCCATCTCTCTATCAGTTCGTCAAAGCCGTGCGAGTTCACAAATTTCTTATCAATCAGCCGATTGTTTTGCTAGCTACGGTTCATCCACCTCTCGGATGGGTGTGGTCCTCTCCTTCCTTTCATATAGCCGCAGTCGCTGCTCTTCTCTTTGAGCCGCTGCAGACTGTAGAAGTTGTTATGATGCTGTCGCTTTTTTTAGCCGTCGCCCCGAGCTTCTAAGGTTGCCGTGTTTATTCTGCACTGCACCTCCGTTGCGCTTCTTGTGCACTGCGCCACCGCTGTCTCGGGCTTCGATCTGTACTGTCATGCTTCTATCTCTCTTCGGCTTGTTTTGACAGCTATCTCTATTTGTGTCATCTTTCACATCCTTTTTATCGTGTTACCGCGGTCGACTTTGCTCTCGCTTAGCTCTACTTTTCTAGCCCCCCGCCCCGCATTTTGTGCTTTCTGGGCTGTTGCACGATTCCAAATGGTTGGTACTCGACACAATTTTCCAAGAGCTGCATGCTATGACGACATCTTTAAGACTCGGACTTCGGATTTTTTTCCTTTTTAGTGTAAACCCTTCCAAATGTAATGCTATTGTACATGCCTTGCATTTGAGGGAGGGCGTTAAGGGTATAAGTGTCATTTCCTAGTTTCTAGGGTTTGTGTCCTTGTACTATATATATGCCCCATGGGCTATTGCAATAGAGGTCAAGCTATTCATCCATTCACTCATCTTACATAGTGCACGTTTGCTATTTCTATGGCTTCCATTTCTCTCATGAAAAAATGTTTTCCTGCAGTTAAAATTCTTTTGTACTTGACATATCTGAAATGATATACCTCTGATGCAAATATAGCATGGCTACTTTTAAGAATTTTCCCATTTTTGGCGCATAACCAAAATCACTGTTTCTGTTACTTTACCAGGGATTCATGGGGTTTATCTTCTCGATTGGGTCAGTGGGATCTCTTGTTGGAGTCATACTTCATCAAAATATTCTCAAGGACCATTCTTTTCACAGCCTTCTCTTTTCAAGTCAGTTATCGCTAAGCCTGTCGGGAATGCTTGATCTGATCTTGGTGCTTCGTCTAAACCTAAAACTGGGGATACCTGATTACTACTTTGCTGCGATCGATGAGGGGGTCTCCAAAGTGATCAACCGTATCAAATGGATGCCTCTTTTGGTGCTTAGCTCGAAGCTTTGCCCCTCTGGCACTGAGGGCACATTTTTCGTGCTGCTCAGTGCTCATGTCCATTGACAATATTGGGCTGCTAACAGGATCTTGGGCTGGTGGGTTGCTCCTTCATTTGTTGAAAATCACAATAACATAATTAAAAAACCTCTGGGCTGCAATTACAATTCGAAATGCAATGAGGCTACTACCATTGGCACTGTTGTTTTTGGTGCCAAGAAGTGACCAGAATTCTACTCTTCTTCCAGCTGATCTGCTGACTGAGGATGATGGTGCTGAAGCTCACCAATTAGAGAATTTTAACCTCTCTTACTGTTGACGGGAATTCGAGAACTGATAGTTCGCTCCAAGAATGCAAAAATCAGGAGGACCTTGATGTAGAACAAGACGTCGATGAGGCTTGACTACTTGCCAACAGGAGTTGATGGATCATATACGGGGATTCTTTTCAGTACACAAACAAATAGTGAAAAATCAGAAAAAATATTTTTTCAAGTTTATTTTGCATTTAGTTGTTCATGCTGTTGTATTCATTGGTTTACAGCAGGGTAGCAAATCCTCAGATGTCACATAGTACGGATACTTTGTAGTTTGATACTGAGTTTTTTAAACAGCCCCTGTATTATCTAATTTTGGCCCAAGTTTAGAACTGTAAATTTATCTTTCTTGCAAGTTATGCAACATGTCTCCTTTCCCTTTCCCTGCTCTAACCTGGCTACTTCATACTCTAATGGTATATGATTTCAGCTATCAAAACCTCGAATTAAGGCCACAATACTCAAGTTCAGCGGATCAGGTTTCTCTACAACTCATTTTGTTGAACAGATGAAGAGAACGATATGCTTATAACGATATTGCTCGGCCAGTTTGGTGCACGCCAACAATGATGGTTTCTTGCTTAAAAGCAAGGATTAAGCTAGGCAGCCCCGTTAGGTCTCGACGTCTCGTTTACGACCCATGAATTTGGAAGGAATCTTTTTACGAACACTTATGCTTACTTTTTAATAAAAAAGCTAAATTGTGGTGCGCTTATTTGGGTTTTTAAGTCTAGATTTCTTAGTTTTTTACACTGTAGCTGTGGTTAGCTTTTTTAGCGTAATTAAATTTTAAAAATAAAAATTACATCATTACGTCAATACAAAGGAATGAGGAAAAATATAAAAGAGTACAAAAAACTAAAAGTTAAAAAAAGAAGAAATTAATAACCTAAAAGCTAGAACCAGAAGCTCAAGGGAGCTGGCGTTGGTTAAAAAGTTCATTTTATGACACGGAAAAACCCTTAAATGCCTGTAAAATCCTTAAATCGTATGGTGTTGACCTTGGTTTTTTGATTCTGTTGTTGTTTTTATTTTTTAGATGTATGATGTTGACTTTGTAGTACTGTAGTAGTACTAGTGCTTGGGTAGTGACTCGTAGTGCCGTCGGTGGGAAAACATTTTCCACGTGAAGACGGCAACGAAGCGATCATACATACGGGATACGGCCGTAATCGTACACCCGAATACGGCAGAAACCCGTCCCCACCACGTGGGCACCACCTGTCATTGCCCCACGCGGCTGACAGCCGTGCTCCAGCGAGCCAGCCCACCACCCCGACCCGGCCACGTGATCCACACCGAGATACCACCACCCGTCGCCGACAAGTGGCTCCCATATTGTAGGCCCCACCTGTCATACACAGGTGCCGGCTCGCGAGCCTTTCCCAAAGGCCAAGCTCTCCCTCTTCCTCCTCCGCGTTCGCGCTCCCTTCTCGAATCATTCCCCTCGCCTCACCGATCCGATTCGGCCCTCGCTTTGATTCGCTCGTGGTCGATCCCCATGGTGCAGCTCCCGAGCTCGGGGAAGCGGCAGCACGCGGAGCCGGCCGAGCCGGCCATGGCGCCGCCCGTGTCGCCGCCAGCGACTGTGAAATTGGAGGCGGAGGAGCTCCAGGACGACGAGCACGGCCCCCTCAGCAAGCGAGCCAAGTCGGATCAGCCACCGCAGCCTCCGCAGCAGGTAGATCCGCTGGCGACGTGTTTTTTTGGGCTTCCATTTGGGGCGTTTGATTGGGACTGAGCCGAATAGCGCGTCGGCTTCTTCATGCTTGGTGGCGACTGGCGAGCTGGAGGGTACTGATGTTAGTTGATTCTTTTGAGGCCAAATCAGTACCATTTTATGGGGAATGGAGAGCCCCCTCTTTTCGTAATTTTACGCGTTTGATCTAAGCTACTGCCATGCTTGAAGACTAGGGGTGGCTGCAACGGAGGGCGATTTGCGTGGACTAATTTGTTGGTGCTTCTCGTAATCGTTGAGCTGATGTTATCAAGGAGATTCCGCCCATGCTGTTATTTGCAAATTTATCGAGAAATGAGGTATTTTAGCTAAATCCAGTGTGACTATGCCTATGGTTAGGTAGAATCACAGTCTGCTTGCAGGGGCGGCGCTTATGAACGTGTTGGAAAGTATCTCCATGAGATGCCGTGCAAGTGCTGGTATTACTTGTTATTGGGAGGCTGAGGAAGCTGAATTTGAAGGTTTATGGATTTGTTGCAGATGGCACATGGGTTGATGGTTAACTTCGTGTAGTCGTGGACATTGCTTCACTGTTATGCATGTTAGTAGGGTGGGAAACTGCTAAGTTCCTTACCTTGCAAATTGGAGAATGCTTCCTGGATAAATAGAATTTAATGATGCAGAATTTGTGTTCCCAGTTCATTTTGTACCTCTTTTGGAATGATATTTATTGAAGGATTCCTCCAACCAATAGCAGATGTCACGCGCACCATTTTGAATGCCTTGGCGAGAAAAGTGAAATTAGCCTTCTGCTTGTGCAGTACAATCCATTGCAATCACTTTTTAATTCATTTTGCCCTAATTTTGAATAAAATTTCTGACAACAATCCTCTGTGAACCATATAACAGGTGAAATATGTCATATGACTGTCCCACACATGCATTTTAACGCTTGAAGTAACCATCAATCCTAACAGTTGAACCATGCTTATGGACTCTAGACTCATATTTTACCATGTTATTCAATAATCAGGTCCTGTTCTGGAAACATATATATGAAAGGAATTCACTAATATCATCTTGGCATGTAAACTTGGATATCAGTGCTGTATATTTATAGAACAAGGTGGCTTTCGTCCAAATTGGATGTTGCCCCATTATTGGGCTGACATGCAGGGTGTTTAGTAGATCAACCTTAGAGTTTACATGGGATGTGATAACAGTTACTATATGTTTAAAATAGATTATGTCAGTGGGAAAGACAGGAAACTGTGAATAACTACGTGTACCAAAAGAAACAGGCCAATGTTTGTTCTCTAGAAATTTATGTAGCGTGCATGCTTGCTTGTCGATGCATAAATTATTGCTCTTTTGAGGTGTTTGTGATAGTTGTCTTTTCTGTGATCACTGATTTCTAATTTTAGTCAGTAAAGTATGATTAGCCAGTTACAGTTTTGGAATGGACAGCTTTGAGATTTTATTTCGTATGCCAACATGAACATTTGCAGGATATGTATCACGATGTACTTGACGAACCTAGCCCATTGGGTCTGCGGCTGAGAAAAAGCCCATCTCCCTTGGATTTGATTGAGATGAGGCTTTCTCAAGCAAATTCCAGTGCAGGACAATCTTCTACAGACAACTGCAGTTCTGAGCCTCCCAAGAAGAAAGGCCTGAAGTCTGGTACATCAGCAGTTGGTGAATGGTTGAAAGCTTCAAATTTTCCTGCAAATATTTTGAGAATTGGTACATGGGAGGTAAGTGAATTTATGTTAGCTGAAATAGATGTTTGTTGGGGTAATTCTGCCGGAACCTCGATATGTATTTGGTTTATGCATCCTTTTTTGCCCTTTTCGTATTTGTTACGATAAAAAAAAGTACTATCTACCCAAGAAAGATTCCACGTTGGTGATGCTTTATTTAGGTACAGTCTGTAAGTTAAATATTTTTATTTAGTAAATCGTCATTCTGATAGTTTTGTTTGTTTGTAAAACTTTCAAGATAATACTCATGTAATTATAATATTGATGGTAGTTTGTAGTCTGAGGTCTTACTCGTTATTGCAACATCAATGCATCCTATATCCTGTCCAATCTGCCAGTGTTTTTGCTGCAGCAGTTGGTCAGATGCCCAAAGTCAATTTCCGCGTGTTGATGAATCCTTTAATATATAATATAACTTAGTGTTCAGATATGTATATAGCAGCTCACTTGGACAATCTTTGGCCTCAAATGTCTTAAGTGAATTCTATCTCTGAGCAGTACATATCACGATATGAAGGTGATTTGGTGGCAAAATGTTACTTCGCAAAGCATAAGCTTGTGTGGCAAGTTCTGGAAGGTGGTCTTAAGAGTAAGATAGAAGTTCAGTGGTCGGATATTACTGCTTTGAAGGCAACCTGCCCTGAAAATGGACAAGGAACCTTGGATGTGGTGGTAAGTTTACCCAGAAGAAGCATTTTTTTATTACTTCAATACCTCCATTGTTCCTGAGAGGTTTTCATTTTTTTTCTTTTGATGTAGTTGGCCCGACCACCTCTCTTCTTCAAGGAGACAGATCCTCAACCAAGAAAACATACATTGTGGCAGGCTACATCAGATTTCACTGGTGGCCAAGCAAGTATAAACAGGTGAAGAATTATTCGGTGTTCACAGTCAGAGTGAAACTTAATATGCAAAAAGTGTTCTTTAGGAGGAATAAAATCTCTATGTTATACTAGTATAGCACAGTAGGTTATTATTTTTGTCTGCAGGAGTATAACCTGAATTTGCTCTACTTTTTGGAAGCCTCATTGCGTTTGTAGAACATCCTTGACGCTTACCAGGGCTTTTATAGTACATGCTTAGCCTGATTTGTATTTAAGATTACATCTATGGTTCTATTTCTATTATTAGAGGAACAGAGGGAACTCCTACGGTTTCTATTTGGATCTCAAAAAGGTTACTAGAAACTGTTTTACAGCCCACAGGTACATAATAGCATAAACTGGTAACTGGTTAGTCCACATAAATTTAAAGAGAGCTCTTCAACCCTTAGCCTGCTAGCTACTACAATACTTTGGTTTATAGCCAAACTCCATTTCTATTATTACTTGCTGAGCTTGTAGTCGTGATGCCTTTGTCTAATACTATGACTGTTCCAAAAATATGCAGGCGGCATTTTTTGCAGTGCCCTTCAAGCGTGTTAAGCAAGAATTTTGAAAAGCTTGTCCAGTGTGATCAGCGGCTAAATCATTTGAGTCAACAAGCAGATATCATATTGGATACCTTGGTCGCTACCTTCCCCTGCTCTTGGTTGCTGCCTCGCACGCCTAGGCGCCGCACGATGCTGCGCTTGCCTCGCAGACTGCCGTGCCAAAGCCGATTTGGTCCTGCCTTGCCGCCCAGCCACCTGACTAGGGGCCAAGACGCGGCGCCACCCAGGTGAATGCAACCCTAGTAATAAAAAACTAGCATATAATGGATGGAACATGCATCGTTATAAATATTGCACGCTTTCACTCCCTTTAATAAAATGTGGTTTGGTTAAAATGCTGTCATAAAAATTCCTAATTAGTGTAGTTTCAAATGTTACCTTAAGCAAATAAAAGAATTCGAACCTACCTTTGTTAAACCTGTCATGTATAAATACTACATTGTGTGTTGGCTCACGGAGCACTATTATTTATGCTCACCCTCGCTCACAAAATCTCTCAGAATCTAAGGACCAAGATGACTATGCTTACTACGAAGTCTCAGGGGCTGTCGATGGAGAAGACTGAGAAGCTTAGGCCGTTATTCCTAGCAGTTGGTTCTTACCACAGTCGGGTTGACTTAATGGTGATTGTATACACATATATTATCCAAGTTGGATAGTATCTGCCTCACACAATCTTAATCTAGTCGCTTGCCTGTGGCAAGATACACCCTACCCTTTTGCTTATCGCCTGCGCTGCTGTAATAAAACTACTACCGGCCTTTATGTGAACTCGACCCGATGCAGTCTATTTGAACATATGTTACGTAATATTAATGAATGGTATGATTCCCGCTATATATGAAATGATTCGATGATGTATCTATAAATACTATCTACTGATTTAGATAATAGTAAGATGGTTTCACAGAGAATTATAGATTGGCTAAATCCAGATCTGACATCTATATTGAATAAGAATATTGGAAACCATTGCGCACTGGTAACAGGTTCAGCTTTAAGGTTGTAGCAGACATGAATACAAGAAAACCTAGTTAGATGTAAGAAAGGTGGGTTGCCTAAAAACAGATACACAAAGAATATGAATAAATTATCAAAATAAAAAATAGGCGATGAATGAAAAATGTTAAATAAATACATCATAGAAATTGACTAAATGAGAGAGAGAGAGAGAGAGAGAGAGAGAGAGAGAGACTTCAAAAGGAACAGTTTTAATGGTAACTTTTTCTTTATGGCCATAATGCTAAAGACCAACATAGGAACCAAAACAACAAAAAATGTGTGCTCACCTTATCAAAGATTACTTCACCTAGTCCACTTTTGTATAATTCGTGAACCATAGCAACCAATATAATTTTTCCAAATTTCGGGCAATTCTTCATCACCTGTAAGAGACGAAAAGTTAAAGGTAACGTAATGTAAGGTTGGATGGTCAACTAACATTAGTAATTGATCTGGTTAGGCAAGTCAAGTATATGTGGTTACCCTAACTGAGCTAACTGTATACTAGGTAGCAAATCCAACTAGTATTGGTTCATATAAGAGGCAATCATTATCCACTTACTTGAATATGTGGCGCCTGAAAGACTTCCTGAATAGCGGCTTCTATATCACCCATGCAAACAACACCATTTCCAACAATTATTGGATCAAAGTTCAAAGGACTATACAGAATTTGGAGTTGAATCTAAACAAATGGAGGGTGAAATTATAAAACCATGGTACAGGGTAAATTGGTACTAATACTCAAGTTGAAGATAAGCATGAAGGTAGAATAAATCCGAAGTACCCTTTTAGTGAATAGGTGATTACAATTACAATACATATGTGGATGGTACCTCTATTCGCACAAGAGGAAGTCTGTCCAGACTGTTGAGATAGTTTAATACGGTAGTCTGCAAACTCTGCTGCGCGTCTACAAATTTCTAAGGCTCGTCTAGCATCACCTGACATAGCAGCTACCTGCATGAAAAAGGCAATCTAGTCAGCTGAATGAAAGTCCATGCCAACAGAACACTAGAAGATGGTCTAATGTTCACACTTCACAGAACAGAAAAGTTAAATAGATGCGAGATATGGATAAACAGCACTTTTCCATTTTTCTGTTTTATCCAGAGATCAACTTTTTTCTCTACATTATGCAATGATGAAACTCAGTGATATAGGCAATGTTCACATTTAATGCAATAACAACTGGCAATTAATAGTAAATGACACTACACGGCATTGCTGCAAATCTGTTTATTCCACTGACTTCCGTCAGTGTCAACTAAACTTGCTTACTAATAGTGAATATTCTAAATCATGAGGTGTTCCATAATCCATAATATGTATCTTGAGCCAAATCTAAGAATCCTATACAGCTGAAACAAGCAACTGCTGTCCAAATAGATTATTAGGTGTTATGTACCATATTATTGGAAAAGGGAAAAGCATGCACATGCCATTCATTCTACTAGTTTGATAAGGAACTTGGACTAACTTAAGTGTTGTTATGAAACAAATGGATGCAAAAAGCGGCTATGTCATGGAGAATCTATAATTATACATGCAGTTAGCAGAAAATATCCTTCAAGTAAAAGACATATGGTTTACAATCATCTCTCGGCAAAACTCATATTAGATGGACAAAGCAACAATCATGGATGAAAATATACAAGTACATAATAGCAAATATATACAGATGGTACTGTGATCCAGACCTTTCTAGAAGCAAATTCAATAGCTTGCTCTTCAAAGGCATCGATGCCCTTAAGACGGCTTGTCATAATTTCCTGCAGTTGTCGATAATTATAAGGGCCAAAACACAGTCGTTGAATACCCATCCGACTTGAAATACGAGGCAATAACTTTTCTGGAAGATCCATTGTGTTTGCTATACCTGCATTCAGTAGCAAAACAGCCAGCGAATAACTAAAATGCTAGACTAAAATAGCATGTCAAAACAAAAGAATAGGTACCTATCACAACTAAGTTCGAATTTGGCTTGGTGGGCCAATCAAGAATGTTATACAGCACCTGATAAAAAAATAGTCCAAATGTCAATGAATATGAACATATATTGTACAACAATCAGAAAGACAAAGAAATGGCAATATCAAACAATCTGTCTAATTCATTTTCCAAAGAATAAAGTACAAAGTAAAGTCATATAAGTACATATTAAGTTCAGTTAAAAAATATTACCGACTGATTTCTCGTCCAAAGAAGATCAAGCTCATCAATGAGCAAAACAATTGGCTGGTTTGCTTGCTTTCCAATTTTAGTGCCATCTGAAAAGTGATGGGTTAAATAATGAAGAGCTTTTTTCCATCCCACCGTATGGCCACTCAACTGTTCATATATAACCTGCATATTTGAAAAACATGTACCCATCATAATTCTTTTTTTAGGGGATGTACCCACTAAGCTTGAGTAGGGCAGATTTGTCATTGGTTAACCAAAGTAGTACACCTTGTAGATATTCTCTGGAGAAGCTAATTTAAGACCATTAATTTCTATAAAACAATAGGGCCTCAGAGCTCCAGAATCAAGTTCAGATCTCAGCCTCCTCATGACCGCAAGTACACTCATAGTCTGCAGGTCGATAAAACAGGTGCAGAAAATTTGTTTAGCATTCAGCCACAGCAGAGGAAATCAAACCATCAAAGCAGACAGGAAAAGATGATTGGTTACCTTGCCAGTACCAGGTACACCATGAATATAAAGGCAACGTCCTAGACATTGGGCATTGCAAATTGCATCCTTCACAAATGCAGATATCTCCTCCATTTCTCTGACATAAGACACCTACTCAGTGACAGTTTCATAAGAAGCTGATGAAACGTGCAGACAAAATGAATAAACATACTTATCCCTACAAGACAATGACTTGGGAAGAGTTGCCAATAACAGGGTAGCTTTCGCCTTCTCCAGATCAGTCTTTTGATGACACCGAACATGCTCAGGAAGTTTTCGGATCCCAATTTTTTGTAGGCCATATATCCTCCCTTTCCGAGAATTCTAGAAAAAAAAACATCATTGCAGTAAATCGATGCAACACTATAGAGGGAGAGGCTGGCAGGGAGAAGAGGAGTTAGTACCGCAGCCAATTCATGTGATTGATTCTTTCTGGCAGAGCAACATGTAGCTGGTTCTTCCTCCTCATCATAATCTGAATCTTCATCAGTGTCACTGTTATAATCATTGCCAGCATTGTAAGGCTCGTCACTGGGATCTTCTTTTGCCTACAATAATAGGGCAGGACCAAACTCAATCACTGAGTATTCACTGTAGCACGATAATGGTCCTAACTTATAGCAGAGTTTTGCATCTTTGAAGTTTCAGTAGATATACCTCAGGTTCATCATCAATATCTGCGAGACGCTTAAAATTATGCCAATGTATATCATACTCATATTCACAATAAAATACATCATCTCCTTCATTATTAGCATCCCTAAATTCTTTCGGGCTCATGATGTAACAATGTCTAAGAATTGTTTCCATCTGCAAAAGCCATAAGCATCAAAGAACTACAATGCATAAACATTCAAAAAAATTACGAAGGACTCAACCGTACACACAGGAAAAAAAACTAATCACCTCAATGTCTGCAAGATCGTTGGTACGGTACAGCTCTCTTCGCAAATTATGTGGCTGCCTTCCTGCTGCAGTCTCTTCAGGGATAATGTACCACCTTACCTTTGCCCAGAATGTTCCATCTGGCTCCCTCCATAAACTGTTGTGGCCAACAGTGTTGGTAAGTAAACTCATGAACCGTGCAGTGATTGTTAATCTTACGTAATAGCAGAGAACTAAAACTATCACTGTAAAAAAGCAAGCATATACTTCTCTTCGGGCACTTTTACAATCCCAAATCATGCTGTAACCCTTTTTGTTGGAAAAGGTGGATCAGACATATGGTTAAATGATAACTAAAAGAGAGTTTTGCCTATGCATCACTCAGTACTAGCACACCTAAACCATAACTATGGCACACTTCCACATCCTATCACATCAGTAACCACCACTAATACCCAATGCCACCTCGGCTTCAAATTCTGTAAACCTCTCCAATGTTCATCGCAATGTGGCCAACTACAGCCAATTCAGATGAATAAAAATGAAAAGTCAACCAATTCACAAACTTTTGGTCACCACTTGGACTTGGAAAACCACTCCAAGACCCAGCCCTCACTGACCTTTCGATACGTGCAGCCCACAGATCGCTGGAGAGAAGCTTCTCCTTGGCGGTCCTCATGATGCGCTTCCCCTCAGGCGGCTTGGGCCGCTTGATCGCCCTATCCGCACGCTCGGCCTCGCAGTACGGGCATGCCCAGTCCCCTTCTGGCACACGCCGAAGCGGCGGGCGCACGCACCGCAGGTGGAACCCGCCGAGGCACACATCGCACTCCACCATCGACACTCCTCCTCCTCCGGGTCGTCCGCGTCCGACTCCGCCCCCTCCCGCCGCCGGCGCGAAAGCACACGCGACACTCCTCCTCCTCCGGGTCGTCCGCGTCCGACTCCGCCCCCTCCCGCCGCTTCACGTACACGTCGTCACCAGCGGCGAACTCCCCGCCGTCGTACACCACCTTCCGGTAGTACGCTCTCCTCTTCGGCTGCCGCCTCTGCCGCTTGGGCTCGGCCTGAGCCGGGGTTTCGGGCGAGGGCGCGGCCCGCTTCTGCTTGGGGGTGGGCGTGAGCTTAGCCGGGGTCTCAGAGGGGGCCTTGGTGGGGGTCTCGAGGAGGCGGCGGGAGCGGCGGACGGTGGAGGGGGTCGCCGGAGACACCGGTGACGGCGAGGCCACGGATTTGGGCTTCCGTCTGGGCGTGGGCATGGACGGGGTGGAGAAGTCCATCTGGTCCGCGGCGGAGGCGGAGATGAGCTTCGACGGCGAGGATCTGGGCTTGGATTTCGATCTGGACGGGGTGGCGGAGAGATCCATCTGGGTCTCTCGCCGGAGGCGGGGAGGGAGGCAGAGGAAGGGGGAAGCGTAGATTTGAAATGGAGGGGGCTGATCAGATGGAGCGGAGTTAGGGTTTGGCGTTTTGGCGCGTAAAATTTTTGCTTTTTAGCCCAAATTTTGAAAGTTATTTACATATGGACTCCTGGAGAAAAGATTTGCAAAAATGAACCCCTAGCACTGCGCCAAATCACATGGCGCCCAGTGTACACGTCACGGCGCCATATGCTTTGGCGCCGTGCATGGACACGTAGGATCCACGGTGGCACATCACGGCGCCAAAGCACATGTCGCCGTGCAATACATAAACGGCGCTAACGGTCGTGGCGCCGTTTCCTAGGACTTAAGACCGAGCGTAGCCCCCCCGGCCCCCCACCACCCCTCAGTGCTCTGTTCGAACAGACCAAGCAGAGAGCAGCCTCCGCCGCCGCCCGTCTCTCCCCTCCCCAAATCCATCCCAATCCATCGAATTTTCTTGCGGTTTTGCTTCCAAACCGAGCAAGCAAGGTGAGCTCCTTCTCCTCCTTTGATTTGTCGAAGTAGATATGGATTATTTGAGGTACATTTCGTAGGGCAAAATTTGAAACTCTAGATGAAATTAGTTGGATTTGGCTCGGTTTTAGGTTCGATTCACAATAGATATGCGTAATGTATTAGTAGTAATGTGTATAGATTTGAAATGGAGGGGGCTGATGAGATGGAGCAGAGTTAGGGTTTGGCGTTTTGGCACCCTTTGGGTGCTAGAGTTTTTTGCGCTTTTGCAGTTTGGACCTTTAAATGATGGGGATTTCAGAACGTGTCCTTAAAGGGCTCGAATTGCACTTGAGTTTTCTGCTGATATATTTACTTTGGACAAATTAATTTCGTGGCTAAGGGCCTGTTCTTTTTGGCTGCGGCTTATGGCTTTTGACTGAAATTTTTGAATTTTGGATGTTTACGGTACGGATTACGGAGAGACCGATACTCACTTGTGATTTTGGCTCGTACAGATGTTGGGTTTTTAATGTGTACCACGTTTAACTTATAGATCCCGTCTTGAGAAAATACTCCGTTTGAAAGTTGGGCACTGTAGCAAAAGCCAAAAGCCACCCGGCTTCTCATGTGCCGAACAGGCCCTAAGGTGGGGGAAAACATGGTAGTATTTACCTGAAGTTTGTGGTTTCTGGTATTGGAAAACTACGCTGTTAGCCTGTTACTGTATTTTCAAAAAAAACTCTCTGATTCGAATATCGAATGTGATAAAAGTGAAGATTGCATTATGTTGGAGTATTTGTCATGAATGTGATAGTGAAATTTATCTTGACACCCTATTTAAACTATAAATCCGTCTAACACCTTTGTTTTTCTTAACCTATTTCATCTGTAGAAAACTTTACCACTCTCGTACCAAGTATGGCAAAGTTACTAAAAAATAAATATAAGCTTAATTCCTTATATTGATACGGGGTTGTTCGATATTCTCGTCGTATGATCAAGATACTCACGTGTAGCCTCTTGAATCGTAACGATCATCCGTTGTTAATGCAAGAACAAACGCTCTTTAATTCACAAGATCACACGTGCCGGACTTCATGATCACCAAGCGAAAGTCCTATTGCGCTCATAATTCCTAGTGTAAAGGTTGAAAGATCTCAATTTGTAAGAACTCTCAAAATTTTTATTGAATTTGATTTGGCTACCAATGATCAAAAGACATGCAAAGTCACTCTCAAATTATCTAGTCGCTCCATCTAATATCCGGTCCTCCCCGTTCCGTGACTCCATACTCGACACAACCACGCGCATAACTATTGGGCCTTGGGCCGACTGGTGGATCAATTTAGGTACTTAATTAACTTAGTAACTAATCCATAAATTACATGATTTAAAACTACGTGACCAAGAGCACAACATGCAGTCCAAGTCTAATGGTTTTGACATCACGTGTTGGATCTCTTCATGTGATTTGGACTTTGCTTCTAACTTGGGTCTTTTCTTTCCAACGCATGCATGTTTACACAACTTTCTTTCTTGTTGGTTGCAAAGTCTTCACGTCATTCCAACCTGAGAATGCATAAAGAACTTGCATGAGATAGTATACTATTATCATCAATACAAGGAAATTCAATAAGAAATAAATTCACATGTTTATTTAAAAGCTTGGCTCTCGCTCTAGTCATGGGACCGTTTGGTGCTTCAAGAATACTTGAAGAAGTTGACGACGTGTTAGTAGTAGGGATGTCCTCATCATATATGCCACTGAGATTTATGAAATCCCTTACTATCTCACTCGACAAGGTGATTCTAAACCCACATGTCAACAATACAATGAGTGGCATATAAAGGATAACGCTAACTTTTGGTGGCAACAATTGAACCCCCTCCTTCTCCAGAGCCGGTGCCACCATGGCTGGTGTCAGGTGACCTAGCATGCATCCTGGAGTGCGTCCTACCTGCGGTCCTAGCAGCTAGCGAGTTTTGATGATGTGGTGCGGCCCAGGAGCTAGGAGTAGAGCCGTGGAGGCATCCGGGCCACTGGCCCAATGGAAGTAGCAAGCCAAGCAGTCAGCAACTAGTTACTTAGTGTCTTAATTAGTAAGCAGCTAGTGAAACCCAAGCCCCCAAGTCCCAACCCCGAGAGGTGACTAACCCTAACCCTAGCCTTGCAAGGCGGCGTGGTGCGGCGTTCGGAGGTTGGTGGATAGGCCTAGGCAGTATTTTCAAACTTTGCTTGTAGAAGTTGTAATAGTTTGGGTAAAGTAAGGGAGAAGAGAACTTGAAGGTTCAGACTTCAGATAGACCGATTGCCCAATGCCCATGCATGTTTTGGAGGTTTCCAATGAGAGATGCATGCACTAGCTATTACTGTAGAGATATACTTAAGATCCATGGTCAGATTGTAATTGAAATTTCATTGTGTTTGGTGATTGGGTTGGTTCTTGATCAACGAACTACCCAGCTGTCCTAGCAGTTACTGGAGCAATGATCAGGTGAGATGAATGCTTGGTTCGGGGGACAAATACCGAGTATGTTGCATGTCATTTTGTTGGGCTGGGAGTGGTTGGGACTAGTCATCATTTTGTCAAGATGTTCTTGCGTTGTCTTTGTTCCTGGAGCACAACTCTTGCTTCTTCAGCTTCTTGCATTATTGGATTATTGGTAGGGTGTCATCACCTGTAGACAAGAGTTGGACAATGCAAGAATGTTCTGGCCTGTTGTTAGTACCAATGAATGATGTGTTATGTGTAGTAGCCTTGATTTGTAGATTGTAGTGCCCTTTATATTTTGTAAGTGAAAGGTTTCTCTGCTATTTTTGCAGGTGCTCTTTACAGAATAAGAAATGCCTCACGTAGGAAGTGATAAATATTCAAAATTCAAAATAAATAGAACAATGAAAAGCTCCAAATCCAATAATAAGTGTCTGGGGTAAATGATAAATATTTGGTTTTTACTCCTACTTGTGAGTTGCAGAAATAAAATGGTTTATTAAAATGTATTGTGATATTGCCATTGCTTGCTTGTTTGGTTTAGTAGAAATAGATTTGAAGAGCTATTTTAGCAAATTTCAAGCAAAGCACTGTGAAAAAGTGGAACAACAGCCGCACATGCACAACCTCAACTTGAAGTCTAATTGGACCAAGTCCAACTCCAAGTACAACAAAAAGAAGATGTTGCACAACTGTGGACTAAGTTTCATTAGTGATGTATTTTTTAATGTCCTACCGTTATCTAAACATGTTTGCATATAAATCATAGTTGTTGTTTCTATTTTGTGTCATATATTCTAATTAGTGTGATTGCAACATAGTTTGAATATGGATTGTTTTGCTTTTGGGTAATACTGTTAACTTCACTTTTGTGAGTCCGCTCTAGCTATATTTTATTCCTGGATCCGCCACTGGCTAAGGTGATGCTTAGATGGAATCATGGAAGTCACAATCTTTTACACAATGTTTTCCTCTTTTTGATAGAGCATTTGTCCATCATAGGTTAAGCGAATTTGGCAACAATATAGATGTGTGGCTCTAAAACCACCAACATTATCGGTTTTTTAAGATAATCTATTTTTAACAATATTGAGTGAATATACCATCCTTAGAAAAATTACATACATACTTCAATACGGGATAGAGTTTCTATCGCTACTTCAAATGGCGACAGAAGCTCTATCGTTGAACTAATAGATGACAGAGTGTCACGTCGATGCCATGGATTTTGTCGTCATTTTAATTATGACAGAGAGACCAATCATCAATTGAAATGATGATAGAAGGTCCTATAGCTTCAGTCACCATTTCAAATGGTGACAATGGCTCCTGCGCCCTCTGCCGCCACTTGAAATGTTGACAGATGCAATTTCAGGCTAAAGTGACAACATCGCCACATGATTTTGTCGCCTGTCGAATTGGTGGCAAAGCCTCTGTCGTCGGTCAAATTAGCGATAGATACTCTATCGCCAATTCGATTGGCAACAGAGCCCTGCACACTGTCATATAGAACTCAACGTAGGGCAGTCGCTAATTCAAATGGCGATAGGTATCTATTGCCATTTGAAGTGGTGACAGTGGATTATTTCTGTATTTTTAAGCGATGATATATTTATATAATATTAATAAAAATAGATTGTTTTTTAGAAAACCGACATTAGAGTGGCTGTTTGCTATAACTGTGCAATTAGTTCAACTTTCACCCACTCGTAATCCGTTACTATTATATTGCCTTGGGTCTTTTGGATGCATCTTGTTTTGGCTCAGAACCAACCGTTTTATTCTTTGGCATATGCGACCAAGAAAACTACTTGACAATGAAATCTTGGATTGTTGTATGCCTGTACAATTATTGGTTGTAGGTTTATATTTTTTTTACACATAGCTCTTGACCAATTTGTAGATTTCTACCAAGTGTTTTGAACT
This sequence comes from Dendrocalamus sinicus, assembly GCA_036346575.1. Taxonomy (NCBI): domain Eukaryota; kingdom Viridiplantae; phylum Streptophyta; class Magnoliopsida; order Poales; family Poaceae; genus Dendrocalamus; species Dendrocalamus sinicus. Next base: position 4,047,074 of record CM070656.1, on the reverse strand, counting down.
TGAAGTTTTAGCTTCTAATTTGGAGTTAGATCATATGTTCTTAGATTTATGTTTGTTATAATTGTGTTGCTTATTTAGTTCACTGTTAGACAGATTCCTTTTTTTTTATATACATGATGTGCTATTGCGCAAGTTGCCCTGTTTTAAATTATAATGGTACGTACGCACTGAGAAGGAGAAGGTGTTGTAGAATTGTTTAGTACTTGTACAAATGCAACTTCTCTTTAGGAAGCTTTTGATCTACGAGTGGAATCTTGTATGAGCTTTGGTAAATGGTAATCTTTTATAACATTTTGTATCATTTTGTTAATAAAAACTTGGATGAGCTAGATGCTATGTTTTATAACATGCTGACTCGCCGTGGGGTGGTTTCGGATGCTGGCCAAGGAGCTGCACTGGAGCTTCGTGTTCGGCGTTGTGGCGACGTACGGCATCAGCCAGGGGCTCGGGGGCGGCATCACGCGCGTCGCGTCGGACTACTACTGCAAGGACGTGCAGCGGGTGCAGCCGTCGGTGGCGCAGGTGTACCAAGGCGTCACGTCGATCCCGTGGATGGTCAAACCACTTTGGGGCCTGCTCACCGACGTGCTCCCCGTGGCCGGCTACCGGCGCCGGCCGTACTTTGTTCTTGCAGGTGAGGAGTACTGGTTTTGGGTTGTTTTGGTTCCAGTTATGCCTGGTTTCGCGAAACTAAGCAAACACCCCTTGTTTACGTATGAACTGTAAAATGAAAATTTTCACTGAAATTTTGCAATGTTTGATGATTTGGTGCTATGAGCGTAGTGAGGAACAATATTGAGTTATCGACAAGCATGCTTATGACTCACACGGGGCTGCTAATTCTTGCATTTTTACTTCTATTCGTTCAATTGAAAGTAACAATCATTTACTAACCGGCTATGGGAATTTTTATTGATTTTGTCCCCTCCTTGTTTTCCGAGGAATATGCAGGCATCATGGGAGTGATCGCAATGCTTATAATCTCTCTTCATAGCAAGCTTCATGTATTGTTCGCGTTGTTGGCATTGATGGTCGGAAGTGCAAGTGTAGCAATAGCTGATGTAACTGTAGATGCTTGTGTGGCTGAAAACAGTATAATGTACCCCCATCTTGCTGCTGACATGATAAGCTTAACTGGAATCTGTGCATCTGTTGGAGGTCTTATTGGATTCTCAGTAAGTGGTTTTCTTATTCAAGCAATTAGGTCTCAAGTGAGTATTGCCAGTTCACCACACTCATGTTTTTAGCATTTTGTATTTCCCATTGATCATCTCTAATCAGAAGGGGTGAATATCTTCGTGATAATCCAATCTAAAGTACTTTATCCACAGGTAAATTCTGTTTATGCATAAAGAATAAGTGAACTGAGCTTGTGCTCCTCCTTTCTTTTGTTGGGTAGGAAGTAAATTGTCTATTGTTATTACTGTAACACCCCCGTTTCTGGGAGTATTGTGAAATCCTCGCAGCTGCCCAGGACTGTTCAACTGCGAGTATATCCATCGAGTGTATAACATTGCCAACACAAGCTTTAGAGAAAAAACGAGCTTTATTACAATATAACGGCTAAAAGCCAAGTATCACAGTAGGGTCAACTGCCCTTAATTACATTACAACAAAAACTGCCACAGGCATGCCTGAGCGGAGAGCGACCCTAGTTCCACGCTTCATCGACTTCGTACAGAATCACCTCATCATCTTTGCCTGCCTCCTCAATATTAGCTATTTCTGTTTATGTTTTTAGCAAGTATAAGTACAACTACCGTACTTAACAAGTCACACGGAGTCCAACAATAACTACATGCATGGCATCTCAAGAAAAAGGGGAATAAAGTCTATTATTTTATGTGGATGCAGTTTTAGTTGGAACCTTTTGTAAACCTTTAAAAATGTACTTCATTAATGAAAAGGGGCTTTGCAAACTTGATTATCAATTTCAACATTTCCAAATCATTATCAAAACTACTTATGCCTCATTATTGGATTCACCCATTAAACACAGTTTCGTTAACCAGAAGCACGACGTATTCGAATACCATTTGTCATGACTTTGCAAAGCTGCTCTGCTTTACCCACAAGATCCCTTAACTCCCGCTAAAGAGTTAAGACAACAAGGATGTTCACTGCTCAATTCTCTATATAGACTCCGCCCGGTAGGTGTTTAATCTCGACAAGCTCGGATGACCCTACGGATCTCATCCGACTCGTCGCAGTCCTACAATTGTATGGTTAACCACCTCCCATACGGACTCACCCTCTGTCTTCCCCTTTCCAGTTGCAGAGGTTCAATTGAAGTTGAGCAGCTACTAAGCCAGGTTTGACCAAGTCAACGCTTGTGGTTGGGCGATTACTATGTCCTTTACTCAGCATAAGGGTCTAGTCCTTACATTTTAACTGAGGCATCAACCACGCACAAGCCCAATTTCAGTACACACTGTACTGCCACCAATCCACAACCAGTCTCCACCCTAGGATAAGGTCTTTGGATCCATCTCTGCAATTCTCGCTTATCCTAGATCCAACTTTCCAAAACTCTAGGCCAACATCATAAACCTTAACAGTAGAAAGATGTGATGTCCCTAACTACAATGATAAGGTTAATCTTATATTTTATGTGACTAGGTTTGTCAAGGTAAATATGGCCATCAAGTAAATTGGGCTTTTCGGGTGGTAGGACATAGCTAATATCATGTCATTCTAAGCATTTATTCAACAAAACGAATTTTGTCAAAATCAAAATATGAGATTTGATTCCATTTTTGAGTTGTCCTCTCCCTTCTTAACCCTAAACAACACTAATCTCAAAGCAATCTACCCCTAATCCTCATCACCTCGTCATGAACGGGAGGATTTCGCGCGGCACTGTGCTGTCCGACAAAATCCCGCCGTCGCCATTGATTTTTGCCGCCGCTCCCGTTTCCTTGGCCGCCAAGTTGTCCCGAGCCCTCCCGCAGCTTCGCGCCTTTGCCAGCTCCAGCCCCGCCTGTCAGCGCGCCGTACCACCTTGCTTTCCTCGCCCTGACACCGCTCAGACCCGGCCACATCGCGTGGCAGCGCCGTCGCCGCTCGCGCGCCTCGTCTCTGCTCCTTCCTGCTCCTTCCTCTCACAGCCGACAGCCACCCCTCTGCCACCATCCTGACACCCCTTGACTGTCGTCGTCTTCGCGCCCAAGCCAACCCAGACCATCTTAAGCTCCAAGCCACGGCCGCCTAAATATCCTCCTCCCCTCTCCGGTGCAACCGACCTTCCCGCCTATTTAAACCGCCCCAAGGCCTCCATTAGTAATCACCGGTCTCCCTTGAAGCTCACCGAGAACCCCAGGCCTCCCCATCGCCGCCCCCTTTGCCAGTAATTGCGAAATTCCCCAAATCCGTGCCCTAGTTCAATGTCCCTCTTCCGGCCAGCCATTCTCTCCGTACATAGCTTTCCCATGGCCCTAGTATCAAACCCCAACCGCCACCTTAGTCTCTCAAAGTCGTGCAAGTCCACAATTCCTTATCAATCAGCCGATTGCTTTGCTAGCCATGATTCATCCTCCTCTTGGATGGGTGTGGTCATCTCCTTCCTTTCGCATAGCCGCAGCCGCCACTCTTCTCTTTAAGCCGCTGTAGATAATAGAAATCGTTATGATGCCGCCGCTTCTCTTTGAGCCGCCGCCCCGAGCTTCTAAGGTGTTGTGCTTCTTCTGCACTGCACCTCTGTTGAACTTCTTGTACACTATGCCATCGTCGTCTCGGGCTTCGATCTGTGCTGCCATGTTTCTATCTCTCTTCGGCTTGTGTTTGACAGCTATCTCTATATGTGTCACATTTCACATCTTTTCATCGTGTTACCGCGGTCGACTTTGCTCTTCTAACCCCCGTACTTCGTGCTTTCTGAGTTGTTGCACAATTCTGGATAGTTGGTACTCGACATAATTTTCCTAGAGCCGCATGCTATGACGACATCTTTAAGACTCGGATTTTGGATTTTTTCATTTTTTTTAGTGTAAACCCTTCCAAATGCAATGCTATTGCATATGACTTGCATTTGAGGGAGGGTGTTAAGGATATAAATGTCATTTCCTAGTTCCTAGGGTTTGTGTCCTTGTATTATATATATGCTCCATGGGCTATTGCAGCAGAGGTCAAGCTATTCATCCATTCACTCATCTTCCGTCAATGCAAATGAATAAGAGAAAAAATACAAAAAGAACTAACCTAGAAGCCGAACCAGAAGCTCAAGTGAGCGGGCGTGGGTTAAAAAGTTCATTTTATGACATGGAAAAACCCTTAAATGCCTATAAAATCCTTAAATCGTATGGTGTGGACCTTCGTTTTTTAATTCTATTGTTTTTTTATTTTTTAGATATATGATGTTGACTTTGTAGTACTGTAGTAGTACTAGTGCTTGGGCAGTGACTCGTAGTGCCGTCGGTGGGAAAACATTTTCCACGTGAAGACGGCAACGAAGCGATCATACATACGGCCAGCCCGTAATCGTACACCCGAATGCGGCAGAAACCCGTCCCCACCACGTGGGCACCACCTGTCATAGCCCCACGCGGCTGACAGCCGTGCTCCAGCGAGCCAGCCCACCACCCCAACCTGGCCACGTGATCCACACCAAGATACCACCACCGTCGCCGACAAGTGGGTCCCATATTATAGGCCCCACCTGTCATACGCAGGTGCCGGCTCGCGAGCCTTTCCCAAAGGCCAAGCTCCCCCCTCTTCCTCCTCCGCGTTCGCGCTCCCTTCTCGAATCATTCCCCTCGCCTCGCCGATCCGATTCGGCCCTCGCTTTGATCCGCTCGTGGTCGATCCCCATGGTGCAGCTCCCGAGCTCGGGGAAGCGGCAGCACGCGGAGCCGGCCGAGCCGGCCATGGCGCCGCCCGTGTCGCCGCCGCCGCCAGCGACTGTGAAATTGGAGGCGGAGGTGCTCCAGGACGACGAGCACGGCCCGCTCAGCAAGCGAGCCAAGTCGGATCAGCCACCGCAGCCTCCGCAGCAGGTAGATCCGCTGGCGACGTGTTTTTTTGGGCTTCCATTTGGGGCGTTTGATTGGGACTGAGCCGAATAGCGCGTCGGCTTCTTCATGCTTGGTGGCGACTGGCGAGCTGGAGGGTATTGATGTTAGTTGATTCTTTTGAGGCCAAATCAGTACCATTTTATGGGGGGGGGGGGGGGGAATGGGAGAGCCCCCTTTTTTCCGTAATTTTACGCGTTTGATCTAAGCTACTGCCATGCTTGAAGACTAGGGGTGGCTGCAACGGAGGGCGATTTGCGTGGACTAATTTGATGGTGCGGCTCGTAATCGTTGAGCTGATGTTATTAAGGAGATTCCGCCCATGCTGTTATTTGCAAATTTATCGAGAAATGAGGTATTTTAGCTAAATCCAGTGTGACTCTGCCTATGGTTAGGTAGCATCACAGTCTGCTTGCAGGGGCGGCGCTTATGAACGTGTTGGAAAGTATCTCCATGAGATGCCGTGCAAGTGCTGGTATTACTTGTGATTGGGAGGCTGAGGAAGCTGAATTTGAAGGTTTATGGATTTGTTGCAGATGGCACATGGGTTGATGGTTAACTTCGTGTAGTCGTGTACATTGTTTCACTGTTATGCATGTTGCTAGGGTGGGAAACTGCTAAGTTCCTTACTTTGCAAATTGGAGAATGCTTCCATGATAAATATAATTTAATGATGCAGAATTTGTGTTCCCAGTTCATTTTGTACCTCTTTTGGAATGATATTTATTGAAGGATTCCTCCAACCAATAGCAGATGTCACGGGCACCATTTTGAATGCCTTGGCGAGAAAAGTGAAATTAATTCATTTTGCCCTAATTTTGAATAAAATTTCTGACAACAATCCTCTGTGAACCATATAACAGGTGAAATATGTCATATGACTGTCCCACAAATGCATTTTAATGCTTGAAGTAGCCATCAATCCTAACAGTTGAACCATGCTTGTGGACTCTGGACTCATATTTTACCATGTTATTCGATAATCACGTCCTGTTCTGGAAACATATATATGAAAGGAATTCACTAATATCATCTTGGCATGTAAACTTGGATATCAGTATTGTATATTTATAGAACAAGTTGCCCCATTATTGGGCTGACATGCAGGGTGTTTAGTAGATCAACCTTAGAGTTTACATAGGGTGTGATAACAGTTGCTATATGTTTAAGATAGATAATGTCAGTGGGAAAGACAGGAAACTGTGAATAACTACGTGTACCAAAAGAAACAGGCCAATGTTTGTTCTCTAGAAATTTATGTAGCGTGCATGCTTGCTTGTCGATGCATAAATTATTGCTCTTTTGAGGTGTTTGTGATAGTTGTCTTTTCTGTGATCACTGATTTCTAATTTTAGTCAGTAAAGTATGATTAGCCAGTTACAGTTTTGGAATGGACAGCTTTGAGATTTTTACTTCGTATGACAACATGAACATTTGCAGGATATGTATCACAATGTACTTGACGAACCTAGCCCATTGGGTCTGCGGCTGAGAAAAAGCCCATCGCTCTTGGATTTGATTGAGATGAGGCTTTCTCAAGCAAATTCCAGTGCAGGACAATCTTCTACAGACAACTGCAGTTCTGAGCCTCCCAAGAAGAAAGACCTGAAGTCTGGTACATCAGCAGTTGGTGAACGGTTGAAAGCTTCAAATTTTCCTGCAAATATTTTGAGAATTGGTACATGGGAGGTAAGTGAATTTATGTTAGCTGAAATAGATGTTTGTTGGGGTAATTCTGCCAGAACCTCGATATGTATTTGGTTTATGCATCCCTTTTTGCCCTTTTCGTATTTGTTTCGATAAAAAATGTACTATCTACCCAAGAAAGATTCCACGCTGGTGATGCTTTATTTAGGTACAGTCTATAAGTTAAATATTTTTTATTTAGTAAATTGTCATTCTGATAGTTTTGTTTGTTTGTAAAACTTTCTAGATAATACTCATGTAATTATAATATTGATGCTAGTTTGTAGTGTGAGGTCTTACTTCTTATTGCAACATCAATGCATCCTATATCCTGTCCAATCCGCCAGTGTTTTTGCTGCGGCAATTGGTCAGTTGCCCAAAGTCAATTTCTGCATGTTGATGAATCCTTTAATATATAATATAACTTAGTGTTCAGATATGTATATAGCAGCTCACTTGGACAATCTTTGGCCTCAAATGTCTTAAGTGAATTCTATCTCTGAGCAGTACATATCACGATATGAAGGTGATTTGGTGGCAAAATGTTACTTCGCAAAGCATAAGCTTGTGTGGGAAGTTCTGGAAGGTGGTCTTAAGAGTAAGATAGAAGTTCAGTGGTCGGATATTACTGCTTTGAAGGCAACCTGCCCTGAAAATGGACAAGGAACCTTGGATGTGGTGGTAAGTTTACCCAGAAGAAGCATTTTTTTTATTACTTCAATACCTCCATTCGTTCCTGAGAGGTTTTCATTTTTTTTTTCTTTTGATGTAGTTGGCCCGACCACCTCTCTTCTTCAAGGAGACAGATCCTCAACCAAGAAAACATACATTGTGGCAGGCTACATCAGATTTCACTGGTGGCCAAGCAAGTACAAACAGGTGAAGAATTATTTGGTGTTCACAGTCAGAGTGAAACTTAATATGCAAAAAGTGTTCTTTAGGAGGAATAAAATCTCTATGTTATACTAGTATAGCACAGTAGGTTATTATTTTTGTCTGCAGGAGTATAACCTGAATTCGCTCTACTTTTTGGAAGCCTCGTTGCATTTGTAGAACATCCTTGACGCTTACCAGGGCTTTTATAGTATATGCTTAGCCTGATTTGTATTTAAGATTACATCTGTGGTTCCGTTTCTATTATTAGAGGAACAGAGGGAACTCCTACGGTTTCTATTTGGATCTCAAAAAGGTCACTAGAAATTGTTTTACAGCCCACAGCTACATAGCAGCATAAACTGGTAACTGGTTAGTCCACATAAATGTAAAGAGAGCTCTTCAACCCTTAGCCCGCTAGCTATCACAATACTTTGTTTTATAACCAAACTCCATTTCTATTATTACTTGCTGAGCTCGTAGTCGTGATGCCTTTGTCTAATACTATGACTGTTCCAAAAATATGCAGGCGGCATTTTTTGCAGTGCCCTTCAAGCTTGTTAAGCAAGAATTTTGAAAAGCTTGTCCAGTGTGATCAGCGGCTAAATCATTTGAGTCAACAAGCAGATATCATATTGGATTCTCCAGTTTTTGAACCTAGATGCTCTATATTTGAGGATCCTGTTGAATCGAAATGCCATGGTTTTGCTAATTTGAAAGATGAACATGAAGCTTTACCTGGGTTTTCAGGTTCTATGTCATCATGTGCTGGTTCATCTATGTCTGCTAAGAATGAAGCCAACGATTCCATTGGAAAGCAACCAGAATTTATTTCTCAGACAATAAACCCAGGTAAGCCAAAGTCTATGATAAAAGTACCCCCTCCCTCATCACAACTCTTTTTCAATATAATTGGAAAAGTGATGTGCTAACCTGTACAAGTTCTAAACCTATAATATTCTCTTGTTGCTTAATCGTAAGTTACAGGACCTTAATCTTTCTAATCCTGTCGGTATTTACCAGGAGCTAGTGCTGTAAATGTACAAACAGTTAGCAGAAATGTAAATGGTGCAGCTCAAGAATTCAATATCCCCAGTTGGTGGAGTCAATTGAAAGTGCCTGGGCTTAGGCCATCCATGTCAGTGGATGATTTGGTAAGCCACCTAGGAACTTGCATTAACGAGCAGATCACTTCAGGCAATCCTTCATTAGCCAACAATGAGGTGCCTACCAAAGAGACACTGGAGGAGATTGCGCAGTACCTTCTTGGTGATACACAGGGCCCACCGGCCCCAGCCTCTGATGAGCGATCACTGATGGCAAGGGTGGACTCCCTTGGCTGTTTGCTTCAGAAAGATACAGCACCGACTGCCAAGCCAAAGCCCGAGCCGAACGACAGCAACAGCATTGGTGGGGAGGACTCTGAAGGTTCTGATGAAGAATTTAGTTCAGCATCAACGGGGAAAACTACAGATGCCACTCAGCCGCCAACCATGTCGAGGAAGGACTCATTTGGAGAGCTGCTGATGAACCTCCCTCGCATCGCCTCGCTACCGCAGTTCCTGTTCAAGATTCCAGAGGGTTCTGAGAACTGAAGCTGGACGACTTTGCTGCCCATTCCCCAGAGGAGAGGGACGTCGCTGTAAAAATTGTACCTGAGCAATAAGCAAAGCCCCTTCACTCGTTTCCGGATTAGCGAGCTGCTCAAGTGTTTAATCCCCACCCTGTAAATGTGTAACCCAGTAGTTTGCTTCGGTTGTCTGTATGTTTCGGTATTTGACTCTAGTGGAAAGATGTTCATTGGTTCTTTCAACTCAGGCATGTCCTTGTGCAAAATCAATTGCCAAATTGTTCAGAATAATTTTCTGAAAGTGTCCGCAATACCTCACAATCTTATATTGGTTCCAAACCAAGCCAGTTATGTCATAAGCCCTCGGTTCAGGGTTCTTCAGTACCTTTCATAGCATGAGGCTTACGGTCTTTTACGAATGGAAATTCCAGTGTTCTCATTTTGTAATTCTGGAAGGGAACCCAAGCCCTTGATCCCTGAAGGATAAATCATTCACACCTCACGATAGAACCGAACGAAGCGCCAACCTGTTCTGTTCTTCAGGACTTCACCTGTAGTTACGGCCTGAGCTGTGTGTCTTGCCATCCTCGACAAGTTAGCCCGTGTGTCCCGTATTCCTTCCATCACTGTTAGTTTCCAATCCCGAGAGGAATCAGTTCTGCGGCAAAAGAGGCAGTTGCAGCACAAACAGCTGAAGAATGCGGTCGCCATGGATCCACAATGTTCAAAAAGACGCTAGACGGACGATGAGGTGAGGTCTTAGCAGCCGAATTAAAAATAAGACTGTTGTATGTTATGAAGCTTTTTTTAATAAGCAAAATGGGTCAATTTTTTGTAGCTCCTCATGCTGGCTAAGTTAGTCCTAAGATGACACTAGCTAACCAGTGAAGCCCATTAAATCCTCAACCCTTAATCCCACTTCGCATCCTTCCTAGCCGTTTGATCCACAACACCTAGGGTTCACCCTCACGCCCACAATCATATAAATGCTTCCCTCAACGCCTCCTCCAAAAACCCTTTTCCCCAGTAGCCGTAGCCCACCACTACTGTGCCTCGCCACCGCCACTGCCACCTCTTGCTTTTCCTCCCATGAGAGTGCCACCACTAGCTGTCGCCATGGTAAGCTCCGCTCCTCTTCTCCCTCTTCTTCAACTGCTTCCTCCTGGTTGGATAGATCTGACGCGCCGAGCGGAGCCGCGAAGGGGAGAGACAGTGGAAGGGAGGGGAGGCGGAACACACCTGGTTGGCTGGGCGAGGCGGAATATAGTGAGATGATGTTTGTCGGCGAGGCAGAATCCGACGAGTCGGCAACGGTGGCCTCGTGCTCTTTGTTGCCACCTTCCCCTGCTCTTGGTCGTTGCCTCGCATGTCACGCCAAGGCCGCCTTGGTCCCACCCAGGGGCGGAGGGCCCGATAGGGCAAGCTATGGCCCAAGCCAGACCTCAAATTTTTGCAATGGACCCCCATATACCCCTCTATACAATAGCCCAATAACATAAACCCAAACCCTAGTCTCTCTCCTCAATCCTCTCTGCGCTGTCTCTCAGAGAGGCGCGCGGCGGCACGAGGGCGGGCTGGGGGCGGCGGGGCGGCGGCGGCGGTGGGAGGCGGCGGGCGGGACTCGGCCGAGCCACTCGGGTCTCGGGCGGGCGGCCGGCGGGCGGCGGGACTCGGGAGGCGCGGCGGCAGAGGAGGCGGGAGGCGGCGGCCGGCGCGCGGGGCGGCGGGCGGGACTCGGCCGAGCCACTCGGGAGGCGGAGGCGGCTGCGCAGAGGCGCAGGCACAACGCAGAGGCAGATATTTGTGAATGGATTTGTGAATTTTGGTATTAGGCTAAAATAAATTTGTGATTTGTGAATTTTGATTTGAGGTTTGAGCAATGGATAGAAGGGAAAAGGGAAAATCACAGAGAGGTGAGGCATATATTAGGAGTGTCATTGATATTTGATAATTGATATGCAGTTTCCATTTGTCAATTTACATATTGCAAATTCATAGGTCGATTTATTAACTATGTTTGCTCTTTCTTTGGCAGATTATTTCCATCACTATGCTCTACAAGGTTAGAGCAACTCCAAGAGATTAGTCAAAAGAAGTATCTAAATTTAGTGATTTAGCTATTCTCTAAAATGAATCTCACCCAAAAAAACAAGACTACTCCAACAGGCTATCTAAACTAGAGGGCGCAGTGTGGTCGATACGCTGCTGGAATGGGGCGCAGCGTGGGAAGGAACGCCAACCGCGCCAAGAGGTCGGATGGTGAGCGAGGTAGGCTATCCAAAAATAGAGAGCGAAGGAGGAGGGATGGAGAGCTACTAAATTTGGAGAGTCATTTACAGAGTCTATTGGAGACGTTTTTTCTCCAATAATAGCCAAATTTACCTTTAGAAAATGATTTAGCTCTTCTCTTGGAGTTGCTCTTATATGTTAAATTGGTGATATATTATTGTGATTTTTCAATTTTTGGAGGTACTTTTCAATGTCTTGCAGTATTAAATATCTTTGCACTTGGATTATTGTTGATAGGTCTGATTAGTATTATAGCTTGAATGGTATTGCTTTCGATCCGCCCCACCTTATTTTTTTCCCGTCCTCCGCCACTGGTCCCACCTTGGACCGTCTCGCTACCCAGCCACCCTACTAGGAGCCAAAGTACATCGGCACCCTGCTGCTCAGCGTCTAGGCAATGCCTAGGCGGACGCCCAGGCCGCCTTCTTGATCACTGTGGATCCACCCCTCCAAGCCGACAGATGTCGAAGCTGAATGGGTGTGCTGTAAGTGTTGCTGCACGTCGCCCGTATCTCCGCCTGCCCCGGCCTTTTGTCTTTGCCAGGTCGTGTGGGGGTCGGCGAATGGTTCCACGACCGAAGGTTCCACGACCAGAGGTAGCCCCGCTGTATGCCGTTCGATCGAGTTCCCACGGCCCAGATCGAGGAGGACGAGAGCCCCGTGGAAACTTTGCTAAAGAGCCCTTGGATTCGGTTGTAATACCGTTCGTATACACTCCTGCCGGGATCTTGGATCTTGGTCGCAACTGTGGCTCACTGGTCCCCGTCAGATTGAAATCAACCTAGGTTGAGTTGCGCAGGTGTCAGGTGTGATCCCAAGGGAATTTTTCATGGAAGCCAAGTACTATATTGAAATTACCGCCTGCATCGTCTCCGGATTGGATCGCATCGCAGGTCGGTCCTGGATGGCCATTGAATTGACGTTACGTGGTCAAGACCGACCGTGCGCAAGTTTAAGAAGGAACCACCTGGCGCTGGCACCATGGGCGCGGCCAAAGACGGGCGAACAAACAAGATAGCAGCCGAGGAGTGACGGAGCTCGCCGCACCATGCGCTAGCCAGCGATGCAATCAGCGTAAGCGGTGGCCAGTGGGTGGTCGTGCGCATGCGACGAGGCAGTGGCCGATCGCGCCCTGCGCAATGGCGTGCGACTGGGAGTAGTCATGGGCTTGGCGGGTGATAACTGTTGAGGAATCATCGTTGGCGACCAGTCCGATCGATTCTTCTGCTTAGAACAAGAACGAATCAATCACAAAATAATAGATTGAACACAGAGAGGTAGAGAGAACTCCTGATCTTTCTTTATTACTTTCATTCATCAGGTGTACATAATGAGGGGGGTATGACTCTTTATTTATAGTCTATGGTGGGGTGCCCAATTATGTCAGGACTCTGGCCGTGGGCCCAGTTTCCTAACACTCCCCCTTGGGCACTTACCCAACATGCTCATGCCTCGTCAAAACTCCATAAAAACCCAGTGGAAAAAATTTGGAGAAATAGTACATGATACATGTGATACTGCGATGCACGAATTGCCTCATTAAAAACCTTGGTCGAGAAACTTCATGGAAAACTTGTCAAAGGAAAAAAGGTACAATTCACCCAAATTTATTTGGTCTGCAGGACTTTATTTTTTGGGTACCTAATCTTCATGATCAAGATTTATTAGTGGGTTTGTGAGAATTCTCCCCTTGAATTATGCACTTCTCTAAGTCTCATCATTCTAATTCCACGTACGCACCTTTCAAAGCTAGATGCGGGGAGTGACTTAGTGAATAAATCTACGAGATTTTCACATGACTTAGTATGCAGTACTTTAATCTCGTCCATCTTTTGCAATTCATATTCATAGAAGAACTTGTGGTTGATATGCTTTGTGAGATGACTCTTCCCATAGCCCGTTTGTACTTGTGCAACGCAAGCTGCATTATCTTCATAGATAATTGTGGGGTTTGCATAATGTTCATCCCACATGACTGCTGGATGTGGTGAACCATTCGGCGGAGCCAAGCGCACTCTCGTGTGGCTTCATACAATGCTATGATTTCTGAGTGGTTCGTCGAAGTAGCTACAAGGCTTTTTGAGTGCCTTGATCACTCTCAATCTTCTTGAGAAGATCACCGAAACCTCCGCCAAGCCGTCTAGGTGCCGGCAAGTACCAAGAGTAATGAATCACAACGGGCTTGATCACTCTCAAGTGCCAAATGGATCAATCCAGTATGCAATGCACTTGAATTGGCTCAACTACCTCAATTGAATGCAAAAGTGAAGAAGTGAGGTGTAAGAGGTTGCTCTATGCTCAAGAATACTCAATGGAGGTTCAACAACATATACAAGTGCTGGTGGGGTCGAATTTATAAACCCACCAACCTCAAATAGCCGTTGCATAAAACAATCCTGAAAAATCAGGGAAATCGGAACTACCGCATTGTTACGGGCGGTACTTCCGGATTTCCGCCGCCTGGTCAGAACGGCTATGTCAGAGAGTCAGAAGTAACCGTTGGTCAATGAGTGCGGTATTCCACTCTTTGCCCCGGTACTTCCGATCTCAGCGAGGTTAACTCTAACTCAGGGCGCTCTCTGGAAATAAAGTTCCGCTCTTATGCCCGGAACTACCAGCCTTGCGGTAGTTCCGCAGTTCAACCCGCGGTATTTCCGTTTTTCGAGAGGTTAAGTTTTACTCCGGGCGCTCTATGGAATTAAAGTTCCGCTCGGGAGACCGGAACTTCCGCGCCAGCGGTAGTTCTGCCGTTCACCCCGCGGATACAAACAAGTTAATCCTAAATCACACAATTGAGTAACGGATAGCAGATTGAAATTTAATGTTTCAACTAAGGATACATTAGAAATGGAAAGATCATTTGAGATAGCGATTTACCCAAACCTAATACCTTTTCTTTGCTATTATCTCCAAATGTGATTTTGTCGTTGCTTCCACTCTCAAAGGTAGTGAACATTTTCCGGTCTTCGGTCATGTGTTGAGTGCAACCGCTATCCAACACCCAATGCCTTCCACCGGTTTTATAGTTCACCTATAAAAGAAAATCAAGCTCTTTTAGGTACCCAAATTTGTTTGGGTCCTTGGAGGTTAGTGACCAAGGTCTTGGGTACCCAAATAGATCTCTTCTTAGCACCCAAAATTGAGGTGCCAATAAAATGAGCAATGATTTTTCCATTTTCAGATTTTTTAAGCATATAGCAAGAATCGAACAAACCAATGGAATGAATCTTACTCTTAGGACAATTAGAGTGCATATGTCCTATCTCCCGGTATTTTGTGCAAAACTTACCATTCTCTTTTACAAATCTTGGAGGTTTGTATGCCGACTTCTTACCCTTTTTGGGGACATATCCAAGTTCCTCCTTGTTAAAAGAACATCTTTGACCGCTTAGTAACTTATCAAAGGTTTCCTTTCCCTTGTAAGCTCTTTCTAAGCTTTTGTTCAATTTTAGCACTTGTTCCTTTAAATTCTTGTTTTCATTAGTAAGCACATCATCACGAATAAGAGTTAAAACATTTCTAGAATCAACATTAGACGAACAAGGTATGGCAAGTAAATCATCACAACATGTAAATATGCTAGATTTTGATTTATCTACACTAGGCATTAAAATATCACATGATATACCAATGCTAGAACTAGATTTTCTTTGATTTTTATGGACAAGCGAATCATGCGATTCTTTTAGCTCATTATATGATTCTTGGAGAGATACATGCTCTTTCTTTAAAATCTTGAATTTTGCCTTCTCCTTTCCAAGAAACTCATTTAATTCAACTAGCATATCCATTAAATCATCATGTAAGGGCTCATCGTCATCAAGGAGTGTTACCTTCTCTCCTTTAGCCATAAGGTATGTAGGAGTGGAGAATAGTGACAGAGCCTCTTTTATAGCGATGCCCACAAGCCCCTTCTTCTTGGGGGATTCGTCCTCGCTTAAGTCAGAGTCGGAATACTCCTCCTCGGAGTCCCACTCACCAACATGGGCTTCATTCTTGCCATCCTTGTGAAGCTTCTTGAAAAACTTCTTCTTGTCGTTGTAGGTCTTCTTCTTTGATGACCTCTCCTTATCATCTTTCTTTGTAGGGCATTGAGAGGCTATGTGCCCCTTCTCATCACATTCATATCAACGGATATTGCTATACTTCTTGTTGGAGGAGGAATGTCCCTTCTTGATCTTTTCGTAGCTTGTGTTTCGGTTTGAGCGCCTCCTCATGAACTTCTTCATCCTTCTCACTAGAAAGGCCAATTCTTCTTCGGAATCCTCCTCCTCCTCATCTTCAGATTCTTCATTTATCATCGCTTTAGCCTTGAAAGCGGTGATCTTCTTGTTCTTGGAAGAAGATTGCTCAATAAGCTCTTCCTTGTCCTTGTTGTATAGCTCGTTGGTGATGAGGTTGCCCAATAATTGAGTTGGTGTCATTCTTGGTAACTCGGGCGAGTTGAGGAAGAGAGTCACCAACATTTCATATTTTTCCGGCAACACCCTTAGCATTTTCCTTACAATGTCAACATCAGAAAGATTAGTACCAAGGCCTTTGAGCTCATTTACGATGTTGTTGAGCCTTGAGTACATTTCATTGATATCCTCGTGGGGCAACATCGTGAATGTCTCATACTTGATCCTAAGCCTATGCAACTTTGCCTTCTTAACCATGGATGTCCCTTCATGTATTTCCGAAAGGGTAGTCCAAATAGCGTGAGCCGTTTCAAGGTTGCCCACCCTATTGAACTCATCCGCGTTTAAGGCTCCAAAGAGAGCATTCATGGCTTGGGCATCTAAATGAGTGTTACGCCCATCTTGATCCGTTGGGTTCTCGGGATCAAGTGGCATAACTTAACCATCATTTACAACTTTCCAAATATTAGGACTCATGGCCTTTAAATAAATTGACATTCTAATTTTCCAATACGCATAATTAGAGCCATCAAATAAAGGTGCCTTTCTTATAGCAAAATCCTCACTAGCCATCCTTTTCTCTCTAGACGGTTAAGTCTAAAATTGAGAGACCAAGCTCTGATACCACTTGTAAGATCGAGGAGGCTGACTAGAGGGGGTGAATAGGCGGTTTAAAATTTTTCTTCTAACTTAGGCTAACAATTTTAACTTTAACAATTTCTTAAAACAAGTAAACAATGTATCTACTAAATCAAACTGGAATGACTCAAGAGATTACTAGCACAAGTAATTGACTAAGAGCAATTTCAATTATCCTAGGTCAAAGTTTGCTACTCTAACTAAACAAGCAATCAAATAATTCAAATAAAGTAATATTGCTTGAATGAAAGTAGGCACAAGAGAGCAAACCACAATTGACACAATCACTTTTTTTACCGTGGTAATCGGAGACTTGCCGGTCTCCCCTAGTCCACGTTGAGGTAAGTCCGAACGAATCAGACCGGCTCCACGAATTGAGCCTAAACATCTCGATCACTAGCGGTAGCCCTTTTCCTCTCCGGGTAGGCGAGCTCCGAGCTTCACAATCTTCCGGGCCTTCTCACAATCTTCTTGAGAAGATCACCGAAACCTCCGCCAAGCTTTCTAGGTGCCGGCAAACACCAAGAGTAATGAATCACAGCGGGCTTGATCACTCTCAAATGTCAAATGGATCAATCTAGTATGCAATGCATTGAATTGGCTCAACTACCTCAATTGAATGCAAAAGTGAAGAAGTGAGGTGTAAGAGGTTGCTCTATGCTCAAGAATACTCAATGGAGGTTCAACAACATGTACAAGTGCTGGTGGGGTCGAATTTATACACCCACCAACCTCAAATAGCCGTTGCATAAAACAATCCTGAAAAATCAGGGAAATCGGAACTACCGGAGTGTTACGCGTATTTCCGGATTTCGCTACCGTCGAACGGCTATGTCGAGAGTCGGTAACCGTTGGTTAATGAGTGCGGTACTTCCGCCGTTAAAATCGCGGTACTTCCGGAATCCCAGAAGTTCCGCTCTTTGTTCCGGTACTTTCGATCTCAGCGAGGTTAACTCTAACTCAGGGCGCTCTCTGGAAATAAAGTTCCGCTCTTATGCCCGGAACTACCGGCCTTGCGGTAGTTCCGCAGTTCAACCCGCGGTACTTCCGTTTTTTGAGAGGTTAAGTTTTACTCCGGGCGCTCTCTGGAATTAAAGTTCCGCTCGGGAGACCGGAACTTCCGCGCCAGCGGTAGTTCCGCCGTTCACCCCGCGGTACTTCCGTTTTCCGAGAGACTAACTTAAACTCCGGGCGCTCTCTGGAAAAAATGTTCCGCCCGGGCGCCCGATACTTCCGGCCGATCGGAAGTTCCGCGCTTTGAACGCCGGTACTTCCGATAATTCTGACAATGCATGATTTTGATTTGGTTTTAAATTCTAAATGCATGCATGATCCTAAATTGACCCATAGGGCATATTAGCCTATGATCAAGCATTTTACTATGATCCCTCTTAGTAGTACGGCATCTAATCTATAATCCGGTCTTCCAACCTTTCTCCAAGATCGGTAAAAATAAAAGACCCCTAAACTATTTACCTTGTCGACTTGGAGCTCTTTGAATCTTGTGACATCTTTTATGTACCTCTTTCTTTTGCCCTTGAGACTAATGCTTGCAAACACTTAATACACAAATTAGTCCCATGATCACATAATGTCATTAATTACCAAAACCAATATTTTTAGGGGCCTAGATGCTTTCAACTCTCATATAAATTTCCGAATCCAAGTTACCGTAAAGGTATGCACTCACAACATCCATCAATTTCATTTCTAAGTTCAAGTTCATTGCCATTGAGATCAAATATCTAAAGGTAATTCCACTCATGACTGGGGAGTATGTTTCTTCATAATCAACTCCAGGACGTTGAGTGAAACCTTGTGCTATCAGCCTTGCTTTGTATCTTACTATTTCATTTCTTTCATTTCTCTTTCGAACAAATACCCACTTATGCCCAACGGGGTGTTTGTGGGGAGGTGTGCGACATACGGGCTCAAACACCTCTCTTTTATTCAAAGATAGCAATTCAGTTGCTATTGCCTTCTTCCAATCTTCCCAATCTGATCTTTTCTTACATTCAGCGAGCGATGTAGACTTGGGATCAAGATCGATGATTGTGGTAATTTTCTTTGCGAAGTAGATATCGATATTGGCTGTTGTCCTATTCAGGGACTCTCCCGTGTGCACATAATTTATAGCTATTTCTTCATGAGTTGCTTCTACTAGAGCGATTGCTTCTGCTGGGCTTTACCTTGCACATCACTTCTTTCAATTACGGTGGCAAGTCCCTTTAGTTTTTTGGCTCCGATGTGTGCGTACACATCCATGCCGATGGGGATATTCAAATCCGGTATGCCCTTTTTTGAAGGTGTCATACTTGTGCCAGGTCTCAACTGACTCCCCTTCTCATTTTGGGGAACTTCAATGATCGGCTGTGATAAATCTCTCTTATCCTTTTTCGCCAGGCGTTCCCGGTTACTAAGGATTCGAGGAACCGGAGTTCTCGTCCTCTTTTTTATTTGTTTGAGGACTCTGGACGAGATTAGGGATACCTTCTGCTTTCTTTGGTATTTCAACCCTCTTCGGTGCAGTGCATGCAGGCACATGCGACTTAGTCACGCCCTTCAAATCACTAAAGTGATCAGGCAGTTAATTTGCTAATGCTTGCAAATCTATTGTCTTCTAGACTTCTCTTGTCTTCTGGACTTCTCTATTCGCTTCACTAGTGCGCGGGTCATCTCCATGGATTACCGTGGCTTGCCACGTAATTTTCTGACATTCTTCATCAAATGGTTGATTTCCTCCCCCTAATGTTGGGAAATTTTCGATGGTGACCCTTGCGCTAGTTGCATAGGTGAATGGATGTTGTAGGCCAAAGGTCTAAAGTTAATGAGATTCGCTGCATGTAGGACTGCGTGTCCCCAACATGTAGCTGGCAAATTACAATTATGCAAAAGAGGTCGGGCAATAAAATTTAATTCTCTGAATTAAAGCCTCTGCCAAACCATTCTGGGTATGGACATGCGGTACCGAGTGCTCGACTGCAATTCCCATCGCCATGCAATAATCATCAAATGCCTTTGAAGTTATGATCAGTGAACACATTTCTGATGCGAATGATATGCGAGATCAACTTAGCGAAAGCATAGTTTCTTGTGGACAACAGACCCATATATGATCACTTCGAAGAAGCGTCAATGAGCACCATGAAATACTTAAATTCCCGAACCAATTATACATGCATCGCTTCTGGCGATTGTCGTAAGGCTGCCAGTGCTCTTACGAATCAACTAAAAATACTCAGTCCCTCTTAAGATGATATGCGTTGTGCCGCTGCTAGCTAAGCACACTTCCTTCATAGGGCGCTACACGTGTTCTAATATAGGGTATTTATTAACATGTATGAGAAGACAATCAACATATAAATAAAATACTCCAATATCAGAACATATCATGCTATCATAAACTGAATAAATGAATGAATTCTTCAAATATCATCCAACCATCACGAGAAAATAACAATTCTTAGGTACCATCCATGCAAATTCTAACATATTCTTCCACAAAAAATAAATGATAATTAAAGTTTAAATGCATTCTGTGCACGAGACTTCTTCTGCTATTCTCTCAGGGGTGACATTCTCTTCAAGAGAATCATGGCGGTGGCTGTTTCTAGGTCGAGAGGGGGTACTGCTGTCGTGATGGTTTCAACCTTCACCAGTGCAGGCAGCTACTCCGAACTCTCCCCTTAGCCAATGCAAGTGGGCTTCATGCTGCCCTTTGCCATCCCACTTTGGTTTGCTGCTCTTATTCTCTCGTGGAGCATCTGATTCGCCTTTCTAGGCTGTGGTCTTACCCTTCCTTCCCCTTTTCTCTATCAAGGGCTTTCGCACCTTATTGCTCCCGGCGTTGGCTTCACGGCCAGTGGAGCTTCCAGATGGCTGAGTGACTTAGTTCTTGCGGAGAACTTCGTCCTGAGCTTCCGCAACTTGTATCATATCAATCAATTCGGCATATTCCTCATAGCCGTCTTGACGACAATTGCGTGCGGATTATACTGCATTGGGGTGGAAGGATTTTCTCAATTTTCTGCATTGGGGTACAAATCCTGTGCAAGACAGAATTATTTTCCCTGATTGTTTTAAAGTCGGCAAATCTCAGTCTGATCCACTCCTACTCTGCTTGAGGAAGAATGGTGTACTTTAGCCTCTCAAACCTGCTTCTTGAGTGCGGTCCAGAGTGCTAGCGCGCTCTTCTCCGCCATATACTCATTCTTGAGAGTGAGGCGGAGGTGGTGCCTGAGAAAATGAAGTGCCTGATCACTCTCCTCAGGTGTGGGTTGGGCGTCATTCGGTCCGTCAATCCCAAAAGCCGCGTGGAGCTTCTTGGCTCCAATCACAATCTCGACATCGGATGCCTATGTCAGATAGTTTTGGCCATGCTGGGCCAGCTCCTCGAACTCTTAGTTCGTGATACTAGTCATCTAAATGTGTATAAGTCGACTGCTGGTAGACATGCACGGAATAATTCATTGCGGGTAAATAAATGGTACAAAAGGTTCTCGCAATGTTTCAGAATTTTCTATGCATTTTCTATAAATTTTACTGCTAATTTCAGTGATTAAAAGTAATTTTCAGCAATTACAATTAATCAAAACAGTAAATAAATGCAAAACAATACATAAATGGCATAAATAAATAGGCTTCAAATGCTAAAAATAATGCAAAATTCAGATTCCCGAGGCCCTTTTATCCTAAAATATAAAATTTCAGCAGATTCTGCAATTCCAGAGGGTTTATACGCAAATTTTCAGTTCAGAGAAAAGATTCGCGCAATTTTCTGATTTGCCGAGGGGTTTTCTGTAAAATTCTGGACCAATACGTAAATCTAAGGGCCTATCGGGAATTTTCGGAATTGCTGAGACCTTTTTGTAAAATTCGGGACTCAAAAGTAAAAACCGCGGGCTTATCGGTGATTTTCACATTTTTCGGGTCCTTTTTGCAAATGCCGGCGCCACACTCCACCGGCTGGGCCTTTCCTTCCCTCAGCCCAGCGTACTCAGGCCCACTTCGGCCCATCCGGCCTACCCGGCTGCCTAAAGCCATGTGAGGTAGGGTTTCCCCTACCTCCTCCTCATAGCGGCGGCGGTAAAAAATGCAGGAGCGGGCGCTGCACTGCAGATCGGCGCGGGAGCAGGCCAGAAGGCCGGGCCAAGGTGGTGGCGGTGCATTCGGGTTGCTGCACGACCCGAGTGGCGGCGTGGCCGAGCAGATGCGTCGTGCGGGGCGCATGCACGGCGAGCGAGCGCAGCAGCCGAGCGCAGCGGCTGCCGGTGTGGCGGCGCAAGTGCGCGCGCGCAGAAGGTCCGCCGCGGGCCGACGTGAGATTTCTAGTGGCGGCAGCCGGCCGGCTCGGCTACCCGGCGGACGCGCGACGCGCGGCCGCACGAGCGCGGCCTAGGAGATGGCTGCGTGCCAAGGAGGCTTGGCACATGTGGCTCTGTGCCGCGGTGGGAGGCAGCGGCGGCCGAGGCGTGAGGCGGCGGCCGCGAGGCGACCGGGCAGCCCACGCGGCCATGCGGGGCACGCGAAGTTCGGCGGCACGGCGGTGGGTTTCGGCTCACAACGGCTCGGGCGTTGGAGGCCGTGCAGGGCCAGTGGCGAGAGTGGCCGGACGTGGCGCATGCGGGCGCGATGACTCCATCAATCGGGACGGCCAGGGTCGGCACAGCTGCAACACCATGTGGGGTGCGGTGGCCGCCAGCGTGCGGGCGGCGGCGTGCGTATACGACCTCGGCCGATCCTCCTTGGGCGGCGCGCGTGCAGGCGCAATGAAACCAAGCGGTAGAGAGCGCGCGTGCAGGCGCGGTAAGGCCGAGCGGCAGGGAGCCGGCCATGGTGGCTTCATGCCGGTGATGGGCTGGCGATGGCTTCTGGCCATCGCCCAATCTTTTGTGTTGTGCTTCTTTTTTTTCTTCGTGCAGGGACCAAGCAAAAACCAAACAACAACAAAAGAACAGATGCATAAATTTTCGTTTCTGATCTTCGATGCAATCAACATCTACCCCTTTTCTCAATCTACCGATCGACATTGTGCCGGTGACTTCTTGTCTGCTCGCGGTAGATTAGGGTGGATTTGCATTGTTTCTAATCTACAGTGCAATCAACATCTACCCCCAGGGGCGGAACTAGAACAAAAATAACCAGGGTTCACCACTTCATCATATATATAACAATATATATAATTTTCAATCAATATTATGCCTAATAGTAATATGTCCGATAATTTTTAGCATCAATACTTCAATATGATCGATAGCAGTATATGATAATAAAGAAGTAACGATCAAAATACTTACCAAAATAAATAAACCTGATAATAATATTGGTTAGTTGCAACAAACTGAATTAACTAAGTACGAAATCACATACAAAAAGTTGTTCAGCATTAGTAAAATACATCATCCGATCTCATTGGCCTATAAAAAAGAAAAAGTTTTTAAGTAAAAAAAGAATGATCAAATATAAGTAAAAACATTACTTTTTAGTATTTGTGTTCTTTCAAATTCATAAAGCGATGAACCACAATATCATTGGTAATTTTCTATAATTCTTATTTTTTCCACATAACAAATAAGTCTATCATTTATGGAATAATCATCAAATAATTGAAAAGGTCAATTAGATATTTGTATGTTCAACAATTCAAGATGGCAACAAGGGCCAAGCGACACTGTAGCCAGATGGCAAACGAGGGCCACCGGTGGCATCGATTTCTCACGTTTTCTTATGAATATTTGCTGCCTGATTGGGTGTGGCTGTAGTGGGCGTGATGCACATCTTCTGCGTGACTTTATGAGATGAACAGGTGTAGAGGGTTGTGCGAAGTGACATGCTTCGGGATTGATCAAATAGACACCATGACCTATTGCGATCCTCTCTCTTGGGCTGGGTGTTGCAGTGACCTCGTGTGTTACGGGACAGTGAAGACTCCTCATGGACTACTGCTAGCTACTAAAAATTTAGGTTGCTAGTATTCCTTTTGTTTGGCTTCAAAAAAAATACCGGGTGCACTAAGTTTAGATTAGGGTGTTCACGTATGGAATAGAGATATTAATACCTATAGAAAAAAATTTTTGGACCCGGTGTCCTGTGACACCGGGCCCAACCACATAGCTCCGCCCGTGTCTACCCCGTTTCACAATCTATCGATCGACATTGTGCTAGCGACTTCAAGTCTGCTCGCGGTAGATTAGGGCGGATTTGCACCGTAGAGATTCAATCTAGAACGCGAAAAGAAAATACAGATTCAAAAGCGATCTAGAAAATTCAATCTGTGCTTCGATGATTACCTCGTTCACCGGAGCGAAGTCGTGTTGTTAACGTGTTGAGGAACCATCGCTGGCGACCAGTCCGATCGATTGCTCTGCTTAGAACAAGAACGAATCAATCATAGAATCACAGAATAATAGATTGAACACAGAGAGGTAGAGAGAACTTCTGGTATTTCTTTATTGCTTTCGTATCATGTGTACATAATGAGGGGGGTACGGCTCTCTGTTTATAGTCTACGGTGGGGTGCCTAAATATGTCAGGACTCTGATCGTAGGCCCAATTTCCTAACAAGGACAAGGTGCCAACAAGGCCGTATTAGCAGCTGTATGTGCGCTAGCCACGGGCCGTCAGCCACCTATTTCCCACAGGCTCCGCGGCTCTGCCTTGTGAGCATTCACGCAATGGACGGTTCACAAGTCGCTGCCTCTTCCTCTCGTGCATAGGGGTGGCAACTGGGCGGAGGTTCCAGGGAGGCCCCGCAGGCATGTCCCAAACCCCGCCAGCTCGCCCTGTCCCTGAGCCAGTCCCTTGTGAGGACTAAAAAACAAATAAAATATTTAAAAAATAAAAGTATGACTTTATTTATTTATTTATGTTTATTTACGTATATTTTTTTTATAAAATATATGTCTAAAATATATATTCTAATATATAGATTCAAGTTAAAATATATGTCTAAAATATATATTCTAATATATAGATTCAAGTTTTAGCTTAAATATACAACGAAAGAATATTATCTTTCATATTAAAGAATTATCATATATTGTTTAAAATATATATTTTTACCGGATCCGGGGAATTCATGTTTTTGCCACCCTTAAGATTGCCACCGAAACTCTGTCACTTATATGTAGGGCCACCTGAGTCACTGACAACGGGCCCGGGTGACAAATCTGTTACCACCCGAGTCGTAAGGGTGGCAAATACATAAATTTTCCCCGTTCCAATGGCGGGAGAAATCAGCCCCCACCACAATAGGGAAATTCCCTGTAGAGCCGCCCCCGCCCCGCCCCGCCCCAGGGAAATTACCACCCCTACTCACGCAGGCGATCTGCTCCGTTGCTGGCTGCAGTGCTAGCTTGGCAGGCTTGAGATTGACAATTATTTCCAACAACGGGCTCAGATCACTAAGGAAATAGAAAACGGGCTCAGATAGTCATATCTCATTGCGCTCACACTAAGCAAAGATTGTTCTGAGTTTTCAACACCACAAATGTACAACCACCACCTAGTCTGAACTCTGAAGCAATCATACAACAAGAAAAGCTCGTGATTTCTAATATACTTTACAACAAACAGGATTGGAAATCCATAAATATCACAACAGCGCCAGCCTTTCCGGTGGCGCAAGAACCTAGAACCTGAATATCCAAACTAACCGATGGTACAATGTTCCATATGACCACATCTGCAGTTCGGCACTGCACATCCCCCCCAACTTTGTGTTGGAGCGCCAAGGCTTACGAGCAAGGGAAACTTTACAAGAAACAACATGGCCTCGCAGAGGAGCCGTGAGCTCGGCAGTTGCTTTCCACTTAGCGAGACCTGGCAGACAAAGGCCAGAAGCAGGAGTTCAAAAAGTGAGACGTGATCAGTAAATAAGTAGGGGGTTACAGAAACTGAATGTCCGATGCTAACCGGCCTAGACAAAGGGCTCTCTATTCCTGGAGAGCTTTCACGCGGGAGGTCAGCTCTCTGACTTGATTCTTGAGACGCTCGGGGTTGCAGAAGAAATCAACAAAGATTTGCCTCTCCCTCCCCACCTCATGGGCACGATTTTCAAAGATCTGCAAGTTTATTAGTAACCATGAAGTCAATAGAGGATCATGGAGAGAGAAGGGAGACAGACTACTATTCTTCCAAACTTTTTATTAGCCTCTTTATGTTCTTTGCTTAGTGATGACTAACTGACGACCGAGTCAAGAAGTCCTTTGTTCTGCTTAATTATCTTGCAGAAAATTTCAGATCTATGCAAGATAAAGGAGCCCGTATCCATTCCAATATTCCATTTGGCAACAGCCTTAAGAATGATAGCATAGTAACATGTGGCAATACCTTTATCTTTTGGGTGCGAGCCTTTGTTACTTCTTCAACAGAAACTTCAACTTGCGCGTTGGCATTTTCCATATCATCAAGCGCTCGCATCAGTGGCTATATCAAGAACACCGATTTAGTTCAAGGGCCATGGATGTGATGAAATAAAGGATATACAGTAAATAACACAATCTGAAGTCTCAAATTAAGAGTGTACCCAAGGTGTCAATATTGGCTCTGCAGTTGTTGACGACGCAAATAGAAGCTGTTCGACTGTTTGAATCAGAGTGCATCTACATAAGTGGAGAAGTGTGAAATGACTTAAACTTGAAACTTATTGGATATATATTGGCAGACTAAAAAGTGATTGTGCAGGGTATAACAGAATATTGAATAACTTGGTCAACAAGGTTTTATAAAGGTCTTGTAGGAAGGATCAGAAATTGAGCATGGCTAATTGAATCGGTGCTACTGTGGTGCTACTGTGATGTTTTCATATTGCAATCTTATTTATTTGTATGAACAGTAGATGAGGCAGCAGTTCCGTATGTATAGAAAAAAATCAAGCCCCATTGTTTGGCTGCATGCTAGAAAAATGCCATCTGTCTCAGTGATTTGTTGGATAGTTGGAGATCAGCCCCATTGTTTATACACCAAACTAAGAACGTTGGTTGGTTGGTTCATGCCATAAGAAGCATTGAAAGCAACCATATTCAGACAGGAAATAAGGTAAAGAAAACCAAGTATTGGACAGTGCCTCGATATAACTTACAACTCATTGATGCATCTTTTCCGGTCAGCTGGAAGGGTATTTTCAAGTTCAGATTGAAGAGAAAGCAAGTCAGATTGAAGTGCCGATATCTGCTGAACTAAAGCATGTGCTGACATGTATGTTGGCACCGCTGCTTGGACATCTAAAGAAAAGAGAGGTAACATTAAGAATAGGAGAAATAAAATATCAAGCTACTAACTAATTACAGAGTTGTGTGCTTACTTGAGTGAATACATAGGAGATCTCGCATTGCATGGAGGAAAGTGTCACGATCATCAATTGCTCCTTGTTCACGCACCTCGGATGCAGCTTGATTTAATGAATTATAATGGCCCTAAACATGAAAACAACACAAACAAAATTAAGAATCTCTCTGAAGAAAATAAGAATGACATGAGAAACAAGTATTTCTGAAAGTAGCATGAAACATGTATAGACACTGAAGAAGTGAGGACAGGGAGGAAATTCACAACAATAGACATTGCTTACAAGGCGCGTGTTGACTGCCAATAGGTAGCTTTGTAACTCAGATTCTATGACTCTAAGCAATGAGTAAGCACTGGCTATGTTCTTCCTTTCAAGTTGGCAAGCAATCTTTAGAAACTGGTGTCTGGCAAGCTGATTAACCAAGTGATTGATGAACTGCAAAATGAATATAATGCCAGCATGATCAGAAGAAAAAACACAAGGACGTATAAGAACATAATCGTAAGTCCAGCCGACATGCGATCTTATGAGAAAAACAGTTGCCCGTTGAAGTTCAAACTTCAACAAACATGTAGACATTAGTGTTTCTATTGGCTGTAAAAGGCAGCTGGCTGAAGGTGATTTCAGCATGTATCGGTGCACAGTAGCAACATAACAAGGTGCAAAGCAACCAGTTTTTGTAATGCATACTGCCAATTAAATCTAAACGATAGCACAGAAATGCGGAATAATTGCCATCCCCTTGATTCTTTCGTGCAATTGCCCTAGAAATCCTCCAAAGATTTGAAGGCAAAGAGCAAAACATGGGATATAATGTTCACACAACTTGAGAGTGAAATCATATAACTGAATAGGCATCTAAGTCAAGCCTTAGTTTAATAACATTAGAGAGAACATCACCAAAAAGAAAACACAGAAACAGAAGACACATAAAAGATGTACAAATGACACATATACTGTGAGGATGTGGTTACCGTTTTCTGCCGGTTAATGTAGTATTCCTGGCGCATGACCTTTAAATCATAATCCCCTAAATAATTGAGTGTTCAGAAGAATGTTAAGAAAACAATATGACAAAATCTTACGGAACAGTGAAAAAATAGAAATGATTTGTACAAACCTTGCAAAATATATGTGCCTTGAAGTTGAGCAAGTTCTGAACAGAGGCACGGTATGGTCTGGAGGGAAGAACAAGTAAATAGATCGAACAAACTTATGCTGTAAAAATCTAATCATATTCTAAAAGAAGCACTGAAGCATAATTGTTCCACTGTAGTAAGAATTATTATTGGCATCATATTTGCTAGTGTTATGGCTTAGGATCCCGATGATGCATGTAGCAGGCTTGCGAACAATACCGTGGGGTATCACAGTGCTGGATGAACAGTACCCCATGAGGTATTGTAGCACTATGAACAGTGCTATACAGTACCGTAGTGCTATACACGTGAACAGTAGTTAGCGGGTGCAATTTCCTTATTATTTGGGTTTTTCTTTTAGATTATTTCCATATATTAGAGATAAGTTTTCTATTATTAGGGATTAGTTTGCTTAATATAGAGATACTTCTTTGGGGTCATGTTTAGTCATCACTATAAAAGGGACATCATTGTACCTATTATCATTAAACAAAAAAAAACAAAGTTATCTAGTCTTCCTCTCTTCTTCAACAGGCCTCAGAACCTTGTCGGCAGTATGGCCAGCCGATTAAGAGCGAGTGCCTTACCCTTGGTCTTCGGACCCGTACCCAACCACCAACGACCACAACATTTGGTATCATTTGTCATTTTACTAAATTAGATCTATGCAGCGGATATCACCAAGTGCGCATGCATCTGGATGACATGAGAAGGGCTGCATTCCGCACTCATCATGGGCACTTCGAATTTTTGGTTGTCTTTTGGTCTCCTAACGTCCCAGCTACATTCCAGGCACTTATGAATGACATCTTGCAACACTTCTTATGGTGCTTTGTTCTGGTTTTCTTTGATGATATCTTGATCTATAGCTTGTCATGGTCGGAGCATTTGCAGCATGTCCGCGACATCTTCCAGGTCTTTCGCACCCACAAATTGGCCCTCAAAAGATTGAAATGTTTTTTCGACAAGACTTCAGTGGCGTATCTGGGGCATATTATCTCCAGTTAGGGCATGGCCATGGACCCTGTAAAGGTGTCTATCGTCCTTGATTGGCCAACTCCAACTACCATTTGGGCATTGCGCGGCTTCCTCGGCTTGACAGGATATTACCGGAAATTCATTAAAGACTATGGCGCAGTGGCTGCTCCTCTTACTAGCTTGGTGAAAAAGGACTCCTTTGTATGGTCCAACGACGCCGATCAAGCATTCGTCTCACTCAAGCAGATTATGACGTCGGTACCCATGTTGCTCCTGCCGGATTTCTCCAAACTGTTTGTGGTCGATTGCGATGCTTTTGGTGTGGGGTTTGGTGCTATTCTTCATCAAGGTGAGCGGCCAATCGCTTATTTCATCTGTGCTGTCGCTCCGCACCATGCTAAGCTAGCGGCATATGAGTACGAATTGATTGGCATGGTCAAGGCGGTACGTCATTGGCGACCATACCTATGGGGAAGATCCTTCATTATCCGGACAGATCACTATAGTATTAAATTCCTTCTAGACCAGTGCTTGTCTACTATTCAACATCCCTGGGTGAGCAAACTCTTTGGATATGATTTTGTGTGGAATATCGCCCAGGGCGATTGAATGCAGCAGCCGACGCCTTATCTCGGCGAGAAGAGAGCAGTGCATCCTTATCAGCTCTCTCCAGTACGCACTTTGCATGGTTTGATCAGTTGCGGCAAGAAGTGTCATCTTCGCCTGATTATACTGCTCTGCGTGATCGCGTCATGGCTGGACAGGAAGGTTCGGATTGGTAGTTTTCAGATGGGCTTCTCTTGTTCAAAGGCCGCATCTTTATTCCAACCGACTCTTCTCTTTTGCCACAGATCTTGGCCGAAGTTCATGGGGTCGGCCATGAAGGGGTGCAAAACACGCTTCATCGTTGCAATGCACATTTTCATGTGATCAGGTTGCCGCGGTTGGTGTGTGAATTTGTCCAAGCTGCTCCGTGTGTCAACGTAATAAGACCGAACACTTGCAACCGGTGGGTTTGTTTCAGCCTTTGGAGGTGCCAAGGACAGTATGGGTAGACATTTCTATGGATTTTGTGGAGGGCTTCTCGAAGGTTCATGGCAAATCCGTTATCTTGACGGTCATGGGTCGTTTCTCCAAGTATGCACATTTCATTGCCCTCTCACATCCCTATACCGCAAGCTCAGTTGCTTGTGCTTTCTTTAATGAAATCGTTCGTCTCCACGACATTCCGTCTTCTATTGTGAGTGACTGTGATCCGATCTTCACTAGCACCTTTTGGAAGGAATTGTTTCACTTGGCCGGGGTTCAATTAAATATGAGTTCGACATTTCATCCACAATCTGATGGGTAGTCAGAGGTGGTCAATAGAATTATTACTATGTACCTTTGATGTTTATGTGGGGATTGTCCGAAGTAGGGATGGCAATTGTGCCCGTTTACCCGTATACCCGTAGATAAATACCCTAATTGAGCCGGTATGGGATATTTTCTTTACCTACGGGTATAGATATGGGGGGAATACATTACCCGTCGGGTAAACGGGCACGGGTATGGGTAAGCTCCACCCGTACCCGCCCGTTTACCCGCGATATAGATTGACAGGTGGCACAGTCATAGCAATATCTCTAATTACTATTGATTGTTATAAACTTTTCCATATCTCTAATTGCTATTGATTGCTATAAACTTTTTTGATAGTTATTATATTTCCTAGCAACAGTTGTTGTTTATATGTATCTGTCATTAGCAAGGTTATCAAGGCGTCGCCTAGGCAACGCCAAGTCGTCCTGGCGGCCGACGGTGGACGCCGTGGTCCATCGCCCAACTTCTGCCCAGTTAGACGAAGTCGGGCGACGCCCAGGCGTCCAGACGACGCCTAGTGTGCTGTGGCGGCCGCCTGGGCACGCCGGGGGTCACGAACTTACCCGGGGGGGGGCGTCAACCTCCAGCAGCCGCCTCCTTTAGGGTTTCACCTCCTCCTGCTGCCGGGTCGCCGACGCCAATCTGCAGCATCCTCTCGCCGCTGGCGCCGAACTGTTGGCTCCTCCCGCCGCCAGTTCCGATCTGTGGCCTCTGCCTCCTTCTCCGCCATCCTCTCGCCTTGCCACCGCCGTAGGTAGGAGGAAGCCGCGGCGGAGACGAGGGAGGCGGCGGAGAGGAAGAGGAGGCGGCGGCGAGAGGAGGACGGAGGCTAGGTGGCGGGAGGAGGCGGCGGGGAGAGGAAGGCCGGACGTGGGGAGGGGAGGCGGCGGATCGGGCGCGGGAGGGGAGGCGGCGGGGAGGGGAGGAGGCGGCGAGAGAGAGATGGGAGGAGAGAGCAGTCGGGCGAAGGCGAACTGGCAGGCTGGTGGCTAGGGTTAGGACCGACGCAGGAGTTATATTTTCTTAGTTTTTTTACGATTAAGTCCTCAGAGTTTATAAAAATTACGAAAAGACAGTTTTCTCAATAGATTTCTTCTAATTTAGACCTTCAAAGTTTTTAAAAATTACAAATAGACCCTTTTCTCAATAGATTTCTTCTAATTTAGACCTCCTGAGATATGTTTATTTAGATAATTTATGCTATTATACTGCATAATCATTTATTTTTCAGTCATATAAGGTATTATCTGTCGTCTAACTACTATCGTCTAATTGTCGCCATGGCGGACGCCTAGTCGACTAGGCGTCCAGGCGCTCCGGCCTCGCCGCGACTTGCCAGAGCGCCGTGACAACCTTGGTCATTAGTTCAACTCTCAGTTCGCGGGTAAATGGGTATACCCACGAGCGACGGGTACCCGCGGGCGACGGGTATGAGCGAGGTTTTTCGCCTGTCGTCCTTCGTGGGTATACCCGTGGGCGTAAATCGGGGTCGCGGGTACGGGTATGGGCGAGCACTACTCGTACCCGCCGCGCCCGATTGCCATCCCTTGTCCGAAGCAATGGGTCCAATGGTTACCATGGGCGAAATATTGCTACAATTCATCACATCAAACGGCTCTTCGTACAACTCCTTTCTGTGTGGTGTATGGACGGGATCCTCCTTCGTTGTTGATGGTGGATCATGGTTTCTACCCGTGTGGTGGCGGTCGAGCAGCAGATGGAAGAGCGAGATGAGTTCTTGACCAAAATGCGGCAGAGATTATTGCTAGCACAAGAAGCTATGAAACAGGACCATGACAGTTCCCATTGGCCGGTGGAGTTTGAGGTTGGTGAATGGGTATGGTTGCACTTGCACCGTCGTCATGCTACTAATACCAAAAAGCACACATCCTCCAAATTGGATCCTAAATTCTATGGGCCTTTCTTGATTACGGATTGCATTGGTTCTATCGCATATCACCTTCAACTACCTGCTCGTGCTAAGATTCATGATGTGTTTCATGTGGCCTTGCTTAAACCCTTCCATGGGGATCCGCCAGTTGATACTCCATCCTTGCTGGATATACATCATGGTCGTGTGGTGGCCACTCCAGCTTTGGTGCAGCGTTTTCGTCTTCATTGGGATCATTGGGAGGTTTTGGTCCAATGGAAAGGTTGTTCGCCGTCGGAAGCTCCATGGGTTCCCTTGACAAAATTTCGAGAGCTTTATCCTGATTTCTAGCTTGTGGACAAGTTGTTTCAGCAGGAGGGGAGAAATGTTGTGGACTCATATTGGGAGCATTATTGTACTAGAAGATAGCATCAAACGACACAGGATGGATCGGGAGTCAGTACCAGCGGCAATGGTTCATGACGAGCTACAGTCGGCTCGGCGGCAATATGCCGCAGGGAAGGTGTGCCTACAACAGTTGGTTGGGAAGGGGAAGCGACTTGCGGTAAGTCTCTTCCGAATAGGTTACGTATTAGAATTCGAGTATGATTAGATATAATAGATAATGAGTCTGTAACCGAATTGGATTCTCTGATTCGGCTATGATATAGATTAGAGTCTCGTGAAGTCCTATATATATGTAGGCTTTAGTTGCTATTGGGATCAAGCAATAAAAACAGAAGTTTTCCTCTCCCTGACAACTCTGAGCCTTAGCCCTGGCCGGAGCTAATCTCGGGCAGCCAGCTTAGGGCGAGTTTGCCCCTATCCGTTATCCATTACGCTCACGTCCTGATTCCTAGCACCAACTAATTCCACTTCTCGTAGACCGCCCATGATCTGATGATCCACCCTGAAATCAAGCCATAACAGCTTAATGTTATAGCCTAGGATCCCGATGATGCATGCGCAGGCTCATGAACAATACCGTGGGGTACTGCAGCGCAGGATGAACAATGCCCGTGCGGTATTGTAGCACCGTGAACAGTACCGCGTGGTACTGTAGTGCCATATGCGTGAACAATAGCTCGCAGGTGCAATTTCCTTATTATTTGGGTTTGTTTTCTTTTAGATTATCTCCATGTATTAGAGATAAGTTTCCTATTATTAAGGATTAGTTTCCTTAATATAGAGATATGCTTTTTAGGGGTCAGTTTAGCCATCCCTATAAAAGGGACAACATTATACCTTTTATCATTAAGCTAATAAATAAACATAATTCTCTAGCCTTCCTCTCTTTTTCAACAGGTCTCAGAGTCTTGGCGGCTGCATGACCAGCCGATTAAGGGTGAGTACCCTACCCTCGGTCATCGGACCTATACCACAACAGCTAGAATGCTAAAAGTATCTTGCATGTGGCAAGATGGTGTTCTAAAAGAACTAATCACAATATCAAGCTAATCCTTGCATAACAAAATTCTAGCTCCCAAAAGCACATAAATTACTCCAAGGGAATGCAGATCTCACAATACTACAATGCCTGTCTTTGAAACGAAATTAAGTTACAATACATAACTTAACTCTTATAGTACTAAATGGATTTGGGAAAATTGAGAAAAACACTACTTAATGAACACTTTGTTAAACTCCACATACATGTAAATATTCAACAGACAAACCTATGCATTCTGCTGTTGATTTTGTGCTATTGCTCCAAGAAGTCAAATATTTTGCAGGAGTGTAGCATTAAGAGTTAAAGTTTTAGTTTAGTAAGTCCAAACTTAAACTTGACTCATGAGCATTAAGAGGTAATTTTATAACTTGGGAATGAAATATCAAATATATTTCTAAATGTAAGGCTGTGTTTGTCCACATACCTCAGATACGAAAGCCTGCACCTTTTGAGAAAGTGTTGAGAGTTCTCCAGCAAGCTCAGAGCTTTTTCTCCTGAAGAAAAACAAGACAGAAATAAGAGGTAATTGAGAAAAGATAAATCCCTTTTCTGTTTCAGATATTTTTTTCAACAAAGCTGAAAAACCGATAGAAATATAATCAATAATAACATAACCTATACCTAAGAGAATGGATATCCCTATGTATATGAGCCTCGTCAGATGATACTTGTGACTTTAAAATTGAGAGTATGGCCTGCTGTTTAGCGTTCTCAACTTGTGCTTCAATCCATTGTCGTTCACTTGTAGCAAATCTGTTGAAAAATTAGAGTAAGTCCACAGCCAACATTCAAGAACTGTTAAAAAATACGACAAAGCTGAAAATAGACACTTGTAGACATCTTAGAGGTTAACATCAGTCACCAAAGAATACAGAATACAACTCCAAAAGTTACATCACACATATCTCAATGAACCGATAGCAAATAAGAAAAATGTAACATAAAAGAAGAAAGTTGAAGCTTTTCATTAGTTAGCCATCTCAATAAGGTATGATTACGGCTATGTTTCGCATAGTAGTGGATTATGATAATCTCATTTGGTAGAACAGCTTTCAAATGTTATCTTTTTTCACTCTCTACTTTTTTAAAACCACATCGCAAGTGGAGATTGTAGTGTTCTAAATAACAAAAGATACGGGAATAGTTACCACAGGAGAAAAAACTAGAATTTGTTAAACTTCAATCTGATTTTCCACAGCGCACCGCATAAGCAAACTAGCCCTGAAGGGGATGTATCGGGTATAGACATGCAAACATTTACGTGGACAATTGGATGATGGATATAAAAGATTTAATGGACCGTGAGGAGGTGGGAGCTCTCATAAACAATTCTCCAACATATTAGCGGGTTATTCAAAAGGTTTTTTACCCATGTGACCATAAAATCTCATGGATCTTATCCACCATCTCTGATCTAATGATCCACACGAAAAGTTAGCATGTTTGCACCTACACATGAGTTTTCACCTGATACGTTCCATGATTAAACGTATCATGCAACAAGATTGCATGAGAAGTTAGATAAAATAAGATGAGTAAGAACAGAATGATCAAGACAAGGTATCAAGCGAAAGATAGCTACATGGAACGAAGTCGTTGCAACTCAGCCACACGTTGGTGTTGATGAGATTTTTCGGAATCTCCTGCATAACAAAAACATGGCTGTCATAATTAGTTCATCTTAAAGCACAATCATGCCGTTCCAGCATTGGAGGCATGCCCTTTTGAGAGTCCAACTAATGACTTCATAATAAATCAATTAAAAACAATCTACCGCAGAAGTTATTTTACCTCTTATCAAGCAATTAGTGATGTCATCAAGGCTAACCCAGGAACATTCGGATTTTCCCTCCTCAGCAACTAGCCGAAATGGCCCCTGATAACAGAACAGAACAAATATGAAACAACTAAGCAGTTAAAAATTTCAAAGAGTGTTCCTGTGGTACTCAAAGAGGACAAAGGTATCGTTTGTGACAGAGATGCAAAATTGTACAACGTATTGGTTCTGGACATTTAAAAATGTGATAGATAAATCCCCAAAATCTGCCAAGCGACATGGCATGCACTTGTTACAAGCTTATAGCTTCCTCGCAGATTATTCTTACTAACAGATAATCACTGACACAAGATTACTACTTGGTACTTGCCCAAAATTTTAACACATCTGTAACAAACAAAAGTTAGCTAGAAAGTTAGTTGCAAACATGTGACAGGCTGACAGACACAAAGTATCTACCTTCTCAAATTGCTTTGAGAACCACCGGTTTAGCTCCTTTGTACAAGCCAAGTCTCCAACAACATAAGGGTGGAAGTCTGAATATGCTAAGTATATACTGTCCTCTGCATATCATGAATATTAAATGAATTATAGAGGACTCTATTGGATACAATGTGATACAAATACAAATATGAGTATAACTAAGTGACGACAAAGGGAAAATAATAGGCATGCCCTATTGTCTCTAGGTAAAGTTCATACCATCTCCGGAATGATAATGGGCCAATTCCTGCGTTGTAGCAGCAATTCTTCCAAGAACTGCATTCATCTGACAGTTAGCAAAGACATCAAATCAAACTTCATTGAACAATTGCCTCATGGAAAACATTCTGAATATTCCTATAACAGAATAGAGATCCACAAAAGCACAGGATTATCAAATTATTTATATCCAGAAAAAGTGCACATGTGCACAGGAAAAATTTAGCAACCTGGGAATTATTTGGTTTAGGAGTGTAACAATATAAAAGAAAAAGCCCACATTGTACTACGAGATAAACCATGGTGCATAACAAAAAAATATGCTGTTATTAGGAAAAGTCTTAATGCAACCCTCAGTTTTGTACCTAAATCCAAGCTGAAAGAAGCATGGTTGAAATTAAATGATAACAAGAAACATGCCTTTGTTTTTTTGCTTGTAAGATACTAATTCAATCAAAAGTCAAAATATGGTAGTAGCATGAAAGAAAACATTTAAAAATTCAACAGAATGAAAGATACCTCTAAGTTTCTGGAAGAAAGTATCTCATCTAACGATACAAGTTGCCCGCTAACTGTAGACATAGCTGATACACGTGCCCTTCTGCCTTGAATAAGAGAAGAAGCTTGCCCTGCAAGCAAATCAAACTGTGCTTGTTGCCTCGCAAGTTGCTTCTGTAACTCAAAAACTTCGGCTCTATATGCTAATTTTGCTTCTCTGCAAGCAAGAAAACAAAAGGACCCTTTCAATAAAAGCACATATAAGAGTCTAAGAGGAAATGTTTTATTGTGCAATTGGTAATTTCACCTAGCTAGCATTTGACAGCAACTTGGCCCAGCAGAGGAATGTTAAATCAAAAGCCCAAGTTCAAGCAGATAATATGTTGATATGCCTATAACCAGATCTCATATTTTTTCCCAACCAGCATTTTTATTTTGCTTTTACTGTTTAGTTTCTGTGTTTAATTCATGTTCAGTGATTCAGTCATCACCATTTCCTATATTCCATCGAAATGCACACAACTGCTTTCAGAAACTCCAGTCTTAGCCTGGATTTTCAGTAACCAGTTTCCACTATGATTTGGTGTGACACTACTGAGTACTGACACATGGCTATAACTACATCAATGTGAATGCAGCAATAATTCAATGGCATCATCCCTTTCACTAAAATTTTATAAAAATGGAAGTTCCGAGAGAATACCGAATATCAAGGATTGTTTCTTCTGATCCAAAGACAGCCTCTTGGTTGTCTTTCTTGCTTGAAAAGGCCGAAATACTATCAAAAGCAGAGTCCAAATCCTCACCCTGAGAAAATGATACAGGGCATCATAAGAGTTTTAAGGTTTGACTGATGGAGAAATAGATGTTTATAATGCATAAAAAAGCAGTTGCACAGGGACAATGTTACATGAGACTGCTAGCAACTTACTTACGTACTATATAGGCGCAAATATCCAATGATTGACGTGAACCTGATTTTAAGTTTTAATTTGAAAGCTTGCAAGCAGGGTTCCAGATCTTGGATGGGATCAACTCAACAGATGTTGCGTATCTTCCAATAACCGCTAAGAACTGGGTCAACTGGCCAATTTTCAATCTTTTCCAAGAAAATCTAGGTTTTTTTAATATTTCATTAGATCACAAACTGGATACTGTCCCAGAAACATTCGGCATTTGGAACCCAGCTTGCAAGATCAATTAGAAAAGGTGCACATCCTATATTCTGAAAGTTTGTTGAAATATTAAAATTAGACAGTGCAGAAAGGTCTCAATGGATAGATATACCTCTAGCAGTCTTCCCTCTTCAACGAGTTGCTCGTACCTGTAAGCCAAAACCTATGGAGTCATGTGCAGATAATTCAAGCAAAAGACGCAGAGCAAGCCTACAAACTCACCTATGCAAATATGTTTGCTAATTAAAATATTATGAGTTTATAACTAAACATTGGATCATTGATTCAAGCCCCAGCTAACCCACATTTACTTAATAACCACCCAAGTGAAAGTAAAACTGTAAATTCAGAAGCATCACAATTTCACACGTATGATACAGTACAAAAACCATGTTTTCTTAACAAAAGACCAGCAGATATTTGACAAACATTCCTCAATTCTTTTGTAAGAAGTTAGGCACTGTTGTGTGGTTCAAAGTCAATCACTGAAGGGAAATCATCAAAATGCGGGGAGCTTACAAAACCTTATTTTGCAGGTTGGATGAAAACGGCCAAGAAATCCAAAGTGCAATCACAAGATACATGACACATGTTCCTTGAAATATGGAGTGTGTGCGAAATTGAAAGTCTTGGATTCGACGAGGGACCCATGTTTCTGCATCTTCGCTTGTCTTGCTGCAGGTGTCTTGGTTATGCTAAATGAAATGCTTTCTGTATGAGCGACCAGTTTGGACAAAATAAAGGAGAAGGCAAGAGACGAAGAGAATGCTTTTAAGTGTCTGAATGCTGCGTGCCTTTTGTTTTCAGCTGTCGTAGGATGTAGTAGTGTTTATGTTGACCTGGAGCTAATATTCAATTAGCTCGAGTCTGTACTAGCATTTGAGTAACTGTTTACATGTATTCCGAACTGTTCAGTAAAGCTGTAAAACAGCATGAGTTACTTCCACTAAGTCGAGAGAAGCAGATGTCAATAGAATTGAGATATTTAGCTTCGCAAGCTCGAACAGCCTGTGGCATCTGTCACCTGCGGACCAGGCTAACCTCCAATCCACCATCCTCAAATGGACACAATCCAAGTGAATACCACTCGGAGAACCACCAAACCCCTATCTCCACAATCAAAACGAACACGCACTGAAAAAATGCAGCTACCAATTAACCCACCCAGAAGCCAAACACCAAATCCATCTATCCAGCTTAATCAAACTGCGGCCAAAACTGTAACAAAATCCCTCGAAGGCACCATATAATCCTGGCATTTACGACTAATCCCCAGAATTTCCCCTCACAGCAACACAAACCCACCCCTAGAACCCTATTGCACCATAGCTCCCCAAGCAAATCGCAGAAATTCCGGTGCAGATCGCCGCCAGCTCCCCAAATCTCGCAACAATCAACACCAAGTCCCCCGTACCGCGCTGCGAGCATCAAACTAGAGGCCTACTCGTAAAAGCATCACGCGCATTCCAGTGAAGCCGCTACTAAATCGGCCTCAGCAACAACCACCACCAAATCGAGACAAAAAAAAAAGGTTTTGGAGAGAGGAGCTTGCGATGGATGGAGGGGGAATTTAATTTACTCACTGGGAGAGGTGGGACGGGGAGAGGACGTTGGATGGGCGGAGGCAGGAGCAGATCCAGGCGAGGAGCGGGCGCGCCTCCTCGTACTGGAAAGGCCACTCGAGCGCGTCCGCGTCGAGCGGGTCCTCCCCGTCGAACCCCAGCTCCGTCAGCGCCGCGCACAGCGCCGCCCCGCTCATCCTCGCTCGCTTCCCTCCCTCCCTCTCCTGCCGGCCGGCGGCTGAACTCGCCGAGGCGCACTCCGCACCGGCTGTTGTTGTGGCGGCGGCAGGAGGAGTGGAGTGGTGTGTTCTGCTCGCGTTCGCGTTGCGTGCGCTCGAAACAACGGAACAAATTGAGATCTGCTGCGAATTTGGAATTTGGACCGCTGCGCTCGGTGCGTAGCGTGCATCTGTGCTCATTTGAGCTCAGCCTAAATACTCTGACATCTTGATTTTATCTTTTTCTAATTTTTAATTTATTCTAAACTTTTTTATTTTATTTCTTTATTTTATCCATGATAATATAACTATTTTTTTTATATAATTTTTAAATTTAATTACACAAAAAACTACCAATAAAAACTACTACAATAACAAAAAAATAAGCCCAAAACCAGTCTCGAATTTCGCAGCCCAAATATCTGGGCCTTGAGCTGGACTCGAGAATCTAGATTCCTTCGCTTCGTTGCCACGGCACCAAGTGCAACAGCGCAGCAAGCAAAGATACCCCACACCACTCTAACCACTGGTCTAATCCTAAACCAAAACCAACCATCACCACCTGCGGTTTCCGCGTCGGAGTCGCCGCAAATCCGCGATGTCGAGCGCCTCCCGATCCCTCGCCCTCCTGCTGTTCCTCGTCGCCGCATCCAGCTCCGCCGCGGTGGCGGCGCCGTGGCAGGGGGAGCAGGAGAGGGACCGGGTGCCGCGCGTGCCGGGGCAGGCCTTCAACACGAGCTTCGCGCACTACGCGGGGTACATCACCGTCAGCGAGGATCGCGGCGCCGCGCTCTTCTACTGGTTCTTCGAGGCCGCGCATGACCCGGCCTCCAAGCCTCTCGTGCTCTGGCTCAACGGAGGTAGTACTACGACCGGCCGCGCTCTGTGATTTGGTCTTAAATCCTAATCGTTATTTTTTTTGGGGGGGTGGGGGGGGACC
This sequence comes from Dendrocalamus sinicus, assembly GCA_036346575.1. Taxonomy (NCBI): domain Eukaryota; kingdom Viridiplantae; phylum Streptophyta; class Magnoliopsida; order Poales; family Poaceae; genus Dendrocalamus; species Dendrocalamus sinicus. The sequence continues at coordinate 4,006,652 of CM070656.1, read as the reverse complement.
TTTGTGATAGGTTGACCTAAGAGCCGGCTCTTTCTGTTCTTGGAGCAGGGCCCTCTTCCTGTTTTCGAGGGCGTCTATTTGGTTCTTGATCAAAACCATTCGATCCCTTATGATAAGGGGCCCCTCCTCTAGTTAGTGACTTCGCCCCCTTTCCAGAAGACGCCGGCCGGCCGGATCCCCCTGAAAACCGTACGTGCGGGTCTCCCCGCATGCGGCTCACGCCATTTGAGGTGGCCCAGCCCAGCATTCATTCGCCCTCTAAAGCTGTTTTTCGACTTTTCTATGATAACTAATTTAAACGAAGTATATTTTTTAAGATAGAATCTACTAGTTAATTGTAGTATATACTCTACTGACTTCATTTATATCGGCAAAATCCGCACGTGAGTTTCTGTTACTCTGTAATCTCTCGTACAAATAGCTCAAAAGCCACAAGCCGCAGCCAAGAAAAACATGCCCTAAAATGGGTATTCAGAGTTAACAAATAAAATATAAAAGTCCATCCGATTTGATCTGGACCATTCATCTGTCTCTTCTCTCTCAGGATATAACCGCCCACCCTTTCACTTTCCCATCTCCTCGCGTATTCTGGCCACCCTTCTCTCTCTGTCGTTTGCTCTCCAATGTTTGATGTGTGAAGTTGGCTAGGCCGTAAGTTCCGTCTCACCATTTTTATGACTCTGTTGTAACGCGTGGGTCTCTAGCTAGTAGCAAAAAAGTACAAAATGTTTTATGCTAGATGCAATACCTGTAAATAATTTAGAAAAATTAAAAATATTTTAGGGAAATTACGAAATAACTTAAGATAAAACTATGTTGATGCAGTCTGGTGTGTATAGCCTGCATGCACCAGTGCACGGCAACGTATAGTCGTTGTCTAGTGCCTATTGCTTTGTTGACCTAGCCATCGCCGCCGCACGCTCCCTCCTCGGCTCTCAGGTGACGGCTGTCGCCCTTTTGCTCCTTGCAGACGTATCACTGCTTGTTGTGGCTATGCTCCTTGCTATCAAGGCAAAACCAGAGACCAGAGTTGCTCTCAACCTCTCACCGAGTTGCTTGGTGGCCAATTACCTCTCGATCTTGTGCGCCAGTGCCATTGGGTTTGGCAATTTTGGTCTAAATTAGTGGAGCCTGAGAGAGACACAGAGAGAGGGGCGAGGGGGATAGGTTAGGGTTTAAGGGGTCTACGGATAGGTCAATAGGCTTATGGGCCAGTCTGATGAGGTGGCGGACGGGTTATTAAGCCGTGCTATTCTAGGTGAATAGGAGAGGGGAGGTGTGGGAGTGAATTGAAATCAATAGGGGGAGGGGAGGTGTGGGCAGGGTTCGGAAAACTGGCGGTTACCGGCCGGCTCCGGTAGCGGTAAAACCGGCCAGATTTTATCAAATGGAAATTTGAATTTGTATGCCACGTATGGTTGGTTCTTTGAGTATTTTGAAGGGTTGGGTAGAATTTAAAGCGCATGCATGCAGAACACTAAGAGTTTAGCAGGTTATCCGGTTTTTAAAGCGCATGCAAAGTAGCAATACGGGATACTACGAGGTACATGCAGAATTTAAAGCGCATGTATGCAGAACACTAAGAGGCATGCGGTAAACTAGGTACATGCAGAATTTAAAGCGCATGTATGCAGAACACTAAGAGTTTAGCAGGTTTTTTGTTTTTAAAGCGCATGCAAAGTAGCAATACGGGATACTAAGAGGTACATGCAGAATTTAAAGCGCATGCATGCAGAACACTAAAAGGCATGCGTTAAACTAGGTACATGCAGAATTTAAAGCGCATGCATGCAGAACCATAAGAGTTTAGCAAGTTTTCCAGTTTTTAAAGCGCATGCAAAGTAGCAATACGGGATATTAAGAGGTACATGCAGAATTTAAAGCGCATGCATGGAGAACACTAAGAGGCATGCGGTAAACTAGGTACATGCAAAATTTAAAGCGCATGCATGCAGAACACTAAGAGTTTAGCAGGCTATGATGCACGGACACAGATACGTCGACACAACGCGACACTGACACGGGAATTCGCCGTTTTCCCAAAAATACCAATACGGCGACACGGCTATATATATTTAAATAATAAATAAATTATATATATGTATTATTTTCTATGTTTCCACATGCTTATTAAATTGAGATAATGTAAATTATAAACTTGTAATTTGTAAAGTATATACTCGGAATATGTACCTCATGAATTGTTTTCTTAATCCTGACGTCAAGGTAAATCACAAACATAGGATAGGATAGGAGCAGGGAGATGATACCTCGGTGGAGCGGGGATGCTGGCGGCGCGCGGGGAGGGAGCTGGCGGCGCGTGGGGAGAAAGCCAACGGGAGTGGGCGGCGGCGAGGTACGGGAGCGGGTGGCGGCGAGGTGCGGTAGCCGGCGGGAGTGGGCGGCGGAGGTGCCGGAGCCGGTAGGAGCGGGCCGCGGCGCAAGCGGGCGATGGGAATGACGCGCTCGGGAGCTAAGAGGTTAGGGTTAGAGCAACGCCCGTGCGTGCATTATGGGCTGGCCTGGGCTGACTGTGTCTTGGGCCATTCCTGGGCCGGCTGTGTCCAGGCCGTGTCCGACTCATATATTTAGTGTGTCCGACACGTGTCGAGAATTTTAATAATTATAATTAATTCTGAAATCGGCCGATACGTCGCTGACACGTGTCCAAGATGTGTCTGTGTCGTATCTGTGTCCAACACGGTGTCGGACATGGATACAGCGGTTTTGCGGCGTGTCCATGCTACATAGTTAGCAGGTTTTCCGGTTTTTAAAGCGCATGCAAAGTAGCAATACGGGATGCTAAGAGGTACATGCAGAATTTAAAGCGCATGCATGTAGTTTTTAAAGCGCATGCATGCAGGTTTTCCGGTTTTTAGCGGTTTCTCCGGTTTTTTTGGGCGGTAACTGGCCGGTTTTTCCGGTTACCGGTTTTAAATTCAAATTTTAAAACTTGAAATTTGACCGAGTTTTTCCCGGTTACCGGCCCCCCGCCGGGATTTAGGCCGGTACCCGTTTTCCGAACCCTGGGTGTGGGAGCATGTTGAAATCAATTGGAGGTACATATATGAAATATTTTGTCTAATTATCAGTATATATGTGTAATATACCTGCTAAATATTGGGTATTATATGAAAATATTCGGGTATTCAATTGAATACTGTTGAATCAAGTTGGGTCCGCCCATGCTGGCAACTGCACAACTGTTTGTGGTATTGCTATAGAGATTAGCTGTAAAATCATATGTACTACATGCCTATTCTGAATGCTGTATTTGGGAAATACAAAAGTAAACCTCAGTACCTCACTAAAGTTACTCTAGGAGTATTTATTTAAATACAAATAGAGCCCATATGTTTTCTAGTGCACCCACCTTATCCTAATTTATTTTTTCGATTATCCTAATTTATGTTAGTTAATGTAACTAACTTCAGCAGTACTTTTGAGATGGCCAAACCATCTTTCATGTGAGGGAAGTCCTTGGTAGTGAATTTGTGAAATATTTCTGTTGGGGGTATTGATGAATTTATCTGGGGTATTAACTTCTCCTTTATTCACTGAAGTTCATTTGGTTACAATACTATGAATGTGTTGAGAGTATAATGGTGAATTTACTGCATTTCATTTTCCAGGGCCTGGTTGCTCATCAATCGCTTATGGACTTGCGGAAGAAGTTGGACCTTTCCATGTTAATGCAGATGGAAAGGGCGTACACATGAATCCTTACTCTTGGAACCAAGGTATCATTCAACAGAAGCAAATTCGATTCATGAGGAACACTGCCACTTTCGTTGATTTATTTTTTTATATGCTGCTACCTTCTTTTTTCAACATTCTGTTTCTGGTCTCCATGGATGGCAGATGTTATCAGTAAATAGCTAACCTTTTTCTCTTAAAAGACAAACCATCTGCGCTTATTTTTCTATTGGGAACAAAGGGAACAATCTTACAATATGTTACCAGAAGTCCTTAAACCAATCAACTCTGATCATAGCTTGGGATTGTTACACAAGGCTTGTCAGTAGCTCAAAGCATTGTGATAGGTAAACTGGTTCACATGTATGTATCATCAATGAAGGTTACCATTGTGATTGAGTTTTGAAAGAGCTTTGCCGAGTTTTCTGTATTGTAAACTACTTTAGCTTCATTTGTATTCAATTCGTAGAAATTGTTTTTTTTAAGGAATTGACAGAGAATGGAGAATTGAGGGCTGAACCTGCCCCATGTTTCACTAGGGTACTTATAGCTGCTCCATTGAATTTCAGCCTTCTTGGAACAAATTATTGCTTGTAATTAACCAGGAATTGCGTCCGACTTGTGGATGGAAACTTCCAGATCTGATTTGCCAAAGCTTGAGTGTACCTCACTTGTGCAAAACAAGTACCTTGTACAATTTAGATGGTTACCTTCACCATTGAGTGCACAACAGTCGACTGCCTGCCTTTTAGTATTATTGCTATCATATTAGTATTATTTCTATTTGATGAATTGGATTCCTTGGATTGTTACTTATACACATATTGTAGTGTAGCTTTATTTTTCAGCCTTACAAACCTTTCTTGTTTCATATTAGTTATTGCTAAACTACTTAGTTCTTATAGTTCATTGCACTCCAGCTTGATACTTGGAAGATATTTTTTAATAATTTCTTAAATTTCGCAGTTACCAATATCTTGTTTCTGGATTCACCGGTTGGTGTTGGTTATTCATATTCAAACACATCAGACGATGTTTTAAGCAATGGGGATGACAGGACTGGTACTTCACCCCCTTTCACACTCTGTCATATGGTTTACATGAAATTCATGCTCCAAGGGTAATGCTATTAGAGTTTGCTCACTGGTATTCTCAATGTGTTATAGCCAAGGATTCATTGGTCTTCTTAACAAAGTGGCTTGAACGATTTCCTCAGTACAAGGGGCGTGAATTTTATTTAACTGGAGAGAGTTATGCTGGTGTGTAGAATCTTTTGCAAGCTTTTGTTTCTTCTATACCATGTTTGTTCTATACCATCTACTCTTTCCTTCTTTCTTTAGAAAATTTCTAAAACTCAAATGTATCTCTGATTTGGTTAGGTCACTATGTTCCTCAATTGGCTCAAGCCATAAAGAGGCACCATGAGGCCACTGGAGACAAATCAATCAATCTAAAGGGCTATATGGTATGGCTTTGGTACTTCTGCATTTTAATTCTCTAATTTCATCATATAGTTTGATTGTTTATGACAAATCTAGCAAGACGTGTTTTCATTAAGGACCAAGTTAGATAGCTGCCCTCATTTTAATATTTTCACAGTAGTAATTTCCGTTGCAATTTTGTTGTCCCTTAAGTTCTATGTCTTGTTGACAGAAAATTTGAACTTATTTGCAATTTGCAAATCAAATGCAATACATTTGGCACATATGTTTGGTGGTCTATGAAACTTGTATTTTGTCTTATGCAATGATGGGCTGGCCTTGGTATGTTACATCCATTTGAATGATGGTATGCTAATTGCTATGTTTCCCGTTTGCTTTCCTTGTAAATTAGGGGAGATTAATTGGTAGCTTGGCGTTCGACTTGCTTATTTCATTTATATTTTTGTATCTTTTCATTGGTTGAGTTATAAAATATATAGGGACAACAATCAGATATCCCACCAATGCAAATGTGTGACACCATTTCGATGTGAGCTAGCCCTTGTTGATTCTCTCTAGTTAGTGTCGTGTTGTTGATGTTAGTTTTGGACCTCATTCTTTTTAGTTTCTGGCTTCTAGCTTATGCTATAGTAACTAGTTTTCAAACGAAGTGTCTTTTCAAGACAAGGTCTACTAGTCGATTGTAGTAGAAACTGTATGAATTTTAGCTATACTAGCCAAAATCGTGCGCGACTGTCTCTCTTCATACTCTCGTGAATAGCTAGAATTCAAAAGCCATGAGCCAAAAGCCATAAGTCGCAGTCGAAAAGAATGCACCCTAGAAACAAGAATCGAGTTGATTGGAGGTGGACATGAGAAAACGTGCTTCCGAAGTTTGAACCAGGGGGTCTTGATTAAGTGTCAATAGGAGGTTTGTTCGTGTACTTCAGAGCGTGAGGAAGCGGATTTCACATTTCTCCTTGGATTTCTAGACAAATAGATGGTGGTGGCACATGTCATAGATACATAATTCAATTTGACTCGTAATTAGATTATCTAATTATCGGCCCACCAGACATACTAAGGTTAATCTTCTAATTAAGTGCTTATTAATACTCGCTTAACTTAACCTAAACTAATGTAGGGCCCACTTGTTGGCCCTACTGTGCTTCTTCCCAGTTTTCTTGCACAAGCGAAATAGGGGAGCACCCTGGCCGGCTCTGCGTGAGCTCGGCGCTGGCAAGGGGAGCAACGGTGGCAGTCGGCAACAACAAAAATGGAACACAGCGGACATGGCGAGCTCATAGTTGCTATGGCACACCAAAAGGCGGTCTGTGGCGGCGTCGCAGCCACATATGGAGGTTGCTATGGCACTGCTACTACGGCAACGGTCATACGATAACTAGTCCCAAGACTCGAGCGCGTCATGAACATCTACAGTTCGAGGGCGGCATTGAGAGTTCAACATGGCTACAGCCACCTTAGGGAAGGCGGCCCAAATCATAGGTTGAGGAAGGAAGGGGGAGGTGTATGGATGCTCCAGGTATGAGGAATCAGATGGAAGCTCACTGAGGAATAGATGGTACTGGTGGCGGCTATTTTCAGCCAAGAACAAGGGAGACATCAATGTCATCGATTTGGGCTATGTCGGCAACCATGATTCGGGGGGCTAATCCTCAATAGCCAACAACGACCCTTGATTAAGCATCTACACGCAGGGTGAAGCTATCCATGCCATTCTTTCTCTAGATAGTGCAACATGTTGGTCTCTCCATGGTGACCGGTGGCGGCTCGGCAAGGTGCCGTGCGGCAGCGCAACTACGACGAGCTGGTGGCAACGCTGGCTATCCTACCAGTGTGCATTGGGGTAGAACGCAGGGGAAGGGAGGGGCTTACCGGAGGTTCAAGCAAGGAAGGAGGAAGGTTGCAGCGGTGAGGTCAGTGTGCGCTTCGGACCGGTGTTGGGGACGATGAGGCGTTTCGGTCTCTGGTCGAAGAAACCACAGAAGAGGTGATGCAGACCATTCTACTGTAACCGCTTCAATTCATTCTAGCATGCAAGATGGTACGTGGGTTAATAAATTTGCTGTTAAATCTGTTTCACATGAACAAGTTGCAATGCAAGGAAATAGTCCACAACAAAGAGATGCATGAGCTAGAAAATATGAAGGATTGGCCGATTGTTTTCCTCAGTTTCCACGCGTGCAATCTGCATGCATGCAGCCATGCAAAGGAAAGTAAGAAGTCTCTCTTTGATACGTTCCCTAGAATTCAGCAAGGAGTTAAAAGGGAGTGTCTAATTAAAAGGAAATCACGCCAGGAAATTAGCACATGCAAGACCACGTCTGTTCGCAAAATGCGTTAGGGCTGGCGTCCAACTATGTCTGTGTGCTATGGCCGCGCCTTTCTTTGCATGCATGGTGGTGGGGACTACCAAGCCTACATGGCAACCAAGGACTAGACCCAATAGTAGCTGACCCATGGGTCCCTCTATAAAGATGGACTGGTATTTTGTTTCTAAGTTGTGTGCATTCGATTCCAAGATGTAAAAGGAACCATCTATTCATGTGTATGAGTCTGAGTATTAGGGAATTATGTGTGCGTGTGGGCCATAGATCGAGTTGTGTTACGCCTATAAAAAGCTTAGGGGTGCGCGCCCTTGTAACTGAGAGTAGCTTATTATGAATTAGACACCGTGTATGTTGTTGGCCTCTGGCCGTTAGGCTTCATCCCTATTTATCGTGTGTGCGAGTTCTTTCGAATCCATCAAGATTACTTATCTTTGTGTGTGCATTCCAATCGTGGTGTTGGTTTTTGCCCGCTGGATCTTAGATCCCTATTTCTCGTTCGTGTACTGTGGTGTACGCAGGAGAGAGATTAGTTATCATAATTTGAACTGTCTTGTAATCCGTGCTCCACATATACTTTGTTGTTTCTACCACCGGAAAGATCGGGCAACCCATTGGATCAATCTCACCTTGAGGGTGTTAGAACGGGGTCGAGGCAAACAAAATGCACAAGGAGTCCATGGTTGAAGCTCACCTGGCCGAGAGGAATTGGGTGACATTGGTGGTGATGCACTCCATGCTAGCGCCAAGGACGGCAATGAGGTTTCGGCTCCCCTGCGGTGAGATAGAGAGAGTGGGAGCACCAGAGAGAGGACGTTAAGGCAATCAAGGTGCACTATGTGTAGCCAGCAGCTGGTGTTGGAGACAACGACCTCGCCCGCCCAAATTCTCCTCTGTCGGAGCGAACAAGAGAGATGGCTTGGGGAGGAAGATGAACAGGACCAGGTCGTTGATGGGTGGGGCTGGACCCACATGGCAGCAGCTGCAGGTGGAGTGAGTGGTGCTGGGCTGAGTTGGGTTGATGGGGGAGAGAAGGAAGGAAGAGAAAGAGGATGAAGGAGAGGGAGAGATGGGCTGCGGGTTGGGCCGTGCAAGAAGAATTGAAGAGAAAGAAGGGAGGATAAGGTGGGTTTGTCTAATGGGTTTTGGCCCAAAGCAATGTGAGATTAGAAAATAAGGATTTGAAATTAACTTGCTCTTGGAAGGTTTTGGGATTTAAAATTTGAAAACTCATTTCAGTATTCAAAGTACTTTTCGGTTGCTAAAAGTTATCTTAAAAGTTTGTATAGCCTCGGCCATCAAATGAGCTGATGTATACTCATTTTGAAATTTTCTAAAACTTAGCAAAAGATTTTTGATACTTCTGAATATATAATAATTATTTTTGAAAATAAAAAATGGAATCCCTTTCCTTAAAATAACTATATTTAAATATTCCTGGGCATTTGATTTTTATTTGTTTTGCTGAAATTAAGTTTGGGTTTAGATTCGAAATTAAAAAGAATTGCACCCGCAGGTTTTCAGATGTTTTCAGTCTGTAGATTTTATTCAGAAGTTTTTGTAAATTTGGTTTTTGGAACAAAGGAAATTGTTTTTGAGTTTCAAACTTAAATGAAGGTTTTTGATAAAACCTGAAATGCAACAAAAGTTTTTGAAACTCATGAAGGTTATGCATTTTTGAACAGAAGCAAAAATCGGGATGTTACAATTTACTCGTCTCTTTTCTTTGCATCTAATGTCATTTCTTACAGGTAGGAAATGCTCTGACTGATGATTTCCATGACCACTATGGAATATTTCAATTCATGTGGACCACCGGCTTGATATCTGATCAAACATACAGGCTACTGAACATTTTCTGTGACTTTGAGTCCTTTGTGCATACATCTCCACAGTGTGATAAGATTCTTGACATTGCCAGCACCGAAGCTGGGAACATTGATTCATATAGCATCTTCACACCTACTTGTCATGCATCTTTCGCCTCCTCAAGGAACAAAGTGATGAGAAGGCTACATGTAAGTTTTCAAGCTCCAGCAACTCAAGTCATGCAAGAGAATTTCAATTTAACTTTTTACATGATATTTTTAAATTTTATGTAATTGATTGAACCATGCATGCATGTGTGCAAGGTTCCAAAAACCGGAACCGGAAGAAATCCCGGTCGGCGGCCGGTAACGGTAACCGGGCGGTTACCGGCCGGTTACCGGAAAAACCAGTCACAATTTGAAAATCAAAAATTGAATTTTGAGATGTTGAAACCGGTAGCCGGAAAAACCGGCCGGTAACCGGAAAGCCCGGAAAAAACGGGTCAAAATTCGAAAATAAAAAATTGCTACCGGCCAGTTTTTTCGGTTACCGGTCGCCACCGGTAAAAACGGTAACCGGCCGGTAACCGCCGGGATTTTGAACCCTGCATGTGTGCATACCTTCATATCTGAGGTGGTGCTAACTGCTAAGTGACTAGAGGAGTCACAGAACCCTATTGTTTTCTCCAAAAAAAAATAAATAAAAGTATATAGATTTGGGAACCATATTTTTTTCTTTTTTTTTGAAAGAAGAGTTCCACACTTCTGCACAAAAATTGACTTGTTTAAATCAAGCGGGGAAATTTTCTTGTTCTAAATTGTCCATATATGTTCATATCACGTGCAAATTGACACTCTCGTTCATAATATTGAAACTCTTATGCTTCATGAATTCACATGTTTTTCTGTTCATGTCTTTTGATAGTCTGTTGGAAAAATGGGAGAGCAGTATGATCCATGCACTGAAAAGCATTCAACTGTGTACTTCAATCTGGCTGAGGTGCAAAAGGCACTTCATGTTAGTCCAGTGATTGGCAAATCTAAATGGGAGACCTGCAGGTAATCTTATGATTAGGCTTTTAGACATTGAATTGATATTGTCATCACTGTGACGCTCTTGAATCCTGATTATGAATTAATCAACAATTCATCATTCTACTTTTTCATCCTTGTGACGTTGGGTTGTTCACCGCATTGCTATCATAAATTGCTGGGAAGGCTTGTCTTTTCACAGCTGTAGTAATATTGCTTATATTATCAGGAATTAAATTTGTTTCCTCACCTCATGACATAGAGTAGGGTTGTTCACCGCATTGCTATCCTAAGAAATTGGGATTTTGGTTTTTGAAACTATATTGGTATATTTATGCTTCGTACTTTTTAAGATTATTGATTATCAAGATTGGATATATCATTTTTGGAGGTTATTTTGTACCAGCTGAAACTAGGAAACACTAACGTCAATGCTGACATTCTTTGCAGTGATGTTGTTAACTCCCACTGGAGGGACTGCGAAAGATCTGTGCTGCATATCTATCATGAGCTTATACAATATGGGCTTCGTATATGGGTGTTCAGGTGATTCCTGGCTCTCTAAAGTTACAAGTTTTGCCCTCTCAGGCACTCAAAGATAGCTGTAACTGTAAGCCTGTAATACTAAGTTAATCTCTGTAACAGAGTTTTAGGAGTCAGTTGATTTCTTTTTCCAAAATACTTTTTACATACTGTGACTTCAGAAAAGTGAGTATAAACCTGCCATGACATTATACCTAGGTACAACCTAAGTTGTACGTTAATTATTTTTTTCAGTCTTTCTTCCCAGTCAACATGGTTTGTGATTGTGACATGCTGATAACACTAAAGGGTTATGTGTTTTTCCGGACACTTCTTTCAAGGAACCAGTTGTCCTCTCTTTGTATTTTAAACATTATGCAAGAATGTCTTGTATAGATAATACATAAACTTTTTGTTTTGTTTTGTTTTGATCTTTTCTTTACTTTGTCCAGTGGAGATACCGATGCAGTGATTCCAGTAACATCAACTAGATACAGTATGGATGCTCTCAAGCTTCCAACAGTAACTCCTTGGCATGCTTGGTATGACGATGATGGTGAGGTAGGCACTTCTTGACCAAAAGACCCATGAATGTTCAATAGCCTGAAGCTTCCTGGTTTGCTTTGTGCATAGTTCGCTCAGTCGCAGACCAATCATATTTTGGCCTGTGGAATGTGGTTATGTGGCACATCTGTCCTAACAGTCTAGTCACCTATTACTGCAAGTTGAATTTTTCTGGAAGTTAATGTGAGGGAAACACTGGTAGAACTCTTGCTCTTGCTCTTAGAAGTCTCACAGGTCATATATGATAGCCATGATCTGTTGCAGGCATGGTGCATTTGTTGTGGTTTCTAACCTTTTACTATGACCATTGTGCATAAGTGCATACTCGTAATGTTCTGTTTTCAATTGGGATACGTTGTATTCCATGGGCCTTTATAATGCAAAATTTCATATCGTCTATTTTTCTGTTGCTCCAAATCTCCAATATGTTTTGTTCTTTGGGGTATCCATCCACCATTCCTTTCGTAGTTTCTGAATTCTTCTATGTTTAAACAGGTTGGTGGCTGGAGTCAAGGGTACCAGGGTCTCACATTCGTGACTGTGAGGGGTGCGGGTCATGAGGTTCCTCTCCATCGGCCCAAACAAGCTCTTACTCTCATCAAATCATTCTTGGCTGGGAACCCAATGCCTGTGCTACCTGACCTACGCAGCGATATGTAATATGTTTGGCTACTGGCTACAATTGATTCAACAGATGACCAACATCACAACCGACTCAACCAACGCAGTTAGCAGTTCAAGACCCACACAGAACTTGCACCATATAAAGATGTCCGTTGTTATCCATGTATGTGTGCCCATTAGGCTCATTAGTCTTGTACTCAGTTTCATATATACCTATTATTCATCTAATAGGATTTGAGATGCTCTATTTCTATCATGGTATCAAAGCATGGTTTAGCTGGCTCTTACCCTAATTTCCTCACTAGATTTCGCATCTCCAGCCACTGGTGATCTCTTGTGCTCCTCTGATTCGATTCGAGCTGCCTTCGCTTCCGAAGACACTTCTCTGACCTCGATCTCTACCTGCGTAACCGCGTTGTCCGGGTCACCGTTGCCTCCTGCGGCCTCAGGCACCGCTGTCGCACTTAGGAGCTTGTCACGTCGAGTAGACCTCGGGTGCTGCCGCCTTAACCGTAGGGAGCCACCGCCTCCATTGCACCCCAACTCTCCTTGAGTGTCGTCGTCGGCCACGGGCGTTGTTGCCGCCGTTGAGCCTGAAGTCCTCTGCATCGGCTTTGTTCTGTTCGAAGTCCTCTGCTTCGGCTTGGCTTCAACAATTCCTCTCCTTCGCTCCTCTGCTCTGGCTCAACTTCATTCGATGCTGGTATCCTCGGCTCTGTTCCTTTGTTTATCACCTACAGATTGCTTTGTCCGAGAGATTGCTGCTGGTTTTTGGCTCGACTACTTTTGTTGTGATGGCCTCCCTTTCGAGTACTTTTGATTCCGTCAGTATGGGATGTGCCCTTATGGCCTTAGGAATCAAGTTGAATGGGTAGAATTATCGTGAGTGGTCGTCGTCGGTTTGTATGCTCCTTTGGTCTATTGGTCCTCTCATATATCATGGCTGAGCTTCCGATGGAAAAGACGGATGCGATTGCCGCTGCTAAATGGCGAAGTGCTGATGATTGTGTTATGGGTATCCCGTGTAACAGTGCTGAAATTTCCATTAGGATGGATTTTGTTGATCTTCCGAGTTCTCGTAAGATGTGGGAGTATCTTCAACAGCACCATGAACAGACCAGTGCGGCATGCCATTTTTCTCTTCTGTATACTCTTCATGATTTACGTCAGCAGGATATGTCTATTGAGGAGTACTACAATTCTTTCACTCGCGTTTCACGACATTTGACTTCTATGGTTCCTATTTCCTATACTGGTTGCACTGGTTGTACAGGCAAGGCGAGTTATAATGTGTAGAATTTGATGTTCACTTTTGTTATATACCTTCACCTAGAGTTTGAGCCTATTCAAGCTCAACTCCTAGGGCATACTATTGTTCCCACCATGGAGGCCTTTGCTGTTGTTGTAGTTACAAACCAAACAGTATATGAGGGACTAGGAAAGTATGGTAATGAATCAATTTGTCTTTCCCTGCTCCCCCTAGGGGGATATTTATACATGACCATACAGCCTTATTACAATCACACCCTACCCTAGGGTACTATTACAAGGGTATTCACATCTTTTTATGGCCTCCACTGAACCTTTTAGCTCAATAGGCCGAACGGATACGATAGGGGGGCATCCGCACAACAGCTGTATTGATTGCTGAGGAGACTACTTCGCTCTCTGACCTTTGGATGGACACCACCGCAGTCTATTCTTGGATCGGCACCACCTAAGTCTATTCTTGTGGCCCCACGTCAGGAGGTTCATTAGTTTGCTTCACTTTCCAATGCTACATTAAACCAGGTTGTCTGCTCTCACTGCAAAAGCCTAGTCATCCTGTTGAGAGGTGCTACAAGCTTCATCCAGAGCTACGGCTAGCTTCACATCGTTGTCGTGGTGCGATTGCTGCCTCCACTCCTGTATTTGTTGGGGATTCTGCTCGTCACTCAGTTGGGTCAGCTTTAGTCTCAACTTCAGGCTCTTCAGGCTTAGGCTTGGCAATAGTCAGGCGCTCACGACCACTCACTGTACTTGAGCGTCGTTGATCGCCTTCAATATTCAGACTTCTTTGACTGCCTTCGGAACACAGGTGCTTTCGACCGTCTACGATATCGTCAACTGCCTTCGATACTCAGACTTCTTCGACCATCTTCGGAACACAGGTGCTTTCAACAGGCTGTGATATCTAGGCACTTTTGACCTCCTGCCATACTCAGGCACTTTTGACCACATGCGATACTTAGGTGCTCACGACCGCTTGCCGTACTCGAGCGTCGTCGACCAGCTTCGATATTTAGACTTCTTCGACCGCCTTCGGAACACAGGTGCTTTCAATTGCTTGCAATACCTAGGCTTTCACGACCCCTCACCGTACTCGAGCACTGTCGACCGCCTTTGATATTCAGACTTCTTCGACCATCTTCAGAAAATAGGCGCTTGCGACCGCATGCGATACCCAGGCGGTCATGACTGCTTGCCGTACTCGAGCGTCGTCGACCGCCTTTGATATTCAAATTTCGTCGAATGCCTTCGAAACATGCGCTTTCGACCAGTTGTGATATTCAGGCGCTTTCGACTCCCTGCCATACTAGAGCGTTTTCGACCACCTGTGATACTCAGGTGCTCACGACTGCATGCTGTACTCGAGTGTTGTGGACCGTCGTTGATATTTAGACTTTTTCGACCGTCTTAGGAACATAAGTGCTTTCAACCACCTACCATACTCGGGCGCTTTCGACTACATGACATACTTGGGCGCTTTTGGTGCTTTCGACCACGTGCCACACTCGGGCGCTTTCGACTACCTGCCATACTCTGGCGCTTTCGACTACCTACCATACTCTGGCGCTTACAACCATGAGCGATGGTCAATGGCTTTTGATGTACGACCACGAGCGAATGCCGAGGGCTTCCGACGTACGACCCCAAGCGATGGTTGACGGCTTCTGACTTACGACCACGAGCGATGGTCGATGGCTTTTGACTTACGACCATGAGTGATGGTTGATGGCTTCCGACGTACGACCACGAGCGATGGTGGATGGCTTCCGACGTACGACCATGAGCGATAGTTGTCGGCTTCCGACGAACGACCACAGGCGATGGTCGAGGGCTTCTGACGTATGATGACGTGCAATAGTCGACGGCTTCCGACCTACGATGACGAGTTGTGATCAACGGCTTCCGACCTACGATGACGAGTTGGATCGACGGCTTCCGACTTACGACCATGAGGTGTGATCGATGGCTTCTGACCTAGGACCACACGCGATGGTCGATGGCTTCCAACCTACGATGGCGAGTTGTGATTGAGGGCTTATGACCTATGACGACGAGTTGGACCGATAGCTTCTGACCTACGACCACGAGGTGTGATTGATGGCTTCTGACCTAGGACCATGCACGATGGTCGACGGCTTTCGACTTACGACAACGAGCGATGGTCGAGGGCTTCCAACGTACGACCACGAGCGAATACCGATGGCTTCCAACGTACGACCCTGAGCGATGGTCAACGGCTTCCCACTTACGATCACGCGTGATGGTCGAGGTCTTTCGACTTACGACCACGAGCGATGGTGGATGGCTTCCGATTTACAACTACGAGTGATGGTCGATGGCTTCCGACTTACGACCTCGAGCGATGGTCGTCAGCGTCCGACTTACGACCATGAGCTATGGACGAAGGCTCCCGATTTATGACCATGATCGATGGTCGACCACTCCCGACTTATGACCACCAGCGATGGTCGACCACTCCCGACTTACGACTACGAGTGATGGTCGGCAGCTTTTCGACCAGGGTCATCTTTCGATGAGTTTCGACCAGGATGGCTTTCGACCACAGACATCTTCCGATAGATTTCTACAGTGATGGACTTTGATCACGGCCATCTTCCGATGGGTTTCGATCACGATGGTTTTCGACCACGGACGACTTACGCTGGCTTTCGACCACCAATTACGTTTGATTTGCAGATGGCTTCCGGTTTGCTTGCACACTATGCATATTGGTTTTCTTTACTTAGTTCCCCTTGTGGGTCTACTTCTATACAGAATTAGCTTGTTAGAACAAAATCAATTTGTTTGCATGCTTTTCCACCCTTGCTTGAATCAGTTAGCTTTTTACTATATAACGAAAAATCATGCACTATGCCATAATCACCGCATGCATTGATCGGAGGTAAAGAGCTACACCTGCATCTCTTAGTTTTTCACTTCATGCACATGATTTCTTTCTAATGTACAGTTAACTACATCTATATAATAGCGGTTTGATGTATTGATTTAATACGATTTAACAACGACTCGATGGATTGATTTAAGACAATTTTTTAGTCTGTAGCAAAGCACGGACATTGAACTAGTACCTATTGGTATTCATCTAATAGAATTGAGACGTGCTATTTCTTTCATCCATAGCCATTGTCATTTGTCAGTGCTATTGGCGCCAATTCTTCCCTCAAGAAAACAGGGAACAAAATTGTGAGATAGTTTTCCTGCCACGAATTGACACTGTCTGTTAATTAATGTTGTTAGAGTTAGTAATCTTGTTTTCAGTTTAGAAGTTGAAGTCGTGTACAAGTCGGAAGTCGAAATCGTATTTGAGTCATCGTGGTCGTGCTCGTGGTCGTGTATGAGTCAAATCTATCGAGTCTGTGTCGGAGTCGTAGGAGTAGTAGTCGTAGACGAGTCCACCCCGTAGTCGTAGAGCAGGGTATAAAGGGCAGAGCATTGTACCGAGAGATTGGAAGAAGAAAAGAAAAAACAGAGAGAGCGATCAGGGTAATCATAGCAATCGAGAGAAAGAAACAAAGAAGAGAAGAGCGGTTTGGTTATGAGAAATCTATCGAGTTCATCGTGTTCGCAGATGTGGTCGTAAACGGAGTTATGACCATGGCAATCGAGCGGAGGTGTCCGCAGGAGCAGTAGACATGGTCGTAAGCGGGTTACGACCAGGATCACAGAGCGAGAAGATGTGGTCGTAAGTGACCACAGCGGGAAGACATGGTCGTAAAGGAGTTACAACCACGGTCGTGAAGCAGATAACATGGTCGTAAGTGTTACGACAACGACGGTCGATAGAGTCTTCAACGTGGTCGACAGAATCATTGCGTGGTCGTAATCGAGTTACGACTACGGTGATTGAGCCTACTACGTGGTCGAAGAAAGTGCAGCGCAGCTGTAGTGAACGTGGTCGTAACTTCAGCTAAAGTTACGATTACGTGGTCGGAGCAGCGAGACGTGATTAGAGAGGTCACAATGTGGTCGTAACGACTGTCAGGGTGGTCGGAGAACCAACAGAGTTGTCGTAATGACTTAGGAGGTGGTAGTAGCAACTGCAACGTGGTCGTACGGCTCCTGGGAGTAGTCGTAAGGCTTCAACAAATGTGAACCTAAAAATAAATCTAAATCGACCTTTTGCATTCACAATATTGTCTTACATGACATATATAATAGCATACAGTCTTCTTTCTTTTTTCATAAGATGTGGTTGCTGATGTTATGTCTAGATTAGGATAGCAGTGATACTCAGTGATACTCATGCATCTGTGCAAGCTGCGTCCTTTGCACTTTAGTCTTGATGTTTCAGAGAACCAGGGGTGTCTCTGATGAACTGTGGTAAATGGTCCGTGGGTATCCAAAACTGCAATTTCCTTGCACCTGTCCAGTCTATCCACAATGTAAAATGGCCAATACTGCCCACTGGAATAACTTAAATGGGGGTGTACCTCACATGTAGACCCTCTTTGTAGCCGTTTGATAGTGTGATCCATGCTGGGCATCGATCTAATGGTTCCAAATGGTCGGAATGACCGATTGATGCTCATCTGTGACCGAGCACAAGGTAAGAAGTGATCCAATATTGGATGCAGGAATTATCATGCTTGAACTTTGATTGGGGGCATCTCCAATGGTTCTAGCTAGCAACTAACTATAAAAAAAAAAACTTGACCTGCGGGGGGTAAGACGCCCCTGGGCTTTCACGCATAGAGAAGATCTCTCACGCAGATCAAGAAAACCTCCGAACCCCTGCTCCACCCTTACACAATGCACCGTTCGCGTGAGACGACCTCGACCGGTAGGGCCTTAGACATGTGCTTTGGTGTGGTAGCAGACGAGGATTTTACCCTCGGACCTGAAATTCGCCGATCAGAATCGAACTCGGGACTGAGGCGCTACTCAAGCCCCTAACCACTGGGCTAGGGACCCTTTCGCAGCAACTAACTATAAGACTTCCACATCATTTATATAGTACACACTAAAGCTAGCATTCTAAAGAACTATCTATAAGGATAGCTATTTGATGCTTACATGCACACACAGAATTTATAGAGGCTGCCTCGTTTGGCGTTATAGACTAGTGCTAAGGAAGAGCTGGCTCGGTTTTTTTGCATACTCTCTTTCCTCCACATAGGATATATACTGATATGTACATGTATATAGCTAGCTGACTCAGACCATTGGAGATGCCCTCAACAAGGAGTAGTGGGACATAATCGATTCGAATATCTCTGTAAAAATCTTTGTCTCCATATTATGATCTTATATCTTATCTCGCACTCATATGTCTTTGTCATTTGAATTGCTTTGCTTCTGTGACCACTTAGCTCCGCTCTACAAAGCTGGGGGGATTCCGGCCCCCCCAGCGATCCACGTCGCCCCGCCCGCGTTGCCCGGCCGGCGCGTGGCGGGGGATTTGACGTACGGCCGGGAGAGGTGATTTCCTCATGTTTTCTGAAAATTACGTAAAGGTCCTTTTTTCTCGCGAAAAAGTCCCTGCAAGTTTTTTTTAAGAAAATTTTTTTGATAGCGCCCCGCGGGTTTCCAAAATTACATATAGGTCCTTATTTACTTACGTAGAAGCCCTTATAGGTCCTCGGTTTTTTTCAAAGAAACCCTTTGATTTTCCCGAAAATACGTATTTATCCTCGATTTTTTTAAAAAAAATCCTCACAAATTATCGCCTCTTTTACTTTGGTACATACGGTGGCTGGCGCGGCGTGTCGCCGCGCCTTCGAGGCTAGTATGATCTGACTCCTCAGTATATTGATTTTTTAATCTGATTTGGCTTCAAAGGATAATAATTTACTTATCATTAAATCCTTAAGATCAAATCTTCAGCTCCTGCAACCTTTCTGTTCTGCAGTATGTGCTGGTTTTATCTGTGCGCAAATAAAGACTAGTGCTCATTCTGTTCATGTGGCAAACTGTTTTCGAATTTACAAAGCAAACTAATTGTCAGCATCAGCTTCAAAATCTGCATACTTGCTTAGCCTTTTGCAGATGAACACCTCAGTTTTCACCAGTATTTTCCAGAAGAAACTTATCAAACGAAGGTATGCATATGTTATCCTGATATATGTGCTTGTACATATATCATTTGTTCAGGTTTTAGTGTTACCACTATAATGAAACATGCACCATCCTCCACCAAGAAAGAAAGCCAAGCCTTCTTGCCCTTTATCTTTCAGGCAACCTCTTTTTTGTTCTTTTACTTGTCTTTTCCTATTAGTCGCGCCTTTTGACAAAGAAGCGTGTTTTGATTTTGTCGATTTCTTTCCGACCAAGATCGGCACTTTGAGAATGGAAAATTATTGTGCAGAGCTAGCAGCAAGCAGTGGTTTTGTGCACCATGTTTCAGAATTCAGACTTCCACTCTTGTATTCCCTTCTTTGTCATTAAGAATGTTAGTGTATCTCAATTGTGAAGCACTTATCTTTCAACTTGATCAATAGATATGAATGTTTTTTACCTTTCTATATCTAATAGTAATACGATATTTGTATGGAACATGCAAATCTGTTTCTTGAAATAAACAACTCTGTTTAGCAGGCAGCGCATGTTTGAACCGCATTTTGCTCTCTCGGCTGTCGATTTAGCCATTTAAGTCGTAATCTACTATGCTGTAAATAAGTTCTGCATACATTTTGCTACTAGCTAAGATATTTGCCCGTGCTTGTTGCTATAAAGTATTTGTCATGTATGTTAGAGATATATGTATAGTTTGTTATTCCCCATTGTTATGAGGGGTTCTTTGCATATTTACCACCTGTACCTTGTGTATATATACTGGCCCATTGGCCTCATATGAATACAATGCGCTATTCATAACATGGTATCAGAGCCAAAACTAGGGTTTTGGCTTACCTAGGGTTCTGCGCGCCCGTGTGCCGCCTCCGCCGCCGCCGTCGCCGACTCCCGGCCTCCTCCGCTGCCATCCCGTCGCCGCTCGGCCTTCACGGCCTCCTCCACCGCCGCTGTCGGCCTCCTCCACCGTCGCGCTGCCGCGTCGCCGTTGCGCCTCCGTGTCCCGACGCCCGCAAGCGGCTCCTCCACCCGACGCCGCCACACGCCGCTCCGCCCGCCGGCGGCCTCCTCGCCGCCGCCGCCGCCGCTCGCCGCCCGCCGCCGCTCCTCCGTCGCCGCCGTGCGCCCGCGCCGCCCGCCCGCCTCGCGCGCGCCGGCTGGCTCCTCCACCGACACCGCCACACGCCGCTCGTCGCTAGCCGGTCGCTCCGCGCGCCGCCGCCGCCGCGCCGCCGCCGTTCGCGGCCGCTGCGCCCGCGCCGATCGCCCGCGCGCCGGCGCGCTCGCTCCTCCGCGCCATCTGCGCGCGCGGTGTCTTGGCGTGTGTGTGTTTTCTAACGGGCTGAAGGCGTTAAGTTTAGGGTTTAGAGAAAAACGTCGATCTAACCGCCGCGCCCGGCGCCGCTGTTAGACCGTTACCTTGGTCGCCGCGCCGTCGGCGCCGCCTACCAATGGGCACCGTTTCTCTCCCTCGCTGCCCGGTGATCTTTGATGGTGCTAATTACACCGACTTTGTGTCTCACATGCGCATTCACATGCGTGGTCTTCGTCTCTGGGGCGTCCTCTCTGGCGATGTCACCGCCCGCCTTGCCCTATTCCTCCGACGAGACCTCGCTGTTGCATTGCCCCGACGATACCGATAAGGCTGCTGCTGAGGCCGCTGATGATAAAGCTGCCTCTGCCTACCAGGAGGCTCTGGATTCCTACAAGGATTGTCTGACTGTCTACACTCAGTGGTACGATGACGATGCTCGGGCTGCTGCTGTCCTCATCGCCAGTGTCCAGCCTCAGTTCTCTTCTGAGGTTGTGGGACTCCCTTCGGCTTGTCAGATGTGGACTCATCTTCGTCAGCGCTACGAGCCCTCTGGTGATGCCCTGTACCTGTCCGTGGTCCGTCAGGAGCACTCTCTTCAGCAGGGTGATGCTACTGTTGACGCTTTACGCTCGAGTTCTGCATGCGGCGTCGTTGGACTCACTCTGCCTTTGGTGCATTCTGTCCGTCTTTGCTGGATATCCGTGCTGACTTGGAGTTTCAGCGGGTTTACGAGTTCCTTACTCGCCGCCGTCTGAGTTCGAGCAAAGGCGTGCCCGGCTCCTTGCACGCCACCCTCGTGTCACTCTCACGGAGGCTCTTACGAGATACGTGCGAGGAGACTCGTCGAGTGGTCTTTGGTGCGATGCCACTCCCCTCGTGCTCGCCGCTCGTCCGCTCGCTACTGCTGCCTCCTCGGCGGCTACCACGGTGGTGGTGGCCGTCCTCCGTCTGGAGGTGGCCGTCCTCACTGTTCCTACTACGACAAGGATGGCCACATTGAGTCCCGGTGCTACAAGAAGAAGCGGCATCTTTCACGCCGTTCTTCTCGGCACTAGTACTTCTCGACGACGCGTCGCCTCGACTTCTTCAGCGACTTCTCTCACCGCGGGAGATAGCCGGACCGACGCCTACTTGCCGCCGGGTTCTCCTCGGCGAGTTTCGCTCATCGACTCTTTGCACCGAGAGACCACCTCCTACGATCAGTACCTCCCGTGGATTCTTGATTACGGAGCATCCTTTCACATGACTCCCGATCCTTCCACTCTGTCTTCTATTACACCTCTTGATTCTCTGCCGGTGTTCTTACTGCTGATGGTACATCTCTTTCGTCTCGGTCGAGGATCTCTTAGCAACTCCTCTTTTCATGTTCCTTACATTGCTCATGTTCCTCGCCTTACTTTGCGACTTCTTCTCTGGGCGATTCGACCTTGGTTATCGGGTTATTCTCGACTCGACTCTTGTTGTGTTCGGGGGCGCCACACGGGAGCTCGGTTGGTTCGGCCCTCGCGCGCGTGACTCACGGCGTCTCGGGAGCTTGACTGGTTCACCTTCCTTCCGCGCCACCATCGGTGCAGCCTCTCGCCGCCACGCCGCCGTCTGGCTCTTTCCAGCGGTGGCATCACCGTCTTGGCCATCTGTGTGGATCCCGTCGCCGTCCTTAGTTCGTCGTGGTCTTTCGGGTGCGTCTCGGGAGGCGTGTCTTTAGATTGTCGGGGTTGTAAGTTAGGTAAACAGATTCACTTCCTTATCCTCATAGTGAGGCGTGTCTCGGCGTCCTTTGATCTTGTTCATTCGGATGTTTGGGGTTGGCTCCCTTCGTTTGAAAGGGGTCATCGTTATTATATTATTTTTATAGATGATTTCTCTCGCCACACTTGGATATATTTCATGTCTTCTCGTAGTGAGGTCTTACCTATCTATAAACAATTTGCCACTATGATACACACACGTTTTCCACTCCTATTCGTGTCTTTAGAGTGATTCTGGCGACGAGTACCTCTCTCGTCACTGCGCTTCCTTCCTTGCGCGGTACTCTCGCTCGATTCTCTTGTCACGGTGCTCATGCTCGAATGGTGTCGCTGGCGCAAGCATCGTCACCTCCTTGAGGCGGCTCGTGCTCGATGATCGCCACTTCTATTCCACCTCACTTTTGGGCGAGGTCGTTTCCATCGCCACCTATCTCGTCAACATACTGCCCTCTTACGCTCTTAAGGGTGCGATCCTGTTGAGCGTCTCGTGGTCTTCTTCCCGACTACTCGCCTTCATCTGTTTGGCTGCGTTTGCTCGTTCTCCTTGCCTCGAGAACGCACCAAACCGACCGCTCGATCTGTTGAGTGTGTTTTTCGGGATATAGCGTCGAGCACAAGGGCTATCGGTCTTTGGGATCTGTTGGTCGACGGATGCGGGTTTCTCGGGATGTGACTTTCGACGAGTCTCGTCCATTCTACCCACGCCCTGCCTCTCCTTGGCTTCCTCTGTGGAACCTCTGTCTTTCTTGACTTTTCCGGATACACCTATATCTGTTTTGCCTCGTCCACTGTTCCACTTTGAGTCTCCACATATTCCCCTGTGGCCTCTTCACCGTTGTCGCCGCTGTGTCGTCTCCTACGACTCGCGAGTTCCTCTCACTCTGATTCCTTCTCCTCTTATCGTCTACACTCGTCGACCTCGTATTGAGGACCTTCCAGATGAGCCATCTTCTTCTGATGCTCCATCGTCCCCTGATGGGTCATCTTCTCCTCGCCACGCTCTCGCGATCGCGATCGATTCGGCCTCTGCCCGTTTTCCTTTCTTTGGCGCAGCTACTCGTGAGCTTTGTCTCCCACAGGGATGTTGTTACTCACCACAGTGGCAGCTTGCCATGGCCGAGAGATTGCTGCCCTCGAGCGTCTTGGTACTTGGGATCTTGTTCCTTTGCCATCTCATTCTCATCCCATCACATGTAAGTGGGTTTATAAGATTAAGACTCGCTCGATGGCTCTCTTGAGCGCTATAAAGCGCGTCTTGTTGCTCGTGGCTTCCAGCGAGGAGCATGGTGTTGACTACGACGAGACTTTTGCTCTGTGGCCCACATGACCACCGTTCGCACTCTTCTTTCGGTGGCGTCGCCGCCATCGAGTGCATTCTCGGCTTGATGTCAAGAATGCCTTTCTTAATGGCGAGTTGCATGAGGAGGTCTACATGCATCCGCCACAGGTATTCTCTGTTCTTGAGGGCATGGTTTGTCGCCTTCGCGCTCTCTATGGCCTTAAACAAGCCCCTCGTGCTTGGTTTGGCGCTTCTCCTCTGTGGTCACTTGCTGCTGGTTTTTCAGCTAGTGATCATGATCTGCGCTCTTTGTCCACACTTCGTCTCGTGGTCGGACTCTTCTTCTCTGTATGTTGATGATATGATCATTACGGAGATGATTTCAGTACATTGCCTTTGTCAAGGCTCGTCTTAGTGAGCGATTCCTTATGTCGGATCTTGGTCCTATTCATTACTTCCTTGGGATTGAGGTTACTTCCACTCCGGATGGTTTCTTTATGTCCCAAGAGAAATATATTCGGATCTTCTTGATCGCGCCTCTCTCAGCGATCAACAGATTGTTGAGACTCCCATGGAGCTCAATGCTCACCTCCGACCCTCGATGGCGAGCCTCTTTACGATCCGACTCGCTATCGTCATCTTGTTGGGAGTCTTGTCTACCTTGTCGTTACTCGTCCGGATATCACTTATCCAGTTCATATTTCGAGTCGGTTTGTTTCAGCTCCCACTCGGGTTCACTACACCACCTTCTTGAGTTCTGCGATACCTTCGTGGGACTATCTCTCGCCGTCTCTTCTTTCCACGTTCCAGCTCGTTTGCTTCAGGCCTATTCGGATGCTACTTGGGCGCGATCCTCGATCGCGGTCTATCTCTCGCTTCATCGTGTTTTTCTTGGTGGTTCTCTTATTGCCCGGAAGACGAAGAAAGCAGATGCGCAGTGTCCCGTTCGAGTGCAGAGGTGAGTTGCGAGCTATGGCTCTCTTGACAGCAGAGATTACTTGGCTACGGTGGTTACTTGAGGATTTTGGTGTTTCACATTACACGACCCCTCTTTTGTCGACGAAGACAAAGTGCTATCGGTATTGCTCGTGATCTGTGAAGCATGAGCTCACCAAGCACATTGGTGTTGATGCTTCTTTCATGAGGACTTGCGTGCATGATCGGTGATTACTCTTCGTATGTGCCTTGGAGCTTGGATAGCGGATTTCTTCACGAAGGCCGGACTCGAGCACAAACCACGCTTCTACCTCTCCAAACTCAGTGTTGTTGACCCACCATGAGTTTGAGGGGGGTGTTAGAGATATATGTATAGTTTGTTATTCCCCATTGTTATGAGGGGCTCTTTGCATATTTACCACCTGTACCTTGTGTATATATACTGGCCCATTGGCCTCATATGAATACAATGCGCTATTCATAACAATGTAAGCTTACTTTACATCTCCACGACAAATTCACCTTCCACAACTTTTTCTCGGTCGTTTTCTGGCTTCTGTAAAATGTAAATACCATTCAACCTATCGCTTCAACGCCCTCCTAAGTGTGGGCACATCTATAGTCTATGACAAGTTGAGTATAGTATACACTGTAGTAGTGACTTCATTTATATCGGCTAAAATCACATGAGTTTCTGTTACTTCGTAATTTCTCTCACGAATAGTTTAAAAATCATAAGTCAAAGCAAAAAAGAATAGGCCCGACATAACACATGCAATGTTACAGCATTTGACGAGTTACACATAACTGAAGCGTGCCATTCTCTTTTGCGATTTTCCAGCATGAAGCTGCTTGTTGCAGCGAGTGATCCTCCTTGTTATGAAGAGTCAAGATGAAGATTGTTGAGTTAATGTGACTTATATCTAGTCATTTATGATTTGAAAATATGTGCTATACAGAGTCATAGATGGATCTTACTAGAATTAATACTCCTATTTCTATTTGAATTAGAATTCCTACTCTAAATTGAAGAAGGGGCGATATAAATCATGGGTGGGGGGTGGTGACCATGGAAAGAACCAAACAATAAAGCCTACTCATCCAAAGCATAGGTGCACGAGAAGATTAGAGGCTAGGATATTCTTTAGCACGGGATTCTTATATAGTGCAAGGATTCGAAGGTCCTAATGGATTCGAGAGAGTTGTAAGTGAGCGACAATCCCTTATACTCTTTTGAGGTTATGCTTAAAGAATTTGTGATCGGCTTTGTTAAATCTTTTCTCTCTCGTCGTAGTTGCTTCAACGTCGTTATTTTGGTTCTCTCTATGAGATTTATTTTCATCGTTCTTGATACAGTGCACGCTCATGCCATCTCTCATAAACTTTGATATGATTCGAGGGCTGCTACGCTTAAGAAAGGGTATCAGAGTGTAACACTATCCACTCGATCCTAGTAAACTAACATTGTAAGTATCACTTGTGAAACCAACATTGCTAGCGTCTCAATACTATGAAGTTCAATTGAACAACTTCAGCACGCTGATGGAATGGTGGAAATGGTAAGTTTGTGTTATCGAATTTTGAAGGACCATGTGGGAAAGTCCAGGGTAATTTGTGATGAACCATTGCCAAGTTGTGGAGTTGGAATTTGAAATTTGTAAAGTTTGCATTTTGTCGGGTTTATTATCAGGCAAATCAGTCTGACCGTTGGTTAACTATCGATCATACCACGTCGTGCGGTATGATCGGTGTTTTGTTAGTGGTTGCAATATTCCAGAGAGGTCATTTGCACTATGTTCAGCTAGTCTGGCTGGCCTCTTGTTGGTGATCAGATCAGCCCTGAGGATAATTTATCATATTTTGGGAATTTAGTTTTGGGATGATCTTATATATGTTTGGTAAGTGCTTTAATATTGCATAAAACTTGTTTTAGCTAACATGGATCAAGTTATGAATAACTTGTGTCTGAAAAAAATTTCTTTATCTTTGGATGTGCACAGAAGCTTAGAGTCAACCATGATTAACGATAAGGATCGGGCTACACTCATGGAAGAGCCGTGGCATAGAACAATTAAGGATGCCGAGTGAGATGGCTGAGATTAAGCATGGCACAAAGAAGGCAAAAAATATTAAAGGAAAAGTTCAAGCAACAGGTTGTACCAAGTGGCTTAGTTGGTCTAAATGAGGCGTGGTTTGGTGGAACCGAAACGGGAGAGACTTGCCGATACGTGGCAAACCATTGGTGCACCTACATGTGGCGAACATAGTGATTGTTTGTAAGGAAAGATGAAAATCAAGTCAAGGATTTTGGTAACTTGCCAAATACTGAAAACTGCGATGCTTGAGTGGCACTTGGGAAAATGGTTTAGATTAAGAAGGTACTAAGAAGATCAAGTAAATCAAATATTAAAAACTTTGCAGATTCAAACTCATGTGCTTTAAAATACCTGGACAGGTTAAGTGTGTGAGTAAAAGTCGTGTTGTATGGTGTTAACGGGTTTTCTCCAAATATACTAGTGAATAGTATCTATTTGGGTTAGATGCGGGCAAATTGCCTCATCTATTTAATGGATTGGGATGGAGGCTTGCAAGTTAAATATCCAACCATCTAGCAAACTATTCTAACCTTGTGTTGTAGGGTTAGGGTTAAAGAAGAGTGAGTGTTGTGGTGTGTTATCTTATCCTCTAGGTGGAGTGGTTGTAAAATCTTTATTTTTAAGTAGCAATATATCAAATTTATTTATCACTCACGGTGTCCCTTATTTTAGTTGATTTGCTCTTGTCATTATTTTTGATCTTTTCTCTTCTCTTTTTGATCTTGTTGTGTGCCAAATATATGTAAGTGATAGAGAACTCATGGAGATCAAATCTCAGCTATCGTCACCAGGTCTTGCAGTATTTCGAAGTTGCTTGGTTTCACTTGGTTTTGGTCTATTCTTGAGGTTTTTTTATCCTAAGATTTTTGTTTCGAATCTTTGAATGATTTTGATTACTGTGACATGCGGAAATATATCTAAGAGTTTTCTTGGCCATTCTATACCCATGAGCAAATCATATCCCAAATTTTTGATTTTTGCCTGGTTTTAGTACAACTTTGCTTATCTTTAGAAAAGGTAAGAACTTTAACAAGGATTTATGCGATTCTTGGATGAAATAAGTTCTTGAGACCCTAAGCAAGATATGTGCAAATTTTCATCTCTTTTGACCATGAATTTTGGAATTTGCACCAAAAGTGATTTGGACTTGGGCTGATTTTTGTTCTAAGAATAGGAGAACGGTTAGCCGCTCCTTGGCCTAGTCGTACCGGTTACTGGTCTGATTGCTAGCTTGCCACTGATCTGACCGCAAGGATGACAGCGATCAGACTGTAGCTCTATGACTAGTCAGACCGCCCAGGTGCAAGAGCTAGGCTTTTTGATTTTTGAGATTGTTGCTTTGTTCTTGGTTTCTAATTTTGATCTTCATAGCTCTGTACCTATTGGAATAAATAGTTTGGAAACACTTGAAAAAAAATTTATGAGACATCATTTACGTGGTGTTCAGTTTAACGATGGCTTATGTCTTTTTCATTATAACTGGATTATTTTTCACTATAACTGATGATAGCTTATTTGACGTAATTAAATTTAAAAGAAATAAAATAAAAATTAGGTTAGCCCACCACGGATAATACGAAGAAATATGAAAAAAAAGACGAAAAAAACCAAAATAAAAAACTGAAAAAAATGAAAGAAAAATAGTGAATTAAAAGTCAGAAACCGAACATAACCCACTCATCGCGATCGTACAAATTTACTACTTAATTATGTCATACAATTTTCCTTTCACCTACCACTTCGTAGGCGCTTAGCCCCCCTTTGCCACGCTTGTCGTGTTGGCCATTTACTCGACACAACACGTGCCAAGCCCTTGTAGCCTCAGCCTCATCAGATCACGACATGCCACTTTCTCGTAGACTAGTACTACTTATTACAGATGTGTTTCTTTCGGTAACAAAAGAGTAACGCGCTGGAATCTAGCCAAACTTAGTTGATTTTGACCAAAAATATTTTTTAAAACGTATGATCTGGATATTAAAAATGATGTGAGTGAATTTATTATAAAAACAATTTTATAATATTGCATTTTGTAGTTTTTTAAATATATGATAAGAGAATTTAGTGATCGAAAAGTTTTTGTTAATTTTAAAAAGTAAAAAAAACGTTACTCTTTTATGACAGGAGTACGTGACTTGTAGCGTTCGGTTTCTCTGATAGGCTGCTTCTTCCCAGGTCGCTAGTGCAGCGGACAAGTCTTTCCAACCGCACCATCAGCTTAATTGAGGGGCCCAATGGTTTGAACTTGAGTAGGTTGAAAAAAGACAATACAACCTTGACAAGACCAATGCCTGTATATGAACCCCTTCACACAGGGCTGATTGCTATCGATTCGATGATCCCTATAGGCCGCGGTCAGCGAGAGCTAATTATTGGGGATAGACGGACTAGCAAAACAACAGTGCCCATAGATACAATTCTCAATAAAAAGGATAAGATGTAATATGTGTTTATGTAGCTATCGGTTAAAGAGCATCCTCTGTAGCTAGGACAATTTTTTTAATCGGTGCTGTGGTAGCTCTTTGGTTAGGTATTGGAGCAACATTACATATTGAAAAATCCTTAACTTTAGGTCGGCGAACTTAATGAAGTAAGTTATTCTGATCCTACTACTGTAAAAAAATATGCGAGGCGTTCCCAATTAGGTGAAAATTTTGAATTAATTCATGTGGATGTCTACTTGCCAAGTTGCCCACCTAAACCGGAGGCAGTTATAGATGCCCTAACAAAAGTTCATAAGAAGATATCACGAGAAATAGTTGATGATCGAACTCTATCTCAAAAGAAAAATCGATGTTTTACTACCTATCACAAGCTTTATGTAAGGCGCTTAAGGATTGGTAGTGGTTGGATTTCTTGTAAATTTATTTCAAACCTAAATTCAGGTTTTTTGTGATTTAACAAAAAATAGAAATACTTCATGATGATCAATCATTAGGTTAAGATCGATCTAAACCAATCCTTTTTTCTATATACGTACAACATGCCAACAATTAAACAACTTATCAGAACCGTCAATGATTGGTGAACTGGCGGATTCGTTTGCAACTCCTTTGGAAATATTACCCGAGTGGTACTTTATTTTCCGTGTTTCAAATACTCCATATAGTACCCAGTAAGTCGTTGATCGTTTTCTTAATGGTTTTTGTGCCAGAGTAGGAAAAATAGTACTCATCATGGAATTAGTCAACAACATTGCTAAAGCTCATGGAGGCGTATCTGTATTTGGCGGAGTAGGGAAACAGACTCGTGAAGGAAATGATTTTTATATGGAAATGAAGAAATCCGGAGCAATTATGAAAAAAATATATGAGTTCCTTAAAATCGTCGGGCCAGCTACTGATTTTAGCGAAATTGTATGTGCTGTTGGATGGGTTGGTTTTGTCGCACATTTTCTCTAAGATAATTTTGTCTCACATTGAGAATGCCAAAACCCCCCAACTATGTCAGCTTGATTGGAGTCGTTCAGGATTTCAACAATTTTCATGACAAGTATATGGTTTCAATAATTAAGCCAGGACTGATTGCTCCTAACTTTTAAGTATGACATGTTCACTCTACGATTATCTGAGTTC
Organism: Dendrocalamus sinicus; assembly: GCA_036346575.1. Classification (NCBI taxonomy): domain Eukaryota; kingdom Viridiplantae; phylum Streptophyta; class Magnoliopsida; order Poales; family Poaceae; genus Dendrocalamus; species Dendrocalamus sinicus. The sequence goes on along the minus strand of CM070656.1, from coordinate 3,976,389 downwards.
AAAATTTCTTTTTTTTTTTGGCAATATGGCTCGTATACTGGCTACTCGAAACCTGACGACAATATTACTATGACCGTGACGACATTATTCATAATTTCGTAGGAATATAATCACCAATTTCTTGAGAAAACCAGACTAGGAATAATTTGACGTGTAACTTCATGGATAAACAAAACCAAGATAGGTTTGAGGTGGTGATCATTTGGACTTTTTTTTTGGCTTATAGCTGAAAAGCACTGTAGCTGGCTGAAAAAATATTGTAGCTGACAGATGCTTATTTAGCATAATTAAATTTAAAAAATTAAAAATATAAAAAATATGTTAGCCCATTATGTATAATACGTATAATACAAACAAATATGGGAAAAAAAGAACCGGCAAAAAAGCTCAACAAAAAGCCAAAAGTTCAAAAAAAGACGAAATTTATGAATAGTGAAAAATAAGCCGGAAGCTAAAAGCTGAAGCCAAAACGATCACAGCCTTAACATGAGGGCTGAGGGCAACTATACACTGCTTCAAATGGTTTCAGTTTATTACGCATTGATTTCTAATTTCAGCTTATTTGGCTCTTTTGTCTTTTTTTAATTTCTTTGCACTGTCGTCCATGACGATACAATATTTTTATTTTTAAAAAAATTTAATTAAATAACTTAAAAAAACTAACATCCACTATAATATAATTTCAATCAAAAATCAATAGCCAAAATTATAAACCAGAAGTTTAAACTCTTCAAAGCGGACCTACTCAAGTGAGATCAATCACCAAACCATGTACATGCACACCCCTTATCGGAAGTCAAAAACATTTGGCGCAAAGCCAGCCGCAGGCCCGCAGGCTTTCATCAGCAGTTAGGCAGCTAGCCTCTCCCGCTTTTTTTTTTTCCTTCTTCGTATCATCTCCAGCTACTAATCGTCTTTCTTCTCCCTCTGCTTCCCATAAAACCATGGCATTGTAGCAGACGTAGCTATCAAATGATCGCCACGCCCACCTCATCAGCACCGTACTTTCGGCCCCAATGGCCAAGTTGCTCATCCCAATCATCATCCTCCATGTCGGCCTCGTGCCGATCGCTGTCGCCGCCGCCGCACAACCACCAGTGACCGACGACCGATCCGCGCTCCTCGCTTTCCTCTCCAACGTCTCGTGTGACCCAGGCGGCGTCCTCGCCGACTGGGCCCGCTCGCCGGAGTTTTGCAATCGGACCGGCGTCACATGTGCCTGTGCCTCGGCGGGGAGGCCGCATGTCACGCAGCTGGTGCTTAGCGACCGGGGGATCCACGGCTTGATCTCGCCGGTGTTGGGGCGGTTGTCATTCGTCACGGTTCTTGATTTGTTGAGCAATGCTTTTGCCGGGAGATTCCGATGGAATTGGCCGCGCTGTTGAGGCTAACGCAGCTGAGCTTGAGGGGGCGGTCAGGGCCTGCCCCGATCTCGTATGTGTCTATATAATTACGGGACGTCGCTCCGGCCTACGGGACGCGAATTTCTCGTACAATAACTTCTCCTTTCGCGAACCTCTCGGCGGAGGCGTTACGAGGCAACCCCGGCCTTTGCGGGTATATCCCCGTTCCCCGGCATTGCTCTGTGCGGCGCGAAACGTGCGCCTCATCGGCGCGCGGTGTTCCCCGCCGTTGTTGGCATCGTCGTCGCGGTGTGCGTCATGCTATGCGCGGTCGGGTGCCGGTCGATGGCGACAGCGAGAGCGGAGCGGTCGGGGAGCCAGTCGATGAGGGTCGTCGACGTCGAGGACCAGGCGGAGTGGGAGCTCCCGAGGGTATCGTACCGGGAGCTCTCCGAGGCCACAGGCGGGTTCGTCCAGTCGAGCCTGATCGGCGGCGGCCGCTTCGGGCGCGTCTACGAGGGGACGCTCCGCGACGGGGCGCGGGTCGCCGTGAAGGTGCTCGACCCGAAGGGCGGTGGTGAGGTCTCCGGCAGCTTCAAGAGGGAGTGCGAGGTGCTCAGGCGGACGCGGCACAGGAACCTCGTCAGGGTGAACACCACCTGCAGCACGGCCAGCTTCAACGCGCTCGTGCTGCCGCTGATGCCCAACGGCAGCCTCGAGGGCCACCTCTACCCGCACGGCGGGGACAACCCGTGCGCTCGGAGGCGGCGGCCGCCTAGACTTCGGCCAGATCGTGAGCATCGTGAGCGACGTCGCCGACGGGATGGCCTACCTGCACCACTACGCGCCGGTCAGGGTCGTGCACTGCGACCTCAAGCCGAGCAACGTCGTCCTCGACGACGGGATGCGTGCCGTGATATCGGACTTCGGCATTGCGCGGCTTGTCACCGGCGGCGTCGGAGAAGCCAGCAGCACGAGCGACGAGTCTGCCCCGTGCAACTCCATCACCGGACTGTTGCAAGGTTCAGTTGGTTACATTGCACCTGGTACGTACACGTGTGTGCATCCATACGAGTAGCATATGTACACGCATCATGCATGCATGCATGCATGCCTCCTAGCTAGGTAGCTAGGCTCTGCACAAAATTAGCCATAGACTTATGTCACTTCTCAACTTTTACATGCATGATGTGGTATTATTCTGTACCAATCTTAATTATCTTGTACTAATCCTATGATTAACTGCTTTCATGGACTAGAGTATGGATTAAGAGGCCATCCTTCGGCACAGGGCGATGTGTACAGCAGGGTTTTTTTTTACCGGATTTTAATTTTAACCGGAGTACCAATAAGTCTGGACGAAAAATTCAAACGAAATTTAAAATTTAAATTCATATCGACCGGTTATCTGCCATAACCAGCCGAAAATTTTTAAATAAATTTTAGCAAAACTTCCTTCTAGATTTGATAAAATTCATACAAAATGAATTTTTCGGAGCTGATTTGAATTTTTGCCGGGTCAAGATAAACCCCGTAATACCGGTTACCAGCCGATTTTTGGCCGGAAAAAAAACATGATGCTGCTGGAGCTGCTCACCGGGAAGAGGCCGACGGACGTGATCTTCCACGAGGGGCTCACGCTGCACGACTGGGTCAGGCGGCACTACCCGCACGACGTCGTCGCCGTCGTCGCGTACGAGTCGTGGCGGGAAGCGCAACCGACGCCGTCGTCGCTTGTGGGCGCGGCGGCCGACGTGGGGGTCGTGGAGCTGATTGAGCTCGGGCTCGTGTGCACGCAGCACTCGCCGGCGCTGCGGCCCACCATGGTGGACGTCTGCCACAAGATCACATTGCTCAAGGAGGACATCGCCAAGAACGGCGCCGCCGACGCCGACGCCGACGGTGGCCGGTCGTTCTCGACCAAGGACTTGCTGTTTTCCAATTAATTAACACCGAGTTAACCAATCATTACTGAACAATGATTGCATCCTCTTGCTTTCTTTGGGAGGAAAAGCATTAGTGCATGTCAAGAATGATGCTGCTGTTTCAGTGTTTCTCGTGGTGTATTTGATATCATCTCTTGCTGTTAGTATCAGAGGCTTTTAAAAGCTGGTTTTTGAATAGTTTCTATAAGTAGTTTGTAAGAATCATTATAAAAATCGATTTGAACGGAGTGGCTTTTCAACGTGTCCCTTAATCTCTCTCACAATCAACCAAAAACTAAAAGCCACAGCGAAAAGCTAAAAAGCATAGCACTTTTGAACATTAGTTTATTGGATGGTTGAGGATCGCCTACTAACTAGTGCTAATTCTTTGAGTAGTTAATCTTTCAATGGAGATGGCACTCGATTAATCTGTGTTGCAAACATGTCGGACTCAATTAGCCGTCCATAGGAAAAGAGAGAGGGCTCTTGAGTTAGGCCCTTATTCAGGTGCTCACGATCAAAGATAAACAAATGCAGCTAGCTACAAAGTTATCGGCACTGTTCGTTGCATTTGATGATCTTGCTGGTCCTTCCACCAGCAATGTAATTTAATGTTGTTCTAGATTTGACAATAACTTCCATACTCTTACCGGATTGTTTAGGCTTTTCAATTAGCACGCTTGCTAGCTTTAGTCAGATTCAGGATAGCAGAAAGCGATCGACACATTGGTTATGCTCAAGAAAGATTGTTACCTCAAAACATTTTACTACTGTTGTGGGGTTTTGACCTGTTTGGAATAGCAGAAAGCGATCGACACATTGTGGCGACTTGCAACTATTCTGCATGCATGAATGAGCTTTGGATTTGTATGTTCTACAGTTCGAGACTTCTAGTCCTTCTTCCGAAAAGCAAAAGGCTTCAGTGTATTAGTATAAGATGTATTAGTCTATCAGAAGGTGTCAGAGTATGATCTTGTGTATATATGTTCAGACTTAAGTCTGTGACCTTAATTACATGCACCAATAACTTAATTGAAAGAACAAAGTGAGCTCTACTTAATGACATAGTAGTATCTGGGACAGCACATTGGATTGACGTATGGAGTTAAAGAACCATGCACGCACACACCATATTACAATTGTTGCAGGCCGAGCAGCAATAAGACTGATGTGACGGTAACTAGCTAGAGCTAAGTGACTTCTTTCATGTTGCAATTTTGCGTACCAAACTGCCAATAACACGCATTTGATTTGTCTGTTCTTCTTTTTCGTACAAAAGATGCTACGTACCCCCTTCTTTTAAAAGGAGGAAACGCAGACAAAAACAGAAAAGTAACAATTAATTAAAGCATGCATTTTAGAGTGCGATCCATCTAATGCTCTGATCATCTTATCTTAGTTTCTTTCTTGCATGGCTTGTCTTGTTAATTTAGCTACGGTTATCTAAGACAACTAGAACTTATCCTCCTCAAAATATCTCTTAAGCCCAACTCAACTCAATCTTAGGCATGTTGGAATATGCAGCATTTTTTTTATGAATTTCGCAGGCAACAATGTAGTCCCATATGATTCCAAATGAAAATTTTCATGTTCCAAACTACGCCGTTGGCTAATCAAGCCCGTGTTTGGGTCAGTAATAATGCTATATATGAGAACTAAGTATGAACTCGTAATTGTGGTTATCTTTTAAATCAGTAACAGCAAAACACCTAAGCAATTAGGCTAACACAAGCATAACTAGCTATTTCTTACACTAAATGTTCTCTTCCTTTCCCAAATCACCCTAGGGAAATATATTAATTTATAGTTATGGGTGAGGAGGTTTACATAAATATTCCCTTTTTGTCTTGACTAGTGGAGATAATTTTGTAAAATATGCGGTATAAGCATAATTCTTTATTTAATTCCAGCAATAATGATAAATATCCAGACAAGATAAACATGGCATAGAAATGACTTAACCAACATATTGACATATGAATCATTTAAGTCATTGAAAGGAAACATATGCTCAACAAAATTGTCATATAGGAGTTCAAAACTAGCATGGCATCAAGTATACATGTGAATTTAAATACTAATCTCATTAAGAACTTAACATATATGACCAGATTCAGCATATGTTCAAATAATTGAATTTTATTAGTTGCTCTCAGAAGACGAGTTGCACAAGGGTTAATCTTGGCCATCTCTGTCATGACAAAATTTAATTTTGATTATATATATGACAGTTATAGATTAAATCTTGAGCCAAAAATGAACCTTGCTACTATTAGATATTAACAGATCATGAAACCAGCTTGCTGGACAGTCCAGACTAGTCCTCAACAAATCAATCTTTCATTTACTCAAGGAAAAATATATTGATTCATCAGGACAAAAGAGTTCGATAGAGGTCAGTAAAGACCAAAGCTGACCACCATTCAGACCTTACATAGAGATCAACAAAACATGTACAACAGGATCAATGATAGCAGTGAAAGGAAAATAGCAGATTTAGCTCAAGATTAATCTACCATCACATTCATATATAATCTCAGTTTTGTGTCACTTCATCACAGAGCAAATATCCCACAGAACCGATCTTTGCAAATTTTCCTTCTAAAGAGACTCAATGATATATGAAGTATATCACCAAATTGAAAAGAACTAACAACCAGAATACTTACAGTAGTGATGATATTCAAAATCACCATGAAGAAATCAAAAGGGGCAAGGCACACTCTCAGCGTTGACCCAGAAAACCTAGCACCCCTGTGTTGCTCGCAGTAGAGGAGTGAGGTAGATGGAGATACAATGCCCACTACAACCTCGGGTTGCCGACGCCGGAGACGAGGGTTAGGGTTACGGCGCACAAGACAACCGAGAGCTCCGGCAGAGAGCGCTCGCGAACCACAAGAACAAATCACAAATCTCTCTCAAAACCCAGCACAAACCCGAGCCGAATCAACCTCTAGGGGTTCTCCCTAACCTTTCCTCTCGGCCAAATCAGAGAAGAGGCTCAAGGAAATCGTACGGGAAACCCTAGAACGGCGATTCACGCTCGACATTCGACGGCGACAGGTGAAAACCTGGTCGGCGATTCTCAAGGCTCAAGCACGAAGAACCACAACGAGAGATTTTAGATTGGAGAGGGAAGGACTTGCTTCTTCTCGGGGCTAACACAGAGAGGAGAGGCGCCATATAAAGGGGAGCGGGGCGGAGGCCGGCAGGCTGCAGCCACGGCTGACGCCGAAGCGTCCACGCCGGTGGCACCTCCTTCGCCGCCATTTCCACCGCTCGACTTGGTCTCCTGGACGACGCGGATGCCGCCGCTTCACTCAGTACGCGAGGAGACGAATAGACGCGAACACGCACGGGGAATGGGAGGAGACGCGGTCTCCTGCTCGTTATCTTCTCGGTCGGCCCACTGATAGGTGGGCCCCACCTCTCTCTCTCTCTCTTTCCTTTTTCAATTGGGAAATTCCCGAATTGCCCTCGCAGAGGCCAAGAGATAAACATGTCATTTCTTTAGCATGGCCTTCGTGTTCCTACCTTCTACTTGTATGTTTGCTTGGGCCTACTTTCAGTGGATCAACTGTGCAAGGTGAAGACCACTCCCCAACATAAAGTTTTAGGGGAAGTGCTAAATAACACTCGAGTGTTTTTGGACCCAGAGCACTCGAGTGTTTTTTGGACTCGAAGCACTTAGATTTTTCTCTCATATATGCACACCCTCTAAAAAATGTGAGTGCTTCGAACCACGAAAAACACTTGAATTCTCCTTCTCTCATGTATGCACTCTCTCCAAAAAATGTGAGTGCTTGAATCACAAAAAACGCTCGAATCCATTTTCTTCTATGTATATACCCCTTCTAAAAAATCTAAGTGCTTCGAATTATAAAAAAAATACTCGAATGCTTTCTAAATACCTCCAAAATTTAACCCTAGAACCCCAAAGATAACCGTATCGACTCAACTTTCGGAACAATGCCACAGTCCACACCACAAGCACACGCATCTCAACCAAAAGCCAGCTAATTAACTACACCTTACATCGCATATGCCGATGCCTACAACACATAGCAACACACAGCTAATTAGTCTTAGATGATTTACCTGTATGAATGCACACACAGCTAATTAGCCTTAGATGATTTACCAGTATCAATGTATGGAGCAAATCACGATTAACGTAGAACTGTTCCACCGTGGACGCGAGCAAATCTGTAGAGGGCCCTATGCCGCGCGCACGCACGCACAGTACCCTTTTGTATGCACGCACGCACACAACGCATGATTACGCCCGTCACTCAATTAAACGCCTGTCACCACCGTATTCTCCTAATCATTGGCTTTGATCTAAATGTCTTCTGCTTTTAATTTTTTTTTGATTTATTTAAACTAGAAGCCAGTAAAACGTATCAGCTTCTAATTTTGACTTTTTTTTCTCAGAAAAATCTAACAACCGCTACAGTGCAATTTCAGCAAAAAAAACGAAAAACCACAATTAAAAGCTAGTTGGAGCACCACCCTTAATTAACCATTTACGTCCTAATCCACTCTGATTAGATTCTAGAGGAGATCGCATCCACACCACCAAGTCCCATGTTTCAGTCGACACTTGTCCTATTCATGTGGGTTTCTGCTTATATTTTCTGTTTAGAAAGTCAAAAACTAATACGAACACCCAGCTTCTCGAAGTGGTTTTCTCTACTCCTTTTATTTCGGGGATAAAGCACGGCGTCATGGATGTATCACATATTCCTATACCCTACCCCTCTCGTCTCATCACGCGTACACATGTTTACCTTACTTTTTCCATCGCTCACCTTTTTCTTCTAAATATCACTTCTATCAACCATTATTATTTATTCTCAATCAAAAGTCATAAGACACGATAAAAAATAATCAGCAAAAGCCCAGACTAACGCCGGGCACGGAGGCTATCCTGCTGCGCCACGTGTGGTACGTGCGCGAAGTCAAACACTTGGCGCCAAGGTGTAACGGCTGCGCGCGGCTACCCCGACGGCAGTTAGGCAGCGGCACGCCTCTTTTCCCTCCTTTAAAAGCCCCGGCGGTGTAGCAAACGTTGCTATCACCCAGCACTTTGCCTCCGATGTGAGCTTGAGCTCCAGCTCCCCAGCACCACACGCGCTCTCATGGCGGCCGCGCCAATCTCCGCCTTCGTCTTCACCTTCCTCTTCTTCTTCTTCGTCCTCCATGGGCTAAGCCCGACTCTGTCAGCCGGTGTCGGGTCGGACGACCGTTCTGCGCTCCTGTCCTTCAAGGCTGGCGTGTCGAGTGACCCCAACGGAGCGCTCACTAGCTGGGGCTCGCACGATGTGTGCAACTGGACCGGCGTCGCTTGCGACACGGCGACGCGGCGTGTCGTGAAGCTGATCCTACGAGACCAAAAGCTCTCCGGTGAGGTCTCTCCTGCGCTTGGCAACCTCTCGCATGTCAATATACTTAACCTCTCGGGAAACCTCTTCGCCGGGAGGGTTCCGGCAGAGTTTGGGAACCTCGTTCGCCTCACTCTACTAGACATGTCGGCCAACTTGTTCGCCGGGGGAGTGCCGCCGGAGCTTGGTAACCTCTTTAGGCTCATTTCCCTTGATATGTCTGGAAACCTCTTCACCGGGGGAGTGCCGCCGGAGCTTGGGAACCTCTCCCGGCTGGAACAATTGAGCCTCGGAAACAACCGCTTGGAGGGGCCGATTCCGGTCGAGCTCACGCGCAGTCGGAAATTGACTTACCTCAACCTCGGCGAGAACAATCTCTCCGGGAGCATCCCGGAGGCCATCTTCTGCAACTTGTCTGCCTTGCAGTGCATTGACCTCTCCTCCAATTCACTCGACGGCAAGATCCCCATCCGAGGAGATTGCCCGCTCCCCGACCTGATGTTCCTCGTCTTGTGGTCGAACAACCTCATCGGCGGCATCCCCCGCTCGCTATCCAACTCGACGAAGCTCAAATGGCTGCTGTTGGAATCGAACTTCCTCACCGGTGAGCTACCGTCCGACATGTTCAGCAACATGAGGAGCTTAAAGCTACTGTACCTATCATTCAACTTCCTAAAGAGTCCAGAGAACAACACCAACCTCGAGCCTTTCTTTGCCTCCCTCACAAACTGCACCAACTTGAAGGAGCTCGGCGTCGCCGGGAACGAGCTTGCCGGGACGATTCCTCCGCTTGTCGGCCGCCTCTCCCCCAGCCTCAAGCAGCTCCACCTGGAGTTCAACGGCATCTTTGGCCCGATCCCGGCGAACCTCTCCGACCTTGCCAACCTCACCGCCCTGAACCTGTCCCACAACCTCCTCAACGGTTCCATCCCGCCGGGCATCGACCGCATGCAGAGGCTCGAGCGGTTGTACCTGTCCAACAACCTGCTCTCCGGCGAGATCCCGCCGTCCCTCGGCACGATCCCGCCGCTGGGGCTCATCGACCTCTCGCAGAACCGGCTGACCGGCACCATCCCGGCCACGCTCTCCAACCTCACACAGCTGCGTGCGCTCGTGTTGCATCACAACCATCTCTCGGGAATCATACCTCCGAGCCTTGTGCAATGTGTAAACCTGCAAACTTTCGATCTCTCTCACAATATGTTGCAAGGCGAGATCCCTGCAGATTTGTCCGGGCTAAGTGGCCTGCTCTACCTGAACCTTTCCGGTAACCTACTGCAAGGGCCAATCCCTGCGACCATTGGCAAGATGGTGATGCTGCAAGTGCTCAACTTGTCGTCGAACCGGTTGTCCGGCCAGGTCCCGCCGCTTCTCGGCAGCTGCGTCGCACTCGAGTACCTCAGCGTCTCCCGCAACGCGCTCGAAGGCAGCCTGCCGGACACTATTGGCGCCCTGCCGTTCTTGCAAGTTCTTGACGTGTCCTATAATAGCCTCACGGGTTCGCTGCCTTTGTCCTTGGAAACGGCGACCTCGTTGCGGCGTGTTAACTTCTCCTACAACGGCTTCTCCGGGGAGGTGCCGAGTAGCGGGGCCTTCGCGAGCTTCCCGGCGGACGCGTTCCTCGGCGACGCCGGGTTGTGCGGGTCGATGCCCGGTATGGCTCGGTGCGGCGGCGCGAAGCGCCGCGTGCTTCATAACCGGCGCATTCTGTTGCCCGTTATCCTAACAGTCGCTGGCTTCACGTTGGCTATTCTTGTCCTCGTCGCGCGCCGTGCGGCGGCGAGAGCGAACGTGAGACGAGACGCGGGGCGCTCGACGCTGCTCACCGACGCCGAAGAGCCGAGCGAGAGGGAGCACCCGAGGATCTCGCACCGGGAGCTCTCCGACGCGACGGGCGGCTTCGAGCAGTCGAGTCTCATCGGCGCGGGGCGATTCGGGCGCGTCTACGAGGGGACGCTCCTCGACGGCACGCGGGTCGCCGTCAAGGTCCTCGACCCGAAGAGCGGCGGCGAGGTCTCCCGGAGCTTCAAGCGGGAGTGCGAGGTGCTGCGGCGGACGCGCCACCGGAACCTGGTGCGCGTGGTAACCACGTGCAGCCAGCCGGACTTCCACGCGCTCGTGCTCCCGCTGATGGCCAACGGCAGCCTGGAGAGCCGCCTCTACCCGCACGACGGCGGGCCGGGCCGTGGCCTCGACCTCGCCCAGCTGATCGCCATCGCCGGCGACGTCGCCGAGGGGCTCGCCTACCTGCACCACTACGCGCCCGTCCGCGTAGTGCACTGCGACCTCAAGCCGAGCAACGTCCTCCTCGACGACGACATGACGGCCGTCGTCGCGGACTTCGGCATCGCGCAGCTGGTCGGGGACGTCGGCGACAGCGACTTCGGCAGCGTCACCGTCTCAGCCGATCCGTGCAACTCCATTACAGGATTATTACAAGGTTCTGTCGGCTACATTGCACCAGGTAGGTTACACTAAACATGTACCATGTCACGCACGTTTGTTAACATTTTTCTTGTGTTCTTGCATGGTTTAGAGTACGGATTAGGAGGCCACCCTTCTGCACAAGGTGACGTGTACAGCTTCGGTGTGTTGATTCTTGAGCTGATCACTGGGAAGAGACCGACCGATGTGATCTTCCACGAGGGGCTCACGCTGCACGACTGGGTCAGGAGGCACTACCCGCACGACGTCGGAGCGGTCGTCGCGCGGTCGTGGCTGACGGACGCGGCGTCGGCGGTGGCGGACACCGGGGGCTACGAGAGGCTCAGGGCGGACGTCATGGTGGAGCTGATCGACCTCGGGCTCGTGTGCACGCAGCACTCGCCGTCGGCGCGGCCGACGATGGTGGAGGTGTGCCACGAGATCACTCTCATGAAGGAAGACCTCGCCAAGCACGGGGGCGTGTCGGCCGCGACGGGGATGAGGACGGCATCGGTGGCGCTGACGGCTAGCGATCGGTCGTGCTCCACTACCGATTCGTCTTTCTGACATTCAATTACGACAGGAAGAATTCAGGATACAAGCTGCACTGCACATTTTGATCCTTTTCTACGATATTTTTATGTGTGCCTTTATAGAATGACACATCCACATATGTATGGGAAATCTTTGTTTCAGTTCTGTCTCTTTCTTTTTCTTTGTTTCCCACCTATTATGATATGAGCATTACAGTAATATAAAGTATCCCTTTCCCCCCTTGGGGATATAAAACTAAGGGAGCTAGAGCTGACCAACGGAGGGAGAGATCTAGTGTAAAAATATGTGGATCTGGTCCTCTCATGCTTTTTTTGGGGATTTTAATATATGAATGAGAAAGAATGAAATATTCTCATTCTACCCCTTAATATTTATAAAATGTGAGAGTACATTGGTATATTCCTTTATACACATATCTCTATACTATTTGATACGTTGCAAGGCTTAGTCATGGGGTTGGACCACCCTCACAACAGTACTTCATCGACAGCAAGAGCGGAGGTTCCGAGAGGCAAGCTGATGTGACCAATTCCCCCAGCCCTGTTCCTCGACAGCAAGAGGCCCAATAATATAGGGATATGTGTATAAAAAATTACTAATATACCCTTACCCTTTATAAATATTAAGAGGTGAGACGCAAAATTTTCATCTTAACACATTCATGTATATAAACCCCTAAAAGAGATATAAGAGGGTCAGATCCACGCATAGTCTCTTCCTCTATCAGTTAGCTCTGACTCTTTTAGAAAAGAGATACCTGAATCCAATATTATGCTCGTACCACATCATCACCTTTTTTGATTAATCTAGTTGCAGGAGACGTATAAATGTGCGCGTTGTTTGTGATGGGTCAATGCTAATTTAGTCTTCTCTAATCGCTGCGCATTGCCCCACTACAAAATTCTTTGATTTGTTTACTTTCGAGTTCTAATGGAGAGGTCGCTTGTGCTATAAACTATGCGTGGTTAAAGAAAAATTACTGACCAAAAGGCTGCACTCTCAAGTTCAATGAGTACTACTCCATGATCCGACAATTAATTGTGACATATTTTACTATATTTTTCGTGAAATGCACATCTCTTAAGAGCAAAGCTAATAATACAGCCTTCAGCTGGCTGTATGGACACTTACAGCCCACTTATCAGCCCATTCATATAGTAGTTTACAGCCAGCTGAAGGCTGTATGACCCACCTCTTTCTCTCACAAAGTTTATTGGTTCTTGTGTTTCAGCTGGCTGTAAACTTACAGCCCACCTCTCTTCTCTCTCCTTATCTCTCTCCTCCACCTCAGCATACAGCCTACTAACAGCCTCTTATTATACTTGCTCTAACAGCGCGGACAAAGACACGATTATTGTAACATTTCAACGAACTGGTGGTCCGTAGACCTGTACGGGGACTCTTCAAATATATTTAATTAGTTTAGCGCGCGTGTGTGTGTATATATATATAGGAAAATTACATAAGGCACCTGGGTGCCTAGGCACCCACATCAAGAACCGTCCGATACACGTGTATGATTGATAATTTTTTTGAGTTTGGGTATGAAAATGTTTTATACCCTTGATATATTTATGGTAAGTAAGTTTTGAACTCAGTTCAAACTAGTTTGAACTACGTTTAAGTTCAATGCGACTACAGTGAGTATATACCATAAAAATAGTTCAAACTAATTAAACTGAAGTTGAATTTAATTTTTTTTGGAGTTTGACATCTCAAATATACTTTTTTATGGGTATATGAAGATACCCACATCAAACATTGCGAATCTCAAAGCAAATCAACGGGTATTGATATGGGTGCCTAGGCACTGAGGTGCATGATATATATATATATATATATATATATATATATATATATATATATATATATATATATATATATATATATATATATATATATATATATATATATATATATATATATATATATATATATATATATATATATATATATATATATGGTGAATAATAAAAGAGCTATATAAAAAGTTGTAGACGCATGAAAATTTTAATTATTAGACTTTCTAAAATGTTGTCAATTCAATTTTATTTCCATGTTTGTAGAATTGATTTCATTTTGTGATATTAATGTTTAGCAATACATGTTAAAACAAAGAATATTATAGATTACATCTTTGGGAGAAAATAGTTGTTTTTTATAATTTTTAATCAACATCTTCAATGAAAGAGAAAATAGTTGTATCCATATTAAACATTAAAAGAATGCAAATTATAGTGGATATTGTAAGCAATTGTGTGTCCGTGCGTAGATAGCTTGAGTTCAATTATATATCCAACTATATGTGTATGCATATCACGGTGCAAAACAACTTCTTCCACACTTTCATAGATTGAGAAAAACCGTTGGTTATAATTTATTAATTATAAGAAGGGTCCACCTAATTAAGAGTTAGATGTTTTCCTTTTTATGAGAATTTCTAGCAATTATTCTCATTTATCATGTAAATCCACCTGTTATGGATTGTTAAATATAATTAGGGTCCTACAAATTAAGGGCTAGATGTTTTTTATTTTTGAGAGAATTTTCACAATATTTCTCAGATTGATGGCTTGACCTTTCTTTAAGTGTATAATTATTATAGATATAGATATATTCTTATATCTACAAGTCAATTATCAAATTTAAACCTTTAAAATTAGAACCCATCAAACTAATGGCCAGGTATTTTTACTTTTGTATAAGAATTTCTAGCATATTTTCTTAGTAATTCTAAAAGACTTATCATCTACTTTTAATATATAATAGATACGTCATTCAACATCCAGAAGTGACTCTCCATTTCAACTTATCCATATAAGCTCCGATATATACTCTATCCATGAATAAATAACTCAAATCACTTGAGAGAATTTTCAAGATAGAAGGTCCATCAAGTCGATCGACTTTGCACTTTGTTAGACAAAAACAAGTGATATTTGTACCAATTACATGCGGGCAATCTACATTGCCTCCCTTTTCCTAAAGAAAGACAATATGCATGTACCATGCATGATTATTCAGTCTGTAACCACCTTTTTTTTTGCTTAATCTCTACATGGAAATTAAATCTGTGAATTGAAGTACTAGCATTTCTTCGAGCGTGGCTGGTCATCAGCCTTCAGGTCTTCCGCCCTGTACTTTCTCCACGTACCGTCCTTGAGGTAAGCGATCTCACGCGCGACGTCGTCCATGCTGGGCCTCATCGACGGCACGAGCAGCGAGCATGCGGTGCCGAGCTCGAGCAGCTCCACGATGACCTCCATCTCAAGCCCCTCGCACTGCGGCGGGCCACCGGAGAGCGGCGCCATCGACGGTGGATCACGCAGCGGCGAGCGCTCGATGACGGCGCCCACGTCGTGCTGGTAGCGGTTCTTGATCCACTCGTGCAGGCTGTGCCCCTCCTCGGAGATCACGTCCGTCGGCCTCTTCCCGGAGACCAGCTCCAGGAGCATCACTCCAAAGCTGTACACGTCGCCTTGCGTGGAAGGGTGACCTCCTAAGCCATACTCTGCATCAAAGAGAGAGATAGAGAGAGAGAGAGAGAGAGAGAGAGAGAGAGAGAGAGAGAATCACGGATGAGACTAGTAGAGTACTACAAGAAGGAGATATACGAAGAAGCACGTGTTGCTTACGTACCGGGAGCAATGTAACCAACAGAGCCTTGTAAAAGTCGAGTAATGGAGTTGCATGGAGTTGAGGCGTCAGTGATCTCTGGATCCTTGTCCTTCATCAGTTTCGAGATGCCGAAGTCGGAGACGATGGCCGTCATGTCGTCGTCCAGGAGAACGTTGCTGGGTTTCAGGTCGCAGTGCACGACCTTAAAGGGGGCGTGGTGGTGCAGGTAGGCCATCCCGTCGGCGACGTTGCTGGCGATTCTGAGCATCAGGTCCAGGTCCATGCGCTGCTTGGCCGGCTTGCCGGTGCCGGGAGGATGAGGCGGGTGGATGAGGCCCTCGAGGCTGCCGTTCGGCATGAACGGGAGCACGAGCGCCTTGAAGTCCGGCGTGCTGCACGCCGTGATCACCCGGATGAGGTTCCGGTGCCGGATGCTCCTGAGCACCCGGCATTCCCTCTCGAAGCTGCCGACGATCTCCCCGCCGGCGTAGTGGTCCTGGTGCAGCACTTTCACGGCAATTGCCATCCCGTCATGGGCGACACCCCTGTAGACATGTCCATATCCTCCTTTCCTGATCAGGTTCACTTCCGAGAAGCCGTCAGTCGCGTCGACAAGCTCACGATATGAGATCCTTGGATAGTCGCTCTCCTTTTCGCCGGTGGCACTGACCGGTCCTGTCAGGAAACGTGATGGTTCACCGGTAACACACACCATGACCAATACACCGGCAACGACGGCGACAACGACAACGACGACAATGCACAGGAGTCGGACATGATGTCTCCCGTTGCATCGGACCATGCCGGGGATAGACCCACATAGGCCAGAGTTGCCGAGAAACGAATCATCGGTGAGGTTTGCAAATGCCCCTTCACTGGACAGCTCTCCAGAGAACTTGTTGTAGGAGAAGTTGGCGCACTCGAGCGCCGGTGACGCTTGCAAAGACCGAGGAAGAACGCCGGTGAGGCTATTGAAAGAAACATCAAGGACATGGAGGTTTGGCAGGGCGCCAATGGAAGTTGGGAGGCTGCCTTGCAGCGCATTTCTGGAGAGATTGACATACTCGAGCGCGATACAACCCCCGATTTGCATCGGTATTTCCCCCGTGAGCTTGTTCGCGGACAGGTCAAGAAACTCGGTCATTTCCATGTTGCCAATTTGCAATGGCAGGGGCCCCTCTAAGAGATTGTTAGATAGGTTAAGATATATGTTGAAGCTACCTTGGCTTGCTATCTCTGCAGGAATTTGACCTGTCAATTTGTTGTAAGAAAGGTCCATGATTAGTTTGCATCTAAGACCGCGTGGTATGGCTCCTGAGAGCATGTTGTGGTGAAGAATTAGGCGATCCAAATTAGTGAGATTGGATAAGGTCTCTGGTATTGCGCCTTGGAGCCTATTCTCAGATATGTCAATGGCAACGAGATGCTTGCTCATGCCGATGGATTTCGGTATTTCGCCGGTGATTCGATTGTTCGACAGGTCTAGTAGTGTAAGCCCGTGCGTCCGCAATATCTCCGGCGGGATTGGGCCCTCCAACATGTTGTTGAACAGGCACAACTGTGTCAGGTTGGGAAGGTTTCCAATGGCCGGAGGAATCACACCGGTGATGTTGTTGTCATTCAAGAAGAGCAAGGACAGATTGATCGACAAGTTGCCGACGATGGTCGGGATCTCTCCGCCGATGCCGTTCGAGTAGATCCCGAGCTCTTGCAGGCTGGTGCAGTTCAGCAGAGAAGCAAGGAACGGCTCAAGGTTGGTGTTCCCGTCATCACTTGAGAAATTGTTGTGCGACAAGTAGAGGTACTTGAGGTGCCGCATCTTGTTGAACATCTGAGACGGCAGGACGCCGCCGAGAGAATTGTGCGACAAAAGCACCCACTGCATACCCGTGCAGTTGGATATCGACGCGGGGATCTCGCCGAACAATCTGTTGTCGTAGAGGCTGAGGACGCTCAGGCCTGGGAGCCGGCATCGCGCCGGGAAAGGGATTTCGCCGGTGAGAGAGTTGCTGCTCAGGCTAATGAACCTCAGGGAGGAGCAGTTGCAGAAGATGGCCTCCGGGATGTCGCCGGAGAGGTTATTAAAATCAAGGAGGAGGTAGGTCATGTTCTTCAGAAGGCCGAGCGTCTCTGGGATCGTCCCGTTGAAGAGGTTGTTATGAAGGCTCAGCTCACTCAGCCGCGAAAGCGTGCCGAGCTCCGGCGGGATTCTCCCGGACAGGTGGTTGAGGTGGAGCTCAAGAATCTCAAGCATGGAGAGGTTGCCGATCGCCGGGGATATGACGCCGGTGAGGTTGGAGTAAGATAGCAGCAGAGAAGTCACTCGCCCGCTGTGCGGATCACACTTGACACCGGTCCAGTTGCACACGCGAGGCGATCCCCAGTCGGAGAGGTTGCCCGAGACGCCGGACTTGAAGGAGAGAAGCGCGGCGCGATCGCCGTCATGCGAAGCAGCGGGTGGAATGATCACCGCAAGGCTGGGGCCGAAAACGGCGATGATGCCAACAATGGTGAGGAATCTAGACATCGTGGGGCATGCAAAGAGGACGCATGCACGGGATAATTAGGATTTAAGAAGAGTCACTGGTGCTGAAGAAAGGCTACTACGCAAGGATGGATAGGTGGCTTTTAAATAGGGGAGGAGAGGGAGAGAGAAGGTGGGGGAGTGGGTCTCCTTGCATTCAGGCGTTGAATGGAGATATTTTTTTTCTTTTTCTGGTCTCTTGTGCCCTTTTATTTCTGTTATGGCTACTGACTAAACAGTATATGAGAGACTAACTAGAGGAAATTAGTGAGTAAGAATGAGGGGATCCCACTTGCTCATACCCTTCCTGGGGTTTATATGCATGAATAGGGTAGAATGAGAGTATATTGGTACATTCTTCTATACTATTAGAACTATTACATACTGAACCAGTTGTAAGGCCCAGACACGGGAGTTGGTCCTCCTTGACAGTAAGCATGAAGGTCTCGATGGCGAGCTGATATGACCAACTATCCCAGCCCCCATCCCCCGCCAGCATGCATGAAGGTCCTGATGAGCAAGCTGATGGAATTGGTAGCTACAGCCCTACTGACGCCGAGGCTACGACCGTGTCGTGCAGGTCCTATTTCAACATGGTTCGGGCTGCCCCTCCGAGGCGATGCCTACGAGGAGGGTCACCGGAGCCTCACAAAGTGGTTCGATGAAGCATCTACAACCACGAGGTGGTCAAACGTAGTCTCGACCGTGAGACGGTCGGACAAAGTGTCTACGACTAGGAGGTGATCAGACAAAGCGCCGACCACGAGGCAGTCGGACAAAGCGTTTACGACCACGAGGTGGTCGACTACGATGTGGATGGACGAAGTCTCGAAGTCGGCGGTAAAGATTGGCACACGCGCTCTGCCGAGACGAAGCTCTAGTGCACACGCTTCGTCCCCACCTTTCAGACTTGGCGTTGATGAAGTCGGAGGCGAGATGAAGCTCTGGTGCGTGCGCACTCCATCCTGCACCCTTCGGACTTGGAACCAGCTAAGTTGGTGGCGAGACGAAGCTCTGGCGTGCGTGCTCCATCCCCTACCCTTCGGACTTGGCGTCAACGAAGTCGGTGACAAGACAAAGCTCTAGTGCACGCGCTCCATCCACCACCCTTCGGACTTAGTGTCGACAAATTCAAAGGCGAGATGAATCTCTGGTGCACGCGCTCCATCCTACACCCTTCGGACTTAGCGTCCAAGAAGTTAGTGGCAAGATGAAGCTTTGGCACATGTGCTCTATCCCGCACCCTTCGGACTTAGTGTCGATGAAGCTGGCAGCGAAGACTTGTGTGCTTGCTCCGTCCCTGATCCTTTGGATTTGGCGGCATCTCAACCGTGATGCAATCGAATGAGGTGTTGACTACGATGTGGTCGGATGAGGTCTTGACCATGAGGCGAACACTAGCGCGTGCGCACTCCATCCCTCACCCTTTGACTTGGTGTTGACGAAGTCAGTGACGAGACGAAGCTCTGGCGCGTGCACTCTGTCCCCTACCCTTCAAACTTGGCAATGAAGCCGGTGGTGAAGACTTGTGCGCGCGCTTTGTCCTGCACCCTTCGGACTTGGTGTTGACAAAGTCAATGGCGTCTCGACTGCGATGAGGTTGAACGAGGTGTCGACCGCAATGCGATCGGACGAAGCATCTACGACCATGAGGTGATCGGACGAAGACTTGACCACGTGGTGGTCAGACTTGGTGTCTACAACCACGAGGTGGTCGGACAAAGTCTCGACCGCGAGACGGTCGGATGAAGCATCTACGA
The DNA here is from genome assembly GCA_036346575.1 of Dendrocalamus sinicus. Lineage (NCBI taxonomy): Eukaryota > Viridiplantae > Streptophyta > Magnoliopsida > Poales > Poaceae > Dendrocalamus > Dendrocalamus sinicus. The sequence continues at coordinate 3,956,856 of CM070656.1, read as the reverse complement.
CCACAGGTCGCTCACCTGGAGGTGTGGAGATCGTGCGAAGTCTAGCGGGGGTGACATTCGCGCTGAGTCCAATGGGGACGGCATTCGTGCAGAGTTCGGCGAGGGCGACATCCACACAGAGCTTGATGGAGACTATGTGAAGTCCCACAAAGATCACACAAAGTTCATTGGAGATGACATCCACGTGGAGCTCAGCGGAGACTGGTCTAATGAAGACCGAGAAAAGTTCATCGGAGATGACATCCGCGCAGAGGTTGGTGGAGACCGTATGGCATCCTGCGAAGGTTGTGCAAAGTCCGTTAGATGCGACATCCGTGTGGAGCTCAGCGGAGACTGTGCGAAGTCCGTCAGAGATGACATCCACACGAAGCTCGGTGGAGTCCTTGCAAAGTCCTATAAAGGCCATGCGAAGTCCTTGGCGGAGACTGTGCGAAGTCTATCAAAGACGACATCAGCGCAGAGCTCAGCGGAGACGTTGCAAAGTGCTATAGAGGCCATGCGAAGTTCATTGGAGATGACATCTGCGTGGAGCTCGATAGAGACCATGCAAAGTCCTCAGCAGAGACCACATGAAGTCCCGTAGAGGTCGTGCGAAGTCCTACGAATGCAGTGCGAAGCCCGTTGAAGGCGACATCCGTGTGGAGCTTGGTGGAGACCGTGCCAAGTCTATCGGAGATGACATCCACGTAGAGCTTGGAGGATACATTGCAAAGTCCTGTGAATGTCGTGCGAAGTCCATCGAAGATGATATGCACATAGAGCTAGGTAGAGACCGTGCAAAATCCTCAGCAGAGACCACACAAAGTCCCGTGAAGGTCGTGCGAAGTCCGTCAGAGGCAACATCTGTGCAGAGCTCAGCGAAGACTGTGCGAAGTCCTCAGTGGAGACCACATGAAGTCTCGCGGAGGTCGTGCAAAGTCTATCGGATGTGACATTTGCGCAGAGCTCAGCGGAGACCATGTAAAGTCTGTCGGAGATGACATCCATATGGAGCTTGGTGGAGACGTTGCAAAGTCCCGTGGAGGTCGTGTGAAGTCTGTCGGAGGCGACATCCGTGTGGAGTTCGGTAGAGACAGTGCGAAGCGTGTGCTCCGTGCAGACTTATAACGCCCTAGGATCCAAACCTTCTTAGGCCTAACCCCATTCTGGATAGGCCACACACGTAGCAACCCGCTTGCACTTTCATTCTCACTTCGCGCAAAATGGTTAACCGGAGGTTGCTACCATTGGAAGCCCGAGGCTTATATGTTAGTACTTCTCAAGCTAAACTAGCAAGGTGGGACTAACCTACACCCTCATATGCACACCCACACACACACACATATGAGCCATCATGGGCCTAATTCTATAGGGGCTAAGGTGTCACATACACGCCCACTCAAAAGACCCGACGTCCTCGTTGGCCCAACATACCCACATTGGGGCAAATGACCAGGATGTCCCCTCTTGACACATGTCTGCGTGTTTAGTGCCAGCACACATGCCATGTCGTGTGTCTACTTCAGGCCCACAAGCGCCATGCACCATATGCTTGCGCCCTTGACCCGCACGCGCTCATGTAACCGTGAGAGTCAGCTCTGATACCATTTGTAACACCCTATGATCCAAACCGGCTTAGACCCAACCCCATTCTGGATAGGCCATGCACACGTAGCAACCCTCTTGCACTTTCGTTCTCGCTTCGTGCAAAACGGTTAACCAGAGGTTGCTACCATTAGAAGCCCTAGACTTATATGTTAGTGCTTCTCAAGCTAAACTAGCAAGGTGGAACTAACCCATACCCTCATATGCACATACACATATGGGCCATCATGGGTTTAATTCTACAGGGGCCGAGGTGTCACAAGACTCCCCACCGGAGACGTGGACAGCGGGGCTCAACATTCGCTGGTGTTGTTCAGCCTGGAGGCTTGGCGCGGAGACTCACAGAGGCTCGATGCAGTGCATGCATGCATATTGATCGATGTGCTATGGCTGATGACTGTACTCATGCATATGGAGATCTCGCACAGTGGGCATGCGGAAGCCGACTCCCTGGTGTCGAGATGACGGCGTGTCAAGGTTGACAGTCGTGCTGACATGGGCGTCATGGTCAACGGTCGTACTAGCACGAGCATTGTGGTCGATGGCCGTGCCATTGTAGCCAGCATCGGCGATGATCGTGCCAATATTGGCACCAGAGCTAGCTCCTCGCATCGGCACTGACCGCTCGCCGCCTGCAGTGCTAGGGTGCCGCTGCTATGGGGTGGGAGAGTTCGACCATCGGCCACTACGTGCTGAATTCGACGTTCGCTGCCGTTGTACTTCACTTGGTTGCCATCGCTTTCTAGCACCTTCTCTTGCCTAGATTCTCGCACGGTCCCCATGAACATCACCAACTATTGTGGCTACTGACCAAACAGCATATGGGGAGACTAGCTAGAAAGAGCTGGTGAGTAAGAATGAGGGGATCCCCTTTGGCTGATACCTCTCTTGGGGGTTTATATACATGAATGGGCTAGGATAGGAAATTTCTATCCTACCACTTGATAATTATAAAAGGTAAGGGTAAATTGATATATTTCTCTATACTATTGAACCTAATACATACTGGGTCAGTTGCAAGGCCCAGTCGCGGGGGTTGGGCCAACCCTACAACATTTGCAAATATGGCCCATTGGCTTTTTTGCGGATTTGGTCACCTCCTAAGCGCAGATGAATAGGTGCTCGACACCTGGGCATGTTGTGGCCCTAAAGCATGGAAGCTCGGGGTTGAGCGTAGAAGGGCAGGGCCGAGCACGGCCAGTGGCGGGGTCCATCGACCTACTGTGCCATCAGAGAGCAGGAGGCGGCCGCCACACCACCCAAGTTTGGGATGGGGGTCGTTAGGGTTTTTGCAAGAAAACGTTAGGGTTTTAGCAAAAAAAATGTTAGGGTTTTTTGTTTTATGAAGATTAAGGGAGAAATGTGGATGATTGGATTGTGATTCAACGGATGAAAAAATCGAGTAAGATTAATGTTTTTTTAGTTACCCAAGGAATAGACAGCCCCAAAACTACTACTTTATGTGTTACATGAATCTTCCATACCTTCTGTCTTGTTTTCCTTTTGGGTATCACGCCACTTGAGTGTTAGGGTTGGATTCAAGATGGAGAAAGAGGGAGACTCCACGTTAGGTTTTTTGTTTTGTTCCCTATATCAACATCGTTTTTGTAATTCTGGATCCGATGGGTAGTTTTTTTTGCAGAAGTGGCCCCCTCCCGGAGAGTGGAAGAACCGACGCTTGACGCGTGGCCCCTACCGCATCCCAGACATTTTGTTGGTTATGATCTTGTCGTATCAACTACCAACTCCAATGTTGTTGCGAAGCTTAGAGATTGCAAATGTACTCAATGGTAGCAAAGTGATGAAAACTTCTGACTATAGTGAAGTTGCAAGGCACGGAACCGGAGATACATTAGAGTCCTAGAACAGATGCATATTACATGTGGTTGTATGGCATGGTGGTTTGGCTAATTACTTTTGTCAACCTCGCTATTACTATGATACGGAGCGACAGAAGCATCCAGACCATGTACGAATATATGCCTTTAGGAGAAAGGAAAATATGGTGGGTAGGATAGGAGGCTACTATGGAATGACCTGATCTACTGTGTGGACTAGGGCCATTTGCATTTCCTTGCAAATTTTGTGTTGTAGTCCTCACCAGTCAGCGTTGGCTGCCTTTTTGTGCTCCTCCTCGCGAACCACATGCTCCCTGTGCGTGCACACCTCTAGATGAGCTTGCATCTCCCACCGGATACACTCGCTATGCTCTTCGTTGTAGCACCGCTCCTCCCTCCTCTCGTGATTCGTCTTGGCATCCCACTCCTTGCAGGCAAGATGCCACTGATTGTGTGGGTGGATCTCTTGGTCGATCCATTTGCGGAATGCACATAGTGGATCCGAAGACTATGAGTAGATTGGAGAGGTTGTTAGTGTGTTCTTTCAAAGAGAAATACTAGCTAAATATACTGTAACCAGTCCTTACCGGCTGGCGGTAGTGCCCCATGTCCTAACGTCGGTCGAGGTAGTCTCAGGCGTAGTTAGGACAACCCTAGTAATTCATACCTAGGCTCAGTCATTGCTTGGACCTAAAGAACTTACATGTGTCTCCACACCAACAGAGGGGCAACGTCTCCCTCTCGAGCGGGTCTTATGGCGAATGCTCGGTGGGAATATCATGGTAGGGGTGGAGCTACGGGGTGTCATTGTGGGGAGGTGGCCTCCTGGCACGCTCCCTCTGCTCATTGTAGGCTGCACCATCCCTTGCTAGTTGGTTAATCTCCTCCCATTGCTTCTCTATTTGAGTGAGGTAGTGTTGTAGTCTTGTTACAAGAAACCCACCACAGAAGGGGTAGTATTTGTACACTGAGTTGGCGCAGCGGCGTATGCGGCTGAAGTCCAATTGGATTGATGTAAATTCACGTTTGTGAGGCAGCGGCCCTGAGGAGGAATCTTATTGCAGCGTTGCATCATGTCGCTACACGAAGCTGCCTCATTGGATCATGTCGCTATGCAAAGCTGCCTCGTTGGGTCACATCGGTCCGCCAAGCTGCCTCGTTGGATTATGTCATCATGCAAAGCTGTCTCGTTGGATCACATCGCCGAGCAAAGATGCCTCGTTGGGTCCGTATGGATTAATGTGATGCAAAGATGTTGAAGCAGCAATAACAACTAGTAACCCTGCTTGAAGATGAAGGCATGAATATACATTGGATAGACATTCATCATACAGGGGATTACAGGAAAAACGCAATGATACTAAAGACTATATATATAAATTCATGGTGCATCCGTTCGTCACTTGCCCCAATGACGTAGGTGATCCTTAGGGAAGATGAACCTATCAGGGGAGCGGCGTACGTCTCGCAAGTCTTAGTATGAGCGTTGGGTGGGAGGCAGGGCTACAGAGAACTCGTTGTAGATATCCAGGCGAAACCCGAGCATTTCGTCCACCCAGGTGCTCGAAGAAGGGTTAACATCCTGCAGGAAGGGTAAAGTTGGGTTATGGCAGAAGTTGTGACATTTGTAATGTGTAGTCGTGTAGGAAGCCATTTACCTAGGGAGTTCCAAGTGTGGACGATGGACCATAGCCTTGCTATCTGAATTGCAATGCATTAGTTCAGCTCAGCGTGTAATGGAAAAGTTGTGTTAAGTACATTACAACATAGCGATGTACGTGGCTTATCTGGCTAGCAATATATGAGGACGTTACATTGCGATGCCTATGAAGTGGCTCAACAAACTCGCATGTGTGATTCTTCAGCACCGTTATCCTGAAGTCCATGGCTGCGCTTCTCAACCGTTGCACACGGACCTTATCAGGGCAAGAATCATCCACACACTTGATGATATTGGTATCATGGTTGGATCTGCACATCCGATACGTCGGGCTAATGTTGACGATGTATCTGGCAATGGCCTGTTGGATAGCACTTGTTAGGGAAACACTGCTCTAAGAGTAGAGTGTCTTCATTGGACCCCACTGTGCCCCCTCTAGCTGTGGCAGGACTAGAGATATCGCTACAATGTTGTCCAATTTAGAGGAGACATAAGCAACGTCGGTGGTCACAACATCACCTTGTACACCTCCTGTAGCCAGGTGTCGAGTGCTGGTTCATCTGCGCTCGGGAGGTGGCCAAATCCATAAAAAAAAAAGGCCAAAAAGACCAGATTTCAAAAAAAAAAAGAACACACACAAGAGGACCACAAAAGTAAAAAAATTCTTGAATGGAGGGGTCAATGCTTTTTGCCGCCATTTTTTTACTATATGGCTGCATCAGATCAGAAAAGATTACAAACTGATGCTCCATTGAACTAGAATGGTGAACACTGCAGCACTGACGTGGATGGTCTACTACTGGTGGGATCCACTTGACATTCTTGAAATGAGACTATTTTCCAAGTGAGAATAACCTTCAAGATTACCGATCACTCCAAGGATCATGATCAGACGGCTATGGACGGCATACTCAAACGAGGACACAGTTCATATGAGGATTTCTTCGTGCTGAGTCTGCTGACGCCACCAAGTAATTAAGCGTCAGCCGCATGTGGGCGAGGTCCATGGTGGAGGGGCCTAGTCGGATTTGAGTGGGGATAAAGGGCGTTTGTATTAGCTGTGATAGGTGAACTTTAACTATAGTTGATAGTTTTTGTTAAAAATAAATAATAGTGGTTGAAAGAAATAGTTTTTAGAAGGAGGGTGTAAATGGTGGAAAAAGTGAGGAAGAGATACGGACGTAAGACAGAAATAAGAGGAGTGAAGAAACCACTTTAAGAAACCATATGTACATATTGATTTTTAGCTTCTCTAGATCAGAAACAGAAATATGCCTAAGTCATTGGATTAGGCCACACAATGAAAACCAGGGATTAATCGGAAGGATCATGCTGGGTAATTCTGAGTGGCTAACCAAAATGCAAGCGTGCACATTGGCTCACCGCACGGTCGTATGAAAATTGTTATTCTAGTAGCACAAGACGACGAAACATGTGCCACTTTAGAGTCAACATATGGCGATGCGCCGAACATTTATTTCCTAGCGCGGAGAAAATCCATCCCAGTATCTCACGCTTTCCGCATTTGTGTAGGGTTAGGCCCTCTGTTAAAGAAAGGCCATTAAATGTTAGGAAGTATTTAAGATCATGTTCTTTTGGGATTTTTACTTTTGGTTTATCCAAAAGTTAAAATAAATAAGACGTTTCCTTAAAATGTATTATTCAAATGGTTTCACAAGGTTAAAACCGTGTACACCATCTGCTACTATCTCGAAAAATATAGACAAAAACAATCATTCGTAATAAAAAATTATCAGTCACAGCCTAAAAAAACATGTCCTAAATTTCAGCACCGTAGTAGAGGTGTTCTTTTTGGCTGGAGTTCATGACTGATAGCTTTTGGCCCTACCACAAGTGTTTGTACGAACTTATCGAATATCGATAAGCCACTTCGAAAAGATAACGAAGAAGCCGTTCTATTTTTTTGTTCAGAAGAAATCATAAGCTGTAAACTTAAAGGAAGGAGACGTAGTCTCGTGCAACCAAAAGATGAGAGTACCAGAGTACAAAAATGCTGTGTTTAGTAAAGTGGAATAAAGCTTGCTTCAAGTAGATCTCTTCTGTTCAGTTTCTAGAAGCTGTTTTTCGGTTTTTTACAGTGACTAATTTTAAAATAGAGTGTCTTTTCAAGACAGAGTCTGCAAGTTGATTGTAGTACACACTATAATAATTTCATTTATATCGGTTAAAACAACACATTATTCTATACTCTCTCTTATACATAATCCAAAATTTATAAACTAATATAGTCTCATGTTACAGCTATATGAATGTATACGTGATCAGTGAATTATTTTACAAAAGAGGAAGAATATTATATTGCTAAATGCTTAACGGAAGTGAGACTCGAAGTAATTATGTGGCAAGGAGTTTCTGGATGTCGTGCAAGAAAATTCATACCAAGAAGGCTGTGAGCAGCGGGGAATAGCAAAAGATACTTAAAAATAAAACTACTGTACAGGGAAGTCGTCAGAAGTTGTTTGCAATATTATAACCAAAAGAGGATTAAGCAACGTGCCGCTCAATGAAATACAAAAATTGTCATTTCTTATATTGAAACCAAGATATTTCAAAGGTAATGAGTGTATTTATCCAAGCCATCTTAATGACACTGAAATATAGTAACAAAATGGGTCGAAAGTAAAACAGCGAATCAATTCAATATTACGATAAATGGTCCTTTAACTGATGGACTCTGGCTTTCCAATCCATAATGATAACACAAAACACAATTACAGGTGAGAACCCATCCAGTACTGCAATTTGGTTTTTTTTTTTATACCAAAGCGGCCACCATACGTCTACTTTCGGTGAAGTGGGCTTTAGTTCAGGGTTCTACCCTCAGTGTCATCTGAAGTTCTGAATCACATAATCCTACAACAGGCAGAAGAAAATTTACATGCTTGCCAAGCTCAGGCTGCTCCCAGGTGGGTTACCCATTGACCATCATGAGCAACTGCCATCTAGGACTTTATATTTCCAGCATTTAAGCTTACACAAATCATCAGCATTTAAGAAATAAAAACATTTGTAGATTAAAGTTTTACAAGAACATGAAAAAAAATGACACTGAAATATTATAGTCCACAGCATGGTTCAAACTTCAAACAGAATCGCCTAAATATCTTGCAGCCATTATTAAGGCCAGGCTGTCAGCTCAACATCACTAATGTTAATAACAATATGCAATATACGCTTGATTCTTGCAAAAGTATGATACATGGTAGGCCCACAAAGGTTAATGTTCACTTTTCGTGTTGTTATATATGAACAACTGAACATATGCTGGAAATCTTTTAGAAGTCACAGAGAAAACTCACGCACCTCAATCTGGAACGGTGAAGTTGTAGGTGGGTTTCTCTCCACGACTTTGCCATTTTTGTCCACTAAGAACTTCTGAAAATTCCACTTTACTAGATCACCCAATAATCCTCCAGCACTAGACTTAAGAAACTTATATATAGGAGCTGTATTAAGTTACTGTAGCGGTAGTACCAATTTTGTATAATTTCTCTTGGATATTTTTGTGTGGGTGATTGGTCTCTGAACTTTATAATTTCTCATAGTTGTTGGAGTGAAGAACTTGGAGTCGTACTTCCGCCTTCGGAAAAGATTTGAGTAAGTCTTGTAATCTTATTGGCTGCTATTCACCCTGCTCTAGTCACAATATTTGGTTCTACAAATAGTATCAGAGTGACGTTACTCTTTGATAGATCTTAACCGATCTTGAGCGTGGCGAGTAGGATGAGGACATGTGAGCAGTTTTATGATTCTTGCCGGGATTCCTTTGCTGATGATGTCCACTGTGATGAGAGGCTTGAGCTCAAGATGAAAGCAAAGGCAATAAAGAAAATTCTTTTGCAAAACTTATAGTGGATTCCTTTCTTTCGATCGTCCTAGTTTCAGGGATAAGAAGCATTTGCATCCTAAGGAGGAGAATGAGAGCTCTAGACATTATGGAGCTGCGATCGAGGATGATCATGCAGAGCTACTTGAGAATATTTCTGTGGATGATCTCCTACACAAGTTATGCAAGGTAAGCAAGGAGAAACTCATTGAGTGCTCGTTGTCTGTAGCAACTAGAATGCATGAGCTTGAGGATAAAGTAGAAAAGGCTAAAAAGGGAAAATAGAAATTTATAAATTGCTAGGTTAAAATCTTCTTTACCATATGAATCTTGTGTGTCTTCACTCAAGGACTTGTGTAATATGAACAAATCTTTTGCATGCTTAAAAATCTAAAAACGAATCTTTAAACTTGAAGGTTGCTATGCCATGTTATTCTTGTATTACTTTACTTCATGAGCTCAATAGTTTAAGGTAGAAATTGGCAATCTTAGGTCATTTGCTATTAATAAATGTGATTCTTGCAAAAGCATGCATGTTGAAAATGAAAATGTGAAAATGGCTCATTCTCTTTGTGTAGAAAAATTAGAAAATTCTAAACCAGAAAATGAAAAATTGAAATTGAATGTTTCCATACATCTTAAGCAATTAGAGTATGCTAGAGCTGAAATTATTGAGATTAGAGCTAGCTCTTGTAGCATGTGCTTAGAAAATGAAAAATTGCTTTTGAATGATTTACCTTCTTGCAAGAATTGTGCTAGTTTACAAATTAAAAATTGATACTTTAAATTCCAAGTTTGCTAAAAAAAAATGCATCATTGTCACCTTGCACTTCTTGCATTTCTTGAGAGAAGAAGTTGAGCCTTTGAAGAAAGTGCATAATAACATGAGCACCAAATCTTATGACTCTTTTGATTCTTCATGTGTTGTCCAAAGGATTTCAGATGACAAGTGTGTTTCTTCCTCACATGGTACTACATCTTCTCAGAAGAAGTACAATTGTATTTTTTGTAAGAAAGATGGACACACTTTTGAGTTTTGCTTTCACCATGTCAAACATGAGCGTCGAGTGCGACGTCAAACTTCTAGGAACAAACATCGTCTATCTCATGACATGTGCACGCCTAGTGCTAACACAAACACTAGAAGTGATGGTGGCTCTTCTTGTTTGTCCCAAGGGACTTCTTTCAGCAAGAGTGGTACTTCATCCTTCAAGACTATGTCTACCTCTAGACTTTTGTACCATTGCTTATTTTCTGAAAAGGATGGATATTTTGTGGAGTTTTGCTTTAGGCATTCCCAACACATGTGTTGATCCCGTGCTTCTAAATCTCTAAATATTCATAATATTTCTCATGACATAAACACTAAAGAGCCTAATTGAGGACTCGCTTTGTTGATGCATTCTTTGATCAATCTTCTAGTGGCTTTGGACAACGTCGTGGATTTATTTTTCATGGATTTGGTTTTGATCCACGTGCTACCCTGAAGAAGGATTTCTGTCATTTTGGTTCAAAATATGGAGCTCTTAAGAATGGCATTCGTCACTTTCCTAGAGATGGTACTCGCTTTCTTCATTGAGTTGTCTGCTCACGGTATGCCTTCAAGTTTATTGTTGGATCTTCTCGCTTTAACCTCATGTGCATCATATGGGTTCTTTTGCATCTAGTAGTCATGTGTCTCTATACTAGATATCCAAATCATGTTTCACTAATCCCAGTATTGAGACACATGCTTCTTCTATCTCTTTAATGTAGGTTTTATCACGGGGAGGAGATCATGTCAATTTATTTGGATCTCCTACCTCACTTTAGACATCCGGTGATGGCTTTCACTTTTCAGGATGCAGCTTGCTCAACTTTGACTATATCACACTGCCAAGCAGTATGACACATGTCCTTCTTTGAGTTTTGTCAATTCCCTACTTCCATTTTCAGTATTGCATAGCATTTGAGTGTCAGGATTTTTGGATCAGTATAGGGTGCTGAGAGTCACACCTTCCATCTCGTGTCTTTCTTAAGCACTTCTCTTCCTTACTAGATTTTTTAGGATCTCTTACCCTATTTAGGTTGAACTTGCTTCTAGTAGTGGGGTGGTTAGTGTGGTAAATTTGCTCCTTAGCAGTATGTGTTCCTCGGGCTAGAGACCATGTGGTGGAATGGTTTTCTGTTTCTTGCAAGAGTTTTTCTTTTTCTTACTCTTAGCCCTTGTTTTTCTTTTGCAAGTGGTTATCGTAGTTAGGGGGTGGTTAGTTCTTATTTTCTTTTTGCATTATGCATACATGACATCGCTCATTGCCATGTTATGGCTACTTAGTTAGTTTTGTCATTCTTTTATTTGCATGATTAAATCTTTGCCATGCTAGCTTAACCTGCTAACCTGAACTTAATTTCACAAGTGGTATCAATTTCTTTAATTGGTATCTTTTAAATTTGCATTAATGGATCTTGACTAGTTGTTCTCTAGTGATCCTTTTGTGATACATACCATGTTAAAATGCTCTATTGAATGTGGAATTTTATATTAAGCTTTATTTAGTGCTTTTCTTATTCATTGGAAAAGCATTTCATGATCATTTAACTAGTATCTAACTTAATAAAAATGGTCTCTTTTGTGCGAAAAAAACTGATCTCATTAATGCATTCTTATGAGACGGCTTGTTATTGCACTAGGCATAAACTCAGGAGGAGTTTTGGATAACTAAGACCACTCTTTTAAGCTATTTGCTTGGGATGGTCGTAATAAGACTTGAGATCTAGCATGTGGCTAAGAAAAAATATAAGAAATAGCTAAAGCTTAGGAGACTGTTGTGGATGACTTCTAGTTTAGGGCTTGATTTACTAAGATAAGGCTAAATGATTTCTAAAATTTCAAGAATGGATTTTATCTAGTACTTGAGCATAGTTAGCTAAAATTGAACTTTTAGCACTTTTAATTATTCAACTTGATCTTCTTGGTTCTATTTAGCCTTCTTGGTATAGCTTAGCTCATACTTGGATATCTTTAGTTTAACTTGTTAATTTTGAAGTCATGCTTAACTTAAAACTAAATTAATGCTCTAAATTGTGCTATCTTGCCTATATTGGTTATACATGCCGTTCATGATCTAGATTGCTTTATATGCATTTTATAGCTTCAAGTAGTATATTTTATCTTTAATATCACTTTGAATAATTTTCAAAGCTCTCTTTTAGATTGTGCATTTTCATGTATGCATACATGCTCTTTCTTACTCCCTTTCTGTTTACAAGTGACATCATGCATCATTTTAGGAAGAGAATGAGTATTTGTGAGCTTACATTGCTTTCTTGCCCTTGATGACTACTTTGCCAAAATTGGGAGAATGCTCAAGGCAAAAATTTGTATTTGTCTAAATAGAGTGAATTTAATGCTAATAAGCATAAAAAGGGAAGAATGCTTAAATAGGATGAAGGCCCTGCTAATTTTATTTTATTTTTTATTTTAAATTTTAATTAATTTAGATTGTACTTGACATGAGCTCTTTCTTTTAATTTGCTAATTTTCTTTAATTATTATTGCAAATTTTAGTTATTTACGAATGTTACTTTAAAGAAGTCATAAACTATAAATTAAAAAGGTGTAGTCTCGTGCAACCAAAAAGACGAACCAGAGTCCAGAAATGCTGCGTTTAGCGAAGCAGAATATAGCTTGCTTCAAACAGATTATGACGGCTCGGCGCAACTCAGCAGAACCCGACCGACACATCACAATACACGCGCGGTGGGTAGACAACAAGTCCGACAACACAACGCACAGCACGGCGCCATAACCAGTAACACCACTCACACGCACGCACCGAGACAGCACCAGTGTCCATCAGCATTCAGGAAAACCACACTGATAAAGCAACTCTATAAAATTACTGGAGAATTAGGACACACTACAGTTAATCCATCAGGCAGAGTATCAGGGACAGATAAACCTCCGAATATGACAATCTAATGAACTAATATAGTCTCATGTTACAGCTACATGTATGTATACGTGATCAGTGAATTATTTTACAAAAGAGGAAGAATATAATATTATCTAAAATATAATCGAGTAAAAGCTCTAGTTTTAAGACAAGGCATATATACAGTAAGTGCTTAACTGAAGTGAGACTAATTATGCCGCAAGGAGTTTCTGCATGTCCTTCTGCAAGAAAATTCATACCAAGAAGGCTGTGAGCAGCGGGGAATAGCAAAAGATACTTAAAAATAAATAAATAACAGTACAGTTAAGTCGGCAGAAGTGGTTTGCAATATTATAACCAAAAGAGGATTAAGGGTCTATTCTTTTTTACTTCGGCTTATGACTTATGGTTTTTGGACTGTTCGTGAGAGAGTACAAAGTAATATAAACTTGTGTGCAATTTTGACCGATATAAATGAAATCGCTATAGTGTATACTACAATCAACTTATAATCTCCACTTTGAAAAGACACTCCATTTGAAAGTTAGTTACTGTAGAAAAACCGAAAAACAGTTTTTAGAAACTGAAAAGAAAATGCCCTAAGCAACGTGCCGCTCAATGAAATACAAAAATTGTCATTTCTTACATTGGAATCAATTGAGAGATTTCAAAGGTAATGAGTGTATTTTGCCAAGCCATCTTAATGACACTGAAATATAGTAACATAATGGGTCGAAAGTAAAATAGTGAATCAATTCAATATTACGATAAATGGACTTTTAACCAATGGACTCTGGCTTTCCACTCCATAATGATAACACAAAACACAATTACAGGTGATAACCCATCCAGTACTGCAATTTTGGAACCCATCCAGTGCTGCAATTTTGGTACTTTTTTATACCAAAGCGGCCACCATAGTTCCAGGTTCAATCCTCAGTGTCATCTTAAGTTCTGAACCACATAATCCTACGATAGGCAGAAGAAAATTTACATGCTTGCCAAGCTCAGGCTGCTTCCATGTGGGTGACCCATTGACCATCATAAGCAACTGCCATCTAGGACTTTATATTTCCAGCATTTAAGCTTACGCAAACTGTCAGCACTGCCAAGCTGTATGTTATGACCTACTAGTGCCACTTGGAATATGCAGCCCTATGGGGCACTCAAGGTAGATCTAAGGCTTGCCAACACCATTCTAGGACTGTGGAATTAGTGTTCTGGTGCCCAGTTGGACAAGGTTAATTTCAGGTGGATGCCAATACCCCAAGATTGAAGCCTATTAAGGGACTTTGTGTATAAATAATTACTTAGTAGTGATGCCGTATCCCACCAAAAGCTGTCGGAAGATTTGCATAAAAGAAACAAAAACATTTGTAGATTAAAGTTTTACAAGAACATGAAAAAATGGCACTGACATATTATAGTCCACAGCATGGTTCAAACTTCAAACAGAATCGCCTAAATATCTTGCAGCCATTATTAAGGTCAGCTCACCATCACTAATGTTAATAACAATATGCAATATACACTTGATTCTTCCAAAAGTATGATACACGGTAGGCTCACAAAAGCTAATGTTCACTTTTTGTGCTGTTATATATGAACAAATGACCATATGCTGGAAATCTTTTAGAAGTCACAGAGAAAACTCACGCACCTCAATCTGGAACGGTGAAGTTGTAGGTGGGTATCTCTCCCCGACTTTGCCATTCTTGTCCACTAAGAACTTCTCAAAATTCCACTTTACTAGATCACCCAAAAATCCACCAGCACTAGACTTAAGAAACTTATAAATAGGGGCTGTATTTGGTCCATTGACATCAACCTGCCATTGTACGTAGTGTGTACAGGTACAAGAAATGCATCATGTATTCATGTTCCATTAATTCGCAGCAATTGACAGGAAATATTGAATATTTGAATATATTGCTTCCCAAGCTGGAGTTATCATACCTTGTCGAAAATAGGAAATTCAGCTTTAAACCTTGTGCAAGCAAACTGCTTTATCTGTGGATTTGATCCAGGTTCTTGTGCACCAAATTGATTGCATGGAAACGCCAGAATCTCAAATCCTGTAATTTAAATAAAGTATTAGACTAACAAAATGTATTTTTGAAACACATGAGTAACAAAACGTATGAGATATAAAGTCTACTATGATTGGTGAAATCCATGTTCATGCCATGCCAACTGGAGACTTTAAAAAAGAGAGATAAGTGTTTGGCCAGTAGTTATGCACTTCGGATAGTTTATTGATCCAATCAGAAGCATCCCAAATTCCCAAGGTCAGGTCAGCTGGCACGTAGAGATGGGAAGGAGCATAACAAGAGGGAATAAGCTAAGAAATGTTTCATATAGCAACATAATATAAAGAACCCATGATTAAGGGAAGATTGACCATTGAATGGGAACTAATTAAACTTCATTTACTACACCCAAGAAAATGCACAGGTAGGCAGCATGACATACCAGTAACAGCAGCAAAAATGATATGAAAGCAGGAAGCGTGAAAAGGGATGTAAGCTTTTATAATGTAATTATGATCTGACATACTAAAGAAAGGGTCCAGCAACTCAAACATAATTTATAGTGATTGATTTTGTAAACTAATAAATCAGCAAGCTATAGTGCAGTGTAAAAAAACTAAACCAGAAATGCAGATTACCTTGAGTCTTGTACTTCTCATAAAGATGAGATAGTTCAGTGTAATTTGCTGTTGTCAGCCCACTGGAATTCATAGAAGAATGTGAAGTTTAATGCACAACACTGAATAACTTACTATACTGGGTATTAGGCGAACAATTTATCAATCAAATTACCATTGAGAAGCAACATTAACAATCAACAGCACCTTTCCCTTGAACTTGCTAAGAGAAACATCTTTTCCATCAATGTCCTGCACAATGGAGAGCAATTTTCTTCAGGCACAAAAGTCGAAAACTTACATATTTAATCCCCTCATAAAGGTATACTTATTCCTTCATGTATCAATAATTCAACATATAAGATGATGATAAATTAAATGTGTGGGAAAATGCACTAGGGGGATAAAAGTATCATACTAAAGAACAGCCAAAAATCCCCAGCTACATGTTGCTTTGATCGAAGATGAACACACTAAAATAAAGGAGTCAAAATGCGCCACTGCCAGTTTCATGAAAGTTAAATTTCACCACGAAAAAAATGTTATCCCATATAATTTCTAATATTCTCTGTTTTCATCTTACTTGTTTTTTGACTGTGACTCTGCCTGAAAATGTCCTGCTTGTGCAATTTAGTTAGTTTGCAACTAACCACGCTACTATCTTTATCCCATGCACTAGCACATAGATGGTAAATAGGTCTAACAAGTGTATGATTACATGGATTTCCTAAATCCAAATATAGGCTCTGAAACATTTACCTTAGAACTTCGCGTGCACATTAACTAATAACTACGGCAAAGAAAAAAAAGCTTGAAGTCAAGTTTAAAGAACAAACCAAAATATGTTACTAGCAAACATGCTTGAAAACTAGGGCACTAATAAACATATGGAATTCTCAAAAGGCAACATCCTTGGTTATTTCAGCACTGTCATCTTAAAGCTTATGCATCTTAAAGTCAGATGCAGAACTTATTTGTATCATAAGCATGCATCCCATAAGAAAAGGTTGATTCTGTACAATTTCTGTAGACCTACTAGTTATTTATGAATACATCCAAACAAACGATTATATCCATCAAAAGAAATTCTTCCTTTTATGCATTTCATGTGGAATGGTACCATGATACTGCCAGAACAAGCATAACGTACTTTTCATCCTCTAAATTCAGAAAACTTAGGACGTCATTCTACCTATAGTTCGAACACCTTACAGCCCTGATAGCTAATGTTTTAGCACTTTGATTTCAGGTACAAAGCTTCAACTGCATTCACCTGATTCGGCCAATCTCGATCACGTTCAACAACACCACAAAACATTTAGAATGCTATATCTACCAACATATGGTTACACCACTTCCCCCCTACCTCGACACCAACACATCAAAATACCTAATACGGTAATACCGCAACAGGCCACAAAAACAATATCATCCAGATTTTGAAATTTCCAAGCATTCCACCAGAGGAAAATGTCACCTTCACGGTGAAATCGTAGATGCTCTTCTCGGTGGCGGCGGTGGCGTAGGCGATGCCAGGCACCCACCTGCGCGGCCGCGGCGCCGCGACGAATACCGCCGCCCTGCCCCAGGCCGTCGAGTGACCCGGGAGGCGCACGAAGGCGGCGGCGGCCGGGGGAGGGATCCGCGTGGCCGCGGCGGCGGGGAGGATGCGGGTGAACGCGGCGGTCGTGGTGGAAGAAACCATGTGGCTCGCGTCGGTGTGCGCCGTGTGGCGTCTCGGAGAGAGAGAGATATAGGAAGGGGGGAACGGTGGTGGCGGCGGCGGATTGGCTCGCGGCGATTCTGGTTGAAGGACGGGGGAGCTTTTGTGCACATGCCCCTGGATTGTTCTGTATTTCTGGATAGCTGTTTTTTATTCGTATAATTTGGGAGTTAGCTAGTCTTTATTATCTTGTGAAATACTCCCTCCATTCTTTTTTCACTTGACTTCTTATATTCTATACCGTCAGATTTGGATGGTACACGTCAGGTGAACGTAGATCAGGGCTCAAATTGAGCTTTCAAAGTTAACGATGGCTGAAACTAGTAGATTGTACGTAGCTAGAAGACTAGAACAGAAACTTTTAGCAACACATTTTCCCAATCATGAAATGAGAAAATTTTATAACACTGTAGAGGGTTACGCAAAAAAAACTTGCCTTTGGCTGGTCGCGGTGGGGGAGCGGACACGTGAAATGCTACGGACCTTGTGCGCCGGGCGGGCGGGTGTTGGTCTTTTTCAGTGGGGCGCACGGTAGAACGACGAAGCTGGACCAGCCGAACGTCAGGATCTACTAAGGCGGGGGTGTTTGGCAACGTGTTGCCTTATGATTTTAGGTTGAAATTTTGAATTTTGACTATTTACGGTATAGATTACGAAGAGATTGATACTCATTTGCGATTTTGGATGGTACATATATTGAGCTTTTAACGTGTACATCGTTTAACTTGTAGGCCCCGTTTTGAGAAAAATACTCCGTTTGAAAGTTAAATACTGTAGCAAAAGCTAAATGCCGCTAGTTTCCGAGGAAAAGAACAAGCCCTAATAGTTTATAACTACGTTTTATAATTTTTTGTTATAGTATGATTATTTATGTGATGAATCGAATATCAATAAACCGTTTTAAAAAGACTATCTTAATAAATTACTTCAAATAGCGATAAAAACTATTCTATTTATTTATTAAAAAATCACAAACAATAAGTTGAAAAGAACTCGGCTTTTCACTTGTGCACACGGTGGAACAACCAAACTGGACCAGCCAAACGATGGACTATCCCTCCTTCATGCGTAATGCCACAAACTCGCTTCTGCAGTGTTTGCAGATGCGCCTTTTGCACTCAATCAGCTCCGAGATATTTGGTTTTTAGAGAATCTCATACCTCCTTATCTGTTTTCTTCTTGGCCACATGTAGAAGAATGTCTTTAGGTATGTCTTAGAAAATGAATGCTCATGCCAACTTATCCTTCTTTGCCTCCGCGACCACTCCGGCTGCCGATTCCGACTTGTCCTTCTTTGCCTGCACAACCACTCTGGCCGTCGGTTCGATAGCCTCCCAGATCCCTTAGGCATCCATCAGCGCGCTCCATCTTGATCGCCCACACAGTGTAGTTGGAAGATGTCAGTAGTGGGTAGTGGAAGGGCACTCCGTCACTCTCCTTCGCCGCCTGCTACGTGGTGATGGCCATTGACTCGAACCGTATGTATTTACGTATGCATCGCGCTTTGATACCAAATATTGAAAATACTACCACAGATCAACATGCCCAAATCAAACGGGAGTTCTCTATTGTCTAACAAAGAACAAAGAAAACAGAGGACAAGAACGAACAAAGTTTCAGAGCGTGAGAGGGGGAGTGTTTGGGGAAATTATTTTATCTTCTCTCTACTACAACTTATATTATCGATTATAGTACAAACTCTTTTTCTTTCTACAAAACACTAGACCGATCGAGATTCGGTTTCTCTGGCCTCAATTACTACGCCGCTTGCTGACATCGCGTAATACGATGACAACTGCTGCAGTGCCTACCAACTGCTATAGGAACTCACCGTCGACTGCTACAGTGCTCACCGACTTTTATAGGAACCTGCTGGCGACTGCTACAGGAACCTCTGACTGTTGCAGAAACCAACGACTGCTACAGTGGCCGGTCATGTGCGACCACGCAGAGACTGATCGAAACGACAACAAAGACACCGATCGTAATGATAGACTAGTCATAACAAATACACCGAGACCAGTTATAACAACCACACAAAAACCAATTGTTACGACCAAGGTCTGCTCCGACGAGGAGGAGAGCCACCCCGCCGGAGACCAAGAAGATATAGGTACACCCGAGAGCTCTAAAACCAACCCGTATGTCCAGAAGCGCTTGTGCTGTATCTGATTTGGCCGTTTGGACTGGAACTGATTGCATTTGAGCAAAACACTATATTTATCGATCATGGGGACGAAAGTACTGGAGGAAGGCGAGATCGACTGTAGGCCGCCGCCACAGGTGCGCTGCGTGAGCATTCATGATGAGATCGACGACGTGGACGAGATGGAGCGGGCGTTGCTCCGTCGCTAGGGGCCATCGGCTTTGGTGGAGGACGAGGAGGGGGAGGAGGACGAAGAGGACACAAGTGACACTGCCAGGCAGGCGCTCATGCCGACACCTGCCGATCCCAAGCTGTGGAGAGTAACCTGGAAGGATCGAAATCGATTTGGTCGCGTTCAGTTAGCAACTTAACATCGCTGATTACAGTTTGCAGTGCGAATTTCGCCATCAGTAATTATTTCGTTAGTACTAATATAACGTTCATCTTCTGAATTTTACCATTGCACATTGATGACTAGACTTTTAAAGTTCGTGTGCTGTAATTTCTTTCTTCTTTGGAATGCGATTTCAGAGCTAACTACAGTAACGCTCTTCTCTTCAGGCTGGGCACGAGCGCGAGGTAGTAATCTGTCTGATGCAGAAATCCCTGGATCGATCAGACCTCCTCATTAATTCAGTTATAGCGGTCGATCACCTGAGTGGCTTCGTTGAGGCGGCAAAGGACTTCCATGTTAAGCATGTATGAGCATTCTAGTTTCAATTCAGTGATCATTCGTCCACAACAACTTTTGATCTCATTTCCAGACTATTAAGGACTTGAATACCGTAATTCACTCTGCAAAACTGATGCTTGTGCCCGAACAGGAGATGCCATCTGTAGTTTCAGTGGAGGGTAAGGCCCGTTGATGTCAGAAAGGACTCATGGGTTAGGATGAAGACAGGCATCTACAAAGAAGACCTTGCCAAAGTACGCGCATATGCTGTACTGGTTTTATACGCTTGCAGCAACCACTGTTGCATTGTTTTTTTTTCTAACTCTGGTGTGTCTTTATACGAGTTTTCAGGTTGTCGATGTTGATAATGTGTGCCGACTGGTAACAGTCAAGCCCATTCCCAGGATTGATCTGCAAACTCTTGCTGAGAAACTGGTAAGATCTTATCTTCTGCCTACCTATGTACTGCTCTGCAGTAGAGTTGCATCAATTACTAGCATGTTATCTGTTTTCTTATGGTGTAGGTAGTACGAAGATTATCCATACTACACTACCTCTGCAATTCACATATAAAATTCTCACTAGAAAATCAAGTAATGAGTATTGACTTGTGTGTTCGTGTTATGTGGGGGCTTATGTATCAGCGTAGAAGACAACAGCAGCAGTAACCACAGACCAGGCCGTGGGGCATGACGAGCTACAGGATGAGCATCAACAAGTTTCGGTAGCGGCAGGGAAACAGGGACTTCGATACTCAGTGTGTCTCCTTCTGGGAGGGTGGCTGGCAAGTCTCAAGGACAGGTATTACAGCACCTGGCGTCAAAACATATTCAGTATCATCCACATCCGAGACTCTCATAGAGGCATTGCTAGCAGAATATGACGACATCTTTTCGGCTCCAACACGTCTACCTCCGCTCAGGCGCCAGGATCATAGGATCTGTTTGCTTCCGAGTGCATCCCCTGTGGCGTTTAGGCCATATCGATATCTTCAATTGTAGAAGGGCGAATTGGAACGGCAGTGCACCGAGATGATGCAACAAGGTCTAATTCGGGATAGCACGTCGGAATTCTCTTTGTCGGTGATTCTCATCAAGAAGGCCGATAACACGTGGTGGTTTTGTGTTGATTACCATGCTTTGAATGCGCAAATAGTAAAAGACAAGTTCCCTATTCTGGTCGTCGACGAACTCCTGGACGAGCTCAAGGGGCACGCTTTTTCACTAAATTGGATGTGCATTCCAGCTACCATCAAATACGGATGCTCGGTTCGGCTGAAAAGCTCATGGCTTATGGCTGAAAACATCAGAGTCGGGTGAAAAAGCATTGTGGTGATGATGCTTATTTAGCATAATTAAATTTAAAAAAATATAAAAATATGTTAGCCCATTACGTATAATACAAACAAATACGGGAAAAAAGAACCGGCAAAAAAACTCAACAGAAAGCCAAAAGTTCAGAAAAAGACGAAACTTATGAATAGTGAAAAATAAGCCAGAAGCCAGAAGCCGAAGCCGAGTTGATCAGGGCCTAAGATGACCGCTTTTTGGATGCTCCATGGTTACTTCGAGTTTCTGGTCATGCCGTTCGGTCTTACAAATGCGCCAACCACATTTCAAGCCTTGATGAATGACATCATGCGACCTTTCCTTTGTCGTTTTGTGCTTATTTTCTTTGATGACATTCGCATCTATAGTCCGTCCTGGTCAAACATCTTCAGCACCTTCGCATGGTTTTTTAGGTCTTGCAACATCACTGGCTCTTCCTCAAAAGGTCCAA
The DNA here is from genome assembly GCA_036346575.1 of Dendrocalamus sinicus. Classification (NCBI taxonomy): domain Eukaryota; kingdom Viridiplantae; phylum Streptophyta; class Magnoliopsida; order Poales; family Poaceae; genus Dendrocalamus; species Dendrocalamus sinicus. The sequence goes on along the minus strand of CM070656.1, from coordinate 3,935,045 downwards.
GTGCTCTTTTGCCGCATCCTTCGTTGCATATTTGGGCTATGTTATTTCACAGTTGTGTCTATGGATAGTGATAAGGTGCAGGCGGTGGTGGATTGGCCAAAGCCTTGCTCGCCGTAGTGTGGTTTTTTGGGGTTAGCCGGATACTACTGTAAATTCATTCTAAACTTCGGCATTATTGTGGCACCTCTCATGGCATTACTAAAGGAGGGTTTTTCTTGCTCCGAGGAAGCAACACAGGCTTTTGCCACACTCAAAATGGCTCTCTCAACAGTACCTGCCCTTCAATTACCTGATTTTACAATCCATTTTATTAGGAGTGCGATGCTTCAAGGACGGGATTCGGTGCAGTTCTTCATCAGGGCTCCAGGCCCTTGGCATTCTTCAGCCGACCCATAGCCCCCTTACAAATATACCACAGGAAAACTTTAATTTTTCAAAGGAATCTTGGTTTTCTCCCTATATCTAATATCTGGTTTGTTTTCTCAAAAGTACTGCGAATGCTTGTGAGTTTCTTTGTTCAGGGAACAGTCGGTTTCCATTGGAAGGATCCCTTGAAATCTTTCTGTCTTTTTTCGAGAAAAGAAATCTTTCTGTCTTGGTGACCGAGTTTCTGCAAGTTGTGAGGCAGGCTCAATTGGAACTGTTGTGAAAATTGTACTCTTATCAGACATATCTAACAGACACGCGAGTCGCTTTTGTTTGTGTGTTTTTGCACTGGGAACTAATGTTTTTGTTTCTGCAATTAGTTTTTTTTTTAGAACCAGGAGCCTAGGCTCTGGTTCCAGATTTTCATTAGAAAATAAGAGACCACCACAATTGGCCTTACATTTGCCTAGTATTTACTCCATTTATTGCCAGATACATGTACTTGCCGACGATGTTGTGCCATGCTCTGCCTCTGTGCACACTTCAAATGTCATACAAAATGGAGGATATTCACGATTTTGTCTTTTTAAAGTACTTCCTCTGTCCATAAATATAGATCATCATAGGTTTCGTACGGTCAAGCTTTTTAAACTTTTACCATTCATTTATGTTAAAATATATATTGACATATAAAAATATTACAATTGAATTTGTCTTGCAAAATTCTTTTATAATATATATTTTTTATTATTTTTACTAACATATTATGATAATAAATTATAATCAAAATCTTACATTAGAGACCGTAAAAAGTCAAAAACGACTTATATTTGTGGACGAAGAGAGTATACCACAATTCACAAATCATAACATATTTTTGCGTAAATCAGTTACTGCCAGTATGTTCTAATGCTTTTGTTGGAATCTTGCAGTGATACGTCCTTTGGTGTAATCACACGAGTGGAGGAAGAAGTGTTCGATGTACAAAGGCTGATTCTTCTTAATAAGAAAACATGCCATTCAGCCAGCTCATCTGTACACTTCACTGACGGAAGAGAAACCATAAAATGGAAACTGACAAAGTCAGTCATGTATTGCAAGACGCTCAAATAGGCTTAGTATACACATCCATATCTAGAGTACTTGTTTTTCTTCTGATAGTCCCGATAACCTTGAGCCTCCCCTCATAGCGAGATCGAGCACACCTATCGGTTTGACCTGAGCCATGTAATTGACACAAAACTCAATGACCTCTTCGGTTGCATAACCGTCGACGATACTACCCTCCGGCCGAGATCGATTCCGTACATAGGTCTTGAGAATTTTCATGAACCTCTTGAATGGGTACATGCTACATAGGAACACGGGTCCACACATTTTATCTCCCACACAATGTGAACAATGAGATGGACCATGACATCAAAAAACGATAGAGGAAAATACATCTCAAAATGACATAGAGTCATCACCACCTCGTCCTACAAAGCATCTAGTCTTTCGGGATTGATGACCTTCTGAGAAATTGTGTAAAAGAAATAATATAGCCTCATGATTCTCTCTCGGACCTTAGATTGACAAAACACTTCTAATTGCAATAGGGAGCATCTATGTCATCAGCACATGATAATCATGAGATTTTATGCCAATTAACTTCAAATCTTTCAACAAAATAAGTTTCTTCATGTTGGCGGACTAACCAAACGAAACTTTCACACCATACAAGTACTGGCACAGTTCAGTTCTCTCAGTCTTAAACAGAGTATAACAAGCAGGAAGAAGGTAAGTTCGTTCTTTATCGGTCTTTGTCGATGCTAACTCAGATCTGATATTCATATCAACCAAGTCAAGTCGTGCATTAACACTATCTTTTGTTTTATTACAAATGTTTAGTAAGAGACCAATCAAACTGTTACATATATTCTTCTCTACGTGTATGACGTCGATGCAGTGTTGAACTTTTATGTGCTCCCAATAAGGTAAGTCCCAAATATTGATCTCTTTTTCCAGACGTTCTTCTCACGTGTCATTGATTTACGTCCCTTTTCGAACACAACATCTAAATTATTAACCATATCATAGACCTCTTTTCCACTTAAATGTTGAATTGTTTTTTCATCCAGCAGTATAGGTGAGCTCTCTGAAAGAACCTACGATGACACATGTATACGATTTTGCGGTAGTGCTTCAGTCACACCCTCTTGATATCGTCTAAGCAATGAGTACAGGCTTTGGCCCCTTTTGTATCTGGCCCGATAGGTTTGCAATAGCAGGATAATCATTTGTGGTGAAAAACAATAAGAAGTATAAAGTGAAATTATCTTATTTGTATGCATCCTATACCTTACCCCTTCAATCCACAATGTTTTTAGATTTTCCAGCAACGGTGTTAGGTACATATCAATATCATTTCTAGGTTGCTTCAGCCCTTAAATAAGTATCGATATTAAAATATACTTCCACTTCATACACAATTATGGAGGAAGGTTTTGTTCTGTTTAGTCGGTAACCTCATCTGCAGAAACAAAGTCACAACACAAGCAGATAACAGCTCGAGATCATTCGCGGCACGCTGGTGACTTAACTGTATAACATGGGTCTTACAATTTTATCTCTTTAGAGATTCTACTGCTAGTAGCGTGGGTGGTAGTACAACTAAATTCTAATTAAGCTGAACCATTGAATCGTAAAGATTGAATGACAAACCTATTCTATCTGCTATAGAAAACTGACTCTATTTATCATACGTAACCAAGTTTGTTAAGTAAACTCAGATCTCAACACATATCCTACCATATCTTATAAAACTTTTCCTCTACTATTAAATCATATGCTAAGTTCCTGCCTCCCTGCCGCTACCTAAACTTGCCGCTGCTCATCCTGTAGCTCATGTACCATTGTTTTTGCATACGTAATCAAATTGTTTTTGCAATGTGCCATTGGCTATGTACTTGGTCGACTCTACAGAAATAGGACAGCCGCGCAGGTCTGGAGCAAGGCGCAAGGAGGATGGAGCGGGTGGCTATTGAAGTCTTCCGTCGTGCGCGAGGGTGGAGTAATGCTGTTGGTGCATCATGCTGAGGCGAGAATCTGGAGTGTTTTAGCTGTCTGATGTTGGTGTCTTATTGGATGTAATCAGATTGCTGTGTGTTTTTGCTTTGCTACCTTTTAATTTCTGTTGCCTGTAAGAACTAGAACTATGAACTGGGTTATCTGCCCATGTGAGCAGAGGCCGGGGTTAATGAAAATTATCTCCTTCCTCTAAAAAAATAAGAAAACATGCCAAAAAATTGGAAGCGCTTTACCTTGGATAAACTCTTCATCTGTGTGGGTTCTTAAATCGATACAAGATAGGCCACAGACGGTGATTGTTAATTCGTTTGAAATCAGGAGCAAAATTAAGAGGACGAAGTTCAAGTGAAATAAGGAGCAAGTGTATATATACGTATAGTATATGAGTATATAAAACCATCTAGATGGTATGCACTTTTTAAAGTGGTATGTACAGTTTTTTGAACATACTCCTTTTATGTACGAATATGAAGTTATTAGCAAAATATGCCAAAAACTCTGCGCTTCCTTATAATTGTTCCATATTTTTCCTTGTGGTTGGCATTGAGGTATTTTATAATTAGTATATGAGTATATCTAAAGTGATAAAAGAATATATTAAATTTGCTTAGATGGTATATCATAGGTGAGAGTAACTACACCTAGGAGTATAATGTATTTTTTATATATACATACGTACGTAAATACATACATGTGTACGTATACATACATACATATATATATATACACGTACATATGAATACATACATACACATAGAGATAAATTACATAAGGCACTTGGGCGTCTTATGAACTATCTGATACATGTGTATGATTGATAAATTTAGAGTTTGGGTATGAAAATATTTTATACCTTTGATATATTTATGGTAAATAAGTTTTGAAATTACTTCAAATTGGTTTAAACTGCTTTTGAATTTAGCATGACTATAGTGAATATATACCATAAAACTAGCTCTAACTATTTAAACGAAGTTGAATTTAATTTTTTCCTTAGTTGATATCTTAAATACATTTTTTTGGGTATATGAAGATACCCACATCAAATATTGTGAATCTCAATACACGTCAATAGACATTGATTTAGGTACCTAAATATCATGGTGCATGAAGCACTTGTCCACTAGAGCTGTAGAGGTATATATAAACTAGTAGAGGTATATATAAACTAGTAGTACACATTCTTATATACACTAGTAGTTCACATTTTTCTTCTGCCTAGTAATCTTTCTTTATGTGTACTAGTACCACTATAGTGGAGTGGTAGTATCTGTGTAGGTTCTAGCTAACTTTTGTACCCTAATCGATCTCGTAGCCATTTGATGCATGCGATGGCCGTTTCCGGCTTTTCTTTTGAAAGGATGCGTCGGGCCGTGCTGCAGCTGCTGCTTGGAAATTTCACTAGCTAACCTATTTAATTTATTTGGTTGATCTGAAGTTCTGATATGACGCGACGTTTCGTATGTCTTACTCCGCCCTTTTTTTTTCCTACTACAAGGTGTATATGTTGCCGTTAATCTGAATAAAGATTACAGGCTACGTTTGGAACGTACAAATTTTATAGAAATTTAAGAAGTTTATGCAGTTCATTTCCAGTATAAATAGGACGAAACTCTCACGTTTCAAACGAGACCCCAATCCTAATGAAACTGAATAGGTTGTGAGATAAAAATGAACAAAGTATCCTCTTGTAATTTTTTTTTACTAAGATTAGCATAACATTACGTTGAGTTTCACGAAGATTAGACATAACATTAGGTTAAGTTAAGGTGATTCATATCTAGTTTTTTAGGATTTGAAAATATGTGTTATCAATAGTCTTAAATGAATTTTACTAGATTTAGGACTCCTATTCCTATTTGGAATAGGATTCTTACTCTAAATTGAAGGGCCAAGAGGAACTACGTAAATCAGAGGGTGACCATAGAGAAGAATCAAGAAACCAAAGCAAAAAAGCAACTCATCCCAAGTAGGACGGTAAAAAAAGCTCGAAGCTCGCGAGCTACTCGAGTTCGGCTCGTTCTAGGCTCGGTTCGAGCTCGATTCGAACTTTAAACGAGTCGAACTCGAGCTTAATCTCGAGCTCGCGAGCCTCACCGAGCCGAGCTCGAATAGTTCGCGAGCCCCAATTCGAGCTCAAATAGTAATACATATTAATTCTTACCGAGCTTACTCGAGCTCGAGCTTCTCTTATTGTTGAAAATTAATGTATATTTGAATTATTTTGACTGTTATCGAGCTTACTAGAGCCGAATTCGAGCTTAAAATTTTCTTATTATTGAAAAATAGTGCATAATAAATTATTTTAATTGTTATCGAAGCTCGGACCCCAACTCGAGCTCAGCTCGAGCTTCTACCGAGCTCGAGCCTGGAAGGCCAAGCTCGCTCGAGCTCGGCTCGTTTACAGCCCTAATCCCAAGGTAGAGGGCACAAAAGAGAATTAGAGGTTACGGTATTCTTTAGCACTAAATTTTTATATATGACAAGAATCCAAGGGTCCTTAAGGATTCGTGAGGATTGTGAGTGAATGATAATCCCTTATGCTCTTTTAAAATTATTCTTAAAGAATTTACAGTCGGTTTCACCAAATCTTTTCTTTCTTATCGTAGTTACTTCAACAACGTTATTTGGATTCTCTTTATGAGGTTCATCTTCTTCGTTCTTGATACCGTGTATGTCCGTACCGTATTTCATAAACTCTGATCTGCTTCGAAGACTGCTGCGTATAAAAAAGAATATCAGTGTGTAACACATTCTATATGGCGTGTGGGTGGTCACGAACGGTTTTTCATGAGAGTGCGAAAATATATATATCACACATAGTAGAAAATCCTCATTACAATTTACGCCGACTTACTTTTTGCAACAAAAAGTACACCGTGTAATGCTCAACTTCAATGCGTTGAGATGAGCGATTAGTTGGCTACTGCAACCAATGATAGGGCTGACAGTGCTAAGCTTTTTTTATGTGCGAGACAAGTTAACGGCACTTCTGATTTATTTTTTACTATTTATAAGTTTTGTTTTTTCTGAACTTTTGACTTTTTGTTAAACTTTTTTGCCGGTTCTTTTTTTCCCGTATTTGTTTGTGTTATACGTAATGGGCTAACATATTTTTTTATTTTTAAATTTTTTTAAATTTAATTATGCTAAATAAGCCTCTGTCAACTACAATGTTTTTTTCAGCCACCTACAGTGTTTTCAGTCATAAGCCATGAGCTTTTCAGCCGAACCAATCACCATAAAGAAGAGCCGGTTAAAGCACCTAGTAATAGCGAAGAGGATTAGACTGTATCACCACGTTACTAAAGTTTACCATAGCAAAATATCCCTACATGTGTATGGAAGTTTTTATTTGCTTTTACGAAAAATAAATAAAATGCAGGCTTCGCACACACATCTCTTTCCCTCCATCCAGTATGGCACGAATTTCACTTGTTAGCGGATGACACCGTGAATATTGGAGACGCTTTTAAGCTTTACAAGTAAGTATACGAGGTTTTCTTTTTTTTTCAATAAGGGCATGTACAATACAAGATGTTTAGAGCAACTCCAGCAGTACTACTCAAAACAGGGCCCCTACTTTTGATTTGAGGGCTCCCCCTACTTTTGAGGGCCCTGTTTTTTTTGCATCTACTCCAACAGCACACCTCAAATTTGTCAGACCCAGATTTTTCAATCAATCTTATCAGTGTTTCATCGCACTAATCCTCGGATCGTAGTTAGTGCACACAGAACATTCTTGAATCAATTCATACATCGCATAAACATTCATTATATTACATAACTTGAAATACACCACGTCGGGTGATAGAGTTTACAAAGAGGCCGATCAAAGCCAATTGCCTTATTACAAACATGCACAATGGAAATACAAGAAAAGCAAACCCAAATCCACGTGCAAGCGATCGAAGGTATCAGGTGCATTATATGTCACCACTAACTAGTAACATACGTGCACACAACGCCGAGGTCCACTTGTCCATGTCTAATCAACGAGGCCTACGCCTTAGTTTCCTTCGTCATTCTTCTCCTCCGTAGCGGAGCTTCCTCGTAGGCGAGTGGTCTTGCGCCCCGGTTCGGATTTTTGCCGCAAAGCGAGCGTGAGCACTCCGACCCGTGCTCGCGAGCCAACACACGTAATGCGAGATATAACATGTATGGCTAATCAAAGGATGGCTCAGTTTATTTTCTTTTGCGAAGAGTGCTTTTGAATACAATTATATAAAATTCCTTAAGACCTAGCATTTTGAACACACGTATATGTTGAATGCAGAATAATAGTGATTCGATTCCATCCACCATTACATGGCATCCGCACCATATAGCCATTCTTCAAAATATAGCCGCTTACATTACCACTGGGACGACACCTGTGACAATTCCAAACTAGGGCCTTACATCGCCTCCACTTTTCCATTCCCATCCACAAATCATTTTGAAATAGAACTATATCCGGTTAAGTTCCCATGTTCGCCCTTGACCGTAAGCACGGCTATTCGAATAGTTTTAGACTCTGCAGAGTTTGTACACTTTCACCACAAGAGACAATCAACTCGTTGCCCCACACAATTCCTTAGTCATGTGGTTGAGCGGACCATCACAAGAACTTTTCAAAGTACCTCGCCTTCCATCATTTCACCCTATGGGTCGCTCCCACTTGCGGTGGGTCCCATACGTTGTGCGGGATGTTCTCCTTCGAACGCCTAGCACCTGGCTCCCTACCCCGCTAGCCCGCCACAGCAGAACTTCACCTTCCATCGGTGTCCCATTCAAGCCGCCACGCATCGCCGCTTGCACATCCTCACACCGCCTCCGGAAGGATGACTTTCGTGGTCCGTAATTCTACTAAGCCAAGTTGTAATTTACAGACTTGTGGTTGTACTGTTGTACACGGGTTGACATGACAAGATTCGGTCCTTATTGTTATCTGTGCGGTCTACCACTGCACCACACTGTGCATCCACTGCACCACACTGTGCATCCACTGCACCACACTTTCACACCATCGAACCAATCCGCCCAGATATTAAAGCATGTTGGGGTTTTTTTTAGAAACATACGATAATCATATTCATCATTTACCGTCATTACCACCATGATCGCGAACGAATTTTCTCATGAATAAATGTGATGCTCGGGACAATTTCTTGCCCGATTCCTATTCAATGCTAAGCATGGCATATGGTTACGGACTTATTTTCGAAATGTTACTATTATATTTTTGCTAGGGCGACAAGGTTCACACATTCAAATACTCAAGGAGGGGGTAATATTATTCAAGGTAAACAACGGTATATAACTAGAATATCAAATTTAGCATGCATTTTCATAAAACTAACAGCAATGCAATTTGTTAATTTAAAACAAAGTAATTTGCAGAAATGTAGGTTCAACATGATCAAAGTATTGACTCGCCTTGGTCACAGTGGTCGAGTGCTTGATTATCCGGGGCTTCTAGTGCTGCGGCCTCGGTCTCTTCCTCTTGAGCTTCGTAAGCTATTGTAATCGTGCGCGAAAATTTGGATAAAAAGAAAACATCCAATCAATAAAATTTCACCAAAAATTCAAATGAACTCCAAAAATTATGATTTTAAATCCATTGGATAGATCTTGAATTTAGAAAAATTTAGAAATTTGTTTCATTCAATTTGGAGTTAAAATGAGAAAGTTATGATTATTTGAAGTTCTCAGTTCAGTAAATTCCAAAAATTATTAAATTTCTGACAGTGGGTCCCACTGGCATTTTCAGATTTATTTTTAATTTTCCTTTTTATTTACGTTCTGTGCTATTGACATGTGGGTCCTAAGTATCGCTCATGGGGTCCACTGCCGCCAGGGCTCAATGCGATCGTGCATCGACCGGTGGGACCCTGGTCACGGCCGCCCGGCCAGATCTTGGTCGACAAAGCGGGCCCACCGCCAAGAATGAAAATAAAAGAAATCGCTCAACCGTGCGCGCGGAGTCGGGCTCGAACACGCGACGCGGGAGCAGGAGGGAGGGAGGGATAACGCTGTAAGCCACTCGGACGACCGAGCGTTGCTTACCATATAAGGGTAAGTATACCTCTTGAGTTAGCTCGCCGAGGGGGTCGGACAGAGGAAGTCGGGGGCGACGGTGGCCGGCGGCGTGCGGTGGTCGGGAGGTCCGGGGGCTTCGTGATTTATAACCCCCGCGTACTGGCGATGCTACTGGGGTAGACGGCCGGGGGTGGGGTTCACCGGAGAGGGCTGGCGGCGAGAGGTGGCGGCGGTCTGAGGAGGAGCTCCGGTGACGACGAAGTACAGGCTTCGGGAGGCGCAGAGGAGAGTGGAGGTAGTTTCGTGAGGCTCCGGGGATGGTTCCAGAGCATGGAATCGAGCTCTGGTGGCTTGGTCCGGCGATTCGGCACTTGCCGGCGCTGGGGAAGACGAGGGAGCCGACGGCGATTGGAGGGCTCTCTGGCCGAACTGCGGTCAGGGGAAAGGAGGAGGAAGGTCTGGCGGTGCCGAAGCAGCTCACGGGAAGGCTTTTTATAGCCGGGGAGGGCTTGTACGGCGAGGACCACATTCGGCCCGCCGCTGTTCATGCCGACGAGGGGGAATGGAGGCAAATCTCACCCGGATTTTGCAGAGGAGAGAGGGCGGGAGAGGTGCTTTCCCCCTCCTGTAGCCGTACTTTTAAATTTGCCCGCGAGGTGAGAGAATGGGCGACGGATTTGCTGCGCAGACGCGAGGGAGAGCTGGCGCGAGGGGCGCGGCCGCGTGGAGAAGAAGGGGGAGGAGGAAGAAGACGCGGGCGGGGGTCCACCGGCCAGAGACGTCGCGCGCGCGAGGGGACGGGCCCAGGCGGCAGCGAGACGCGGGCGCGCGTGGAGGTGGGCTGCGGTGTGCTGGCGCTGGTCGCGCAGGCGTTGGCCCACGCGGCGCGCTTGCATGCATGCGTGCGTCGCGCATGGGAGAGGTCGGGCCGGGGTGATGGCGGCCTACTGGTTATATTTTTTTCTTTTATTGTATAGATTTTGTATGTATATACACTTGCACATACATCTTGGGTATATATCTATACACATACTTTCATCTCCTTCTTATGTTTGTGCATAAATATATATTTTATTTATTTATGGTATTCATGTGTATATATGTATATATGTCCTTATATACACATGGTTCTTTGCATATTTACATGAGTATTAACTTCCTTTAATTTGTTTACCCTAATTTTTAGGGATATTATTTTATGCTTATTTTCATTTCTCAACTTGGTAATTTATGGATCATCTTTTCAGATTCTTTATCCGATATTCGTGTTGTACCATTTTATGTGTGGATTTCTTTCCTCTTTTACTTTTGAATTCCCTTTACATTTACAAAAGCCAACAAATTCCAAATTTAAATAAAAAGCAAATAAAATAATCCAAAAATTCCACAATATATTATTTATATTTTTCAGGATGTTACAAAATTTAAGCTCTCAAATCCATTCCACTGCAACTGACACATAGGACCCACTCTCATTCTCTCCTCTCCTCGCCCAACTCAGCAAGACCGTGTCGCCGCTGATCGGCCGCCGAACGGCACCGCCAGAGCCGCCTCCACACGCCTCCTCGCCTCGCCGCGAACCGGCCCGCCATACCGTGCTCGCCGACCGCGCGGGACCGCCGGCCGCCGCACCTCGGAGGGTGGCCGAAAATCCATGGCGCGGTCACCACCACCTCGAGACGCGCACCGCCTCGGGCTTCTCCGCCACGCGCTTAGGCCGCCCGCCGCCGCTGTAGCAGCCTCCACCGCCGGCGCGAGCTACCGGCCGGCCGCCAGATCTCCACTCGCCGCGCGCCAAGACACGGCCGCCGACGGAATGAGCGCCGCCGCCCGATTGAATCGCCGGGAAGGGAAGGGGGTGGGGAAGGGAGTCGGGGCGAGGCGAGGCGCGCGGAGGGGCGGAGGCGCCGGGACCGAGCAACAACTCGAACCCTTCGTGTTATTCGCACTATCCTGTGAAAAGCTAGTGCACACAGATTGAACAATGATACATATCATGCATGATAACCAAAACTTTATTATAAAGCAAAAGTACGGGCCTTATGGCCAAGATTACAATAAGGTGGCTTCATGGCCAAACATGAAATAAACAATGGAAGGTAAATAAGAGGAGCACCCATCCTGTCTTCCCACAAGGCGAATTGATCGTAAGACGTGGCCTATTCGTCGCGATCCTCAACATAGTTGACATCGTCGTCCTCCGCAACATTGTTTATAGCAAGGTGAGCACATAAAGTACTCCACAAGTTACACCAGAGATAACAGATTTGATGCATGCATAAGGGGTTACAAAGAAAGGCATAATGTGGTTCATTTGCATAAACAGCATTATTGAATTAAATACAATAACGTAAGTGCAAAAGCTGAAGTTGATACAATATATAAAAACAAGATTTAACAAAATAATAACGTTAGTGCAGCAACAACCTAACACTAACCTAAACACGGGTATCCCACCCGACCATCTTTCCAAAAGTTTCACAAATTTCCATAAACCAAATTTTATTAAAACCAAAATCTAATCCATGAAAAACCATACTAAGCATGTCCTTGACCGTGGACACAACTATCCAGATAGTTTGTTACTCGCAGAGGTGTACAACTTTACCCACAAGACATGTTCTCCTGCTTTGCCACCGGATTACACACTTCCTTAGGTGTGCGGCCGAGGAGATCATGATAAGGTCTGCTCCAATGTTCCATTACCAAATTAGCTACGCCGCCACTAAGGTTTCACCACAACATGAATCCACATGTTGGAGCCCCTCTTGTGCCATGTGAGACTTCTCATGGCCTACGCCACGCTCACATTCAGCCTATAGCGAAACTAAAATGGAACTTCACAAATTACTTAGCCGATCCGTCCCATACTGACTTGTGGTAGTACGGTGTGACTTTGTAATAGTAGTTCACATCCGGTCCTTAATTTGACTTAGGCCTACCAAGATACCCCTTGTGCCTAGCGGTCAACATCGAGTCAACAAACTACGACGCATGCCAGCAAGCACCCACCACCATACCAATGCCTAAGTCTAAAACAGGTTTTATCCATTTTATTTTATCAAAATTTTATAGACCTTCTTGACTCACCAAAGTCAAGAATAGATTTTATAAACCAACATTTCGTGTGAAACCAATCTTCCCACCTAAATTAATCTAAGCATGGCTAAGCAATTTATAAAATGTTCTAGTTAATACTAATGTACCAACTAGGCTTTCATCTATGGTGACAAGGTATGTCTGCTCAAATTCGAGATTGGCCATACAAAGGGAATTGGGTGTAACTAAAGTTTTAAGCACATTTGAACTAATTTGAATAAAAGTATGCATGCATATTAATTTAAAAACAACATAAATAATTTAAATTACTGGGATCAACATGGTCAAAGGTGTAACTTGCCTTGCTCAAGTCTTGCTGCGATTCGTCGAAGAAATACTCTCGGTTTCACAGTAATCTATACGCAAAGAACCAAAAGAAAATCAAACAAAATTCAAATAAAATCCAAAAATTCAAAAAGAGTCCAGAAATGGATAGTTTAGGATTTTAGAAAAATTTAGAAATTTGAACGAGTTAAATCGAGTTAAAATGAAGAAGTTATGGCCTTCGGAAGTTCTCACGACCATGGCAAACGTGATCGGCGGAGCTACGACCACGGCAAATGCGATCAAGTGAGCTACGACCACGTAGTCGACTTACGACCACATGGGAGGTTTACGACCACGCAATGACATACGACCACACGGAAGGTTTACGACTACTCAGGGAAAATTACGACTACGCCACGCACCGCCTACGATCACGACTACACCGAGAACCTACGACTTCGACTACCGAGAGAACTTGCGACTCGACTACACAGAGAACTTACGACTCGACTACACGTAAAACTTACGACTCGACTACACGAAAACCCACGACTTCGACTACCAGAGAACTTACGACTTCGACTACACAGAGAACTTACGACTTCGACTACACAGAAAACCTACGACTTCGACTACACAGAAAACCTACGACTTCGACTACCAGAGAACCTACAACTTCGACTACACAGAGAACTTACGACTACGACTACACAGAGAACTTACGACTACACAGAAAACTTACGACTTCGAGGCCGAATACGACCACTCAAACAGGTTAACGGCTACCTAGTCATTTACAACCACATAGTCGCTACGACTACTCAGGCAGCTACGGCTACAGCTAAGACTTACGACTACACGGATCTACGACCACACGGAAGGGTGTTACCTTCGGAAACTGGTTGGCCGCGGGGTGGTCGGAGGGAATCAGGCAGAGTGGCCGAGACGGCGTGATGGTCGAGAGGTTCTGCACGAGTGGAGACGGTCGGCCGACGAGAAGAAGCGCGCGCCGAGTCTTCGGCAACAACGGGCTCGTGGCGCGCTGCTCGGCGGAGAGGGAATGGTGGTCGCCGGCACTTGGGGATCACGGCGCCGCGTCGGCGAGGCGCGAAGAGACCGGCGGCGCCAATTCCTCGCCGGAGCTCGCACGCGCGACGAGGAAGCACGGTCGGGCCGATTCGGTTTAGGCGGAGGGGAAAGAGGTGGCGCGCACGGGAAGGCAAAGGAGGGGATAACGGGCTCGGGAAGGAGCTTTATAGGCGGTGGACGGAGGTAAAGGGCTCACGGAGTTAAGGACTTTAGAAACAATGATAACGGCGAGAGGCTTTAAGCCGAGAAAATGGACTGAGGTGGGCGGTTACTAGCGCGCGAGCTTAGGGCCAATAATGGCTTCGGTTGCCACCGAGGAAGGAGTAACCGAAGCTTTTAAAGCTCGAATGGGGTGTTAATGGAGGCCGGCCGGTTGGGGAAGAAGGGAAGAAGGAAACTTCTAAATTTCTTTTTTTTTTTTAATTTCCAGAAGTAAATTCTCAAGAGTTAAACAAAACTTAGGGAGGGTTAAGAAAAGAAAAAAAATAAAATAAACTTTTTTTTGCTTTAATAAAATATTTTAAATACATTTTCTTGCTTTAGATTTTTAAATAAAATCCAGATAAATCCAAATAAACTCCAGAAAATCAATAGAAGGCAAAAAAAATTTTGGGATGTTACAGAGGCGGCCGGGAAGTGGAAGGGGCTGCGGGGAGGCGAGGCGGCGGTGGAGGGGGTGGAGGCGCGGGAAGGGAAGGGCGGCGGGGAAGGGGGCCGAGTCGACGGTGGAGGGGGTGGAGGCGCCGGGGAAGGGGCGGCGGGGGAGCCGGGCGCGGTGGGGGCGGCGGGGGAGGCGGGGAGTCGGGGACGGCAGGGGAGGGGGCGACGGCGGGGGAAGGAGCAAGGAGGGAGTCGGGGACGGCGGGGTGGGAGGGAGGAGGACGGGCGGAGCGGGAGAAATTTCACCAGCGGGAAGAAACAGAAGAATGAGAGCCAGAGTAGGGGGCCCCTGGGAATGAGGGGTGGGAGGGGGATTTGAGGGGCTCCTCAAATTTGAGGGCTCTAGTAGGGGCCCTGCTGGAGTTGCATTTTTGCCTCAAACCCTCAAATATGAGGTTTGAGGGCTCAAGTAGGGGCCCTGCTGGAGTTGCTCTTATATATGAATGTTTAAAGAGAGAGAATATAACCACATCATCAAGCACTCATGCAAAAGTTATTTCCTCCAATGCAAACATCTCTTCTATAGGTGCTTAGATGCTATATTATCTATTAATAGATATAGTTATACACATAAGAACCTACTAAGTACCGATGCTTATTTAAGCATCGATGCTTTAAAATAAGCACCTTATTTATCCTATGTGGCAAGAAAAATCAATTTTTTATTGCTAAGTATCTCTCTAAGCACCTGTATTGAACATGCTCTAAAAGGCATGCTCCATTATTTATTTCTCATGCAGAGATGCAGCCATATTCTCGAAAAATGAACAAATCTCGAAGATTTTGAGCCCATTCGATGATTCGCTCACTAACTTTCCGAACGATTCGCAACATCAACACCTACTCAAATTTGCTTTTGATTTTGCAATGATATATCACACGTGCTCGGCACTTCGTTTTTTCGACGCATGATTTGGAACAGTATAACTGTGTAAGCCGTGCAGCACAGTACCCGGGATCTGCAACTGGTGGTGATCGGTTGGGTTGTGGCTTATGGCTGAAATTACACTGTAGCTGAAGGTGACTTATTTAGTATAATTAAATTTTAAAAAATTTTAAAATAGAAAAATATGTTAGCCCATCATATATAATGCAAACGAATACAGGAAAAAAAAACCGATAAAAAAACTCAAAAAATCTAAAATATTAAGAAAAAATAAAATTTAAAAATAATAAAAAATAAATCAAAAACCAGAAACCAAAACGATTGGGGCTATACAACAGACTGAGACACCAGCACACCTTTTCTTTATGCAAAGGTGTCAACCAGAGATCTTTGAACCTTTTGTCTTGGGCAGAGCAGCACACGCATCACACACCACGTCACATCAAATCCGCAAAGAGCAGTGCATATATTGTTGACGTGGAAAGACCAGGTTTTTAGGACGCAAGCACACAACATGCACAGGAATACTTTTTCAAAAAGGAAAAAAAAGCATCCTTGAGAATCCAAAAGAAAGGAAAAAAAGTAGGAGTAGATGAGAGTGCGTAGAGTAGAATTGAGCAACTGAATTGACCAACAACCAGCAATGGGCATGTTCCTTTGAATTATGACTTATGATATTTAGTTGCGTTTTTTGAGGTGACGATGGATAACGGAGACGTTGACATAGACAACACATACAATTTTAGATCTCGTTCATTCTGGCATCGGCTTCTGGCCAGAAACCAAAATAAACGTATTGAATTCTTAATTTCGGCCTTCTTGGCTTTTTTAGCTTTTTTCGCCTTTTGTTTTCTTCTTTTGCTTTGCCTTATCTATAGAGATATAACAGTATATTTCAGTTTTTTCTTATTTTTCTTTAATTGAATGACTCAAAAAAGATAATAGACGCTACAATACAATTTAACCTAAAAGCCAACAGTTGGAAGCTAGAAGCCGCGAAAAAAGCTAGATAAACAAGGCCTTAGGTGCCGCTCGGTTGGGCTGAAATTGCACTATAGCTAGCTGAAATTACACTGTAACTGATGGTGGCTTATTTGACGTAACTAAATTTTAAAAAATTTAAAAAATAGAAAAAAAATAGGTTAACCCATCACGGACAATACAAACAAATACGAAAAAAAAGAACCGGCAAAAAAATCTCAAAAAACAAAAAAATCAGAAAAAGATGAAATTTATGAATAGTGAAAAATAGGCTAGAAGCCAGAAGTTTAACTCAAAATGAGCAGGATCTTATGCTCAAGAAGCCGTTTGGAAAAGCGGTTTAGAGAAATCGTTTGAAAAAAACACAATATTTATTTTAGTTTTTGAAGAAGTGGAATCTAAAAGCTAAAAGAAAAAAAACATAAAGAACAGGACATCACCGGTACCAGCAACAGCAAGCAAAGCAGCACGCAAGAAGGCTTTCAGCAAAAGCAGGTTTTGGTGAATTCCTTGTGAGTGACAAAAGGTGGCGCCTGCTTGCAGTGCAGGCTGCTTTGGACAGACAAGCCGGCTTTGCTAATTGCTAGGCTGGTGGCGAGGGTAGAGCTGTCTGTTGTTAGAGTGGCAGCCCTGCACTTATGCACCCCAAAAGGAATTAAAGGCAGGCCTACTGCCAGGAGCAGAAATTGGCGCAAGCACAGCCTCTGCCAGTAGCAGAAATTTGGACCAAGCACAGCCTCCATGACCATTGTTTTTTGTTTCGTTTTCCTTGGCATAGAAGTGCATAATGCTTTTAAAAATTTTCGTTCGAAGTAAATAGGTGTTGGTTACGTTTCAAATGGTTTTAGCTTCTGGTTTTATTTTTGCTTTTGACTTATTTAAGCTAGAAGTCACTTAAAACATATCGACTTCTAATTTCTGATTATTTCATTTTTTGGCTTTTTTCTTTATTCCTTTGCATTATCTGTGATGATACACTGATTTTTCTTTTTTTTTCTAATCTTCTTTTAATTGAATGATTTTTAAAAAAACTAACAGTCAATATGGTGTAATTTTAGCCAAAAGCCAACGGCTAAAGCCATAAGCCAGAAAGCTTAAGCTCTTTGGAGCGGGGTCCCTGCTCTAAATAGCTTCAGCTTTTGGCTTCTGGCCACTTGGAACGTGTCAGTTTCTTAATTTCGTCTTTTTGGTTTTTTTTCCTTTTTCCTCTTACTTATTTGCATTGTCTCAAAAAATATAGTAGTGTTTTTCAATTTTTATTATTTTTTCTCATTTTTTATTCAAAATGTTAATAGCTGTTATAGTGTAATCACAACCAAAAATCTATAATAGAAGTTAAAAGCCATAGCTTTTTAAGCCATTAGGAGCACTACAAGTACAGTTACTTTGCGCCCGTTTGAAACGCGGAAATTGAGCTTTTTACCAAGGGGGATTGGATCATATACCCTCCTCTTAGTTGGAAAATTCAGGATTTACCCTTCCACCTCAATGACATGTGGGGTCATCATAAGTCACTGACGCGTGGGCCAGGAGGGTAAATTCTGAATTTCCATCTAAGGGAAGGGTATATGATGAATAAATCCTTTTACCAAGCGAATGCTGTGGCTCGAATGGATTCGCTTGAATGGAACGATGTATAGAACACCTGAAAGTACGACAACGTGGTTCAGCAAAACTTGGAGCTCAGAATTAATTGCATTACATGTCTGTTTGGTCAATACTCTGTTTTTATCCAACCAACATCACATGGGATCTGACCTGCAATCCATGGAGAGCCTTGTCTATTTTAGACCATAAACCATTTCTGGCTTGGCTTTAATTGAAAACAAAAGGTTCCTACGTGCCGGGGATACCAATTTTACATCCAGTCCAACAAATACTACGACAGAGAGTTACTAAGAAAAGCAAACAACTGAGGTAAAAAGGCAATAACGCCGTCTTCAAACGACATTAGATCAACATTTCTGGGCAAAATGTTTTCCAGGTTCTCGCCGTCTTCTCCTCTGGTAGTTTCTCCCTACTGGACCTCGTGTAAGCGCTCCTTGATGTTACGCATCGCCCTCCTCCAGCTTTGCATCGGTCCTTTTGTCACACCAAAGCCTTCCAACGCTGCATATGAGAGATCAATCTTAACTGTTAGCACTAATCATGACTTGCACATGTTTTAGTGTTTTGTATTAGTCTGCACGTTATGTGTGTATGGGTCATGTACGTAGTTAGGAGTAGTGGACGTCGAGCGCCCACCGATCGCTGTGGTCAAGTCTCGATGAGATACGCTCATTGCCGCGTGGTCGTGGCTGGAGAAATGGCGCAGAAGACTCGGATCAACATGCGAGGCCGAAAAGACCGCTTCTTGAGGGCTGCGTAAGTTGCAGCCCGCTCGTGCGAAGAGGCGGGAGTGGCGTCCGGTCTTGTGGATCATGGGCTACGTGTGTGGTGCATGCAACAAAGCTAGGCTATTTAAGTTGTAATACTTGTTTTGTTTACGAGTGTGGGAAGTAATATACGTAAGAAAAGGCATTTGTTGCCAAGCATCGTGTCTTCCACTGTCTACCTCATCCTTGTGTGAATTCAGAGGTAGAAGAAAGGAATTGAGAGTTTCAATTCCCTCAATTGGTATCAGAGCCTCGACTGCCCAAGATCCTACGCTACTACCTCGACGACTCCATGGCGTTGGTACCGCACGGTGCTGGGGGAAGCAGCAGCGTCTCGCTTGCGTACCCGCTGCTCTCCTCGACGAACTACACCGCGTGGGCGATCAAGGTAGAGGCCATTCTTGATTCCCAGGGCCTTTGGGAGGCCGTGAGACCGGCAGAAGGCGAGGCGGTGGACACGCGGAAGGACAAGACGGCGAGGGCGCAACTTCTCCAAGCGTTGCCGGAGGACATTCTTTTGCAGGTTTCACAAAAGAAGACGGCGAAAGAGCTTTGGGACAGCCTCAAGACAAGGTTCGTCGGAGCCGACCGTGTCAAGGCTGCTCGTCTTTCAACTTTGAAAGGCGAGTTTGACTTCCTGCGTATGAAGGAGGGGGAGTCACTGGACGACTACGCCGGTAAAATCAGTGGCATGGCAGCAAGGTACGTCAACCTCGGTGCGACACTCGACGACGCCGCCATGGTGAAGAAGCTCCTCGACACCGTGCCCGACCGGCTGTACTCCGCGGTGGCCGGGATCGAGCAGTTCTGCGACGTGGAGACGATGGCGTTCGAGGAGGCGCTGGGCAGGCTCAAGGCGTTTGAGGAACGCCACGGCGGCGCGCGCAGCCGGCGGTGAACGGAATGACGGCCGCTTTGCTCACACCGCCGAGTGGCGTGCCGGAGAAGCTCAAGTCTCCGGGGAAGAAAGGTAAATGCTACAACTGTGGTGTTCGTGGACATTTCGCCAGGGAATGTCCAAATCCAAAAAAGGATGAAGCACTCCTCGCGATGGCGGATGATGAACCAACATTGCTTTGAAGTGTGTCTAGAAAGTAGAATAAGCAAGTCAAGATTAGGAGGGAAATTGTTAGCACTAATCATGACTTGCACATGTTTTAGTGTTTTGTATTAGTCTGCACGTTATGTGTGTATAGGTCATGTACGTAGTTAGGAGTAGTGGACGCCCGAGCGCCCACCGATCGATGTGTTGGTCAAGTCTCGATGAGATACGTTCATTGCCGCGTGTGGTCGTGGCTGGAGAAATGGCGCAGAAGACTCGGATCAACATGCGAGGCCGTAAAAGACCGCTTCTTGAGGGTGCGTAAGTTGCGCTCCGCTCGCGCGAAGAGGCGGAGTGGCGTCCGGTCTTGTGGATCATGGGCTACGTGTGTGGTGCATGCAGCAGCTAGGCTATTTAAGTTGTAATACTTGTTTTGTTTACTGAGTGTGGGAAGTAATATACGTAAGAAAAGGCATTTGTTGCCGAAGTACTGTGTCTTCCACTGTCTACCTCATCCTTGTGTGAATTCAGAGGTAGAAGAAAGGAATTGAGAGTTTCAATTCCCTCATTAACACGACTACTAATGGGGACCGGAAGACACAAATTCATCTCTAAACACCATATCATTTCTAATCAACCAAAGTTGTTCAACACATTGCTCCCAAGATAAAAATCATGTTCTTAGTACCACTAGAGCTACCTCTATTCAAGATAATGTCCCGGAAATCCTGCAAATTTCTTGGGAGCATGCATTTCCCAACCCAGCACGTCTCTGAAGTATGAATACACCCCACACAAATTGTGCAGTTGCACATCCTAACATTATAGGAAAAAGTCCACTTTTGAACTCTGAACTCTGGCCTTTCAACCATAAACTATGAAACCATTCATTTTATTCCCTTCCACCCTTCCCATCCCGGATTTTACGTGACTTGAAGGTTGTTTTGCTGATGTGGCAACCAATGCAGTAGTCAATGGCTGAGTCAGGTGGAGCCCACATGTCAGCTGGTACGCTCTTCTTCCTCCTTTTTGTCTCTCTCCCCACCTCTCTCTCAAGCTTGAGCCGATTGGGTTGGGCTCAGCTCGTCGCCGACTACCACCCGCTGGGCCTCGCCACCAGTCGCCTCCTCCCCCTTTCCTTGCCACCATGGATGCTAACTTGGAGCTCAGGGACAGTGATCGGTGCTGCGGGGATGCGTGTACTAGAGCAGGGCCAAATGTTGATATCCAACGGCGACGGGCATGCGTATAGGCAGATCCGGTGGTGGAGGCTTAGGGTTGGCAAGATCATGCAGTAGCGCGTCAGAGGGTTAGCAAGCAACGGGAGCTAGCTAGGAGGACAGTGACATGGTAGGCGGATGAGGTGGGGCGGCAACTGATGCAACAGGATCTAGATCTAGCGGTCTCTCTCTGTCGCTTGCTGCTAGGCGCGATCTCGTGTTGTCGCGTCCGCATAGCTCCGACCGCCGCAGTGGCTCCCAGCCATGTTGGCCTTCGCCTCGCTAAGGCCTCCATCGTCGCGTCGTGTCTGCCTTGGCGCCTTAAGATCCAGCCTTAGATTTCTTACTATCAGAAGTTTCTTGCTGTATTGCTATCGATCTTCTTACCTCGCCTGGAAGTCCAACTCGGCTAGTCCGAATGTTATCCCGCCATCGGTCTAAATGTTTATTAGCCATCAATTCGATCGTCTCTGCCATCTGTTTGGAATCGGGGGATCAGGTATCTACAATGGACGGCACAAATGCAATGGCAAATCATTATGAAGATCTCACGGCTGGGTGGTAAATGAAGTCATCGCTGACTTCAACCTGTCATCAGGATCATTGGATGCACATCTGATGGCTTCACGACATAGCACCTTTGGACTAGTCCGAAAGTTTTATGTCATTAGGATCGTTGGATGCACATCCGATGGCTTCACCGACTTCCACTTTCGGACCAGTCCAAAGTTCTCTATGATCAGGATCGTTGGACACACATCCGACGGCTACCGAACAAATGCTTCTCCTATTACCTGTTAAACCACTGTTTTTTGTCGCCGACGATACTCATGTATTCTTGCTATTATTTGGGTGGTTTTATTTTTTATGCTTGAGAGGATTATCTCAAAATATTATGTTATAAACTGTGGACATTCTGAAATATCCTCTTAAGTATAGATGAATTGATTCAAATATGGCCATCTAGTGTTCTGCATAGGTTAATTAAAATAATATGTTGCCAAAGCAACCCCTATTATGTAGGTTAATTTATCAGAACAACTAGACAGTTTCTGTATGCAAAATTCATGCATTTATTGATTGTCCCAAAGGTAAGTCAATATTTGGCCGAATTATGTATGCAACTATGGCAACAAATA
Organism: Dendrocalamus sinicus; assembly: GCA_036346575.1. Lineage (NCBI taxonomy): Eukaryota > Viridiplantae > Streptophyta > Magnoliopsida > Poales > Poaceae > Dendrocalamus > Dendrocalamus sinicus. Next base: position 3,912,831 of record CM070656.1, on the reverse strand, counting down.
TGTAACAATTATCAAGTTTCCATGTGAACAATAAGTTGGACCAAAGTAAGACATATAGTTTGACAGGATTTACTATTAAACATTTGATTGCTACACAAAGATTACCACTTGCAAGTTAATATTTTCTGTCCAAAGACTAAATATTTATGTTGCACTAGGTATCTTGCGTGATGGAATATACCAAATTTTGAATCAAACTTGAAGTATGCTATTCATGTCCTGCAACTTATTTACTCAACAGAGTACCAACTAAAGTGACTAATAGATCCCTATACGAACAATGGATAGGAAAGAAACCTAGCATCAAGCATGTACGTACTGGGGATGCCCATCTAAGGCAAGGCCGTATAGGCCTAATGAAAGAAAATTGGACTCGAGAACTATTAGTAGCTATTTTGTTGGTTATTCTGAAAGATCTAGGGGTTACAAATTATATGATCCCACTACTAAAACAATTTTTGAAACAGGGAAAGTCCAGTTTTTTGAGGATGTTGAGTTTGAAAGGGGAGATATGGTTAGGGACATTAATTTTGAAGAAGTTCCTGAAGGGAATTTATTTTCTCTTCCTCTGGTTATTCCCAATAATGATTAGGATCAGGTTATTTTACCTAGTGTTATTGAGGAAAATGTAGATCAAAATAATGTCCATGAGGTCCCTCCACAAAATGATGTTCTTACAGAAGAACAAACTCAACCAGTGCCATTAATGCGATCCACTAGAGAAAGAAGAAGTGCAATCTCTGATGATTACATTATCTTCCTTCAGGAAAATGAGGCTTGTGGTGAAATTTTGGGAGAAGATCCCATCAACCTTCAAAAGGCCCTACAAAGCCCAAATTCAATTAATTAAATCAATGCCATGAATGAAGAGTTAAAATCCATAACAGACAATGATGTTTGGGATCTCATCCCATTGCCAGATGAAAAGAAACCCATTGGTTGCAAATGGATATTTGAGACCAAACGGGATTCAAAAGGTAATGCAGAAAGATATAAGACTCGTCTTGTTGCTAAAGGATATACTAAAAAAGAAGGCATAGACTATAAAAAGACTTTATCTCCGGTTTCTTCGAAAGACTCTTTTAGGGTCATTATGGCACTTGTGGCACATTTTAATCTTGAGCCTCATCAGATGGATGTAAAAAACAATGTTTCTAAATGGAAACATTGATGAGACGATTTATATGGAGCAGCCAGAAAACTTTGTGGTTGGTGTCCCAAAGCAAATGGTATGCAAGTTAATGAAATCCATCTATGGGCTCAAACAGGCTTCCCCGCAGTGGTATCACAAATTTCATGAGGTCATTATCTCTTTTGGTTTTGAGGTAAATACAATTGAAGATTGTGTGTATCATAAATTCAGTGGGAGTAAGTTCATTTTTTTTTGTTCTGTATGTTGATGATATATTACTTACATGTAACGATATAGGCTTGTTGCATGAAACCAAGAAATTTTTCGCTAAAAATTTTGAGATAAAGGATTTTTGTAATGCTTCTTTTGTATTAGGTATTCAAATATACGGAGATTGCTCTCAAGGTATACTTGGGTTATAACAAAAGAACTATATCGATAATGTATTGCAGATATTTGGCATGCAGAACTATAAACCTTTAGATACCCCTATGGCCAAAGGTGAAAATTTCAGTCTTAGCCAATGTCCTAAGAATGATTTTGAGGCTAAGAAAATGCAGAATACCTCTATTCATCTTTGATAGGGAGTTTGATATATGCTCAAGTTTGCACTAAACCAGATATAGCATATATTGTTGGAGTGCTAAGCAGGTATTTAAGCAATCCAGGATTGGATCATTGGGTCAAAGCAAAACAAGTGTTGTGGTATTTGCAAAAGACGAAAGATTTCATACTCACATATAGGAAATTGGATCAGTTGGAGATTATTGGGTATTCTGATTCCGATTTTGCTGGTTGCCAAGATACACGTAAATCCACTTCAAGCTACATTTATCAGCTTGGTAGAGGTGCAATTTCTTGGGAAAATGCTAAGCAGTCACTCGTTGCCACGTCCACAATGGCAACTGAGTATGTTGCTTGCTATGAGGCTTCAAATCATCGGATATGGTTGCAAATTTTTGTCACAGGGCTATGAATTTTGGATTAGGTTGACAAACCACTAAAGTTACATTGTGACAACAAGTCTATAGTTATGTATTCCAATAACAACAGGAGCTCGTCAAGGTCTAAGCATATAGATATCAAGTTTCTAGTTGTGAAGGAAAAAATTTAGAGTGGTAAATTGTCAATTGAGTATATAGGTACAAACTCTATGATTGCAGATCCGCTCACTAAAGGCTTGATGCCTAAAGTGTTCCTTGAGTATGTTGCTCATATGGGTGTGGTTTCAATTGAAGAATTCAGTTCCAGTGGGAGTTTGTAATTTTTTATGCTCACCAGACAATCCAAATTTTGTAAAGACCTTTAGTTATATTCTCTAGAGAAATAAAGTTTATGATCTTTATTCTGGATTCATATCATCTCATTTTGTTTTGAGAAGATGTTTTGATCTCATAAGAAAAAAAGTTGGACCAGTTGGAAATAGGCATGTTATGATCACATCTTATGTAATTTCCATACTACACATCCATATTTGATCCATGTCGTTCTTTTTTGTTGACATATATGACCATTGATGAGTCTAGTTACGCTTAAAAGTGATGAAGACTGCTTGATCCTATGTTGATATAGTTGATAGACCAGATTATTTTAGGATGTTCATGACATAGGAAGCATTTATGAGCTCATAAAGTTTTGATATGTATTTACTTATTTGGTCCAAGTGGGAGATTGTTGAATTATTTTCCTATGATGTGGACCTACATGAATTTATATACATATTGGCTTTCTATTTTGGATGACTCAATATATAAAGTGATCAATTAAAATATTTATTAAGAGCCTGAGCATCTAATAAGAATAATATGGACTTGGAATTCGTATCTGTGTAGAGTCTGGTTTGGAATCTATCTCTATTGATGGGCCGGGATAGAATCTGATATTGAAGTCTATAAGTAGGGGACATGTCCTCTCATCAGGGTAAGTGGCCATACCAATCTATTCCCATCTGTAGTTGGATCTTGTGGCTTGCTTTTGATGAGAAAGACCAAACCCTGGTAGAAGAGCAACAACACTTCTTCGACCCCAGATAATAGATCACAACCAATGATTGCATCATCATCAGGTTTGCTTCCAAGTTTACAGATGTTCAGTGTGTTGCTATTACTGCATATGAGATCTTGGATTCTTTGGTTTGCTGGTTTAGATCAATGCTAGTTTTATTCTAACACTGGCAAGGTGCGCAAGATCAACCCCGGGTGGGTTCGGGGCTAACCCCAGGCGAGGTGTGCAAAATCAATCCTGGCCGGGTCCGGGGCCAACCCGAGCGAGGTGTGCAAGACCGACCATGGAAGGGTCCGGGGCCAGCCATGAGCCAACCTTGAAGTCCTGGACGTGGTGAGGCCCGCATGGGGTAAATAATGTAAATACTCTTAGGAATAAGCTAGATCCCGAGAGCAAACTTATAACATTAAACGTCTCTCTCTCTCCTATAAATAGGAGCTCTTGTAATAGTAGATGAGGAGACCAATTGTAATCTTAGATACTCTTACTAATAAACTTGCATATTTGGATGTTTCTCCTTGAGTCTCTCTATATTCTCGACAGTTTCTACATCTAATAAAAAATACTTCTAAATTTACTGTGGGATCTCGTATCAACTACACTTTCTTCTTCTCTTTTACCGTCCCAGAGCTAGCTAGCGCACCAAGCAAAAGTTACAGCGCCAAGCGATGGGGCGGCCATAAGTTGCTTTCACTTTCTACGGCTCGCATTGCAGGCGCACGCAGCCATGCATCGCGACGCTATTCGCTCAGCATGTACCCGCAGTAGCTAGCTGCTGGCGCGGCATGCAAGATTCGTGTACGTACGCGCGCGCGCGCGCGCAGGGAGAAGGAAAAAAGGAGATGGAATCTCGCGGAATAGTTTGGTCTTGCAGGCATGCAGCGCCAGGGAGAGGCATGCATGCATGCGACGGCGCAGGCTTTGTGAATTGTGACGCCAAAGCCAAAGGCAGCGATCTGACTGCGTCTACCACAATCTGAGTGCATTGCCAGCGCTGAAGCCCGCAGCAGAGCCTCAAAAGAGCTGCACCGTGTGTGCTGGGTGTTCGGCTGGGCGGAGGCAACGCCACCACCAGTTCTTGTCTCGGTGGAATCGGTGGCTCAGTGAAGCGTGCATGTGAGTCGAGTATGCAAGAATGCGCCGGAGAGCAATGCGAAAAGTAACAATCGGGTGTCTTATGTGTAGCGTACTAACATGTCTTGTCGAGTTTTTTTTGACCGTTTTGAGACCGTAATGGGAATATGTGCGTGTAACGTACTCGCTCCACGAAAAAAAGGCCCAACGAGGCTGGCTCCTGTAGTTTATATACATATACACACCCTCAACCAATCAGCAGCTCCACCATCCCACCGTATGAACAGTTACTAGCGTTTGTTAATTATGGTAAAGTTACTATCGTACGTACAAAGTTATTACCTGTAATTCATGAAGGTACTTACAGTTATCATCAATAATTCATGAAATAACTACCGTATATATGTAAGTAAAATTATTGTCAACATGCATGCATTAAGAAAAGAGAGAAACATGCATGTCAATAGAAAATAACTCATATGAAAAGTTACTGCCGTATGTGAGTAAAGTTACTGCTAAACATATGTAAAATTACTGTTCGTTGTAACACTATAAAATTGTCAGTAACTCTACATGTATTTGACAGTAACTTCACTCATGTAAAATAGTAATTTTATATGATATGAATTTTTGCAGCTTCAAAACATATTCAACATAGATTTTGTTTTGTTAAACTCATAATTTCGAACACAATGGTGCAAATGGATCGCAAATCGGACTTTTGGTGAAAGAGTTACCGTATTTTAAGCCTATAAATAAGATAAAAAATCATAAGTCAAGTGCATTTATTCTCTTATCTCTTCTGCTGCATGCATGCAAGTCAAGTTACTATCTCCTTAATATAAAGTTATCATCAATAATATATCAAATTACTATCTCCTAAACATAAAGTTACCATCGATTGACTTACAGATGGTAAAGTTACTATTTCATGCACATAAAGTTATCATCAAAATATGAAACGTACCAGGATGCTCGTGCGCGTAGTGTGCGAGCACACGCTGATTAGCGCAAACGTATTTGCACTTTTAATTAGAATTTTCTTTCCCAAAGAGTTGACACTTTGCGAATTCCAATGTATGTTTGTTTTCCCAAACTATCCATATTAAGCTCCCAATTTCGAACGTAAAAAATTAACAGAAATCTTGCAAGAATTTTACAAGACAATTCAATTCCCATAGGATTCAAGAAAAAAAAATCTTGCATTGTAAACAGGGCCTAACTCTATTCATCTTGATCATATTTCCTGTCTCGTTACTCATGTTTGAGATAATATTGAAAGCATTTTGGTCACATTTTACCAAAACATGACTACCTTGGTAAGCATGATTTGGTCAAAAGCAGTGGCGAATCCACCGTGGGTGCTAGTGGGTGTTCGAGCACCCCCTCCTCCCACGGTGGAAGAAGACCCCCCCTCCCAGTCTCCCATCCTTGAACATCAGGCGTCAGCGTCGGCGTCGGCGTCGGCGTGTGAGCATGTGGTAGCTTGAAGAACTCGGCAGAACTCGAGGGCAGGCCAGGCGGTCTATTCTTCTTAAGGCCCATCACGGCATCACCCTAGCCGGCCCAAATACCCAGCGAATCCTGGCCCAAAACGAGAACAGTGAACATTCAACAGATGAACAGAACAGAACATACGAGATCAGATCTGGCCATCTGGGAGAGGAGGGGGAGGAAGATGAACAGCACGCGGCGCACGCCTCAACAGTAATCTGGTCGCCGCCGAGTCGCAGAGAGACCGTCGCGGAGGGGGAGCCGGGGAGGGGGAGGCGGCCGGCGCGGCGGGAGGGGAGCCGGGAGGGGAGGCGCCGCGCGCGCGGGGGAGCCGGGAGGAGGGAGGCAGCGGCGGCCGCGCCTCAAGACGGAGCCGCGGAGGGGAGGCCGAGGCGGCTCGACGCGGCGGAGCGAGAGGCCGGCCACCAGGGAGGCGGAGGCGGCGGCCACGCGCGGCGGCGCGGCGAGGCCGAGCGCGCGCTGCGGCGGAGTGGAGTCGGGAGAGACGGCCCGACGGCGTCACGGGATTGTGGTCTGTGGATTTGGGGAATACGGCGTCACGGCAGCAGCACTGAGGCGAGGCTTTATGGCGTGGACCGCGTGGGCGTGGTGTTGATTTCCGGCCTTGCGCACAGTGGCGAAAGAATCCACCAGTGAGCTAGTGACGCGTGACCAGTGGGGACCGACGGCCGACCGGCGACAGTGATTCCATTTCCCTGGTTTCAGTGGCTTGGTACTTTGATTCACTGTTCAATACTTCAATGTGAGTGAGTCTGTGAGTGTCCTATTAAGTATTAACCTATTTTATTATTGTTCTACCAATTAGTAAGTTATTTAACCAATTAGTAGAGTGAAATTGTGTCATAATCAGATTTAGTGACTTAGTGGTATGTTTTTATTTCATTTTTAATGTTTATGAGCATTCACAATTTAATATTGTATCACTATATTTGATATTTTTTATCTACAGATCGGTACTCACATATTTATGAAGATTTGGGGGCATATTATCCATTAGCAAGGTACTAAGTTTTTTGTATTGTACATTTTCAATTTGTTCTCTTCCTATTTATGTATGAATTTGATATTCCAATGGTAAAATATTAGTAGATGTAGTTTTGGTATATTTATGTTGTGTTATAGTCTCTACAGTAGAGCTCCCCCTCTATTTTCATCCTGGATTCGCCACTGGTCAAAAGTGTTGAGTATTTTGAAATGGAGAGGTTCTTTTAGACAAAGCTACCATATGAATACGATAACTCCAGCTTCCATAATTAAGAAGCTAGTTGTTTTCCCGAGCTTTTCCACCGTAAGCTCCGAAAGCAGCTTCTCAGAGAAGCTTAAGCCAGATACGCTCGCTTGGTACGTGGATAGCATTGTCGAACCCCTGTCCACCCAGGTTTGAATCCTATGATTCGGCCCGGGTGCCTACCTCTTCTTTTAAGTAAATACCAAAACTCTTGGCCAAAATTTCAAAAAGAGAAGCTGAGGCCCTATTCTTTTTTGTTTTTGTTTCTCTAGAAATCAAAAAGCCAAACGTTAAAATAGGATGTCCTTTTAAAACGGATTCTCCAAATGACTTCTCAATCTCAAAACCGTATGTATTATTCATATCAACATTTTCATCGTCTACTGCTGTGTCAAAAAACGTTCCAAAAAGTAATTAGTCGTAGCATAAAAAATAAATACCCTATAAAGCCTGACTGACTTACGGGGGTGTTTGGTTGCCAGCCACAGTTTACCATGCCTAAGGTTAGGTAAGTTTGACCAACTTTGGGGGCTGTTTGGTTGCAGCCACAGTTGTGGCAAGATTCCCTTCCAGCAAACTAGGTCCCACGCGTCAATGACTCAAAAAAGTGTGGCAAGATTCTCTTAGGCTTGCTAAGGTGTGGCAAAGAATTTGAGCACCTCAACTTAAGCAAGTGTGGTAATTTTTGTTGGCAAAGTGTGGCTAGCAACCAAACAACCCCTTACTGCTTCATTCCCCCACATTAGGAGGAAAGTATGGAAGCCACAATGGTCGACATACTGCAGGGGTAGACCATAAGCTCAGGACGCACCTAGATTCAGCTCTGCAATCCATCACATGCCACATCCACATTGCCACCCTTTTCACAAGAAAGAAGGGGGACCAAAAAGCTCACACCCGTCTCCATAGTCAAAACGCTAGGATAATCCCCTGTTTGACCGTTAGCCAGTGAGGACCATGTCTCCATATCCCTTGGTCCCCTCGAGGCAATCATACGTTTGCAATGCCCATCCATCCATCCATCATATATACATAGATAGATATCAGTCGCGTTAATCATGAACTATTGGGGGGAAAAATGAATGTGATGATCATGGTCATGATGTAGCTAGCTAGATCATTGGCATCGTGGTCCAGCGTAAATCACTCCGAGGGAACTGATTAGTCTAGGGATTAGCACTTGTTCATTCGCGCAATAATCTAGGATTAGCTTGTTAATGAGCCCCTCTATTGGTTAGCCACTAGTCGCCACTTTTCAAAGACTATTATGAACACATGGGATGGCTCGAGACGGCGTGCACGCTTAGGCGCCAAATCATGGCGACGGGGAGGGAGTATCCGTGTACGAGGGTGGGTCCCACGTAAGACCCTTCTTCAGATGCTGCCACGTGGCTCTAAAAGAGTGCGTGGCAGCATCTGAGAGGGACGATCTGCTGCTGACGGGAAGGGGTACTTAGGTACTTTCATTCTGCAAAGGAATTGTACGTACGTACATGTCTTGTCTTGTCCTAGCTGCTTCTCTTGTCCGTAAGCGAAAGATCCGAAATCCGTAATCACCGGTGCTTGTACGAACATGGAACGGCATGTTTGACGAGATTCGTCTTTGCCGATGATTAAATCCCATGTTCTGCATATTCCCGTGTTAATCATGAGGTGCACATCCCTAGGGATTAGTTGTTGCTCCACTTAATTAACCTCGGTTTAATTCACCACTAGACACCTAAACTAGAGCCACCTAAGATGAAACCATCTTGAGATTCTCGACACTAGAAGGACCAAGCTAGAATTAGATCCCGCCTAACCCAGCTTATCAGCTTCTCTAAGAAGCTAGCTTTTGAAGCTTATGGTGGGACAAGATAAGAGGTTTGGTAGGAATGGCTGGCACCATTTTTAAGGCTGCGATTGATAGATTTTGATCTTAGCATAAGTGTTTATGTGAACGAATCAAATACTGATAAATCGCTTTAAAAATATGGTAAAAAAATATCTCATTTGTTTGTTTCGAGAAAACCATAAGCTATGTTCTTTTTAGCTTTTCAGTCAGCTTTTAGCTTTGGTTTTTATCTGTCAATACTATTTATCAAACTTACTAGTTGCAGTTAAAAGTCATCAGACGCAGCCGAAAAGAATGAGCTAAATTGCCACTCCTAATAGTGGGGGAAAATGCTATATGTGTCGAATGGTCGATCTCCACATGGGGATTGCCCCATCACAATTGCATCGTGATCTCATGAATCGTGATGCACGATCAAATGGTGATGAGGATAGTCTCAGATCCAAATGTGTATCGACCCATAAAAGGTCTCGCCTCCGATAGCTTCCAGTTTCTTTAAGCAAGTATGCTGTCTTCTCAATAGAGCTGAAGTCAGTTTTAACTTTTGGTTGTTGCCTTTATATGGAGCTTAGCTTTAGCTGAAGTCCATGGAAAACTGTGGACTCCTCAAACGGGATGAGGCTAATTGTGTTTCTCAAGGAAATCCCTACCTCTCAAACTTTGTAATCCGATTTAAATAACACTCTGATTGAATTTCGCATGGTGGTATTATTCGTGTGACGTGATGAGTGAGCGATTTAACCACGTAGGATAACATACTGGCCAAGTTAGGTCAATGACATGTAGAACCCATAAGGGATTCTCTACCACTGAGCTCCCAGCTGTGCTTTTATAGCCACCACCCTTTGTAGTTTCCTCCCTCTTTGTTTCGATTTGGGAGAGAAGGCCCTATGGCCTCCACCTATCATTGATCTAAACTTGACCAACATGTCATACCATGTGGTAAAACTACTCATTCATCACCTTACGTGTGTAATACTACTATCTGAAACCGGGTCAATGTGCTATTTGAACTGAATAGCAAAATTCGAAGGGTCAAATATTCAATTTCATAGTTCAGGTGTTGAACGAACTTTCGAGCAATGTTCGAAATATTATATATACTTTTTTTTCCTAAAAAGTGCAAATAACCTGAAAGCCCTGAAGCAACTCTTTTTAGACCTAACAAAGGGACAGATGAAGTTCGAACAAATTCGGATCAGAACATCTTTAGACCATTTTACTTTGGATTATCTCGAATTATCTGCTTTAAAACGCCTTTTTGCCACATATCTAAAGAAGAATTATGCCATCATGTATATAAGATAGATTACATATGGGAGCACGCATGCACATATAATATAAGGCCTATATAAATGTACCAATGTATCATGCGGTCCTTTAGGCTTGCATCCTCCATGATTACTAGCGATTGTGAGATCCGAAAAGAGATTCGACAAGCCCCCCACTGTGGAGGACACCCAACTTTCTACTTCGTTTTCGATGGTCTCTTCTGTTGCTGGGTGCATGACTTAGCCAACATCAGGAAAACTCTAGGTTAGCCAACATCACGAAAGCTCTAGGTGTGAAGTACCTGTTGTGAATTTTCTTTTGAATTTATCTCTATGGCACAGATCCATCCATTGGTCGATCAAGCCATTAACACCCACGATTTTAGACATACGAGGCCTATTTTGGATGGGTTCGGAACAGATAGGATCCAAGTCCACTATACATGGAGGACAGGAGAACAAAGGTTCATGTGGTTTAGGTCGGAATCCTGCTATTCTAGTTCCTCTAAATGAAGGTTCTGTTCTTTTCAGTTTCTAAAAGCTACTTTTTGATTTTTTTTATAGTAATTAACTTTTAAATAGAGTATCTTTTTAAGATAGTGTCTACTAGTTAATTATAGTACATGTTTTACCGACTTCATTTATATCGGCAAAAACCGTACGTGAGTTTCTGTTACTCTGTAATCTTTCGCACAAACAGCATAAAAACCATAAACTACAGTAAAAAAACAACAGGCCGAAAGTAATGAGAGGGAGGGATTCGAGGGATGCCTTTTGGTGACGGTGAAATGCATGGACAAGTCTCACATAACCTCATGTAAAATGCAAAGAGCGCTAGATTAAACAAAACGCTGCCATACGTCCAACACCACCGGGTAAAATTGATGCGGAAAACTCAGCTTCCAACCGAGGACTACCGCTCACTCGTAGATGCGTTCGTCCCATACGTGACCACTCACACATGTAAAATTCTCCCTGCAAAACCCGGACATTACACGTCGTTAATCGTTATAACTACTGCATATCAAGCTCAAAATATCAGACGTTCTTCTACTACTGGTATAGACATCACACACATGCACATTCAGCTAGCACTAGCAACGAAGGGGGAGAAGGGACAGATAAGCACAAAAGAAAAACAGAGAAAAGAGGGGGCATCCAGTCCAAGATGTCTTCATGCTTGGGATGAGGAGGGCAAGAAAAAGCAGCCGCTGCTGCCTGCATGCCTGGTGCCCTTGTGTGTGCAATGCACGGCCCTTCTGGCTTTTTTACGGTCGGTCCCCTACTTCTTCGATCGCCAATCCCAATGCCCAAGCGACACTTGTAGCTCTTTTTCAGCTACTGTGCCGGCGACATCAGCCACAGTTCAGCACACAGAAGCTAAACCAGCGGAGCGGCAAGCTACAGTGGCGGTGCAGCAGCGGCTACCGCCGCTGCAAACACATGGTGGGCAACAGATGGACTCCCCGCATAAGATCCCCTGATGTTGGTCGCCGACAGTGGGCCCGCGGAAGTGGGACCGGGTGTCAGTGGCACTGCGTGTGGAGGCGAGCACTGGTGCAGTGGTGCTAGGATCTGTGTGTATTGAAGTCTTGAAGAGATGGACAACTACCGCTACTGGTCAAGCCTCCTGGTCCTATGACCTATCTATGCATGAGCTTCTCCACTGCTATGAGCTGCTAATTGATTCGTGTTTCATAATTTCATGGGTAATGCTTGGTCTGGACGTTCGATCCATGTATCTGGTTCTGGACGTTCTTTTTAGCTATATTTATAATATTTTTTTATCTATATTTGTAACAAAAATAAAGATCGATGTGAGTATTTACATACGTAATATTTCTAGTCTATACCTGTAATATTTATCGGCCATGTATGCAATAAAAAGGAAAAGAGAAAAATCAATATGAATATTCGCATTATACGCTCCGATGCAATATTCTTAGATAATATGTGCAACAATTTTAATCACCGTATGTAACAAAAATACGCGCAACAATTTTAATCACTGTATGTACAAAAGTTGATGTTACATATACGGAATAGAATATGTTAAAAAATACAGACGAAAAATGTTATAAATATGGACGATAAATATTACAAACATAGTCAAAAAATGTTGCAGCCGAACGTCCGGAGGTAGCGCCCGGATCTGACATCCGAGCACTTCATTGCAGATAATCCTGGGGAGTTTCCTGCAGAAATTTGTGCTGGAGAATTTCCCTTTTAGTTTGTGGTTTGTAGTGTGCAGATACAAAGTGTTTTCAGACTAGGAAATCACACTGAACTTTCTATCCGGTTTCTGAAAGCAAACATTGACTACTACCTGCAAAATAATTTCACGCGACTACCTGAGAGTAACATTGACAAGGACATGCATATTGAGCAGTAACTATAAGCTTTGCACTCCAGTCAATACATGTTTTTCATGCTCCAGCTTTCCAGAAGGATAAGATCTTTAAAATCTAATAAATAGTAAAAAAAAGAGAAAGATTGCAGGGTTGTAATATGAAAATACTTTCCATGTGACAAGCGCAAGCGCAACTGAAAAATAGAGAAGGACCAGACGCGCTAGCCGAACGCAGCTTGCAAAGCAGTAAATAAGAGCTCGAGTTAATACCACCCTCCCTCTTCTCACCAAACCATCTCTCTCTCTCTCTCTCTCTCTCTCTGCCCCGTGCGCGTTTCTTGGGACTACTACTTGCTGGTCTCCACTGTTTCCTGAATAAAACAAGGAAATAACTGAAGCAGGAGGAGGCAAGAAGACGTGAAAAGTAAGCAAGAAACACACTGAGCTGAGCTACAGAGAAGTTGTCGTGAAGAGCGAGAGAGAAAGAGAGCATTTCATCTTCACCATGAAGTTCATGAAGCTTGGCTCCAAGCCGGACGCCTTCCAGACCGACGGCGACGGCTCCAGGTGAGTGAGGCCCCCTCCTCCCTTGGCCATTGCAACCATTCTTTACTTCTTTACCGGTGTGATCGAATGGAAAGTTCGTGTCTTGTTTTTACTTCTCTTGTTTCGGTGGGGAACAATACAATGTCAGTTGTGTTTTGATGCAATGGCAAGCCTGTTCTACTGTTCTTGACTTACTAGGCCCAGATGTGCAGTGCTCTTGGTTGCTGCTTCCTTGGTCTCTGTTCTTCTTTCCAGGTTCTTTTGTCTGTGGAAGCAAAACAATAACGCATTGTTATCTGAAAAATGAGCTTGTTTTAGAAGTATAAATCTTTTGGTGTGTGTGTTCTTGATTTGTTTCCCAAAAAGAATACCTTTTTTGGGGGGCTTATAGGAGCAGTTTTACTGTGATTTTGAGATGTGGGGCTACTACTGCTAAGTGCTCGTGAGCTACGTGGGTTTCTCTGCACGGCATTTGACCAAGGCGCCTACCCTTTTGCTACGGAAAAGTTGGTGCGTCCCTTTTGGTTGTGCAAACAAAACATGGTAGCAGTTGTTGTGATAACATCAGAAGGTTCCTTTTTTTTAAATTTTTTACTTGTAATTCTAGGGGCTGATCAAAATGTTGCTTGCTTTCTGTTCTTCCCCTTTGCCTGTAACCCACCTGGCCACGCCCACTGGATCTTGGACTTCATAATTCATTCTTAGTTGCAGAGACTGACATCATTAACAAAAAGAACGTGTCTTGAATATTTTTATTTAGGGTTGAAGTGTATATGTCTTGACCTGAACAAGAATATTTGGGCAACAAGAGGTGCTCTAGATGTTTGGTTGGTAGAATTACTCTGAAAGTTTTACTAATGTGTATTGTTGATTAGGAGAAGCTATTCCGTGTTAGTCAACCACTACTTGCACGGCATGTTCTGATAAATGCCTGCAAATTCTGTCATATATCCATCATGATCATGGATTTGCTTGCTGACGAAGACCAACTGACCAGTATATACTACTCATTTTATGCCTACAGGACATGTTAAAAGAGTTTCTTACTTGCCCATGCAATTTTCAACGTTTTCTTTATGGTGCTACTCTCTTGTTCTATGTCTTCCTTAACAGCTATGTAACTCTGAACAAATCAATCTCTTGCAGATATGTGTTGTCCGACCTACCGTCAGACATCGTCATCCATGTCGAGGAGGCAAGGTTATATCTGCACAAGGTAATTCCTTACCATTTCACTCATTTATCAACCAAACTTGATTGTATTGCTGTGTCTTAAGGCACGTCTTGGAACTTGAAGTTAAAACAATGCATCCGCCAATGTACAGCTATGAGCACACCAGAAGATGCTGCTATAGTAACAACTTTTGTCAGGTTCCACTTGTAATTTGGATCTATGTTGCTCTCAGAATCTTTCCCACAGTTTCTTTAGATCAGGCTTCCATTTCCATTAAGTTTTCTGTATGGTAGGTGCCAACAGTGCACATACCTCGCAATTAAAGAAGTCCATTTGTTAAATTTGTGCAACAGATACAATGCTACAGAAAATCTACAAATGACCACTGTTCAATTATTGCTTCTTTTCTTGTAAAAACATTGGTTACTCTGTAATTTTGATCACTTTACAATCTATTTTCAGTTCCCCCTTCTTTCCAAGAGTGGCCTGTTACAAAGGCTGATAATCGAGGCTAGTCAGAATGGCACCGATGAAGTTTACATACACGACATCCCTGGTGGAGTGAAAACTTTTGAAATCTGTGCTAAGTTCTGCTATGGCATGGTTGTGACCCTCAATGCATACAACGTTGTTGCCGCGAGATGTGCAGCGGAGTACCTTGGGATGACCGAGGATGTCGAGAAAAGCAATCTGATATTTAAGATTGAGGTGTTCCTGAATTCTGGCATCTTCAGAAGCTGGAAAGACTCGATCACAGCGCTACAGACCACAGATGCATTGTTACCATGGTCTGAGGAGCTAAAGTTGGTTGGAAGATGCATAGATTCTATTGCTTCCAAAGCTACCGCTAACCCGTGCAACGTAATGTGGTCATACACCTATAACCGGAAATCTGCATCCTCTGATGAGATAGTGGAAGCCCGGAAAAGCTCGCAGGCGGTTCCCAAGGACTGGTGGGTCGAAGATCTGTGTGAATTGGATGTAGACCTTTACAAGCGTGTCATGGTTGCTGTAAAATCGAGAGGAAGGATCCCTTCTGACGTTGTCGGAGAAGCTCTCAAGGCCTACGCTGCAAGATGGCTTCCAGATTGCTGCGACACGCTGGTCGACAACGTCTACTCCACTACATACAAACATCTGCTGGAAACCATCGTTTGGCTACTGCCATCTGACAAGGGATCCTCATGCTGTTCATGCCGCTTCTTCTTGAAACTGCTGAAAGCTACTGTCCTGATTGGAGCCGGAGAGCTACTGAAGGAAGAGCTTATGGACAGAATTGTCTTGCAGCTGCACAAGGCGTCAGTTAACGATCTTCTGATTCCGTCGAAGCCGCCGGCTCAGACCACCTACGATGTTCAACTAGTCCAGACGCTCGTCGGTAGATACATGCGACGCGCTGGAGTAACTGAAGACGGAATTTTTCTCAACGACCTTGACAAGGAGATGTTTGAGACAGATGTGGAGAATGAGTCTCTGCTAACACTGTGCAAGCTTGTTGATGGGTACTTGGCTGAGGTTGCCTCTGATCCAAACCTATCAGTTTCAAGTTTTGTGGGATTGGCAACATCCATGCCCGAAGCAGCTAGGCCAACACATGATGGTCTGTACACCGCCATCAATATCTTTCTCAAGGTATGTTTGATAAGAATCATACAAAGATACATCGATCTTGTTGCAGTTTTTTGCTCCTTGCTTAATCCATCTAGTTGACATACAATTGTTACTTCTTGTCAGTTGCATCCCAACCTACCCAAGGTGGAGAAGAGGAAGATATCCAGCCTGATGGACGTCAAGAAGCTCTCCAAGGAAGCATGCATACACGCGGCGCAGAACGACCGCCTCCCGCTCCGCGTCGTCGTGCAGGTGCTCTTCTTCGAGCAGCTGCGCGCAACGGGGAGCAGCCCGCTGGCATCAGCCACCGGCACGGCCAACGGCAGCACACGGTCCATCACGCACCTGGAAGACGACTGGAAGGACCGCGCGCTGCCAGAGCCACCAACGCCAACCTCTCTGAAGAAGCAGCTCGGGAGCCTAAAGCTCGTCGACGAGGACGACCGCCACGACGACGACGGCCGGCGGCTGGCGAGGGGCAGCATCGCGAACCAGAGCAGCAGGCTGTCGCTGTCGTCGCGGTCACGGAGGATCTTCGACAGGCTGTGGGTCGGGAAGCTGCCCGGCGAGGTCGTCAGCAAGAGCTCGGACACGTCCGGGAGCTCGCAGAGCCCGCGGTCGTCGGCCAAGCCGCCGGAGTCCAAGTCCTCCAGCTCGTCGTCGAGGAACCGGCGCTACTCGGTGTCGTAGGCCGGCGCTGAAGGAGGAGGATGTACAGAGGATGGAGCCTGGTCCATGGAGAATGAAGTGATGAAACTGCTGCTAACTTTCAAAGCTGTTCGTGTCGTCTGTGCAGTAGTTGTCTCTTTTCTGAAAAATTAATGTATCCCTACGTGCTTGAGCAATGAGCAGCTAGGAATCCTTTGTCACCTCAACTGCTCTGATTTTGAGACAATCCCCTGGGTTCTGTTAGATAGACAGGAGTTGTGTGATTCAATTCCAACATTTGGTATCAGAGCCAATTCTTGCGCTCAGATTTTGATAACATTAAGATGAGTGATGCAGAGTCCATGGATGATTTCTCGGCGAAGTTCACGACGCTCGTTGGGCGCATTCGTGAGCTTGGAGACGCGATGGAAGAGAAGTATGTCGTGAAGAAGCTGCTACGATCCGTTTCTAACAAATTCATAAATGTTGCTTCGTCGATAGCGTTATTTGGTGACATCAACAAGATGGCTGTAGAGGAGGCCATTGGATCACTGAAGGCGCACGAGGAGCTTCTCAAGGGGCGGGACAAGCGGACGGAAGAGCAACTTCTTATGATAAGAGGACATGACTCGTCGCGAGGACGAGGTCGCAGCCGTGGGCGCGGCGGATGGCGCAAAGATAAAGTAAGGTACAATGCTACAACTGCGAAGAATTTGGACATTTTGCTTGGGAATGTCCTAAGAAAGAAAAGAAGGAGAAAGCCTTGTTGGCTCAAGGCTACGGCAGCGACGAACCAGCTCTTCTCTGAAGTTGTTCAGGGATAGGAGAATCAAGATTAGAGGGGGAAATGTTAGAAATAATCTTGATTCATATGTGTGTCTAGAAGTTTAAATTTCGTTTTGCATGTGGTAGTGTTGTTTTGTGTAGGTCACATACTAGCTGGAGATGTATATGTGAGATACATATACGTGCTAGTTTGGTTCAGCTCATGACGAGGTGCCAACGTGCCGTGTGACGCGGACGTTGCCGTGCATGGTGGTGTTGCACGAGGAGCAAGCAGTTGGAGCCAACGGCCTATGAATAAATCAGATTGGCCAAGGCTAACGTTGTGTGAAGCGGCGGCAAGGAGAGGCCAAAGTAGTTAGCATGTGCATGGATCATGGATGCGTGGCGCCCGCATGACTCTCGTGATTAGCACGTTTGCATGGTCATTAGTGAGTAGAGTACTTGGTCTTCCGACTTGTAGGGGATGAGAAGTCCATGCGGTGATGGGTCAAGCCATGAAATGTGTAGTTTTCCATGCATGGCCGTAACTGCGGGGCAGTGGGAGAAGTGCTACTCGTTGTATTTAATTCCATGTATTCGGTCATTTTTAATACACAGCAGAGAAATAAGCGAAGCAAGTTGGCGTTGCACATTGTCTGCTTCTGTGTGTGTGTTTGTGAGAAACACAAGTGAGGGAGTGATTCCCTAGTGAGAGATAGACAGGAGTTGTGTGATTCAATTCCAACACTGTTTGTCATCGAAATGAGATGGAATAGTAAACTTGTAGACATCTCTAGTCTGAGTTAGCAACCGTTTGAGGATGCAAGAGGGAGACTCATCGAGAGTTGCACACCAGGGATCGTACAAATGTATTACGCATGGGTGGTAAGTGTTACAAGTGGCTTCTCCCTCACTATTTACAAGTGATCTTATTTATAGAGAGGAGAGAAAAGTATCCGAAGTTACATTTTGTCTATCAAATCTTATCTTGTGCTAAGGGGTACTAGTTTCGTCCATTCTGTCAAGTGGGTCACACCATGTCTGAGATTTGCAACGTCGTTGGCCTTCCTTCTACCCAGGTGCTGATGGGGCCTTGACGCGTGGCTACCTTGGACCTCATCTGGGGTGGATCCCCTGATATGTCATGCCTCGCCGAGGTTGATCCCCGGATCTCGTCCGGGGTTGAACTCCAGACCTCATCCGGGGTGGGTCCCCCGATATGTGACGCCACACTGAGGTTGGACTCCGGACCTTGTCTAGGGTTGATCTCCAATATATGACTCCACACCAAGGTTGGCCCCCCGAACCTCATCTAGGGTTGACTCCGAATCTTGTACAGGGTGGATCCTCCGATGTGTATGCCACATGGAGGTTGGGCCCAGACCTCATCCAAGGTTGGCCCGTGGGCACGCCTCACGGAGGTTATCATCGACTTGAGGTAGTGCGGGAACCCTTCTCTAATAGTAGCCCTTCTCTAATCTGGGTGGTCGTCAATAGCCCATCTGGCTTGCGCACCAACTTGAAAAGAGGTCAGTCCGCGGCCTCGGGTCAACGATTCTTTTAGTAACCTATGGCACACTCTGACAACATGTTAATTTACCTTAGCCCTTGTGTGAATTCCAAGAGATAAGTTGGGCATGCACCGGGGAGGTGGGTTCACTTGGTGGTCATCGAATGGACACTGCTCCGCTAGGCCAATTCCAGGGCATGTCGGTGAGTTCATCGTCGCCCACAAGAACATGGGGTCACAGACAGCTATGCAGTCAAACATAGATCACCTAGATGCCAAAGTTACATGGAGGCACATAGCTAGGACCTAGACAAACGAAGTGCCTCATGAAGTGAGTTCTTGACTCATAGCCTTCGAGAGGTAAAAGGTATGCACAGGAGTGTCAAGCTCAACTAGCCTAGACCTGGCCATTGAAGAGCAATGAAAGGTTGACCCATGAGAACACACATAAATAAGTGGCCAACTTGTTAGTCTGAGACGTGTGGAGCTCTTAGGTGAACATGCCATTGTGTGAACTTGTCGAGATAGGCATGGATGTACTGCTAGTCCAGGGTGCGATGGAGCTTTAAGGTGCATGAGGCTAATGGGGGTGTATGCATCAATATGTATGAGCTCGATGGGTGACGTTGAGTTGGACGATATATCGATATGTGATCGATCGATGCACACCAACACACCATGATGTTCGAGGTCGGTGCACACGCCTGGGACCAACCTAATGAGGCTTGCCCTCAAGGTGAGAGGATATATGCTATGTCATTGTCTGCTCGACTCATTGAGGTATGGTGCTAGAAGTTAGGAGACGTGCCACATGGCTTATGGACACATGGCCTATGAAGCAATGAGTGCTTGATACGAAGCTACGCTTTGTCGAGAGAATGCCCTCAAGGCTGATCACACCGCGCCGAGGCAATGTGTTGGTACTTGCCAAGGTGAAGCCATCGATCCAACAGGTGCACATAATTGAGGGGATGTCAATCGATCGAGCTGATTTTGGTCAGGAGAATGCCATGTATGTCGAGTTGTGTTATACGGAGACAAAGCCATCAAGGAGTGTTGTCTCTCATCGAGACAAAGCCATCAAGGAGTGTTGTCTCTCATCGAGCGAACTAACTCGACGACTAGAGGAGTGCGCTAGGGCGTGAAATACCAGAGACTGATGGGTTACTTGTAAGGCAAGGAGGCATGCACCGAAGTGCCTATTAATCGACTCACCAAGGGGTTGCCCGTGGTGTGAGTGGGTGTGCACTGATGTGCTAGATACTCAATTTGCCTGAGACATGACCTTGTGAGGAGTTCTTGGTTCACTGAGGAATGGTCTTCGACGTGAGGAGATATGCATTCAAATGCAAGATCGTCAACTCGTCGAGGCATTGTCTATAGTGTGAGGAGTGCTTGACTTGTTGAGGTGAGGAGGCGTATGCTAGAACATGAGGTGCTCAACTCATTGACGTGAGGCATGCAAATGAGTTATAAGACAGAATGCGAGTAGCTTGACTCGACAAAACTAGTGGTGCACTGAAGCACGATGCTTGACTCATCTAGGCATTGACTGTGAAGCAAGAAGTACTCAACACACCAGGGTGTGGCCTTCAACGGAAGGAGCTTATTTTGTTATCATTTGTTGTGGCTTGTTTTGGATAATGTGCCCATTGCTTGGCCTCCGAAAGGATTTTCTAATTTGCTCATCGGTACTTGTTGGGTAGGTTCGTTATCACCCTATGTCCTATCGAAAAAACTTAGCGCTTGAGACAAGCCTTGAGAGCGCTTCTTATGTGCTCACTAGACCCTAGAGGGTGAGAAGTCCGCGTTAGGTTAAGTCCACTTGGCCTCGGAGGGTGAGGATATTTTTACTCGGCCCCGGAGGGTGAGTATGTTTTTGCTTGGCCCTAGGGCGAGGATGTGGCCGCTTAACCCCGGAAGGCCTAGCTTGCGGAGTGAAGAGTGCTCGACCCACCTAGGCATGGCCATAGGTGGGAAGGCGGTGGTAGAGTCAAGTCGAGCCCAAATAGCAGTGGCGAAGGTGGAGTTGGTCTGAGCTGGGATTGGCATGCAATGGACATCGAACTCGGATGATGGTGCATGGCGCTATCGAAAAACATAGCGCCCAAGACAAGGCTTGAGAGCGCTTCATGGTTGTGGAGAGGCCAAAATATCATCGTCTCCCATCTGAAAAACTCAATGCTCGAGACGAGGTTTGCTAGTGCTTCACGGATGGGGTGAGGTTGGAATGTCACCATCTCCCATCGAAAATACATAGCACACGAGACAAGGCTTAAGAGTGCTTCACATGCTGGGAGGCCAGAATGTCACTATCTCCCCTTGAAAAAACTTAGCACTCAAGATGAGGCTCGCAAGCGCTTCACAAATGGGGTGAGGCTAGAATATCACCGTCTCCCATAGAAAAAACTTAGCGCTCAAGACAAGGCTCAAGAGCGCTTGTGTGTGCCTACTCAACCTTGGAAGGTGAGGAGAAGTCCACATTAGGTAAGTCCACTCGAGCCTAGAGAGTGAGTGTGTATTCACTCGGCCTTGGAGGGTGAATATCCGTTCACTCGACCCTAAAGGGTGAGTGTGTTCACTCGGCCCAGAAGGTGAGTATCCGTTCACTTGACCCTAAAGGGTGAGCATATTCACTTGGCCCTAGAGGGTGTGTATGTGTTCACTTGGCCTGAAGGGTGAGGTTGTGGCCGCTCAACCCAAACAGTGTGGCTCATGAAGCAATGAGTGCTTCAACGACTAAGGTATGGCCTTCAAGTGGGATGACGTGCACTGAAGTACTAAACTTAATGTGCCAAGGTGAATCTATTGAGCTATGAAGAGCCCCTAGTCGATGAGACGTCATCAAGACGAAGTGAAGTTTGGCCGAGGCAAAGCCGTCAAGGCTGAGCTGAACCACACTGAAGCTAAGTCATCGAGGTGTCTTGGAGCTCACTGAGATGAATCTGTTGGGCTAGAGGGAGCCCCTGGTCGAGGAGATGCCATTGAGGTGAAGCGATGTTCGACTGAGGCAAAGCCATCAAGGCTGAGTTTAACCACGCCGAGGCCAAGCCATCGAAGTGTAATGGAGCTGGCCAAGGTGATTTTGTCTAGCTTGTGGGAGCCCTTGGTCTAGGAGACACCATCTAAGTGAAGCAAAGTTTAGTCGAGGCAAAGCCATCTAGGCCAAATTGAACCACACTGAGGCCAAGCCACCGATGCATGCTGGAACTCACTAAGATAAATCCGTCAAGCTAGGGGGGCCCTGGTTGAGAAGATGTTATCGAGGCAAAGCGAAGTTCAGTTGAGGCAAAACCGCCAAGGCTGAATTGAACTACACTGAGGCCAATCCATCGAGGTGTGTTGGAGCTCACTGAGGTGAATCCATTAAGCTAGAGGGAGCCCTTGGTCAAGGAGATGCCATTAATGTGAAGTGAAGTTCGGCCGAGGAAAAGCCGTTAAGGCTTAATTGAACCACACCGAGACCAAGCCATCGAGGCATTTTAGAGCTCGACAAGGTGAATCCATTGATCAAAGAGGTGCCCCTCATTTGGGAGGTGCTGTAGTCGAGGAGACGCCATCAAGGCAAAGTGACATTCGACCAAGGCAATCCACCCAAGGTTGAATTGAACCACGTCGAGGCTAAGCCATTGAGACGTGTTGGAGCTCACCGAGGTGAATTTGTTGAGCTAGGGGGAGCCCCTATTTGAGGAGGTACAATGCTCGAGGAGACGCTTTTGAGGCAAAGCCTCTAAGGTTGAATTGAATCACATCGAGGCCAAGCCATCGAGGCATGTTGGAGCTCACCAAGGTGAATCCGTCGAGCTAGAGGGAGCCCCTCCTTGACGAGACACCGTCAAGGTGAAGTAAAGTTCAGTTGAGGCAAAACTGCTAAGGCCAAATTGAACCACACCGAGGCTAGGCCATCAAGGCGTGTTGGAGCTCTTCATGGTGAATTCATCAAGCTAGGGGGAGCCCCTAGCCGAGGGGGTGCCATGGTCGAGGAGACAATTTTGAGGCAAAGCAAAGTTCGCCTGAGGTAAAGCTGCCAATGCCAAAATAAACTATGTTAAGACTAAGCCACCGAGGTGTGTTGGAGTTCATCAAGGTGAATACGTTGAGCTAGGGGGCCTTGGTCAAGGAGACGCCATCAAAGTGAAGCAAAGTTCGGCCAAGGTAAACCCACTAAGGCCAAATTGAACCATGCCGAAGCCAAGCCATCGAGGCATGTTGGAGCTCATTGAGGTGAATCCATCAAGCTAGGGGGAGCCCTTGGTCGAGGAGGTGCCCTTGAGGTGTAGCGAAGTTCGACCGAGGCAAAGCCGCCAAGGTCGAATTGAGCCACATTGAGTCCAAGCCATGGAGGCATGTTGGAGCTTACCAAGATGAATTCGTTGAGCTAGGTAGAGCCCTTAGTTGAGGAGATGCCATCGAGGGGAAGCAAAGTTCAACCAAGACAAAACTGCTATGGCCAAATTATACCACACTGAGGTGAATCCATTAAGCTAGGAGGAGACCTAGTCAAGGAGGTGCCATCGAGGCGAAGCAAAATTTGGCCACGGCAAAGCCATTGAGGCTGAGTTGGACCATGCCAAGGACAAGGCATCAAATTCTGATATGTGAAGAGATGAGGGGTGGTGTTGGTGGATGTCATGATCCTAGGGCTCGTGTGCGTAGTCGATAGGATCGACTGGATGTGTGTGCAGTGCCAACTCTGATGCTAACAGGCAATGTAGCACAGTGGCAAAGCAAGCGGTATGATGACTTCCAGGCAACAAAGTATGGTGGCGAGGCGAGAAATGGACTGGCGGTGTGCAGCTCATGCACATGACGCAATGTTTGTGGGAGCGAAGAGATGATAGGCATGAACCAGGGTTCTGAGGAGTAGAGGCCAATCACGGCTCCTGAATCCTGCCCAGATGTGGAACTGGTGCATAGAGATGCCTGTCACAAAGAGGCATGCTGATCCGATTACTTGCACTTAGCTTGGACCAGTAGCAGGGGGACACGTAGTTGCGTGTGGAGGGCAAAGAGGCGAGCGTTACATGACTATGGTCGAAACCAGTGTCAGATGGTGAGAGGCTGAAATTACTTCGATGACACTTTCAAGATCTTCTTAATGAACCTTCGTTTCAACATATTGCTAAACCAGAGAATTGTTTAGAATGATTCCCTTTTTTGTCAAGCATTGTATGTTTGGGCAAGATTCTAGATAAATCGACTCAGCACTTACAAAGGTAGGGTATGCATTTGGTCCTTAGTTGTTGCATATGTTGGGCTTCCAATGGAAATGACAGTAGTCTGCAATGTTCATGTAAGGAGAGATGATCGTATGTTTGGCCAAAAAGTGCACGGCTGCAATGATCATTGCAACTATTTTAGCTTATCAGAAATTACATATTGGTTCAAGAGATGTTGCTTGGATAGGATTTTGGCCTTGAAATCATCAACAGACATTGCTCTATGTTGCCTGTAGTTATATATGGAAGAGGTACGCATCTACTCAAAATGCTTTATGGCTAAAGTAACCTTGTTCTTTGTTAAGGGGCAAAACAAATTGCCTTTTTAGTTGGTTGACTTTACTTAGGTTTTGTAGATAACCCGAATTTACATGTGCATTTCTGCTTCGATTTGTCTTAACAAGTGGATATCTACAATGTTGATTCAGCATATCCAATGTGTATCGTTGCAAGTTGGTCCTACCCATCCCTTAATCACGCACCGCACCCTAACGTCGCCCAAATCCCCTGCCCCTCCCAACCTAGCCCCAATCCAACACCGTTACCCCCTCCCCCACGCTGCCCACCTGTTCCTTCGCTCCACCCCCGTGTCGCCCACCTCCTCCACCCCACTCTGCCCTATTGCCGCCCACATCCTCGCCTTGCTCCATCCCCACACCACCCACCACCTTTGCCCCGCTCTGCCCCTATGCCACCCCTAGTCCACCGTTCCCCTACTCCGCTCTGCTCCCGCGTAGCCCCACTCCTACCCCACGTCACCTACCTCCTCTATTGCAATCCGTCGCTACTTCGCCCCCTACTCTGTCGCTCCACCACCTCCGCCACCCCCTACTCCACCACTTCACCCCCTCCTCTGCCACTCCCCTACTCTGCTCCACCCCCTACTTCACCGCTCCGCCCCCAATCCACCCCCGCATTGCCCCCTACTCCGCCACCTCCACCACCCCCTACTCCACCGCATCGCCCCACTCCACCGCTCCCCTACTTCGCTCCGCCCCCACGCCACCCCCTACTTCATCGCTCTGCCCCCTCCGTTGCCCCCTACTCTACTGCTTCGCCCCCTTACACTGCCCCTACTCCATTGCTCTACCCCCTTCGCCCCTGCGATGACCCCCACGCCACCCTGATCATGTTTGCTCCTCCCTAGTACCCCCCACGTCGCCCATTGACCACATCATCCATCTTTTCGGTTTGAACAATGCTATAGTCAGCATTGTCACCCAAGTCAGGCCCATTAGTTTTGCCACGCACAATATTTTGGGAAGGCTCAAACAATGTCTAGAACACAGAGGGGAAAACACGTAAAAAAAGAAAAGTTGGGTATGATCCATTTTGTTTCCCATGGACAAAAGGCAGATTCAGAAAAGAAAAAAGTGAGAAAAATAAAACATACTACCAACCTCTTTATTGGTTGCGGTTTCCTTATGCATAATGTTAGAGGGCTCATGAGTTTCGTGCTCATTTGACACCACATAAATAGTTTCAGAGAATTCTTGCACCTGCAAAAAGCCGCACAAAAATAAAAATGAAAATGGAAAATTGTGTAAAGAACCTTGAATACATAATTTGCACATGACGTGTGCTTGCATACCTTCAAGCGACCATAAATAGTTTCAGTGTGGTTCCTCATTGAGGACTTGACGTTAAGAAAGCTGAATGACTTCAGATGTGTGGTTGTGACATGTTTCAAATGTGGGGTGCCTAGGAGGATCAATACGTCTGGTGCAGATACAAAGTCAATATATAACAGCTGCACAAAAAACCAAAATGTGGGTGCGCCCACGCACTTGCACATTAACTACTTGAGATGCTTTGTAGTCCCTAATGCCTTGCAGTAAATAATCAGCAATGAAGTTGCACCAATTCATCTCCCTAATATTCTTTACATCACGTACTATGCCCAAGAATGATATGTTAATAAAGTGAGTTGTGGTGGGTGCTAAATATAGGCACAACATGATAAGTATACTCCCATATACTACTGGGAGTATGTACTTCTATTTCTCATATACTGCTTTAATGGTGTTGTTATACCTCTTTATCTATTTGAGTATACTCTAATAATGATTATACTATACTTCAAAGTGAGTTCCATGAAAAATTTCGCAAAGATCCACTTTTTATAGCATATTTTGCGTACATAGTCCTTTTATGTATGGAAAATGATATATAGCAAAAATAAAGAGTTCCGATGAAAATTTTTAATCAAGTCATATTGGAGTATCATAATGTTGTCGAATTAGTATTTAAGTATACTAAAAGTGATAAAGAGAAATAAAATATTTATTTAAGTGGTATATTGAAACTAGGAGTATGTACTAACAGAGTCTGAAATCGACTTTTATATATATATATATATATATATATATATATATATATATATATATATATATATATATATATATATATATATATATATATATATATATATATTCACATATTCACGCACGCGCACACACATCAGAACTACCTTTAATTGTTTACTGATCCAAGAAATAATAAACATATCAGTTTTGCTATTGCACAGTAGACTAGAATTTTTTATCTCTCAGTCACCTAAAGTTACACTCTCAGTCACCTAAAATTGCAGGATAAAAAAGTGACCGAAGATGAAAGAAAAAACCATCACCTGTGCAATAGTCACTCTCTAAACATATATCACGTTGCTTGCATGTACTACTAGTTTTAGAGATGCACATTAATTTGTACGCATGCAAGAACAGCCATATGATTAGAGAGGCAGCATGATGAGGTTTTTCAGAGGTGATATGTATATTTTTTTTGACATACTCCTTTTTATGTGTGTATATGAAGGTATTTACAAAATACGCTAAAAACTATAGACTCCCTTGCAATTTTTTCATGTGGTTCATATTGGAGTATCTTATAACTAGTATATGAGTATATCTAAAATGATAAAGGAGTATTTCAAGTTTATTTAGGTGGTATATTAGAAGTGGATGTAATTACACCCGGGAGTAAAAGATATTTTTCATATATATATATATAAAAGAACTACCTTTACCTTTAATTGTTTACTGATCCAAGAAATAATAAATATATCAGTTTTGCTATTGCACAGTCGACTAGAATATTTTTATCTTTCAGTCATCTAAAGTTGCAGTATAAAAAAGTGACTGAAGATGAAAGAAAAAACAGTCACCTGTGCAATAGTCACTCTCTAAACATATATCACGTTACTTGCATGTACTACTAGTTTTAGAGATGCACATTAATTTGCACGCTTGCAAGAACAGCCATATGATTAGAGAAGCAGCATGATGAGGTTTCTATATATATGCCGTTGCCATGCATATTTTTCTAATAGAGAACCCTAATCATATGTCGGCCGTCCCTTGTTCACACCCCACCATGCATCATGCACCACGGTCAAGTACCAAGCACCAAGCAAACCCTTCTTTTATTCAAATCTACCCCACCTTGTTGTGAATATAGTGATGTCTCCCTACCCTGCCTGTCCCTTCCTGGACTTCAGCTCGACTTAGGGCCTAAACATTAGGCTAAGAGCTGTCCATATAGGCTTTTATGTTTGACTTATAAATAGTAATAATTTTTAGAGAAGATTATAGAAAAAAATATTCACGTATGATTTTAGCTGATATAAATGAAGTCACTGTAATATGTAACATAATCGACTAATAGACCCCGTTTTAAAAAGATAATCCATTTAAAAATTTAATACCATAGAAAAAATAACTTTTAGAAAGCACTATGAACAAGACATTAATATGTACTCTACTTGGACTCTAAGATAAATTGTCCTGCGAAAGATCCATTTCAACTTTCCAAGATTTTCCCTCCATGTACTGATTCAGTGAGAACCAAAAACGACCCCTCCATCTCCCATGCAAAAGGACTGACGAAGAAAGAAATGTGTAGTAAGCACCACTACTCTTCGTTGTCTTTCTGCATTCCTGATCACTGAAACAGACAGCAAGACGAGAAATAGCACCAAAGAAAGTGGCGGTGATGGTGGAAAAGAAAGTGGGTGGCACAATCGTGGGTGGTGGTATATTGCACAATTGCATCCAAAACGGCCATAGAATCGAGGCCCCAGCAACTTTTGTCATGATCGCATGTTGGAGGCAATTCGGGGGGAGGATGGGAGGTTTAGAGAGGACATGATGAGGAAGAAAGGAGAAGAGGTGAATAAGAACGAATGTGTGAAGAGGTTTGTATCTCAAAGCAAACCAACTGTGTGAAAAGTATATGGTAAATATGAGAATGTGAGACACAGACCTTGGAGGAGGGTATATATGCACACATGTTAGGCCCTTTTGTAATGTAAGAATTTTTTCGGTTTTTTTGAGAAATTGTGAAATGTTTCGTGTGAAATTCCTGCGAGATACGTTCTAAACCGTGCCTTAATCTCAGCCATCTATTAAAGATTACACAACTTTCGAGGTAGATTTTCATGCGCTTGGGTTGATATTGAAGGACCGAAATGGCAACAGAGGGGGTGAATGTTGCTTTCACAGATCCCCGTAAGTATCTAGTTTAAAACTTTTCTCCGATAGCATCAGACGCTATGAAGAAGGAGTTATGCTCGCTTGAAAAACTTAAGCACACAGAATAAAAAACGAGACAGAAGAAATGATATTAATTTGGTCGAGGAAGCAGTCAAAATAGTTTGCTCTTCTTGATTTGGCCGAACACAAGACAGAGCCAAGAAAGAACTTTGCCAAAAAGCACTGGAAACTCAATCGGCAAATAATGCAAACAATGGGTGCCGCTACTGCCTGAGTTCTGTGTCATCCTAGAAAATTTGGCACTCAAATGCCTGAGAGCTGCCGAAAAGCAAAGCTGCTGAAACTGCAAAAGAACTATTCTTTCTAACCGAAAGTCAAGAGACAAAAAGGTGACAAAGACTGCAAGGACTGTAGTTCTAACAAGAGAAGAGATTACTTTCTTGTTGGCCGAGAGCAGGAGACAATGATTTCAATGCTAGTTCGGCTTGCAGAGAACAGCCCCAAGCAAAAGCACAACCAAGCTGCAGTTTTTTTTTGCAAACTGCAGAACACTACTGAGACAAAACAACAATAAAAATTGAAATATTTGATCTAGCCGAACACTGCAAAAACCAAAGAAAGAAGAACAAAAAAAAATGCTCAAGTCTCCATGTAGTAACTAGGAACTTCAAGAAGAAGTACTCACGTACAGAGTGCAAACAAAAAACAATTGGCTGGAAGGAATATCAAAGAAGGAGCATGAGACAAGAAATGACTCATGACAGAGAAGATTCAAAAGCTATTGCCGAAAGCACTCAATAACCACAGAAGGGACTGATTAGACTGCTTTCACTCATCCTGTGGAGAGGATTTACTGCTGTCCTAAAGATTGAAGAACAAACCATTCGCAGCCACTAAAAACCGAACGCAATAATTACTGAGCAACATAGTCAACTAATTCTGAGCACAAAGGGTCTGCAGATAAAACGCCAAGCAATAACTTAGAAAACACAACACTCAAACACAGAATTTCATAGATTGAGACAAAAAGAGATGAATGATTAAACAAGAGGAATGATTACATATAGATGTTCAGCTCATCTCTCTCAATCTCTCACTAAACTAGTCCCTATACATGCTTGAGAATCAAGAACTCATAGCATACATGCATAGGAGACACACTCACTCTCTCAACCACTAAAGCACAAAGCAAAAAGTCCTAAAACCCCTCTCCAAGTCTTGCTAACAACCAGGAAACACACTCCTATTTATAGCATTCCTTGATGGGTTTACACTTTGCTTTGCCCATTTTACCCCTCCATGCTTTACCCGCTAACCTGCTTCCTTTTGCAGCCATGCGCTTTTACCGAAACGCCCCTGCTGCACCTTCCGGGAAGCTTCTGCGTTCCTTGTCTCGCACGGCTCGCAACCATCTCGAGTCCACGTCGTCTTCGACACATCCCGACTGTTCTGACATCAGCGCCACCTGCGCCTAGTCCAGTCCTCCGTGTCTCGCCATGACTCCACTCGATGTCCTGCAGCCATCACAGACAAAAACCACATCGCATAGCACGGCACAAAGCATATAAACATGATTAGTACCAACAAATCCTACTCAAGCGAGAAATGACCCAAATGACCAACCGGGAAGACGACCACGCGTCAAATCTGTCTAATCATAACCCGACCTCGCCAAATGCCAAAATGGCACGAATCACTCAAACTAAACTCACTCTAACCAAACCACGTGTCAATTACTCATCACCAACTTGAGATTTACACCACATGGTCTCTCAGATATCTTAGCCTCAAGATGACGAACAGAAGGAAGAGCCCGTCCAGTGTTTATTGCAACACCATGCATGGCTGACCAGCCAAATCTACACAACTGGCGGTCACCTGGTCACATTCACATATACGTAACACCAAGGAGGATTCACATTCTGACTGCCAGCCAGTCAGAATCCACGCATACAGGCTATAGCCACGCTGCATGGATGCGTAGGCGTTGCTACGTGGCGGCTAACTACGTACTACAACTCCAGGCGCGCCACCTCCTCCGCGAACACCTTCCTGAACTCCGGCATGCTCTCCGGCTCCAGCGACAGCACGAGCGCGAGGGCGCCGTCCTTGCCCGGCGCGTTCATCACGTAGACGAAGCCGCTGTAGTACATGAGCGCCGGCCCCATGAACGCCGGCACGCCCCACCCAAAGTCGGCGTCGTAGAGCGACATGCCCATCCAGCTGATGGCCCGGAGGTGTGCCCGCGAGATGCCGCTCCTCGGCAGGTTCATGGTGTCCACCCCCTCCAGGTAGTCCACCAGTGACCGCGCGTAGTCGTCGCCCTGGCTCGTCGCCGCGCGCGCGCGCCGGGCCGCGTGGCCGACGGGGTTGGACACCACCTCCCCGACCGTGGCGGACACCGACGTGCGGATCACCGCGTTGCCGAAGTAGCCCGGCGGGAGCGGCGGGTCCAGGCGCGCGCGCATGTCGACCATGGAGTAGAGCCGCGTCTCCGCCTCCAGCGGCAGAGCCCGCGCGCGGCACACGCACTGCCACACAAGCGCCACCACGGCGCGAAACGTGGACGCCCCCGCGCACCGCGCCTTGAGCGCGTTCACCTGGCCCTTGGTCATCGTGATGATGGCGCTCGCGTACGTGGACGCGGAGACGGCGTCCACTGGCTCCGGCTCGGGCTTGTACTCCGGGTGGTCGTAGAGCACCGCGCGCGCCGGGCGCGCGCTGAGCAGCGTATGGTCAAAGCACGGATGCACGTTCACGGTAGCGCCGCGGGCGATGCTCGCCCACGTCTCGAAGAAATGCGCCGCGCCCCGCGCGTCGACGATCGAGTGGTGCATCGCCTGGCCGAGCACGACGCCGCCGCACCGCAGGTACGTGACCTGCACGAACAGCAGGACGCACGGCGGGTTCGGCGCCAGCGTCGGGGGCACAAACAGCTCGCGCATCCCGTTGCACGGCACGAACTCGTTAATCAGGTCGTCGAGCGCGTAGTCGGATCGCGCGGTCACAAAGACCACGCCCTCGCCGGTGCAGTCGACCTGGACGCGCCCATTGCCGTCAAGCCCGAGGCGGCCGGCGAGTGGGTAGAACGCGACCAACGCCCTGGCGAGGCTGTCCTTCATGGCGTCGGCTGCGAAGAAGCCCGGCTTACCGTTCGGCCGGAAGAAGTAGACCGTGGGAGTGTAGCCGCGGCGCCCGGCGAGGTCCAGGTTGGACAGCCAGATGGCGCCCCCCGGCGTTTCCTCGGCCGGGACGACCACCTCCGACGTCAACACCTCCACCATTGCCATTGTGTGCTTCTTTAGTAGTTTCTAACTAGGCTAGTGTACTCGTGATGTTTCGCACTTGGTGTGGTGGTTTCTGCAAGCGTTTCGTTGGTTTAAATGGAAGAATGGAGTGCGCGCGGTTGGTGGCGTTTCCACTGTTCACAACGTTGAAAACCGTGTAAGAGTAAGGCTAAGGGATCTCTAATGGTCTGAGTCAGCAAGCTATATGCATGTACACATCAGCATATATCCTATATGGAGGAAAGAGAGTATGCAAAAAAAATCGAGCCAGCTCTTCCTTAAGCACTAGTCTATAACGCCAAACGAGACAGCCTCTATAAATTCTGTGTGTGCATGTAAGCATCAAATAGCTATCCTTATAGATAGTTCTTTAGAATGCTAGCTTTAGTGTGTACTATATAAATGATGTGGAAGTCTTATAGTTAGTTGCTAGCTATAACCATTGGAGATGCCCTAATAATACAGCCTTCAGCTGGCTATGACCCACCCCTTTCTCTCAGAAAGTTTCTTGGTTCTTGTGCTTCAGCTGGCTTACAGCCCACCTCTCTTCTCTCTCCTCCTCTCTCTCCTCCACCTCAGCATACAGCCTACTAAGAGCAAGTTTAATAGTACAGATAGCTGCTACCTCCAATACATTTCCATGTCATCAAAAGATAATGATGCAGCCAACTCATACAATAAACTGGCTATAAGTTGTCTCCACAAGAGCTCTCAATCATTTAATACATACATAGGTATTGATAATTTAATACATGCATAGGTATATCAATTATTTCTATTGGTACATGCATGGATAATGCCTCTTTTCCTGTGCTATAGCCTGACTCTTGCATGAGAGTCGGCTTGGCTCTCTCTCTCCTTTTCTCTCCCCTCCACATAGGACTATGCTGATATGGATTTTCTTGTAGCTAGCACAGTCAGCCTTATTAAACTTGCTCTAACAGCCTCTTATTATACTTGCTCTAAAGTCGCTAGCTGGTTAGAGCAAGTTTAATTGAAGAGGTGGTTGCCACATCTAGAACTAGCCAAATAAGCAAAAAGAGTACACGTGGCTCATGGTGGAGGTAGCTAATACAATAAGTTGAGTAGAGGTTACCTCTACTAAAATACTTAAACATTTAATACTTACATAAATATACCAGGGGTCACCTCTTGCATGAGGGGCAGCTTGCCTCTCTCCTCGTATGATGTGCTAGAGGTCACCTCTTGCATGAGGGGCAGCTTGCCTCTCTCTCCTCGTATGATGTACTAGAGGTCACCTCTTGCATGAGGGGCAGCTTGTCTCTCTCTCCTCTTTTCTCTCTCTTCCACATAGGATTGTGTTGACGTGAATTTCACTAGAGGCGACCTAGTTAGTATTATTGTACTTGCTCTTAAAGGACGACCAGTAAAGGCAGCTGGGAGAATGGACAAGAATGCTTGGTTAGACGATTTAGTGCTATTTCTTGTCTTGCTGTCTGTTTCAGTTATCAGGAATGCAGAAAGACAACGAAGAGTAGTGGTGCTTACTGCACATTTCTTTCTTCGTCAATCCTTTTGCATGGGAGATGGAGGGGTCGTTTTCTTCTTCTACATCACTGATTGGAGAATATATTGCTACTTTCGGTGCGATATATGTACCTGCTGCTTGCTTCAAGATTGGTTAAATTTCTCTTTAGCTAGATGAAAGAAAATACGAGGATACCTAGGATAAGTTAGGCACCACATCAATTAAGAAGAAGAATATTATGCAACTAAATCCCAGCAACATAGCTATGTATATTCCTCTCTTTAGCTAGATTATATGGAGATGGTTTTTTTTTTTTGTTCTCACTGAATCAGCACATGGAGGGTACATGGAAGATTTCCCTTCTTAATCACTTCCTGCGACTTTATCTAGCCATCTTTTCTGTAAAATTCTTCTTGTAAGGTCTTGTTTGGAATGCAGAACGTTTTTAGATTCCTGAAGAATCAAACCATTTCTTATGAAATCCCAACACTCCAATCATAATCTTTTTTGTCAAGGCAAAGAAAGAAGTAGCTATTCATAATGAAACGCGTCAACTTGAATTTGTGTTTTTCCCGAGCAAGCAACTCGTATTTTTTTTAGGATTAAGTATATATTTTGTCCCTCAACTCTTTAGTAAGTCTAATTTCCGTCCCTTATTTACAAAACTAGATAGAATCTATTCTGTATATAGGATCGTCAAAGGCAATCAAAGGAAGGTGAATGATTACAATCCGCAGCATAAGTTTTTTTTTATTTTTCCGCAAAAACTAACTAAATTCAAACTAACTCGAAGGTGGCACGGCTATGGCCCACTGTAGTGTTGAAGGGTGGGGGGTCCCCCATGGCACGAAGGTGCGTATCGGGTGCGCCCAGAGGAGAAAGCTCACCGACAATAGTGAATTCAGGTGGCAAAGGTGGGTGGGTGGAGTAGAGGAAGACAAGCCCAAGCTCTGGGCATTGTGAGGGAAAACTCAAAATTACCAAAAGGAAAAGGTAAATCGAGACATGGAACATAACGTGACATGAATGGAATTTGCGAGAACTCACCAGTGCAATGGGTGAACATGATGGCAATTTTCGAGCATGGCAAAGCACTGTCAGACTTGGGGAAGAAGGGAGTGGCGATAGTTCTCAGCTATAAACCTGTGAGTTCTCGTGTCACCTCATGTTCCAAAAGTAGAAGTCATTAGGCTGATTGATCTAGACCATAGGTCTTCATAGCTCTACCGCAATGTGTGCCTTCGTCCCTGGCTCCAACTGCCGTGGACAGCCTTGCTCGGAAGCGCCTCACACCGAGTAAGTGGTGCCGTTAGAATCTCCTCGGGGATTAGATGCTCGTGCATGGGTTGTTTCTCTGGATTAGCTGCCGATCAGCCATGGCCACTGTGGGCTAGATCGCCATCGCCGCCATTCATAGCCACATCGTCGTAGTCTACCCCTGGCTTCGCCGCCGTGGTGCATAGGGTTGTCTAGCTCACAGTGATGAGGACAACCTGATTGGACCGATTACACAAGCAGAAGCTAAAAAGATTAATCAACAAGTGAACTCGCTCTTAGTTAAATTTGGTTTTAATTTACATGAGAACTGGTTACTACCTAATACTAGTATTTTAATTATTCTTAAGTTTGTGCGTGAGGAGATTTTGGGACTTAAGAAGATTATTTGTTGTCTAAGAGTACATACTCATTGGAAAGTGTGGGAAGATGGGGACTCTGAAATAAGAAATAATGTGCAGCTTCCCAAAATGGGAAGAACATGGTGCATGGTCTAGGAGTACAGTCAAGCGCACCAAGGAGACGTGCGTCCATGCGCCACATAGCTGCATGGGTTGTGCGGCGAGCCAAGCGCACCATGGAGGCGTACACGCGATCAAGCCATGTTGCTACCAAGAAGAAAGGAAGGTGCACGCATGCAGACTGAAGCCAAAAGAAATCCACCAAGCAAGGAAGGCAAGTATGCATGCGAACAGGCTACATGTTGCCCAGCACAAAGAAGTGTTAGGAAACCTGGGCCTGGACCTGATGCCTTGGCTCATGGTGAGCACCTCACCAGTAGGCTATATATATAGCCAGTTCCATTGGCTATTTTATATACACGTGAAAGAGAATGCAATAAAGAAAAGAACATGAGTTCTTCTCTCCTATCTCTTGTGTTTTCAATCTACTATTTATATCATCTGTGTTTAATCATCTCTTTTACATAAGAGAAATCGATCGGACTGGACTTGTCAGCGACGATTCCTTAACGTGGACTATGTACTTGGACCAAGTCCGAACAAGAGTGTGTCAAGTCTAACCAAACCTCATTGACTCAGCCATGTAACTTCTATTTATTTAGTTTAGTGAGTCCGAATATTAGGAGATAAGAACAGGAGTTAGAAATCAATTACCAGGCCAAATAGAGATTGATTTGTTTCCTTTGACTAAATCACGCCGAATCACGTTGGGTTCAGCCTAGCCAAGGTGTGTGTGTGTTGGGAGGGTGCCATAAATACACCGCCCTTCTCTCATTGTAACTCGTAGATCATGAATCACTCTATTATTTCAGAGAGAGCTGTAAGTTTGTTCTTTCTAGGAGTTGACACACAATTGCAACCTAGAGAAGAATTGGTCATTCTCAACCCTGTTGTTCGTGTTATTCCTTACATTTTGTAGGAGCAGTGATACATCTACTTATGTGGTCGGGTATACAGGATCACGAGCGTGTGGTTGGACGAATTCTTTTGTCGCAGGTTGTTGTATTGAGACAATGGTTGGCGTCATCGGTTCGTCAGAATGCACGGATCCAAGTTATCAACATCGATCCTACATCGTAAAGATCGGACATCCCGTATCACGTAGGTTCTATTTTAGTGCCTACTAGCCACCTCAGTGGGCACCATCGCCGGCGCCGAGCTCGAACCAGCCAAGACATGGCCGCCTCCCCTGTTTCATCCCGAATGGAGGGAGGAACACTGTGACAAGTGGGCTTAGCCGATGATATGGCTGTCAACATAGCAAAAATCATCTAAGATACCTGCTAAGGGATGCAGTTTGCATGATTTTGGCGTTTGAAGGATGCGTTCTAGTCTGTTTTACAAACGAGGGATGAAAACTAAATAAGAGCCAGAGTTGAATATACACTTAATCCTTCTTTCACCAATGCAGTGCTTGATGATAACGACAACTAAATAAGAGCCAGAGTTGAATATACACTTAATCCTTCTTTCACCAATGCAGTGCTTGATGATAACGACAATGTACAGCAAATATATGCTTAATCCTTCTTTCACCGGTGCAAACCCGTTGAAAACAGAACCCGGCGAGCTGCTGCTTCGTGTCAATGCGCCAACGATGTCTGGTGTCTGGTGGGAAGCAGTATGCCGATTGTACTTTGAGACTTAAGTTCGCACTCATGAATAATTATACTTATGACCGATGACTCGTGTCCACTTATTATGACATAACTTTCTTTAGTCCAAAAGAAGAGACTAAAGCTGGACATAACTTTCTTTATTCCAAAAGAAGATGCTGGAATCCTAGCGCAGAAAAACTGGCATGCTCCCGATGCCAGGGAGTGTTTGATTGTGGATGAGCTCAGCTCATACCTCCTGGACTCTCATTTTTCTCAGATATGCTGTGATTGAAATGATATATACACCGTGTTCATCTTCATGAACAGGGTAATGCATTGAGGTTCCGCCACTGATCGTGTTTAAAAGTCCTGTATGGGCGATTTTGCTTGGCTAATTATGAGATGGGGTGGAATTTGTTTACTTTCTTGTGCTTTGTACAGGCTCATCAATATGCGATGATCTACGGTGATGCTTGGCTGCGTCAGTAATGTGTTCTAAAGGAAAAGAATTTACTTTTCACACCAATCGGGAACAATAGCTGAATGCATGCACCAAGTGTGGCGTTTGGTGGAGCTGCTAATTATGCTTGCGTCCATTTGTTGACTGCTGTGTTCAGACCGTATTTTGCAGTCAAAGGAGGATCAGAATTTCTCCGGTTCTCAGAACCACTAGCCACGTAGGCGTGGCGCGACGCCACATCAGTTATCGTGTTGATCGAAATAGAAGAGGCAAAAATTCGTGAGGAGTTTTTTAAAAAAAATCGAGGAGACATGCGTGTTTTCGGAAAAGACAAAGGTCTTTTTCGTAAAAAATCGAGGGACTGTACGTAACTAAACGAGGACACGTACGTAATTTAGAAAACCGCGGGGTGCTATCCTGTAAAGGATATGAAATTTCGGTGAAGTGAATGGGTGTTTTTAAAAAACAAAACTAGCAGGACCTTTTCGCGAGGAAAAATGACTTTTACGTAATTTTTGAAAAATACAGGGAAATCGCCTCCCCGACCGTATGCGAATTTTGCCGCCACGCGTCGGCCGAGGGAGCGCTGGGGGCGACGTGGAGGGGCTCGGCGGCCGGGAATCCCCGGGGTATAATATGGGGATTATATTCAATATTCATGTTTCATTTGTTCACATGCTTTTCCTTCGTAGTCAAATTCTAAAGACTGAAATGATTTTCCACCAAACAAAAGGTGTCCTTTGTGCGGCGAGAGAGAGGAAAAGAATAAGATGTCAAAAGAAATTCTTGGCATATTTTAAGGGCGTGTTCATATAGATTTTTAGCTTTGGATTTTGGTTTTCACGTATAAATAGTAATAGTTTGTAGATAAACTTACAAAGAGAGACACACTCATGTATGATTTTGGCCGATATAAATGAAGTCGCTGCAACTATAATTGACTAAGATCCTCACCTTAAAAAGATACTCCGTTTGAAAGTTATATACTATAGAAAAAATATTTATTATAGAAAAATAGATTTTAGAAGACAATATGAATATGGCATAAGAGTACACGGGGGTTGTTGGAATACCTATTTTGTGAAGCAACTTGTGCTACAAAGCGAGAAGCAGAGCATTATAAATTTATAAACCTAATGTTTGTGGAATCATTTTAGAAACTCTCGAATCTACACGCAGATAAATCACACTTGGTCTGTATATATAACAATAATTTCAAACTCAATCACATGGGCACACCAGGATGGTTGAAATCCTTCTGTCAAAAAAAACGTTAAAATCTATCTGAACACTTGGAGAGTTTTCTAGTATTTATTACAACAGTTTATTAAATATTTTAATAGTTAGTTTTAAATATCAATATAGCTATTTTAAATTATGATATAATATTTATAGGGCTGTCTATTAGAAGCCACCTAATTTTTCTTATCTATAAGTCATATTTGCTCACCTTGGATCTAGATTCAACCCCGCGTCTTGCTAAACTCTTACTCTTTATCACCCCCTGCATTGAATTGCAAACATAAGCAACTAATTCGGTATCAAATACCCAAAAACCAATATTAGAAGTAGAAAAAAATTTCTATAATATTTATACCTAAAGTAAAAGTCTTATTTCCTTTCTTCTTTTCCAGTTCTGCCAAGTATTTCTTCTAGTTCCTCTTCCAATATTCAATCTCTTGATAATGGTAGCAAATAGTGTTAGGTGCAGTATCAATCTTTAGCTTCTGAAGTTTAAATTTGATACTCGAAATCTCATCTTGAGTTTTGCCCATGCCTTTTTTTGTCCAAAGTCTTAAACTTCTTCTTTTGAAGTTGGTAGCTTTCTGAACCATCATCACATGATTAAAATTTTTCTTAATATTCTCCTTTGTTGACTTAAGCATCCCATGCAATCCGGTCATTAATTTCTCCATGCCATTCATACAAAAGTTCAAAATGACTGCCTCAAAACTCAAAGGGAGCAATTGGAGAATCACATCAGTAGTCAACTTTTAGTTAAAGGAAAAACCAAGTCTTTCAAACTCTCAATGTAACCAATTATCTTGATTACATGAGGGCTGACTAAGCTTCCTTCAACTAACTTACACGCAAACAATGACTTAGAGAAGTTATAACTTTTAGCCCTTGCCTGGTTCTCAAACATGCCCTTAAGACTCAAAATCATATTGCAAGCGTCCGCATTTTTATATTTCTTCTGAAGGTTAGAGCTCATGGAGGCAAGCATAAGATAGCTAACATAAAATGAGTCATTGCGATGTTTCTCATAATTATTCTTTTCAGCATGAGTAGCATTTTCAGCTGGTTCATCTGGATATGGAACCTCTGGAATGTTTTCCTTTTTTTCTTATTTGAGAACAATTCTCAAATTGCGATACCAGTGAATGAAGTTTGTTCCACTTAGTTTTTCTTTTTCAAGAATAGATCACAGGTTAAAACTGAGTGTGAAGAAAGTAGATGGTGGCATGGTCTATAAGACTATAACATAAAAAGTATATGTAAAAAATCAGCACTATATTTATGTAAAATCTTTTATTAAATAACTTAACTAAAGATACTCCAATTATATGTTTCAAAATTTTGTTCCCTCTAACTATATATAGCGATTCAAAAGCCATATTTCAACAAGTCCTAATTAGCTTTAACATCACTGCTAGAAACCTATCGGCGTAGGTAAGCAACCCCCTGCTAATTCTATCACATGTAACTCTTGTTTGTTGAGTAACATTCTTTTGTCGCGGCCTCAACACTATGCTCATAGCCCAAAACTATTTTGATAGCCTAGTCAAGTTAAACCAATATTATGCATAAAGTGTCCAACACTTACCCAATCTTATTAAGATAATTAATGGCACCCTACTATGGTAGACCTACCAGTTAACAATCAAAATCTTGATAGGTGTAACAACTGGAAGGGCATTAAGTTTTACTTAATTTTTCTCAATGGATACTATTCTATCATGTTAAAAACACCCAAGATAATAATAACATAAACAATAGTATAACAATAACATAAAACATTTACAGTTAAAATCATATTAAACTGTGAGATAGTATGGCCCTTAGCATGGTAATCTCCATCATCATACTTCCTATTCATTGAGCCATCAATGTTTAATATCACCACATTCATCTACTTAGCTATTACTTCTAATAGCTAGCAATGAATTACATATGAAAATATCAAGCATCATAAGTCGATACGCAGACCGTTATACAATAATATGTAGCACATGGTTATCAATCTGCATAACGTGTAGGCCATGAAAAACTTATACATGCATCACATACACAATAGACCATACTATTCACAAAACCTTGCAATAATGAGTTATGCACAAAATCCAATTCTATCGTACAGTGTGAACACATAATACCTATAACACGTGGTATAATTACCTAGCATGGTAGTAATCATATTAACCATATTAACATAATTACAAACCAATATAATCAGCCCAATTTTTCTTGATCAATCACATTGATCAACACGGGAGGTTCCAAAAAGAATAGCAACCCGATCTGCTAGCTTTACACGATTGTGCATCATGATCTACCCCTGATGGCAGTGAACCGACCGGTAGGGGTAATGTGCAATGCTACCATGAACAAAGCAGGTAATCGTGTAGTGCTATCAATTCATACCTTTGTGAACGCATCTACTATCGCCAAAACCAATTGATATCATCAGCCAGTGCCTAAACAAATCCATTAACATGAACCGATCTAAGCCAACATATTAGACCAGTAATAGATCCAATCTACTACCACCACATATCAACTATATATGACCACTCCAGATCAAATACTATATAGGATGGCTCTGATACCACTGTTGCGATACAGTTAGGCTACACTCGCACATATCAAAATTGTCTACCGTATAAACTAGGAAGCCATACGAGTAAGAGATCATAGATTGTTATCACTAGACGCACAGTGCAGCGGAAGTATAGTTGAAACAACCGGTTCAACATAACGCGCGTTGGTGTAGTGGAAGTAATCAATCGTTCTCTGGCCAACTGTCTCCTCCTTGTTATCGTCTTGATTAGCACCGTAGTCGCAGCAGCGCCTCTACTGAAGTCCACACGACTAGGGATGGAATGTCGTGCGTCAATGTGCTAGCACCAGCGGGCACGGAAAGGGTTATGAGAGATGACAGTTAAGATTTCGATGGGGTGTCTCCATCAGCCCCCGTGCCTCTATTTATATATCCTCCAATTGAA
Source organism: Dendrocalamus sinicus (assembly GCA_036346575.1). Taxonomy (NCBI): domain Eukaryota; kingdom Viridiplantae; phylum Streptophyta; class Magnoliopsida; order Poales; family Poaceae; genus Dendrocalamus; species Dendrocalamus sinicus. Next base: position 3,871,664 of record CM070656.1, on the reverse strand, counting down.
TCCTTAGCTGCTATGATTAGATATTGTATCCAACTCAAAAAGCCCTTGACTGGATCTTTATCCAATATGAGTAGAAATCGTATCTCACTCAAAGAGTCTCCAACCGGATCTAATACGAGTAGAGATTGTATCCCACTCGAAGTCTATCATCTGGACTCTTATTGTTCTAACCTGTTAAGTATGTGACTCTGTAGGTTCATGTATATTTGGCCATGTGCCAAAAACTCCTTTTCAATCCATAAGTCCGTAGCGGTCTCTAATAGGACATAATGACTTCCAAATATGCATAAAGATCATATCGGACGAACCTATATAGTGCTTATGTACCAATCCTTTTGTCTCACGATACTAGATCGAACTCAAGGCGAGAAGCGTGCTATCTTATGATAGTTCAATCCTTTACTTGAACTTGTAATGGATTACTTAGTTGTGATTGACTTCTCAACCACATTCGATATGGCTATGTATTTTCTTAATCCAACTACATTGAGAGGCTGAGATATATCTTTCTCGTTGTATATAGGAGGGATAAATTCTATACTGATCGTTCACATTCCTCCGTATGTTTTATAGTAAACTCGAAAGTTATCCTATAATAGCTCGATCTTTCAGTCGGATCACCTAGTTACTAAGTTGTGTTTGACAACTCCTAAGTAAACTGTTATACATGTAGAAAACTATGATGATCTTAGGTTTAAAGATCCTACATACACTATATATAAGACCAACTGATGATACTTAAAAATATAACAATTCCCGTAGTATTTCATGGTAGGTCAATTCAACGCCATATTTTCTTATATCTGTCCACATTATTGATATATTATCTCCATATTCATGATCCGTGAAACATGATCATCAATCAGTATATGTACTGATCTATAAATTATAATTATATCATATAATGATATAAAATTAGTGATAATTTAGAATAACATCAAAACATGAATAAAGAATTTTATGAATAAGTCACATACTTGTTGATTAATATGAAAGACATCTATTGAAGAGATAAAATAACATATTATTTAAAAAATTATAAATATGAAAAAGATACAATCATCTTTATGATCAGTTTTAGGGCATATCACTAACTGCACTACCACGCCGTCAAGGCGGCAGTGCGGATGGCTTCGTGACGAACAACTTGGTTGATATAAAAACCCCTATTATAGCAGGGGGGATGCGCGCCCTCCCGCTCGCGCTGGCCGCCGCGTGGCGGGGGGATTTCTGTACGGCCAGAGGAGGGATTTTCCTTCTGTTTTCTTGAATTTATGTAAAGGTCCTTTTTCCTCGCGAACAGGTCCCTAACAGTTTTTTAAAACTTTTTTTTGCGAAAACACCCCTCAGTTTACCGAAATTTCGTATACTTTGCAGGATAGCGCCCCGCGGTTTGCTAAATTACGTACATGTCCTTATTTAGTTACATATAGGCCCTAGATTTTTTACGAAAAAGACCTTTGGCTTTTTTTTCCAAAATACACATATGCCCTCGGTTTTTTAAAAAAACTCCTCACAAATTATCACCTCTTTTGCTTCGGTACACGGTTTTTTTGCGGCAAAATTTTCTGAAAACCCCCCTCCAATTTGCACGATGGCGCCCCGCGGTTTTCTAAATTGCGTACGGGTCCTCATTTCATTACATACGGGTCCTCAATTTTTACGAAAAAACTCTTTGACTTTTTCGAAAATACGCATGTGCTCTCAATTTTTTTTTAAAAAAACTCCTCACAAATTATCAACTCTTTTACTTCGGTGCACACGGTGGCTGGCGCGGCGTGTCGCCGCGCCTATGCTGCTAGTATATGCCAAAGTTGGAGACTTGCAGTGCACCCGGAAGGTGTTTGACAAGGTTCTTGATCGGAATGTGGTGTCATGGACGTCGATGCTGAGCGGACGCCGAGTGAGTACACGATGGCAAGCGTGCTCGTGGCTTGCGCTATGCTTAGCAGTTTGCACCAAGGGAGGTGGATCCATGGATCAGTGATCAAACACGGCATGGTTTCTGACTCTTTCATCAGTGCAGCTTTGCTGGATATGTATGTCAAGTGTGGGGAGGTCAAGGATGCTCGACGGGTGTTTGATGAGAGCGGACATGTTGACCTTGTTCTGTGGACGACGATGATCGTGGGGTACACACAGAATGGGAGCCCTCTTGATGCATTACGGCTGTTTCTTGACAAGAAATTTGTGAGCATTGTTCCGAATTCGGTTGCCATAGCAATTGTTTTTTCAGGTTCTGCTCAGTTACGTGACTTGTCTCTGGGAAGGTCAATTCGAATGTTTGAATTTTTTTTCAACGGAAATCGAACTGTCTCACATTTGGATTCGAACAGTTACTCTTGGTCGAATGTTAGGCCCTGATCAACTCGACTTCGGCTTCTGACTTTTGGCTTATTTTTTACTATTCATAAGTTTCGTTTTTTTGAACTTTTAGCTTTTTGTTGAGCTTTTTTGCCGGTTCTTTTTTTCCCGTATTTGTTTGTATTATACGTAATGGGCTAACATATTTTTTATATTTTTAAATTTTTTAAAATTTAATTATGCCAAATAAGTTTCTGTCAGCTACAGTGCTTTTTCAATCAGCTACAGTGTTTTTAACCATAATCTATGAACTTTTTAGCCGAACCGATCACCACCAAAGATGAAGGCCTTGACCATCCGTCGCAAAGAAACGTCTCATCAGATCAAGCACCTCAGTACCTCACTGCTCAGTGGCGAATATTGCCACATGTCTGATCGTAAAACGACAGAAAGGCTTCTTATTCTTTTGGATTTATGACTTATGGGTTATGCATTTCTCTGAATAATAAATATAACAATTTCTCTATTAATTTTTTGAAACGATTTATCAGTATTTAATTTATTTACACAAACTTTGACTTTAGAATTAAAAATTATCATCCAGAGTCATAAACCATAGAAAAAACAATATACCCAAATCGTCGGCTAGACAGGGTTCACCTAAAAACTCCGGTGTCGATCTGGGCATCCGATCCATCCGGGTGTGATCATTTGGGCTTCAACTTCTGGCTTCTGGCTTATTTTTCACTATTCATAAATTTCATCTTTTTCTGAACTTTTGGCTTTTTGTTGAGCTTTTTTACCTATTCTTTTTTCCCATATGTGTTTGTATTATACGTAATGGGCTAACATATTTTTATATTTTAAATTTTTTAAAATTTAATTATGCTAAATAAGTCTTGTCAGCTGTAGAGTTTTTTCAGTTAGCTATAGTGCTTTTCAACCATAAGCCACAAAAAAGCCCAAATGATCCCCACCTAGGGGTGCAAACGGGTCGGATTCGGATGGATATTGTTGTTACCATATCCTAACCCATATTTTTTTTCTCCGGATTCGGTACCAATCGGATTCGGTGCCGGATCGGTCGGGATTAACCCGTTTGTAAGGAATGCATGCAGTACAACAAATAGAGTAGGAGGACGTACTGTCAAGAACTTGATGTTACTACTTAATAGCTGATGTGGAAGATTTTATTTTACCATTGCAAAAGAAAATGAAACGTCAAATAGTAGCACTAACCTGAAATCAAACTTGAAGACGTATCGGATTCGGACGGATATTGCTGTTACCATATCCTAACCCATATTTTTTTCTCTGGATTCGATATCAATCGAATTCGATGCCGGATCGATCGGGATTAACCCGATCTGTTTGCACCCCTATCCCCACCCTAGTGACGAGCATCGGGCTGAATAGGTGTGGAATTGCTTTCCTTCGTTTTCCCACTGGCCTGCGCACGTGACCAGTGAGAAAGACAAAAGGTGATCCAAGATTCCAAAGCCCGAAAGCTCGAGCGAAGCCCACTTTCGCAGAGTGGGCAGCCGCATCTCGCGTGCGTGCGCGCCATCTGCCGAGCCGGAAGATCCTTATTCCGTTACCCTTCACACTGACTTATGGGTCCCATGTCTGTGGACCTCACATGTCAGCTGCAAATCCTGTGCGCGCCCCGCACCCCTGGCTGCTTCGTCACCCGCGAGCTATGCTGCTAGTGCGGTCGCGGCATTGGCCAATGGGATAACCTTTCTGTAATCCCCTTCGGGTTTAATTGCGAGGAGACGAGACGCTCGAGTCTCTCGCACTCGCCACTCGCCGCCCTGTTCGAATCTCGCTTGCGCGGCTCGTCTCCGCCCGCCTTCCCCATGGATTTCCTCTGCCCCGGTGATCCCACGGTGCGCTTCCTAAACCCCCACAAAACCCCCAAAATCCCCTGCCCGTGTTCACGCCGCGTCGAATTCTGAAGTTTCGGATCGCGAGGTGGTGGTAATCGTCGAGGTTTTTGAAGCGATTTTGATTTTTTTTATGCAGGTTTGGGACGGGAGGCGTTTTGCCCCGTGTTTCGCGGATTTATATCCTTGTTTTTGGTTCGAGTAATTTTTTCCAGTTCGTTGTGGTTTGTGCGCGTGAGGCAGCGATCGCGTACGTTTGAGCGCGTTTTGTGTTTTGTGATTTTGTTGCTGTTCCTTAAATTTTTTTCTCGACGTCGCACGGTACTGGGGCTCGGCGGAAATGTGGTTGTCGCGGTTGCCGTCGTCGTGCTCTTCATCGCGAAGAGGAACGCGCCGGAAACTGAGGTAGTGAATTTTGCCCTGTTCTCTTACATCGACTTTGCGCCGTTGTAATTTAGTTCGTATCTGTAACATCCATCAGAACAATAAAACGTGTGCTTGTAAGGGAACTAAAACGGATATATACATAGGGTGGATGATACTGAGTTATTGCTACTAGCGTAGGTGAGGCGTTGGCGTTCCAACAAATTGCTTGCATGTTTAGTGCGATTTACTTTCGCTTGAGATGTGCAAAGCCTGCAGGTAGTGAACTAGTTATAGAACCAGCATATTTGATTGGTGGGACTAGTCAAAATACTAGTGTATTATTTGGAGTTTATAGGAATTTCGGATGCTAACTGTCATTTCTTCTAGATGGCGCATTTATGGGTACAATGTTCATGGTTTCAGTTCTTGGAACTACGGTCAATAATAAAGATGGTTTGCTGATAACTTTTATCAGCTAGATGGTTGAGAATATAACTAGGGAACTGAAGTAAGTCATATTTACAACTGATGGAACGAATTGTCTTGGATGACCCAGCTTCAACCATCGTGTAGCTGTGTTGTGTGCGTAGAAGGGGTAAAAATAGGGTAACATTAGTCAACACTTCAAACTAATGATGATGTTGTCCTTTCTGGTTGGAGGATTAATGTTCAACTACCTCTGTTTAAGTCAATAAGTGAGAGTTGTGAAATATTTCATAAGTTTGGTCATTGAACTTATTATCGGTAAGAGTTTGAGCAGCTGGTTGTATAACATGTTATGTAGGTATTATTATTGACTGTTAAATGATTATTAGACTCCTCCATGAATCAAGATAATTTGACACAAGGAAATCTCATTTGACGTAATTTCAACAACCTAATTTATATTCCAAGACCCTGGAGAAACAACACTCGAATATAGTGGCATTGTTTGCTTGCAATGATGGTTACTCAATGATTAGCATCCTTATTTAATTTTATGTTATAGTCTATCGCCGCCGCCAGAATCCCAAACCCTAATCTCCCTGGCTGCGCCCAGTACTTTCCTAGTCGTATATGGTTTAGAGTTTCTATTTCCGCAAGGATTGATTAGGAGTCGGTCTCGGCTTTAGAAGCCGGACTCTTCCTTGCCCATGTCTTATATAAAGCTATGTAATCCAGACATTGGGGAATAAGAAGAAATTAAGAAGGAACTCTCTCGCCTCACCTCCTCTCTATGACTTACCTCCTGCTGGCGACTCGAGGACGATCTGGCCGGCGTCAGGGCCAAGATCCCCCTGCAGCCTCCCACCGTTACGCCCTGAGATCGAGAGGGCGTGACAACTTGGTATCAGATATGCCGGGGTCCGATTCCGGAGAAGAGGCGAACTCGGTGACCGCCATGTTCAAGGCAATCCAGGACCAGATGGCAGGACTCGTGAAGCAAAACATGGAGATGCAGTCCAAAATCATAGATTTAACTCGGCAGAGTATCACCACCAGCAGCAAACTGGCCGCCCTGGAATCCGACGGCGTGTTCTCCTTTTCCGCGCCCGGGTTGTTGCCTATTCCATCAGCGGCGATATCCTCTGCGCCAATCGCCAGTATCTCCGCCGTCTTACCAGGGGACCCTTTCACAGCCGGCTACACAGCCTCGGCAGCACCAACTCCATCCCTGGAAACCTCCGCAGCCCACTCCATGCTCCGCCCGCCGCCAGCCATGCCGAAATTTGTTCCACAGCCTTCCCTGCCATCCCAAGCACCCGTGCCATCGCGGTTTCAGACAGCAGCAAGCTCATATTCCAGTGCTCCACGCTACCACAAGTTGGAATTTCCAACATACGATGGCTCGGATGACCCTCTGTCTTGGCTGAATCGCTGCGACCAGTTCTTCAGAGGGCAACGTACTGAAGAAGATGACAAAGTTTGGCTCGCATCCTACCACCTCACGGGGATTGCTCAGCAATGGTACTTCCAGCTGGAACGAGACGAGGGCCAGCCAACATGGGGACAATTCAAAGAACTCTGCCACATGCGGTTTGGACCGCCTATCAGGAGTAATCCACTGGGGGAGCTAACTCGGCTACAGCAGACGGGATCAGTCAGCGATTACCAGACTAAGTTCTTGGCCCTCCTCTGTCGTGCAGATCGCCTCTTACCACTGCAGCAGGTGCAGATTTTTACGGCCGGCCTTATGGAACCCCTTCGGACGGATGTGGAATTGCAGCAGCCGGCCTGATAGATAAGTCTTTGTGTTGTCTTTGTGTTGTCTGCACATGGTGTACATGGTGCTTTTGTTTTTTGCTTTAGCATCTATGACTTGCTTTTGCTTTAGCATCTAGGACTTGCTTTTGCTTTAGCATCTAGGACTTGCTTTTTGCTTTAGCATCTTAGACTAGCTGTAGGACAGCATCTTGGACTAGTCTAGGATAGCATCTTGGCATATGCTTGGCTGACTAGCAGCCTATAAATATGTATCTCCAACCCCTCAGGTTGGTATGGCATTGTGTGAGTAATAAACAAGAAAATTTGCCCCATCTCCTAGTGTCATCCTCTCCATGAGAGTAAGGATCTTGCTATCACCAAGAGCAAGAGTCCAGCGAGTAACACGGCCAACCTACAAGTGGCCATGAGTCTCGCCCGCGCTTATGAACGCTGGGCGCAAACAGCAGCAGCCGACTCTGCCCCGCAACCTCGATCTGGACGTTTTCCACAACGGCTGTCTACACCGTTTCCGGTCCTCGGGCGGTCCCAGGAGATGTCTCCACAAGTTGCTGCACCAGGGCCTCGTCCGACAAAACCATTTCGTCGCCTTACGCCAACTGAACTGGCAGATCGCCGCTCCAAAGGGCTGTGCTACAACTGTGATGACAAGTTTCAGCCGGGTCATCGTTGTAAGCAACCTTTTCTCACTTATATTGATATGAATGAAGATGGGGAACAAAGGGATGACCAGATGGACCTGCACGCCCTCGGCCTGGAAGACACATCTCCGGAGATATCACTGCATGCTGTCACGGGAGCATCCAATGGGGGTACGATGCAGCTTGCCGTAACAGTCGGCACGAACCGCTTTGTCGCGCTCGTTGACTCAGGGTCTACACATAATTTCATAAGTGCGCAGGTTGTTCAAGCAGCTGACCTGCATTTACGGCAGTGTCATGGTCTACGCGTCAAAATTGCCAACGGGGATCAGCTTGCTTGTACCGGAGTCTGTCCCAGTTTGCAGCTCACCATTCACCAGACACCATTTACCATTCCGGCTTATGCACTTCCTCTGGATGGGTTTGATATAGTCCTCGGCGTCCATTGGTTGAAAACACTGGGTCCAATTCGTTGGGATTTCGATGACCTGACCATGATGTTCTGGTTGCACGGGCAGCGGATCCAGTGGCAGGGCCTTTCCAGTCAGCGGCCAATGCAAGTTTTGGTACAGACCGGGCAAGATCAGCTCTAGCCATTATTGGATGACTTTGCCGACCTTTTTGTTGAACCATCCGGGCTTCCTCCAATCCGACCACAAGATCATCGGATCCGTCTTCGACCAGCGGCGACTCCTGTCTCCGTCCGACCATACCGTTACCCACATCACCAAAAAGATGAATTGGAGCGCCAGTGCTCGGACATGCTCAAGCGAGGTATTATTCGGAGGAGTCACTCTTGCTTTTCCTCGCCGGTCCTATTGGTCAAAAAACACGACAATACTTGGCGATTCTGTGTCGATTATCGAGCCCTCAACGAGCTGACCATCAAAGACAAATTCCCCATCCCGGTGGTTGACGAGTTATTGGATGAGCTCCAAGGTGCACGATTCTTCACAAAACTCGACCTACGTTCGGGATATCACCAAGTCCGCATGCACCCGGATGACATCCATAAAACAGCTTTCCGGACACACGAAGGCCTTTTTGAGTTCTTGGTTATGCAAGCCCTAATGCAGGACATTTCCAAGCCCTAATGCAGGACGTTCTCCGGCCTTACTTGAGATGCTTCGTCTTGGTATTCTTCGATGATATCTTGATCTATAGCCCATCTTGGTCAGAACATTTGCAGCACATCCGCATGGTCTTTCTACTACTTCGTCAGCATGAGCTGTTTCTCAAAAGATCCAAGTGTTCCTTTGGTCTATCTTCGGTTTCCTACCTAGGCCATGTAATTTCGGAAGGAGGCGTCGCCATGGACCCCTCTAAAGTGCAGGCAATTGCGGATTGGCCACAACCACAGTCAAAGCATTGCGTGGGTTTTTAGGTCTTGCCGGCTATTATCGCAAATTTATAAAGGATTTCGGGAAAATATCCGCCCCTCTCACAAATCTCCTTAAGAAAGAAGCATTTGGATGGTCACCCGAGGCTCAACAAGCTTTCGAAGCTCTCAAGGATGCATTGTCGACTGCACCGGTCCTGCACATGCCTGATTTCACGCAACAGTTTACGATCGAGTGCGATGCTTCGGGGACCGGAATTGGCGCCGTTCTTCATCAAGGCTTGGGACCAATCGCTTTCTTCAGTCGACCTGTGGTACCTCGCCATTCCAAACTACCGGCTTATGAACAAGAATTAATCGGTCTTGTCCAAGCAGTCCGTCATTGGAGACCATATTTATGGGGCCGCACTTTCCTTATCCGCACGGATCATTATAGCCTAAAATTCCTTTTGGATCAGCGACTGTCCACCGTCCCGCAGCACCACTGGGTCAGCAAGTTATTTGGCTACGATTTCACAGTTGAGTTCCGGTCGGGCCGCTTCAACACCGTCGTAGATGCCCTTTCACGCCGTGATTGTACTCCGCACAGCTTGCTGGCCATCTCTTCCCCAGCACTGGCCATATTTCTCGAATTGCGCAATGAGGTTTTGACAGATCCAGCATTACAGCAGCTTCAGTCTGATATCGAGTCCGGGACATTGGGCACTCCCTGGTCACTTTGCGATGGCCTGATCCTACACTCAGGCCGGGTTTTTGTACCAGCTGCATCACCATCGGTGCAGTCACTCCTTGCTTTGGCCCATGCAGCTCACGAGGGCATTCAGAAAACCTTGTGTCGTTTGCGCAAGGACTTCCATATTCCCGGGGCCAAAAAGCTTGTTGAAGACTTTGTGCGGACTTGTCTGGTTTGTCAGCGCAACAAAATTGAGCATCTCCACCCCGCGGGTCTCCTCCAGCCATTACAAGTTCCGACTCAGCCGTGGACTGATATAGCCATGGATTTTATTGAAGGGCTTCCCCGCGTTCATGGCAAGACCGTCATTCTCTCTGTCATTGACCGCTTTTCCAAGTACGCACACTTTCTGCCCTTAGCTCACCCATACACCGCAACAACGGTCGCCCGAGTTTTCTTTGATGAAGTTGTGCGCCTTCATGGGATTCCGTCATCAATTGTTAGTGATTGAGACCCAGTTTTTACTAGCAACTTTTGGCAAGATTTGTTCCGCCTTGCAGGCATCCGGCTTCACCTCAGCTCCGCTTACCACCCTCAATCGGATGGTCAAACTGAAGCCGTTAATAAAATGATTGCCATGTATCTCCGTTGTTTAACTGGAGATTGACCTCGTCAATGGTTGGAATGGTTGCCTTGGGCTGAGTATTGTTATAACACATCTTTCCATTCCGCCTTGCATGAGACTCCCTTCAAGGTGGTCTATGGCCGTGACCCACCGACATTGCGCTCTTATGAGAAGGGAGCTGCTGCTGTACAGGCTGTCGAGGCCTCCTTACTGGCCCGAGATCAGTTTCTCCACGACATCAGAGATCGGCTTCTTCAGGCTCAGCAGTATGCCAAGAAGTATTATGATCAAAATCACCGAGATATCTCTTTCGCCGTGGATGATTGGGTCTGGTTGCGTCTTCTCCACCGGCCGGCCGCTTCTCTGGGGTTATCAGTGGGCGGCAAGCTGAGACCCAAATACTTTGGCCCTTACAAAATCATTGAACGGATTGGGTCGGTGGCCTACAAATTGGAATTGCCGAAGACTGCCAAACTGCATGATGTCTTTCATGTCGGCTTATTGAAAAAGTTCCAAGGTGTGCCTCCTGCCACTCCGCCACCGTTGCCACCTCTTCAGCATGGCCGTGTGCTCCCAACACCGCTACGGGTGCTGAAGTCAGCAAGACGTCAAGGGCAGATGCATCTTCTCGTTCAATGGACGGACATGTCAGTAGCTGAGGCATCCTGGGTGCCGTTGGCTTCTTTCCAGGAGGCTTACCCAACATTTCAGCTCGAGGACGAGCTGCTTCGCGAGGAGGGGAGAGATGTTATAGTCTATCGCCGCCGCCAGAATCCCAAACCCTAATCTCCCTGGCTGCGCCCAGTACTTTCCTAGTCGTATATGGTTTAGAGTTTCTATTTCCGCAAGGATTGATTAGGAGTCGGTCTCGGCTTTAGATGCCGGACTCTTCCTTGCCCATGTCTTATATAAAGCTATGTAATCCAGACATTGGGGAATAAGAAGAAATTAAGAAGGAACTCTCTCGCCTCACCTCCTCTCTACGACTTACCTCCTGCTGGCGACTCGGGGACAATCTGGCCGGCGTCAGGGCCAAGATCCCCCTGCAGCCTCCCACCGTTACGCCCTGAGATCGAGAGGGCGTGACATTTTACGTTCTCTATTGTTTTAACTGTGTTCTTTTAAGTATAATAATTTTGCCTAGTACTTCAGAATGTCAGGAGAGGTTTATTGGAGAAGTTGTTTGTGTTCGGTGTGCCTGGTTTTGCCACCTGCCTTTCTTTGCTTGGACTAATTATGCTTGTAAAGAAGAAAATTGAAGGGAAAGATGTTGAGAGCCACGAATCATTGTTCAGATGCTCCCAGTTTCTTGCATGGGTAAGAGCTCCATTACCATAATGATGTGTTTGCTCTCCATTTCCAGTCATATGAATGAATGAACAAATGCCGCTATAGTTGGTGTTAAATGTGCCTTTGAATATGTAGATGGCTGTAAATCTTGCCTCCTTCAATGGGCCTTGGTTTGAAATACTCTACAACCCGATCATGTGCTTCTGCTGGATGTTGAAGGTTCTTCTAGAGATACCTCATTTGCAATACAAGCTTACAGTACTAAAGGTATTCCAGTTTATTATACAATATGGCTTCCTTTCCCTTCACTGAATGCATCTTTCTTGTTGATACGAGTTATGACACTCTTCTACAATTTTCTTCTGTTTTATGATAACTGTAATAAATTCTGTGTTCATTCTATAACTGGTTCACTACTGCAAATTGCATACGATTTGACACGAAATGGCAGCTACTTAAAATAGAAATATCGAGTTTATATTTTTATTTTGGAATTCATTACAGGCAATGACATATTTTATGGAGATTGTCTCATTCTCTACAGCAATTACATTCGGACTTTTTGTTATTGTGGCTACTGTAGTGGGCCCATCATGCAATAAAAGGTACTTGGTTTGCTAGTTACCTGCTTCGCAGTATTTTTTTCTCTCTATGTTTTTAAATTATTCTTTTGCACATTTTTCATTTGATCATTTAGCAACTGCTAGAGTAAAATACTTGCCCCACTGCCAATTTAACTTAAAGTGCAAAAAGATCTGCTTTTTATGTAGAGGTAGCAGGTTAGATGTTAACCTAAGATGTCCTGGGTTTGGGAGTTATTTTGGGAGCAAGACATGTTGTTTATCTCAAAATGCAAGCTAAGCCATGAATATGTCTTGTATGCATAACTTATGCTTGGTGGTTTTTTATTAATATACTCATGTGATTAATTTAAATGTTGTCACGTTTGAGTGTATGGATGTAGGTGATACAATGAGGCAAAGTTAACTATAGTTGTAATTTGCTTTGGAGCCGTGCTTGGATTTCTTGATTCAAGGATTTCCCTTTAATATAACCACATGGGACTTTTCTTTTTCCAAGAACAATAACCTAGCTACTCTGTTGAATAACTTCCTCTGTGTTGTTTTTCATTGATATAAGTCATAATGACCCCTGTTCCTCACAATTTCTCTAAAGCTGTGTGCTAATCTATGCTCTTTCAGAGAGGTGAACTCTATTGAAGCTCCCCTCATTCCAAACAATGGAAAAGCTGAGGTTGAAATTACTAACTTGGTATGCCAGCCTTTTTGGGTTTCTGTTGTACATTCAGGATGTGTGCAATTTCACTCTGTTTACCCGGGTCATACTTATATGTTGGTTATGTTAGTTGTTAGAGACATGGGCCTTGGGCCAGTCGGGTTATTATTAGGAATTAGAGATTGGTTTCTATTCGAGTTAGAGATTAGTTTCCTTGTGTTAGAGATATAATTAGAGATATGATATTAGTTACTATATCTGTTAGAGATATGATTGTGATTAGATTCCATCTGTTAGGGGAGCTGTCTATATAAGAGGGCTACCGCATGCTATTGTAATCAAGCAGAGTAATAACAAAGTCTTCCTAGTCTATAGTCTCTCCTCTCTCCCTACGCCGACGCCATCCAGCCATCTTCTTGGTGGTGTTACCCGTTATGAACTAAGGTTCGTAACAACTTGGTATCAGAGCCGTCGATCCCTTCCCACGACTTCTGCTACCATGGTTTTTGCGACTCCCAGCTCAGATTCTAGGGACGACGCCTCCTCCGTGAGAGCCATGTTCAAAGCAATTCGAGAGCAGATGGCTGGGATCGTGCAGCAGTATGCCGAGATGAACTCTCAACTTGCAGATTTGACGCGGCAAAGCATTGCAACCAACGCCAGGATTGCAGCACTTCATCGTCCAACACCGGATTTCCAGATCACTACGTTACCAGATTCACAACAACAAAAACAAGATCACAACAATGGCCAAGGATCACAACTTCCTCCAGCGCTTCGTCCGCATCTGCTCTGCGCCACCGCTGCCAATGGAAACTACATCTCACCAGAAGCACCGCCATCCCACCACGTCGCTCCTCCCTTGGTCACAGCGTCGTCCGCAGCGTTTTTTCTGCCGTCCGCACCATCTCCACCTGCGTCTCCGTCTGTTGCCGCAGATCCAACCCCATCGCTGCCAAGCCCGGTGCCACCTCCGGCCCGCGTAGCCGCCGCCGGTCGGGCCGTCGCCGTCGCTTTTCGTCGTCGTCGCCGCGAGTCCCCGGCGGCCGGCGCGCCGTTGTCTCGCCGTGGCCGTCTCCTCCGCGCGCCGCGTTGCGCACGGAGCACTTCCGCCGCATCGCAGCCGCCGACCGCTCCTTTGCCGCCGGCCGCCACTTGTGCCGCCGCCGCCGCCGGGCGAATCCGCCGTCGAGCGCTGCCGCCGCCGCTGCCGCCGCCGCATCCGCTGCCGGGCTGCCGCGGCGCGCCGCGTCGACCCAGCCGCTCGGCTGCCGCTGGCCGCCGCCGTCGGCCGCCGCCGCCGCTCCGCGACCGCGCGCTCCGCTGCCGATCCGCCTCGCGAATCCGATCGCCGCGATCCGCGCTGCCGCCTTCGCCGCCGCTGCTCGCTGTAACCGCGCCGTCTCGGTCCGCACCGCCCGCCGCCAGCCGCTTCGCGCGCGCGCGCCGCCGTGGTCGCCGGAGCGCCGCCACCGCTCCTTCCGTCGCCGCTCTCAGCCGTGGGCTGCGATGCGTGTGGGTCTGGGTCGGTTTAGAAACCGACCGATCACTTAAGACCCAAAAAAATCAAAAAAAATTTTAAAAAAATTCGAAAAAAATCAGAAAAAAAGAGAAGCTTATTTTGCAGGCATTATATACCAAAGGTGCTACACGTCGTCTAGTCTATAGTCTCTCCTCTCTCCCTACGCTGACGCCATCCGGCCATCTTCTTGGTGGTGTTTACCCGTTATGAACTAAGGTTCGTAACATTAGTGCTGCCATAATCTGCCTAAACTTGTGAAGTTAACATTAGCTTTCTTGTCATAGCAATATATGATCTTTAATGCACATGTGATTCATGTGATACAATGGCATCCTTGTTTAGATTGCAAATGCCAAAGCGCCGAATAGCTGAAAACTCCAATTACAATGCTGGCAAAGCTTACCACGTTTTGGCTGGATTGTGCATTTGTGCTGCTGACATGGCTGGAATAGTTGAATCAAATATAATGGATACTCTAACCTGAAAACATGTTTCTCTAAAAAACCATGTCATTTGTCTATATGTTATGTAAACCTTCTGTGCTAGAACAAATATGCACTTGCAATTCATCAGCAGAACTTTCTGGCGCTATAGATCACCACATGCATTTACTTTGATATTGTTGATTATTTGGTATTTTAACATTGGTACTTCTTCCATTTTATCCATTTCCTTTCCATTGACCAAATTAAATAGTCCAGGTTCTGAGTTTTCCCATACGCTTTATGTTCTGTCTTCTCAGGTAAATAAGCAACACAATATCTGGGAACTGTTGACCTTCAAGTTCGTTAATCCAATGATGGGTGTTGGTATCACAAGACAACTTGATTTCACAGATCTACTTGAATTACCTGCTGAGCTTAGAGCTGGTCCCTGTTATGACAAACTTCTGTCTTCCTGGACTGCTGAACATCAAAATCACGACGCTGATTCATCTCTACTTAGAGCCATGTCTTATGCTTATGGATGGACTTACTTGCGTTTGGGCCTGTTAAAGGTACCTTTTTTTATTATCATAGAGGAGGTTGAATTGAGTAAATGTATGTTGTAAATATGAACTGAGGGTGAGGGGTTCTTTAATAGGAAAGAGGGTGAGGGATTCATGATACGAAAGTAGATGATCTCTTTTCATGATACGAAAGTAGATGATCTCCTTCTATATCCCTATTTTTATAACAATGTTGCATGTATGACCAGATTTACCAAGTGACAAGAAAGACACTATCATATTACTATATGAAAATCCATGTATCGATTGCGGGGATGGATTTTCTTAACTTGATACATATCTTAGGACAGAAAGCTTTATCACTAATATGTTGCTAGCAGTTCAGAAAAAAGGGGGTTGATATACTTGGTTGGGAATTTTCATTTTGTTTAATGAATGTTAGCAAAGGTGTTTTTATCATTTGGCATGAACCCCTATTTGCAAAGTTGGGTGATCATAAAATTTGAGTTCACACAGATTGTGTTTAGTTTTCTATTCCATTACCATATTTTCTATTCATGCAGGTGATAAATGACAGCATCGCTTTTGTTAGCCCACTGCTACTCAACAAGTTCATAAGGTTTCTTCAAGAAGGTATTGTTTCCTAAAAGCCTACAAGGTTCATTATTAAATTTTTTGCAGGCAGATAATTATTATATTCAATTTTAGCACTAAAAACTTACGGTATACACAGTTTGTTCAAGTATTTCTTTAGTTTGCTTCACATGGATAGTGTCAGGCCAACCAAAGACCAGCAGGAAGCATTCTTACATGCCTCGTTTCAGTAGTGTTTAGGATTGTTCTGTTAGTTCTTGTAGAAGTGTTGTGTAATATAATGGGACTTCTTAATCCAAAAAAATATGGAGACTTGTTGTAAAACAACAGGGTATTTGAATAATGCTTCTTGTCCAAGTAGCATTCATTTTACTGGTTTGTTTGTGCAATATTTTTTCAGCAATGTAAATAAACCAATTTACATCTTCTGGTGTTTTTCTACGTTTCTTTCATCAGGTTCTGGTGGCATGGATGGATACATTCTTGCCATTTCCCTAGGATTGACTTCCATTATCAAGTAAATCTTCTCACCACAAATAATTTGTGCTTTTGCATGCATATCTGTGGGAACCTGCGTATGATTTCTGTTCACCCTCAAACTTAGATACTGATGAAGTATCTCCTTTTTGTGTCTGTGAACATCTAGATATATTATTCTGAACTTAGAATCTTTGATCCTGTTGTGGACGCCTTTGTGGGTAAAACATACCACCGGTGTCGCCACAACCTGCGGGCTTTGGAAGACCAGGCTGCCTAGGTTTTGGAAGTCCAACTGGAGCCGTGACAGGCTACAGGGAAAGCTGCAGCAATGGAAAGGGTTGCTGGCTGGGTGCAATTAGAGTTAGAGATAAGTAGTTTCTATTCTCAAGAGTTTGTTACCCATTATAGCAGAGTTTGTTTAGGAATACATATTATATCTATAGCAAGAATTGTTAGGAGGTGCCGGCCATATATATGCAGGCTGCCGAATCACTTGAGAAGGCAATAAAGAATTAATCCCCAGTTCTATTCGGTTAGATCAAAGCCTCTGCCGCAAGGGCAGAGGGCGATCCTTGCCCTAGTTACCTCCCTCCATCTCCAACTATAACAACTTTGGTATCAAAGCCTTTTCCCACCACTCCTCCATGGATTCGGATGACAAGAAGATGCTGGGTGAGATCTGGCAGATGTTGGGCAAGATGAACATGACAATTGAGAGAGTCAGCAATCTGGAGATGGCCATGGACAAGCTGTAGTCCAGCCTTGATGCTTCGGGCAGCAGCAAGAGCAGAGGAGTTACCCTGGCTACAAGCCATGACAGTGAAGATTCAGCTGCAGGGCGAGGTGTTCTGTGGTTCCACAAACTGGCATTTCCAATCTTCAATGGCAAGGAGGACCCCCTTCCATGGTTGAATCGTTGCGAACAGTTTTTATCTGAGTAGGACACTATGGAAGAAGAAAAAGTATGGCTAGCATCATATCACATGACGGGAATAGCCCAACAATGGTATTTCCATTTGGAGCGAAGTCAAGGTGTTCCAACGTGGCCACGATTTGTGGAGTATGTCAACCTCCGCTTCAGGCCTCCCATACGGAGTAATCCACTCGGCGAACTCATTCAGCTACGGCGTACGGGCATGGTGGAAGAATACCATGAGAAGTTTCTCTCCCTGTTATGCCGATGTGAGGATATGACGGAAAAGAAACAAGTGCAAATCTTCACGTGTGGACTTTGCAACACCCTGCAAACGGATGTCGAGCTCCAAAATCCATCTACACTGGAGGCGGCAATGAGTTTGGCTCGGGCATATGAGAAAAGACTCGAAATCACTGAAGAGGACGACGGCAAATCAGGAGGCCGATCGGTGGCGCCAAGCAGATCAGCCACTGCCACCCGCAACTCTCTGATCAGTTCAGCTGCAGCAGGAAAAAACCTTCCAGGGGGACCGATTGCACCAGTACCCAGAGCAACACCCACAGCAGCAGCCGACTCCAATAACAAGACGCCAAATTCCCGATTTCGACGCTTAACAGGGGAAGAGATGGCAGATCAGCGCATGAATAGTTTGTGTTTCAATTGTCCAGAAAAATTCTCCCGAGATCATGCTAGTAAGTGTACAATGAAGGGAATCTATCTATTGGAACTCAAAAGAAGGAGATGATTGCGAGGGCTTATCGGAGGATGACATTCAAATTTCCTTACATGCTCTTACTGGGATTAGGGCGAACAGAACAATGCAGCTGGCAGTTTCGGCTCTCGGTATTGAATTTCGGGCTCTCGTAGACTCTGGATCCACACATAACTTTGTGACGGAGGACACGGCGCGCCGTTTGGGGGTTCCAGCAACAGCAAGCAAGTTGATCAAAATAGCGGTTGCCAATGGAGACAAAGTGGACAGCGTTGGCGTGATCACAGGAGTTCTGATCTGCATTGGGCAGGAATTTCTCACTTGACTTCCACATCATTCCACTCGCTGGATTTGACATGGTATTGGGCATCCAGCGGCTGCGAACCCTCGGTCCTATTGTTTGGGATTTTGAACTATTGACTATGTCCTTTTGGCATCATGATCACAAGGTTTCATGGCAAGGTTTGCAGATCAGTCCAGCATAGCCACAAGTCACAATGGTAGAATCCCAGGACCTCATGTCAACCCTCGTCACCGTGCTTGCGGATATCTTTGAAGAACCAAGGGGACTGCCATCTTACCGGTCATGTGATCGTCATATTCATCTTCGGCCAGGTGCTGAGCCAGTCGCGGTTCATCCCTACAGCTACCCAGAACTCTTGAAAGATGAAATTGAGCGCCAATGTGACGATATGCTGTAGCAAGGAATCATCCAGAGCAGCACCTCCGCATTTTCATCGCCCGTTCTATTGGTTCGCAAGAAGGACAACTCCTAGCGTTTTTGTGTGGACTATCGTGCACTCAATGACAAGACGGTGAAGTATAAATTCCCAATTCCCGCAGTGGACAAGCTTTTGGATGAATTGAAGGGGGCATGTTTCTTTATATAGCTTGACTTATGCAGTGGTTATCATCAAGTCCGCATGCATCCTCCAGACATCGAGAAGACTACTTTCCGCATGCATCAGGGCCATTATGAGTTTGTGGTGATGCCGTTCGGATTGACCAATGCACCTACCACATTCCAGGCCCTTACGAATGAGGTTCTTAAACCATACCTACGGCACTTCATTCTCGTTTTCTTTGATGATATTTTTGTCTATAGTTCATCATGGGCTGAACAACGTCCGCGCCGTTCTTCAACTTTTGCGCCAGCATCACTTGGTTCTCAAGCGTTCTAAATGTCAATTTGGCGAAACCTCGGTGTCTTACTTGGGTCATATTATTTCAAGCTGTGGCATGGCCATGAATCCTAGTAAAGTGGAGGCAGTCGAGATCTGGCCGACTCCTACCACTGTCAGAGCATTGCGTGGGTTCCTTGGCCCCACTGGATATTATTGCAAATTCATTAAAGGGTATGGGGAGTTGGCTTTACCACTCACTCAGCTACTTAAGGAGGGTTTTGTATGGTCGTCAGAGGCAGATATGGCCTTTCCAGTCCAGTCCTCCAGCTTCTTGATTTCCATACAAGATTCCTGGTAGATTGTGATGCATTGGGAACTGGTTTTGGTGCCGTCTTACATCAGGGGGCGGGGCCCATTGCATTCTTCAGTTGGACAGTGGCACCTCATCATGCGAAATTGGCAGCTTATGAGCGTGAGTTGATTGGTCTTGTGAAAGCAGTGCGGCATTGGCAACCTTATTTGTGGGGATGCATTTTCACCATATGTACAGATCACTATAGCCTGAAATATCTCTTGGATCAGCGCCTTTCCACGATACCATAGCATATTTGGCAGAGGTGCATGGCAGCAGCCATGAGGGCATTCAAAAGACTTTACACTGGTTCCGTGCCACTTTTTACAATCCTCAAGCTACTAAATTGATCCGAGAGTTTGTGTGCGGTTGCTCCATCTATCAATGCAACAAAACTGAGCATTTGCATCCTGCCGGGCGTCTTCAACCACTAGAGGTGCCAGCGGTGGTTTGGCAAGACATCGCAATGGACTTTGTGGAGGGATTTCCGAAGGTTGGAGGCAAGTCTATGATTCTTACCGTGGTGGATCGGTTCTCCAAGTATGCCCATTTTATCGCTCTCGGCCATCCTTACACAGCTGCCTCCGTTGCTCGTGCTTTCTTTCATGACATTGTTTGCTTGCATGGCATTCCCTCTTCCATTGTTAGTGATCGTGACCCGGTCTTCACAAGCAACTTCTGGGCAGAACTCTTTCGTCTTGCAGGCTTGAAACTACTTCTCAACTCCGCATTTCATCCGCAAAGTGATGGTCAGTTGGAGGTGGTCAACCGTGTGATTGTGATGTATCTTCGTTGTTTGGCAGGCGACCGGCTGAAACAATGGCTTCAATGGTTACCCTGGGCCGAGTATTGCTACAATTCATCCTTCCAGACATCCTTGAAGACAACCCCTTTTAAGGTTGTCTATGGTTGGGACCCCCTTACACTTCTTTCTTATGAACCGGGTACAACCCATGTGCCGCTGTGGATGAGTTTCTTGAAGAAATCCGAGAACGCCTTTTGCAGGCTCAAGATACATGAAGCAGCAACATGATAAGAATCACTGGAATGTCGTGTATGAGGTGGGCGATTAGGTCTGGCTTTGGCTTCATCACCGGGCTACAGTGGTTATTAAGTCGGGGTTTGCTTCTAAACTGTGCCCCGCTTCTATGGGCCTTTTCAGATATTGGAACGTATTTGATCCTTTGCTTATCGCCTTCAACTCCCTGCACGTGCCCGGATTCATGATGTTTTTCATGTTGCTCTTCTTAAGAAGTTTTGAGGGGACGTCGCCTGCAGAGATTGTCGCACTTCCAGACTTTGTTCATGGCCACACCATTCCGGCGCCCAACCGAATTGTGCGCTCACGCCTCAATCGCGGCATTTGGGAATTATTGGTTCATTGGCAAGGCTGTTCGGCTGCAGATGTCACCTAGGTTGCTCTTGATGAGTTCAAGGAACGCTATGCTGATTTCCAGCTTGAGGACGAGCTGTTTCGCACGGAGGGAGGAAATGTTGTGGACACCTTTGTGGGACGTCACCACAACCTGTGGGCTTTGGAAGACCAGGCTGCCCAGGTTTCGGAAGTCCAACTGAAGCCGTGACGGGCTACTAGTCATGATGACAAGGCGGCGGTGTTGTTTGATTTTTATAATGGTCTGCTGGGCTCCCATTTGCACAGGGATCGCACTATCAATCTGGATGAGCTGGACATCCCCTCTCATGATCTTGCTGCATTGGACGCCCCTTACTCTGAGGTTGAAATTTGGAAAACAATCAGCCAATCGCCATTGGATAAAGCCCTGTGTCCTGATGGGTTTACTGAGGCGCTTTACAGGTATGTGGCCGATTATAAAAGTGGATATTTTGGCTGCAATTTCGGCTGTTTGGGGAAGGAAATTAGCCAACCTGGGGCTGCTAAATTCAGCATTCATTACTCTCCTTCCTAAGAAGGAGGATGCTTTGTTGGCCAAGGATTTTCGACCCATAAGTCTTGTGCACAGCTTTGCTAAGTTGGTCACAAAAATCCTTGCTAATAGGTTGGCGGGTCGCCTTGATGAGTTGGTTTCTCGCAATCAAAGTGCATTCATTAAAGGTCGTTTTATTCAGGACAATTTCATGTTGGTTCAAGAACCGCCTGCTTCCTTCATCAAAAGCAACCTAGGATTCTTTTAAAATGGACATTTCTAAGGCTTTTGATTCAGCCTGGCCTTTCCTTCTTGAGGTGTTGAAAAAATTGGGTTTTGGGCAGTTGTGGTGTGACATTCTTTGCGGGCTTCTCTCAACTTCTTCAACAAAGATTCTGCTAAATGGGACCCCTGGTGAAACCATCTTGCATCACCGGGGACTGCGTCAAGGAGACCCGCTATCTCCAATGCTCTTCATTCTTGTAATGGACACCCTCTCCCATATGGTCTCCAAGGCAGCACGAGAGGGTTTTTTGCAACCTCTTTCGGCTAGGTCCTTGCAACATCGGATTTCTCTTTACGCCGATGATGTGGTTATTTTCCTCGTGCCTTCCGCTAATGACATGGATCTTAGCCTTGATATGTTGCGCTTTTGGGAAGCCTCGGGTCAAGACTAACTCTGAAAAGCAACGTTTTCCTATTCATTGCTCGGAGATGGACATTGCAGCTGTTCAAAATCACCTTCCCGTGAAGTGCTTGATTTCCCGTAAGTACCTCGGTTTGCCTCTCTCCTCTCGAAGGTTTCAAAGGATCAAATTCAGCCTTATGTGGACCGGATTGCCGATCGCCTTCTGGTTGGAAAGTCGACCTTCTCACTAAGGCCGGAAGGAGGTGTTGGTTCAGTTTGTGCTCACTGATGCTCATTTATTTGGCCATGGCGTTGATCTTCCTTCTTGGGCAATCAAGGCGGTGGACAAGATTAGGAAGGGTTTTCTTTGGCGTGGCGTAAAAGATGCTAAGGGTGGTCACCGTTTGGTTGCTTGGGCAAAAGCTTGTCGCCTCCGGTTGGGAGGCTTAGGTATTTCGATCTCTGAAGACCAATTGGGCATTGCGAATGCGGTGGGTGTGGCTTCAAAAATCAACCCAATAAACCTTGGTCTGCTTTTTCCCATCCAAATCCATCCTTGTGCATGTGCTTTCTTCTCCATTGCGGTGGTTCTTGAGGTTGGGGATGGAGCTCGAGTTCTTTTTGGACAGATCGATGGCTTCATGGATGCTGGATTTTGGACTTGGCGCCACAACCGTCGCTCTAGTGTCCAAAGGAGAGCGATGAAACGACCGTTCTTGAAGCTCGATTGACCAAACTCGATTTCGATTTTCAAGGGGCCCTTTCGTGGGAGTTCGTGGAATTCCTCGAGCTTTGGGATTTACTCTGGAGTGACTCTTCACCAGTGTGGCGGACACTTATATTTGGCGCTTCTCAAACTCGTGTGTATTCGCTAAGTCCGCCTATAGAGAGTTGTTCCAGGTGCCACTCTTTTGGTCCTTGGGAAAGGATTTGGAAGCCTTGGGCGCGGGCAAATGCCGTTTCTTCATGTGGTTGGTGGCCCATAACAAGTCTGGATCTGCAGACAGCTCGAGAAGAGAGGCTTGCCTCATCCCGCTTGTTGTCCCCTCGTGATCGTGCTCCGAAACAATAAATCACTTGCTGGTCTGGCTGCTCCTTTGCCGCGTTTTCGGTTTTCTCGCTGCGTTCAATTGGCCTTCAACTCTTATCACCGCAGCCTCTGATCTTTCTTTTGATGGATGGTGGTCGATGGTGAGTTCCAGAATCGTTGGGGAGGTGAAGAAGGGCCTCAACTCGGTAATCATTTTGGGGCTTGGTCTCTCTGGAAGCATCGAAATCTTTGTGTCTTTGAGGTGCGTCACCGGTTGTGGCCGTGGTCTTGGCTCAGCGAGGAGGAGCTAAAGATGTGGATCTTAGCATGGGCACGGGGAATTTCCTACCGGATGCTCCCGCATTTGAGGCGAGATAGTCCTAGTCCTAGTCTAGTTTTTTGTTTTGGCTCTTTTGGTTCTGAGTGCATGTGCCTTCTGGGCTCATGTTTTCTGTAAGTTTGGGTTTCTTGAACCCTGGTTCCGCTTCTTCTTAATATAATGATACGCAGCTCTCCTGCGTGTTCGAGAAAAAAAGCTGCGGCAATGGAAAGAGTTGCTGGCTGGGTGCAATTGGAGTTAGAGATAAGTAGTTTCTATTCTCAAGAGTTTGTTTAGGAATACATATTATACCTATAGCAAGGATTGTTAGGAGGCGCCTGCCATATACATGCAGGCTGTCGAATCACTTGAGAAGGCAATAAAGAATTAATCCCCAGTTCTATTCGGCTAGATCAGAGCCTCTACCGTAAGGGCAGAGGGAGATCCCTGCCTAGTTACCTCCCTCCATCCCCAACCATAACAGATCCTGATGAGGTATGAGTGAAATTTGAGGCTAGATGTTCACATTTTAGGAAGAGGGAAATTTTGTTTTTGGTACTTCAACTCTAGTGCCAAATTTAGGTGTTGAATTTTTTTTAAGCCTATAGTAGGGCTTCAATATTTTTTGAACGAAAATAAACTTTCAATTAAAAATTTTGCGAATTCCATAAGCCTTTTAGGTCCTATTCTTTGCTGCTTGTAAAAGCGGTTTTTGAATTTTGCTACAGTACCTAACTTTCAAACGAAGTATTTTTTCAAAACGGGGTCTACAAGTTAATTGTAGTGCACATTAAAAGTCCAACATCTATATCAGCCAAAATCGCAAGCGGTTATCTCTCTCCGTAATATCTCTCATGAACAGGCCAAAATTCAAAAATTTCAGCCATAAGCCAAACAAAGAACTGGCCCTTAGTCACTAACAAGTTAGGTGATAGGTGTTAAACTGGTGTTGTCGTGTTACTTATCTTCTGAAGTATGCTGTATCACCATGGCTGTATCAGTCGTACACTTGTACTGATGTTAAATATTCACATTATTGCTACCTAGCTAAATCGGTTTCATCCTCATGATCATCTGGACAAGATGATGTACTCACAATAGTGTAAGCATTTGAATTGGAGTAAGTATGAATGTATGATAATAACGATTATTTTACCAGTTATGTGTTCTAACTTTTAACCCCTTGTTGCATTATGGGTGTGGTTTTTTCTTGTTACAATGGGCATTGTAAACAATGAAAAAAAAACAAATTGTTCTGACCTTATTAATGAACAGTTTTTTTTCCAAAAAAATCCTCTTTGTAGTTATTCAGTTATGTATCTTCTTATTAGTAACTATTTTTTTATTCATTTTTATTCACATTTGCTAGGTCGTTCTTAGATAGCCAGTACTCCTTTCGTCTAGCAAAGCTCAAGTTGATGTTACGTTCAAGCATCATGGGAATAGTTTATCGGAAGGTATGATCATCCCTATTCCGTACTTGTTAGTGCCATTCTGTAAAAATAAAAAAAATCAAGCAATAAACATGTGTAGTCAGCTTGCATTGTACAATAGTTACCTTACCCAAAATGATCATGAGCACATACTACATAGATGTTATTAAGTAACGCTAACTTTGTTTATTGATAATATCAGTGTAACATCTGAATATCTGATTGGTTCCTTTAGCTATTATGCGATGCAGTTTTCATTACCAAGACCTTCCATTACGAATGATAGAAACTGTCATCTAGGAGGCTAGGTCACAAAGGAACCTACCCTTTCCTGCCATTCAATATGGAGCTAACTAGTTGTTTGTATGCTAGTTCATACATGTTTAGATCAAACCTGTGATAATATGTAACTGTTGTAGATCTTTTATTACCACTGAATAATGTTCTGCCAATTCAATGCTGAATTTTGTAACAACTTCCATTCTAGACTTGAAGCATCATTTAATTTTTTGCTTGACTTATCTTTGTTCCTTTTTAAATTTGGATGGACCTTAAAAAACAGTGCCTATGTCTCAGTCTCTCTGAGCGTTCTAGGTTTTCTGAAGGAGAGATTCAGACCTTCATGTCTGTTGATGCCGACCGCACAATAAATTTGTGTAACAGCCTTCACGATGCTTGGAGGTTTTTCTCTTTCTTTATCTAATGTTTGGATATTGAGGACTTAAAAGATGTTTGCACCACTTTATTTAATGGTTTGCATGATTTGGTGTTTGTCTAGCTTGCCGTTGCAGATTGGAGTTGCTCTTTACCTATTGTATACGCAAGTCAATTATGCATTTCTATCTGGACTTGCAATAACCATCGTACTGATACCAGGTATTGCTAGCTTTTTAGTTGTTTACTGTGAATTAGTTTTCTGTATATGTCAAGAGATTTGCCATGTCATGCATGAATTTTTTGTATGGATAATCCATTTTTTATTCGAAATTACAGAAATATACCTGTGGGAAATTTTTTTACAAAAATAGGCTTCAGTCGCCCAATGGTTGGGCGATTGGAGCCTTTCGCCCAACCCAACAGCGACAACTCCCAACCGTTGGGCGATTAATTGCAGTCGCCCCACCGTTGGGCGAGTTTCATGCAGTCGCCCAACCATTGGGCGACTGCATGAAAATCGCCCAATGGTTGGGCGACTGCACTCAGGTCCCCCGTGAATGTTTTAAATTTTTTCAATTTTGTACTTTTAAACTGGTAAAAAACTTGCTGGAGTTGTAATAAAATTTTATGTTCATTATATGTTGTAGGCGTGTTCGATTACGCGCGTTACACGCCAAGAATCGTTCTTCCTCGCGTGGCGGATGAAAAACCGCCGGTAGTAAAATTTGAAAAATTTGAAAGTGCGGCTGCTGAAAATGGTTCCAGTTTTCATTGGATGCTTCAGCAACCATTTAGGGACATGTGGAGCCCATTTGCATGTGAAGTATTTGGTTCTCTGCATGTGAGGGGGGAGAAAAGGTAGCTGCTGCATGTGCATTGCATTATTGAGTGTCTAGAGCAGCAAGAAAGCATCAGGAGTAGCAGGGAGCAGCAGCAAACTGCAGCAGCGAGCAAATGCATTCTCATTCCACCGGTTTTCCAGTTTTCTCGCCGGTAAAACCGGTAACCGAACCGGTAACCGGCCGGTTACCGGTCTCTCCCGCCCCGCCAACTCAAATCCGTTTGACAAAATTCAACCGGTTTAAAACCGGGATTTCCGGTTACCGGGCGGTAACCGGCCGGTTACCGGTACCGCCCGGCGGCCGGGATTCATTCCGGTACCGGTTATTTGATCCTTGGTTGTAGGTGTGTAAAAAATTTTGGAAATTTTTTTTAAGAACGATTGACCGTAGAACGATCGGTACACACGATGGTAAATAATATTTTGATGTTATTGAGAATTCGTGTCTCTGTGCTAGGAATGGATTGAGGAGCATTGACGGGCCCAACAGTTAGATTATCACAAACAGTTCTACATACAAACCGTCTGTAATACTCCCTATCACAAGTTTTATATACCGATGCAAATATAAACACCTAGTCTGAAAAGATAAAATAGCTAAGTTTTATATAGCTTATATATACTCATTTGAAAGGTTTCGACAAGATCTACAACTTTTCAGTTGAAGCAAAATCCAAATTCCGAAAGGAAGACCAAGAAAAAGGGCAAAAACAGAAACCAAAAACTTGCGACGCAGGTTTAGGTCCAAAGATGGCCAATTTTCGGGGTCTTGGAGGGTGAGCGCAAGCTGGTCGCTCTTTTTGGATCGGGCTCGTCATTAGCTTTCCAACGAGTACAAGAACGTCGAAAACGGACACCGTATGCAAAAGTTATGCCCGTTTTACTGAAGGTGTGTCGGAAACGGACTCGAATTCGTTTCGGCCTCAATTGAAACTGCTATAACTTTTGATCCCGTGACCGAAATTGCTTAAATTTTTTTCTGGAGACTTTTGGATGTATGAAGAACAGGTCCACCAATTTTCACTATTTTTGGCGAAGGCCTGAGTGCAGTCGCCCAACCATTGGACGACTGCATGAAAGTTGCCCAATGGGAGGGCGACTGGAGGAAAGTCGCCCAACGGTGGGGCGACTGCAATTAATCGCCCAACGGTTGGGAGATTTTCCAGTTATCGTTGTTTGGTTGGGCGAAAGGCTCCTGTCGCCCAACCATTGGGCGACTGGAGCCTATTTTTGTAAAAAAATTTCCCACAGGTATATTTCTGTAATTTCAAATAAAAAATGGATTATCCGTACAAAAAATTCTGTCATGCATGGCATTTTTGTAATATTATGTGTAGATCATTCCTCGGTCTCTTCTTTCATGTCTCTTTCTCGTCTCGAGTATATTAATGGAGACATGCTCCTATGCTAGTCAAAATACATATAAATGTGCATCTTAAAGCAACTCTGATTATATAAGGGGTTGAGATTATAGCACTTCATGCCAGCCCTTATTTTCATCTAATCTTTACTTCAAGATTTATGCTCATATTATGTAGCATCAAAGCACTACCATGTTTTCTTTTTCTTTGCTTGTAACCACAGTGAACAAATGGATTTCTACAAGGATTGCTACTGCGACAGAAAAGATGATGAAGCAAAAAGATGAGAGGTGAGGTCAACAATACCTCTATTACCATTGCAGAACAACAAAGAAAACATCACATCCTTTTCTTGTTATGTTCTCGTATTGTATCCTTCTTTCCATTGGCATATTTTAAAACACCATGAGATATCTACCTCAATTTCATTGGCATAAATTATTGTCTAAATTGAATAATAGGAATAGGAATAGAAGCACGAAGCTTGAGGAATTGTGCAAAAATAGCTAATTAGGCACAATTGATATTATAATTTATATTCCAAAAATGTCCATGGCTATTTCTCCATGAACAGGATAAGCTGTGCAGGAGAACTCTTAGCACATATTAGAACAGTGAAGATGTACAGCTGGGAGAAACTATTCACTCAACGCTTGGTGGAAAGAAGAGAATTAGAAGTGAAGCATCTTGCGGTGCGCAACTGCTCATTATCAATTTTTCTTTTTAATAAGTTTCAGTTTTGGCACTGGAACTCACAAGTGCCTCCTATTTCCTATAGACTCGAAAATATCTGGATGCATGGTGTGTCTATTTCTGGGCAACAACGCCAACATTGTTCTCCCTTTTCACTTTTTCCATATTTGCAATAATGGGCCACTCACTGGATGCTGCCACGGTAAAACAATATCTTGATTTATTTGTTTGGAACATGCACTCAGGGACAAATTCGTTTCTGATACATGGATTCCTTCTTACAGGTCTTCACTTGTGTTGCACTCTTCAACACATTAATATCGCCCTTAAACTCATTCCCATGGGTTATTAACGGGATGATTGATGTAAGTTAGATGATTGCTACCTGTTATTAATGCTACATGCATCTGTAGCACTGCTAACCTTATCTGTATTCTCTGATATTGCAGGCTGTTATCTCTAGCAGAAGACTGAGCAAGTATTTGTCTACTCCAGAGCATTGCTCTTCCGAGTTGATTGCCACAGCTGGCCTTTTAAAGCATCACTTTAAAAGAAATACTGAATCAATTCATAATCCCATGGCTGTTATCCTTCGGAACGTATATTGTTCTTGGTCTAGCAGCTCTATTGTTGAGCCAAGCATAATTCTCAGAGACATATCTCTGCAGTTACAGAAAGGTCTTTTTATCGCAATCATAGGCGAGGTATTTTTTAAAATTTTATAGATTTTTTTCCTGCTAGAGTGTATTTTTGTGATGGAGATAACACAATGTTGTTCTTTTAGTTGGTTAAAGATAACACAATGTTGTTCTTTTAGTTGGTGAAAGAATTTCTTGGGAATACTGCATTACTGGCAGAAAAACATATTTGAATTTGCAAGAAACTACCACTAGTGAAACTCTCAAGTGTCCCACATCCCACTGTTTTTTCCCTCCTCCACTATTACCTTTTCTTCAACAAACACTCCTGTAATACCAATCTTATGAGTTTGATTTGGTCATTGACAGGGAAACTTTCACAAGGATTTCTGTTAAGCACCTTAGTTTCCCAAGAGGAATAGAAATCACCTCTCTTGTACACTGCCTGTCAGGGGCCACCGTATTTTATTTCTGTTACTAGAGGAAAATTTTCTGTCCATTTTCAGGTTGGTTCTGGCAAATCATCTTTGCTGAACTCTATTATTGGAGAAATGCATGTCATCAGTGGCTCTATTAACTCCTGTGGTTCAATGGCGTACGTACCACAGGTTGTACTTTATGATTTGGAAATTGCTTAAGATTTGTAGTTGAACGGCATAAAGCTAAAAATGTCATTGATATCGTCTAGGTACCTTGGATATTATCTGGTTCTTTACGAGATAATATTTTACTTGGAAAAGAATTGGATCCAAGGAGGTAGGTTATTTAAATGCTACCTTTGCTCATAAAAATCACTTGTTTTGTTAAAGTTTATGCTATTGTTTCTTTTTTCTTAAAATCTGAAACCACTGGTATTTATTGTTTCGTACGTTTAATTAGCATTCTGTGTTGCAACACTCATGCAGATATGAAGAAGTAATACAGGCATGTACTCTTGATGTTGATATCTCAGCAATGGTTGGGGGAGATATGTCACATATTGGAGAGAAAGGCCTCAACTTATCTGGTGGACAGAGAGCCCGTCTAGCATTAGCAAGGTCATGTTTAACGACTTTGTGCATTTGACTTTGGAAAATCCTAAGTTTGTTTGCTAATGCTATGATCTTACACTTGCAGGGCTTTGTATCATGACTCCGAGGTATACTTGTTTGATGATATACTTAGTGCAGTTGACTCACAGGTCGCTTCATGGATCCTGGAAAAGGCCATTATGGGGCCCAAAATGAAGTGGAAAACACGATTATTAAGCACCCATAATCTTCAGGTAATGTTTATCAAATCTCACCCAAACAGATTGTACTGTGTTGCTGCTAAATATCTGTATCAGATTTAAGATTCTACCTGGCAGTAATAAACTGTATGTCTTAAACAAGCATTTGATTTAATAGCAAGTAGACTGCTAAACGAACAATGCCGTTTCCTTTTTTCTTCAGGCCATTTCTGCTGCAGATATGATTGTGGTTATGGCTAACGGACTTATAAAGTGGTTTGGGACACTGGAATGTTTCTTGGCAACTCCATATTCAAGAATATCTAAGCCGGATAGTTCAAGTGCTGTCTCATCAACAATTTCTGAGAAAGATAAAGGACCAAGCATCTCCTGTGAATTGAAGACTAATAATGTTTTGCTTGACGATGATTCAGTGGTTGATTATGAGGAACAAAGAGATCAGACTGAAGTAGAGGCCAGGAAAGAAGGCATGGTTGAGCTTAGTGTGTACAAGTGAGTTATTTTGTAGAATTGGCAATTTATTGCATTAAATAATACAAGCTTCTTTGTCTTCCTACTACATTTAATTTAAAATGGTTATTGTTTTACAGAAAATATGCAACATTTGCGGGATTGTCAATTGTTTTTCTAATATGTCTAAGTGCATTCTTAATGCAAGCATCTCGTAATGGCAATGATCTTTGGTTGACTTACTGGGTTGATACCAGCACAGGTACCAAGCACACAAGATTTTATCTGGTAAGAATGCTCTCTATCTAAGTGGACATGAATTTGAACAATTGATTTGATAAGCATCCGCTTATCTATTAACTGGAGATACAAAATACCATGTGTGTGAAATAAACAACTAGATCTAATGTGCATTTATGCTGATTCAAGTTTTGGTATGTGCAGACTATCCTTGCTATGTTTGGCATAATCAACTCTTTTTTCACGTTGGGAAGGGCATTCTCTTTTGCATATGGTGGTCTCTGTGCAGCAATTCAAATCCATGCTGATCTTCTTGAGAATCTAATCAGTGCACCAGTTTCATTTTTTGACCAAAATCCTAGTGGCCGGATACTGAACAGGTTGGTATTTCAGTTATCTTCAGTAAGCTCCAAAAGGTAGAAATGCCCCTTGATGAGATTATATGAACTTCCAGATTATCATCAGACCTCTACGCTATTGATGATTCCCTTCCATTTATCCTCAATATATTTGTGGCCAACTTCTTCAGCTTGCTTGGCACCCTGGTTGTTTTGTCTTATTCACAGGTAAATACGTAAACAATGTTTTAGTATGAAATCTGATGGGCCAATCTTGCATTCATGCAAACTAATTCACTTAGCTTGTAATTCATGGATGTTGCTACGCAGGTTTCGTTCCTACTCATCTTAGTTCCCCTCTGGTTTATCTACAGCAAAGTGCAGGTACATTCCATCCGCCTTTTTTCTCTAATGCGGCTTGGTTAGTTTTGTTTGAGCCTTCTTTTGTAGATTTCCATGGTGCAGTACTGTAGCCTAATTTTTTTTTCTCATTACTGGTTTTATTAGTGTAAATCCTTTCTTTATCTGTTATTAATGATATGTTCTAAGGCTTCGGTCCTTTCATATCCTTCCAATATTCTCTTGAGATATCAAGTTCTATTGCATAACATGCCATTTAGAAGCTCCTTCCACAAAACTGAAGATACTGCAGGGAGCTAATGTGCAGTAGTGCACAACTATAGTACGAAAACATCTTGTCAACCTAAATCCATTTACAGTGTGACGCCTGATTCTTGATTTTTCATTAGTTTATATGATTTATCGCACTGTTATTTCTATCCTGTACTTTTTGGAGAAACAAACTAATGTTCTGTGCAGTTCTATTATAGGTCGACATCACGTGAAGTACGCCGACTTGACAGTGTTGCTCGTTCACCAATCTATTCATCTTTTACAGAGACACTTGATGGTACATCAACAATAAGAGCATTCCAAAAGGAAGTACGTTAATTGCATTTAGACATTATTGAAAAGGGCATTAAAGATACCAGAACATTTACCTCCATTTGATCCTGACTGTTAGAACATTAATGCTCTAGTGACTAGTGTTGATGTGGTTTGTTCAAGATACTGACAGTAAAATACACAGGGATTCTTCTTAGAAAGATTCATCCAACATGTGACACTATATCAGAAAACATCCTACTCTGAGCTGATTGCTGGTCTATGGCTCTCGTTGAGACTCCAGGTATAACTCCTTGTCATGCCATAATAACATCATCATCTGTTATGAAATCTTGAATTTTTCTCCTTCAGTTAGGCCTATAGCACAATCACTGCAGTGACTAGCAAACCACTTTAGTTGTTGGCAGGACTCATCATTCTGTTCATCGCCATAATGGCCGTTGTTGGCTTCCATAGCAACTCTCTTGTTAACTTTGGTACACCTGGACTGGTAAGTTTCATAGGAGATTATTACTGACTTATGCTTATGGTTTTACTTTTCCATTCCTGATGGAAATATTGCTAAAATATACCGCAGGTGGGCCTGGCGCTATCGTATGCAGCACCTGTTGTATCACTGTTGAATAGCTTCTTAACTACCTTTACGGAGACAGAAAAGGAAATGATTTCTGTTGAGAGGGTTGTTGAGGTAAAACCAATAATATTTTGGCTCTTAGTATCAAGCATCTTTTGCTCTAACAATTCCACATTGCTTGCAGTACGTTGGCATACTTCAAGAAGAACTTCAGGGATCAGAATCTCCTCATGAAAGTTGGCCAACAGAAGGGAAAATTGAGTTTGAGCATGTAACTCTAAGGTACAAGGCAGATTTACCACCGGCTCTGAATGACGTGTCATTCCTTATTGCATCAGGCATGCAGGTACGATGCTATCTGGCATTCTCGTTGAATCATTCACGAAGCTATTATTAAATCTGCTCTGGTTCATTAGGTTGGAATAATAGGAAGGACTGGAGCAGGCAAATCGAGTATACTGAATGCACTTTTCCGTTTGGCTCCAATCTGCAACGGCCGCATCTTAGTGGACGGCTTTGATGTGGCCAAAGTTGCTGTCCGAGATCTTCGTGGACATTTTGCAGTAGTCCCACAGAGCCCCTTTTTGTTTGATGGGTCTTTGAGGTAACTACTAGGAGCTCCTCTCTTTTCAGGCTTCTATTTTTCATGGTTGGATTGATTGGGGGAAAACAGAGAAACCTATGTTCAACATTCTAATTTCTTTTAATGACAAATGTCCATGACAGGAAAAACCTAGATCCTTTCAATAAAGCAACAGATCTGAGGATATGGGAAGCTCTTGAAAAATGCCACATGAAGGCAGAGATAGAATCAATAGGTGGACTCGACATCCATGTGAAAGAAGGTGGTGCATCCTTTTCAGTAGGCCAGCGACAACTCCTATGTCTTGCCCGTGCCATCCTAAAATCATCCAAGGTATATACTACTTTACCATTGCATTATTACTTGTACTACTTTGATATTTCGAAACTTTTTTTTTCAGTTATCATCAGCAGCAAAAGCTTATAGTGCACTTTATGTTGTATACCTCATAGTTGCTCAAAGAAGTTAAAATTGTTATTATTTGTTAACAATTCTACAGGTACTTTGCCTTGATGAATGCACAGCCAATGTTGACAATCAGACAGCATTCCTGTTACAAAATACTATTTCTGCTGAATGCAAAGGCATGACAGTCCTCACCATAGCACATCGTATTTCAACAGTGATGAAGATGGACAATATTCTCGTTCTTGATCAAGGCAAACTGGTAAGTTGTGCTTCCCTTCTTAGAATACCAGTGGGGAAAAAAGAGAACAAGAAAATTGTAACTTCTTAGCAGAGAGATAACTCAAAACATAGATGACGTAATGACATTTCACAACAAAGAACAAACGATAATATAAATGAGACACCCTTCATGGGACCTCTGCAGTGTGATTATGCTTTGTTGAAATGCCCTTCACCCATCAAATTAGCATATTATCTAACTCATATGTTCTCCAAATTTAGGTTGAAGAAGGAAACCCAGAGGTTCTTCGGAATGACAAATGCTCAAGATTCTCACAATTTGCCAAGGCATCTAAGATGTGATTCTAGGAAAATGCTACGCTACACTGTTATACTAGACCTTAGCGATAGCACTCACTCTGAGCACAAATGCTTTGTTCTCCAATGAGCACGTAAGAGCAGCCACGATAATTTTCATCCATAGCTAAGAGCTAACAGAAACTCTGATCCTCTAGCTTATCAGCTTATTGAATAGAAGTCAAGGTTTTCTAAAATGAATCTGGGCTTTTTTTCCTGAGAAAAATGTGTCACTCTTGTGAACTTAACTAGCTGCCTTGCTATTGACGGAGAAGGTGCTTCTCCTTGCTGAAGCTACCACTGTCTATACATCGTTCGTTGCTTCAATCAATCTAATTCTCAGCACAGCCCTTCAAGAAACGTCTCAAGATCCATTTTCAAGTTGAGAGCAGTCGACGCACAATCACAGCTGAACAAGGTAACAATGACAATTGAAGCAGGAAATAAATACTTACAAACGAACTGCAATCCACGGTACCAGCAAATCTCGATCCAATTTAGCTTGCCCAAATTGCAGATGTATACTACTGCCACTTCACAAAGGGGCAGGACCAGGGTTGATTCTACTAACCTAGACCCGTACAAAGACCAAGGAAGGCACGGATCACCACCGGTTCGTCAGGCGACGTAG
This sequence comes from Dendrocalamus sinicus, assembly GCA_036346575.1. Lineage (NCBI taxonomy): Eukaryota > Viridiplantae > Streptophyta > Magnoliopsida > Poales > Poaceae > Dendrocalamus > Dendrocalamus sinicus. Next base: position 3,837,030 of record CM070656.1, on the reverse strand, counting down.
ACGTAGTCGTCGTCGCCGCGGCGGACGCGGTCGGGGTCGACGGAGACGATGACGTAGACGGCGTAGAGGATGCCGGGCAGGTAGCCGAGGATGGTGAGCAGCACACTGATCCAGAACTCCATCTGCTCCAGCCAGAGACAAGCAGCGAGAGACACAGGTTAGAGAAAGATCCGGTTGGCTATATCAAGAAAAAGGAGGGGGTTAAGACTGCGCGCTAGTTACGGACGGAGCAGCAGCCGTGGCGGAGGCAGACGCCGAGGGGAGGGAGGAGGATGGCGCACAGGATCTCCAGGCACCGGCAGCAGCACGACCCCAAACCCATCTTCTTCTCCTCCTGCGGCCGCGCGCGCGGATGCCGCTCGCCGGTTGCTCGCGGAGTCGCGGTCGCCGGACGCGGAAGGTGGGGAGCGTGGCTTGCTTCCCTTCGAACGGAAGGAACTCGCCAACGACGCGTGAGGTATGATCCGCGGGGTCGGCACGATGGGTGGGCTGGGGGGACGGGTGACAGGGACAGGAACAGCGAAGCCACCAAGTACTAGCCTTGTCGCTTGCGACTTGGGAGTAGTGCAGGCCAAATTGGCGGGCCGGCCAGCACGGGTTTGTTAAGACACAGCCCGTTTAGCCTGTTAGTTTAAATAAAGAGCTTGTTTATATTCGTTTTTTACTTGACAGTTTTTATTTTAGCTTATAAATAGTAACACTTATAGAGAGCCGTACGAAGATAAAAATTTATATACGATTTTGATCAATATTAATAAAGTTACTATAGTGTGTATTACAATTAACTAGTAAATCCTGTTTTTAAAAAAATACTTTGTTAAAAGTTAAGTAATATAGAAAAGCTTTTTACTATAAAAATCATTTAATGTAAGAAAGTAACTTTTAGAAACTAATATAAACAGGGCCAAAGTCTAAACGAATTGTGTCGGATAAAAAACATTACATGCTCTCAGGTACCTACTAGATTTTGCATTTTAGCATTTTTTTTTCCCGCTATCTTACATTTCTTCAAAGTAGACACCTTTTGTTTCGAAAACCCAAGAAACAGAAATAATTACGACTACACAGCTAGAACCCAGCAGTCGTGGGGTGCATCTCTGCCTACTAATGCAGCACACGAGTCGCTCCTCCACGGTCATGCTTGTTTTGTGTCATGCCTCTGGGTCGGCCGTCACCGAGCCTACCATGCTCTGTCTTAGCCCGCTCCGTGCCTCCACCGTCGTGCCCCCACCTACTTACCTTGCTTCCTTGGTTTCGCCACTAAAACCGGCCTGTATCACGCCACCGTCGGCAAAACGAGGGCTACATCATGGGCGGATGCAACGTAGGGTATGGATCTTCAGCTGAACACCTAATTTTTTTAATAAAATATCAAGTATATAATAGGTATATTAGATGTATATATTATTAGTTATGTTAAAACTATATTTTATGTCTGCAAATAAATTCAGCCCGCACTCCCCATATCACGCGCACAACTTATGTAATACATTAGACCAATTTTTCTTTTCACCTCAGCCCTCCTCACGCCCAAAGAGGTAAAGATATAAACAAAATCCTAATATTTGTTCTATTTCTCATCTTGTGGCTGTCTGTGGGAGGCGGCTTCGGCCTTCGAGTGACGAGCGGGCGGAGGTGCAGGCTAGAGGCGAGTGACGACCAGCGAACACGGATGCGGTGCCATGATGTGACGACAATCATGCGTGAGGCGACGCGTGGTGCAAGGTGAGTGTGTGACAGCGCGGGCGAGCAGAGAGGTATCGCAAGCAAGCGGGCAGTGGCACAACGAACACGGAGGTAGGGAGCGGGCGATAGGAAGAGAGTAGCACGGTAGCTGGGAGGGAGCATGGCATTGGGAAGTGAGTAGTACCTCCAACTTATTGTCATTGTCCTCTCTTTAGATTTAGGTGTATTCTACCCCACTCCACTTATTTACTTTTTTGTTTGTTTTGCTCCATAGAATGAACATACAATTTCCTCTTAGATGGACAGTTCTTGCTGATGGGGAAATAGCAAAAAAAAAAAGGCAAGATCAACAAGATATACAACTCTCATTTATCTCTATAATTTGTTGTTTAATTCATATAATTATGCTCGCCTTATGTCGCCTATTTCCTCATAAGAAATCATTAATTTCTGTGATTTATGTATTTTATTATATCTATATACACGTATCGTTGTATCGGTGTTTTGGGGGGACGGTGCGCTACGGTGTCGACGTATTCGAGCAACTTAGCTCCAAAATTCGAACACTCATTCTAAAAATCCTAGATCCGTCACTGGGCTACATGACTAGTGGTTCTTGAAATTCTGGCTATAATGATGGGCCTCGACAACTAAATTCATGCACCACAAAGTCAAGATATATTGGCGTACACAAATGTACGGTGGAGCTCCATCCTTCGACGAAGCATCCAATATCCAAAGTAGGCCAATATCCAAAGTAGGCCAGTTCAACAAGGATTAGTTTTCCTTTAGCAATGATACAGCGAAAGAAAGAAAAAAAAAACAAAATCAATGTGTGTGTAGCTCGACCAACTCATGCCTCGTGGCCTACATGTTATGTGTAGCAGACATCAACTTCTCGCCTTGACGCCCATGTTCCCATACTCGTCAAGGAAAATACGTAAACACAAATTCAGTATTTTAATAATATTATTGATCCCATCCCAAAAATATATAGTACTCACCAACAACAAAAAAAAACTACTTCGCACAAACTAACTCCTAACAAATCTTAACCCAAAATTAAGAAGCGCTTCCCACAAACCAACTCCTAACAAATCTTACCGACAAAAATGACCAACTAGCGATGCAGCCATTGCAGTTATCGAACAGCCAAAAAAAGTTCATAAACTAACCATGAACAGCTTAAAAATGTGAAACCAAGTATACCCAAACAACAAAGGGATCAATGTTAATGCGAGATTTTTTTTTGTTTTCTACTTCCTAGCTACTCCAGTCATAGGAATAAATTAAGCCAAATTCACATATATTTACTTGATAAATCACCTTCCTCCCTCTCAAGCATAAATCCAAAAAAGGTATCTCCTACCCACTGTGATAGATAATTCGACCTTTCTTAAACAAAACACACAAATGAAATGATTTTCCTTCATTCCTTTACCTTTTCCTTTTCCTTTGGGATTATTAGCTAGAAACAATCAGCACAAGAGTTGTACAGGAACGAACTTATGTTTGATGTTGAGTACTGCATCATGTGTAGATGGAGAACGAGTGATGTCTTCTCGCGCACGCTGTAGCCACCACACTGTCACCAAGATCTTCTCCCCTGTGTCCTCATCCTGTCACTCCTCCCTACTCCACCTTATCTCCTTGCTGGCCTTCTCCCTCACCTGCCTCCACTTCGACCTCGTTGGCTTCCTTGCTACTGCCTCTTCATTGTACTATCGAATTTCTCATGCCATTACTTGGGAGCTTGTTTTAGACCATACAAAAATTTAATCAATCGACATACATTTTTTTTCTTGTCTTTACCACAAAACCATCAGGCTGTTGCATATAAATCTCTTTATCCAACTCTTTATTTAGGAAAGCGGTCTTTACATCCATTTGATGTACTTGGAGTTTGTAGGCGGCGACTAGTGCTAAAAGCACCCGAATTGTAGGTAAATGAGCCACAGGAGAGTATGTATCAAAATAGTCTTCTCCTTCTTTTTTGCGTGAAACTTTTAGCCACTAAATGGGCCTTATACTTTTCTATAGTACCATTAGGTCTACACTTTCTTTTAAAGATCCATTTGCAGCCTACTGACTTACAACCAGGTGGAAGATCAGTAATCTCCCAAGTTCCGTTAGCTATGATGGAGTCCATCTCGCTACGGACTGCCTCCTTCTAATAATCCACATCCAGGGATGCGTATGCCTCTGAAAGGGTTTGTAGTTCATCATCCACGATATAGGTGACATAGTCATCGCCGAGTGGCTTTTCAGTCCTATGCCTCTTACTCATTCTCAACTCCAACTCTGGAGCGGTGTTATCCACACTAGGAATAATAAAGTGTTCATATGAACCAGAATGGTCAATAACTTCATTTGGTCTCATAGGAAACACATGCTCAAAGAATATCGCATCACGAGATTCCATTACTATATTTGTAGCAATCACTTACCTCGGATTTAACCACTAGAAATCTATAAGTCGTGCTATTTATAGCATATCCTAGAAAGACACAACCAACGGTCTTAGGATCAAGTTTTCTTTTCTTCGGTAACGTCACATGCACTTTTACAAGGCATCTCCATGTCCGAAGAAATGATAGGTTAGGTTTTCTCCCCGTTCCATCCTTTATAAGGTGTTTCCTCCTGATTGCGAGGTGGAACCCCATTTAGGACATAATTAGCTATAAAAACTGCTTCACTCCACCAATAGTCTGGCATACCTGAACTCTGGAGTATGGCGTTAACCAAGTCACAAAGAGTTTGGTTCTTTCTGTTGGCTATTCCATTTGATTGGGATGAGTATGGTAGAGTAATTTCATAAATTATTATATTTTCTTCACAGAATTGAGAGAATTCATGTGAGACGTATTCACCGCCTCTGTTCGACCTTAACCGTTTCATTTTCTAGCGCGATAATAGGTGAACATGGTAAGGGTTAGTGGGATGAATGTTGAATAATCTAGCGCGCTCACTGTGGTCGAAGAGTTAGCCATAGCAGTAATGGTCGTAGTCGAAGAGGTCATGTTCGTAAAGTTACTGTAGCGCCATGGTCGTAAGTCGTACTCATAAGAGTACCGTAACGTCAATGGTCATAAGTCGTACTAATAAGAGTACTGTAGCGTCATGGTCGTAAATTATACTCGTAAGAGTACTGTAGCGCTATGGTCGTAAGTTATACTCGTAAGAGTATTGTAGCATCATGGTCGTAAGTCATAAAATCACTGTAGCAGTCATAGCCATCATGGTCATAGATACACCGTAGCAGTCATAGTGGTCGTGGTCGAAATATCACTATGGCAGTTGTAAATGCTCGACGCGTGCTCAGTCCACACGAGAGCAGTTTTTTCGATTTGTTAGCATCGTGTGCGACATTGTCTGGATCCGTGGGATCGTCCAGGTGGTGGCACATAATAATGGTGGCCTAACCACCATAATTAGATGAGAATTTCTTTTAAATAGCAGTCCAATACAATGGAAAAGGCTGCCCAGTTTTCTAGTAACACAAAACTCTTGTGTTCTTGCTCTGTGTTTCTAACTTCGTATGTGTTCGTGTGTGAGCTCAGGCGTGTCGATCGACCGAAGTTCCTGACATCCTCGTCGTCCATCGTCATCAGATCTGGGTGACTAGAGCTTTGGGAGGCTTATAAAGGACCACCGTCTTCAGATCCTGCGGGTAGGAGGTCGGAGAAGGGTCCTCACTGGCACACGTCGCTGAATTCAACCGTCGCAAGCTTTGTTATGTCTTCCCGAATAATAAAAAAGAAAAATAAAAAATTACGTTAAAAAACCAATAAATTTTAAATAGCTTTTGATTTTTAGAAACAAACAAAGCCTATATACTATGTTCCTTTACAATTGAGAACTATCAAAGACTAGACAGAGAACACAGAAGCCAATTCTGCCCACCTGAAAATTGCAGAAACGTTAGTCGATCGGGTTCTGATTTAGTGGGAGATCATTTGATGCCAGGATCTTAAGTATATATTCGATGGCGAGAGTAATAATAGGTGGGTTCGACTTAGCTTAAAGCCAATTTATATTTGTATTGTTTACAGTAACTAGTTATTAAAATGTTGTGTTTTTAAAGCGGGGTTAATAGTAAGATTGTAGAATAAAAAGTATTCTGGGTTTAGATGTACCAGCCAAAATTATATACGACTATTTTTTTATGTGTACTACCTCTCATGAATATATAAAATTTAAATATTTAAACCATAAGTTATAGGGGTGATCGGTTCGGCTGAAAAGCTCGTGGCTTATGGCTGAAAACACTGTAGCTGGCTGAAAAAAGTACTGTAGCTGACAGAGGCTTATTTAGCATAATTAAATTTAAAAAAATTTAAAAATAAAAAAATATGTTGGCCCATTACGTATAATACAAACAAATACGGGAAAAAAAGAACCGGCAAAAAAGCTCAACAAAAAGCTAAAAATTCAGAAAAAGATGAAACTTATGAATAGTGACAAATAAGCCGCAGCCAGCTTATGGCAGCTATGTTGATCGCTCCCATAAACAATCAGCCTAAAAGAACCTTAGCATGTCATATATTCGATGGATCTGAAATGCCATTAATTTCGTGGATTAGATGGGCAGTCCGCCATAAGATCAGCATTAGGTGCCTGTGCCTCTAAGGCGTCCCCAACCAGAAGATGCTAGTGATGGCCAGCGCGAAGGAACGAACAAATTCCAGACGAATAATTATGTTAGCTAAGCCAGCACTGCATGTTCATCCAATAGCTAGGATCTGATCTATTCAAGGCGACGTAGTTCAATTTGCTGGTTCTGATACAATTGGCAGAGCAAATTAAAAATAAAAATCCGAATTTGAAAAGATGATCCACAATTTAAACAAGGAGAATTTAAATTGAAGCGAAAGTTTCAAAACAAAAGAGAAGCAAAATTCGAATTTAAATAACTTAACCAGAAACTTGAATTAAAGCTAAAATGTGAAAATATTTTTGAATCACAAAAATAAAAGAAAATATTAAAACCCAAGATTGGGCCGGCCCAATTCCTTTTTCTCCATCCTATTCCTTTCTCTTAGCCCACCGGCCCATTTCTCTCTCTCTCTCTCCTCCATTCTTTCTCTGTTGCCAGTCGCGAGCGCTGACCCACGCCCACCGCGCTGTGCGCACCCACTCCTACCATCGCGCGGCGCACTCGTTCTCGCCACAGCACCGTCGACTTGACACGCCCACGCACCATCTCAGCACTCCCGCCGTGTTGCACTCCTGCGTTGAACACCCACACCGCGCGCCCACATCATGCCACGCGGTCCTTGTAGCGCCGCATACGCGCTCAACACGTGCCACATACTGCTCCCGCGTTGCCACCGCCCTCGGCTGCAACGCCTTCCACTGTGCTTGCACGGTGTTCGCCGTCTCCCCCTTGGCTACTTAAGCTGCTGAGCCCCCTCCTTTACCCTCACCACTCCCTACTCTCTTCCACACCACACCATTGCCCGTGCCGAGCTCGAGCCAAGCTTAAGGATCCACCGCCGTGCATCAGCCGTGACCTCGCTGTGAGAAATCGCATCTCCGGTGAGCTCCTGACCAAATTGCTCGCATCAAATTGTGTGCTTGGTCACCTTCTTCACCCCCTCACCCGATTTGGTTTTCATCCATAGAAGCTCACCGACATCGTCATCTTCCTCACCTCCAGTCGTGTCCACCTCTATCACCGCCATTCCCTCTTCGGTGAGTCCCAGCCAAATTCGTCTCGCTAAAGCATCTCCCCACCTCCCTCTAACTATCCTCGATAATGACGTTGGCCATCTCCCTCTCTAGATCGTCGCATCGCCTCGAGTCACCGTCGTCAGACCACCCCGACCTCATCGTCCTCTACGATGACTTTCCTGTGACCCATAGATGCCCTCCATGCCTTTCCTTCTCGCGCCGCACCACCGCATGCTCAAATGACATGGTGGTCGTGCCTTTGCCGCCGCTGTGTGCCATCACACCGTCGGCCGTGCCGTCACCATGTATGTTCCCCGAAGTCCCAGCGACCCATTTTTGGTGTCACCGTCGCTCGCCTCACTGACGCCGTGTACAACAACAACGTCACTACCTCTGCTCTATTTCGGCAAAGAAGAGAGAGAGAAACTGCTATAGCATAGGCCCCACTTGTCAGTCACTCATTGCATTTTCTTAAGAAAATAAATCAAAAATAAAATCCCACGTGGTCCCATGTGTCTGTCACTGTTATCTTTTCACATAATAAAATAAATTAATTAATTAATAAATTAAAACCACGGCCTCAGCTGTTAGTAAGAGACATCCGTTTCTCCTCTATTTATTTTAGGGGATTTTCTCTAATTTAAACTTTGGGAGGCCCACTTTTACTCATTCTAAATTTAAATTGAGTTAAAGTTATTTATAAATTTATCTAAATTCAAGATCTTTCTGACACAGAATGAAAATCATAAATTTTGAAGTTCATTTGAATTTTAATTAGATTTATCTGCATTTCTGTGTAAATGTGCAACTAGTATGTGCCCTAGGTCACTAGCAATAAACCTTTTTAACTACAACTTGATGAACCTTATGCATGACAGCAGAACTCTCTTAATTGGATCTTAACTAAATTAGACAAGTCACTAAAATAGACATATCAGTGTATGCATCAAAACTACAATCACATTATAAACAAATTAATTAAAGGTGAATAGGAAAATTAGTGGTTCACTAGAATTTACTAGGAAATAAGTTAAGGTTAACCCTAGGTTGCAAATTAGTGCGACATGTAGTTTCGACCATAGACTATTAGTCTATTGCATATAGACCCTCACACCAGTAGGATGCTATTAAAAGTTAATTACTGAGTGGTTATGCATTGATTAAGGCTTGGAGTATTAAGTTTGTTGCTTAGCACATAGATTAATCAAAAGTTAAAACCCTAGGATTAATTAATTATCAACTATGGTTTATGAGTAATTAGAGGTCTAACTAAAGTTAGTTGTTAATTAGCAATTAGTGTGGAGGGAGGACTCCACATGGCTGAATGGCACTGTTATTCACCCACTGTGGCAGAAAATAATTTCTGACACAACGAGGATGTCTCGTCGAAGTTGGAGGGAAACAACCCTATGAGCAGGTAAATGTTAGGGGGAGGCATTGGAAATGCCTTGTGATGATCTTCTTGATCTACATGCCTAAGACAATATGTGAAATAAAAAGTTAAACATCTCTTACGGTTAAAGTTGAGCAGCCTCTGCAGAGAGTAAAACTGTTCAGATAACCGTACCCATGGTCATAAGTGATACGCGGGAACTTACTCAAGTATTTCAAAACTCAGCTTTGTGCAAATAAAAGAACCCGAGCCTTCCATTGATCAACTTTGCATATATTGTAATTGCATTATGTGTGATGGCTTGCTGAGTACCTTCATACTCACTGTCGCTTAATTACTAACATTCAATAGTTAAGGAGAAAGAGAAGCCCTACAGTCATGCGGTAGATACACTGTAGCAGTCGGAGGTCATGGTCATAGATACAATGTAGCAATCATAGTGGTCGTTGAAATATCACTATAGCAATTGTAAATGCTCGACGTGTGCTCAGTCCACACGAGGGCAGTTTTTTCGATTTGTTAGCATCGTGTGCAACATGGTCTAGATCCGTGGGATTGTCCAGCTGGTGGAATATAATAAGGGTGGCTTAACCACCAGAGTTAGACGAGGATTTCTTTTAAATAGCAGTCTAATACAACAGAAAAGACTGCCTAGTTTTCTAGTAGCACAAAACTCTTGTGTTCTTGCTCTGTGTTTCTAACTTCGTGTGTGTTCGTGTGTGAGCTCAGGCTTGTCGATCGACAGAAGTTCTTGACATCCTCGTTGTCCGTTGTCGTCAAATCTGAGTGACTAGAGCTTTGGGAGGCTTATAAAGGACCACCGTCTTCAGATCCTGCGAGTAGGAGGTCGGAGAAGGGTCCTCACCGACACACGATGCTGAATTCGACTGTCGCAAGCTTCTTCCACGGCACCGTCAAGTCACCATTGGATCCGATTGTACGGAGGTCGTCGACTGCCATCGCCGCAGGAGTGGAACACTTGAAAGGAGCCCTCGGTGTCCTTCAACTTCAGGTCCTGACGCGTGGACCACGGGAAAGGCTTCCTCGACGACCATTAGCTCCAGTCGCATCGCGCGGAGGTCGGGGAAGCTATGTGAAGGTGAGCAAGGGGCGCTTGCGACGAAGGGGGAGAGGGGCGTCTGTGGTGGAGGGTGTGTGAGGAGTAGGGTGAAAGAAGAAAATCAGAGTTGGAGTGGGACGGCCCAGTTGTTGAGAGGATTGCTTTTTCATTAATTAATACGTGGGACCCATCTTAAAATCTCCACCCACCATACGTGTATAGGTATCACCCGAATATTTTATTCCTAACAATCATCCAAATCTCGGACCGTTGGATTAGAGATCCAACGGCCTCTTATTTTTGGAGGGGGGAGATTTTTTTTTGAGGGGGCGGGGAGAATTTGTGACCGTTGGATTTTTAATCCAACGGTCATAAATCTAGATGATAGTTAGAAAGAAAACATCCGATGATGTTTATCAATACCCTATAATAGCAATTGTAACCAGTACTGTAGATCCCACCTTAATGCCCAGGTATTAAGCTTGGGATACGTATTTAGCTTTTAATTTCTCTAAAAATCAAAATAAAGGATAATTTTCTGAAACGAATTCTTCAAACGGTTTTCTAAACCCTAAACCATGTGCGTGTCCTTGTCAGCGTTTTCGCCATCCATTACCATCTCAAAAATATATATAGATAAAAACTATCAGCTGTAGTTAAAAAAACACGGCTCTTACTATCGGTGTGTCCGCTCTTTGCCAGATGTTTGGCAAAGGCACCTCGAATGCTTTTAACCGAAAACTAACTTCTGTACACATCCCTTCTTCCTCAAGTTCTCTCTAAGAAACCAAATCATTTGTTTCAATTTCCCACATGAATCCAATATCAATTCCCATGCTTAAAAGGAAAGGTCAGCAGACAACATTAGCCCACCCGCCCATCGGCTTCGTCCTCACAGAGATCAAAATGGCAGTGGAGATCCTCGAATCCTGCATGGTGACGCCCAGCGAGGTGACGCCGAAGCACGCGCTATGGCTATCCAACCTCGACCTCCTGGTGGCCAGGAGCCACACGCCCACCGTCTACTTCTACCGGCCAAGCCCCGATCCGGCCTTCTTCTCGCCGGACGTCCAGAAGGCCGCGCTGTCCAAGGCGCTCGTCACGTTCTACCCCCTCGCCGGCCGGCTCGCGCAGGACAGCGCTGGCCGCCCGGAGATCCACTGCACCAGCGAAGGCGCCCTCTTCGTCACCGCGCGGGCAGACGCCACCCTCGACGACCTCGGCGACTTCGCCCCGTCGAACGAGCTGCGGAGGATGCTTGTCCCCTCGGCCGAGGCCGGCGGCCACGACGGCATCTTGGCCATGTTTCAGGTCACGCTTTTGCGCAACGTGAAAACACTTGTAGAGTTGATTGGTTGTACTGCTGACTTGTGCACCGATGCAGGTGACGTTCTTCAAGTGCGGCGGGGTGTGCCTGGGCGCCGCCATCCACCACACGGCGGCGGATGGCCTCGCGGCGCTGGACTTTGTGAATGCGTGGGCCGCATGAAGACGTTTGGGAAAAACGCTCTCGTAGATTTGATTAGGAGCCCTTGGCTTATATGGAGTACAGGGAGGTATGTACATGCAGATAGAATCCGGGTTGGATTACATGCCAAGCTAAGTTAAACTCCTAAACACGGAAGCTATCTCCTGTGATATGCCGAGATCTCCGGTGGCAGCACATGCACGTGCCGTGCATGATCTTGTTTGGCTAACACCCTCCACAGTTGGAACGGGAGCGGGGCGGACATTCAAACTGGAGCAAAATTCCCGAAAGATGGCCGTAGGGAGACCCTTGGTGAAGATATCGGCGTACTGTGAGCTTGTGGGCACGTGGAGCACACGGACCTCGCCGAGAGCCACGCGCTCGCGCACAAAATGCAGATCGATCTCGACATGTTTCGTCCGCTGATGTTGGACGGGGTTAGTTGAGAGATAAACCGCACTAATGTTGTCGCAGAAAACCACAGTGGCATGTTGGAGAGGGCGATGTAGCTCGGCGAGTAATTGACGAAGCCAGCAGGACTCGGCAACGGCGTTGGCAACAGCGCGATATTCTGCCTCGGCACTGGAGCGAGAGACCGTCTGTTGTCGCTTGGACGACCATGAAATAAGGTTATCACCGAGGAAAACACCATATCCTGAGGTAGACTTGCGGGTGTCGGGACACCCAGCCCAGTCAGCGTCTGTGTAGGCGGTGAGCGAAGCCGGTGAAGTCCGGTGCAGCTGTAGACCATGATCGATGGTGCCTTTGAGGTAGTGAAGAATGTGTTTTAGAAGATTTGCATGGGGCTCCCGCGGGTCATGCATGTGAAGACACGCTTGCTGAACGGCGTACGCGATGTCCGGACGAGTGAAAGTCAGGTACTGGAGAGCACCAGCGATGCTCCTGTAATCAGTAGCATTGGCCACTGGGGTGCCGGCTGCAGGAAGTTTGGCGTTGGTGTCGACGGGCGTACTGCACGGGTGGCAGTTGGTCATGCCGGCACGAGCGAGGATATCCTCGATGTACTGACGCTGTGATAGGAAAAAGCCGGAGGCGGTACGCTCGACGGAGACGCCGAGGAAAAAGTGTAGGTCGCCGAGGTCCTTGAGTGAGAATTCGCGGTTAAGCGAACTAATCATCTGTCGGAGAAGGCTTGGTGACGATGCAGTGAGCACAATGTCGTCGACGTACAGCAAAAGATAGACGGTGTCGGTGTTGTGCCGGTAGATGAACAATGAAGGATCAGCCTTGGATGCCGTGAAACCCAGCGAGGCAAGGTAGGTGGCAAAACGACTAAACCAAGCCCGTGGGGCTTGTTTGAGGCCGTAGAGGGACCGGTTGAGGCGACAAACATGTGCGCTGCGTGTTGGGTCGATGAAGCCGGACGGTTGTTGGCAGTAGACGACTTCTGTGAGCGTGCCATTCAGGAAGGCGTTGTTGACGTCGAGTTGGTGCACCGGCCAGCCGTTAGCCAACGCAATGGTGAGGACAGTGCGGACGGTGGCCGGTTTCACAACCGGGCTGAACGTCTCACCGAAGTCGACGCCGGGGCGTTGAGAGAAACCCCGGAGTACCCATCGCGCCTTGTATCGATCCAAGGAGCCATCAGGCTTCAACTTGTGTCGAAAAATCCACTTCCCTGAAACAACATTAACACCTGGAGGTTTGGGAACAAGAACCCATGTGTTGTTAGATTGTAATGCATCGAACTCGCGCTGCATTGCAAGACGCCAATTGTCGTTGTTGAGGGCGGATCGGTAGGTGCGTGGAATTGGTGAAGGGGCGTCCACGTGAAGGTTCAGCCGGTCCACAGGAAGTCGAAAACCTCGCTTACCACGGGTGATCATTGTGTGATCATTGACGACAGGAGTGACGGCCTCGGCCGCAAGTGGTGGAGGGGCTGTTGCTGCGATCGTCGGGTAGCAGCGCCGCGCGAGAGTGCACTGCTGAGAAGTCGAGAAGCGGACGCGGAGTGCTGCACGGCCGCCCGGAAAACGCAGTGCCGGTCAGAAGCGACGCGGCCTGCATGGTCTGCGGAGTGGTCGCAGGTGCCAGCGCATGAAGCTGCGCGGCCTGCTGGAGAGCCGCAGGTGCCAGCGCAGTAGGCTGCGCGGCCTGCAGGTGAGATGCTGCCGAGGAAAGCGGAAGCGACGTAGCGACGGGAGAGGATGCATGCATCCGGGGGCGAGCGATGGGTGGTAACATGGCAGCAGAAGTATGTGCAGCGTGAGCCAGGAAATCAAAGTCCGTAGGAGACGGTAAAGTGGAATTTTCGGAGAAAGGAAAAGAATGTTCATCAAAGGTGACATGGCGGGAAATGATAATGCGGTTTGTGGTGAGATCAAGGCAGCGATACCCCTTATGATTTGCCGGATATCCCAAAAAAACACAAGCTGCGGACCGTGGGGCAAGCTTATGAGCGGCAGTGGCAGATAAATTTGGATAACACCTACAGCCGAAGACTCGGAGATGGGAGTAATCGGGAGGAGAGCCAAACAGAGCCTGGTGTGGGATGCCGAAATTGAGGGTTTTAGTGGGGTGGAGGTTAAGAAGGTGGGTGGCAGTGTGAAGTGCCTCGACCCAGTAGGAAGGTGGCATGCTGGCTTGAAACAGAAGGGAACGTATAATGTCGTTGGTAGTACGAATGATGCGTTCTGCCTTACCGTTTTGTTGAGATGTGTGTGGACATGACATGCGGAGTGCGATGCCATGGGAGAGAAGATGTAGCCGCATGGTGTGATTGTCAAATTCGCCACCATTGTCACATTGTATGCTACGAACAGTGGCGGAAAATTGAGTACCGACATAAGCAAAGAAATTGCGAAGTGTGTCGTATACAGCGGACTTTAGGCGAAGTGGGAATGTCCACAGATAATGAGTAAAATCATCGAGGATGACAAGATAATACTTATAGCCAGATATGCTAGGAACGGTGAGGTCCAAAGATCACAGTGTATCAAATCAAAAGCTTTATTAGTTCTAGTAGTAGAAGCATGAAACGGAAGACGAACATGACGACCTAATTGGCATGCATGACACAACGAGTCTGTGGAGTCTTTGGTACATGAAATATAAGATGCACTAGCTAGATGCGATAAAGCTTGAAGACTAGGGTGACCAAGTCGGCGATGCCACAAAGTGGAGGAAGGTATGGTGACTGCAAGAGCATGCGAGGTGGGCGGCGGCCAGCTGAGAGGATAGAGATCACCACGGCTATTGCACCTGATGATCACGTTCTTGGTTTGAAGATCCTTCACGAGAAAGGCCAAAGGGTCAAACTCAACGAGACGTGATTATCCAAAGTGAAACGACGAACAGAAATAAGGTTCTTGATTAAGTGGGGCGTAACAAGAACGTTATTTAACTGGAAACTATGAGATGGAGTGCAGAGAGATGTTGTGCCCGTGTGAGTAATGGGTATGCGGGAACCATTACCAACAATAGCATATTGAGCTGCAGTAGAAGAATTACGAGTAGTGGAGGAAAGGGTACCATGATCGGAAGTCATGTGAGCGGACGCCCCGGAATCCATATACCAGTCGGAAGACGGTGGAGCCAGCTGCATGGTATTGAACGCATGCATGAGTTGGTTTTGATCCCATGAAGCAGTTGGCGTGTAGGAAGGGGTGGCGGGTGCGCCTGTCCATTGAGTGCCTGTGCCTGAGGGAGACGCAAAAGTCGGCACTCCTGGGCACTGCGCGCCTGGATTTTGCATGGTGGGAACGGTAGCAGTTGATAGGAATACGCCCAAATAATCACTCTGTCTCTCCAATTGTGTTTGTCGCTCAAGTGGAGGAAATGAGATGGAAACTATTCTCGGGACAGCGAGTGGAATGGCAAAAGTTCAGAGAAGGAATGTGTCACTACGATAACTCGGAATACAAAAGGTTCCAGGAACTGGGACTCAGTTGAACAAAACAGCAGACTACAGGGAATTTAAAACCTTACAAAAACTAACTAATTCCTAACTACTCTCCTGGCTTCCTGCCATAACTAGCTTGATCCAATTGAATCGGAGACGCAGATCTCGGCTGACTTTTTCAGCCGCTGTGTGCGCCCGGAAACTTCAGATGAGCACCAACGGCTCCAAAACTTCAGGCGCCAGACTCATTCTTATTGGACTCGGTCTTCCGACAAAATTCAGCTGTCTAGCAAAGGCTTGATTATTTCCAACAGCAGTGAAAGCGCCAGGGGGACGCGGACCAAGCAAACCTGGGCCGAAGCGGGATCCTTGTCCAGGCCACATGTGAATGGAGCCCGTCCATGGATTCTGGAAAGATGGCCAGGAAGGAGAGCCCTGGTTGGTGCTGCTGGAGCCACCGCCACCGCCTTTGGAGGAGCTGCCGCCGCCATTGGAGGAGCCACCGCCACCGTTGCCGCGACCATTGTTACGGCGACGGTGGTTGTTGCCGTGAGACTGATTGCCACTCGAGGAATTCGAGGAAGATCTGCCGGTGGAGTTCTTGTTGGACTGGCCGGCCGGAGAAACGATGAGAGCCGATGGGTTGGAGGAGCCGGTTGATGTATCTGAGCTGGACGTGAGTTCCTCAAGAAGAAGAGCGGAGCGAGTCTCCAAGAACGTCGGTAGAGGGCGCTGCATGGAGATCAACGTGCGCATGTGCGCGAAGCGAGGGCTCAGTCCGCGCAGAGTGTTGAGGACAAGACTCCTGTCCAAGATCGGCATGCCCACAGCAGTCAATTCATCGGCGAGCGACACGCCATGCGGCGATGAGTCCGCCACCGTCATGGACCCCTGTATGAGGCTGTGGAACTCCTGCTCGAGGTAGATGGCGCGCGTGTCGGCGTTGTCGCGGTAGAGGCCCTCGATGCGCGACCAGATGGTATAGGCCATGGCCGAGGCATCCATCACCATGGCGAGGAGGTTTGGAGTAACAGCAGCGTACAGCCACGAGCGGACGAGAGCGTCGAGACGAAGCCACTGCGCATCTGGAGAAGATGACAAAGGCTCGCGAATATGATCGGCGAGGGAGAATTTTTCCAGAGCGACCTCGAATAGGCCACGCCACTGCGCGTAGTTGTCGGCTTGTAGATCGAGCGTGATGGGGACGAGAAGTTTAACGCTCGAGACGCCAACGGCCTGGGACCAGAGCGCAATCTTGGCATCGAGGTCAGCTTTGGCAAGAGCTGCGTCGACCTCCGCTGGCGCCGCGGCTTTGGCGGCGTTGTGGTCGACGGGACCCGTCATGGCGAAACGAGAAGAGGAAGCCGGGAAGAAGATCAGAATCGTATGCTATCTGATACCATGAAGACGTTTGGGAAAAACGCTCTCGTAGATTTGATTAGGAGCCCTTGGCTTATATGGAGTACAGGGAGGTATGTACATGCAGATAGAATCCGGGTTGGATTACATGCCAAGCTAAGTTAAACTCCTAAACACGGAAGCTATCTCCTGTGATATGCCGAGATCTCCGGTGGCAGCACATGCACGTGCCGTGCATGATCTTGTTTGGCTAACACCGCCATCGCGAGGGGCGCCGTCGGCGATGCCGCGGCGCGCCCCTGCCTCGACCGAACGCTCCTCCGCGCGCGCTCCCCTCCCGTCGTGCGCTTCGACCACGCCGAGTACTCCCGGCACGGCGGCGGCGGGTCAAAGGCTAAAGTCCTGTTCGATTCCACCATCCTCCCTATGTCCAAGAACCAGGTTGACGAGCTCAAGGGCGGCGCCGGCCAAGGCAAGAAGCTCTCCACGTTCAAGGCCGTGGTCGCCCACGTGTGGCGGTGCGCGTGCAAGGCGCGCGGGCTCGCTGGGACGGAGGACACCCGGCTGTACATGACCGCCGACGCGCGCTCCCGCGTCCAGCCGCCGCTACCGGACGGCTACTTCGGCAACGCCATCTTCCGCGCGTCGGCGGTGGCGAAGGTGGACGACATCGCCTCCGGACCGCTCGAAGCCGTCGCGGAGAAGGTCTCCGGCGCCACCGTGCGGCTGAACGACGAGTACGTCCGGTCGCTGGTGGACTACCTGGACCAAGCGGTGAGCGATGCCGCGGGGCTGCGCAAGGGGGAGTGGATCATGCCGGAGACCGACCTGTGGGTCATAAGCTGGCAGGGGCTGCCGATCTACGACGCCGACTTCCGCTGGGGCCGGCCGGCGTTCATGGGCCGGGCATGCCTCCAGTTCAGCGGGCTCGTGTACCTCGTTCCCGGCCCCGACGGCGACGGCCGGCTCGACGTCGTGGTGGCCATGGAGCCCGAGAGCCTGGTCAGGTTCAAGGAGGTGTTCTACAAGGAGCTCAAGTATTAACACCTACTCGAGTACTACTAGTAACTATCGTACTATATGATCTAAGAAAGAAGGGGTTAACATCGTACTATTGGTGAAAATACTAATCACTATGATGCCGTTTGGTTAGATTGAAATAAGTTAGTTTATAGTTAAAATTATATTGTAATTGGTTAAAATTACACTGTAACTAGTAATAACTTATTAAGTGTAACTAAATTTAAAAAAATAAAAAAATAGAAAAAAACAGGTAACCCATCACGAACAATGCAAACGAATATGGAAAAAAATAGCAAAAAATCTCAAAAATGCAAAAATGCCAGAAAAAGATGAAATTTATGAATAATAAAAAAATAAGCCAGAAACTAGAAGTTAAAGTCAAAATGAATACAACCTAATCTTTCCAAAAAAGAAAAAGGTAAGAAAAGGTAGAGAAAATAAAAACTTTGTTCATGTCTCCCCGAATAATAAAAAAGAAAAACAAAAAAATTACGTTAAAAAGCCAATAAATTTTAAATAGCTTTTGATTTTTAGAAACAAACGAAGCCTATATACGACGTTCCTTTACAATTGAGAGCTATCAAAGACTAGACAGAGAACACAGAAGCCAGTTCTGCTCACCTGAAAATTGCAGGCACGTTAGTCGATCGGGTTCTGATCTATTGGGAGGTCATTTGATG
This sequence comes from Dendrocalamus sinicus, assembly GCA_036346575.1. NCBI lineage: Eukaryota > Viridiplantae > Streptophyta > Magnoliopsida > Poales > Poaceae > Dendrocalamus > Dendrocalamus sinicus. The sequence goes on along the minus strand of CM070656.1, from coordinate 3,818,826 downwards.
CCAGGATCTTAAGTATATATTCGATGGAGAGAGTAATAATAGGTGGGTTCAGTTTAGCTTAAAATCAATTTATATTCGTATTATTTACAGTAACTAGTTATTAAAATGTTGTGTTTTTTAAGGCGGAGTTAATAGTAAGATTGTAAGAAAAAAAAAAGTATTCTGAGTCCAGCTGTACCAACTAAAATTATATGCGACCATCTTTTATATGTACTACCTCTTATGAATATATAAAATTTAAATATTTAAACCATAAATTATAAACAATTAGCCTAAAAGAGCCTTAGCATGTCATATATTCGATGGATCTGAAATGCCATTAATTTTGTGGATTAGATCGGCAGTCCGCCATAAGAGCAACTCCATCCCATTAGTCATTTCTCCCTCTCTATTTCCTAGGATGAAGATGTTAGCTATTATTTTCAGCTCTCTATTTGAGTTAGCATTCCAATGGCCTAGCTATTTGAGAAGTGAGTGAGGAGGCGCTCGCCAAATCTAGCTAGCGGCCGGGAGAAAATAGCGACTCGATAAAAATGAAGAGGAGGATAAAGAACCGGTTGGAGTCCATTTCTTGAGTCATATTAGATAAATATACAATGAAGAGCAGGATAAAGAACCGGTTGAAGTTGCTCTAAGATCAGCATTAGGTGCCCTGTGCCTCTGAGGCGTCCCCAACCAGAAGATGCTAGTGATGGCCAGCGCGAAGGAACGAACAAATTCCAGACGAATAATTATGTTAGCTAAGCCAGCACTGCATGTTCATCCAATAGCTAGGATCTGATCTATTCAAGGCGACGTAGTTCAATTTGCTGGTTCTGGCACAACTCTTCCACATCAGATTCGGGGAGTTTCTGCCAACGGTAGCGTAGTTTATCGGTGTCTCACCTTGTCTCTCCGACTGATTTTTAGAATTAAATTTTCATCAACCTCATATCAGGTCTGCTTATTTATATTGATTTTCACTTGTTGATGAGCTAAAAGATTCTTACCATGCTTTCTTCGAGAAACAATATTAGTAATATTAATTAGTGATTTGGTAGCTGTTGCAGTCCCCATGTGCGGTAGGTATTGCATGTTGAAGTAGGTAGATGAAACTTATTTAGGATTTGAAATGGACGCATGCGACGAAAAGTAGACCTTTTGAAAGGGTACTCTGAAAGAGGAGTTTCGTTTTCACAATCGCTTTCTTTTAAATCCAATTTTAAATTCGATTAGAAGGATAGAAAGGCCGTGAGGACGGGAAAAGAAAATTCAAATCTTTTTTATTTTTAATTAGTTCTCTTTTTTGCAATTTTCTTATTATCCATTCCATTCATTCTTTAGTATACTAAAGTATTCTATAAAAAAATCTTTATTTTGCAAACTAAAAAATACAATAGTCAATATTCCTTTTAATAGATATACTTAATTATATTATAAGAATCTTAAGATATTTTTTGATAGATAGAAATAGTAATTTTGAATTGAGACTTATACTACGACGGATTTTACTTACCTTCTATTGGGCATATTCCTTTTTAGCTTTTGGCTTTTTTACAATAATTAATTTTTAAACGGAGTATCTTTTTAAGATGGGGTATACTAATTAATTATAGTATATATTGTACTAACTTCATTTATATCGGCAAAAACCGCACGTGAGTTTCAGTTACTCTATAATCTCTAATACGAATAGTCCAAAATTATAAACCATATCCAAAAACTATAAATCTCCCAATGGGTCCACATGGTCCAGCGATATAGGTCACCCTTAGGGGTGCAAACGGGTCGGGTTCGGACGGATATTGTTGTTACCATATCCTAACCCATATTTTTTTTCTCCGGATTCGGTGCCGGATCGGTCGGGATTAACCCGACCCGTTTGCACCCTACTTGTTTGTAAGGAATGCATGCAGTACAGCAAATGGAGTAGGAGGATGTACTGTCAAGAACTTGATATTACTACTTAGAGCAACTCCAAGAGATTAGCCAAAAGAAGTATCTAAATTTAGTGATTTAGCTATTCTCTAAAATGAATCTCACCCAAAAAAAACAAGACTACTCCAACAGACTATCTAAACTAGAGGCGCGGTGGGTGGGTCGCAAGACGCACGGAATGGGCGCAGCGTGCGGGAAGGAACGCCGACCGCGCCAAGAGGCTGGATGGTGAGCGAGGTAGGCTATCCAAAAATAGAGAGCGAAGGAGGAGGGATGGAGAGCTACTAAATTTGGAGAGTCATTTACAGAGTCTATTGGAGACGTTTTTTCTCCAATAATAGCCAAATTTACCTTTAGAAAATAATTTAGCTCTTCTCTTGGAGTTGCTCTTAATAGCTAATGTGGAAGATTTTATTTTACTATTACAAAAGAAAATGAAACGTCAAATAGTAGCACTAACCTGAAATCAAACTTGAAGACGTATCGGATTCGGACGGATATTGCTGTTACCATATCCTAACCCATATTTTTTTCTCCAGATTCGGTACCAATCGGATTCAGTGCTGGATCGGTCGAGATTAACCCGATCTATTTACACCCCTAATCACCCTCCATGATTGCACACACATCACAAGGACGTAAAAATAAAGGTCTTGACGCTTTGCTCGCTTGACAGTAATGTCGTACCTGCCAATGCCCATCCATCAACCGGGACTCCCCATAGGCAACAAGCAACAAACTAATCCACTCGGCTGATTAGGACACGAGGCCAAGCAACAACCGCCCGTTCAGTTTGGGCTGAAGAGCTGTAGCTTATTGCTGAAATTACACTGTAGCGACTGAAATTTTACTGTAGCTGAAAGTAGCTTATTTAGCGTAATTAAATTTAAAAAAAATTAAAAATAGAAAGAAAAAATATGTTAGCCCATTACGGACAACGTGAAAGAATACGGGAAAAAAGAACTAGCAAAAAAGCTAAAAAAAGCCAAAAGTTCAGAAAAAGACAAAATTTATGAATAGTAAAAAAATAAGCCGGAAACTGAAGCTGAAATGCCCGGGCGAAAACCAGACACCTATTTAAAAAAGGCAGCATGTAAAAAAATAAAAATCAAACACCATACATGCCTGGTCGATCAAAAAAATTCTATTGCACATGCATCATCTCCAATTCTGTTTGCTGCCACAGTATACTACTACTACTACGCTCTGCAATGCTGCAAGAGTAACGTGGTAATGGTGTGACTTTACCGTGTAGGGATGTGTAGCACTAGTAGTTTACCATGGCAAGTCCAATATATGCCGCCGGAACAACAGTAGGTTATCTTATTAGTGCACCGGCCAGTACAAGGGTTTATTTGGGCTATAAATGAGTGAACACATTAGAGCATGTACAATGCAAGATGTTTATATAAGAGTGCTTAAAGAGAGAGAATATAGCCACATCATCAAGCATCCATACAAAAGTTATTTCCTCCAATGCAAGCATCTCTTCTATAGGTGCTTAGATGCTATATTATCTATTAATAGATATAGTTATACAAATAAGCACCTACTAAGCACGGTATTTATTTAAGCATTCAAAATAAGCACCTTATCTATCCTATGGGGCAAAAAAATTAATTTTTTATTACTAAGTATTTCTCTAAACGTCTGCATTGTACATGCTTTAATAACTCAGCGTCGGCCAGATTAGTTGGACTGGAACGTGAAGGTAGGTACGCTTGCTGTGGAGCCCCCATTGTTTTTCCTACCCCATAAATAATATTCGCTCTTTTATGGAGGAAAAACAAAACAAGAGTGGGAACTGGAAAGGAATCCATGATCCATTTCAAGCCGAGATTAAAGCATAAATGAAACCACCCATTTAAAGTGGCTTATTGCAGTGACCAGCAAGAGATGACACCACTTAAAACTGAAAGTATCTACCACTTGATATTGCTGCTATATACATTGGCTCCACTGAGAAATGTTCAGAACAAAAACTTGAGAACGAAAGCAGAATGCAATCTGCCATTGACAAAAAGTTGTGTCGTATCGATCTGCAAAAAGTCCAGGATCGATAGCATACGTGTTCTTTCGATTTATAGCGTGGCAGCAAACCCGGTTACTTTACGGTGCAGTACAACTAGAGGTGTTATAAGTGTATACTAACATGCATAAGTTTGATTTTGACATCATCATTTGCTTGAAATGCCAAAAAAGGTGACAGAAATTGTATTGTTTTGTACTACAAATTCCTATCGAATTCCGGGATTCCAAATAGATTCGCAGTGTGCAAAATCCCCTTGTTCTGAATGCAGCGTAAACGTTAGTGGCGAAAACGACCAGTACGGTGACAACTGCCAAGGAAATTGATTATTTGTAACATTGGATAAACATTACTACCTCAAACCCTAGCATCGGTTCACCCGGCCGGCCAGTAACGTTGAGCGTAATTGCGTCGGCAAAACGGATCGAGCATGTCAGTTTCAGTAATGTTGGGCTTAACCGGCCGTGTCGGCGAAAGTCGACAAAGCCTGACAGCGCCAGTACATACATACGCGCTCAGATCAGATCAGATCAGATCAGGCACCGATTTGGATTGTTATTCTTTCACTCACAAAGTCACAACACGAAGCAGCAGCCGCAGCTTCCTATATATCCATCACTCGATCAGCTCGTGCGGATTTACGTCGCTGTTGGTAAAAGATCGCTTCGTGCCTGCGTCTCCATCTCTACTTTTTCCTTTATCTCTTTTGAAACAAACCGATTAAATAGTTGCTCTCCTTCTTGGAGCAAGTCTTATAATACAGTCTTCAGCTGGCTGTATGGATACTTACAGCCTACTTATCAGCCTACTCATATAGTAGTTACAGCCAGCTGAACGCTGTATGATCTACCCCTTCCTCTCACAAAGTTTCTTGATTCTTGTGCTTCAGCTGGCTGTAAGCTTACAGCTCACCTCTCTTCTCTCCCCTCCCCTCCTTTCTCTCTTTCATCTCAGTATACAACCAGCTTACAGCCTCTTAAGGGTTCTAACTTCTCAGGAGACGCACCTTCTGATTCAGTTGTTTTGTCGGCAATGTTTCCAGATGTACTTACTTCCCTCCGTCCTAAAATGATTGTAGTTTTAGCAGTTGGCACAAACATTAAGGACTGGTGTGAATTGTCTTATTTACCCCTATTTAATTACCTTGTTGATGTTTGCATCTATATGTGTCGGTCGCATCCACGTAAAAGAGGACCATGAGCAGTTTAGGAAGAAATATGTAAATATAACCTTGGAATTCTAAAACGTTACTTTAGGAAAAAAACACTTTTCAACCGTTAAAACGTCGCTAATTATTTTAGAACAGAGGGAGTGTTGTATAATTTCATTCATCGCCACGCCACACATGCGTAACGGACCGTACGTGCAAAACACGTGAGTCAAAACTAGTTTATATTATAGAATGGAGGGAGTACTAGCTTAGCTAGCTTGTCAGGTGTTTAGTTGCCAGCCATAGTTTACCACACTTAAGGTTAGGCAAGTTTGACCAACTGTGGGAGCTGTTTGGTTGTAGTCACAGTTGTGGCAAGATTCCCTTCCAGCAAATTAGGTCCCACGCGTCAATGACTCAAAAAAAGTGTGGCAAGATTTCTTTAGGCTTGCTAAGGTGTGGCAAAGAATTTGAGCACCTCAACTTAGGCAAGTGTAGCAATTTTTATTGGCAAAGTGTGGCTAGCAACCAAACAGCCCCTAAAGCGTAAACACGTCAGTCCAAACGCCTACTTCGCAGCAGTGCAGGTGAAGGCACTATTTTATTTGGATTAACGGGATCCGGCACGACGGCGAGGGGTGCTATTTATATACAGACTATTTAATTTGTGTTTAATATATTTAGATTTAATGAGTATCAATTATATCTTTATTATCTGCTTTACCTCGTATTTATATCTACACTATTCAGTTTGTGTTTCATCTCTGGTCGATCTGGACCATTCGCCCATGTGGGCACCCTGTTTCGATGCAGGAGTAAACTAGTCCCAATTCCACCTAGCTTGGCTACTAAACTCGACCGAAGTAATTAAGCGAAATAATTTTTTTGACAACGAGTGATCCTTGCGGTGGAACATATATTAATATATAGATCAGTGGTAGAGTCAAGGCAACAAAGAATCTCGGTTAATTTCAAAAATAATAGCAAACAGTAGCGAGGTTCATGGGCAAGAGGATCGATCTTTTTTGGTTGTTAGGTTCTTGCGTGTGCTTTCCTCTCAGCGGGTTGAGGAAGCACCTCATCGTCTTTTTCTGGGATGCCCCTTCACGCAACTTTGTCGGGGTTACATTTGCCCGAAAAGAGCGTTGGATTTGTCGATTCAAGAGGTCATTAGTGACCTCAGAGAGCATCTCCAACAGCTATATTATATGGAAACCATCATTTAAGCTTCATGGAGCACATGGATTACAAGAAATAATAAAGGCCATGTAGGGGATCAGGGACGGAACCAGTCTAAGCCTACGCCCCGGACTGGGTTAGCTATTTTTGGGTCGACTCTTAAGCTAACTCTATTTTTTTGTGATTTTTTATGAATTTTTCATAGACTTTGGTTGCCAGGTCTCAAACTACAGCCTAGGTAACACGAGGCCTGGTTCCTAGCCCTGGGCGTTCGGTACTACCGAACCGATCGGTTTGGTTCTTCGGTACCCATACAAATTCGGTTCCTACGAATCTCAGATCTGTTCGGTTCTGAAAAACTCGCATCAAGAAATTCGTATCGGTTCTTTCGGTTCGGTTCGGTATTTACCGAAATTACCGAACAGTACAAGCAAAGATGTAACATCAAGTTCAATAGCCAATTTTGACATAAATGTAACATGATTTCATATAGAATAAGTGCCAAATCATACAGAGAAAAAGCCACAAATACATAATATTTCGGTAGTTCGGTATTTCGGTAAACCGAGGCACCGAACCGAATTTCCTCGGTAAATTCGGTTCCTGAGAACTTGGAACCGAACATGGAACCGAAATTTTCGGTTTCGGTACTTTCGGTTCGGTTCTCGGTAAATTCGGTTCGGTACTCGGTTTTTCGTGCCCAGGGTGACTGGTTTCGCCACTGCATGGGATTGGTCCCATTTTTTAAGATTGGAAAATTACTTTCGAAGGAGGAGTTTGCTATGGCCATCCATATGGCAAAGAAAAAGTACTCATAAAAATAGAAGAGTTGCTCATTAACCTTCTTTGATCTTTTCTATTCCTTTGTGTGTGTGTGTATAGGAAAGTTGATTATGGAGTTTAGACACTATGATATCTTTGTTATTTATACTATATATACACATACATACACAGTAAGATTCTTTACTATTGTTATTCCTAGAAAAAATATGTTGAGTGTTCTAGAAAAATTCTCGACCAAAGTACTCAATCTGTTCTTTTTTACTTTATGTTTTTTTATTTTACATTGTTTTTAAGATGCTATTTTTTATAATTTTACACAAAGATATTCTAATAAAATTATAATATTAGGAAATTATTTTTTGATAAGTATAATTATATAATTTTCGTATAGTCAATCTAGATAATTTTAAATCTATAGGTGATTTGACAGCAATGATTCTAAAATTTTAAGTAAGAAAGAACTGATGGAGTAATTAAGCAAAACAAAGCTGACGACGCGTGCGCCTTGGTGTCGCCCATGTCTGTGCCGGAGTTCAAGGCTATATAATGTTTGTGGTTGTCAATTCAAACTTGCGCCCCCACACGAGCACTAATGCATCCTCGCCTCACGAGCACTAATGGCTCCTCGCCTCCTGCTCCCGGCCACCTGCCGCTTCACGACCGGGTGGCCATCGTGACGGGTGGCTCCGGCGGCATCGGAGCCGCGGTCACCGCGCACCTCGTGTCCCTCGGCGCCCGCGTCGTGCTCGGCTACGTCGGCGACCCGACGCCCGCGGACAACCTCGTCGCGGCCCTCAACGCTGACGGGGCGCCCGCAGGCTCCGGGCCGCGCGCCATCGCGGTGTCCGCGGACGTGTCCGACCCCGCTCAGGCGGCGCTCATGTTCGACGCGGCGCAGGCGGCGTTCGGCCCCGACCTGCACATCCTGGTGGCCGCCGCTGGGGTGCAGGACGCGACGTACCCGTCCATTGCGGACACGACGCTGAAGCAGTGGGAACGCACGTTCGGCGTGAACGCGCGCGGCTCGTTCCTGTGCTGCCGCGAGGCCGCGAGGCGGCTCGTGCGCGGCGGCCGGAGGCGCATCGTCACCTTCTCGTCATCGAACGTGGGGTCACTCAGGCCGGGGTACGGCGCGTACGTGGCGACGAAGGCGGCCGTGGAGGCGATGACGAAGGTGCTAGCGAAGGAGCTTGCCGGGACGGGGATCACGGCCAACAGCGTAGCGCCAGGACCAATCGCCACGCCGATGTTCTTCGCGGGGAAGTCCGAGGAGCGTGTGATGGCCGTCGCCGGCGAGTGCCCCATGGGGCGTATCGGCGAGCCCACGGATGTGGCGCCGGTGGTCGGCTTCCTGTGTACTGACGCTGCCGGGTGGATCAATGGCCAAGTCATTCGGGTCAATGGAGGCTACGTGTAAGCGACGTTGTGGATTATACGCAGCATTATTTTCGTGTCGGCGAGATCGGAATCATACGATGGAGTCCAATGATTGTAGCGGGATCGTATCTCAAAAATGGTGGCATTTGTTGCACAGGTCTTGTTATTTTTTTCACCGCCGCCTTCTTTGTCGCGTTCCCCAAAAAAAGCGGAAAATTGTTGAAACTCTACGATACTTTGTTTGATACTATCTGGAACTACATAGAAACTGTTGAAACTATATGAATATTTTTTTGATGAAACTATATGAAATTTTATTTGCATTTTATTGGATTTTATTATAAAGCCTAGAGCAAGAAAACTTAATTTGTCTATTTTCTAAAATCCAAAAATAGTTGTTGCATTTTATTGGATTTTATTATAAAGCCTAGAGCAAGAAACCTTAATTTGTCTATTTTCTAAAAGCCAAAAATATTTTATTTTTCCTAAGTTCCCCTAGATTTATAGTATTTTGTGAATTTTCTAGAATTTTTGGGATTTATTTGCTATTTTCTAAGTGTTTTTTAAAGTTTCATAGCTTTTCTAAAAATTAAAAATGAAATTAAAAACCTATCTCTCTCTCCGACACGAGTACAGATGCATCCATCATCGCCCGGTCTCATCCTATGCATCCATTCCCACTTACCTCTCTCTCTCTCTCTCTTTAGCCGGCAGTCTGGATCTTTTCTTTGTGCCACACGGTGCTTATCCACGTGCCCCCTCTCTATTCTCCTCCTTCTCCCTCGCCGACATGTGGGACCCACCCGTATCTTCTTCTTCCTCCCCTTCTTCCACCTCTACTCGCCGCCATTGCTGTCCCCCCCCCCAAGCTCATTAAAGTGTCTGTTTCTTCCCGTTAGCTTGGGCATTCGATGCCATTAATGGCCACTAAACTACCCACATACACCCCGCCGCCTCTCCCCTCTTTTAAACCCCCACTTCCTCTCTTTAACTCACCACTACGCCGACCTTAATTCCTGCGACCTCCCGAGCTTTGCATCCTTCCCCTCCCCTTATAAAAACTCCTCCCTGAGGATCTCCAACTCAGTCGCTCCTCTCCAGCCTCTCATTTCTTTCTCTAGTGCCCCTGAGACTCCCCACACCAAGCTTCTCCTCCGCCAGCCTTAAGTCGAGCTCTGGTGAGCTCAGGTCTCCTCACGCCCCGCTGCCACCACCTCCGTCTTCATCGAGCCTACACGACCGTCCGTCGCCCCTCCGTTGAGCTAGTCCACCGTTGGAGCCCCTTTGCAGTCGACGCAGTGCACTATCGCCGCTTCTTCCTCATGGCCAGCCAATTTTCAGCCTCCTCAAAGTCTATGCCGAGGTGAGATGGCACCCCCTTCACCTCCTGTTACGGACGCAGGCCTCGCCGGCTGTCGCCAAGCGCCGAAGTGCCGGCGACCATCGGGCTCGGCGCACCGCCTCTGGCCGACATGGCCACATCAGCAGCTGAGGTGATGTGGCGGCCATTTGGCAGCCATGTGGCAGGCCACATCAGCATTCGACTGCCCTGTCACATGGAACTTGCCACGACAGCATATTCTAGAATTTTCTTCACAAAAATATTTTGGCTGAAAAACGAAAATCAAATGGTGACATCATAAATTAGGTTTTTCAATGCAAAGATAATTCTAGAAAATCCTTTTTTTCTTATTTCTTTAGGTTTAAACTTCCAGAAGACCGTATTTCTTCATCCTAACTCCGATTAGTCCCATTAAAATTTCTAAATTCTTCTAAAACCTAGTTAGTGTAATAGTATTAACTAGAAATTTTGTGGACTTGCTTAGCCATACTCATAATAATTCTAGCGGGAATATTTTTTACACAAAATGATGGTTATTAAAATTTATTCTTGACTTCGGTGAGTCAAGAAAGTCTATGAATTTTTTGGAAAATAAAATTATAAAATCTGGTTTAGACTTAGCCATTGGTATGGTGGTAAGTGCTTGCTAGTTCTCATTGTTGTTCGGTTACACAAAGACGATACTAGGCACAAGGGGTATGTGGGTAGCGCTTAAGTCAAAATAAGGACCGGTCTGTTAGCTACTTTTACAAAGTCATATTGTACCACCATAAGTCTGATATGGAACATACCTAGCTAAGTAATTTATGAAGTTCCAACATTGGTTTCGCTATAGTTTGAATGTGAGCGTGGCGTAGGCTACGTGAAGTCTCACGTGGCACAAGAGGATGCCCCAACTAGTGGATTCATGTTGTGGTGAAACCTTAATGGCAGCGTGACCAATTTGGCAACTGCATATTGTAAAGGCCTTATCATGAACTCTCAGTTGCACACCTTAGGCAGTGTGATAATAGCATGGCAAAACAAGAGGACATGTCTTGTAGGTAAAGTTGTACACCTCTGCAAAATAACAAACTATCTTGGATAGCCATGTTTATGGTCATGGACATGCTAAGTAAGGTTTTCACATATTAGACTTTGGTTTTACAAAAAACTAGTTTAACAAAAATGAGAAATTCTTTTTGGAGAAAGATAGTCTGGGTGGGATACCCGTGGATATATTAGTGTTAGGTTGGTGCCTACACTAATGATATTATTTCATTTAAAATATTGTTTATACATAATGTATTAAATTCAGGTTTTATATTTACTTTATAGCATTTACTTCCATATTGCTTTTCGCACAAATAACCTTATTATGCCTTCCTTTGATAATATCCATGCATGCATCATATCTGTTAATTCTCCTGGTGTAACTTGTGCAGTACTTTATATGCTCACTTTTCTTAAATCTGCTGCCAAAGGACAACTTCATCGGCTATGATGAGGATTGCGATGAATAAGCAACGTCTTACAGTCATTCGCCTATGGGCAGGTAGGATGGACTACTGCTTTATTTATCTTCCACTGATTTTATGTTTATATTTGGCTTATCTGTCGTGATGATGTACATCTTCGACGATGAACGTCTTGAGAAGGTGTGGTTGAACAGGGTTGAAGAACTTGACCAACTTAGAGATTCTGGGCGAGTGCTCAGAAATTTCGCTCGTAGGAGTATAAACGTGAGTATTGACAACTCAAATGTTCACATTTTGTCCCTTCTTATTTCTCACTGTCTTTCCTTATCCAGAGAGCATTAGAAGACATGGCAACTATGACTGAGTACCATAGACAGCTTATGCTCCTATGACAAGAGAATGTCGAACTCTCCAAGAAAGCAGCGACATCGTAAGTCACTTCACTTATATAGTCGAATTTCATCTTGACTTCATAACCAGAATTTTAGGTTAACCTTTATCCTTAACAGGTCCAGGCTAGATGCAGAGTTATTGGTTGTTGCACTCGAGAACGAGAAGGCTGATATACTAAGGCTAACGGAATAAAATGCTAACTTATCAATAAGCCTTGTAGAAGCCAACTCTGCTGCAAAAACCTTGGAAGAAAAGATAAACGGTAAGCCTCAAAGCTTAAGTCTATTTACTATACATCTTTTCTGGCCTTTCTTTAATCCTTTTGTTTTCAACAGAAAAATAAACTAAATCGAGTAAGTTGTTCACTGAGGTCAAAGAGAAAGCCAAAGTGATTGAGGAGCTTACTCATATCAATAAGGAGAAAGACAAGAGAACAAATTTACTTGATTCTTGAGTATCAGGTAAGAAAAGTTTTACCGTCAACCAATTTTTTCAATGAGTCTTGTAATGAGTTCTGTGCTGACCAAACTTAACTCTTCTACAGAGTGTATTGTCGAAATAAAATATTTTTCTGAAGCAATTACTCGTAGCGAAGAAGAAGCTCAGTCAATGAAGGCAAGCCTTCAAGACTGTGGCATTCTCTTAAATAATTTACTCAGAGAATTTGGCGTGAATAAAATGATTCCTTCTGAGGAAACTATCCCTGCTCACACGAGTATGATTATGATACAAGCCAAGGCTTTGGAAAAGCACTTTACTACTCTAAAGGCTGATCAGGCGGAGTTGATCAGGGATGCAGTCAGGGGTGCTGTGAACTATGCCTTGACAAAACTCAAAGCATGTGACCAAAACCTTAACTTGCATCCCATCGAGCATGACTTCACTTGCTCTTTAGAGGAGGCATTTCGCCTGATCAAAGAAGTAGAGCCATTTGGACTAAAAGTGTCAAAAGAAATAGAACTTGGCTCCTCTTCTCCTTAAGAATAGAATAGTCTAAAAGTAGAAACAACTCTGTAAAGACTTACCTTTGGGTGATGAAAGACCTCTTCCTTTTTCTGCAATTCGTCTCATTGAGTGGTTAGTACTCGTAAGATAGAATCGAAAAAATGAAAGAGAATGAAATTACGGCTTAGAAGTAAAGTTATGCCAATAACTCTATCCTAGCCCACGACTATTTACTTAGTTTATGTGAATAAATGAAGTAAGTAGTACAAAGTGAAGTATGCAGAGAGCAAAGCGGTTCATCCGATCATCGTTGTCAAATTCGATTATGTGCTGGTAGCAAAAGTTAGGAACAAATCAACGCTAGGGAGCTCCTTCTAGTGGGCAGGACCACATGTAGAGAGGAGAGAATCTGACTCGGTGATGTTACCTCCCTTCGACCAAGTTAATCGAATCGAAGACATAAATAATTACGAGGATAAATACTCGGATTGCCTTCTCATATATTCGTTCAACATTTTCATAGACAACGCAATTGTTGTATGCTAGTAGCAAGAGTTAGGAACATTTGTCACTTTGAAGCTGCTTCTAGTGGGCAGGACCACATGCAGAAAAAGGAACTTCGACTAGTGTTGTTCCCTTATCCGACCAGTGAAATGAATTGGATGTGCTAGAAGTGGTCGAACAAATATAAAAGATGTTCTACTAGACATACGACAATGAAGATTTGCACAAACTGAAATCTTTAGGGGAAAAGGAAGAAATGTTTACACATAGAATTAGCATAGTTGGTCGATATTCCAATAGTTTGAGAGAATTTGGCCGTTTTCCATAGCAAGTCATACTGGCTCAGGGCATGTGACTTCGACCACAGTGTAAGGATCTTCCCACTTAGGGAAAAGCTTGTTCTGATTAGACTGGGATTGGATTTTCCTTAATACCAAGTCACCTACAGCAAGGCTGCGAGGCCGGACCTTATGATCATAGTACTTACGCATGGTCTGCTGGTAGACTGCTGATAAGATTAAGGCTTAATTTCTCTTGTTTTCGAGCAGGTCGATATCATTCACTCGGAGCTGCTCTTGGTTAGAGTCGCTGTAGGTCTCGACTCTTGCTAACTTGATCTTTAGCTCTGGAAGAAGCATGGCCTCTGCTCCAAAAACTAAGAAAAAAGGAGTTTCTCCAGTTGCTCGACTAGGAGTCATGCGAATTGACCATAATACTAAGGGTAATTCTTGAACCCAAGCCCTCGAGCGCTTTACAAGATGGTCGAAGACTTGGGTTTTAATCCCTTGCATTATTTGGACATTCGCATGCTCAACTGCCCCATTGTTTTGAGGATGGGCGACCGAAGCAAAACATAATTTGATACCTAATTCATCGCAAATTCTTGGAATTTCACGCTCGAGAATTGCTTACCATTATCTGTAATTATTCGACTCAGGACTCCAAATCTAGTAACTACGCTTCTCATCAAGAACCTTTTTGCGGCATCCGTTGTGATCCCAGCTACTGGTTCAGCTTCGATCCACTTCATGAATGTATCAATAGCTACAAAGAGGAACTCGAAGCCCCCCGGCGCTCTTGGAAATGGCCCTAGGATATCGAGTCCCAAGGTTGCAAAAGGCTAAGATAGAGAGATTGTCTGAAGAGCCTGGGCTAGTCGGTGCATTTACCTATTATGAACCGACATTGTACATATTTCTTAACCAAATCCCTGGCATCACTAAGCGCTGTCGGCCAATAGAAACCTTATCGTAAGACCTTACCGACCAACGTTCTGTAGGAAGCATGTGCTCCATAGATGCCCCCCGTGTATATCATTAAGGAGTTTTAATCCTTCTTGCTGCAATACACATCGCATGAGAACTCCCTGAGTACCCTGTTTATATAGTACTCCATTGACCAAGACATACATCCTGGCCTTGCGGGCAAGACGGTCTGCTTCTAGATTGTCGTTGGGTATTGAACCCTTCTGAAGGTAACGTAGATAGAAGCCATCTATGTCTCTTTGTACTCTAGAGATGTTGTCTCATTAGGAGTTTTCTCTGGTGCTTCGACCAGAGATGGCTTCTGGAGTTGCTCCAAGAAGAGCCCCAATGATACTTGCGATCGAGAGGAAGCTATCCAAGCTAACTGGTCTACGAGAAAGTTATCCTTCTGAGGGATATACTATAACTCAAAACCGAAAAGGTGCTTTTCAAGCTTCTATACTTCTGACAAGTACTGAGACATGGTTGTATTCAAGCATCGATACTCTTTTTCGACCTGATTCGCAACTAGTTGAGAGTCTCCTCTCACAAGTAGTTAGCGAATCCTGAGCGCTTTAGCGGCTCATATGCCAGGCAACAAACCTTCATACTCAACCACATTGTTAATAGCTAGAAAGAGTAATTGGATGACATACTTTAAGGTTTCTCTCGTGGGAGATTCCAGGACCACCCCAGCCCCCGAGCCACTTAATATAAGTGACCCATAGAAGAAAATCGTCCACTTTTCATGGGAATCGTACTGTTGGGGATCCTGAATAGGTTCAGGATTACTCTATTTAGTGATAAAGTCTGCCAAGATCTAGAATTTAATGGCTGTTCGGGGCATGAAATGAAGGTCGAACTCTCCAAGTTCCACCGACCATTTTGTCATACACCCCACTATTTCCTTATTCTATAGGATCTCTCCTAAAGGAAACTCAGACAACACAATTATCTTATGCACCTGAAAATAATGCCTTAACTTCCTCGAAGACATGAGGAGGGCACAGAGAAGTTTTTGGACATGAGGGTAACACTCCTTAGAACCGTGTAAAACTTCACTTACATGGTATACTGGTCGTTGAACGCCCTCGTGCTCTGTGACCAGTACAGTGCTTACTGCCTGTGGAGTAGCGGATAGATACACTAAGAGGGTCTCACCTGGTTTCGGGGAAACTAGGATGGAAGCACTCGTAAGGTATCTCTTATATCCTCGAAAGTATCATTGGCTTCTTTCAACCACTCGAAACCCTCGTGTTTTCTTATAAGCTTAAAGAAAGGAAGACTATTTTCTCCTAGACGTGCAATGAAATGACTTAGAGCCACCATGCACCCAGTGAGTTTCTGGACTTCTTTCTTCATGATTAGAGGACGCATCTATTCAATAGCCTTGATCTTCTCAGGATTTGCCTATATCTCTTGCTGAAACAAGGAATCCGAGCAATTTTCCCGAGGAGACTTCGAACACACACTTCTTTGGGTTGAGTTTTAAGAGATGCTTTCTCAGATTATCGAAGGTCTCTTGCAGGTCTGAAATGTGATTAAGCCGTTTGACGCATTTTACGACCAAATCGTCAACATAGGCTTCTAAATTTTGGCCCATTTGATGTAGAAAGATCAATTGCATCAAACGCTGAAAACTCGGACCAGCATTCTTCAAGACGAAAGGTATTTTGACATAGCAAAATACTCTAAACAGGGTAATCGAGCAGATTTTTCAAGCACTATCGACAAATAATTTGCATTGGCATGCTCGCCACACCCTGCTGCCCGAACCGCGGTCGTGTAAATCTAGAGGAACTCAATGGAATTCTAGGATCCATCAAATTTCTCCATGTTCACTGGTTAGAAATGCGATAGCCAGTGCACTGCTTGGAGTTCAGGCATAAATGTCCGACATCCGATAACAACCTCCAGTTGTCTCCTTTGCAGAAATGGGTAGTTGACATCACCGGGCGAGCGTACTCGACGATGCCCGGTGGTGGATGGACCTGACCTATAATAGGTCTCATCCATATGAGGGTAGTACTTGTACTCCATCTGCTATTGTAGGTTCCTTGCTTGGATTGGTGTTCAAGCATCAACTTGCCGATCCAGAGCCATAGAGGTATTCGCCTCTGACTAACATTGCAATCAAGAGTGTGACGTGCCCTATCCGGATGTTGAAGCCTGCATGGTGAGTTTCACGATCGACTAGAGGTGGTCGTACCTTGACGGCGGAGTTACACCGGCAAGGTTGCTCAAGACGGTCCATCACATCGCGAAGTCTCTATGCGATGTCTTCCATGAAGCGGTCGTAACCCTGCGCTCGAGCAAGCTCTTGAGTCAGGTTCTCAAGCAAGTCATTGATCTCTTGAAGATCTTGTGCTTCTTCATATTGATACTGGACACACCCAGGCAAAGCACCCTGGGCAACCAATTGCCTCTTTCATGTAGTTTCGGGATCCTCAACACCTGATGCCTGATGGGGTTGCCTTATAGGAGAGCGAGTATTTCTAGGATTTCACCCATGCTCATCAGAGTATTGATCAAGTTCATCACTAGAGGTCTCCTCATCATCCTGACGAGAGGAGGGAGAGTGTGACCGGCGGGGAGTATCCTCGGACCTTCCTCTAGGAGAGTGATTAGAACCTGCGGGCAGGGCAAAAACCTCCTGTTTAGTATCTCCACTTGTGAGGGAGGCCCCTCGTCTAAAGAATTATTGAGTGAGATTTCCTCGCGGCCTGGAGTAAACCCCTCTAGATAGGGGAACTCGGGGTTATAACTGTCCCCGACTGGATCTGTTCCTTGCGAGAATGTGAACGAACACAGAGTGTGCCCGCTTATCCCCTTTGCAGACTAGGCCGGAGAGTCACTACCACCAGTTGGTGATGGGCTCCCCGATCGGCAGATTCTGGGGCTGGACGAAATTGATCGGGGCATCGGTGCAGGACTCAAACACTCGGGAAAGGGCCCAGTCCTCATCAAGGTTGAGTTAACCTTTGCCCTCTGAGAGACTATTCCTCCTTGGGGCATACCACTGTGGGGAATTTGGATCCCTCATCAGCTTTTCCCATGGCGTGGTCTCCGAGATCACTGGATGGATCTCCAGAGAGACGTTCACTGTCGAAAGCAAGCATGGTCTGCTCGTAGTCATAGTAGGCCTCCATATTGATATCCGCATAGTCAGACAAGTTGAACCAGTTCTTCTCATTCCATTCATCTACTAAGAGGACATCGAGAGGAAAAACAAGAACTTATCGACAAGAAAATTACCGGAGTCTTGGAAGAAGAATCCCCACGAAAGGCACCAACTATTGATGTTCTAATATCGATCTTTCGTATGATTTGTTTGGATTCAGGGAAGCTCTTAAAAAAACTCGGTATATGCACATGCAGAATAAGGACACTAGAATTTTTATCGAGGTTCAGGCCTTCTTCTGGGAGAATAATAACCCTAAGTCCTATGTGATTGCTAATCACCAGAAAAGATTTACAACTGGGAGTAATGCAAAAGCCTAAAACTATGTCTTGCTTTGATCAGAATGACTTGCTTTGAATCCAGCATTTCCTTGATCTGACCTCCTCCTTTTATCTCTCTAATGTTAACCTTTTTATAGCTGGTGAAGCGACGGCCATTGTTTCATGCCAAGAGACACCTTAATGCTTCGGGTGACAACCATCCGACGGAAGTTATTGTCAGAGAGATGTGGTGACCGTTCTCCGTGTAGCAATTGTTGTCAAAGAGAGATTGTGTGCGGTTATTGGATAAATATACATTCTAACCGCCTTGTCAGATGAATCCAAGATGTAGTTGGTCATCGTAGACAAGTTGGTTGGAGATAGGTTGGTCGCAAGAATGGCCACAACCATAAGGTGATTCCAGGACAATTTACGACTACGTGGTCGTAGGACTTATGACTAAGGAGTAGTCGCAGTAAGAATTACAACTATGTGGTTGTAGAAGGACTTACAACCAAAGGGATAGTCACAGTAAGACTTATGACTACGTGGTCGTAGAAGGACTTACGACCAAGGGGTAGTCGCAGTAAGACTTATGACTATATTGTCGTAGAAGGGCTTACGACCAAGAGGTAGTCGCAGTTTAGCTTACGACTATATAGTTATAGAAAGACTTACGACCAAGAGGTGTAATTGTAGGAGATCTTATGACCATGCGGTCATAGAAGAGCTTGTGACCATGCAGTCGATTGAATATCTACTGCATGGATATAATACATTGTTCCAGAAAAGGGAACAGCTGGCGAAATATGTGGTATGGAAACAATAAAACCATACTTTCACAGCTGTGGCTCCACTCGCTATCAGGACGCCATATTCGTGGCGTTTGGTTCCATAGCCTATGGGGTAGAGGCTACATAAAAAGGTGAGCAGTGAAACACCTTGTTTTCTTAACTCAGTCGCGAAATATTGTAGGTAAAGTTGGGCAACTCTGTAAAGTCATAATTACAAAGTGGTATTCAAATGCGACATGCTTCTGCTAAATGGAGCTGTGTTTAATGGGTGATTCCAACAGCGAAGCATAAATAGATTTGGAAATGATTTGGAAATGTTGAAGTGTGGTAATCATGATATTGAAACCCCAATTCTTTAATAAGCTTACATTTTGTTATTTTATACTAAAAATGTTTGCAAAACAAAAATTGCATCCACAGACAATGGTAAAACTCATATATCCTCATCTCTTAAAAATCTTGATAAGTAGCTATATAGCAGGGGCGGATCCAGGACAAAATCTGAGAGGGGGCACAACAATACACATAGTATGCTGAATTGTTCTCATTCATAATTTTAGCATGAGTGAGGGCCTTTTAGTTGGGCTGAGTGGGGGCACTAGCATTAAATCTTGGGCTATATACCTGGGTTCCTGCGAATTGAGTGGCGGCCTGGGCCCTCACTCCCCTCTCTTTGGATCCGCCCCTGCTATATAGTATTTTTTTTCTATGTGATTTGTTGAATATGGTTGGTTGTACTCAATCTTGCTTATTTTCTACCAACACAGATATCAGAAGAAGAAAAGATGTTGCAAGTATTCGTGTTAGGGTTACAACTGCACTCAAACGTTCCTGTGAAAATTTTCTTTGGTTATTCTGAATGTAAGTTAAAGTTTTTGGCTTGGACGCCCATTAAAGTTGCTAAAGTTGACCGTTATGTCTTATTTTAATCAAATTAACTCTTTTAAATATTTATGAGCGGGCATGATATTTCTTCTATCTGCAATTGAATTTTTTGATTATTGCGGGACGTACGATAAACCTGCTTCTAAAAACAGAGGCGTTACAGGACGGCGCTGTGGCTTGAGCCGGAGGGCATGCCGGAGTTCAGGAAGGTATTCGCCGAGGAGCTGGCGCGCCTCGAGGTGGAGTAGCCGTTGGTGCAAGCATGTGTTGTAACTGCTGCCAAGATGTTATACATGGACGCATGTTATACTCGCGCTACCGTCACAGAAAGGAAGTTACCATGATGCACGTAGTTAAACCATATTAATTTTGACCAACTGTATTATATAAAATATATAGTTTGCACATATGAAAATAATATAAGTAAATTTGTCACGAAAAAGTCCCCCACTGTGTAAACTGTACGCATTCCTAGCTGCACGCCACCTCGAGGAATCTGGACTTTTTTATTTGAGAGGAACAGGAAAATCTAAAGAAAAAATTGAGAAAGGGAAAAAAATCTGAAATTAACAAACATGGATGATCGATGGGTTAAGCAACCATGGGCCGTGGGGCACAACCTTTTATTTGAGAGGAACAGGAAAATCTGAAGAACAAAATTGAGAAAGGGAAAAAAATCTGAAATTAGCAACCATGGATAATCGATGGGTCAAGCAATCATGGGCCGTGGGCTGTGCCACTTGCGCGCTTGATCAGCCCGTCGGCCGTGGAAAAAACGGGAGGCCGAAGAATATTATAATACGGGCAACCGTGGGCCGTGGGCCGGCGCCACTTGTGCGCTTGAATTATTTCGGCCGCAAATATTCTTCGGCCATGTCTTTTTTTTTCCCATCTGCTTATAGTTTTTAGCTGTGACTTATAATTTTTGAACTATTCATAAGAGAAATTAAAGAGTAACAAAAACTCATGTACGATTTTTGCTGATGTAAATAAAAGTGCTACAGTATGTGCTATAATTAACTACTAGATCCTATCTTAAAAAGACACTCTATTTGAAAACTAATTACGGTAGAAAAGTCAAAAGCCAAAAGCCAAAAGCTAAAAAGAACATACCCTCATCTCATACCCATGCTCCCTGATGCTTCCCCAAACTCCCCAGATTCATTCTTTCTCGACTACACCACCAACCACAACAGCAACTGTTCATGTTGGCTTTTATAAGTCGGTTTTATTTTAAGAAGCTAAAGTCAATACGAATGTTCCATTTTTATAAGTTGTTTTTATCAATCACTACTATTCAGCTTTCGTATTGTGTAACCGTACTTTGTATTGTATCATGTCATTATTCCGTAAGTCGTATAGCAGTTCGAATATTGTAGTGTCTTTCGTTGTACCATCTTTCTTACATAATACACTACTATTTATCAGCAACTACTATTTATCCACTTCAGCCAAAAGCCATTAGCAAAAGAAACATACATTTCTCTTTCTTTTTTCTCTCTGAAAAGATAATCAATCGAACAACCACAGCAAACGTACAAACCCTTTCTCCTCTCAAAAGATGACCATCCTCCTACAGATCCAAGTCGGCTACAGTATTTATCTACTCCAATTTGCCCTTTCAATAGGAATTGTCAGCTAGGTACTACTCTGACGTCTCCTGATGACGGCGACTTCTCTGCTCCATCTTTCAGAGATGCCTGCAGCTGGTTTGGCAAGGCGTCTTTTGACCGCTGATGGCGACGTGACGCGGTCTTGGGGGTTGGTGGCTAGCGAGTTGGCTGGTCGATCGAGCAATGCAATTGGCATTTCGTTCTTCATTCTCACGATCTGTTTTGCATATGACAACACAAGACAGGCAACTGTAGAAGCATCAGTAGAAGCATACAGGGTGCAAGAATTGTCTGCCATCAGAAAGGATGCAAACTTCAATACAGGGTACCTGTAGAAGCATCGGTTGCAAAACTTTTGATTATTTTCTTTCTGGAGTGTTTCACTTAACGTATACGCATGATTAGTATTGGCCGTTTTCATGGTCTTAGAGCCTATTTGGTTGGTGTCTAACTTTGTCATGCTTAAACTTAGGCAATATATGGCTGTCACAGAAAGTGTGGTTAACAAAATCGAAGTCACACTTATGGCAAAGTTTGGCAAGAAACTGAGTCTATAACGTGTGGGGCCGGGTACTAAGAAAGTGTGGCATGCCATAGTTACGTCAGTGAACCAAACAGCTACCTAAAAACTATAGCACGCCTAACTTGTGGCTAGGCAACTTCTGGTCATGAACCAAACAGGCCCTTAATTTAGCTGGCTTGACAAATGTACATGCAAGGCTTGTATTCCTGTAAAGAAACTGAGACTTCACAAAATATGTATGTATGCTTGCAGCAAGTTTGAAACGTAAATTTGCCTATCTTTTTCACAAAGTTCCTTTTCACAATTGTACTAGATCAATGAACAACAACAACAACAAAATATTTTATCCCAAATAAATTGAAGTAGGCTAGAAATGAAACCTCTTTAAGATCAAACAGACGAGAGCCTTGAAAATCTACAATGCAAAAATCCTAAGCCGTACAACCTGTCATCCAAACCGAGAGTCGCAAACACTGCTCATAAACTTTTTTATGGTTTCGGTACATAGATCGCTAACTTCAATGCGCTCCTATCCAAAGCTAATTCTTTAGATACATTCCAGTCTCTGAAATCTCTTTTAACTGGTTCCTCCCACGTCAGTCTTGGTCGACCCCTACCTCTTCTTACGTTTTCAGTACTTATTAAAATTCGACTACGGAACGATGCCTCAGGAGGCCTCCGTTGGAGGTGTCCAAACCATCTTAAGCGATATTGAATAAACTTCTCCTCAATTGGTACTACCCCTACCCAATCATGTATATCATTATTGCAGATGCGATCCCACCTTATGTGATCACAGATCCACTGCAGCATCCGCATCTCTGCTATATTTATCTTCTGTATATGTTGTCTTTTAGTTGCCCAACATTCTGCGCCATATAGTATCGCGGGTCTGATCGCCATCCTATAGAACTTACCCTTTAACTTTTGAGAAACTTTTTTGTCATACAGGTCACCAGATGCTTAGCGCCATTTCACCCATTCCATTCTTATCCTATGATCACGTCTTCATCAATCTCACCGTTCCTCTGTAGTATCGATCCTAAATAATGAAACTTGCCCTTCCAGGCAGTACTTGTCCGTCTAGCCTAACATCTCCATCATCTGCGCAGGTAAAATCGCACTATATACTCAGTTTTAATCCTACTAAGTCTAAAGCCCTTCAACTCTATGGTTTTCTCAGCAACTCTAGATTCCTATCAACACCTATTCTACTATCATCAACAAGCACCATATCATTAGCGAAAAGTATACACCACGGGATACCTCTTTGTATGTCCCGCGTGACCTCGTTCATAACTAGAGCAAAAATATATAAGCTCAATACTAACCCTTAGTGTAGTCCTATCTTAATAGGAAAGTCATCAATAACACTACCTTATATTCTGATATTTGTCACAACATCTTTGTACTTATCCTTAATCAGGGTAATATATTTTGTTGGGACTTTTTTCCCTTGGAACGCCCACCACATGACCTTCCTTGGCACTTTATCACAGGCTTTCTCCAAATCAATAAACAACATGTGAAGTTCCTTCTTTTGTTCCCTATATCTATCCATCAACTGTCGTAGCAAGAAAATCGTCTCCATAGTCGACCTCCTAGACATAAAATCATATTAGTTTGTCATCACGCTAGTCGCTTTTCTTAAACGATGCTTAATTGCTCAATCCCAAAACTTCATTGTGTGGTTCATGAGTTTAATTTCTCTAAAATTAGTACAGCTTTGAATGATTCCTTTATTTTTGAAAATTGGTATTAATGTACTTCCCTGCTACTCGTTTGACATCTTATTCAACCTAAAAATGCTATTGAACAAATTAGTTTGCCAAACAATCGTCACTTCTCCTAGGTATTTCCACACCTCGATGGGGATGTTATCAGGCCCCAGCACCTTACCAACTTTCATCATTTTTAAGACCTCTCTCACTTCTGACTCTTGGATTCTTCAAACAAATCATCTATCAGTGTCGTTCAAAACATCATCTAATTCAATCATATTATCGTCATTGTCATGATAAAATAACTTGTCGAAATAATCTCACCACCTATCCTTGATCTCCTCATCTTTCACCAAAAGTTATTAGTGTCATCTTTGATGCATTTAACTTGATTGAAATCTCTCATCTTTCTTTCTTGAAGTTTAGCCATATTGTAGATATCCTTCTCTCTCTCCTTTGTACTCAACTCCTGGTAAATTTACTCATGACAAATTGTACTAGATCGATCCTGCAATGATTATTTTAGTGGTAGTCAAAGTTATAAACGTAGTAGGGCATACGCTGCTCATTTTGGCTTCTCCGTTGGGCTTTTAGTTTCTAGCTTCTAGTTTTTTAATTTTGTTTTTTTCTAACTTTTTGGTTTTTTTTGGGTTTTTTGCCTTTTCTTTTTCCCCTATTCCTTCACATTGCCCGTGATGGGTTAACCTATTTTTTTATTTTTTTAAATTTAATTATGCAAAAAAATCCACCAACAGCCATGCAAAATTAGCCAACCACAGTGTTAAACAGTGAAAAATAAGCCATAAGTCACCAAAAAAAAGCCCAAATCAGCAGGGGAATGCTAATTCCTCGAAGAGTAAACTATTGGGAAACACCACGAATCATCAATAAAGGGATCTAAAATAGAAGTGTCAGTGTACCATATATTGCAACATACTAAATTAGAAGCTATTTATTCAGCCACCGCCGTCGTTCCTCACTTTTCTAAATGGAATGAATATCTTCTTCGTCTAGGAGAAGTGAAAAAGTGATCGGTCCACGTTCTACCATGGTGCCTAGAGAACCAAACTTGCTTACTAAGAGCAAGTATTATAAGAGGCTGTAAGCTGGCTGTATGCTGAGGTGGAGGAGAGAGAAGAGAGGTGGGCTGTAAGCTTACAGCCAGCTGAAGCACAAGAACCAAGAAACTTTGTGAGAGGAAGGGGTAGGTCATACAGCCTTTAGCTGGCTGTAACTACTATATGAGTAGACTGATAAGTGGGCTGTAAGTATCCATACAGCCAGCTGAAGGCTGTATTATAAGACTTGCTCTAAGCTAAGAGCGAAGGAATTTTTCTAAGATGACAGAGTTAGCCAAAAGGTAGTCTAACTTGCTTATAGAAGATTCTATAGCGATGTACTGGAATTGGCCTCGGGTGACTCCTCCCTAGTCGTCCAAAGATTTCATCGCCCAATCATTAAGGAGAAAGAAAACGGATGCGCTAACACGCAACAGCTTTCGTGCTAGTTGCAAAATCCGTTGCTTGTTAAGGTGAAAATTGCCATTAATGGTCTTTCTCTGTCATATAATATAGTAAAAACCCTTTCAATGGTCTCACATCCCAGAGCTCAAGACTGGCCTACCCTTTCAATCGGCAGGGGCGGACCCAGGACAAAATCCGAGAGGGGGCATACCTACACACCCACAAATGAGTGAGGGTCTTTTAGTTGGGCTGAATGGAGGCATTAGCATTAAATCTTGAGCTATATACCTAGGTTTCTGCGAATTGAGTGGCGGGCTGGGCCGTCACTCCCCCCTCTTTGGGTCCGCCCCTGTCAATCGGGATTATAACGGGTCCGATATCGACAACACTAGCCAATCGTATTAGTACGATGGGTTCCCATACCTATTATTTAGGGGGGAAAACTTGCCATAGTAACTCAAACCTCTGCTATGAATGACCTGGAAGTATCAGCATTGATTCGATCCACGCTATTTCAATGCCATGGTCAAACCGTCACCAAATAAGAAGATATATTACTGCTATTATACCAGACATGCTGAATTGCTGATTCATGGCAGCTCTCTCTCCAAATGGCCAAAAATTAATGTACATATATGAAAACTAACCATGTACTGGTACTTATGGGTGTCAATCAGATCCGGATTATCCGTTTTATCTGGTATCCACATCCGAATTATTCAATTCATATTCAATGCATTAAGACTCAAAGAGTATCAATCATATCTTTATTATTCGTTTTATCCAGCATCCATATCCAGATTATTCGGTTCATATTCGATCCATTTACACCCCTAGTAGTACTTTACTTTGCTAAGAAGTTTAGCCAAATCAATGGGGTCGTGGACCTAGGGGTTGTTTGGTTCGAGCCTTGGGAGCAATTCGTCTGGCCGAGAGATTCCCTGGGAGCAGCCTGTGGTCGGGAGATTATACTGAGGATAATCACACTTAAGCAACGCATTATTATTTGTCTAACCAATAGAACACTGCTCCAACGAATAATAAGCCTGTACCAGAGTCATGCAGCAGAACAATAATGTTGAAATTATCCTTTTTATTATAGCTTTTGCCACGAGAGCTATAGTCTTTAATACAAATACATAAGCAACAAAAGATACAAGACAAATACCCTATGGCTCTCTCGCTCGGCTCAGCCGGACGCCTACTCATCCCAACCATAATATAGGTGGTCCGCCTCCCCCGGATCCTCATAACCGTTGCCCTCCTCTCCTGTGGCCTCGATGGTGCCTGTGATCCCTTCATTCGGCTCGGAGTACTGCCCGATCGGAATAGGATCTAACAAAGGAAAATAATAGCAAAGGTAAGTACTAACATACTCAACAAGCATTATAATAGCAAAATGCACGGTATGCCTCCTCTCTTGCTTGTTATCACGATTTCTACTCATCTGAAAAATACGTTTGTCAAATTAAGTGGCATATTTTAATTTATGAAACTCGACTTTTCACTCAGGAGAATAAAGATCCCTAGTGATCCATGTAGTCTTCAATCCAAGAGATGGACATGAATTCATGATTCTTATTGTGCACTATGAAGGCTTGTGACACCGTACCCATAGCTACCCTAAACCATCATAACTAGGTTTTCCACACTTCCTTTGGTATGGAGTCAAGTTCAAAGTATAGAATGTTTTTCAAGTTGCGTTACTCAAATCTTCAACCCATCTATTTTCCACCGGTGTATCGGGCCACTCACCCGGGCTCCATCAGCTTCCAATAATGAATATGGATTTTTTCGGAAACGAATACGAATACAGTAGTGCACTATCTGTCGAATACGAATACGGACTCGGACTATCCGAGGATGACAAAGTCTGGATATCCGACAACCGTTGGAGGCAGCAGTGGCCACGCAAGGGGGAGAAACGAGCTCTACGCCACCGTATGACCGGAGAAGAATCAGCTGGCACAGGCTCATGCGCATGCGAGGTGGCCTCGGTGCGTTCAAGCCTTGGCCTCCACGACACTGCAATCCATGTCAGCGAGCACGACGAAGACATCAAAGATGAGCCTCGTGCGGTCGGCGACCAATAGCTCTAGTGCCGTCAGCCCATCGAGCGCCGTTGACCGCATAGGCCCATTCCACGTCCCCAGGGAAGAGCGAGGCGAAGGCAGAGGGGCTAGTTGGGACACCACGATGGGAGAGGTGGTAGAGGAGCGAGAGCGTGGAGGCAAGGCTGCGCCCGCACGCAAGACGGTGGAGCTCGGCGAAGAGTGCGGAGGGGAGGAGCCCCTACGCGTGAGATGGAGGAGCTCGGTAGAGAGCACGGGCGCATTCTTGGAGTCCAGCTGGAGCTCTGCCTGTGACATGCGAGGGCCGGTTGGGGCGGCGTTGGCAAGCGCATAGGACGGTAGGAGGGGGAAGTTAGAAGAGGAAGGAAGATGAGAAGAAATGAAAAACAAAGGAGAAAATGAAAAATAAGTGGCCAGGAGCCCAGAGCAAGGAGGGCTTCGGCCATGTGGGAAAAAAGAAACAGAAAAAAGAGAAGAGAGAGAATGGACGCGCGTCCGAAATTTTTTTTAATGTGAATATTGAGCCTTGAGCCTTCTACCAACTTACTAAATAAAATTGAATAGATCTCTCGACAGACTCCGACTTTAGATGCTATTATGCATTCAAATATTAATATCGAGTATATTTCTATTATGGATGAAGATACTTATGATTGTTTAAATTTCATAAATGTTTTGACAAGATAAACTATTTATGTGTTTTCATTTATTTTAGATGTACAGTTTAATAGGTTTTTATGTTTCGATAAATATTTGTGGCCGTATTTGTTTCGATTCGTATTCGCTCCGCATCTGTATTTGATATTTTTTATATTTATATTTGTATCTAAGGTAAGAAAAAATATGAAAACAACTACGATAAAGGTATTATCTGTCTGAATTTGATCCATTTGCATTGCTACTTTCAGGTGCTCTGACGAGGTGAATCCGAGGAAGCAGCCTTACAAGATATCGCCCCAGGGATCTGGGCATCGAGTTCACGCCGGTGGCGCGGTGCATCTACGAGACCGTTGTAAGCTTCCAGGAGAAGGGCATCCGGCCCTGCCCCTGCTCAGCCTTGAGAGCAAGCTAGCCAGCCTAGCACTTAATTACAGAAACAAGCATACGGAATTCAGACAAGGTCGTGATCAAAATGGCTTCAACTTCTAACTTCCGACTTATTTTTTCACTATTCATAAATTTCGTCTTTTTCTGAACTTTTGGCTTTTTGTTGAGCTTTTTTGCCGGTTCTTTTTTTCTGTATGTGTTTGTATTATACGTAATGGGCTAACATAATTTTTTAATTTTTTAAATTTAATTATGCTAAATAAGCCTCTGTTAGCTACAGTATTTTTTCAACTAACTACAGTGCTTTTCAGCCATAAACCACAAAAAAAATATGTCGTTGTAGTGAACTATGTACGCATGGATATGATGTGAGCCTTTTATCTAAAAAAAATATTGTGCTCATGCTGCGGTTTCTTCGTAAGCCAGTGGACCGTGAGCTGTGGGCCTCATAAATTAAATTAAAAAAACGGGACGCCAGAATGTAACATGGCCACCTACTGCTTCTCCATCTAAGAGCCACTCACTCTGAATCCTCTCGGCCGAAAGATTCATCGTCTCATGGACTCGTACCCACCCTACTTTCCGCTCCCTGAATCGCCGGATTCCTCTGTCGATTAGTCCACCAACCACAGCAAATCTAGCCTTACCTAATCCAGAATCTCTATAATACCACCGTACTATTTACTAAATCAATAAATAGTACTTAAAAAATATATCACTGAATCATTTCATATACAACACAAACAATACCATACATTAATATTATAGAATTAGAGTTTAAATAGACCACATCAGATCAAGTTTACAGTATAAACGATCGAGTCAAATGGATATATTACATAAACGTGGAAGCGGAAGCGAAAGCAAAAGTGGAGGGCGCATCTCGTCATAGACAAACTACTAGGGTAAGCTTGAAATTCTTGAGTTGTCTTGCAACGGGGCTCTTCCGCGTCCGAGTACTCGTACTTTACTCAGACAATCGCGTCGAAAAGTGGACAAACATGGGAGAAAAATAAATAAATATAAATGAATTCCAAATTAAACAATTCTACTTCCATCAGATAGATCTTAAATTTAGAAACAAATTCCATTAAATTTAGAGTTAAAATGAGTAAGAACGAGCTCTCCGAAATTTTAATTTAGATTAAATCCAAAAATAAATAGAGGAGATGGAGTTTCTCTTTCTGATAGGTGGGGTCTACTGGTTTTATTTAATTTTTTTAATTTTTCTATTAAAAAAGCTCACTGAGGCTGACAGCTAGGTCCTATAGGATTTTAAATTAATTTTGATTTATCCTAAAAGAAAACGACTAAGGGACTAACAAGTGAGACTCATTTACTATGCAAATAGTAAGATGGTCCACTTGTCAGTGGCTAACCTAGCTTAACTGGTTTAAAAGGATTTTAACTTAACTGGTTTAAAAGGATTTTAAAATGCTGGGGGCCACATGTCATACAGACCGAGGCCTAATTAGATGGGAAGAGCCCACGGTAAGCAAAGGATTAATGCGTACTAATAACAGGCATTAAAGAGGTAACCACGTATGTTTAACTTAATCGCAGGGCATGTACAACCCACAGACAGGGAGCTGTCTATATGGTGATGTCACATGATAAACAGACGACTAAACAGACAGCGTGTACAGTGGGCTGTCTGTTTGGCTGTCTATTGTTTGTTTAATGCTTGCATGTAGTTAAGATCAAGTGTGAATATTATTCATGTAAACCATTGTGATGCTTATTGATACAAAACAGATCAAACAAAAAATAAGATGATCATGGTTACAATATTTTTTGGACTATCAATATAAATAGTATATTTATATATTTATATATAATGTAATATAACGGATTTTTCATAAATCAAATAAAACATAATATGATTACACCATTTTCACACAATCAACCTGTTGATACCTGTCCACAGAAGCAGCAATGAATTCTCACTTGAGAGTGCTCGGCAACAGCAAAGTTCTTTCAAGCAAAGTATATACATAGATGGAGTTCAAACATAACTCCTTGCAACAGCAAAGTTACAAGCAAAGTTACAAGTAATTTGTAGACACTATTCCACTAGCATCAAAGGAAACTGCTGGGGCTTCTCATGCTGATTCTGGTAGTGCGGCCAAAAATTCAATTAATGGATCATCTGCAAAGGATACTAGTTCTAATGTAAGTCGCTTTTCCTTCTAATGGAAATAGTTTAAACTCCCGCATGTCGAAGCTATCTTCCACAGTTTATTTCTCTTCTAGATCATAAATGAACCTAGTCAAGCATGTGTCGCATAGTGGGCTAGTGTTGATTGTCTTCTCACTGGCCAATTTTACTGAGCTTGTTGGCTGCTTAGCTGATTCTTCTATTTGATTGTGACATGAAAATTGTATATGCTCCAGAATTTTCCTACAATATTTAATATCAGCACATTTTCAATGGTTATGTGGAGCCTTGGTAAACTATCTCTGTTTAGTTTCATAAGTTCTCTAAAGAAGTAACCTGGAGTGAGACTCGCAACATTGCTTATTATTCTGTTCTATCTGCAAACATAAAGATTAAAAGGAAAATAGATAACATCTGATTAGCACTTAGATGCACTAACAAGTTTTAGTGAGGTCTGGGCCTATGCACTGTAAATAGTCTGTCAAGTAATATCCTGTTATATCTGTCATTGGTCTTCCACTGGTCAGTGGTCAGTATGACTTCTTTTACCACAATGCATACTAACAATGGTTTACAAGTACCCAGCATATGAAGCAGTAC
Organism: Dendrocalamus sinicus; assembly: GCA_036346575.1. Classification (NCBI taxonomy): domain Eukaryota; kingdom Viridiplantae; phylum Streptophyta; class Magnoliopsida; order Poales; family Poaceae; genus Dendrocalamus; species Dendrocalamus sinicus. The sequence goes on along the minus strand of CM070656.1, from coordinate 3,788,189 downwards.
AACTAAAAGACCAAAGGGGCTAGTATGTTGGTAATAGCCATTTTTTTGGTACTTTTAATGTAAGGCTCTTGTTGAAATGGTTAATTTGGATAGTTTGAAGAAAGATGAACTTAAAAATATTGAAAAGACTTGGCAAACTGCACAGAAGTTTGCCACTTGTTAAAAATTAGCAGTAGTACTATAGTTGGGTATATAGCAAATGCTCCTTCAGTGTTATGTGCTCTTAAAAAGACACCATTTTGTCAGTATATAGCAAATGCTCCTTCAGTGTACTTCTTCCATTATGGTTGACATGTTTAGTACATAAGCATTTCCAAGTCTGGAATTTGAGTCCATTCTTTGGCTCTTTGCTATTTCACTTACAGAAGAAGCAGAAACTTTATACCAACCGAGACTACAAGACCTCAACACCTTCTTACAAAAATGTAACCAAAAGTAAGCATTAGCAGTAGTACTATAGTTGGGTATATATCCTAGTAATAACATTTGGTAGGGGGATGTATATATGAGTTCCCTTCCAGTTAGCATGAAGAATACCAAAGCTTAGCTAGCTACCTGATGGTGCATGAAGAATAAAAACTATTTTCAGATTACCACAGGATAACTGAACAGCCTTTCAAACACAAAACAGAAATCCAGAAACAGAAAAGGAACAATTCAAAGGCGTAATCTCCAGCTGTACTTGTGCCATAGATTTCAAAGGCACAATCGCTATCTCAAAAGCGACTCCCCAAGTATTGCCACCAATCTGATCCACTCAGCATCATTCACTTAGCCGACAGTCGAGATGAAGAACAGGGCGTCGAATTTAAATCCTAAAAACCGCAAATTTATCCCAAGAGGTTGCAAATCGAACGCAATACGCACCAAATCTGGTGCATGATTTAACTAATCCCAGCAGCTACAACTAAATACGTGCATTTCACAGAAAGAGAAAAAGGTAAATCTTATAATTTTCACACGGAGAAACACGACCTTAACACAGAAAGAACGCGCAAAGAGAAATACAGATCGAACCAGCCAAGGAGAGGGAGCGAGCAAACCCTAACCTCGTGCGCGGCGGCGCGGCGTCTTTGGGATTGGAATCGCGAGAGCTCGGCTCGATGGGGCTTTGAAATCGGGCGTCGCCACGGGAAGGTGGGGATGAAGGGAGTACATCGGCGTGGCGACAACTCCTCCCGCGCGCCAAACTGAGAACCCGCGCGCAGACGGGATCCGCGCGCCGCCGAGTCGGGAGGCGAGCCGCATAACGCTGCTGGAGCCAGCCTCTGCGCCTCGGAGCACGGGCCTTCCCCGTCGCCTCGCGAGGCGACGCAGCCTCCGTCTCCAAGCTACGACAGGGTGCTTTTTGCAAAAACAGCAACGAAGAGACGGGCGGAAGAGACCCGTTGTACATGCCCTCACTACAGTCGTCGTCCTCCCCGCCGAGGAGGGTTTAGAATCTTTGCAAATTTGAGATTTGGTTGAATTTTGAGAATCTAGTTTGAATTTTGAATTCAGTTTTGATTTGAATGTGCACTTCAAATTTTGTTCAAGCACACTCCAAGGTTTCCCAAAATGGAATGTTACATTTGGCTTTGAAAGTTGAAATAAACGGAGCGGCTTCGTGAAGCGGGTTTTTCAAAAGGCTTTCCGAGCCAGTTCACGTTAGCGTCTCCATCGTCCGCTATCATCTCAAAAAATCAGACAAAACCATCAGCTGCAGTCCAAAAAAACAGTGCCTCAGGCCTTTCTCTTCCTCTCTCTCCCACTAAATTTTTTTTCTTTTTCTCTCAAAAGATTATCATCTTCATCCTCCTGCGAATCCAAGTCGGCAGAAGTATTCGTCTACTCCAATTTGCCGTTCCTGATAGGAACTGTCAGCTAGCTACTTACTACTCTGACGTCTCCTGACGACGAGTCCTCCACTCCTCCACTCTAGTGATGCCTGCAGCAGGTTTGGCAAGGCGTCTTTTTAACCGCGGATGGCGACGCGACGCGGTCTCGGGGTTGGTAGCGAGCTGGTTGGTCGATCGATCCAACAATGCAATTGGCATCTCATTGATCGTTTTCTCTCAACCTGTTCTGTTCTACGTATGACAAACATTAGGCAGGCAGTGGTACAGGGTGCAGGGATATGAACTTCAATACCAGCAACTGTAGAGGCATCAGCTGCACAGCTTTTGCAACAAACTCTTGCGTCCAAGACTACTTTGGTCTTTCTGGAGGGTTTCACTGTAACTTACGCATGATTAGTAATTTAGTATTCGCCCGAAGACTTTACACAATTGTTTTTTAAGGCTGTAGACGTATGTTTCCAAGCAAGTTTGAAACGGAAACCAGAGCATCTTTTTCATAAAGTCCCTTTTCACAATTGTACTGGATCGATCATTCGATCCCCACCACACACACACACTATATATATATATATATATATATATATATATATATATATATATATATATATATATATATATATATATATATATATATATATATATATATATATATATATATATATATATATATATATATATATATATATATATATATATATATACGTAGGAAAAATACCTTTTACACCCGGGTGTAATTACACCCACCTCTAATATACCACCTAAATAAATTTGAAATACTCCTTTATCATTTTAGATATACTAATTATAAGATATTCTAATGTGAACCACACGAAAAAATTGCAAGGGAGTCCATAATTTTTAGCATATTTTGTAAATATCTTTATATACGTATATAAAAAGGAGTATGTTGAAAAAAAATGTATATACCACCTCTGAACAATTATTCATACCACCTATATAGTCTTAAATACTCGTATACTACATGTACATACTCCTCGTTACGCAAGATACTTCCTACGTTGTGAGATACGACATAGGGTGTAATTACACCCGGGAGTAGAAAAGAGGCTTCCTACATATATATATACATATATATATACATATATACATACATACATATATATACATATATACATATATATATATATTCGTACCCAGGAATATATACTCCCTTTTTCAATATATCACTTAAACGAATATTTTATTTCGCTTTATCACTTTCAATATACTTAAATACTAATTCTAAGATACTTCAATATGACTTGATTGAATTTTTTTATTGGAACCCTTTTTTTTGCTATCCGTACTCTCGAAAGTACATAATCACACTTTCAATATACCACTTAAATAAATATTTTATTTCTCTTTATTATTTTTAGTATACTTAAAAACTAATACTAAGACACTTCAATGCGACTTAGTTAAAAAAGTCATCGGAACCCTTTGTTTTTGCTATATATTTTTTTCACACGTAAAATGACTACATACACAAATTATGCTATAAAAAGTAGATTTTTACAAAATTTTTCAATGAACTCACTTTTGAGTATATTATAATCATTATTAGAGTATACTCAAAAGAATAAAGTGGTATAACAATATCATTTAAACAGTATATAAAAAGTGAGAGTACATACTGCTTTGTATGTATGTATGTATGTATGTATGTATGTATGTATGTATGTATGTATGTATGTATGTATGTATGTATGTATGTATGTATGTATGTACATATGTACATACGTACGTACGTACATATGTATGTATGTATGAGAGAGAGACATGGGTGTCAGATCACCCACATATCAAGAACGGTTCGATACATGTGTATGATCGATAAATTTTGAAGTTTGAGTACGAAAATGTTTTATACTCTTGATATATTTATAGCAAATGAGTTTTGAACTCAGTTCAAACTTTTGAATTTAACGTGCCTATAGTAAGTATATACCATGAAACTAGCTCAAACTAGTTAATGAAGTTAAATTTAATTTTTTTCTGAGTTAATATCTCAAATACACTTTTTAATGGGTATATAATGATACCCACATCAAACATCGTGAATCTTAAAGTACGTCAACGAGTATTGATTTGGATGACTCTGCACGTTAGATCGAGCTTACATTACAATTTACATCCCTAACACATAGTGACATGATAATTTGCCTATACCTTAAAAATGTTAATTTCGTCAAAGCAGAAGCTATCCGAAAATAGCACAAAATCGTCAAAAGGGTCTAAAATGCAAGTCACTATACCATATATTGCAACATATTAAGACTAGCTAAGAGGTGATTATACCATTCGTTGGACCCTCCTGTGAATGACCTGGAAGTATCTACATTGATTCCACGCCATCAATACCATGATCAATCCGGGAACAAAACAAATAAGAAGATACTACTATTTTATACCAGATATGCTGGACTGCTGGTTCATGCATGTCTACCTCTCCAAATGGCTAGACAAATGTACAAAAGATCAAAACTAATCATGCATGTAGTGGTATTTTGCTTTGTTGTTTGGCCAAATGCATCCCTGCAAATGTACCCAAAACACACCGCAACTTTGAGCCTGGACAAGTATTTAGGGGTGCTAATGAGTTGGGTTCAAACGGGTTAAACATAGTGGGTTTTTAATTGGATTGGCTTTGGATGGATGGAAATGGGATGGAAAAGTGAATGGGTTGGGTTAGGCTGGGTTACCACATAAAAAGGGTTGGATTGGGTTAGGATGGATTTAAAAATTTTGGGTTGTAAATAGGTTCAAACCGGGGCATGCCTAATGAGGTGGCACTTGGATTATCCATAAGCTTAGACTACCATACTCACTTATAGCTTTTTATAAAAGCATATGAGAGTCATATATGCACATGTGACTGCTAATTTACACAGAGTAGCTCCATACACACAGAATCATTTGCAACAAACTTCAATAGATTTCGTAAAACTTTTTGTAGTGTGAATGCAACGTTGAAATTTCAAATACTGAAATTTTACAAAAACTTTCTATAAAAGCATGTGGAGTCCACGTGTACGTCTAGCCCTATCAATCCGCATAGAGTAGTTTCCCTACATGCAAAATCATCTCTAATAAATTTTACTTGATTTCGAGAAACTTTTGTGGGGTGAATGCGAAGTTAAAATTATAAATACCAATTTTTTATGAAAACTTCCTATAAAAAGCATGTATAACTCACGTGTACACCTAGCCCTGCCAATTTGCACAGAGTAATTTCCCTTCACGCATAATCATTTGCAATAAATTTTAAACGATGAACTTTTGTAGTGTGAACGCGAGGTTAAAATTTCAAATACCGAAGTTTTACGAAAGCTTCCTATAAAAGCATGTGGGGCCCACGCGTGCACCTAGCCCCACCAATTTGCATAAAGTAGCTCCTCTATACGCATAATCATCTCTAATAAATTTTAATTGATTTCAAGAAATTTTTATGATATGAACGCGAGGTTAAAATTTAAAATACTGAAGTTTTATGGAAACTTCCTATAAAAGCATGTGGAGCCACGTGTGCATCTAGCCCTGCTAATTTGCGCAGAGTAACTCCCCTACACGTAGAATTATTTGCAATAAATTTCAATCGATTTTGTAAAAATTTTATAATGTAAACGCAAGGTTAAAATTCTAAAGACCGAAGTTTTACAGATAAGTGGGTTGGTAAATGGGATGGGAAGTGAGTTGAACTTATGGGTTCAGGTTGAGTTGGGTTTAAGTGGAAGGTGGTTTGGGTTGGGTTGAATTTAAATAGAAAGTGGTTTGGGTTGAGTGGGGCTATGAAAAATCTTTTGTTGGTTGAGTCGCAGTGGAAAATTGGCTTTATCTCATATGAATTGAGTTGGTTTTAGATTAAGTTCAAACCTATTAGCTAACCTACAAGTATCCATCACCGCATCTAGAGAATCTAGACCATGTCAAAGCCATGAACACATCAAAAGGAGAGAGAGATCCTATCAAGCTAGACGCCACTCTACCAAATCCCTTGGTGGCGAAAACAAGTAGTCCACCAAACGCACACGCACGCATCTATAAATACCCTACCAAACACACACAGAGAGCTTCTCACTGCAGGTACCTGGATTGCTGTCACGCATATCATGTTGTTCTCGTTTCAATCTATTTGATTAGTCGATCACCTAACCTCTTCTCGCCTCTAAGTAACAGCTACGCAGTAACCGCGCGCGCGCCATGACCGTCGTCGTCGAAGGCGACGCCGCGTCGGCCGGGAACGGGCAGACGGTGTGCGTGACCGGCGCCGGCGGGTACGTCGGGTCGTGGATCGTCAAGCTCCTCCTGGAGAGGGGCTACACGGTGAGAGGCACCGTGAGGAACCCCGGTATGTCTAGGGTTCTTGCGCGCGGCGGCGGCGGCGCGGTGGTTGTAACGTACGTGGATCGATTAATCTGCTTGATTGTTTGATGATGCGTGATGTGTCTGTGTGTAGATGACGAGAAGAACGCGCACCTGAGGGCCCTCGCCGGCGCGCCGGAGAGGCTGGTGCTATGCAAGGCCGACCTGCTCGACTACGGCGCGCTTCGCGCGGCCATCGCCGGCTGCCACGGCGTGTTTCACGCGGCGTCGCCGGTTACCGACGATCCGGTACGTACGTGAAACGTGTACAGCCAGCCCTGTAGTAGAGTGGATATCGAGCCAACTTTTCGTCTTATCGAGTTTTTTCTAAAATTGATATAGTTTAATTTAATATCATTTTACGAGTAATTTAAAAGTATTTTTAGAAACGAGCTAACGAGCCGAGATGAGCTAGAGCAAAATTCAAATTTATTTGAAATCAACTCATTTTAATGTTTAACCAATTAACAAGTATAATTAAAATAATTTTAAATCGAATCAACAAGCCTCACTAATAAGTTTTGTTTTCTCCACCCTATCCGTAGGGGACCGCAGTTTCCATCTGAAGAGGAACGGTTTCTGGTATCCTGACTGCACGCTTGTGACCCACTTGATCAAAAATCGATGCTTTAATTCATCTAAAAAAATCGATGCATTAGTTGGATCGGATCGACCAAGGTTGAAAATATTAAGGATTGGAGGGTTACAATAGAGATACTTTTCAAAAATCGATGCTTTGGAAATTGGTGTTTTTGTAGAGTTTTTTCATAGGAATTTTGAAGGAAACATATTGATTCCTTCGAAGTTCTTACTAGTAAATTCCAAAAAAAACCATTATTATGTACTTTCATTGGAGGATTCCATATGATGGCGCAGATATTTGGATTGTCTTAATCGTTGGAGGTTTAGTTTCCTGAATTTATTTATTTTCTCCACTAGTATTCTGGCTAGTATTCTAGTACAGTTCTACGCACAGCTAGCGAAGAGACTGCTTGCAGTACTTGGCCCACTTCTCAGTGACCATTAGTCTGTTCGTGTAGCGTTTTAGTTTTGCATGGCATGCAGCCACCCATGCACGCATGCATGCAGTGATGCAGCACATAAATGGCGTCTTCATGAGCAGGAGGAAATGGTGGAGCCGGCGGTGAGGGGCACGCGCTACGTCATCGACGCTGCGGCGGAGGCCGGCACGGTCCGCCGTGTCGTGCTGACGTCGTCGATCGGCGCGGTCGCCATGAACCCCAACCGCACGCCGGACTCCGTCGTCGACGAGTCGTGCTGGAGCGACCTCGAGTTCTGCAAGAAGACCAAGGTACGCATCATCAATACTCTTGGACGCCATGGATGCATTCACGATTTCGCAAGCATGTGCTCAACGTTGCTCGATCGATCCCATGCTAATCGTTGGCGTACGTAAATCAGAACTGGTACTGCTATGGGAAGACGGTGGCGGAGAAGGCGGCGTGGGAGGCGGCGGCGGCGCGCGGGGTGGACCTGGTGGTGGTGAACCCGGTGCTGGTGCAGGGCCCGGCGCTGCAGCCGACAGTGAACGCGAGCCTGATGCACGTGCTCAAGTACCTCGACGGGTCGGTCAAGACGTACGCCAACGCCGTGCAGGCCTACGTGCACGTCCGCGACACCGCCGCCGCGCACGTCCTCGTCTTCGAGGCGCCCGCCGCCGCCGGCCGCTACCTCTGCGCCGACGCCGTGCTCCACAGGGAGGACGTCGTCAGGATCCTCGACAAGTTCTTCCCGGATTACCCCATCCCCAAAAGGTTAGTGCTAATTACATCCTTTACATGCTTGCGTATCAGCTATAGCTAGAGCTGTCCCTGTCTTTGTTCCAAACATGTCAACTGAGAGGTTTCACGTGCTAATTGCATCGTTGAATTTTGATGGGTTATGATTGCAAGCTAATTTGGTGACATCGATTGTCAAAACTGAATGTGTTGGTGGTGGAGTTACGTAGCACACACTGCATAAATGATTGTGAAATTTGTTGCCGAGTCCTTGCTGAAAGGGTCCAAAGGCTGAGCATTTTAGTCTCTTGTTGGAAACGGATCAGAGACTTTTAATCCAAACACCTTAATCATGAGTAGTTCATTTCGACGTGATCAATTGCTTCGAAGGCATATCAGTCCATTTACGCCAGTCTATTTACGCGGCTAAACATTTGACTCTTGCTAAACATGAAGAGGAGACACAGAATGCAAGTAAAGACATTTTGGTACTAGAAATCTGATTGCAAATACACAAGCGCACATGTTCACTTTTTTTTTATCAGAATGCACGTAATTTTCAGTAGACTAAACCTGGCGATTTCCATGGCCTATAAAGTCCCGTGATCCTGAAGTCGTCATCGCGCAATGTTATACCATTAGATCTCATGATTCACGACGCATTATTAGCTAAACACATGAGAGAAAATAAACACCTGATCCAACTTGCCATTGGCCCATTAGATTGCAGTACTTTCAATTTGGAAATGTCTTGGAAGTGGTAACAAATGCTCAGCTATATATTCTGCTCTGAAGATGTGACACGCATGAGGAGCGTACGTAGATCTGTCTGTCACAATTGGATTGCATATGTATTACAACTGGAAGCTATTGGTATATACTTAGACCAGTAAACCAAGACCAGAACATTCCGTTTTAAGCTAGATTGCCTTTCCATGCGTCCATCTATCTAGATATCAGTAAAGCACTTTTCTTGACCAGTTGATAAGCACTTTTCTTGATCAGTTGATTAATTCTTGCCGTCGCTTGACCGATACTTCGATTGCAGTTTCTGTATCCTGGAACAAAACTGTAGGTGAGTGCAGGTAACTATAGCTAGTGATGATACTTGTTGTTCTTGCATTGCATTGCAGGTGCTCTGATGAGGTGAACCCGAGGAAGCAGCCCTACAAGATATCCAACCAGCGCCTCAGGGACCTAGGCCTCGAGTTCACGCCGGCGGCGCAGTGTCTCTACGAGACCGTCGTAAGCTTCCAGGAGAAGGGCATCCTCCCATTCCCTTCTCCTGCCCAGCCCAGCCTTGAGAGCTAGCTAAGTAGCTAGCCTAGCCCTTAATTACAGACAAACATATGGAATTCAGACAACTTATTTCAGGTTCCATACAGACAAACATAGCAGATCTGTTCTAGATGGTATTGCAGGTAATACATGGGTGAACTATGTATGGGTATGTGTTTCTGTAATTCTGTGTCGGTTGCTGCTTTAAGGAACGCAACAAGGAGTTGCGACAATGTGAACTTTTATATTGGTAGTTTTGTTTCTCCGAAAGGAGCAGAAATAAAATGAAATGGTGTGTTGTTAGTTGTTACGTGGACAAGTAATGATGTTTGAGCTCAGGCGTATCCCATCTCAATCTCCAGCCAGCCAAGCCATCCAAGGAGCTATTTGCCTCTGACCTTAACGTCTGCTCCCCGTCCCCGGATTGCCGATGACCACGGCTCGTGGTTCTGCCATAGCACGCTGACATAAAGCCAAAAATTACGAGTGTTTTATGCACCATGGTGCCTAGGCACCAATATCAATACCCGTTGATTTGTTTTGAGATTCGCAACGTTTGATATGGGTATCTTCATATACCCATAAAAAAAATATTTGAGATGTCAAACTCCGAAAAAATTTAAATTCAACTTCAGTTTAATTAGTTTGAACTATTTTTATGGTATATACTCACTGTAGTCGCATTGAACTCAAAAGTAGTTCAAACTAGTTTGAACTGAGTTCAAAACTTACTTACCATAAATATATCAAGAGTATAAAACATTTTCATACCCAAACTCAAAAAAATTATCAATCATACACGTGTATCGGATGTTGGTGCCTAGGCACCATGGTGCCTTATGTAATTTTCCTATATATATATATATGAAAAATACTTTTTACTCCCGGGTGTAATTACACCCACCTCTAATATACCACCTAAACAAACTTGAAATACTCCTTTATCACTTTAAGTATACTCGTATACTAATTATAAGATATTCTAATGTGAACCACATAAAAAAATTGTAAGGGAGTCCATAGTTTTTAGCGTATTTTGTAAATACCTTTATATACATACATAAAAAGGAGTATGTTGAAAAAAATATACATACCACCTCTGAAAAATTGTTTATACCACCTATATGATCTTAAATACTCGTATACTACATGTACATACTCCTCGTTACGCGAGATACTCCCTACGTTGTGAGATACGACATAGGGTGTGTGTGTGTGTATAGGAAAAATACTTTTTACTCCCGGGTGTAATTACACCCACCTCTAATATACCACTTAAACAAACTTGAAATACTCCTTTATTATTTTAGATATACTCATATACTAATTATAAGATACTCCAATGTGAACCACACGAAAAAATTGCAAGGAAGTCCATAGTTTTTAGCGTATTTTATAAATACCTTTATATAGGTATATAAAAAGGCATATGTCAAAAAATATGCATACCACATCTGAAAAATTGTTCATACCACCTATATAGTCTTAAATACTCGTATACTACACGTACATACTCTCCGTTACGCGAGATACTACCTATGTTGTGAGATACGACATAGGGTGTAATTACACCCGGGAGTAGAAAAGAGGCTTCCTATATATGAAATATATATATATATATATATATATATATATATATATATATATATATATATATATATATATATATATAGGAAAATTACATATGGCACCATGGTGCCTAGGCACCAACATCCGATACACGTGTATGATTGATAATTTTTTGAGTTTGGGTATGAAAATGTTTTATACCCTTGATATATTTATGGTAAGTAAGTTTTGAACTCAGTTCAAACTAGTTTGAACTACTTTTGAGTTCAATGCGACTACTGATGAGTATATACCATAAAAATAGTTCAAATTAATTAAACTGAAGTTGAATTTAAATTTTTCAGAGTTTGACATCTCAAATATATTTTTATGGGTATATGAAGATACCCACATCAAACGTTATGAATCTCAAAGCAAATCAACGGGTATTGATATTGGTGCCTAGGCACCATGGTGCATGAAACACTCGTCGTCCTATATATATATATATATATATATATATATATATATATATATATATATATATATATATATATATATATATATATATATATATATATATATATATATATATATATATATATATATATATATATATATATATATATATATATATATATATATATATATATATATATATCAATACCGTTGATTTGCTTTTAGATACGTGCTAGAGCAATGGTATGTATGGTATGTAATATATTAGGCATGCTAAATCAATCATGGAAGGAAAGTCTTAATCATGGATGAAAAGTCTCAATCACACTAGCACGCATCTAAAAGCAATCCAAAGGTAGGGAGACTAGGTGTCCAGACACCTAGGTGCCCCTGTTATTTATACTATATATATATATATATATATATCAACTTAAAGTCAATTTCAAAATCCCTGAAGTTCTCATTTGCATCTCTGGTGTTTCTATTAAGACTTCTTTTCTGCTTGTTAAAAATCTAAAACAAGGAGTTATTCTTGGCACACCATTCTTATCTTTGATACGTCTTTTTCTTGTGACGAATGATAGTATCAAGTTTGAAATCATGAACCAAGAATTGGAATTAAAATTTTGTTCCATACCCGAAGAAGCGTTATTAAATCAATTTATAGAGATTGCTTCGGGAAAAGAAAATATTGTCAATGAGATATCCATTGAGCCAACCATGACTAACATTTAAAGTGTTAGTTACATAAATATATTGCAGCTGAAAAACACTCATCCTTTTCCCATGTCTTGGCCTCAAAAAGAGGAGCTAAATATGCATAAGGAAGTGTTCATCCAAAACAAGTTGCTAAGGAATCATTATAAGCATGATACAAGTTGTCATGATCATTTTATGAGCTTACTCTTTACCCATGAGAGCCTAAAACGAAAATTAATGCAGCCATATGTCTCTCATGAAAGGTCAAAACCTAGTCTTCATAGAATAGCTTATAAAATCATATTTGGATATGATCAAAGACACTTCTTTAACCAGCAATTTGGCACATGTGATGACTCATATCTTTGCAATAGTTGCATATGTGATGACTCATGCAATGACTCATATATTTGCAATAGTTGCCTAAATGATGATTCATATCTTTGCCATAGTTGCCTATATGATGATTCACCAATTAGCAATAGTAGGTTGTTGCTCAAGCATCACTATCAAATAGTTTTGGTGCATATTATATGCATGAAAGCATGCAGCCCAAATCAAAGACATAATTGGTCATACTATGTAATATCATGTTACATTCTCACCAAATTATTGATCAAAAGAAACATGATCCAATATAACAAAAGAATAAGGAAGGTAATGTGTGCAAGAATATTTCATGACTATCAACTAACCCAGTTAGTTGCCTCTTTGTCACATTACAGGGGAATCATGTCCCAGCAAAGATATACGCGGATGAGCTCTTGGAAATTACCCCAACCACGGGAGGGGAATTCTGAGCGATTCAATCATAATTTTCCTGCAACAGAATTGCAGCAAGGCTTGCTCAATTTAATCTGGCAAGCAAAAAATAGTAAAGAAAAGGCTCATGCACTCCGTGGGCTGGCTTACTATTTCAATCATATGATGCCTAAAGATACAAAGGCAATATCATCAAATTATGTGCCCACAGAAGAGGCTTATGTATCAAGAGATATTCTTCCCACAGGGGAAGGATGCCCATCAAAGGTATTATGTCAAGGTGATGGATCACCTAGCATTTCAAAATTATTGGATCTGGGTACCAGATCAAAAGTATCAGATCTGAGTATCAGATCATCAAAAAATTCAAAGATGAGCCTCGAATTGAGACCATCTCAATATCCCAAAATATTGGATCTGGGAGAATCCCCACATGATCCAAAGATATCAGATCTCTGTAAGAGATCTCATGATGATGGTTCAAAATTATTTGATCTAGATACTAGATCATCAAAAGTATTGAGCTTGAGTACAAGCTCACCTAGCTATGTTCCAACCACCAACAAACATATGCATCCACCATAATTGCATCCCCAAACTGCATAAATATCAGAGAACTCCTCATTGCATTTCCACAAATAAGAACCATGGCATTATCAGCATCCGAAAGCATTCATACAACTGCATGTAGCTACCAAAATAAAGTGAGAAGAGAGAATTATTGCAGCTACAAAATTAGGAGAAATATAGCCTCCCGAGAGCTCCTTGACCCCAGTGCTCATGAAATTCTCATTTCTAGATTGAGTTTTAAAACCAAGCAAACACTTTCTTGCCTAGGACCAGATATCCTAGAACTCATCTGGAAAAAATACTCTGAGAGACAAATGAAGATATTTTCAGAACTCCAAAAATATTTCATCGACCTATATGAGGGGAGAGAAATTAACCCAAGCCTTAGAATCAATGTCCACAGATTTCCACTCCTCCATTTTGATGAGAGAATAATTATCCAGCCCTATCACAGATATATTATATTGAGAGCAGAGATAGACCTTAAACTCTTCAAAAGCCTACAAAAACAAATTCATAACAATCTCTCTCTCCAAAGTATTATAGACCAAGGATTAGTCTATATCATCTATGGCACACTTGATCAGATTCTTCAGTCTGATCTTGGAATTGCAATAAAGGAAGCCTGTAAAAGAATGGCATTTCTCAGGGGAAGATACAAAATTATCTTCTATTCTACCCCACCAAGATTTACCCCACCAGTCAGGCCGGCAATGCATGATGTTTACATTCTCAAAGGATGTTTCACTCTCCCTGCCAAAACAATTGGTTTTCTGACTGAAGAACAAAAAGAATTATTTTCTCAGGATACCAATCATGACAAGTGGAGGTGGTTTAAAGAAGCTATGGAAATCGAAGATAGCATCTATTTAGACACCTCATGTCAAATGGTTTTCCAGAACCGGATCATGAAAATATTCTGTGGTGGCAATGGTATTGTACACAAAGGGGTTGGACGCCTAATAAAAATTGATTATGGTGAAGACACGATGATACGCAAAGAATATCAGAAAATGCTAAGCTGGTATGATACACTCCAACCAGATGAAATTGGAGGCACAACCTCTGCACCAATGATAGTAGATGAAGACAGTGAATAACAATAATTGTTCGCAGAAGCTCTCCGACAACAGGACGATTGTCAGGACAATTATATGAGTACTATCTACTATTGCAGATGGAATCTGAATTATTGCTGACAAAATACAGTCTGGTCAAAAGTGTCATTATGACGAATATTCTTCACGGAGGTCTAAAGTTTCATCATGACTCACTGAGGTGTAAAGCGTCATCATGAAGAATAATATTGACGGTCAAAAGGCGTCATCATGGGGCATCTTTACCCATGCTTATCCCAGGGGTGGCGACCCCTATATAAAGGGCATGAAGGCATGCTTCAAAGGGCATCACTCCTACGAGGAACTCAAAGGATCACTCCTGAGATCACTCCTCACACGGCTCTAAGTGCTCCATAGCTCCACAAGCTTAGAGTAGGAAGTTGATCACCATACCACTCCACTACCATTACCACTCCAAAAACTAGTGTAAAATAAGTAGTAGCCTAAATAAAGACTCAATCTTTGAGTCTAAGTGTGTAAGTGTGTAAGATTGTAAGAGAGTAAGTGTGTAAAATCTAAGTAGGATTTGTATAACTAAAACTTGTAGTAGTTCTAGCTTCTGGTGTACTACACAGAAGGATTCCTTTTGTCTACAAGGTATATGAATGAACGCTGGAACGATTTCTATCCCTAAACTCTCTTTATTTTAAGCTTGTTCTTACTTATGTTGTTCTGTTATATCACTAATGTTCTTTTTATTCCATTCTTTAAGTTCTTTACTTAAGTTCTTTATGTTCTATATTTCTATTATTTCGTTCTAACTCTAAATTCTGTCCTTTACTTTCAGTTCTCTAAATTTATGTTCTTTTTAATTTATTTTTCTTCCATGTTTATTTCATTTTAAGTTTATGTTCTATCATTCTGCATGAGCATATCTTTCAGTTCTTTGTGTGTTGCATCTGCATATGTTCTTTTATTTTTGTGTGCTTTAAATTCAGTACTTTACTATTTTCGTTCTTATTTACTATTTATGTTCTTATTTCCTATTTACTATTCTTGTTCTTAGTTACTGTTTATTTTTAATTTTTAAATTATATCATCTATTCCAACCTGCATATCTAACTCTATCCTCCTTGCATTCATATAATCCATTCTCTACCATACATCGTAGCGACCAAATCCTCGAAGTCGCGTCAGAGCGACTGATCCCCGAGTCGTTGCACGGGTTCTACATTTGGTATCAGAGCCATCTGGGGGCGCCAGGCTCCCCAAGCCATCTTCTCCGAAGGGGGAGAGGTGCGGTGGTGGCGAGAGTCGCGAGATCCCGGTTGGTGTGGCAAGTCTGTTGAGTCGCAGAGGTCCCAAGCCCCGAGCGGTGGCGTGAAGTCGCGTGGCCCGATAAGTCGTCAAGAGAGCGCAGTAAGTGGTGGAAATCGTTGTCTGCGTAAGCCTGTAAGGGGTATAGGTTGATCGGAATTAAGGGTTCTACCCTGTCGTTGTCTGGAAACCGTCTATCCAAAAGGTTGATCATAATAGTGGGATTTTCCCTGCCGTAGACTAGAAAGACTACCTATCATATCTCTTTTATCTTCGTATAAGATGTCTTGGTTAGCCAGGTCTCTCGGTGTAATCGATCATCCGAAGCCTCGCGATGAATGACAGTCTATCAAAACGATGTCGGTTAAGAATGTTTCGTCTGTTTGCTTTGAGAATATAGAGCAAAGTATTGCAAACTGGAAAGTACCTAAGGTAAATGTTAAGGATATATATCATATAGGCACGTTTTCCCTTCGTTCTGATTATTATATAAAAACTATAGAAAAAACTCTTCCTATTAGCTCTTTGCATGAAACCCTACATCTTCTTTCTGAAAAAGAAATTAATCATATTAGAGCAAAACCTCAATATCATTATATACATTTTGGTCTAGTACAAGTGGCTATTAGATCATTAACTCGAAGAGGTTTAAATATTTCTGTGTTGGCTTGTCTAAGAGATTGCAGAAATAAAAAGTTTAAGGACTCTTTGCTAGGAATGGTTGAAGCTAGTCTTAGTAATGGTCCTGTGTTCTTCAACACTTTCCCAGACTTTTCTGTATCTCTTTCATACTTAAATCTCCATAAGGTTCTGACCTTGAGCTTACAAACATCTGGCTTTGATCTTGAACCTGGAAGTGAAAACATTTCAGGGATATATAGGATCTATTACAAAGCCATGACCACGTTAGCCCCATGTGCAAAACAGAATACACCCAAAGGTCTGACCACA
The DNA here is from genome assembly GCA_036346575.1 of Dendrocalamus sinicus. Classification (NCBI taxonomy): domain Eukaryota; kingdom Viridiplantae; phylum Streptophyta; class Magnoliopsida; order Poales; family Poaceae; genus Dendrocalamus; species Dendrocalamus sinicus. The sequence continues at coordinate 3,771,605 of CM070656.1, read as the reverse complement.
CTTCTTCAAGCCAATCCTAGAAATCATATTATTACTCCCAAAACCTTGAAGTGGGATGAGATAACACTTCCTGAGAAGTGGACTCTCCTACAAGTTGTTGAGCCAAAAGCCACTCAACAAAATGAATTAGAATCTCTGGCTGAAACACCAGGTGGAGATGTTGAAATAACATTCTCCTCAAAAAGAACAATCTTTATCCAATCCAGACCCTCATTTCACCTAGACAATAGACCACAACTAAAACCCAATAATATTGTCTATGCGACTTATGAGGATAAGGATAATCAGTATGAGCCCTCGATCTCAAATTTTGAGATCAATGTTATAGAGGAAGTAGAAGAAGATCATGAGTTTGAAATCTATAAGGATCTCCTTAAAAGAAATCTTGATCTTCCTGAAAATAAGATTAAGTGTGAAAGGTACTACAAAAATGTAGACAGTCCTTATGTTCAAAAAATAAGAGAGATTTGGTACAAAGAGATGAAAGAGCAAAAAAGACATATTTACTTCTTTGACTGGTATGAGAATAGCCAGGTCATACATCTGGAAGAATTCTTCAAGCCAAAGAGTAAATCAATGAGTAAATCAAAAACCAAATCCAAAACTGAGCCTAAGTCAGATATAGAAGAGTTAAAGTCTGAATTAGCCAAACTAAGGTCTGAATTAAATACTCTAAAATCCGTTCAAAAGAAACCAAAATCTAATGACTTAAATGTTATCAAAAAGGTTTCAAAAGAATGGAAAACCTCTGGTGGAAAGATTGAAGAGTCGGTTCATCCGCCTTTTGAATCTATCCAACTTCCAAATGATAATCAGGGACAAATCTCCAAAGCATCTCCATTAAAAAATATTTCCAAAACCACTTATGGTGATCCTGTAAAAGTAGAACACATAGGACACCTAGTGGAACAACAAAATTATGCAAACATATCTTTACATGCTCTTGGACAACAAATAGATCGCATCGAAAATATTCTCCTGGAAGGATCCAAGACCAGCAAGGCTGAGGTAAAGATAAATTATCCATTTAATTCTCAGTCTAAATCATCTAGTTCTGGATCTATTGTTCCTTTGTTTACCCCACAAATATTAAGTTCTAACATAAAACTTGGGAAACAAAAAGCAATAGGATCTTCTGTCTCTACAGATTTGGTTAGTGAGTTAGCCAATAAGTTAAGCAACTTAAAGGTGAACAAAAATATTAATCAAATCACTGATGGAGAAAATAATGATATGGTCATTAAGATCTTTAAACCGATTACTAATACTGCTAGGACTAGGAATTACTATCCTAGACCAACTTATGCTGATCTTCAATTAGAAGAAAGGCCTCAAACTAGTAATATGGCATATTTCAATGGCAAAGAAATTGTGGAATGGAATTTAGATGGATACACTGAGTATCAAATATTTACCATTTGCCATCAAATGATTATGTATGCTAATGCTTGCATAGCTAGTGGTAATCCAGAAAGAGAAGCAGCCTCAATGATTGTTGTTGGATTCTCTGGTCAATTGAGAGGTTGGTGGGATCACTACATGGATTCTGATCAGAAGCAAGCAATTCTTGATGCAGTGAAGATAGATGGAAATGGCAATCCTATAGTCCGGGTAGATGCGAATGGTAACCCTGTCGGTAACATTTCTGATGCCCTAACTACTTTAGTTTATAATATCGTCTATCATTTCGCTGGAAATTATCAAGATATCTATGAGAAAAATAGAGAACAATTGATAAACCTAAGATGTAAGACTATGTCTGATTTTAGGTGGTATAAAGATACGTTCCTATCAAAATTATATACTCTTCCTGATCCTAATCAAGAATTCTGGAAAGAGAAGTATATATCAGGACTACCTCCTTTATTCGCTGAAAATGTTAGAAACTCTTTAAGAAAAGAAGGAGAAGGTAGTATAAATTATCAATTTCTAGACATAGGCAAAATCACCCAAAAGATACAGTTGGTAGGTGCTGAACTGTGTAATGACCTTAAAATTAAGGACCAACTTAAGAAACAGAAGGTCATTGGGAAAAATGAATTGGGAGAATTTTGCTACCAATTTGGATTTGAAGATCAACATGAAGGAAGAAATAGGACAAAGTATGTCAAAAGATTTAGAAAAAATCATGTTGATAATAAGAAAGAAGCTTATTATATCAAGAGGAAGCGTCACCGAAAACCTCTTAAAAAAGATACTCCTAAAAAGGATAATAAGCCAATTGTATGCTATAAATGTGGATTAAAAGGTCATATAGCATGCAATTGCTTTAAGTCCAAAATCAAAAAGGAAATCCAAGCTTTGCTAGAATCAGAGTCAGAAGACATTAAAGAAAAACTAGGAGATATCCTAAACCATATTGACAATGAATCTAGCTCTGAAAATGAAGAAAAATCAGAAGTTAATCATTGTGAAAATAGTATATGTTCTTGCTGTGAGCAAGATGTCTCTGAGGATACCTCTGATGAAAATATTCTAGTCCTCACAGACTTAGAACAATTTGTATTAGACACCTTTGATACGGTGCAAGACCCAAGAGAGAAAGAAGTAATCTTGGAAAGATTCTTATCAAGGATAAAAACTAACAAGGAAAAGTTAGTAAAGGATATCCAACATAAAAAGTATCTCTCTATTGATGAAGTCATACAAAGAGTAGAAGATCATAAGAAGGCAAAGAAGCAGTTGAGTCTAAATGACTTGCTTCAAGAACAAAGTTATATAAAAGATGCACTAAGTGATCTTCAAAAGAGAATTCAAATTCTAGAAATTACTCGAAAAGAAGAAATTAAAAGTGAGTATGAAACTCAAAGTGAATCAGCAAGCGAATCTGAAGAAGAAGAAATTCTTCAGAACAATCAAGAAATAATTAGCTCCATAGAAACCTACTTCAAGCAAAAATGGTATGTAGAAATATCATACAAGTTTGTTGATGGGTTTCACTTCAATTATAAAACTTTAATTGACTCAGGAGCTGATATGAATTGTATTCGTGAAGGAATTATTTCTTCCAAATATTTTCAAAAATCTACTCATAAAATTCATGGGGCAGATGGGAACCAACTTAAAGTCAATTTCAAAATCATATATATATATAGCATGTTTTCTACTCCCGGGTATAATTATACCCTATATCGTATCTCATAACGTAGAGAGTATCTCGCGTAATGGAGGGTATGTACGTATAGTATACGAGTATTTAAGATCATATAGGTGGTATGAATAATTTTTCAGAGGCAGTATGCATATTTTTTGACATACTCCTTTCTATGTGCATATATGAAGGTATTTATAAAATACGCTAAAAATTATGGACTCCAAGCAATTTTTTCGTGTGGTTCATATTGGAGTATCTTATAATTAGTATATGAGTATACCTAAAATGATAAAGGAGTATTTCAAATTTGTTTAGGTGGTACATTAGAGGTGGGAATAATTACACCCGGAGTAAAAAGTATTTTTCCTATATAAGAAGCATATATATATATATATGTTGTACGAATACTCATTTTTATTCGAAATTGCAAAAATATATCCGCGGGAAAATGTTTTACAAAAATAGGCTCCAGTCACCCGATGAGGGGGCGACTAGAGCCTATCGTCCAACCAGTGGCCGACAGAGTCCCTGTCGCCCTACCCTCGGGCGACTGCAGCCACTCGCCTCCCCATTGGGCGACTTTCATGCAGTCGCCCCCCATTGAGCGACTGTACTCAGTCCCCCGTGAATATTTTAAATTTTGTCAATTTTGTAGTTTTAAACTGGTAAAAAATCTGCTAGAGTTGCAATAAAAGTTTATGTTCATTGTATGTTGTAGGTGCGTGAAAAATTTTGGAAATTTTTTTAGGAACGATTGACCGTAGAACAATCGATACATACGACGGTAAGTGATATTTTGATGTTACTAAGAATCTTGGTGCGGTTGCCATCATTGAAGTTTACTATTTGTTTGGAGCGTGCATCGAGTAGGTAACGAGGAGTACAAGTAAGCACGGCACAGTACTAAAAAGTTCACATCGTAAATAACAAACGTAAGCAGTACATGAAAAAATGGTGTGCAATGAGGACTACCCTCACTTGCCACCCTGGCCTGCCCGTCTTCACGCCCGTGTCCTCCCGTACGGCCCTGCTTAGCCGTCCTCCGGTGCAACGGGTGACGACGCCCCGACAACATAAGACGATCAGGAAAGTGTCGCACCCGCCCCTAAGCTGGTGGAGTCAGCTGCACCTCTGGCTGTGTGCCCTCCGGTGCACCGGGGAGGGCACTGCCGAAGAGAACCTCTGGTGCTGTGTCGGGAGGTGCAGACCCAGACGCCTGCTTGACCCACTTGGAGAAGTACTAGTCCGAATTGTCTGGGCTCGCGGAGGGGCCGGACCGCTGCTTGGACGGGAAAAGACCTGCAAAAATAATATTGTTAGTTTCAGATGTAAAGCATTGCGATAAAACAGAGATCGTACGATACGTACCCTCAGTTGGCACCATCGCGCCTGGAGGAGGGGCGTGCGACGTCAAGTACACCCCTGTGTGGGTAAGCTAGGAATGTACGGAGGATGCGAGAACATCTACCCTGGCGGTGTACGAGGCCGTCCCCAGGCAGATCCTTCATCCTCGTCCGGGTGAGGTGCTGTAGGACATGCCCACGTAGAACCTCTAGAGTAGTGCCATGCCGGTTGGGGCCGCACCGGTGGCCGAACCATCCATGTGCTGGGCGTGGGCGTGGAGGACGCTGGTAGTCTCGTGCAGAACAGTAGGTGCACGATACGTGTACCCCACTCCTTGAAACGACGGTACGCGCTGATGTGCTCCTCGTGGCCCACCTCGGCGCCGCAGCCTATGCAGCATACTCTGGGCCTCCGTGACAATCAAAACACCCACGGCAAACTGATGGAAAAGACATAAAATGGTTAATTATCCAAGGTAGCATTTTCCATTAGGGAATGTTCGAAAATACATGTAACGTACCGCGAGGTGCGCGTCCCGCGCGAGGTGCGCGAGATACGTGTCTGTCTGAGCGGCGAGGTGTGCGGGGGGCGGGTCCACGACATGTACGAGCCTTGTACGTGTCCGGCCCTGGTACCAGCGCAGGTACTCCGTGTACTCTGTGCTGTCGTAGGGGCGGTCCTCCTCAACCAGGTCGTCAAGCGCATTGTCCCATTGCGCAATCCACCCCTGCATCTTTGTCGTCTAGTCCGTGCCGCGTTTCACTTCCTTTCTAGAATCTGCCGAGCAGGTCAGCTTGCAACTCGGCTGGGGCCTCCGGTAGGAAGGCAGCGCCTCCCTCAATCGAAAGGCCAAAAAGTAGGGACACATTCTGCAGGGTCGGCATCATCGGAAAGTGTGCGTCTCGGGTCGACAACGGTCCACCAAAGCCGTCAGCAGGGAACGGTCAAACGGGAAGCGTCGTGATTGCTCCACGACCTCGTCCCCGCCCGCGGCCAAGGCGGGTCCATCCTCGTCCGTGGCCTGCACCATCCGGGCAAGAGGGAGTACCCCAATATCCCGCAGCCTGCAAACAAAGTGAAGGTCAACACGAAACGTTCTTACAGCAGCACTAAAACGATGGCGGAGTGCAAACCTGACTGTCCAACTGGGGTCGAGTCTCCAGGCCACGTGAGGGGTGCATATCCGGACCATTCCCAGCTCAGCCGGCTCGTCCGCGCTCCCCGGTGGCGGCACATGACAGAAAGCATGATGCACGCGGTCCACATGCTCGTCCAACAGGGGATACCGCCAGCCGGAGTCATGACCATCACACGCCATACCTGCAATTTGTACATTACGGTGAATGAAATTTCTAAACTACAATTTCGTACACATGCATATTTCGTACGCATGCTATGAATTTTGTAAAACTACATGTTTAATAAGTTTAGTATAACAAATATTTAACTATTCCTATCTAGATCTACACCTACGGTTGCTTCTTCGTCTCCTCTCCGTTTCTACGCCTGCTAATTTCCTACAATTACATAACTAAAATTTCTATACTAAAAATTTGTACTACAAATTTTCTATACAAAAATTTGTATACTAAAAATTGGACTAAAATCTCTGTACTAAAAATGTATACTACAAATTTTCTATGCTAAAATTTCTATACTAAAAATTATATTAAAATTTTCATACTAAATTTTCTACATCTACAATTTTTACTACCACTAACATTTCATACAAAATATACTACAAATTTTCTATACTAAAAATTGTCCTAAAATTTCTATACTAAATTTTCTACATCTACAATTTTTATTACCACTAACATTTCATACAAAATATACTACAAATTTTCTATACGAAAAATTGTATACTACAAATTTTCTATACTTAAAATTTCTATACTAAAAATTATACTAAAATTTCCATATTAAATTTTCTACATCTACAATTTTTATCACCACTAACATTTCATACAAAATATACTACAAATTTTCTATACTGAAAATTGTATACTACAAATTTTCTATTCAAAAATTTCTATAGTAAAAAGTTTACTAAAATATCTGTACTAAAAATGTTCCATACTAAAAAATGTACACTACAAATTTTTTATACTAAAAATTGTACTAAAATTTTCATACTAAATTTTCTACATCTACAATTTTTACTACCACTAACATTTCGTACAAAATATACTACAAATGCAATATGCTAAAAAAAAATACTTGAATCTGAAAATCTGACCCTCTCCTCCTCCTCTCCCTCTCCTCTTCTCTTCTTTCTCCTCTCCTTTCTTCTCTCGCGACGCCGAACGATGAAACAAATGAGCAAATGACGGTGGCGCACCGAGCGCGTTGCGCGCTTTTAACCCCTATCGCGGGAGTTGGGCGTGGATTCTTTGCCGCCAACCGCACGGCAATCGCAATCAGTCACCCAACGCCCGGGCGACAGCAATAACTTGCCCAACTGTTACCAAACTGCCCACGTGTCGCTTCCTGGTTGGGCGATTTGCTCCAGTCGCCCAATGGGGGGTAACTATCTATTTTTGTAAAAAAATTCTGCGGGTATATTTCTGTAATTTTGAATAAAAATAGATTATTTGTACAAAAAAACTGTGTGTGTGTATATATATCAGTAATTTTATAATGTATTAGTGACAGTGTGAGAATTGAGATCATAGTTCACATCCGAATGATATTTTTTTCCTTCAAAGATATTTTGCATCTTGCACCCAAGTAGAAAGAATTCACTGCCATACAGGGGACCTCGAGTTACCACATTTCTCCAAAACCTGGGGAGATAATCTGAAAATTTTCATACATGTTTACCAAAGTGAACTATTATACATGCTTGTGGTCTGGACACTGGACAACCATCTTTTTTCACTGTATTGTCTAAGTATATATGTATGTAACTACAATTTGGGCAGCTCCATGGATCAATGCTGCCCCCATTTACAGTAGAAGCAATATGATATCTCAACATCTTTGCGGTTCTGTTGATTGTGATACCATTCCAGCTTCCATGATGTCTTCGTCAAACTTTGGTGGGCTAGATGGAACGCTGCTTGAAGGTGTATCCGACAGGAACATGTCTGTGTTGGTGTCAGACCATTCAGCAGCTGCTACAGCATCGCCAGCTTCTGCATATTGGAAATTCACCGAAGGCATGTCTGAATTGGGTTTATTCCTGGTGGTATCCCGTTCCGGTTTCTCCCATGCAGACGCACCCTCGAAGGGTTCATGTTGTCGAAAGTTTGGTGCAAGAGCTTCAGGTTCTGGCAAGGAATATGCATCAGCAATGGCATCTTTGTCACCCTCAAACTTTGGCGCAGAAGAATTGCTATGTTCTGGTTCCATCTGAAAAACCTGGACAGATCTGCTATCTACTAATCTATGTTCAGGTGTGACATTGCTGACTTCTGTTTCCTGCAGAGATATCACATCAAAGCCATCATATGCATTGTTTAATTCCTTCTGTTCTGATGCATCTTTTGTGATGTGATCGTTTTTGCTTGACCAATCCAGATGAGTGAATGCATCCTCAACCTTAGAAAAGCTTTCTTTATCCTCGCTAGATAACTCAGATGTGCGAATTGATGTGGTTGCATCCATCACCGAAAATATAACCTATGATTATCAGACAAAACGAATGCATGACTATATATGAAGGTGAAATGCGCAGGTGCAGAATGCAATAAGATGAAAGAATTATCTGGTTACCTCAACTCTGAAGTCTACAGGAAACCGGTGTTTTGTGTCCCACAGAATGTCAATCTGGTCCCTATCAAGTAACAACAGGTTGTCTTCAATAAAAGCTGTGTTAAACATGACCCTGAACACCATCACTTCATGTTCAAAGTCCTCATCCAAACTGATGCACTCCATGACAATGTCTCCTTGAACAGGACACCGGACATTAACCTTGATTATCTCAGAGTCTTCCTGAATTTGCAAACAAGAACAATTTAATGCTCTTCAGTTCAGCAATTTAAGCTTAAAGATGTCTTAAGAAAATCAGTACAGAGATCTACTAGAAACTTCCAATTCAAATATAAACCTATTCTATGAACAGGAAAAAATGGATTACAATAAGGATTTTTTTTTACAGTATATTATACTGGTAGTACAAAGGTGGTAGTAGAAATATAATCTGACCGTTGATTTGTGAGGGTATTATAGACTTTTGTTTTTCAACCTAGTTTTTTTGGGAGGATATTTTAGACTATCTCATACCAACATCTGTGTTATCCATTTTAAGATAACATAAAAGAACTTTAAAATGAACTACAATTATGGGAATAATCATCTTATGTTGTATCGCCAAACTTTATCTACATTTCGGATCAACAAATCCCCTGTAGAATGAGAGTTTTTATCATCCCTAAGAATGCGAGTGCGACGGATGTGTCGGGCTGCCGTGCCACCTCAGAACAACGGCAGCGAATCCCACCCGGAGCACATTAGTGCGATGGACATGGCTGTGGGCTATGGCCGGCGCTGCTGGTTGATGACCGCACATGCGGTGGCCTACTGTGTGCTAGTGGCAAGCGGTAGAGTAGATCAATTGATCAAACACAGCCACAAGGACGGAGCGACGATATGACACAGCACAACTATAACGCTCGACGACACGAATAGATTAAGATGTAAATTAACTATGTAGAACACTACAGGACCCGTAAGTTTATGCTATTAGATATGTGTATAGTCTATGGGTCTCTTTGCATATTGTACATGGATATATATATTTGTGCCCTTTGGTAATATAAGGGCTCATTCTTGTATGGTATCAGAGCAAGATTAGGGTTAGGGTTTGGCCGGCCGCCACCGGAGCGCTCTCTCCCTCTCTCCTCACTTCTCCCCCTCGCCTGCGCCTTATCCCGCTCACCCGCATCCCCAAGCCAGCCTCCAGCCCGCTGCCGCCGGCTCCTCCCTCCTGGTGGCACTGAATCCGGCCGCCGCCTCAGATCCAGCCGAATTTGGCCGCCGCCACCCGCGTGCGCCTGCTCCCGCCACCGCCAGTGTGCGGCGTGCCTGCTCCCGGTGCTGCTCCTCCTCGGCGCCGGCGCCTCCGACGCCGAGCAAATCTACTACTAATAATATGTGTGGTAGTATTACTAAATCATAACTAATCTGAACTATTAGATCGTAAAGATTAAACGGCTCATATTCATTTTAAGGTACTGTAAAAAAGCTCTACAATAAAGTAAATAGCCAAAGAAAAAATTAAGCGCTTTCAAAGATGAACTAATTCAGGACCTTGGTAGAGACCAAATTGGACCAAACTTGTAAGGCAGTAATCTCTCCAGACGATCAGCACATACTTTTTAAATATTTTGAGAATAGATCAGTAATGATGCTGAATGTTGAAATTCTGAGCCAACACATTATAGACAAACATCACAAGCCAACTGTAAAAGACCAATGTGTGATTCATGATAATTTGATCACAAAGCAAAATTATACCTGTGTGTAAAGCTGCACAAAATCACTCGTCTTTGGAGTCGAAAAGAGAACTTTAGCACTCTTGTCATTAGGCACAAGGGGATCTGGGCCATAAATCCGGAATATTGGCCTACATCCCCCTTGCCCATCAAAATTAGGCACCTTCCTGATAATTGCACAATTCAAATTCAGCATTCTGTCAGCAGGAGGCCACAATTCTGGTGATATGTGCTGTCTTGACACATACTTCAGGTATCTGAGCTGAGAAGGCGCAGGGTCCAGTGGTGAGAAGAGCTCAACCAGCCCAGGTGGTGCCTGTCTGTAGACTATCTCCAATGCTTTCCTCTCATCATTATACCTTCGGAGGTAAATCAGTAGGGCTGCCAATGCGAAAGCAAGGACTGGCCACCCCCCTTGTTCTGAATGTATAAGCAGGAAGTTGTCCTGTCCTAATGAGAGCCAGCTTTCACTAGACCTCAGAAAATGGTGAATCATCTCCATGGTGAGCAAGGGGCATCCCTCATAGTTACGTGGGTAACCCATCACGCTCATGTCGTAGTCTGAGAAAATGCAGGCAATTTGGTTGTCCTTCTTTGCTCCCTCAAAGTTGAATACCATGAACGAGTCAATGGAGTAGCGCCCAAGTAGCTGTTTTAAGATGCCTCCAATGTACGGTTTTAGCTCATCTTCTTCAAAGAAATCCGAGGACAAGCAGTGATCAAATACTAGAAAGTAAAGAAGCAATCAGTAGTCAGCATCTGAAAGGAGACACTGAGAACAAACTCAATTATATATTAAACAGTATGATTACAATAAACATTCAAATCATGCCCAATGGGAGTAGGTGAGCATCCTCACAAACAGCATATTGGGAGAATTTCAACTTTAACAATGAAACATCACTCCATATTTAAGAAAAGAAAATTGTAGCTGGCATGCTGTAAGCCACACAAGTGGATGTATAACACTAACAGCACAAGGGAGGGGTTTTGGACAGTTAATTTCATGAGAAGATCAATAAGCCATGTCAAATTGTAAGTCAACTTACTAAGCCAATAGATAGGGTTTTTTTTTCTCTGATGAGAAACACAAATAGTTCCCAAATTGAGTCAAGTTACTTTTCCCACAAAAAGAAGATCAAGTAACTGCGTGGTTTTTTGTCTTTGAATACTAATTTACCACAAGCATGAGCTTCGAGCTCGAATGTTCACCATTTGTAACGCTCATCATTTGACACAGATGAACTAACGTGGACCTGATTTGGGCCGTCCATAGAAAACTTAATTTTGCATCCTACAAAGCTAGAGCACTTGAACAACCTGGTGCGTGCAAAAACTTGTAAAAACTGCACCCAACAGAACTGATTCGCATCAAAATGAAAACTTGATCCTCGCCAAAAAAAAAAAGTCAACGTGACAACCAGCTAATCCGGTCAATTCCATGTGCCTATTCTGGTTTAGCCACAGCTAAGCAATGGGCTTTCCGCGCAACCTTTCCCAAGTCAAAACATAGCACAAAGTCTTTGACACAGTCATCTCCAATTCTCCATTCTCCAAAGCAATTCTGCACCTCTAGCCCAACTCAAACCCCACATTTTGTTCATACTATTCTTTTTTCACAACTTAGCAACTGCGCAAAAAAAAAAAAGAAAGAAAACAAGAACAAGGCGCGTACTAGTCTTATGCCACACCATGAACAAGATTTCCCGTGCGACGCGTTACTTCCAAGGAACCGCCGACGAACAGGTCCAAGCCGAGAGCGAGCGAGCAAGCAGGTTTACCCAAACCAGCCCGGCAAAATACCGTAATTACCAAGCACTGAACCGGAAAAAAAACACGCACCGAAAATGTTGTCGGAGATCTCGACGAGACCGTCGGGCGGCCGCCGGTAGAACAGCCGCCGGAACAGCGACATCTGCGGCGGCGGCTCCGGCGCCTCAAGGGCCCGACCAACTCAGAAATGGCCGGAGCAGCAGCAGCAAGATTTGCCGAACGGCGGTGCGGGCGACGAAAGGAGGGCAGGTGGAGGAGGAGGAAACGTGACGAGTGAGTTTTTTGCTATTATGGTACCCTCTAAGTTGGGCTTCGCTGAAACGGTACTTATACCGTGGGCTTCTCCCAAATAGTACCCTTGTTGTTAACACCTCTCCAAAATAGTATTCTCAGGGATTTGAACTAATTTTCATTTGATTTTTGAAAGGGACAGTGAGTGAGATCGGTGTATAAAATCTTACCATGGTGTTAAACTGACCGGTATTCAGAGGATTTGGAAAACCAAACTTCCCACTTAGATTAAGAACTTCCTTTGGTTAACTAGTATAATAGCTATCTTAACCAAAGATAATCTCTGCATAAGAGTATGGTATGGATCTCAGCAGAAACAGAAAGCTGTGTTATTTGCCTATTTTTGCGATCAAGAAAAATGGAATTGTGCTTTACTGGAGCATTGACCAAAGATAAACTCGATTCTCTAGAAGCCCAGATCGTTTGTGGAATTATGCATCCTGTGCTAACATTTACCTGGTGATGGTACCATTCAAGTGACAAGATTTACAACTTTGTGCTAGGCCATCTGGAGGTTAATTTGGGCAATCAGAACTTCAGAAATCCTAATGAAATAATTCATAGAACGTGTGTACTCTGCTTGATATACTGAGCAGGGTTGCAGCGAAAATGGGGGTGTTCGGTGAGGGAAGAGGAAATGGGGAGCACCTGAGGCAAGCTTCCCAGGAACCCTAGCAAGATTCTGGGCGGCGCAGTGGCGCTTGCCACAAACTCGCCGGCCACCGCGAGGCCTGCGCCACGCAGCTGCCGTTGCCGCAGACTCGCCGACCGCCGCGAAGCGCACCTTGCGCTGCCGCCCCAAGCATACTCGCCGGCCGTCACGGAATTGAACCTGTCGCACCACATGCTCCTCGCCGACGACGGTCGCCACCACGCGTTAAATTCAAAAATCAAATGAAAATTAGTTCAAATCCCTGAGAATACTATTTTGGAGAGGTGTTAACAACAAGGGTACTATTTGGGAGAAGCCCACGGTATAAGTACCATTTCAGCAAAACCCAACTTAGAGGGTACCATAATAGCAAAAAACTCGTGACGAGTAGCAGCCCGGTGCTGCTATATAGGGGGAAGGCAATTGGGTTGGGTGTTTCCGGCGATTTATTTAATTATTTTTGGGAAGAAATGAAGGTTTCGTTTGTTTAACAGGTCGTCCTGTCCGTTGTTGACTTTAGGGGTGCAAACGGATCGGGTTAATCCCGATCGATTCGGCACCGAATTCGATTGGTATCGAATCCGGAGAAAAATATAGGTTAGGATATGATAATAGCAATATCCGTCCGAATCCGATACGTCTTCAAGTTTGATTTCAGGTTAGTGCTACTATTTGACGTTTCATTTTCTTTTGCAATGGTAAAATAAAATCTTCCACATCAACTATTAAGTAGTAACATCAAGTTATTGACAGTACAACCTCCTACTCCATTTGTTGTACTGCATGCATTCCTTACAAACGGGTTAATCCCGACCGATCCGGCACCGAATCCGATTAGTACCAAATCCGGAGAAAAAAATGAGTTAGGATATGGTAACAATAATATCCGTCCGAATCCGACCCGTTTGCACCCCTAGTTGACTTACTCATTTCGGGTTAAACTTTTAATTTTTAATTTATTTTTTATTATTTCTAAATTTTATTTTCCCCCTATTTTTTTATTGTTTTGAGCTTTTTTTTGTTGGTTTTTTCGTATTCGTTTGTATTATTTGTGATTGGCTAATCTATTTTTTATTTTAAGTTTTTTTAAAAAATTTAATTACACGAAAGAAATCATCATCAGCTACAGTGTAATTTCAGTTAGCTACAGTAAAATTTTAGCCATAAATTACTTTTTTAGCCCAAATAAGTGGGCCTCGGTAAGATCCACACAAGATCAATGGTTTCATATGATATCCTTCTCTGTTAGATTTTTTTTCTGTTTTGGCTATGTACGTGCTGCTCTAGAGCAGTGAGGAGAACAATTCCATAGAGCGGAGCGGAAAAGAAGAAAAGAGAAAGGTGTTCAAAGTTTGAATCTTGAAGCTCCCTTTCCTTTTCATGAGTCGGAGGCAGTTCGTTTTGAAGAAAATTGAAGTAAATTGGTGGCAGTGGTTAAAACGATGAAATTTTAGTACCATGTTCTTTTTTATTTGAAAGTTTTGCAATTTATCAACAGCTTTCAAATTGGACACATTAGGTATTGCTTAGGGACTGCGTGGAATACAAGAATTTCATGTGAAGTTTGCATGTATTTTGCATGGACTTGTGTAACAAAATTCTTACAAAATCCCACGTTCCAATCAGGGACTTAAGGTTTTGTTATAGTACGGTAGATTTCATATTATGTATAACAAACTAAGATACAAATTATACGTGCAGATATTTTAAAAAGGAATTCCATGCCATGTTTTACATGGCTTTACATTGAAAAGGTATTTGGTACACTAAAATTAAATGAGAAATTATCATTGTATAACGCATTAAACAAGTGTCTTTGGACTTGGATATACTGCCAAACATATTATACACGCTCATAGGTACCAAACAAAAGGAACATGTCGGGTAGTTGGGCCGGCATACACCCCCACGTTATCTGATTTTATCACTGACATAAGAAAAAGTCAAATTCAAGCACGAGGATGGGAAGAACGAGTTATCTACAAAATATTGCCAACTCAAAAGCACAAGGATGGGAATGAGTTAGGAATTACAATGAGCTATCCATCTTCCATGCTTTCTCAAAAACTATATTTAAAAAATATTTTGACTTTTCATTGTGTTGAATATTGTTGTAGGGGTGGCCTCCACCTAAGCCCAGTAGGCCTGTTAGGTCCGAAACAGGACATGTATAATGACATAAGAGCCCCCGAGGGGGATACTCATGTGTAAGGGTATAACTGTACAAACACTCCCCATATGAATATATATGTGGCATAGGTCACGGGAGGAAGGCTCTAAGCCATTCATTTTACTCAACTCTCCACTACCACACTCTCTCTCTCTGTTTGGTCTGTAACCACAACAGTTGACGCCGTCCGTGGGGAGGACAAGAGCAAGCCTCCAGATCCGAAGGAGGATGGCACCAAAGAAAACTTCGCTATCGTCGGCGAAGAAGAAGGTGGAGGCGGCGAAGTCTCACGCCAGCACAAGAGC
The DNA here is from genome assembly GCA_036346575.1 of Dendrocalamus sinicus. Classification (NCBI taxonomy): domain Eukaryota; kingdom Viridiplantae; phylum Streptophyta; class Magnoliopsida; order Poales; family Poaceae; genus Dendrocalamus; species Dendrocalamus sinicus. The sequence goes on along the minus strand of CM070656.1, from coordinate 3,756,535 downwards.
TTTGGCTTCGGCAGCCGCAGGTACGAGCAGCGGTGTAGGCGCGACGACCAACCCCGCCACCGACGCGACGACCAACCCCGCCACCGACGCGACGATCGACCCCACCAGATCCCCGACGACCACCTCGGCGGTGGCAACATGGCGCATCCATTTCTCCACCCGCCGCGAAGCGGTGAACGGCTCGAGGATCTCGCGATAATCGCGGCAACACGAGGAGCGCAGTTGTGACCACCGCCAGACCGGCCGCGCGCCGCAAGCGCACCGACGGCCCGACCGCGCCGCGGCGAAGTCGCCCGCCTGGCGGCCCTCAGCGCGTTTCAACAGAAACTAACGGACCTCCGCGGAGCTGTGCGGGACATGCAAGAGGCTCGGAGCCAACCCCCCTCCCCGGCGGTGGCGGCCGAACCCCCTGCATCTAGTCGCGTCCCATCGCGGCGAATAGATCCGGAGTCCCCGCTCTCCGCGGGTCTGCAGCAGGCGGCCTAGCTCAGGGGCTTCAAGTTCCCGAACGTCATCGAAGCCTACGAGGGTGACTCCGACCCGCGAGGCTTCGTGCGGGTGTATGAGGCCGCCATCGAAGCTGCTGGCGGAGACGACACCACAAAAGCAAGAGGGCTCCCCCTCGCGTTACAAGGCGTGGCGCTGTCCTGGTTCTCCTCCATCGTGCCACAGTCCATCCATGCGTGGGAGCAGATCCGCGGTCAACTCTGCAGCAACTTCCAGGGAAACCACGTTGAACGTGTCGATGCGGACCAGCTCTTCGCAGTCAAGCAAAAACCTGACGAAAGGCTTCGGGATTATTTCAGCGCCGCAAAGTGTGTTGCCGTGTCGGGGCGTCAATGAAACGACCGTCACCAACGCAGCCACACAAGGCCTCCGCCCGGGACCACTCGCTGAGTACCACGCGCGGAAGCCGCCCAAGTCGGAGGCAGAGCTCTTCGACAAAGCGGAAGCGTACGCTCGAGCCGAAGAGGACGTGCGGAGGCGCCACGACAACGACTCCGACGCCAGGCGAGCGGAGGGCCTGTCACATAGAGGTAGCGTAAGAGACAACCCGAGGACAGACCACAAGCAAATAGCCGCAGGCGACATTCGCAAGCCCCGGTGCAATCAGCGAAGACCCCAAAAGGCCCGCCACATCCTGGCCGCGCAGGGTACTCCCCGGGGAGCCATCTCAGCCTCGTGCATCGCAGGAGGACGCCAAGGAGGCGGCGATGCCAAGCCGCGCGCGGAGCAGGAAGTCCTTGAATACGGTAGGTGGTGCGAGGTGCACGGCTACGGGGGCCATTTCACGCGGGCATGCACCGAAATCGCGGCAGTACGACAGGCGGCGGCCCATCCCCCCCGCGCTGGACCCCCCGGCGAGACCCAGTACCGCGGCATTAATGTCATCGAGGGAGGCTCTTCGTCAAGCGCTTCCTCGGCACAACCACCTCGGCGGCCATCCCCTTGCATCATCACTTTCACGTCAGCTGATGCACAGGGCGTAGAATTCCCCCATCAAGATCCCTTGGTCATCCAGGCCGACATAGCGGGATGCGACGTCAGGCGTATTCTTGTGGACGGAGGGAGCTCCGCCAACATTTTGTTCGCAGCGGCCCTTGATCGTATGGGGATACCACGGAGTCTATTAAAAGCCTCGGAAGCCCCCCCCCCCTCTAAGGCCTCGGAGGGCAACCCCTGAAGGCTCTAGGTCAGGTCTACCTCCGAGTCTCCTTGTGCCAGGCCGGCAATGCCAGGACCGAAGAAGTCACCTTCGACGTCGTGGACGTCTCATATTCATACAACGCCATCCGATCGCCCGCCATCAACGCCTTGGCCGCCCCACACTTCGCATTCCTATGCATGAAGCTTCGGGACGGCGGGCGTTATCACCATATTCGGCGATCAGGATATGGCTCGGAGCATCGAAATCGAAGCTGGACGTTTGCACCGCAAGGTGCACGCATTCAACAAATACCAGGTGGACACGACGCCATCTGCCCCAGGTTGGACGCCTAAGCCCCACCCGGAGGGCGGGTGAAGAGGGTGCCGCCCGAGCGAAGGAAGTTCGTATCCATGGCGAAGACCTCCTCCGCAAGTAGAGCAAGACTTGCTCCGAGTCATCCAGGACAACATAGACGTCTTTGCATGGTCCCCGGAGGATATCCAAGGAGTGGACCGCGTCCTCATCGAGCATAACCTCGCGATCCGCCCCGACGCCAAACCCGTCAAGCGTAAACTTCGCGGATGTTCGCGGACCGCGAAGAAGCGGCCAAGGTGGAAGTGGCGGCTCCTTCGGCGGGGTTATCCGTGAGGTCCAACATCGGCCGCTTGCCAACCGGTGTTGGTTAAAAGGCGCGGCGCTGGCGCATGTGCATCGATTTCACCGCCCTCAACAAGGCATGCCCGAAGGACAATTACCCTTTACGCGTATAGACCGGTGGTCGGCGAATCGCCGGTGTGAGCTCATGAGCTTCTTGGGCGCCTATTTCGCTACCACCGGTCTACATGGCCAAGGATGGCGAGGAGAAAACCACTTCATTACACGGTGGGAACATTCGCGCCGTGAGGATGCCCTTCGGCTTGAAGAACGGGCGCAACTTTCACCGCCTCGTCGCACCGCCCGGCCGTCCGGCTAGGGAGGAATGTGGAGGCTTATGTGGGCGGCGTGGTAGTAAAAACCCGGCGGCTCGCCTCGCACGGCCAGGATCTTGTGGAGACTTTCGACAACCTCCGAGAGCGGGCATCAAGCTCAATCTGGATAAATGTGTCTTCGGCGTACAGGCGGGCAAGCTACCGGGCTTCCTCGTATCCGGCGAGGCATCCAGCGAACCACGACAAGGTTGGCGCTATCTTGGGCATGGAACCCCAAAGACAACGCGGAGGTCCAGAGGTGGCGGGGCGCATGGCGGCCTTGAGTCGCTTCTCTCTAGAGCGGCAGAGAGGGCTTGCCGTTTTCAAGACCCTCGCGGTGCGGCGGGTTTCATTGGGACGACGACTGCGCGAAGGCCTTCGACGATCTCAAGAAGCACCTCGCAACCCTCCCCACTCTGGTAGCCCCGGCACCAGAGGCTCCCCTCCTACTCTATCTCGCTGCCTCGGCAACAGCGGTTAGCGCCGTTCTCGTCTTGGAAGAGGGCGCACTCCAGCGGCCAGTGTATTTCGTCTCTGAAGCCCTTCAGGGCGCCAAGACAAGATATACCGAGCTCGAGAAGCTTGCTTACGCGCTGGTCATGGCATCAAGAAAGCTCCGACATTACTTCCTGGTCCACCCGATAGCGGTGCCATTATCGTTCCCTTCGCGGAGATGCTCCACAACAAAGAGTCCACAGGCGGGTGGGAAATGGGCGCGAGTGGCCCTTTCTCCCTAACATATGCCTCTCGGACAGCAATCAAGTCCTGTGTTCGCGGACTTCCTCGCGAATGGACCCCAGCTCGGCCCCCTCCAACTCAAGACCGGTGTGGACACTTATCGACGCGGGCGTGCGATGTTGCGGGCGCAGGTGGCGCCGTTATCATCACCCCGAAGGCGGCGCCTTTTTACTCGGCGCGCCTAGCGTTTCCGACCACGAACAACACGGCCGAATACGGCGCTACTCTTCGCCTCGGGAAGCTCAAGCGATGGGAGCAAGGCGAGTCCTCGCTGCAGACCGACTCGGCTAGTGGCGGGCCATGTGGACAAATCATATCAAGTCAAGGACCGAGCTAGCCAAGTACCTAGCAACCGTCTGGCGAAGGAGCGACACTTTTGGGTGTCACGGTGAAGGCCATCCTCGGCGGACAACGAGCAAGCCGACGTCCCGCCAAGGCGCGCCAGCGGCTCCCGGTTCGAAAAGGCGTTTCACGAGACCCGCGGCGGTGGCCATAGCACAAGATAATCGGACGCGACCCTCGTCCACGGATCACCAGCAGGCGTGGCGGGAGCCCTCTCGCCTTTTGCAAGGCATTGCGGAACCGGATGACTCCTCCGAGCTCCGGCGTTTGCAACATCTGCGCTAGGTCCTTCAGTGCTCGGCAGGCGCTCTACAAGAAGGGGTTTGCGCACCGCTCCTGCGGTGCCTCCCGCGCGAAGAAGGCAAACGCCTCCTCGCGAAAATTCACGCGGGTCTCTGCGGCTCGCACCTCCAACCGAGGTCTCTGGTGGGCAAGGCATTTAGACAGGGTTTTTATTGGTCAACAGCTGTCGCGGATGCCCAGGACCTCGTGCGCTGTTGTCAAGGTTGCCAGTGTATGGGAAGGGCTATCCACAGGCCCCCGACAAGCCTCCACCCCATACCTCCGGTGTGGCCACTGGCGAGGTGGGGCATCGACATCGTGGGACCACTTTCCGGGGCCCGGGGGCTGCGCCGTCGCGATCTCCCGAGTACTTTTTCAGTGGCGAGGCGTAGCCTGGCCAAGATTACCTCGGCGACTCTGCGGCGTTTCCTCGCAAAACATCATATGCCGGTCGGCGTGCCAGGAGATCACCATCGACAGCGGTCGCAGATTCAATGCAGCACCATTCAAAGAATTCGCGGCAACATGGGCATCACCTCCGGTTCGCCTCGGTCGGCGCCCCTGATCCAACGGGGTGGTGGAGCGGGCAAGCGGCGCCATCTCGGCCGCAATCAAAAGCGCCTTGTCGGGTGCCAAAGGAAGTGGCGGCGAGCTCCACGGCGTCCTCTGGTCCTTCGCACTGCGGTCACACGCCCAACGGGTTTACCCTTCAAGCTCCTCTTGGCGATGGCGGTCACACCAAGAAATAAAGCGGGCTCGCGGCGGGTCCTCGCCCAAGCACCGGGCGAGGCGCCAATTGTCCATGGATCTCCTTGGCGGAGACGGGCGGCGCAACACAAAGACGTCATAAAATACGCGCGACAAATGGTGCGCGGTCGCAATCGTTCATCGTACCCACGCCGATTCGGACCAGCGACCTAGTCCTCAAGATGGCACTCCACACGGACACGGTAGGCAAGCTCGAGTCAAGTGGGAAGGCCCGCCTCGTCGCGAGGCCTGCGAGAGGGAGCGTATCGCTTGGCCACCTTGGAAGGGCACACGCTCCGACACACGTGGAATGCGGACAAGCTACGGCGGTATTACGCCTGAGTCAAGCACACAAGGCTAAGGGCCTTCCCGGCTTCGGCGGACGTAGGCGGCTAACGGTTAGTGCCTTAACCCTTGTAACCGCTCACCCGCGCAAACGGGAATTTAATAAAGTGCATCGTTCATGCAAGTTCTCCCGTTTTTCGTATTAAAAGCGTGCGAAGGGTCACCTTCGTGTGCGCTATGCATAAGCATGCATAAAGACGCGTGGGGGCGCCTCGCACGCGATCTCACGGACTCTAAATAAGGCGTGCGCGAGGTCCACCTCCGCACGCACTCACGCAGTATAAATAAGGCGTGGCGTCGAGGTCCACCTCCGCGACGCAATTTCACCGCCGCAACGCAGCCGAGGTTCGCCTGCGCTTTTTACTGGACTCTAAATAAGGCGAGCGCGAGGTCCACCTCGCACGCACTCCACGGAGTATAAATAAGGCGTGGCGTCGAGTCGCCTCGCACGCAATTTCACCGCCCGCAACACGCCGAGGTTCGCCTCTGCGCGCGATCTCTGGACTCTAAATAAGACGTAGCGCGAGGTCCGCCTCCGCACGCACTCCTCCGGAGTATAAAAAAGACGCGGATGCTATCTCTGCGCACTCTAAGGAGTATAAATAAGACGCGAACCCCGCGCACGCATGGGCGTTGCCCCAGTGCGTACTCTTCGGAGTATAAATAAGATGTGGATGTATATCCCACGCACTCCTCCGGAGTATAAAGAAGACGCGGATGCTATCCCTGCGCACTCTACGGAGTATAAACAAGACGCGAACCCCGCGCACGCATGGGCGTTGTCCCAGTGCGTACTCTTCGGAGTATAAATAAGACGTGGATGTATACCCCCACGCACTCCTCCAGAGTATAAAGAAGACGCGGATGCTATCCCTGCGCACTCTACGGAGTATAAATAAGACGTGGATGCATACCCCACGCACTCCTCCGGAGTATATAAAGAAGACACGGATGCTATCCTTGCGCCCACCCCACGGAGCGCTTGCGCGACTAGCTCGCGCGTCGCCCGACCAGGCGCGGCTCGCGCCACCACTTTGAATGGCGGGGACGGGCGCTCGCGCGTCTACTTTGACTAGGCGCGGCTCCGCGCCACCACCGAAGGCGAGGCGGGCGCTCGTCGTCTCGCCGACTGGCGCCGGCTCGCGCCACCACCGAAGCGAGGCGGGCGCTCGCGCGTCTCGCCGACTAGGCGCCGGCTCGCTGCCACCACCGAAGGCGAGGCGGGCGAGCGCGCGTCTACGCCGACCAGGCGCCCGGCTCGCCGCCACCACCGAAGGCGAGGACGGGCGCTTGCGTCTACCTCGCGCGTCTGCCCGACTGGCGCCCGGCTCGCCGCCACCACCGAAGGGTAGGGGCGGGCGCTGCGCGTCTACCTCGACAGGCGCCGGCTCGCTCCCGCGCCGAAGGGTAGGAGACGGGCGCTTGCGCTACCTCGGCGATCTAGGGCCCGAGCGCACTGAGATTCGCAAGCCCGTTTGCTTACACCAGAACGGGGGGCGACACGATACCCGTGCCTTGCACGACCCATCAGTTCGCACCATATTACATAACAACTACTGCATGGGAAGATCATTGTTTGCCCCAACAAAGCGATTACATTCGAAGCGGACATGCGTGGCGTGGAATGCGCCAACACTGGCTATTCCTATGAGTCCGCTATTTGTCTTCGCGCGCGACAGCGCCGCGTCACTGCGCGCGCGCGAGGACCCCGAGCGAGCCAAGCACGTCCCCTCGTTCGCGGCGTCGCGCCGCAGCAACCGCGCGGCCCCTCCCGACATAATTCCAAATCCGGTCATGGAAGTTTTGGGTCGCGGGCTCGGTGGCACGAACAGCATCAGATATCACCCCGGGCTCGGTAGGCAAGTCGAGCTGAGGGTTCGCCAGCTCATCGACATGCTCACACCCACCAGCGTGTAGCAAGGCGAGGACAAGCCCAGCACTCATATAGCCGCAGTGCGTGCCGAAAGCCTTGGCGCCAGGAAGGGCAACGCTCGAGCCCTCTTCGATTCGCTCAAGCGTCTCCATCAGGTCTTGGCGGCCATGGGTGGCGTCCTCCACGTGCACACAAAGCCTCCGAAGCGTCCGCTCCAAGGACCCCATCGCTTTCCACGCGGAAGAGCACGCGTTATCCCAAGATAGCGTTTTCTCCGCAACGGAGGCGGCAAGTTGTTCCTTCTCCGCCTCCAGCGTGGAGATTTGCTGAAGAAGGGCGGTCCGCTCCTCCGCGATGCGCGCTGGGCCTCCAACATCGCAAGGTGTGCGGCTCTGCCGCGTCGCCGCGTTCCTACCCACCTGGCGTGCGTCGGCAGCGGCCTCGCCCCGCTCCGCCATCAAGACTCGAATGACCTCATCCTTGGTGGCGTTGGCGTCGTCGCCACGTGCAGCTGGTCCCCAAGTACCTTCCGCTGCGCGCGAGCCTCTTTAAGGGCTTTGCTAATAGCAAGCGCCGCGCACGAGCATAGCAAGGGTTACCTATCAAATAAGCAAGGGTATGCGAAGAGCGGAGACCATTACCCTCATCTCGGAGGCCCCAACGCGAGCGCCAAGAGGTCGCCTCGCGAGAATGCGGCGCTGTCGATCTAGGCGGCGTCGGCGATACCCGCCACCTCGTTCCAGCGCGGCGCCCCACCGAGGTGCGAAGTCGGAGAGGTCGAGCCACGGAGCCCCGCCTAGTGCTCGCCGGAGCAGTTGGGGCACACACAGGCCCCGGCTCAATCAGGCTGGCGACATCGCGAGGCCCCCCATTGCTCTATTTTTGCCCTCGTTTGGGAGACGCTGTCTCGCTTGGCGTCGACGGAATAAGCGAGCAAATCGGGGAGAGTTTCACGAAGTCGCGCGACGAAAATGAACTACGCCTACCTCCGGTCACCTCTGCCGCGACCTCCACCGGGGTTAGGAGCGCGCCGCTGGTCTGAGGCGCGACAACCCTCCCGGCTTCAGAAGCATCCCCGCTAGCCGTCAGGGCCGCAGTCACCGGACCCGCCACACTGAATCGGCCCCGGGAAGATGGCGGCGATTGCACTCGAGGACGTTTTGCCTTCGGAGTCGTAGGTGAAGCCTCCGTGGCTACCTCGGCAGCCGTAGAGGCCGTCGTTAGCGACAGCGCGATGGGTGCCGCGGGAGGCGACGAGGCGTCATCTTCGAGAACGGCGGGGCGCATGCTCGCTGCCTGGCCACCATATACGGCCTCGTCGGGACTTACGCGACCCCCTGAACCAGTCGATCTGAGCCCACCGCCCGTCTCGCCCCCATCCTCACGTCCTCGACCTGCGGCACGGCCGGCGAACTAAGGGCAACAACCACCGACTGGACCCCGCTCCGAGAAGAGGGCGCTGCCACCGCCGCACCGCTCGGTGATCCCGCCGGCACTAGGCGCTCCGGCACGGGAATTTCCAAGGCCTCACACACCCGATTAATCCGCCCCTGCTTCGCCAAAAGGGTCGCGGACTCGCGGGCCTTGTGCTCCTCCGCCGTGTACGGCCCAAGTATCACGGCTACGGCGCGTTCCACATCTTCTAACCGGCGTACTGCAGACACAAGTGGAGGGTCATACCTAGGAGTTTGCAACCACCCACGTGGTGCTTGGCATATCACAGAGACACTTACAGGGCGCGGACGGCCTATGAAGCGAAGACACCCCCGGGTGGATGTCGTCCTTCCGATCGAGCCTCATTGCTCATATTTCGATTGCAAGCAAGCGGGGATATCCGTACATGGTGAACTCCTCCGCGAGGTCACGCATGTTGAACCGAGCGCGACCCAGCAAGCCTCGCGCTGCTTTGCTCGTCGCAAAGCCGAGGCGTCACATTCGGACGGCGGTCGAATGATATCGGCTCTCCACGGCCGAGGTCGCCGTGCTCGCCACGATGTAATAGAACCACCGCCGTGTTCACCCGGTCTCCACTTTTCCCGCATAGCCAACGCGGAAGCGGTCGAGCACTCGGCCTCGGCCACGAAGTCCACGCCGCCGGTTCGAGTAAGCCCCCTTCTACTCTCCTTGGGTGGCACTGCGCGTCGTGCAGAATGGCGAACAGCTCGGCGCGGGGGCGGGTACCCTCCATCTGCATCGCCCACGTGAAGATGGCCAACCGTACGATCGCGGTCGGAGTCAGCTGCGCCAGCTCCAACCCATACGCACGCAGCACTTCACGAACAAGGTGTGTCGCGGGGATCCAGAGCCCAGCGTCGAAAAACGCCACAAAGACGATCGCCTCCGACTCCCCCAGGTTCGGCTCCACTTCGTCACACCCGGGTAGGCGAGCCCCGGCACGCTCCTCCAGCTTCTTCTCTTGTAGAAGGGTCTGGAGGGTCTCCTCCGTGATGCGGCTCCGCCCCAGCACACGGGAGCAGCGGCCCTTGGACCTTTTCACGGCATCCCAGTCCTGAGGAGTTTGCTTCCTGTCGCGCGGAACCAGGCGGCACTCCGCCGGTGGTGGCGGCAGGCAGCGCTGACTAGACGAGGCGCTCTCGCTAAGGCGACGCGCAGGATCGTCAAGGGTGGCACCCGTGCTAACTGGGAGGTCGTCGCGCGCAGCCATCTCTCTCACGGCGACGGGCAAGCGCGGAGGCAAGATTAGCAGCAGGAGGTGCAAGAGGAATAGCAAGGAACGCACAAGCAATCAAGTAGCCAAGGGGAACGACTGCATGCACACGGGGGCGGATTATAAAGCCCTCGTCTCCCCCACAGGCAGAAGACCAAGCAACAGAATGACAGCGGTTCGGCTACCCACGATCGGGCAGTGCAACCGCTAGAAACCGCGGCAGGCGGCGGTAGGTGGCTGCTCAGCGCCCAATGCACCCATACACTCCCGCCGAGTGGCCACTTTTCCTGGGGAAGATGCGAACGGCCGTGGTCGTGGGAACGCTGGCACCCCACGACGCTCCAATTACAGCCGGCCACGTGCCGACATCGATCTTGAGGCAGCCGTGCGCACCGCCCTAACAAAGGTCGGCGCGATTCTAGGTGTCATTAAAGCGCACTCCCGGACCAAGCAACCACCTTCCCACGCTGGCGCCACATCGCGCGGCGCATTTCCCGAGACTCGGCCGCCAAAGGCAGCCGACCAAGTCGGCTTCGCCCATCAATATCGGCAGCGCGAGGTAGGGCATGCCGAACCCGGCGATCGAAGCCCTCGGCTTACTCGGTGTCTTGGCCTGAAGGCTGCGCCATGCAGGTGCGGGCGGCGGCTCGCGACAAGACGACCTCGGCCCGTCGAAGCCTTCGGACTTCCGGTGCCTTGACCTCGAGCCGTCGCGAGCCGGGACGAAGACGCCCTCGCACAAGCACAGTGGGCGTGCGAGCTATCCCGATCATCAAGGCATCACAGCCGTCGACGGAGGGCCAAAGGACCAGCGGCATGGCCGCCGTGAAGCCCTTCTCCATGAGAGGCTCCTGTTGTAGTGGTGGCCCCCACCTAAGCCCAGTAGGCCTGTTAGGTCCGAAACAGGACATGTATAATGACATAAGAGCCCCCGAGGGGAATACTCATGTGTAAGGGTATAACTGTACAAACACTCCCCATATGAATATATATGTGGCATAGGTCACAGGAGGAAGGCTCTAAGCCATTCATTTTACTCAACTCTCCACTACCATACACTCTCTCTGTTTGGTCTGTAACCACAACAAATACATAATTAAGTTTGACAATTGGCTTTTAATAAAAGTATACTAGCAAAGCACCCAAATATAATGGTTTGAAGGCATTTTTATGGAAAAAAACTAATTGTGTTATTTTCATACAGCCAATTTATATACTTGGAGTTAGAATTAAAACAGTTTGTGTATATTAACCATACACATCTTCAAATGACTTATACAAGAGATTAAGAGAATAGTCTAATTTTTCACTCAATAAATATACATGTGGAGCTCTAAAACTACTCCGTGACTATTCTATATTTTTTATAATATGTTTTGCGCTCCATGTGTATCTCATGAAACATTATTAATATTAATTATGTATCTCTAGTTTGTTGTACACTCTCAATTACACGACTCTTAAAGGAAAAAGGAGTTATAGACAAGATATTGTCAAATATCGTTATGAAAAAAATTCAACAATAGGTGAAATGCACTGAGCATTAAGTATTTACTCCACGAATAAGGTTGTTTAAAATATGGGAATTTTACAATAAACGGTTTAATTTCCACGAGATTCGAGAAAATTTCTCACGTTGCAAACATGGTCGAGCACAAGAAATTGTAGTTTATATATCTCCAAACAATAGATGATATTCAAAGTACATCATTTGCTTTGGAGATCTAAAAATCCCACAAAATAATCCTTAAATAAAAAACAAAAAACCTTGGAAATTATCTCATTAATTGAGAGAAAAAAGAGAAGATCTATACTACTTTTTCAGTGAGGCTAGATTATAAACATTGTAGTTTAATTATATACAAATAATAAATTAACTCATTAATTGAGAGAAAAAGAAAAAATCTACACTACTTATTTTGATATGGCTTGATTATAATGATGTTGATTAGTTATATATAGATAATAATAACTATGAGTATAATTTTGAAAGATAATAGAGTTATATAATAAATATAATATGCTATGATGTTTAGTCGTGCACTCGTGCAATTGTGCGACTAATTCAGCTATTTTCTTGGAAAAAGAAGTGATTAGTTTCAGCGGCTTACCGTACGGTCAACAACTCGACGCTTTCACACGCCTCCAGTCGCAGCAACTCCGTGTTCTTCCCGGGCCCCACCGCCCAGTAGCCCAGAGCCACCAAAGCAACAAACACATGCTCCACAATCCAACGTCCCGGATCACCCCGTCGCAACCATCCGTCCAATCCCAGCCGTTCACTGGCTAGGGGTGTAGGGTTTATAGCTCCGCCTCGTACCTCCGCCTCCGCCTCTCTTCCGCCCCCGCGGCACGAACGACGGCCGAACAAAAAAAAGAAAAAAAAACAGAGCGCCGCACCAATTACCCCCTCCGTATCGATCGAAGCCGCAAGTTTTAATTCGGGAAAAATCCCCCAAAAAATCAGACTATCGATCCCTCGATTCCCGATCTCGAGGCCCTGTTTGGCTGCCGCGCCGGCGCGAAATCCTAGTAGGAATGGCGGTGGTGTCCATGGCGGCGGCGGTGTCGGCGGCGCCGGAGGAGGTGTTGCACAGGAGGATAGGGTTCCACCTCGCCAGGAGCTCGCATGCGGCGGTGGCCGTGGGGGGAGGCGGGTTTCGGATGGAAACCCTGAACCCGGATGCGGCGGCGGCGGGGGCGGCTAGGAGCGAGGGGGAAGCGAGGAGGCCGGAGAAGCGGGAGGCAGGTGGGTTCGATCCGGAGCTCAGTGTCGCCGGGATCTACCTCGGGAAAATTGTGAGTACGCAAATTTACAATCTTTTTTTTGGGTGGTGGTGGTGGGGGGGGGGGGGGGTTGGGTTCTTGAAGCTGTGATTTTGATGGGGTTTTGGGCGGTAGGAGCTGCAGTGTGGTGTTTTGCCACTGGAGCTATCATTTTTTGGTTTCAAATTGAAAGTAGCTGCGATTTTGGGTTTTTAGTTATTAAAAGTTGTATATTCAATTCACGGTATAAGCATTTCTTCAGGTTTTAGTATCGGGTTCTTAAATTGAAGTTCCTTGGTGCCTTGCAGGGTGCAGGTCTGCAAAATCTTGGGAACACTTGCTACCTCAACTCCGTTCTGCAATGCTTGACGTACACGGAGCCGTTCGCAGCATATTTGCAGAGTGGGAGGCACAAGTCTTCATGTAAGTGCTGTTGCAACTTGCAACCGCCTGTTTTGACATGATAAATGAACTGACAATGTTGCATCAGGCTTGTGGATTCCCAAGCTAGCAGTTACTCAACTGATACACCTTTTGGGCCTCTTCTTTTACGCTGTGGCTTATGGCTTTTAACCTTAATGCGAGCGCTCGTGCAAACGTACCGAAAGACGATAAGCCACTTCTAAAAGGTTATCCCGATAAGTCGCTTCAAAACGGCAGCGGAGAAACCATCCCGTTTGTTTGTCAAGAGAAGTCATAAGCCATAAGCCGAAAAGAATTGCATATGCTAAGCTTAAGGTAGTACCTAACAACGGTATATGGCTGGCCTCTAGGCTATACCAATATCCATGCTACTACTACTTTAATAGCAGTGTCACCACGAAAGATAACAATACCTACATTATCCATACTCTAAGGCTATTCCTTTCACACCATTGGCAAAGGTCACCATTTCTTCAGCTTGAATCACATTCAAATCCATATAACATGTGCAATACTATCTCCAAATGAGACCAGTTGACCATTCTTATCCACAGGAAAATTCGTGTAGAAGTATTTTCATTGTACTTTATCATAGAGTCATGAGTTCTGCAGCTTTGGGTGACAATGCCATACTTAACAAAGACATTAAATATGGAAAAGTCTGATTTACAGAAAGAAACTACCTTGATCATCAGTAGATGGAACACTATATAAAGTATGAATTGGTCACAATCTAGATCCCCCAAATCTTACCTACATGGATGGATTATCCGTGGCCATCCGATGAGCCACATCCAATGGAACAGGTGCTAAGTGGGTTGTTACTGCAATTTCACCAAATTTGGTGTTTTCTCTAGTTAGATTTTGGTTATCCATCCGCTGCATCCAATGACTGTTATTCAAACTTGTGTCTTGACTTATATGTTAAATGCTCGATCTTTGCATGATTAATAGTATTATATAATATATGTTTGTTAACGGGTGGCATCAAGGTCTGGGGTAATCACTTATGCACTTTTACCTATACTGCTACACGTACCCAGCAACCCCACTGCCATTATTTGTTTCACTGTTTGTATCAATAACTGAAGATGGCAATCTAGTCCATTTACTAATACTCCTTACTGCCACGTCCAGGTTGCACTCACAATGTACCAAACTGCATTTTTTTGCTGTATAGTGGAGAATTCCACTAGCAGTACAACATTTACTGATTTGTAAATCAAGTAAACCCCTGTCATCGGGCCATTGGACCTTTGTTGTATTTTTTGTGCTAACAATGATTTCACATCCTGACCACAAATATTATTTGTATTACATAACCTGTTTAAGAAGAACTAAGCGTATGTTTTGTATGGTCCATCATGTTAATTAAGCATAGGTCAACTGTTATTTCCCCTCCTGCATGGCATTTCTCTTGTAGCTGTTACTAATTCCTTTTTTTTCTCCCATTTTAAGGTCGCACTGCTGGATTTTGTGCACTATGTGCTCTTCAGAATCATGTTAAGACTGCTCTACAATCAACGGGAAAAATAGTGACACCATCACAATTTGTCAAGAACTTGCGCTGTATCCTTTCATGTGCTCTAGCTTAATTGAGTACCTCTTCTCGATTTAACATTTGGAAATTCTCCTGTCTATTTTTTTATCCAATCATCAGAATGTGAATCTTTGACTGCAAATAGGCATTTCTCGTAGTTTCCGCAATTCGAGGCAGGAAGATGCACATGAGTTAATGGTTAACTTGCTTGAGTCCATGCATAAATGCTGTTTACCTTCTGGAGTACCAAGTGAGTCTCCAAGTGCTTATGAGAAGAGCTTAGTTCACAGAATATTTGGTGGCCGTCTAAGAAGTCAGGTACATTGTGTGCGTTGTTTGGTTACACTGGGACTAGCAATTTCGAAGGAAACCCCATTTCTGTTGTCATAACTGCTTTGCTACATATATATGCTCCAGGTGAAATGCACACGGTGCACACATAGTTCAAACAAATTTGAACCTTTCTTGGATCTCAGTCTTGATATTGCCAAGGCCACTACATTGGTGAGAGCACTTCAAAATTTCACCGAGGAAGAGCTACTAGATGGGGGTGAAAAGCAATATCAGTGTGAGCGCTGCAGGCAAAAAGTTGTAGCAAAGAAAAAGTTTACAATTGATAAGGCTCCAAATGTTCTGACAATTCATCTTAAACGCTTTAGCCCTTTCAACCCCCGTGAAAAGATCGACAAAAAAGTGGATTTTCAACCGGCCCTAGACTTGAAACCATTTATTAGTGATTCTAAAGTGAGTAATTAGTTTTGAAAGTTTTAACTTTACCTTAATTTTTTTCAATTAAGTTATCTTTAGCATTCTCATTTGTTATGGTTATGTGTATAGGGTACAGATTGTAAATACAGCCTTTATGGTGTTTTGGTTCATGCTGGTTGGAACACTCAATCTGGTCATTATTATTGCTTTGTTCGGACTTCCAGTGGGTTGTGGCACAATCTTGACGATAACCAGGTCTAGTATGACATTGGTCTTTCCTTGAAGCCTTACTAATTCATTTTTAGTTGATATTGATAACTTTAGTAGGCAGGCTCATGTACCGGCCATGAAAATAATATTGTCAAACTATTTGTTTTCCTTTTCAAGAAAATTCTTCATATTTTAGTCCTGCAGCTCCATCAACTTTCAGAAGGTCTTTGCTAAGAACTTTATCCTGTTCTTTTTCGAAAACTTAGTTGCCTTGTATAACATGATACAGACACCACTTTACATTGTCATAATGTCGTGGAATCATTAAAATTTCTGTTTACAGCATTGAGGGTTCACTGGTCACAACCTGTCAACTGCATGTTGTATTGATGTATTTTCTAGTTCCAACTAAAGTTGTACTACTGCCTTTATGTCATGTCCTTCCCCTTAGTTGCTTAATTGACTTCTCTATTTCAATATTGTCTGTATGTATGCTAGCGAGCCCAGTTAAGTCATACAGGTTTCTAGAACGTGTTGCCTGAAAGCTAGTCTTCTATGCTTGTAGTAATTTACTAATTTGTGATGTGCTATCCTGTATAAGTATATGCTGAATATGTTTTGATAAGTTACTACATTAGGGTCATTTTGTTAGGGAAGAATCCATTAGCTAGATTAGGAATACAAAAGTGTGAATTGTGTTCTGTTATTGCTGGAAAGAAAACGAAATTGAACCTTACCTTCGACTGAGCTAAATTTCATGGTTGATTCTACTTTATGTCCCTTTGTTATTCTGGTAGTCTTTCATTTTTGTCATACTGATTCCTATGGCCATCAACTTCAGGTACGCCAAGTTCGCGAGGCAGATGTATTGAAACAGAAAGCCTATATGCTATTTTATGTACGTGACAGAGTCGGGAACACAATGGCGCACAAAGACAATAGTACTGCTAATATGCCAGGAAAGAAAATGATCCCTGAAAAGATCTCATGTCTGAATGCTGTAATCCAAAGTGGTGTAATAGAAGCAAAAGTGAATGGTCCCTCATCTCCTTTCGTAGATAAAAAGTTGCAGAGCATAAGCAATGGCCACTCTGGCATTATCAGCGAGACTTTAGCAGACCATTGCTCAAAGAATGATGGCAAAACTGAAGCTGCTGCAGCCTCCCAAATTAATGGTCTGTCTTCCGCACAGAAAGCTTTTGTACCTCGAAGTGATGGTGCTACCTTATCAACTAAATCAATGCAAATTGCTTTGAGTAGTCTCAAAGAGGCATCTTCATTTGGTCAACCTGCATCTCTTATCAATGCGAGAAGTAATCAGACAATGGCTGAGATGTCATTGCAGGAACCAAAGACTGATGGTGCTTTTACCAAGTTGGAAAACAGTACTTCTGTTGCCTCACCTATGGTCAGCAGTCCTGCTAGACTGTCTGAGGCAGACAAACAAACTTCTCAATCTCAAACAACTAAAATTTACAAGACAACTTCCAATGTAAATAACATGGACACAGGGGTTACTGCTCAAACTTTCCCGACTAAGGTATCCTTGTGATGGTCACTGCTGGTTTTAACTTTTTAGTCCATTTCTACTACTTAATTACTTATTTTATCTCATGCAACATGATAGGATGATGTTGTTTCGACTGGTGTCATGACTAGCAGTGGAGGTTCAACTTCCAGTGAGAAATTGAAGGACTTGGTAGAATCTCTCGAGCAAGATGACAAAATAGTAAAGAAACTAACTGTGGACAAGGTATGCTACCGGCCTACGGCCTCTCTTTTCTGTCCCTCATTAGGAAAGTTTGGTCATTACCCCATATAACCATGTAGACTCGTGATTAATGCTGCTCCTTTGCACATAATCTAGACCATAAGCCTCCATCATTTTGCTGAATGTGAGTTGATCTGTATAATAACTTTTGCACATGCCTTTATGCAGAACAACATAGTACCAGGACTTGAACAACTGAACTTTGGAAATGTGATCTGCTCTGAAGTTCCCATGAAGGTGGTTGCAGCCCGTTCATGCAATGGCAGTATAGCTAAAAGGGTGGTTTTGAAGTCAAAGAAACTTGTGAGATATCCTGTAGTGAACTTGTGGCTTGGGCCCAGACAACTATTACTAGGATCACTAAAGCAAGAGAAGAGAAGGAAGCACAGCAGAACTAAAAGACAGTCCAAAGTTTGTAAGGGCACGGCAAATACTGATTGTTCAGGTAACAAAACCAACGAGCAGCAGACATCAACATCAGCTACTGTGCCGTCTGAAAATGTAGAATGTGCACCCCGTGGGTGGAAACGTGCCTATGCTAGTGCAAGTTCTGAAAATGATGCTCAGACATTCAAAAATAGGCAGCAGGTTATTGGAGCCGGTGCTGGTGACCTTAACTTGGACAAGAGAAACAGTAAAAGTGCTACTTTTGCTAGTGCCGACTTTATAAAGTTGGGTTCAAGCTCTTCTGCAAATCAGACACATTCAAGAAACAACGTAGATGCAAGGTTGGGAGTCTCCCAGCCTGTCGGTATTCTTACAAGGGACTTGAAGGAAGTTACTGGTAAGCACATCTCCTCTTTGCAGATGCGCACTTAGCCAGTTACTAATGTGCTATAAATATTATGTTTTTATATCAATTTTAAATATGCAATATGTTTACTTTTTTTTGCTTTACAGTTCCTTGCTGGGATGACGTGGCTGTGCCAAATACTGAGACAAAGGAGTCAAAACATTCGGAGAGAAAGAGCATTGGATATGTGTTAGATGAATGGTGAGGTTTTTTTTTTGTAATTTGTCGATAATATATCCCATTATTTTTCTGTGATGTTTTATATTTTTTTCCAAGTTTGTAGTGGATTTGAGATCAAACCATCTCTTTTAAGGAAACAAAAACAAAACTGAACCTCCTTTTTTTTTTTGCATCTGTTTGCAGGGATGAGGAGTATGACCACGGGAGGGTAAAGAAGGTCAGAAAATCAAAGGAAGACTACGGTGGGCCAAACCCGTTCCAGGAGGAGGCTGACTTTATATCACAGCGAAGGGTGAAACAGAAAACTTACCAAGCCAAATCTTGGAATAAGCCTACCAGGTTAGATGAGTTGAGGATATGACGCCCCAAGAAGCATAAAATGTTGTTGTATCACTCATTTTTGAAGAAATCATTCGTTGTTCATTTTCACCATGTTGTTTGACAGTTTGGACAAACGTCAGGACCTGTATTCAATTGTAACGGAATTTGTAGTGCAGAAGTCTGAGCATGATGTCATTTGTTGCAATATTTGCATTCCTGTTTCTCGCATAATACGATGATGAATAATAGTACGAGGGGTTGCTGGTCTGGTAGAATTACTCTTGTGAACTGTAGTAGCATGTAATCACTGAGCTGCAACGATGTAATTTACTGATGCTACAGTTATGCTGGGCCGCGGGGGGGGCTACTGCAATGTAGTGATCTTATTTACCGTTGATTTGGCTGGGCCAAGACGCTGGCTTGCTGCTATTTTATAGTCCGTTTGTTTGGGTTGCGGCTTATGAGTTTTGGCAGTGCTAGTGCGAATAAACTAAAAAATGATAAGCTGCTTTTAAGACTATTTTGATAGAATGAACTGAAAATTGATA
Source organism: Dendrocalamus sinicus (assembly GCA_036346575.1). Taxonomy (NCBI): domain Eukaryota; kingdom Viridiplantae; phylum Streptophyta; class Magnoliopsida; order Poales; family Poaceae; genus Dendrocalamus; species Dendrocalamus sinicus. The sequence continues at coordinate 3,737,664 of CM070656.1, read as the reverse complement.
AGCTTGATAAATTGTATAAATTGTTTTGAAATGACGAAAAAACTGTTTTATTTATTTGTTCTAGGGATTTTATAAACTGAAAAGAAGGCTCAACCTGGAGGCTTTCTTCAGGAGAAGCAACGCGTCGACCACGCAGTAATTGCAGCAACGGATATTGATACTACCACTCACACTAACCCCTTTGGTCCCAGAAAAGAAAGAGAATCCTTCTCCAGAGTTGAGTTGGGAGTATGGCCTGAATGCGTGACCTCGCCTGGCGCCTTTGATGGTGATTTTGAGCCAACGTGGCACATGCAACCTGATGTTCTCTTTCAGCATTTTGAACCAGAAAACGGATTCTCTTTGAGGATTTTGAACCAGAAACGGAGAAGGAAAAAAAAGAAAACCTAACCCGACTGTTTGGTTGAAATTGGGCTTACGGAAAATTGTTTGTACGAATTTTGAAGGAATAGCTCAGTCTCGTAGAAAATTCATGTGAATTGTTGCGTTCCAAATAGGCAAGAAAAACAACGCGGTACTTCACCGAATGTTGTTATGTATGCGCATGAACATCGTTTAACATCAGTTGAGCTTTGACGTGTGCAGGGTTCGTTTCCTAATGAATTTTTACAAAAAAAATGTGTTTCAATTCTTCCAGATAGAACTTCAATTAAAAACCACTAGGGAATGCGGGCGTGCAGGAGCGTGAACTTCAATTAAAAATCAATAGACTTCGCTCCACTTGTTTTAGCTTGAGCTTCTTGCTTATTTTCACTATTCATAAATTTCGTCTTTTTCTGAACTTTTGGCTTTTTTTAGCTTTTTTGCTGGTTCTTTTTTCCCGTATTCGTTTACGTTGTCCGTGATGAGCTAACATATTTTTTCTATTTTTATTTTTAAATTTAATTATACCAAATAAGTCACTTTTAGCTACAGTATAATTTCAACCAGCTACAGTGCAATTTCAGTCATAAGCCACTATTTTTCAGTTCAACCAAGCGGGGCCAAACCAAGTTGCTGAAAATTCAACACATTCGCAAATCCCAACCATTAAATATCCCCCGTTCAAACACTAGTTGGCATCAAATGGGGGCACCGATCTCCTGCATCAAAGATCCCCCAACGTATTAATGCATGCTACGCTCACAAAAATATACTACGTACGCACTCCTCGCCGCTCGTTTGAATAATGTCACAGCTCACAGGAAAATTTTCTCCGTGGAGGGCTTGAACCACTCCTCTCGAGGCCTCTCCTTTGATTTTTTTTGCCATGTGATAGCTACGGATATCAAAGCAACTCTATACAATCTCTCTCTTCTCCGTCGCTCTCCAATCTCCCTCTTCCTGGGCCAGATCCGCACCGCCGGAGCCTCACAGCTACCCGCTGAGCACACGCTGGCGAGTGTGAGGAGGCGACGGCGTCCGGCGGTGTTGTGAGCCAACGAGCACACGAAACCAGAATTCAAACTCTGTAGGATCAATCTCTTTAAAAATCTTTAGATTTATCTATGTTTTATTGTAAATATCAATAGTATTGATATTATTTTGTAAAAATCTATGGGGTTGCTTGACCCCACAAGTCACAACGTGGCACCGCCACTGCCTGCGAGCATACGCATCTGGGGTGCCTCAACCATGGAATATAGAGAGAGGTGTTGGAGAAAAAAAACGGTTGCCTTGAGATCCATAACTAACACATGTCAAAAATCAAAAGAAGTGCCTTAAGAGGAGGAAAAAATTTTCTACGCAACGGCTGTATAAACGAGTCTGTGTAACGAACTAATGAGGTAACAACGCGTCGCACGGTGTTACTGTAGCAGTACTACAGATCGTACGAAGAAAAATAAATTTTAATACCTGCTACAATGATTAGCTGTACTGGAAAAAATATTTTTTTAATAGCTGTTACAGTGCTGCTACAGTGTTTTGCGCCATGTGTCGCTACCTCTTTAGTTTGTTATATAAACTTGTTTATCCAATCGTTGCATAGTAAAATTTTTTCAGCTCTCCCTGAGAATTTTTTTTTTCCAACTCACAGCTGATGCTACTGCTACTACGCCCCATCAGTCAATCGATTTCAATCCCAGGTAAATAGCCCAATAATTGGAAGACACGTTGAATTCAACTTTACCAGATGACACTATCTAGTAGATGGATTCGTACGTGCGCTCTCCAAATCTCCAGCCAGATTTACTGCTCGAGACAGCAAGAGATACACACCACCAGTACATACATTTACGTGCTAGTATCAAATGTGCACTAGTATCCCGGCCGTCTTAAAGCGTCCCGTGCACGAGTAAATGTCTCACGCGTTCCCTATGACGGTTGGGCGCGCGCGCTTCGTTGGGACAGTTTTTTTGTTTTTATCTATGGTTTTTATCTGTATTTTTTGATATAGTAGAAGACGATAAAAATATTAATATAGACGGCGCATATAATTTTAGACTCGGTAAATTGTTTAAAAATCTACTTTAAAAATCGTTCTATTTATTTTGAATTTTAGAGAAAACAAAAGCTAAAAAACTAAGAGGCAGACAAGGAGACATCACGGCTTCAGAGAGCCCCCCTGCATGCTCTGCTCCCCTGCCTGCCCACAAATCCTTTGGATTGCATCTTGTCTACTTGCTGCTGCTGCTGCTACCACCAGTACAAATTCACACTTGCAATGAGTATACTACTACATCTGAAAATCCATCTTCACGAGCCATGCGCATTGATGGACGGGATCAGGATGAGACGGCGAATCGGTGATGAATGATACACATCATGCTTCCATATGATTGCAGGTCGAATGATGGCGAAGAACGGGAGCGAGATCGAGTAAATAAAACTCCTGGGGATTCAAAACATTTGGAGTTCTTGGGCACGTGATGTGTGTGGATCCCTGAGGCATGCAAGCTAAGATAGAGCAATGGAAACTACTCCAAGGGTTTGTTCTTTTTAGCTGTGACTTATGATTTTTGACTGTGACTTGTAGCTTTTGGGCTGTTCGTGCGAGAGATTATAGAGTAACAGAAACTCATGTATGATTTTTGCAGTTATAAATGAAGTCGGTACAGTATGTACTACAATTAACTAGTAGATCTTATTTTGAAAAAAATACTCCGTTTAAAAATTAGTTACCGTAAAAAAAGTCGAAAAACAGTTTTAAAAAGCTAAAAAGAACCTGGCCCAAAATCACTAGTAAGATGGTGAGGCCGTCCATGTGTTGCGGTGTGAATCTTGGCTTCGGACGGCATGCGTTCATTGCAGTTTGGGAGCGACCAATCGACGGTGAGTGGTAACGTCGATCCACGGCGACGAGGCGAGTGCACCCATATGAATTTGGAAATTCGAACGATGGAAGCGTGCTACGGATGGAACCTACGTGGCGAGATTAATTATGCCATGTTAATTGGCACTTGGTACCCGTCACCCGGTACTGTTTCACTAGGTATGAATGGCTTGCTGCGAGCTTAGCTAGGGGCAGTATGCGATCCGTAGACGAACTGCTGGAAATAACTGGGATTCTACCGTTGGTGTTGGTACCCATGCTACATCTGACACCATGGGTTTAGCGTAGAAAAACTAGTGCAAATCATGACTTAGGTGCAATCGCGTAAAATATTTCGGAATCAGGGCAGAATGCGGTCGACAAGAGTTTATTTTGGGATTTTTCATGCTGATTTGGTGTCTGCGCTAAAACGGTTTCTACGATTCCGTCTTAAAGCGCGCTTCCATCTTATATGTTTCCTAATTAAATAAAGCTTATTCCTAATCTATATCCAAATAAAGGCATTCCTAGTGGTAGACATTACACAATAGTATCTATAACCTTCATGTCATGTAGACACTCCAATAAACCACTACTGTAATAAATCCACAATCTCCTTTCGATACTATAATTATTATAGATATACATTAATCTTCTTTCAATGCAAGTCCGACACAGTTAAGTTTACTGCTCGTACTGATCATCAAGAGACAAGAGTTTAAGGCCGCATTTGTTTAATCCTACGGAGTAATGTACCTCGCTGCGGCGGCTGCTGCTTGTGCCTGTGTTTCGGTAATCAGTGCCGTAGCTACAAAGGGGTGCAGTACTTACCCCTCCGGTTGTTGGTATACAACCAGTTTTATCAATACGGCGTTGCTTCTGACCGAAAGGCGGTGACTGGTCTAGCTTTACGGGAGAATTTGAACTGAACGGTCAAATGCTTCCCTTCTACTCTACTACTGATCTAGCCTTCCATGGCTTCCATTTAATTCTTCGACGGATTCAGTTTGAATTTCACATGGTAGTTAATCGTGGGCGTTAGTACTAACAAGAACCTTGATTAATGGCACATGCTAAGGTACATGTCTGATTGTCTCCTAGCCTGAGCGCAAATTACATTTTTTTTGTGATTACAAGGAAAATACACATACCATCACACATGTACACTACTCGTGCATACAATCCAGTGTACCCCATAGTACACGCTTAGACAGAGAAAGATTGGAAATAAATCTACAACCTTATAAAATTTTCACTAATAGGTAGACACTGAGATCTGAACCCTGGTGAATGGGGTAGTACACTCACGACTCCACCACTCACCAAGAAGTGGTTCTATAAGCACAAATTCCAAGAAGAGGAAGCAGCGGCACGGCACTGAAGCACTGCCATGTACTACGACGCTCGCGAGGCCTGGCTCTCAGAAGAAATCCCCTGGCCATGCAGTGGCGGCTGAGCGCGGCAGCTGCCACGGCCTGCTCTGCTCCACCGGCAGCCGCGCACGGCGGCCAGTAAGAAGCAGAATTCACAGTCCCTATTCAAAAACAAAAGGTAAAAATGGAAGCTGGGTGCAGGCAGCAGTACCAGCTTCTCCTCTGCAGCGTCAACGTGGGTTGCTCGCCCGCGCCGCGCAGTTAATTTCTTTCTGCTCCTTCAATTACCCCGGACCATTACCATTACTAGCTCATCAGCTCGTTCGTTGCACTCAACTCACTCACACGCGCGCGCACACTCAATGCCACAGGCTTCCAAAATCACCGTGTTGATTAACAGCAGCATTTAATCAGGTTTCTTAAGGAGTGGAGTAGGATTTAAACTTGCCGCGCGTAAGGATGGGATGCTCTTCTGAGTCTTCTCCCTATAAATACGCGCGAGCGTCGTCGCCGGAGCACGCGGCATCCAGGAATTCGAATTCCTCTGTTTCCTCGCGCACGCGGAGAAGCAACAATGGAGAGTTCAGTGAGGGGTAGAGTGGGAGGCGGTGGAGCGGGGGCGGAGGTGTTGCCTCTGCCTCCGCCGCCGCGCCACGCGGCGATCTCTTCCTATCCGGCGTCCATCCGGGCGCTCCTGGCGAGAACCGCGAGCGGCCCTGGCGTGGGCGATTGTCAGTCGCCGAGGTCGCTGCTGTCGCGCATCCTGCAGCGCGGGGACGGCGGCAACGGAGGGTTCGGGTTCCGGGTGCGGCTGCCGCGGCGGTACAGCTCCAGCGGCGGCGGGAGGGAGGAGAGGAAGGACGACGCCGAGCAGGCGGCCGCCATCCCTAGGGTGAAGGTCGTGGAGAGGGCGCCGGGGCTGACCGTCGAGACGCCGCGGAGTTCTCTCGGTACGTGCGGTTGCGGTGCAATGCAATCACAGAGAATGTATATTCAGAGCAAAATTTATCAAACCACTTCGAGGTACGTTAAACTGTCAATGTTGAGCGGATTATGGATGAATTCTGCAGGGAAGAAGAAGCCCGAGGAGAAGCTGATGTCCATGAACCTTGGCCTGGGGGCAAGCCTGGTGCTGCTCCTGTCTAAGAGCGCGGTGGAGCTGAATAAGATGGTGGAGCTGCGCGCGCAGGTGGAGGCGCTCGTGCGGGAGATCAGGAAGGAGACGACGCAGAGGAAGGAGAAGGACTCTGCTTCCTCCAGCTCCCACGAATCCAACGGCAGCAACACCGCCACCACCGCCGTGATCAAGGACCCCATCGCCTGCGCGGCCGCCGAGGACGCGCTGTCCAACTGCTCCCGGACGGCGGGCTGCGCCGTGCGAGACAACCCGCTTCGCGGTCGCACCGTCGTCATGATGGACCAGATGGAGGCGGAGCTCCAGGTCGAGCTGAACAGCTTGCAATGCGCCGCGCACGGCGAGAAACGCATCGCACCTATGCAAGCACTCGAGGTACGGTACATATCAGAATGGATCTTATTGCGTAGTACGTACTCCGTGTACACGTGCACCTTGGAAAACGCGCGCGACGCACGTACGTTTGCTGATGATGTTCGTATCCTCTCCAGCTGCCGTTGCTGCAGGTTAAGACGCAGAGCAACGCCTCCGACAGCCCGGCGAGGAGCTGCGTCGACGACGGCGGCGGCGTCAAGGACGACGACGTGGCAGAAGGCAATGCGGAAGAGGAGGAGGAAGAGTACGAGGAGCCCGAGGATGAGGAGGAGTTGCAAGGCCGGAACGACGTGGAGAAGAGCCCCCTGCACGGCGGCGTGTCGGCACGGGCGCTGGAACGGCGGCTGCACGAGCTGCTGCAGAAGCGACAGCAGGAGCGCATCGTGGAGCTGGAGTCCGCGCTGGACAGCGCACAGCGGCGGCTCCACGAGAAGGAGCGCGAGGTCGTGTGGTGGCGCGACGCCGCCAAGCTCGTCTCCCACCGCCGGGACGAGTCGCGCCGGCTCAGATGATAGAGCCACAGGGCGCCTGCATCCACCCATGTACGACGCCATGCATGCCACGTACATCCCGCGCGTAGCAGCTCGCTCGCCCGCTAGTTATGCACGTCAGTTGGTGCCGGTAGTTAGTTCGCCGCAGCCTGCACAAGTCAGTGTGTCCTTGCAATGCGCGATTGGGTGGGTGTGTCGTCTCATCACGCTGCGCGGGTGAAAGCGGTGTAAGTGTTACGGGTATATGGCTTGTGTTCTACGGTAGCTAATTTTTAAACGGAGTGTTTTTTAAAGACGGATCTACAAATCGACTGAAGTAACATTATTCTGACTTTATCTATATCGACAAAAATCGCACGTAAGTATCTCTCTTCGTACTCTCTCTCGTAAACAAACAGAATTTAAAAATTGGGAGTGTCTAGGCATCACCTGGATGTTTTCTTTCTAACTATTATCCAAATTTGTAAATCTTAAATTAGAGAAGGGGGCCTTATTTTTGAAGGGATGAGATTTTTTTTCAATGGAGAGGGGTAGAATTCAAGGGGGAGGGAGAAGAATTTATGGTCATTGGATCTCTAATCCAACAGTACAAAATCTAAATGATAGTTAGGAAGAAAATATCCAGATGATATTTAACAAAACTCTTAAAAATTTAAGCCAAAAAAGCATAACACACAGCCCGCGCTACGCTGCTCTGAAGTCTGAACGCTTGCAGCGTCCTGTCGTGCTCGATCATGCACGCGTTGAGAAAACCGGAAGTTTCGGTGCATGCTTGCGTGCATGTCGCAGCAGGGTGATTCTGTGTGTAATGTTTCGGTTTGCTCCGTCCAGAATTTCTTGAGAAATCCAAGCGCGAGGCATGTGTGATTCATTGTCTATTTGTTGTGTTGTTCGGTTAATCAGTTGCCGCTGCTGGCCAATGGATTGTTTGGGGTTGGATCGATGCTTGCGTAGAGATTCTGAAACTCGGGCAGATAGGGCCTGTAGATTTGTAATATTGTTTGAAGGTCACGTAAAAAGCCTAATGGAATTCTGGGGTTCTAAAAACCTTTTACGAAGTTTTTTCTGTTTCTTTATTTTCGAGAGAAGTGGATAGTCCTAATGTTTTTTGAAGGTCATGTAAAAGAAATCCTAATGGAATTCTAATAGCAGTTGCTTGCCATGTTGCTGTTGGTAATGGATCGTTTCAGGTTGGATCGATGATGGTGGTAATCAACGTAATTTTAGCATGGATTTTCTCTTAATTTTGTTTCGTTCCAAATTCAGCGAGGGAAAACAATGGGGACCAGGCAACATTATCTCAAGCAGCAACGGTCTGATTCTGACCGAATTTACTTGGAGACTGCAGCTTTGCAGAGCGGCAGCAGCGGCCTGCTACAGTGTAGGGCAGAGGCATTAGGGCATCTTCAATGGTTCTAGCTAGCAACTAACTATAAGACTTCCACATCATTTATATAGTACACACTAAAGCTAACATTCTAAAGAACTATCTATAAGGATAGCTATTTAATGCTTACATGCACACACAGAATTTAGAGCAAGTACAATAGTGCTGACTAGGTTGACTCTAGTGAAATCCACATCAGCACAATCCTAAGTGGAAGAGAGAGAAAAGAAGAGAGAGAAGCAAGCTGCCCCTCATGCAAGAGGTGACCTCTAGCACATTATACGAGGAGAGAGAGATAAACTACCCCTCATGCAAGAGGTGACCCCTGATATATTTATGTAAGTATTAAATGTTTGAGTGCTTTAGTAGAGGTAACCTCTACTCAACTCATTGTATTAGCTACCTCCACATGAGCCACATGTAATCTTTTTGCTTATGTGGCTAGTCCTAGAGGTGGCAGCCACCTCTTCTATTGTACTTGCCCTTATAGAGGCTGCCTCGTTTGGCGTTATAGACTAGTGTTTAAGGAAGAGCTGACTCAGTTTTTTTTGCATACTCTCTTTCCTCCATATAGGATATATGCTGATGTGTACATACATATAGCTAGCTGACTCAGATGGAGATGCCCTTACATCGGCAGCAAAGGAGCAACGCTGTTAACCAACATGTTCCAAAGTGCAGTGCCATTCTAACTTTTAGTTGACAACTGCAGTGCAGCGCACCAGCGCAGCAGTTACTCGAGGTAGAATCGAATAGAAGGAAGAGCAGCTCTGAGTGCAGTCGCAGTGGCAAAGATAGGCAAATTTTGTGAGCATATGCCTAGAAATCAGAAAATAGTACTGCTCCACAGTGCACTGCAGGAACATTTTGCGCAGGCTGCAGATGAGTTCATTTGGATGTCTCTGTATCTTTGGTTCTTACATTGTACTGTCATACTCATGGACATAATCGCCAAACGCAGTGCACGAACTAAACTGATTCAGCTGCTGGGGCTCGCAACCCAAACTGCAGTTTGGACTCGATATCCACACGAACAGTTGTGCAGGAAATACGTAAGAAATCCACTTTGTGAAAGCCACTAACACGTAGGCTCCGCAAGACTTGCGCTCACCTCGGGGGTGCAGATATAGGGTGTGTTTGGTTGTCTGAATCTCCTTCGTCCTGGATGGGTGGATTCGTATAATCTGAGAAAGAGCCTGTTTGGTTACCTGTATGAGCGGATACAGCCTGTATGAGCGGATGCAAAAATACGCCCTCATCCTGGATGGGTGGATACGCTCAAAATGAGCTTCACTAGCCATCCGGATGAGTGGATGCGATGTATCTTATGCGGTCCCACGTGTCGACCTCTCAGTTTGGTAGATCGCATCCGCTCATACAGCAACCAAACAAAGATCTCGCTTTTTTGTATCCGCTCATACAGCCTCACCAAACATCTTCTTTTTCTGAAATACGATTCCACTCAGCCTGCATCCACTCATTCAGGATATACGATGCAACCTCCATCCATGAACCAAACACACCCATACATGACATATTCAGCCGTGGCTCTCCTCGTGGCGGACCCCCACCGCGCGGCCTCCACGGTGGTTGGCTCCTCCCGCCTCTGCATGGACTGAGCGTGGCCGGACAGCCGATTGCCGAAGACGAAGCCGCCAATTGCCCAATTGGGCTTCTCTTTGGCCGACAGCAAGCACACAGCCCAGCAATCAACAGTCCAGGGCCAGAGCAATGCATCGAGATGAGTATAACACACACGCGCGCCGGCGGGGCAACCAGTGGCGCAGCGCAGACCGACCGAGGGAGCGCCGAGCAAACCGCAGAGAGGGGCGCCGGCGCTAACCCTAGACGCCGCCAAGCAGAGGACGACGCTTCGCGGCAGGCTAGGGGAGGCGGTGGCCGGGGGGCGGGGCGTCGCGGGGAGCCGGTCAGCCGGGGTTGGCATTGGCAGCCAAGGTGTGAAGGAGGGGATTTTGTAGTCTTGCATAGGCCGAAGAGGTCGAGAGGGTGTCTACTGTAGGAGAGGTGATAAGTGAGGGGAGCCTTATTGGCATCTGGAATGAACTATTAAGCGCTATAGTCTACTAGTCTTGCTGCTTTGGCAATTGTGCGAATATCACCGGGCGTTGGAGCTAGGATAAGGATAGCTGTGAGCCTGTGATCCAAAATGTTGTGGCTCCCATGGAAACATGGAATTAATGTAACATCACATGATCACAACATGTTATGTTTGAATCTGTCCAATTTAAGCAGTTTGATTTTGGCTGTGATCGTTTCAGCTTTATCTTCTGGTTTCCGGCTTATCTTTCACTATTCATAAATTTCATCTTTTTCTGAACTTTTGGCTTTTTGTTGAGCTTTTTTGCCGGTTCTTTTTTCCCATATTTGTTTGTATTATATGTAATGGGCTAACATATTTTTTTTATATATTTTTTAATTTTTTTAAATTTAATTATGCTAAATAAGCCTCTATCAGCTACAGTACTTTTTAGCCATAAGCCACCAAAAAAAGCCCAAATGATCACCACTAGAATCGCTAATTAGTACCGTTGTAGTATGATCACAATAGTAGGTACGTAGTACCTTTTTCTCCGTTGGAGGAGACGGAGCTAAAGAGGGCTAACGATAAGAGAGAGTGTTCTCGTGTATAAAATTAGTAGATCTGTCCCCCTTATATCCCTCTTGAGGACTTATATACATGAGTGAGGTAGGATAAAAATTTTCCATCCTAATCCTTAATAATTACAAGACGTAGGTGTACACTAGTGCATTCCTTTTACTACTGGGCCTATACTATTGGGCTTGCTACAAGGTCCAGTTGTTTTGGACTGGGCCACCCCTACAACAGTACTCTCTCGACATCAAGCGTGGAGGTGCCGAGGGGCGAGCTAAAGTAAACAATTGGCTCAGCCCCCTGTCCCCCCTGCAGCAAGCACGTAGGTGCTGATGGGCGAGCTGATGCATTTGCTAGCCTAAGGCCCAGGGGTGTGGGCGATGTAAACCTTCCAGAGCAGGGTTGTTTCACCAATCTTGACGTGGTCGTGAAATCTCTCGACAGAGGCTGAGCCGATGCACAGAGGTCTTGCCCTGGACTCGGGCGGCACGTAAATGCGGGAGTCGAAGTCCCACACGCGAAGGCCCAAGTGCCTTGTCAGGTAGGTGCCTCCAACACGGTCGACGCGTGGACGCGGACAACAATGGTCAGATGACCATGAGTTGGTCGGAGAGGGCCTCATGACTATGTCGCTCACGACACGGTTGTGGGTGTGGCCGTAATTGGCGGCGGGGGGAGGACTAGAAGTGTGCGCGGCCTGTCCCAACCGCTCGGACTATTGTCAGCGGAGGGTCAATGAAGGTGCAACCATGAGGTGGTTAAGCGTATGTCAGCGAAGCTGTGACCCCGATGTGGTCATGCGTGGATGAAGTGTCGACAAAGTTTGGACCCCGCAATGGTCGGACGATTGCCGACGAAGTCACGACCATGAGGTGATTGACGGAGCTGGGATAGCGAGGCGGTAGTACAGCCATCGACAAAATTCTGACGGCAAGGCGGTTGTAGGCGTCGACCCAGGAGCGACCAAAATATGGTCATAGAAGTGGCCTATGAATACGTTGCGGAAGACGTGGTCGTGGGCGTCGACGAAGCTGGCGACGAAACAGGTGGGTTCCATGTGTCGATCACACTAATGAGTGGGCCCCACTTGTCAAATTTGCACATTTAAGAAGAAGTGACGTATGTAGTGTTTATTGAAACATGTTGGCAAAGTGTGTGTAGTTCTGTGACATGCGAACAATAATGTTGTATTTTTCTGATAGTTGACTTATGTGTAGTTTTGCATAACTGACTCTTAATAGATTGGATATGTGTATACTAAACATTTCAGACCTGAATTGGCTTCTATTTATATGGGTACTCATACTGGAATGCACATAATCACAAGGAATATGGAACAAAAGCATATAAACAATACTATAAATGGAACAATAAATTCCAGGGTACTCCATTTACAAAGCCATGTGAATATAAAATCTTTTTTTGATATTTGACCAATAACATCTTTCAAATTTATAATAGGTCACATGAATTTGGCACAAGTAGGATGGGTGTCATAACTCATAACATAAACTTTCATGCTGTGTTCTTACATGATTTGTGTACATTTGTCGTAAAATAAACTAACGAATGACTAGGGTAGAAACATTTTTCTTTTAATCACTTCATAACCTTTTCCACTTTCCACCATGCATCCTACAGGTGAGAGTGATAAGGGGTGATGTATGAATCGCAGGAAGATTGAAAAGTGTAACGCCCCCGTTTCCAGGGGCGCGTACGGACACGGCACCCCGTAACTATTCACGCATGAACAGTTATGAAATGTCGCGCAAGAGTATACCATTGCATGCTTACAACAAAAGTCCAGCATATATTTTACATATGGAATAACATCCAGCTTTTGACAGCGGGGTGTGCAAGCCCAAAGTAATTACATTACAAAAGACTTCCAGAATCCGCTTGAGCGCGGCTAAGACCTAAAGCCACGGGTCCTCGTCGAAGAAGAGATCCTCCGGGACTTCCTCAACGGGGAGACCTTCACCTTCGTCTTGATCCTCTAAAGAGTTGAATTAAGCAAGCCGTGAGCCAAACAACCGGCTCAACAAGTCCCAAAGGGACCTTAACTTACTACATGCATGGAACATCAAAGGAAGGGAATATACTTGGTTTATTACACTTGGTGGATGCAGTTTTATTTGCAAACATTTTAATAAAACGGACCCAAAACTACTTCTTAAGATCTCAGGGGGTCTTTCATGAAGAGTTCATTAACCTATTAATCAAGTTAAAGCATGTACAAAACTACTTAAGTTTCGCGACTGGAATCACCCAAGTGACACAACTCCATTAACCGGGAGCACGGCGTATTCGAATACCATTTTATTGACTCTGTAGAGTTGCCCAACTTTACCTACACGCATCCTTAACCCTCATGACTGAGTTAAGGAACTGGGTCTTTTCGCTGCTCAACCCTTGGTATACACTCCACCCGATAGATAATAAACCCGCACATCCTCGAGCGTTCGCTGGCCATCGCGGAACGCCGGACCCGAGTTGTGGGGCCCTATCATTGTCTTGCTCCGACTCCCGATGCGGGGTTTCACTTAAGTTGAGCAGGTACTAAACCAGGGTTGACAAGTCAACACCTGTGGTTGAGCGATCACTATGACATTTGCTCAGCGTAAGGGTTTCAGTCCTTATATTTTCACATGGTCCGCAACCTTACCAGGCCCGCGACCCAACCTAGGGTGAGCGGTGGGCGAAAGATCCGTCTTGCGGCGCACCACCACCCCCTACCTTCGATCCTAGGGTAAGAGATGGGCGGATAATCCATCTTGCGGCGCACCACAACCCCCTTACTCTACCTTGTGCACGCCGGCACTCTCCGCTCTAGGGCACGGTGTCCCATACCACCCTACCCTAGAGTCGGGTTTTCTAAATTCTATTGGTCCACAGCCACAACCTTATTAGTGTAAAGACTTTGCATGATAATAATAACCTATAGTTATCTAGATTACCAAGTAATTAATTCTAGGGTTACAAAGGCATGGCTACAAATTTAACATGGCATTTGTCGGTGGTAGGATTAACTACATAACATGTCATTCTAAACATTTTATTTTGTTTTAAACTAACATTTCACAATTTGCATAATGCAAATAGCATAATAACATAATTAAATCACATGGGTTGCAACATGATCAAAGGATTTGGGACTTGCCGTCAATCCGGATGATCTCAGCTATCTCGAACGAAGCAACGCCTGGATCCTGAGCCTGCACTTGAACCTCCGGGATCTCCGACACTAGCGCAAACACATAAAATAAATTAAATCCAGCTTGAGACTAATCAAGCGAGGAAAAATAAACTATTTAAAAAGGAATAAAATGCATAAATCTCCAAATGGGGAATTTTAGGAATTTATCTGGGATGAATCTGGAGGAATGGAGGTCAAAAATGTGTCCAGGATAATATTTGGAGCAAAGTGGTGAAATTTGGGAATTTTTGGGATTTTCTGTGATTTTCTCGGATTTATTTGGATTTTTCTGATTTCTGGAAATGAATAAATCCTCTGGAAATTCATTTAAACAGTGATGGGCGGCCCGGTCTGATGATGCAGCCCGGCCGGATTTCGCCGCACGGCCGAAAGCCCAGCGCCCAGACGGCCGAAGCGCAGCGCTGCGCGGAACGGCAGCCGAGAGGCGCGGCAGACGTGCGTCACGCCCGCACGTGGTGGATGGAGGGCGCGTGGCCGGGACGGACGGTAGGGATGCGGTAGGCGCGGACGGTTCAGATCAAGGCGGGAGAGGAAATCGGATGGCTGTGACATAACGGGGACGAGCGAACCGTTACGGGGATCGGACGAACGAGGGGAGGCGAGATTAAGTGGATCGGACGGTGGTGGGAGGGCCACGTCGCGGCGAGGGCCTCCGCCGCTCTGATGCTCTCGGGAAGGAATACGGCGGTGGCGGCTGGGCGCGAGAGGCTCGCCGGCGGCAGAGGAGGCACCTACGGGTAGCTCTTGACGCAGCAACCCGTTTTGGAGCTTTGGAGAGGAGAGAAACAATGGAGGAGCGGAGGCCGATGGGAAGATTTGGTCCTTTGGTGGCGGGGGGTCACCGCGCGAGAGAGCTCAATCGGCCGCGTTACACGGACGGGGTCAAGAGGCTCACGTTGGTGGCGCGGTTAGCCGAGGAGCGCCGAGGATGGTCGCCACGGCGCACGCAGTAGGCGGCGGTGAGCCGGCGCCGGCTTCCACAAGCTCATGACTGGGCCAGGAGTTCACCAAAAGCGTCGGGGCCGTGGAGGTGCTCAGGGACAGATGAATTGGTAGATGGAGAAGGGTAGAGGGAATTGCCTTTTGGGGCTTTGCGCGAGGAGGATGGCGGCGGGGCACAGGCGCGAGGCCTCGATTGGTCGCTCCCGGGACCCTTGGAGGTGGTGGGAGGTGATTGAGGACGGTGGGAGGCTCGGGAAGCAGAGGAAGAGCGAGGCGAGAAGGGGTTTTATACCTCGGGCGGAGGAGGGCGGCCGTGCGGGAAAGGCTCGCGCGGCTTGCGGGTCAAGGAGGAGGTGCAGAGGCGGTGGGAGTCTCTCCGCGGATGGGACGGGTGACGTCGGCTCTGCACACAGTGAGGGCGACGCGACGGAGCAGTGAGCCAGCGAGGCGAGCGCGTCGCGCGCGAGAGGGTGGCGGCGGCGATCGCCAGTGGGGCCGAGTGGGCGGCGAGCGATGGCGCGATGACGCCCACGTCTTGGGACCGGGCTGTCGGGACGCGCGGTGGTCCCAAGCGTGGCGGCGGCGGAGCGGCGCGCGCGCGCGCGGAGCAGGAGCGGCGGCGCAGCCGCAACGCGCGCAGCACTAGCGCGCGCGCGCGAGAAAGCGGAGCGAGCGCGCGCGCACGGAGAGGAAACCGGAGGCGCCACGGCGGAGAGAGAGCGGAAGGGAGGCGGCGTCCACGGGCTGGCGCGGGCGCAAGGGCGCGTGAGGGAGAGCGAAGGCGGAAAGAGAGAGGGCGCCAACGGAGGGGAGCGGCGCCGGCCGAAAAAGGAAAGCGGGACCTAGGGGAACTTTCCCAAAAGGGAAAGTTTCCAGAATTCACTCAAAAAATTCAGCAAAAACCAAACAAAAATCTGGTTTGAAATTTTGGGGTTTTTCAAAAAGTATCTTACTAAAATCCCGGGTTCAAAAAGTATCTTACTAAAACAGCATCCTACCAGGCTATCATAGCATGGGGATGATTTTGTGCTGGTATTACAGTTTAACCAAATGGCGGTTTAGGTGATAGGAATTATTTTGCTGCAGCAGCATAATAATTTTTGAATTTTGGCCTGTTCTTTTCGGCTGCGGCTTATGGTTTTTAGCTGAAAATTTTGAATTTTGGCTGTTTACGGTACAGATTACGGAGAGACAGATATCCATTTGCGATTTTGGCTGGTACAGATGTTGGGCTTTTAACATGTAGATCGTTTAACTTGTAGATCCTGTCTTAAAAAAATACTCCATTTAAAAGTTAGGTACTATAGCAAAAACTAAAAATCATCAGCTTATGAGGAAAAGAACAGGCCCATAACACCCAGTAGTATATCATCTCATTTCCGTCTCCTGGGCCAACCTGGACCGACCGTCTCCCGCGTCCTGGCTGCCGCATGGCCCAGTGCTTGGCCCACCGCCCACGCACCACGGGGTGCTTGGCCCAGGGGTATCAGACTCTCCACGCCTCACGGTCTCAGACTCTCAGCGACTCGGCGACTTGGCTTCTCCTCTCCGTGGCGGCGCACCGCGCACGGGTGTCGGGCGGTCGCCGGTCCGGCACTCCGGCGAGGCGGGCAGGTGGGAGGTGGTGACCTCATCTTCACTTCCGACAGTCTCAGCGACTCGGCGTCTCGGCCTCTCCTCTCCCTGGCGGCGCACGGGCATCGGGCGGTCGCCGGTCCGGCACTCCGGCGAGGCGGGCAGGCGGCGACCTCATCTTCACCCTCAACGGCCTGGGACAGTGGGGAGGTACTTTCTCAGTTTCTCTATGCCACATTGCCACTATGCCTGTATGCCAGATTCAGATTGCCAGATCTGATTCGGTGATTCCTGCTATAATTCAAGTTAACCATTTCCACATTAGTTCAGTTATCATTGCTCAAGTAGAAAGATATCAAAACTCTTACATCATGAAAAAGACAGATTTGTTGACATGAGATGAGAAGTGCTTCAAGCTTGACATTGCCATAGCTCTTCCTACTGAGTACTGATGCTTAATTGCTTACCCTCTTTTAATTCTCTTTTCCTTCTGGCTTCTGGCCTTCTGCAATGCGTCTATGCCAGTGGCCCAGTGCAAGTTTCCATTTATGGCATTCCAAAATTGGTATGCACTTATGCAGAGATGATAATTTCCAGCCATGTGCCTTGTCTTTGCAAGACATGCGTGATGCATCTTGTCTCTAATGATTGCAATAGACAAAGTAGTTACAAATTGCAATTGGACCTCACATTCATGTACTGTACTTAAATCTGCTTGCACTTGTTTTGGCCATACTGAAAGGGTCGAGGATATCTCACTCAATTTACTGGTGTGAGGGTTCAGAACACTCAGCTGATCAGGATTGCTTTT
Source organism: Dendrocalamus sinicus (assembly GCA_036346575.1). Taxonomy (NCBI): domain Eukaryota; kingdom Viridiplantae; phylum Streptophyta; class Magnoliopsida; order Poales; family Poaceae; genus Dendrocalamus; species Dendrocalamus sinicus. Next base: position 3,720,512 of record CM070656.1, on the reverse strand, counting down.
TGTGCTGCCTTCAAGGAGTGCTTTGAGATCATCTTGTCCCTTAAGCTGTAATAACATGTTTGAATAAATCTTTCTGTGCAAACAAAAAATTGTAGGAGAAAGGACTGAGCCATCAATTATCCTTACAATTTGCTGAAGTGAGTTCTTTAGGAGGACAACCTTTTGTCGTATGCTACCAGCTGAACATAACAAATACATGCTTTCAGTCATTTGATGCGCCAATTCTTGAACAAGAACAGAATTAGAGTGCAAAGTGCTTGTTCCGCAAATATTTTGTTAGATTCTTGCTGCTATTTGTAGACAAAACAGCGGTTACATAACTTGAATTATTGTAGGTATATATTGTTCATGCACACAATGTGAAGAATTGTGTGAAAACTGAACCATACTCTTGCCAAGACTCTTGTGGAATATGCTTCCGCAGTTCTGCTGTAAATTAAACCTTTTCACATTATTTTATTACTTGTGCAGCATGTATGCTTTAGCATTGCTTTGCTAATATGATCTTTCATATGTTTGATTTTGTAGATCTTTGAGATTTAAAAATGAAGAAGTCTGCAAATTAAGGATGATAACATTATATCTCGCTTCCAAGGTATGAAACATTGTCGCATTAATTTTTAATTCTTAATTATTTTTTAATTTCTTTGTATTATTTCAGTTGTTGTCTGTAGTACGAACAATTGTACTTTAATTTTCGCTATTGTGGACCTTTGTGTTTTCTATTAAATAGTATTTTTGTAACTTCAAATACCCATTCTAAAATTCCTGGGTCCGCCACTAAGCCTCGATCCTATTTTGTAATGACTGTTTACCTTTCCTTAATGCATTTCATCTTTGTATTTCCTTTCATAAAGAGTAGCATGCATGCATACATGGGAGCTTCGAACGAATACTGCAACATATCTGTGCCTTGATTCTGACATGCACGCGCGTCCTTCTGCTTCGATTGCTCAGGGATTTCGGCTGGTGCTTCGCAACAGTCACGAGGAAGAAATGTTCCAGCAGGTGGGCGCCACTATGATCTGCTTCGTGTGCTCCCTGTTGTTGGTGGCGCTGGGGGTGTGCTTCTTCATGGCGCGGGCGCTGAGGCGGGCGGCGGCGCGGGAGGCGGTGCTGAACGCCGACCTCGTCAGGCAGAAGGAGGCGCTTCGACAGGCAGAGCGCAAGAGCATGAACAAAAGCAACGCCTTCGCCAGCGCTAGCCACGACATCCGCTCGGCGCTGGCCGCCATCGCCGGTCTCATCGAGGTGTCCCGATTGGAGGCCCAGGCGAACCCCAACGTCATGGACAACCTCAGCCAGATGGACATCTGCACCAAGAAGCTATTTGGTGAGTCTGAAATTTGTATATGTATATCTCTATACGTAGTATACATGCATGTAATTAATCTTTTTAAAGGTTGATCACTTGCATATACAAAAGTATCAAGATTGACAACAACAAAACCATTCAAGTAGGTTTATCGTCAAAAATATTATAATTTCTTTTTTTTTGCTGATATTTGCTGTAAAGGTTATTGATAGAATTTTAAGTATGTTGTGTAACTTTTGCAGATATACTAAACTCGATACTAGACACAAGCAAGGTCGAATCTGGAAAGATGCAGCTTGAGGTAGTTGAGTTCAACATGTCTGACGTCTTGGAAGAATCTGTCGACATGGTCAGTGTCGTGGGTATCAACAAAGGAATCGAAGTGGTCTGGGACCCTTGTGATTTCTCTGTCCTGAAATGTGGGAATGTCATAGGGGACAGCAAGATATTCAAGCAAATCCTTGACAACTTACTTGGCAACGCCATAAAGTTCACACATGAAGGGCACGTCGTTCTCCGGGCTTGGGCGAACAGGCCGATCGCAAGGAACTCCATTAGCGTTCCTTCGAGATTCGCTTGTCGAAGGCGCGCCGGCAGTTTTTTGGGATGCTTGTTTGGTGCAAAGACAGATTGCACTGAGCAGGACTCTTTCAATCCTACGCAGAATGATCCAAACTCAGTTGAGTTTTACTTTGAGGTTGTTGATACTGGCATAGGGATCGCCAAGGAGAAGAGAGGGTCTGTATTTGAGAACTATGTGCAGGTAAAAGAAGGACATGGAGGCACTGGTTTGGGGCTTGGAATCGTCCAATCTTTTGTAAGATCTCTTTTTTTGTGTTAAAACTCTCAAGTATCTATGATGCGTGTTTCTTTTCTCTTTGTAAATTGTTGCTTAATTTTGGCTATTATTTGTTGCTCACAGGTTCGCCTGATGGGTGGAGAGATCAGTATTAAAGACAAAGAACCAGGAGAAACAGGAACATGCTTCGGGTTCAATGTTTTTCTGAAGATAAATGAAAGGCAAAAAGTTGAAGATATAGAAGAAGGGACAACAACAGTGAGTGATTTTGACGTTCGAGCCTCGATGTTCAAAGAAGCTAACTGCTTTAAGGGTGGACATTGTCTTCTTTTTGTTCATGGGGATGAAACCCGAAGAATCTTGCAAACATGGATGGGGAACATTGGGATGAAAGTTTGGTTGATCCCACAAGTCGAGCTCATCGCTTCTACTTTGGAGAAGGTGTGCTCTACTAGTATGTCGCTTTCGAGGACTTTGCCACCTGGCGTCGATTGTGACAGCAGGGACCGGTGTTTCAGCCCAAAAGAGATGGTTAGCCAAGTTTTGCCAATGGCATTGAGGAGCAGAAATAGCTTGGGAGCTAACTTTGGATGGCACCATCAATTTGGTCTGCTTGTTGTCATTGATGTGTCCAATGGAAGATTAGATGACATTTGCAGAGAGGTGACCAACTTCGTCAATATCAAGCATCAGATTCCTTGCAAAGTTGTCTTCTTGGCTGATTTGAAGACCTCTTTTGATGATTTTGGAAGGTTCAGGGAGATGAGCTGTGATCTTGTCCTGCGAAAGCCGATGCATGGGTCTCGGTTATATGCTCTTATGAGGATCTTGAGGGACCTCCATGTCTCACCTACACAACAATCATCTCGAGTTGGTCCTGACAATGCTGGTACTAGTCAGCAAGATTTGCCAGAGATTGGTACAAAAGATTTGCCAGGGACTGCTGCATCAGCTGAAGTTGCATGTTTGGCTCAGGAGCCGAAAGTCAAAGATGATAAGCCATTGGCTGGTATGCGTGTCTTACTGGTTGAAGACACTTTGGTGCTGCAAATTATTCAGAGGAAGATGCTGAACCAACTAGGAGCAACTGTTGAAATAGCAGGGGATGGATCTAAGGCTGTTGAGATGTTTAAAGATGCTATTGAGCAAGTAACTGTTTCAGAAGAGCATACAGTATTGCCCTTGCCCTATGATGTTATCTTCATGGATTGCCAGGTTTGTTTCAACCAGAACTTCTAGTACCAGTACAATCTTGAACTCCTCATTTCTATTTGTGCTATGTTGTTCTTTCTGCTTATAATGTTACCGATCAAATCTTTCATTGTTCAATTCACTGGGAGCAACTACTCTTTCTAGGACAATTTTTTTCCCTTCACACAAGGCTTGTACGAAGATGGTTTGACAGTACTACTATTTTTTCTTTGTTTTAGATGCCCTTGATGGATGGCTATGAAGCAACGAGGCGCATTCGTGAGGAAGAAAGCCGCTGCAGAATTCACACTCCAATCATCGCATTGACTGCTCATGCCATGGAGGAGGATCTGCAGGAGGCTATTCAAGCCGGAATGGATCTCCACCTGACAAAGCCAATAGAAAGGAAAAGAATAGTAGAAGCTGTTTACCATGTCTGCAAAGATAATAATTGATGCTATTTGAACAGAATTTATTAAGTTAAATTCAGCTAGGTACATTACGTTGTCGTTTCTATAGGGTGGAAATACCTGAGAGCCATAGTGGTTGATCTGCAGCCGCGCTGAGTTTCTCCATTGTGGAATTGTTGGGTAAAACCACATCCATGTAAGCAAGGAAATAAAAAATCTCAAAAAAGTTTGCAAATTCATAGTATCTGTAGAATGAACAAAACTAATTGCACTAAATTAACTCAATGAATGTTAGGAATTAATTGTACCTATAATTGGAACGAAGGACAGTCGTACGTACACTAGCACAATTAATCGGATGGTGATCGAGCGGTTGGTAAAACTGTGCAAAACTGTGACAGTACACGTGCGGACACACGTGTGAAGTATTTCAAGGGGAAGAGCAAATAATTGCACACGGTCGACTAGAAATCTGAATTTTGCCTCTAAATGATTTGCAGATTATGTACTGTATCTCTTTTCTCCATAATGTTTGTTTTGCTGTCAACTGATGGATTAATAGAAATAGAAATACCGCTATACATGTGGTTTTCCAAACCAGCGGTATTGAGCAAAAATTAACATCAAACGCTCCTTTCCAATTATATGTTGCTGCCAGGCATCTATATAAGGGGCATCAAGGCATCTAAGCAGTTTGTCAAGAGCTAAGCTAGCTTCCTATAGTCTTCCTTGTTCTCGCACATAAAGATTGCTTTTTGCTTAATAGTTTTTAAGACCATGAGGAACGAAGAAGAAGTTGGCAAATGGAGTAGTTTTTTCAAGCACTTCTGGATCCTAATCCCACTGGTAAGGAATTAACACCACTGTAGTACTGTTCCATGGCTCTCTTGTTTGTTGTTATCCCTCTGTCTTTCTTTTGCCATAGGAGATAAGCTAGCTGAAATATGCCTTTCTGTGTGGAAAATGATTTCCAAATGGACTCCACAAAGGAATGGATTGTTACAGCAATACAGTGCTCACAGACCTCTTTGAATCTTGATTTATTTATAGGACCACCTGTCAAGTAGTTAATTTTGGGATAACCTCTGTTCATACGTACATATATGTAGTAACATGTTGCAACCTCGTCAGGTCCCACGCAAACCTAATAAAACCGTTTTTTATATCTAGATTATAGTTCTGTGGTTTTTCTTTTATCTTCTACATATATACAATATGGTATGACTTCGGTTGCATATAATATAAGGCTTTGCACATTGAGAAAGCAAATGCCGAGAAATGTTATGTTTCTTGCAACCTTTATTATTTGTATTACATAACCTGTTTAAGAAGAACTAAGCGTATGTTTTGTATGGTCCATCATGTTAATTAAGCATAGGTCAACTGTTATTTCCCCTCCTGCATGGCATTTCTCTTGTAGCTGTTGCTAATTCCTTTTTTTCTCCCATTTTAAGGTCGCACTGCTGGATTTTGTGCACCATGTGCTCTTCAGAATCATGTTAAGACTGCTCTACAATCAACGGGAAACATAGTGACACCATCACAATTTGTCAAGAACTTGCGCTGTATCCTTTCATGTGCTCTAGCTTAATTGAGTACCTCTTCTCGATTTAACGTTTGGAAATTCTCCCGTCTATTTTTTATCCAATCATCAGAATGTGAATCTTTGACTGCAAATAGGCATTTCTCGTAGTTTCCGCAATTCGAGGCAGGAAGATGCACATGAGTTAATGGTTAACTTGCTTGAGTCCATGCATAAATGCTGTTTACCTTCTGGAGTACCAAGTGAGTCTCCAAGTGCTTATGAGAAGAGCTTAGTTCACAGAATATTTGGTGGCCGTCTAAGAAGTCAGGTACATTGTGTGCATTGTTTGGTTACACTGGGACTAGCAATTTCTAAGGAAACCCCATTTCTGTTGTCATAACTGCTTTGCTACATATATATGCTCCAGGTGAAATGCACACGGTGCACACATAGTTCAAACAAATTTGAACCTTTCTTGGATCTCAGTCTTGATATTGCCAAGGCCACTACATTGGTGAGAGCACTTCAAAATTTCACCGAGGAAGAGCTACCAGATGGGGGTGAAAAGCAATATCAGTGCGAGCGCTGCAGGCAAAAAGTTGTAGCAAAGAAAAAGTTTACAATTGATAAGGCTCCAAATGTTTTGACAATTCATCTTAAACGCTTTAGCCCTTTCAACCCCCATGAAAAGATCGACAAAAAAGTGGATTTTCAACCGGCCCTAGACTTGAAACCATTTATTAGTGATTCTAAAGTGAGTAATTAGTTTTGAAAGTTTTAACTTTACCTTAATTTTTTTCAATTAACTTATCTTTACCATTCTCATTTGTTATGGTTATGTGTATAGGGTACAGATAGTAAATACAGCCTTTATGGTGTTTTGGTTCATGCTGGTTGGAACACTCAATCTGGTCATTATCATTGCTTTGTTCGGACTTCCAGTGGGTTGTGGCACAATCTTGACGATAACCAGGTCTAGTATGACATTGGTCTTTCCTTGAAGCTTTACTAATTCATTTTTAGTTGATATTGATAACTTTAGTAGGCAGGCTCATGCACCGGCCATGAAAATAATATTGTCAAACTATTTGTTTTCCTTTTCAAGAAAATTCTTCATATTTTAGTCCTGCAGCACCATCAACTTTCAGAAGGTCTTTGCTAAGAACTTTATCCTGTTCTTTTTCGAAAACTCAGTTGCATTGTATAACATGATACAGACACCACTTTACATTGTCATAATGTCGTGGAATCATTAAAATTTCTGTTTACAGCATTGAGGGTTCACTGGTCACAACCTGTCAACTGCATGTTGTATTGATGTATTTCTAGGTCCAACTAGGGTTGTACTACTGCCTTTATGTCATGTCCTTCCCCTTAGTTGCTTAATTGACTTCTCTATTTCAATATTGTCTGTATGTATGCTAGCGAGCCCAGTTAAGTCATACAGGTTTCTAGAACGTGTTGCCTGAAAGCTAGTCTTATATGCTTGTAGTAATTTACTAATTTGTGATGTGCTATCCTGTATAAGTATATGCTGAATATGTTTTGATAAGTTACTACATTAGGGTCATTTTGTTAGGGAAGAATCCATTAGCTAGACTAGGAGTACAAGAAGTGTGAATTGTGTTCTGTTATTGCTGGAAAGAAAACGAAATTGAACCTTACCTTCTACTGAGCTAAATTTCATGGTTGATTCTACTTTATGTCCCTTTGTTATTCTGGTAGTCTTTCATTTTTGTCATACTGATTCCTATGGCCATCGACTTCAGGTACGCCAAGTTCGCGAGGCAGATGTATTGAAACAGAAAGCCTATATGCTATTTTATGTACGTGACAGAGTCGGGAACACAATGGTGCGCAAAGACAATAGCACTGCTAATATGCCAGGAAAGAAAATGATCCCTGAAAAAGATCTCATGTCTAAATGCTGTAATCCAAAGTGGTGTAATAGAAGCAAAACTGAATGGTCCCTCATCTCCTTTCGTAGATAAAAAGTTGCAGAGCATAAGCAATGGCCACTCTGGCATTATCAGCAAGACTTTAGCAGAACATTGCTCAAAGAATGATGGCAAAACTGAAGCTGCTGCAGCCTCCCAAATCAATGGTCTGTCTTCCGCACAGAAAGCTTTTGTACCTCTCGGCGCTGGCCGCCATCGGCAGATCGCAAGAGCATGAACAAAAGCAACGCCTTCGCCAGTGCCAGCCATGACATCCGCTCGGCGCTGGCCGCCATCGCCGGTCTCATCGAGGTGTCCCGATCGGTGGCCCAGGTGAACCCCAACGTCATGGATAACCTCAGCCAGATGGACGCCATTCAGTTTCACTCCATTTGATACCAGGACAATTGGTTTCACATGCTCATACTACCATTGAGTTTCAGTCAATTTGGGTTCGTATGTACATACTACCATCAAGTTCCATACCATCCAGTTTCAGCCCAGTTGCAAAAACCCTAGCAAGTTTCATTCTGTAAATTTCTCACGATGGGGAGTATGTGTTATGCATCTGAGTATTTTAAAATGTCATACATCAATCAAGCCCGTGCAACAAAACATAATTACTCCTACCATCAGTCGATGAGATAATCACAATACTAATTACTGCTGCTGTTATTGCACGGTGCCTTTGCAGCTCGTGTGTGTTTCGGACGAGTATGTTGCATCACGGGTCAGCTTGGAGGATGCGGCGTTGTTGTTCGACCCAATAACCCAAGTACTCGTGTTATCCCGAGATAGATGGACAGTAGATACCATGAGTGTAACTACATCTGGGTGTAATAAATAGCCTTCCTATATATATACACACACGGACACACTATCCAGTGTGTGCATGTGCGCTACGCGCAGGTCACAACATGCGCACACGAAAGGGCTTGCATCAGCGGTTTGTGCGTAACGGGATCGACAGTAACTTTCCTATCATTGCATTGTGAAAGTTATTACCGAACAAAGCAGGAGTTATTAGCTCACCATGATTCGTACGTAACCTAAGTTTTTCCAATTTGTAAAATGTTATTAGCTTGTCCTGTTCAAGTTACAGATAATGAAACATTAAGTACTCCCACCATGGCACACGATAGCAGAGTCAACAGTTTGCAGGAAAGGCAAGATCCATTGATGCATACATTGGTTATAACGCAGACACTGTCTATTGCTGCTGACTGGACAAAGAAAAGAAGAAAAGCCAGGGGCGCCGGCGTTGGAGAGAGAGAGAAGAGAAGAGAGGAAGGAAAAGAGGAGGAAGAGAAAAGGAAAAGCTGACCCGCTGCCAGATCTGGCCAAAAAGCGATAGGAAGTGCCCCGCTCCAGTTGTTCGAGGCTAGGGTAACGCCTCAAAAATCCTTCTCCATATTTATTTTACCGAGTTGGGCATAAGTTAATATGTCGATAATTAGAATTGATACATGTGACCATTTAAGTATCGTTTATTAATATGAATACCTGATCGGTGCAATCAGTACTGCCACTGTTGATCTAGTCGATCCGTGGCAAAAGAGGGAGGAGAGAATAAATTGAGGTTAAACAATGTGATCGATTAAATTGAGACTAAGTGTGTAGAATTCGATTGGCGAGTATAAATAATGAGATCGCTAATTTTACAGACTGGTTGAGCATCGGGGCAATGAGAAGTTGCCTGGTGGGACAGGGTTTGATTTTGTCGGGTTGGACGTTAGAGCGATTTGCTTGTATATGAATGTATAGCATTAGCAATGAATTGAAATGATTAATGCTTGTTCAGGTGGCGGTTCGAGTTTGGTGCCGTCCACCAGGTTAACAGGCAAGTGCATGGTAGAATAATGGATTGTGATGAATGTTTGGTGTTTGTTTTATGCGCTGATTTATGCCGGGAGATGAAATGATATCCTGGCTTATTTGTTGATTGTATTGCAATGAGTGATGCTTATAATTGAGTATCAACGTTTGAATAATGTTGCATTTACATTGCATCATGAGTATCATGAAAATCCTACGACGGTAGGCGTCCCACGTGGTGCGAATGACAGGACCTACTTCGGTAGGCACCTCCAGGGATGGAGGTAGAGGGGCTTCACCGACGGGTGAAGCAACTCCACTATACCGGTATAAGCGGCATACAGTGGTGCATTATGCATTGCACTCATGGACCTACGATGGTAGGCCTCCCACGACAATGGGGAAATCTAGACCTACTTCGATAGGCACCTCCAGGGATGGAGGCAGAGGGGCTTCACCGATGGGTGAAGCAACTCCACTATACCGGTATAAGTTGATACAGAGCTGTATTGCATCGCATTGCATTTGCAGGAAACGAACAGGAATCAGGGAGGAAACCCAGAGATTCTGGGTTACAGTTCATAAATGTGATTTGATGGTTACTGTACCAATGACATAGAATTGATTTACAGTTACAGATACATTGCATGAAAGTGATAGAGGAAATGATACGATTTTAAGATACATAATTTATTTCTGATTACGATTCTGAGTGAGTTACTGATTTACTGATTATAGAGTTGAGTTACAGCTTACGGTTCATGCAATCGATTGAGTTGCTAAAGTGATGTTACTGTTTTATCGTGTGCTTGCTGAGTCTTCGGACTCACCCTTGCTCTGTTGTTTTTTTAGGAATCTGTTGAAGGCAACATGCATGGACGGGAGTAGCATAGTTGTTTCACTTGCAACAGTAATTCATATACTATCTACTGTTGACATATTTAGTATTGGATGGTCTGAATACCTTTTTGGTAATTAGCAAATTTATACCTTTACTGCGCTTAATGTCAAGTGTACCAGCTCTTGTCGTTTTGTTGATATTTAAATAAAAGAATTGATTCGCAAGACCAACGGCAAAAGTTGGAGTTGGTAACATTATACAGAAGATGGTAGCACTTTAGGTCAAAAAGGGACCGGGGTGTTACAATTGCTGCAAGTGAAATTATTGCTTTCCAATCAGAGCCGAAGAGTCCTACGTGGTCGCTGAAGATAAATCCACTCGGTTGTCCATTTTAGATCATCTAAGGCTCGTGTTGAGTTTTAGGACTAGGAACTGTTTGATTCGAAGCTATACCTAAAGGGTTGCAAATGTACATGCTTGGAACTCTGGATGCAGGAGGGCTTAAACTAATCCAGGGATCATTAATGATACAAGCAGATTTAGTTAGTGCAGTTAATGCAGGGCTTGACCTAAAACCGCCACTACTCTCATCCATTCCCTTGATCTTCAGCTCTACAAAAAGAATGTGTCGCAGTTAATGCTCGCTGCTGACTGTTAGAAAACTTAGGTCAGGGCTTGAACCCTTTCTGTGGTAGATACCTCATCATTATAGTATAAATACAGAGTATTATTAGTAATTTTGTAACAGAAATCCGAAAGAAAGTAATAAAGAAAGACCAGGAGTTCTCTCTACCTCTCTGTGTTTCAATCTACTATTTTCTGTCTTGATCTTTTTTGTATAAGCAGATGAATCAATCGGACTAGTCGTCAACAACGGTTCCTCAACATTGACTTCGCGCCACCCCGACTCCCCGTGCACTCTCGTTTGCCCCGTCGCTTTTTTAAGCACATCAACGGTTCAAGTGTTCAACTAGGTGGTGATCGGTTCGGCTGAAAAGCTCGTGGCTTATGACTGAAAACACTGTAGCTGGCTGAAAAAAGCACTGTAGTTGATAGAGGCTTATTTAGCATAATTAAATTTAAAAAAAATTAAAAATAAAAAAATATGTTAGCCCATTACGTATAATACAAACAAATACGGGAAAAAAAGAACGGGCAAAAAAGCTCAACGAAAAGCCAAAAGTTCATAAAAAGACGAAACTTATGAATAGTGAAAAATAAGCCAGAAGTCGAAGCCAAGTTGATTAGGGCCGGAGCGCTAATCGACACGCTAATACCAGTAGTGCCATCCTTAGATACTTTACTCTGTGCTACCCAAATCCTCTTGGTACTGGGAATGTATCACGTCTAACATTTCGGTGCTAACACTCACATTTGGGTGCTAACATACAAACTCTACGATAAGTTATTCAATCCACAATCTGTTGAAACACATTTATTCGTTTGTTGTTATTCCTCTTCTAACTTTAATGCAAAGATATCCTTTTGTGTGTTCTCAAAAAAAAATCTTAGGACTATATTGCTGATAGCTTCCTTAGGGAAGTTGATGTTGTATTAGCTGTTAGAAATATGCCATATGACTGAAATATATTTTCTATAATATCAAAGCATGTATAGTTTAGTACCATATTGTCTATTTAAGTAGAGGAAAGGTAATTTATAAGATGGAGTATTTGTCACTCCTTGAAACATGTGACATATAGCATGGAGATGGTATGAGAATGACTTTAGCTAAACACACGCGCGTATATTCGTATATTTTCGCGTGAAAATCATGCAGCTTGTGACTTGCGACTATGGCACATCACTTGGCAAACCAAATCTCACTTTGTTTTTGCTGAACTGTGCATGGTGCGCCACTTGACAGACCAAGTTCCACCTTATTTTTGTTGAACCATGTATCTCTTTGTTTGAATGATATTCGAACATTTGAATTTGAGGCTTTATAGAGTGTTGATGGCAGGCATTTACCAATGGATAAATAGCTAGTTAAATATATCAGTTACTAATAGGCAAATAACTTGTTAATCATGTCAATTCATAACCTACATGGCTACATCTATATATATGCCAGGAGACGTTTAGAGCAGAGAGTCCTAATCACTGCCTCCATTTCTTTTCCTTTCTCCTGCAAACCTATCTTATTGTGTTACACCGTCTAAACCTCGTTGACTCTTACTTCCTAGCGTGTGCCGTGAAGAAGGGGGAGCGGTATCTCTAAACAGTTGCTGCTGTGAAGACCTACACGAGGCAGCGGCAATAACGTTTCTGGACAACACACATCGCACAACTGCTTGTTTCACTGCTTCATCTACGTTCTGCACTGCATGTAGTCTGCGATGCTTCCTGTTCTTCATCAAATTCTACTGTAAGTCGTTCGTGTATCCGATCGACTCTGATATAATGTTGTTATCGTATATATTTAAAGTATAATATGATTTACCTGCTTTTGTTAGTAATGAGCTATGCATCACTAGTTATTTATAATATTTTCTAATTAAAATATCGCTTACATTTTGAACATTAGCATCCTTGAGCATTGTCAGCTTACCATGATCGAATGAATGATAACCTCCTCTTGTATTGATCGGAGAGCTCACGGCTACTATGTTAGCATGAAGACGAGGTTAGCATCTGATGCATCCATGTCACTAGCAAGTAACAATAACGTGTCGAACAACGGTAGTAGTTAGTATATACCTACGATTAGCCTTCGCAGTTACGGGTGTACAAACCAAAAAAAAAAAAACACTTCCCCGTTGATTTGTAAAAAGCTGAGAGATCATAAAGCCAGCACTAATCCGGCGCATTATCTCGCCACTTTTACAAGTCGCAGGGTCCTCTCGAGCAGCCGGGCCTTTCTTACTTTATCAAAGAATCTAACGAATATTTTGCTAAGCAAAGGCAAATGACCCTCTTTATTATTACCGGTAAGCTGCTGCTGATAAATAATGATCACTTGTTAAGAAGATTGAACCTTGGATTGGCATTTGAGCTGTTATTTTAATTGGAAGAACACCGAGACATGACTCGTAGTGGGGGCGTGAGAATAATGAATAATCCTCTGGTTAATGTATGGTTTTCTAGGTACTTTCAATGCTCTATCATGTATAATATTTATAGAATTAACTAGCAATTCACATAGTATAAAATATGATGTGACAAATAGTTAAGGAAGAGAGAAGCAATATCTTATATAAGACATTGCATGGACATAAAATTCAATATCAAGAAACAACTAAAATTTGCGTTGGTGAGTAGAGTTGTATCATAACATTAAATTGGTAGATGGATGATAGAGTAGAGGGGGAGAGAGAAACATGAGAGAATGTATAATTTTATTACTTAGACCTACTAACAGACAGCAATATTTTCTACTAGAAGTTTATGGCTTATTTTACACTCTTCAGTGATTATTCTTAATCTGTTCTAACCCCAGCCTCTGAATCTTTTGCACCACCGATGCAATCGCACTTACCCGTCATTGGATGCTTACTGTATCTCGCCATTTGAGTATTTGACTCGCCTCCTCGCCTCCGCTCCACTCCGCACGCGCGCACGGAGCTGAGCACGTGTGGTGTGGGTCGGTCTTAAGCTTACCCTCCTGGTACGTATGTTGTCGCACGTGTACAGCGGCAGCGCAGTGCAGAAAATTGCATCCTGAACTGAAGAGGTCAAGCTGCAAGAAGCCTCGACCACCGTTCATCTGGCGATGGTCTGATCCAATGGATCGGACGCGATTGTTGACTGCTGTGGTCTCACTACCACCACGTCAGTTCCTTAATGTTTCATCGTCGAAAAAATATAGTAGCCACTTTGTATAGAGTCCTGAGCATTCAGAGAGTCAGGTATAGTAAGGGGAAATGCAATAAGATGTTTACGCAGGAGTAAACGTGTTTGTTTCTACTCATCTAGGTTTCATACGTATCGACACAATGTGACTATTTAATTATAGTATAGACCAGCATGTGTTCAATAAAAAAGTGTGTGCTGGGCCTACTTGCAGGTAATACCATGATATGGTGGAAATTAGCGGTGATGTGGCTCGCAGACATGGCCTTGAGGTCCACGTGGTCAGCCTCGTAATCATCTTGCAATGGCAATCCGAAGCCATTTATAAATTACCACTCGGCTATAACTATGTAACACTCCGAGTTTTTAAACTAGTCTTAGTTGCTAACCTCGCGTTGTAAGCCATAATTAACCATGTAATTAAGTCATTGCAACCATTTCAATTACCAAAATAATACAAGTCAGTTGAGTAAAAGATGACAGAGTAAAATTATACAAATTACAACATACATCGAAATTCAATATTATTACATTCATTTTCACACACATAGTGAACACAATAATTAAATTTACAACTGAGCTCATTTCTTACATATTTCCAATTAACTAGAAATTACAAATCAACTGACAGTATTAATTGCAAGAAAACCAAATATTAAGATACCGAAAAAGACTGTACAAAAGAAGAAATTGAAAACCAGCTTGTCATTCAGTCATCGAAATGGGCATTTCTTGCTCATTGAGATACCAGACCGTCTGGGGGCAGTTGGCACCTCTCACAGCTGTAGGGTTTCATTATCTGGTGTTAAAAACCAACATAAATCCATTCCAAGCTTCCAAATTCACTACCAATTAGCCCACACTGGAAAGCCAGCCACTCTACATAGTGAAGCTCCAGCATAGCCACCGCATAGAGAAGGCACAGGGGAAGAGATAAGGCCAAGAGAATAGCCAGGAGAGAGAGATCCATTTTCACCCACGACCAGCGACCATTCACCATAGCTGAACAACAACACCACCACCAGCCCCATTCCTTAGGTCCAACCCATTTTCCCCCGAATCCCCCAAGCCAACCCAGAAGAAAGAGCCGAGGTGAAGCCCGGCAGCAAGTCTAGAGAAGAAGACGCCAGAAGGTGGAGGAGCAAGCATCAGGGAACAACAACTCCAGGAGGAGGTGAGAGTTGAACCAACCACAAGCCAATCAGAACACAGTCAAGCCAAGCTAGCAACCGAGAAGACCGAGCCTCGGTTCTTTCCCAAATCAAGCCAACCATCATTCGACAAGGTAGCCCTACAACCCATCTTCGATCTTGCCATCACCATCACGGGACCACACCACATGCATCATCATTCACAAACATCGCACCAAATCCAAGGCATACATGGAGGTGAACCGGAGGGGAAGAAGGAGAAGTAGGGAAGGGAGTAGCATATACCAGAAGAGAGCAACCACGGTGACGGCGTGCCACCACAGGCCACCGTGCTCTGTTGTAAATAATCTTGTTTTAGAGTCATGTGCAAAATTTGGGTGTAATCGAAGTCGAATTGCAGCCGCAATTCAAAGTCTTAGTTGGAAACGGAGTAGAAGTCGTATTAGAATCGGAGTCGGAATCTGAGGTATAATCGTAGTCGAACCCGCGTTGAATTAGAACAGCCGGGTATAAAAAGAGGCTTAGAGCCATGTATTCGATGAACCAAGCAATTGAGAAAAGACCAAAAATAGGGAGAAACACAGAGCATTGTTTTGTTGTGTGTTTGCGTAAGACGTGGTCGGAAGGACTCACGATCACCGCAAGCGTGATCAGGAGGAGTTACGACCACGGCAAAGTTCCAGCAGGCATAGTCGGGAGGCTCACGACCACGGCAAAGGAATGTGATTTTACGACTACGGCTAAGGAGCGAACAACGTGGTCGTGGGGATCGACTACGCAGAAGGCTACGACCACGGTGAATGTGGTCGTAAGGAGTCGAAGGTGGTCGTAACGAGCTACGACTACACCGGAAGGCGAACGTGGTGGGCGACTCCACCACGTTGAAGGAAGTGAACGTGGTCGCACGGTGTTCGACCACGTGAGCGATGATCGCCAAGATCACTGCGTGATCGTGAGAAGGCTTCGATCACGGTATCTTGAGCGGTGAAGGAAGGCGCGGCGGCGATATCGCAGAGCGGTCGAAAATTGCTACAAGAAATTTACGACCACGCTGAAAAACGATCGGAGGAGATTGAGGCGATCGAACCGGTCGTAAGCATCCGTGACCGGTCGTACTCAATTTATCTGGTTGTAAACGACTCTAACAAGTCGTAAAGGTCCCGGGAGGTCGTAAGACCTTACAACAGATTGGTATCGAGCCTCGGTGAACCATGGCGAGGCTTCAAAGATGAAGGAAAGCGTGTCATTGCAGATTCGATCCTCGTTCGGATAATTACCCGATCCGGGCGATGAAGATGAAGGTCAACATGATCGCACAGGAGTGCAAGTGCGGTTGAACCGAAGGAGAAGGACAAGGTCCTCGATGATTGTCTCGACAAGATGGCGATGGCAGCGATCTATCAAGCGTGCCCGACTCGATGATGCGACGGTGGTCGGTAAGGAGACGGCGAAGACGCCCGGACTACTCGCAGATAATGCACCAAGGAGTAGATCGAGTGAAGGAAGTTCGACTTCAAACATTGAGGAGTGAGTTTGAATCATTGAAGATGGGAAGAGACCGGACGGTGGAAGAATTCTCAGGAAGTTTAATGAAGTCGTAAACGAGATCAAATCTCTCGCGACGACTTGAAAGATGAGGTGGCGGTCAAGAAGTATCTACGAGCATCGCCGAGAAGTTTCTCCCGGTCGTAACTACGATCACGTACTCACAAGACCTCTCAAGATGAAGGTGGAGGAGGTAATAGCGGGCGCCTCGAGCACACGAGCAGCTTCAAAAGTTACCAAGCCGACAATGAAGGAAAAGGGCCTTACAACCAACAAGCATTGTTTGTAAAGGATGATACGAGGAACCGAGGAGAATCGTCATCAAGGCGATCGTGGACGTGGTCGTGGCGCGCGCGCGTCTCATGGGCGAGGACAAGGGCGAGGCTATGGCCGAGTGGCCGTGGAAGAGGTGGTCGAGGAGGTCGTGGTGGTCATGGAGATGGCAATCACCGACGGACAAATCGACATCGATGCTACACATGCGAGAAATTCGGACATTACGCCGCCGAATGTCGGAGCCACATCGATGCCATAACCGCAAGAAGTATGGTCACTATGCTGCGAATTGCCGGAGTAAAAGAAAGCAGAGGAAGCAAACCTTGCTCAAACGGATGAGCACAAAGAGCCGACATTGCCGTTGTCGCTCAGACCGCAGATTTAACCGACAATGGTTCTATTAAACGAGGAGAAAGTGTTTCCAGTTCGTTGGAGAAAGGAGAGCGACTCAAGAGCGGACGACAGATCGGTATCTCGACAACGGAGCCAAGAACCACATGACGGGTGCGCACTCGATGTTTTACGAATTAAATAAGATCGTGCTTGGAAGAGTACAGTTGGAGACGGCTTGACCATTCGAGATAAAAGGGAGAGGCACGATCCCGATGCAAGGCAAGGATGGAAGCAGAGGAGATTGTCGAATGTATACTACATTCCAAGTCTACGAAGCAACATTATAAGCCTTGGACAATTGATCAAGAAGGTTGTCGGATTGAACTCAAAGACACCTATCTCAAGATGTACGACCACACCGAGCAATCACGATGAAAGTACGAGAACGGTAAACCGTCTGCATAAAATTCAAATTGAAGCATGCAAGCCAAAGTGTATGAAGACTACAACCGATGATGCGGCTCGCTATGGCACGCAAGATTCGGACATCTGAATTTCCGAGTCTCAACACGATGGCGGAAAAGAGATGGTGGTCGGATTACCGACAATCGACCACCCGAGCAAGTCTGCGAAGGCTGTTTGGTGGCGAAACAAATTCGTAGCGCTTTCCACAAGCAGACGAGTTTGAGCTTCGCAACCACTCGAGTTGGTTCACGAGATCTGCGCGCACCAATCACACCTCGCATGCATGCCGAATCAATACTTCATGTTGATCGTGGATGACTATCAAGAGCCATGTGGGTGTACATGCGAAAAGCAAAGATGAGGCAAAGATGAACTTTCGAAGTTCATAACTCCCGTCAAAACGGTCGACAAAAAGGTGAAGTCGGTCGATCGAGGAGGAGAATTCTCGCGAAAGAGTTCGACTCGATTTGTGAAGAGAAGGGTATTGCAAGACTCTTCACGGCCCGTATTCACCTCAACAAAACGGAGTCGTAGAAAGAAGAAACCGGACCGTGGTCGAAACGGCACAAAGTCCGTTGAAGAGCCGATTCTCGCCCGGAGACTTTGGGCGAAGCGATGACGACATCTTCGTCTATCGCTAAATCGTGCGACCACGCGATCACCGGATGGAGTCACTCCATATGAACAAGTGGTCGGAAGAAAACCCAATGTCGAGCATCTAAGGGTCTTCGGATGCTTAGCCCATGTGAAGCCATCCACTTATCTCAAGAAGCTAGACGACAGAGCGCAGCGGATGATTTATCTTGGCTCGGAACCGTGCACCAAGGCGCACAGTGCTATGATCCGGTCGAAAAGAAGATTCATGTGAGCAGAGACGTGGTCTTCAAGAGAACAAACATTGGGAGTGGGAAGAACACGAGGACATTGAGAAAGACATGTCGGTGGGTAACCTTCAAGTCGGCGATCGATGCCGACAATACTAAGAAGCTACGACCACATCTCAAAGCCAAAATTGATTGGCCGATGATCGTGAAGTCTCACCTAATGAAGAAGAGTCGATGAAGAAGATTCGAGCGATAGAATACCAAGATGAGAAGCATAAGTGAGATTTATGCACAAATCGAACCAAGTGCAATCAAGAGCTACCGCTTTACACGATCGCAGAAGAACTCGAAGCTATGAAGAAGCAAAGGGAGATGCATATCGAGAGCAGCTATGCGCAGAAGAGCTGAAGTCGATTGAAGAGAATGACACATGGGAACTCACCGATTTGCCAAAGGGTCATCGAGCAATCGGTTTAAAGTGGATCTTCAAGGTAAAGAAGGATTCCAAGGAGAAGTCAGAAACACAAAGCACGACTTGTGGCGAAAGGGTATGTTCAAAAACAAGGCATCGACTACGAAGAAGTCTTTGCCCCAAGAGCTCGTATGGAGACTATACGACTACTTCTTGCATTGGCGACAAACGATGGATGGGAGATTTACCACATGGATGTGAAAACGCGCGTTTTGAACGGAGACATTAAGGAGGAAGTTTATGTCTCTCAACCGCGGGTTTTCAATCCAAGGAGCAAACCGAGAAAGTTTTGAAGCTGAACAAAGCTCTCTACGGACTTAAGCAAGCACCACGAGCATGGAATTTGAAGCTTGACAAAAGTCTAACGGCACTCGGGTTCGTAAGAAGCAACTCGAACATTGTGTACACAAGGAGATGCGAAGAACGATCGATCGTGGGCGTTACGTGGACGACTTGATCATTCATGGATCGAGTTCAAGGAGATTATGAGATTTAAAGAAGAGATGAAGAGGCTGTTCAAAATGACCGATTTGGGACTTCGTGCTACTACCTCGGCATTGAAGTAAATCAAACCGACAACGGCATAACACTTTGTCACGGGATATGCTCGAAAGATCCCGGAGAAGTCCGTATGGAAGAGTGCAATTCATGTCAAACCCCAATGGAGAATCATCGAAATTGAGCAAGACAGCCCAGATCACCAATTGATGCCACGACTTATAGGAGCATTATCTAAGTCTGCGGTATCGGTCCACACCCGACCGGACATCTCGCTTGCGGTCGGATACGTAAGTCGCTTCATGGAGAAACCGACCCAGAGCATATGAACGCTGTGAAGCATATTCGAGGTATATCAAAGGTACCTTGAACTTCGGGATTCAGTACAAGAGAGGAGGTGGAAAGTCGTTGCAGCTGACGGGCTATAGTGATAGCGACATGGCGGGAGATATCGACGATCGAAAGAGCACGACAGGCATAATGTTTGTGCTTGGGTAGAGTCCGATCAGCCGCAATCTCGAAGCAAAAGGTGGTTGCATTGTCTTCCGTGAAGCCGAGTACATCGCAATGAGCGCAGATCTTGTCGAGGAGTTTGGCTCGCTCGACTATTGAATGAATTGTCTGACGAGACAATCCGTAAGGTGACGCCGTGGTTGATAACAAATCTGCAATATCACGAGCAAGAATCCGGTTCTACATGATAGAAGCAAACACATAGACACAAGATATCATTATATCGTAGATTGTGTCGAAGAGGGGAAGATCGATATCAACTATATCGAACCAAGAAACGTAAAGCGACATATTGACAAAGTCATTGGGCGGATAAAGTTTTCAGAGATGAAGAAGAAGATTGGCATGATCAAGTCGAAAAACAAGATTAGGAGAGAATGTTGTAAATAATGTTGTTTTAGAGTCATGTGCAAAATTTGGGTGTATCGAAGTCGAATTGCAGCCGCAATTCAAAGTCTTAGTTGGAAACGAGTAGAAGTCGATTAGAATCGAGTCGGAATCGAGGTATAATCGTAGTCGAACCCGCGTTGAATTAGAACAGCCGGGTATAAAAAGAGGCTTAGAGCCATGTATTCGATGAACCAAGCAATTGAGAAAAGACCAAAAATAGGGAGAAACACAGAGCATTGTTTTGTTGTGTGTTTGCGTAAGACGTGGTCGGAAGGACTCACGATCACCGCAAGCGTGATCGGGAGGAGTTACGACCACGGCAAAGTTCCAGCAGCATAGTCGGAGGCGCCACGACCACGGCAAGGCGGTGATTTTACGACTACGGCTAAGGAGCGAACAACGTGGTCGTAAGGGATCGACTACGCAGGAAGGCCACGACCACGGTGAATGTGGTCGAAGGAGTCGAAGGTGGTCGTAACGAGCTACGACTACACCGGAAGGCGTAACGTGGTGAAGCGACTCCACCACGCTGAAGGAAGTGAACGTGGTCGCACGGGTGTTCGACCACGGTGAGCGATGATCGCCAAGATCACCGCGTGATCGTAGAAGGCTTCGATCACGGTATCTTGAGCGCCGAAGGAAGGCAAGCGGCAGCGATATCGCAGAGCGGTCGAAAATTGCTACAAGAAATTTACGACCACGTTGAAAAAACGATCGGAGGAGATTGAGGCGATCGGAACTGGTCGTAAGCATCCAGGACCGGTCGTACTCAATTCTATCTGGTTGTAAACGACTCTAACAAGTTGTAAAAGGTCCTGGGAGGTCGTAAGACCTTACAACATGCTCATCCGACGGCCACCACACTCCCTGGCGTGTGAGAGCCTTGAGCCCCGCCATGGCAAGCCCATGGGTTCCACAACCATCACCACCTCCACCCCATTCTTGTCCAAAATAACTCAAATCAAAGAGTAAATCAAGTAAAACCCAAGAACTAAAAGTAAACCAGGAGAGGAAAATTTAGTAAAGAGAGGCTCGGTTCCCGACGGTTGGCATCGGATCCACGATGACAAGAGCCAAATTTGATCGGTGGTAAGCTAGGAAGGCGCTGGCAGTCGACGGCAGCCGAGCCAAGTAAGGAGTGATGACCTAGTAGGAGGCAAACAAGAAGCAGTCAGGCGCACGTGAGGGAGAGGAATCAGCCAGGGAGTGAGGCCATGGCGCGACGTCGGCGATGCACCAGCCCAAGGCAATAGTGTAGAGAGGAGCAGCAGCGTCAGCAGTGGAGGTGACGGCGTGAGGAGGGTCGACACGAGAAGAAAAACCGAGAGGCATAGGGGGAACTAAGAGCCAGAGAGAGACCGAGTGAGCTAAGAGAAATGAGAGAGAGAGAGAGATAGTCGGCGTAGGGAGTAGATAGGCTAAGCCCAGTCGGCCGGGAGTGAAGAGTGAGGGAGTAGAGGGCATTTGTACCACATAGTGATGCATTGGGTACTCCGTTGCAAGTTTAGTTGCATGTCAAATCATTTTTAATCATATAACTCTGATAACAATTGTTCATAAATATTAAACTGAAATATTTATCATCAATAAACAAGATTCACGTGGCGATATAAATAGCTTTTAATTTTAAAATTCCAAGACTGGCTAAATTGACTTATGAGATCGCACAAAAACACATTGGTATATTTTATATTTTATATCCATAAATTGAACCATAGCATACAAGATAAATACATGAAAATAATCGAGCCTGAAGAAAGAGTTTCACCTGATAGAACCTGAGACCGAGACCTATGATCAACTCACAGGCAATCATATCTTTGAACATGTGATCGGATTATCTTCAGTAAAACAAATATTCACCTACTAAATTATTATCACTTTGCATAAAAATAAAATCATGTTTAATCCGAATGAATTTATATGAAAGAAATGAAAGGGGTAGCAGTCTCAACTGATGGAGCAATTGACTTGCCGTATAAGTAAATGGTGGGCAGATAGTGCCTTGGGAAGGTAATAAAGAGAAAGGTTGGGACCCTCTGCATAGGGGTAAAATATAATGACTTATAAACTTTACTCGTGCAATGGACTATATCGATCTGTAGGATCGAAATGGCAACAAAGGAGGGGGGTGAATGGCGCCTTCAAAAATCGCCCCAAGTATCCACACAATCTTCTCCTCCAATAGCTATAAAAGCTATGAACGAAAAGTTTGAGTGTTCACTGCCGTACCAAAATTAGATTGACAACTTCACCAAAGAACCAAGAACCATATCGCCAAACGAAGTGAAGCAGACTCGGTCGAGAGCAATCCAGAGCAGTCAAACCAGATAGACTAAGTTGAACCTAAACAGAGGAACTAATTGAGAATTTGTTTGACTGAAACTAAGAGATAGAAGTTTATCAAATCCCAAGGACAAAACAAACTGGAGCAAAATAGCCAAGCCAACTGAAGACAAGCTGATCGGTAAACACTGTGCTGACAAAACCAAAAGAAAAAGAACTGTATAGAGACTAAATACTAAAACAGCAGTGAATCTTGTGCTTCTCGGGTCAGATTCTGGAGAAACAAAAGCAGACCTACAACAACCCTACTGAAGAACCATGACTGACCAAAAGAATAAGAACAGGCAAGAGCCGAGAGCAAAACAGAGCTGGCTACTACTCTTTCGAGAACCGTCTGCAGCAGATTGACTGAAACAAAGACCCACATTTGTGGAAAATGAAAAGCACAATGATTACCGGTTTTGTCAAGACAAATACAGAGCAGGAGACTACAAAGACTGAATAAGCACCTGCCGACAAAGAGAGCACTGAGGAAACAGCCGAAAACATAGAACAGAAGACTGAAAATTTTCGACACAGAAAATACTGAGCAGAACCTATGTCAGACCCGGATTTTTCAATCCGAATCTTCTGTGATTCCACCGCACTAATCCCTGGATCAGTAGTTAGTGCACACAGATTACAGTTCTGATTATCAAAGTTCATATCATGCGGAAGCGTAAATATAATAATAAACTTACTCATGGGCCGATTTGGCCGAAATCATTAACTCGCAGCAGCGGAAGAACGAAGCACACAGGTGGGACCTTCAGGACATGCCCACAGGCAGCCAACTGGAGGTTCGCGACCTAGCCCTTGACATCTTCATCTTCTCTGCCAGTTTGTCCAATCTTGTTGCTGAGGCGAAGTGATTTGATTCCTGAATCTGAATTTTGTCGCAAAGCGAGCGTGAGCACTCCACCCCGTGCTCGCGAGCCAATACATGAATGCAAATAAATAGTATGCATGGCTTAACAAAGGAGAGGCTCGGGCTATTTTATTTTGCGAGAGTGCTTTGAATACAATTACTTAAAAATCCCTAAGACCTAGCGTTTGAACCAAATCATAATGTACAAGGAAATGCATTATTAATATCGATTCAGATTCCATCCACCGTTACATGGCATCCGCACCATATAGCAATTTCTTCAACGTTATAGCCGCTTAACTTACCATTGGGACGACACCAGACAATTCCAAACCAGGCGTCCTTCGCCCTTCAAGTTTCCATTCCCGCTTCAACGTTTTTAAAACTGAACTATATCCAGTTAAGTTCCCATGTCCGCCCTTGACCGTGGGCACGGCTATTCGAATAGTTTTAGACTCTGCAGAGTTTGCACACTTTACCCACAAGAGATAAATCCACTCGTTGCCCCACATGATTCCTTAGCCATGCGGTTGAGTAGACTATCACAGGACTTTTACAATGCATTTTTCCTAGCAGGGTTACGTCCGCTAAGGTTTCCACTTCTTCTGGGTACGACCACCCTTCCAGAAGCCCCCTCTTGCGCCGTCACGTCGGAGGATTTGGCCATCCTCTACCCGCCCATGGTCACACCGGCGCAACCCTTACTAAGTCGATGCAAATTAGTTAGCCCTGCCTACATTTTGCCAGCTTGTGGTCGTACTTGTTGTACACTGGGAGGTCATGACAAGATTCAGTCCTTAGTAGTATCTGGGCGGTCTACCACTAACCACTTTGTGCTTCCACTGCACCACACTCTCACACCATCGAACCAATCCGCCCAGATATTTAAGCAAGTTGGGATTTTTGGGAGCATAAAATAGTCATATCAAAATATACCATCATTCCCACCATGACTGCCCAAACCATTTCTCATGATTAAAAATGACAATGATGTTTGGGGTATTCAATACTCGAGCATCTATGCAATTCTAAGCATAGCATATCATTAGGGGCTTATTTTCAAATATTACTATTATATTTTTGTTGGCGACAAGGTTCGCACATTCAAATATTCCAAAGGAGGGGTAATATTGTCCAGGGTAAACAATAGGCACATAACTAGATTATTGAATTAAACATGTATTTTCATAAACATAACAGCATGCAATTTGATAATTTAAATCAAAGTAATTTGCAGAAAATATTGGATCAACGTGATCAAAGTATTGACTCGCCTGGCGCGGTTTACCGCTGTCTTGAGCTCACACAATGCTTTCTCTTGAGCTTTTGGTCTCTATCTTCACTTCGAGCTTGATCTCGCTTGATCCATTGAATCTTCACGACTCCCGATTTCTAATTACGTGACAAACGACTGAATCCAAATAAAGCAAATAACTCAAAAAGATCCAAATAAATCCGAATAAACTCAACTTAGTTTTATTACGAGTTAATGGGTGATTTGGTGAGTTGAGGCAAGGTTGGTAATAGCATACGATAACTTGATCTTTTTATTAATAATCTTTTTTTTTATTATTTTGTTATTTATCAAGGAAGTTCCATGAGTCGAGTTAGACCTATAGATCAGTGCAGGAGTTTAGTGGACAAATTCTATCTTTAGGGTATGCATTCCTTGCAACTCAAAGTTATGGTAAAGGCAAATCGGGTGATGGATGAGATCTGTACTTATTCTATAAATCTTTTAGTCGAAGGTATTATAACATTTGGATATCGCTTTGACCTTTCAATTTAAGTGCTCTCAAAACTAACGATACTCGATATTTTATCCTTTTACAAGTTGAGCTCGCTATACAGAGTTCATATTATTATCATTATTAACTAATGTTACTATTAAGATTTCATGACTGGCGGTATATTAACGATAACATATATACATATATATATTAGTAGGCTCCACGGTGACCGCAAAGTTGTTTGGTTATTTTTACTAGTGAATTGCACACATGCCATCCGCATCTCTCTACTCATTTGTGCACATATAGATATATGTACATATATACATACATACATTTTAGTTGTCATTTGGCTTGGCTTTAATTAAAATTTATTTACCTAGCAAAACTTGCCATACGGGGTTATATATTAACATAGCTACTTAATTAAATCTATTAAGGGAATTTGTTTTAATGATGACATGCTAGGGCATATATGTTAATTTTAATTGAACATTTAACCAACGTATTTTTCTCTATCCATGTCCTTAACTAATATTTAGTCTTTTAGAAAGTTTTTCATATCATATTAGTTAATCACATGTGAACTACTTCAAGTTTAAATCTTCAAATATTCTCATTTATGCCCTAATCAAATTTTATTAGCCTTCCTGGATTTATCCCTATATTTTCCTAGATTCATTTCCTACTTAGATCGGGCTAGCAAAAATACGGAAAATAAAGGTGCAATGCTTGGATTCGAACGCGGGGCTGCGGGTTAACTCTCGGCTGCGCTTACCAACTGGGCTGCACCCCGCTTGTGACAACAAGGGAAACATCATTTTATAAGAGGTGGAGCGGAGACTGAGCTCCAAACCAGAGCTTCTATCCCGACCGAAACAGGGGAGGCGTCTGCACATGGCCAGCGGCGGGGGCTCCAGCGAGGGGAGGCCAGAGGGGCAAGGTAAGCCAGCAAAGAGGGATCCCGGAAAGGCGAGAAAACTTGTGGGGAAGACGGCACGGCTTGGGATGGCGCATGTCGGCGGGGCGGCTATTTGTGCGGCCGGCGGTGAGGTGAGGAAGGGGGCGCCGGTGACCGGGAAGGAGAAGGGAGGAAATAGCGCACGCATGAAAGGGAGAGAGGTGTATGGATGCTTACCAAGCCGATGGTTGAGCCGGGGAGGGGCCGTGGCGAGCTGGCGACGAGGGCCATGGGCGGCGCGTGGAGAGAGGAGCTCCGGCAGCGGGAGGCTCGACCGGCGGTTGGCGGAGGTTCGGGACGTCGCGGAGATACTCCCGGGGCGCGGAATCGACCGGGGGTGCCTCGAGGGAGCAGCGGCGCCGGTGGAGGTGACTTCGGCCGGAGTTGAAGAAGATAGCCGGCTCGAGCGCTCGGATGAACAAAAACCCAATTGGCTCGGGAAGGGAGCAGAAGGGAGGTAGAGACACGATATGACGCGCTCACTTTATGGGAGATTTGCTGGGGCGGCCGGGATGGCGTGGGGCGCGGCGGTGTCGTTGTCGCGCACGGCTCGGCAGCAGAGAGACATGGAGAGGAGGAAAAGGGAGAGGAAGGAGGCGCCCTTATAGGCGAGCGCGCCCGAAAGCGAGACGCGGGTCGTGGGCGCGAGGTGATGGAGGCCGGTGGAAATTGCGCGACAGGCGTGGCGCGGCGACGAGGAGCGCGCGCAAGAGAAACCGGCGACGGCCGTGGAAACTGTGGGCGGTGCGGGCGCATGCTTGCCACGGGGCGGAAGAGAGCTGCGGCGTCAGAAGAAGCTGAGCGCACGCAGAAGAAAGGGGAGAGAAGAGGGAGGCGACGCGGACGGTGGCTCTGCCAAAGAAAAGAAAGGAGGGGGAAGGGAAAAAGAAGAGGAGGCACTGCCCGCTGCTGAGAGAGAGAAGGCGCGGGGCCGTGCGTGATGAGGGGAGGTGCGGGAGGAAGGGGTGGAGCTGGACCGTTTTTCGGGCGGCCTGGCTTCATTCCCCTCTCTTTTTTGTTTCTTTTTATTTTGGGTATGTGTGCACATGGAGGTATATATATATGTATATATATCTGTTTATGTATAATTTCATATATTGCTATTTCTCTTGTTTATTTAATTTTGCATATTTTATTTCTAAGCTCTCACTTGCACAATTTGTATATGCATATTTATGTATGTATATGTGTTTGTATTTTGTTCATCCTGCTTTCATTGCTATTTATGCCATTATTTCCAAAATGAGATTTTATATTTTTAACTCAGGTTTCTCTTTTCTTATACTGGATCATCTTTTCAGATTCGTATTTACAAATTTTTGTTTTTCCATTATTTGCACATTCCTTTTTAGGGCATTATTAATACCTGTCTTTCTCTTTTATTAATTCTTCAATTTTTAGAACCTCAACCAAATTCAAGAAAACATCGTAAAATCCAAATTCAAATAGAATATAATGCAAAAATAATTTAAAAGCTTCACACTTTCAAATTTCAAATTTTCGGGATGTTACAACCTAAAACAGGGAAATTGATGAATGCCTGCTGCTGTTCTCAGGTCAGTTGATCAGGAAATCAAACTAAATAGCAAAGCAAACTCAATAAAAGAAAAATACAGACAAACAGACAATTCTGCAGAAAAGTAGACAGAGCAGAAAAGTAGACTCTGAACCGAAAAATAGAAAGTCATTCAACTGAACCTTTGAACCTGAAAATTGCGCAATCATTGAGTCCAGATTGTGAACAAATATTGACTTACTAATCATACACTTGAGAATTCTCAAACCCAGCAAGAATGTCCACTCAATCCAAGAAGATTTTTAAGAGCACTAGACTCCTCTGTTCACGAGAACAGGAAACCCTAGAATCCTTGACAGAATCCAAATAACTTGAGAATCTCAGTTCTTTTGAGCATGAAACTTCAAATTTCAAAAAGAAATGGCCTCACACTTGGAAAACACAAACCAAAACAACCCTTTTTACTGAGACACAAGAGAATCATGAGTGCTCTGGCTTCAAACCCTAGAAGAGAGAGAACAGAAGAAGTGAGGCGCATGATTGAAAAATGAGAGACTATTTGATTCAACCCTTTTTCTCTTGGGAATGAATTGACCAAATGGTCTTGAGATTAATTCCCCATACAGAGCCAAACAAGAATAGAAACTAACCAAAGAACCAACTCAGAAATGAGATAAACTGAAGGCTGCAAAAGAAGAACTTGAGCAAACAAAAGAAGCAAAGCACAGAGAGCACAAGAAATCAGATAACTCAACCAAAGGACATCTCAAACTGATACAGAGACATGAATGATTAATATGAGTACATGATTACAACCAGTTCCTCTCATTCTCACATCCTGAGGGAACTCACGCAAGAACACAACTACACTCACTTGAGCACCCCACACT
This sequence comes from Dendrocalamus sinicus, assembly GCA_036346575.1. NCBI lineage: Eukaryota > Viridiplantae > Streptophyta > Magnoliopsida > Poales > Poaceae > Dendrocalamus > Dendrocalamus sinicus. The sequence continues at coordinate 3,692,130 of CM070656.1, read as the reverse complement.
CTGCCAACTCCCACTCCCTATATATAGAAGGGAAGAACTCACATCCTCAAAAGGAAATTCAAGAAGAGTCAGGCACCTCTCACTACATGACTCTCATCCAAGCAAGGAAATAAGACAAAGGGCTTCACAGCCCAACCTCTCCTCACAGACAAGAGGTAAAAGCACAAAACTACATCCAAATGGAGAGAACCAGGATTCAATCACACCACTCCAAACCCTAACCTCCTCCTTCTATTACTGGGTCTCCAACCCATTTGCTACAGCACTTTATCCATTGTCTTCAACAAGATCCGCTTCCATTTTCCAGCCTTGCGTATTTTACCGAAATGCCCCTGCTGCACCTTCCTGGAAGCTTTCTATTTCTTGTTATCCACGCCTTGCAACCACTTTGAGTCCTCGCCGTCTTCGGCATCTCTCGACCGCTTTGACCTTAGCACCGCCCGTGCCTAGTCCGGTCATCCCATGCCTCGCCACGACCTAGCCTCAAAGTCCTGCAGCCCATCACAGACAAGAAAACATCACATAGCACTGCTCGAAACAGCATAATCATACGTTAGCATTAGTAGAAGGTACTCAAGGATGAAATACCCAAAATAAACCCAAACTCTCTAAAACAGGCGTCAATTACTCATCACAAACATGGGGTTACCTCCACATGGTCTCTCACGATCGTATCAACCATTGCCAATTAATAAGGATGGGAAAAATCAGTGACTCTATCAAGATTATCATGTATTTCACAACTAGGTATGTAGATTTATCTAAAGAGAAAACCGAGCGGGGTCTCAATTGGACTTTATGCCATAAAGGATAAGCCTGGCATATATATTTAGCTATGTGGAGTATCAGGTAAAGGTGAGAATTAGAAACCACCTTAGGCCAACAATTATGAGTAGTCGGGTGGAGGTATAATATACTAAGATAGATGTAAAAGTTTTGTGCTTTGATTTGGGTATGGCATTTAAGAAAATGCAAAAATCCATTCGCTACAAAAATCAAGGTAACAATAAAGTAAAGTGGTACTAGCCTATGCAGTACCATATAAATCATAAATTCATGCGTGTCTCCTGGACTGGAGGCTACGGGAACCAATGGAGGTTTTATCTATTTATACGAGTGTTTAGTAAATTTTAAAATAATAATATGTTCTTTCTCAACCTAGAAATATTTATTTTCGAGGTGTTGTGAGAATGAGAATAGATTCTAGTAAATGTTGGCTTATGAGCATAAGGTACAATGCTGTTATTAATGCTTGATGAGTACTCTATACTTTCTCTTGCAATTGTTCTATTTTGTTTAGAGGTTAGCCAGCTTGGAATTTCACTTGGTGTGGATGAGGCCTATCCGAGGAGTTCTATACCGAGTGGGAGGGAGATGGTTTTGAGTATGACCTGTATGAGGCGGATGCCTTATACGAGACCTAGGATGACTAGAGTATTACTCGTAGATCAAGCATGACACACATAGTATATGTAAATTAATACGATGTTTTATATTCTCCTAATACTTGTGTAATTATTATCTGGACTAGAATTGTTTCCGTTATTATTGAAATGTTCAAGCCCTAGTGGCTTTGTAAAAGACTTTAGCCTTGTGTGGCTATGTTTATGTAATATTATGTCCAATGTCTAATTATTATTCTGCTGCAACACTTCAATGGACTTATTATTCGGTGAAACAGTGTTTCAATGAATAATAATCTGTTGACTAGTATTATTACCCCTTGGTAATGACACGGATCACCACACACTATTACATAAATTTTTGTGTTATCCAATATTCCCAAATTCCCAAATCTGAAATCCGAAATACCAAATTCCCACACAAATTGCCAATGAAATCATTCTTCAGCTAACTTAAACAATATATAATGAATCAAACCAACACAAACCATGGGGCAAAGTGATGCACGATTGCATGAGACATGTTGCTACACCTGATGTTTTGTGCAACTCATGTCAATGTGCAATCTGAAGTTATTAAAAAGAAATTAATATCAAAATGAGAAAAACTATCGAATGGTGTACTGTTCGATGGTATACCTCCCCCCCTCTCATACTCTTCTCCCTCCTGAAGCTCCGCTGGTCCCTCCCTCTCCCGCCACTCCCTCCCTCTCGCTCCCGTTCGCCACTCCCTCCCTCCTCGTTGTTATTATCCCCTCACTCTCCTCCACCACTATGGGTTCACCCTTCCCCCAGGCATAGAAGGAGGTCGGGGGGAGACGGTGGGTGGTGGTAGGGGTGATGGACAGTGGCGGTGGCGGCTGTGGCAATTAAGTTGGGTGGAGCGGTGCGATGGGGAGGGGTTGGGGCGGTGCGGCGAGGCAGCAATGGCACCGCTGGCCACGGGTGGTGGTGGAGGGGGTGGGAGCGGCAGAGAGGGTGCATGGAGCTACTCACGAGCAGAAGAAGATAGGGGAGGGGAGGTAGCGCAAGGGAGGTATGCCGTCGGGAGGCTTCTCTATCAAAATCACATGGACACACATTTCAAAGCTAAGCTAAAGGTTAGACAAATCGACTTTGAGTGAAAAAATCAGGTTACATACAAATAGCAAAACCATATAATTAAATGTCTCATTTATACCATCTATATTTGTAGTGTTCAAACAAAGTCTGAACACTAGACATAAGATCAATATATAAACACCAAAGAGTTGCACAAACTGAGTTTAACATCTTAAAAAATTTGCACATAAAACACGATTACAAAACCGCGCACGCTGCAAGTTCCCCTCCCTTCTCTCTCCTAAGTCTTTGCGTTCTCAAACACCTTTACTCACCGCCCCTACCCAACTAGCTAGCAACTATCCCTACCAAACCGAGCAGTGAGAAGCTTCAGGGTTAGCTCCATGCAGCCGAGCAGCCACGAAATGGCCTGCAGCGATGGTGGAGGCAAGCTTAGGACAACTTCTTCGACCACATGCTCTCCACGCTGCCCTCCGCGTGGGCCGACCTGGGCGCCGTCGGTAAGTCACCCTAGGAGCTCACTATTAAAACAGAGTTTTCCTTTTTCATAGGTTATGACCATGAGCACACAGATTATGACAACATGAAGTTTCAATTACGTCGTGAGTTATGACCATTCCATCTTGGTCATGCGTGCGTACTCGTGAGTTATGACCACTCCTTGCTCATGCGTGCGTACTCGTAACAGCTTACAAGTAACCAAGCTTCGACTGCAGACTCAAGTGTCTTCGACCACGCTCTCCTTCGCCTACAACGACGAACACTCTGATGCCTCTTCGAGTACTCCGAGCACTCGTATTCGGTACTTGCATTTCCTCAGATCCTCGATTTTGACGGTGACAACTCAAAACAAAAGTGCGAGATAAAACAAATAAACTCTTTTGGTGATGCTTTAATCGTCACACATTTTCCTTGGTTTTCCCCTCTATTTATACACAAGATTACATGTTAAACATAGACAATTCTTTCTACGTATTCGAACATGACTCATATACCTAAACCGACTCTGAAACCTGAAATTCTATTTCTAAATTGTCTCAGACTCAATTCGATACAGACTCAAAAACGAATTCCACAAGATTAGTTGCAACTAATTTGGTGCGGTGAAGTTATTCAACAATCACTCCCTAACTTCGCTGCACCTGATCATCCCAAGCTTGCTTCATAGTTTCTGAAATTGAACTCGCCCAGGCAATTTTGTTAGCACATCAGCAAGCTATTCTTCAGAAATAATGAACCCGATGTCTATGCTTCCTTCTTCCACACATTGTCGGATGAAATGAAACCTCGTATCAATGTGTTTACTTCGATCATGTAGAACTGGATTCTTTGCCAAGGTTATGGCTGATTTATTGTCCACATACAACTTGATACAGTCCGACTTTTTGCTCATCATTTCACCAAGTAAATGTGCCATCCAAATTCCTTGGCACATAGCTGTCGTTGCTACTATGTACTCTGCCTCATAGGATGACAAAGCAACAACCATTTGTTTTTTAGACTTGCAACTAATTGTGTCTCCATTTAATGTGAACAGCACCCCAGTCGTGCTTTTCTGGTCGTCCACATCTTCAACCATATCACTGTCACAAAAACCTTCCATATTTAATTCTTCTTTAGAGCTCCTTCTATAAAAACAACCAAAACCTTTTGTCTCAGTTATCGGCGCCTCCATGAATCGACTCACCAGTCCATTTCCAATTTAGAATGCGATATCTGGTCTTGTATGCACCAAATACCTGAGACTCCCAATAAGGCTTTGATACAGAACAGGATCTCCTGGGGGGTTGATTACTTCTTTTGCTCATCTTAAGTCTCACATCCATGGGAACTTGACACCTTGCAGTCTTCCATCCCAGCCTTTTCAAGAATCTTCTGAGCATATGCCGATTGACTGATAAAGATCCCATCTTCACCTTGTCATACTTTAATGCCTAAATAATAAGTCAACTTCCCAAGGTCACTCATGTTGAATAACATCTTCGTCTCTTCCTCGAATTGTCGGATGACTTCAACTTGAGGACCCAAGATTATGAGGTCGTCCACATAAACACCCACAAGTAGTTGCACTTCACCTTCTCCTCGTCTATACACAGCATGTTCTGATGCAGTTTTCTGAAAATCGAGAGAAGAAAGATTGTTGTCAAGCTTCTCATTCCAAGCACATGGTGCTTGCCTCAATCCATATAGTGCCTTGTTGAGCTATAACACTTTCTGAGGATTGGCTTCATCTACAAATCCCGGAGGGTGACACATACACCTCCTTCTGTAGTTCTCCATTCAAAAACATGAATTTCATGTCCATATGATGGACTTCCCATCTTTGTGCACCTGCAAGTGCTAGCATCAGCCAAATTGATTCCATTTTTCCATGGGAGCGAATACTTCTTCAAAATCGACTCCATGTTGCTGGATGTATCCTTTGGCTACCAGACGTGCTTTATGCCTTACAATATTTCCTTGGGTATCCTTCTTTACTTTGAATACCCACTTCAAACCAATGGGTTTGTGCATGGCTAGCAAATCAACAAGACTCCAAGTCTTGTTTTCTTCAATGCATTTGATCTCTTCTCTCATGGCCATTCTCCAACACCTCTGAGCTTCAACTACTCCAAAGGATTCAAGTTCACCAGAAGTGAGAAGACACATATCACTAGATGAAGCGGATAAATCCTGGACTACAGTATTGTCGTAAAGGTTCTGAAGTGTCCGGTACCATCAGGGCCTATCCTCAGTTTTCGATGACACGTTACTTGGTGGAGTAGCCCACTGCACTCCCTGCGGTACAACTAGTAGCACAGGTGTTTATGTTTCTGAAAACAACGGTGTCTATTCCCCTCTATCTGGCTCATGGTTTGGTGTTGAACCCTCTGAACTTTCATGGTGTTGGTCTTCTGAAATCTGGGTGGTACTGTAATGTATGGAGAAATATTCCCTTGGCATAGAGGTATCCGAGTGAGCATCCGTCTTGCTCCAGTCCCACCTTGCTTCTTCATCAAATACAACATCCTATGTGATGTGTAGTCTGCCTTCAACAGGTTCAAACATCCTGTATGCCTTGCTTTCGGCTTCGTAACCGATGAACAGTTGAACAGCATTGGAATACTCCGATTGTCAAGCCTCTTCAAATCCATTTTTATAACTCTGACATGACCCAAACACCCAAAAGTATGGAAATGATGTACAATAGGACATCTCCCGTGCCAAGCTTCATATGGGGTCATAACTTCTAAACCTGCAGTTGGAAATCGATTCAATATGTAAACCGCAGTCCTAACTGCTTCACCCCAAAATCTTCTAGGAACGCCTTTTGCCTTCATGATGCTTCGAGCCACGCCTAGCATTATTTGATTTCTCCATTTAACTATGCCATTCTGTTGTGGTGAATATGGTGCCATCAAGTGCCGAGTAATACCTTGCTTTGCCAAATAATGGCCGAACTCCTTTGAATTGAATTCACATCCACGATCTATGTAAAACACCTTGAGTTTGCTTCCACTCTCAAGTTCTGTTGTAGCTTGGAACTTCTTGATTGCCTCTGCAGCTTCATCCTTTGTGCTTAGCAGTGACACCCACATGTAGCGGGTACGATCATCAACTAGGAGAAGAAAGTAGCTCCTTCCTCCTGGTGTGACCAGCAAGATTGGACCACACAGGTCTCCATGCACCAACTAAAATAGACCAGAAGCTCAAAATTTTGTATTGTGTGGAAACGGTGTTCTTCTTTGCTTCCCTACAAGACAACTATCACAGTTTTTCTCCATGACACATATCTCTGGCAATCTGTGCACCATATGTTCTTGAGCCAGCTTGCGCAATGCACGAAAGTTGATATGACCATATCTAGCATGCCAGCGCCAGGCCTCCTCCATGCACCAAGCTGCCAAACAAATTGGTTCGGCCAGGCTAAGGTAGAGCATATACAACCGGTTATTGGTTCTTCTCACCTCTGCAATAAGCTGTTTCTCTCAGTCATATATCATCAAAATGCTATCTTGAATAAGCACTTGGCAGATGCATTCATCCAGTTGTCCAAGACTTATGATGTTGTTTCGGAGCTTTGGAATAAAATACACATTAGTCAGCATTCTGTGCTCTCCTCCTTGGCCTATGAACATCACGGTGCCTCTTCCGCAGATCTCAACGATTGAACCATCCCCAAATTTTACTGAGCCCCTGATCATTGTGTCAAGATCAGTAAAATTCTTCTTGGCTCTGGTCAAATGGTTTGTTGCTCCATTATCTAAAACCAAGGCCCTTCACGCTCCTCATCCGCATGTCCCAAAAGAGCTTGTGCATGTACGTCATTGAGGAACACTTCTTCTAGTGTTTCCTCTCTTGTATCAGTGAGACTGCACACTTGTACCATAAGGAGAGAGTGTTCTTCCTCATGCACTTGTGTGAGATTGACTTGCCATTCCTTGCGCTCCCTTCGCGGTTTGTGACAATCCCTTGCAAAATGTCTAAAGTTATTGCAATTGAAACACATTACCTTTAGTTTGTCTCTTCTTGCAGTGGATGGTCCATCATCCCTCGCATCGGTGCCTCACCTTGATTGCACTTCGGTGCCTCCCTTGGACTGCCAAGTTGGTTTCCTGCGAGTTTGGTCATGATTTGCACCTTGACAAACACCCTTTGAGGAACTCCAATGTTTTCTCCTTGAGCGTGCAGCCCATTCTTCCTCTATGAGCAGAAGACGTCCTCTAGTGTCGCCATTCTCTTGGGTCTCCCACCGATCCTCAATGGCCTTGAATCAGCTAGTAAGCCCCTCAACCATCATGCTATCAAGATCGAGAAATTAGCCATCCGTGAGAATTTCTGTGAGACAACTCGCAAAAATTTCTTCACAACTTTCTCTTCTTCAAGGACATCTCCCAGTGACCGGATGTTATTGACAAGTTCGGTCAACTGCATGGAGAAATCGTCGATGGTTTCTGACTCTTTCATGCATATGGCCTCGAATTCATGGTGTAAAGCTTGTACCCTCGCTTCACGAACGCGATCACCATCGACGTGCATTGTTCGGATAGCTTCCCAAGCTGACCTTGTTGTGTTCTTAGCCACCAATGAAGCAAGCATCTCAGATAGAATAGACTGTAAGATCGCCGCCAAAGCCATCCAATCGATTCTCCACGCTGCCAAGTTCGATCACTTCCCAGACTCCCTGAGCCTGGAGATTTACTCTCATTAGGAGAGCCCAATCATGTAGTTGGATCGCGTGAGGACGGGATACCAAAGCGTAACCCTGGCTTCCTTTGTGCCACCTGCATTGTAGGATCATGGCCGCTGCCGAGCATGATCGCTCATTGGCCGCTGCTGCCAGTGGTATGGATGGCTGGAGGTGACGTCAATCTCGAGCCATGTTGCATTGCCACAGATCTTCAAAACTGCTCTGATACCGATTGTTAAAACAGAACCTTCCTTTGTCATAGGTTATGACCACGAGCACACATATTACAACCACATGGAGTTTCGATTACATCATGAGTTACGACCACATCTGTGCGTGTGTACTCGTGAGTTACGGCCACTCCTTCTTGGTCGTGCGTGCGTACTCGTAACAGCTTATGAGTAACCAAGGCTTCGACTACAGACTCGAGCATCTTTGACCACATTCTCCTCTGCCTACAACTACGACCGCTCTGATGCCTCTTCGAGTACTCCGAGCACTCGTATTTGGTACTTGCGTTTCCTCTGATCCTCGATTTCGACGGTGACAACTCGAAACAAAAGTGCGAGATAAAACAAATGAGCTCTTTTGGTGGTGCTCCAATCGCCGCATATTTTTCTTAGTTTTCCCCTCTATTTATACATAAAATTACATGTTAAACATAGACGATACTTTCTACGTATGTGAACATGACTCATAAACCTAAACTGACTCTGAAATCTGAAATTCTATTTCTAAATTGTCTCGGACAGACTCAAAAATAAATTCGACAGAATTAGTTCCAACTAATTTGGTTAGGTGAAGTTATTCAACACTCGCGGCGAGCGCCGAGGACCCGTCGCCTTCCATGAGTCGGCGCTGCCCGCGTTCCGCCTCTGACAGCACTAGATCGGCGGCGAAGAGAAGCCGGTCATGCTGCAGCTCAGCGACCTGCACTGCCAGAATGGTGGCGGGGCGTTCGCGTCGCTGCCGCTGTTCACCGACAGGGCTTCGACGCCGGCGCGGGAGGAGATGGAGAGCGGCTTCAAGTCGCCCAATGCCACCGGACGACTCCTCGTCTTGGAAGCGCGCGCTCATTTGTTTTCTTTGCTTTGTTGTGTCTTTCGTTGATCTTTTTTTAGCCTTTTTTAAATGGAATCTTTTTTGTGCGCGCGTTTAGGGAGGTGATCACGCGCTGTTCAATGGGTTAGCCGTGCAGCCGCCGTTTGGGCAGGTAAGCTCTCCGGGGTCCAAGAACCTGCCTTCTTCATGTGTGTACGTGTGTTTTGTACTACTAATAATGCATTATACGTATACGATGGAAGCCTTAATTAACGTTTCTTAATTCTGCTGTGATCCACACAGGTAAAAGATCGTGTCGTGTTTTTGCTGTTAGTTCAGTGCAAAAACTGGCTGAAAAAGAGTTTTTATCGTCCTTTGCAGGGAGGATCAATGTCGGGTCAGAGCTTCGGAGCGCGGCGGCGAACGGCGGCACAGCACCAGCTTGCTCGGGTGGCGGCGGCGGCGGCGTTTCAGCCCCGCCGCGGCAGCAGCGGGTGATGGCGAGGAGAGGGCAGGCCACTGATCCCCACAGCATTGCCGAACGTGTACGCCACTCCCCACCCACCACCTTTCCCTTCTCTGGATTTTCAATTTGTAGCAAGCTTGTTCACAACCAAAAAAAAAATGCAGAGCTTCAGCCACTGTATCCTCTGCATTTCCACATTTTGGAATCACTACATCAGTTAATTTTGGCCACTTAATCAGGTCAATCAGTGTCCATGAATCACCGTAGCATTATCTGTCGAAAATGACAAGCCCGTATACACTGCTCCATGGTTCTGCAACTCCCACAGCTTTTTCTGAACTTTCCCATGTATGTTTGCATGTGTCGCTCGCAGCTTCGGAGCGAGAGGATAGCGGAGCGGATGAAATCGCTGCAGGAGCTGTCCCGAACGCCAACAAGGTCAGTAGTATCAACAATTCGTCAACTCCCTCTCCTATTCTTCCCTCTCACGCGTCTTCGCTGCTTTAACGCTAGCTTTGCGTTCTTTCTTTCTTTCACTTCGCTCTCTGAGAGTGAAAAAAATTAGTAGCTAGGAATCTTTCCCTGACGCATGAATGAAACGAAATGCCCGCCTGTCCATGTGACCGGAAGCAAGTGGTGGTTGTAGTACAGAAAAGGGCACGCCGGTTGGTGAGGCATTGCTCCTGGCTCATGGGGTTGTGATGTGATCTGGCGTTAGGAGCACAGGGGAAGAGATGCCACACGTGTCGAGTCCCCGGTTGCTCTGCTGCGGCGAGATGTAGGGTGGTGATATTAACTGATAATAAGAATGACATAATTCAGATGACGAGGCGACACTATCTGAAAGCTTGTTCTTGTTTTTTGGCTCTTGTTTGAAGTTTGAACTGAAGAATTCAGATGTCTTGTCTGATAAATGTGGAGCGTAGTAAGTGATCACATGGGCGCATTGGATGCCTTGTTTTGCTTCAGTTTGCCACAGTTTCCTGTGAGACCATGTAAAGATCATTCCATGATTATAATGAATAATTAATCTTTATATTAGAGTTTTTATGGAGTTTGAGTTTGTTTTTTGAGGGTTTTGCAAAAGACTGCATTCTAGTTGGGCTGCCAGCTGGAATCTTCAGGTTAAGCAGTATGGCCGCTTTGTTTTGACAGTCTGACCGATAAACTTCGATTGCTGACAGTAGTCAAAGGAATGGTCCTCGACTTTATAGTCGAGCGGTCCAAACGGCCATGTGTTGGGCAGTCCGATCGGCAGATCGACCACGGATGGTCTATAGTCGACAGCTACAGTGCCTAAATGACCACGGATTGTCGATGGTCGGTAATCGTAGACGTCGCATGTTGTCATAGTCGTAGACTTTGCGGTCGATAGTCGTAGGCTTTGTGATTGGTAGTCATAGATTTTGCGATCGGTAGTCGTAGACTTCGCGATCGATAGTCGTGGGTGTTGCGATCTTCTGTCGTAGACCTCGAGTACTCGTGTCAGAGCAGCCAGCGATCTGACCAGCCTGTGCTTGGCGGTAAGACTGGCTTCTCTCGGTGGTTTATGGTTGTTCTCCGGAATTCTTGGGGTTTTGGTCACGGTTTGACTTAGGTGTTATTGCTGGTGTGCACATGGGTTCATTGTTTGATCCTAAGCTTAGAATCAGTATTTTGATTGCATATTTTTACATGGTGCATTGTATGGATTCATTGTGCAAATTGAAGACTTTGTGTATTGTGCGGTGCTACGTGATAGTTTGCTTATTGGCGTTGATTATAGGACTTCAGAGCTAGGTCATGATGAGGTGTAGGAGGACCGAGATTAGGCACAGGGTGGTGCTGAGGTCCAGAACGGTCAGGGAGATGCCGAAGATGACTGAGACTTACGGGGTGGTTGCAAGCTAGGACGATGAGGAACCGAAGCGGGAGTTACCAGTGATGGACATGATGGGCAACAACAAGGTGGATCAGGACGAGGCTCGGAGAGGAGTTGAGGTCCACATGGTCAAGAAAGCCGGGTGTCGTCATGTACGAGAAGAAGCATGTGGTGCGCCAAGTGATTTGAGCCATTTGCAAGCGATGACGATTCAGTGTGATCTAGACGTGTAAGAGGCTTGGCGGTAAGTCTTGGGGCCACGTGGAAGATGGCGAAGCATGTGTGATGCTTCACGGCAAAGGAAGCGAAAAGCTTCGTGAAGGCGGTAGAGGTGCATTTTGGTAAATTTCCCAATACTAGAAAAGTGACGGTGTGTGAAACCGCGGCGTTGGTTTAAGTGGTTTAGATTTTGTATGTGATAAAAATGTGAAGTGGATCAAGTGTTGATTCATTAATAGGTTAATGGTTGTAAGCCGCTTTGATAAGCATGCATGAGAGAGTAAAACCTAGTATTAGGTGGGGTTAACGGGTTATCCCTAGTTTGGCATAATAGGTGGAACCATTAGGTTTTAGTTCAGGTTGTGAGCCTATAAAAGGGGAGGGGTGGCAAAAAGCTAAGGTTTGAGAAGGTTGGCTAAGCCTTTTGGTGGCTGACTTTTCCTCGCTCCCATGAGAGATAGATTAGAGAGTGAGTGTGTGCTCTAGGCTTAGATTTCTATCCTCCTAAATGGAGTGACTGTAAAATGAATCATCTCAAGTGAGCAATATATCAATCTTTGATTTATCTTTTAAATATCTTTTTGTTTGATTGAATTTGCTCTAGTTTGAGTTGGTTTTTCCTCTCTTTTCTCAACCCCTTCTTGATCTCTTCCTGTTGATTGAGTTGCTTATGTTTCAGATGGTTTGATCTCTCTTCTGTCCTTCTCTTGATCTTGATGTGCCAAGGACATGGACGAGATGAAGATAACCTCTTGAAATCGACCTCCAATCATCTAGGCACTTCAATAGCAAGATTTTCAAGAAACTTTGTTTTTGCTCGTTCTCGGCCTAATCAGGTGATTTCTTGATCCAAGAGTTTTAGGGTTGATTCCTTCGGTGAGCTTGTTTACTGTGGCATGTGGGAACTTGTTCAAAGCCATCTTGACTATTTTCTACCCATGAGCAAGATTTGATCATCAATTTGGTTTTTAGTTCTTAGTTGGTGTGTGTTGCTTTAAATTGCAAAAATGTCTCAAATTTTTCATGAATTTTTTGATTCAGGAATAGAATAGCTTCTTGAGACCTTAAGAAACATGCGTACAAAGTTTCACAGCTTTTGGTTTAGTCGATTAAAAGTTTTGTTGATTTTGGTTCTCGCGACCGGTTGAAAACCTTGTTCTTTTGTTGGAAACGATAGTACCACATGGCTTTTAGTGGTAGTACCATAGTCCCTGGTCTTCGACTACTCTGATTTTCGACCTTTCACTGGTCGTCAACCTCTCTGGTTGTGTTTTGACTTGGTTCGACCACTTTAGTTTCGACCGTCTATAGGTCAACCACTCACTGGTAGTTGTTTTCACAGGTTGAATTTCAACCTGCCTAAAACATTAGGGTTTGTACTTAGATCTTGGACCACGCTGGTTTTCGACCATTCATTAGTCTTCAACCACTTTGACTTTTCGACCACTCGCTGGTCTTCGACCTTGTAGGTTACGATCACATCAGTCTTTGACCGCATTGGTTTTCGACCACTCATTGGTCCTCGACCATACTGGTCTTTTGGCCACTCACTAGTGTTCGACCGCGTAGGTTTTCGACCACTCATTTCGACTACGCTAGTTTTTCGGCTACTCACTGGTGATCGACCACGTAGGTTTTGACCACTCAATGGTCCTCAACTACGCTAGTCTTTTGACTACTCTCTTGTCATCGACTGCATTGGTTTTCGACTACTCTCTGGTCGTTGACCACTCAAGTCCAATTTAGATCACGTCGACTTTTGACCACATTGGTTTCGACAACGTTGGTTTTGATCACGTTGGTTTCGATTATAGTTGTTTCAACCACATTGGTTTCCGACCATTCTCTGATCGTTGATCACTCGAGTCAAATTCCGATTTACATTGGCTATTGACTATGTTGGTTTACGACCACGACCACGTTGGTTTTGATCACTCATTGGTCGATAATCATTCAAGTCGTATCTGAGCACTTTGTCTTTTAACCAATTACGGTAGTACCGCAGTACTAATAGCGGTAGTACCACACCTGCAGCTTTTCTACAGTGGCACAGTGCTGAGTTTATCTAGATTTTGCGTAGGGTTCTCATCCGAGTCTTCATAGCTTTGCAGCTATTGAAGCAAATGATAAGTAAATACTCGAGGAAAACATATTTAAGACACCATTCACCCTCTCTGTTGTCATCTTCTGTCCTACATAAGTATCATTAGTGCTGATCAATGCTGTGTTCTGGGCATGGGTGTCATGAGCTATCTATTACCAGATGAATGTGTTCCTTGCGCGCTCTTAAATGTAGTAAACGTGTGGTTGTCACTGAAATCGCAACGTGGAATTCTTTTTCTGCAGACGGACAAGGCGTCGATGCTGGACGAGATCATCGACTACGTGAAGTTTCTGCAGCTCCAAGTCAAGGTGACATTTACACTACTTCTGAACAGAACCTGTAAATGTTGCTGATAATTAAGATCTGTACTGACTAATTGAGCATTGCAGGTTCTCAGCATGAGCCGGCTGGGCGGAGCGGCTCGCATGGCGCCTCTGGTTGCAAGCATGTCCTCAGAGATAATCAGCGGGACCAGATGTTTTAGCAAGAAAATAGGAGTGGAGTGGAACGAGAGTTGATCGATCTGTAGGACCGAAATGGCAACAGAGGGGGGGTGAATGGTGCCTTCAAACTCCCCAAGTACTCACACACAAATCGAGTGAAAGAACTAGTTTCTCCGATTGAACACACGTGGTCGTAAGCCAATTGATGGTCGAACACCACGTGGTCGAACACTTGCCCAAGCCGACAAAAGAAATCAAACAGAGAATACTGCGCGGATAAAATGAGAACGGAGAAGGACTCGTTTGCCAGATTTCCGAGTAACTAAGACTCTCTGGTCATTTGATCCTCAAATTTGACACTGAATGAATCCAACCGCTGGAAAAGAAATTACCACGAAAAACCAAAGTCTTAGCTACGGTCAACAAAATCGAACTCAAACAGAGGACTTTAAGGCGCACGACCATTCGTAAACGAACTTCTTCAATCGACTCTGCTCGGAAATGAACTGCCAAGAGGCCTTGAGACAGATTTCCACCTCGAGCAAGTCGAAACACACCAAAACGAGAAAGGACTCACGAAGAAGAGTAGAGAGAGAAAGATAACAAGAAGAGCAAGCTCTCAAAACAAATAGCAAACACAACAAACACTACATCTCATAACAAATGTAAATCATCTCGAGGAAGAGAGATGAATGATTGATCATGGAGGTTTCTACAACCACTCCATCGGAGGTACAAGAGCAACCGTGCTCTACCCAGAGACAACTCACGCAAATAGAGACGAAAAATTCAGAGTGACTCTGAACAACCTCACCGAGCATCCGAGCTCTACCCTCTCTATTTATAGTCTTCTTGCTGTGGGGAGAACCCGTTAACTCCCACCTAACACCGGGTTTTACCACTCTCTTTACCCAAAGAATGAGAACGAGCTCCGGTGCTTTACAGTTACACCCAACGGCTCCACGCTTACCCGTTAGCGCCAACAACTCCGTGCTTTTGCAGGACACGCCTTCCTTTGCGCCTTCCGCATTTCTCCAAAATGCCACTCCGCCGCCTTCCCGGAAGCTTCCTCCGCCTTGCCGACACGCTTGCAACCACCTCACGGACTTCGCTCGCCTTTGGCATCTCCCAGCGATCACGACCTCAAGACCCGTGCCTAGTCTCGACCATCCACGCCTCACCACGACTAGTCTCAAAGTCCCGCAAACCATCACAGCACAAGCAAACCATTACATAGCACCGCCACAATACTATCCAATCACTTGAGCCGTAAAACGTAACTCAAATCATACTCTTACCAAGTCGATACCACCTACGACCAATCGAAAAAGAGAACAATGAATGCACACGACATACGACCACAAAATCAAGCCATACGACCAGATACGACGAGTCTCACGATCATCGCTAACTTGCTACGACCACCCACAACTCGCTACGCTTTAACGCTCAAAGTCTACGATTTCAACCAAAGTCGTTACGACCAATCGAAAAGATAAACCAATAAATGCACAAGGTCCCCGACTTCATCACAAAGCCCTACGACCAATTTCCAGCTCAAATGGTCAAGTCCGCAGTCATACGACCGATTCCAATCTGCGTGCGAGCACGTCCGACCACGCCAGATCGCTCTCAATAACGAGTCGAGAGTGCCGACTACTCACGTGGTCGTAGATTTGAGTGTCGACTTCGATCGCAGCCCACTACAACGTGGTCGGCCGCATTCGACCACGCCAACGTGATCGTGAACGACCGAATGACCTTCACCAAGCCCAAAATGGTCGATACGCTACAACGTGGTCGTAAATGGTTGGTGGCTTCCGATAGCGCACAACGTGGTCGAGACATCTCGCCAGGTTCCAATCGCCGCAACATGGTCGCACGAGTCATTTCGACCATGACCAAGATACGACTAAGGCAAAACCGGTCTTAAACTTCCTCGAGACCTACGATCACGCCAAACGTGGTCGTAACCTATTTCGACCACGACCAAAGTGGTCGCGGCCGCCTTCGACCACGCCAACGTGGTCATGCGCCGCCTTCGACCATGGCCAACGTGGTCGAACTCGCTCGACCACCACCAACGTGGTCGATCGCCCTCGACCACGCCAAACGTGGTCGATCGCTCTCGTGCCCTTCGACCACGCCAAAGTGGTCGAGACCTCGGGTGACCTTCGATCACGCCCAAAGTGGTCGTGAACCAAGGCGCATGACTTTCGACCACGACCAACGTGGTCGTGATAGTCGCAGAACACTTCGCCGTGGCTACGACAATGCGTAACTAGCACAAACCTCAAAAACTAAACTCAAACTTCCTAGAACAAGAGTCAATTACTCATCACAACCATGGGGTGCCCTTCACATGGTCTCTCACGATCAGTAATCAGTTGCTTGTACGTAGTTTTCAATTCCGAAATGCATCATCGTGCAGGGCAATAGCAACGGGAAGAGCAACAATGACGCTGGAAATGGCAATGCCTCCAAGGGCAGCGGCAACGGCGCCGAGAGCGCCGGCGGCAGTCTGCGGGTGATGGAGCAGCAGGTGGCGAAGATGATGGAGAAGGACATGGGCACCGCCATGCAGTACCTGTAGGGGAAGGACCTGTGCCTCATGCCCATCTCCCTCGCCTCTGCCATCTCCTCGGCCACCTGGTCAGCGTCGCTCCTCTCCCGACCCCCCGTCAGCCACGCCGGAGGGCAGCTCCATGACGGCATGGGACCGACGTCGCCGGCGTTGGCTAACGGTGCTGCCGGCGGCGACGATGCCCGGTCCGTCAAAGATGGTGGCGCCGGCGGGAAGCAATGAAGTTGGCCGACGAGTCACGAGTGTGTCAAAGAAGGGTGTGCTATTTAATTGCAGGAGCAAACTTGTCTTGCATCGTCAGCTACCGCTCTTCCATTTTCCTCTTGTCATTTGTTACAAAGAAATTGTGCTTATTTTGCCCTACTGCTTTCCCGTTTCTTGCACCCTTTTACATTGGACGCGACTAACGCACTATCTCGCACGAAAAGAACGCAATCGGAGTGCGATCATACAGGGGTTGTATACTAGTACATTAGACACCATGCAATACTGTATGCTGGAGAGATTCTGGTTTGTGATCCTTCCTGTTGTGATGCAGCATCCATGATTTGTGATGCTGCTGATTGCAACTCGCAAGTAAAATGATGGGGGAGGGCAGGATGTTGCAGGCTACTAAGGTTGCACGTCCTTGTGATGGGTTGGTTGGCTCAGGTAAACAAATGCAGCGGAATAAGGGGCATGTTTACTCGATAAGACGAACAGAGCGAAGGATTCGGGTGTGAGGCACACCCACGTTAGTGATCCGAGCGAGGTGCCAACTCATCTGATGAACAGGCAAGGGCATTGAGAGAGAGAAAGAAGGAATTTGATGGGACCACTGGAAATAGCAAGTGCATGCACGCTGAGAATTTTGTGATGCGAGTGACTGTTGCTGCGCTGCAGTTTTGTTGCACGGGGACAGTGATCGATGCAGGTGCAGATTGCAGAATATTCAGACGAGAGAACAAGCTGCAGGAACTTGATAAGGTTATCTCCGCCTCCACGTTGCTCTTGATCTGCCACTTTCGCACGTTCCAAAATGACACTTTCCAAGCTCAGATACGAAGCAGCAGCATGTTGCGAGAGCTGCTCCGAGCCAGCACAAATCCGCCAAGGCTGTCTCAGCCTGTCATGGCATCCGAGTTCAGTTCAGTTCAGTCCTGACTCCTCGCTTCCCACCTGAACCGCGGCGTCAAACCAAACCAGGCCCCCGGAAGAGCCTCGGAACCCACCGGTTTCCCCTCGGAAACGGCCCAATTCATCGCAGAAGCGGCATGTAAAAAAATCCAGATTTCACGAGGCCCGACCTGTCAAAACGCCAGTTTTTCCATCCCCGACCCGGCCACCCAGCCCAGCCCACAGCGCACCCCGTCGCCACCCCGCAACGTCGGTTCAGACTTCAGGGTGTTTGGTTGCCAGCCATAATTTACCACACCTAAGGTTAGGCAAGTTTGACCAACTTTAGGAACTGTTTGGTTGCAGCCATAATTGTGACAAGATTCCCTTCCAGCAAACTAGATCCTGTTAGAATGATCTCAGGGGATTTGGCCCAACGGCCAAATCCCCTGCTCGCGCATCGATCGGGGCGCCACCCATTTGGTGGTGGGCCTGTCGCCGCGTCATATAAAGAGGTGGGGCGGGCGACGCACACCAAGGTTCAACGTGCGCGCCTGCACTCCACCGACAAACCTTAAAACCCGATCCGCTGAGGGGCGCCCAATGACGGAAGACCCACCGCCAAGGAGATCACCGCCGCCGGAGACGCCGCCTCTTCCCGACCGTCGCTGCCGCGGCGCAGAGCTTCACCGACGAACCGCGATGGCGGCTCTTCATCCTCTACACCGGACGGTTGGTACCTCTCTCTCTTTCTCCGCTTTACCTCAAGAACCCGAACGCAATAGAAACCCCGCTAGATCTAACCTAGGAGATCCTAAAGAACTAAACCTAACAATGGTATCGAGCTTCCTAGAGGTAGATCTAGTGCGGAAAAGGAAAAGAACAAAGATTCCCCAACCCTAGCAATGGCAAAAGAAAGAAGAAGAGAGGACTCACGGTTTGCGCCGCCGCTTGTGGGAGCCGCGCGCGCCGCTTGAGCCGCTTTGCGCGCGCCGCCGGGCCGCTCCATTTTTGGGTCGCCGCCGCTGGCGCGCCAAGACGCTGCTGCTGGGCTGGGCGCGCTTGTCGCGCGTCCGCCGCGCGCCTCGGCTGGGCCTCGCGCGCCGCCGAGCCGCCGGGGGCGCCGCTGCTGCGCTCGCGCTCGGGGCCGTCGCGCGCCGCCATCGCGTCGCGGAGAGGACCGCCGCCCATCGCCTCGCGGACAGGAGCCGCCGCCCGATTTTTCGCAAGGGGCGGCGCAAATGAGCTAGGGTTAGGGTTGCCTGGCTTTTGATCGGGCGAAAGAGGCGCTGAGCCGTCGGATGGCATCGAACGGCTGAGGTCGCGCCGAGCCGCGACGGGGCTTTTGGCCCAGCGGAAGGAAATTTCCGCCAGCCAGTTGCGGCCGGCGCGGGCGCGACGCGCGAGAGCGGCGAGAAGCGCGGGAGCGGCCGAGCGCGTCGCGCGCGAGGCGCGCGCGAGCGCGCGCGCGCGCACTGGGCCGCCGCGGCGCGTGAGGCCGCGCGCGCGCGCGCGAGGCGTGAGCCGAGCCGCCGTGGCGTGGGCGCGGCTGCAGCAGCCGCCAAATGGCGGTTTGAACAAAGAAAAATCGAAAATTGATGTTTAATGTTTTTCAGAAGTATTTTTTGATGAATTTGAATGAAATTTGATCCAAAATCTCTGTAAATTTTTGCACCAACGTGTTTATTTTTCCAGAGATTAAATGTGCACAGTATAATGCTTCTGAATAATGAATTATTTTTAGAATAATTACAGTTTCACGCAAAAGTTAATGTTGATTGATTTTCATTATTAAATTCGAACCAACGGAGAATTTAATTTTGGAAAATAGAGATAAATCGAGATAATTATGATATTGTTATTTTCTGACCAACGTTGATAATAACAGTATTATAATTTTTAATTGATGATTTTATGCATTATTTCTATTTCTGCCCAACGGTGATGTAGAATTTAATTGATGATTTTCCTGTTACGTTCTCACTTTATTTGAAATATTTTTCAGGTGGATACAACTTGATGAGTTGTATCAGAGAGATCCCCACTCTTAAAGGAGATAATTATGGAGAGTTGAAGAAAAAGATAGACTTAGCGTTTATCTTGGCCGAGGTGGTGGGTCCTCACTACAAGACGCCCCACCGAGCCTATGGCACCGGTGAGGATCAAATGAGGATGATCTCGCTGGCGTAAAAGACAGAGGTATCATGCTCCTCATGATGTCTTATGACCTTGAGCATAAGAATGGACCACACCAACAAGAAATGTATGGTCGTGATAAAGAACACGATTGAGTCTCGCTATTGTGGGCTCAATCGCAGAGTGTGACATCGTCACAGAGTACCTTGAGAGAATAAAGAGTCGCCATCTGGCTCTTCAAAGACTTATGCTACGGTGATTAAGCGACTTGTGACAGAGGTACTCGGTGGTGGCAAGTGGCATAAGAGAGCACATATCATGGATGAGCAACTTGGCATCCAAGCTTAAACCAATGGATTTGGCTCTCAAGGATGAGTTCCTTATTCATTTGGTTTTGCTTCCTTGCCTAAAGAGTTTGACACTTTTGTTGTCAACTATAACATGCAGCCCGAGAAATGGGACTTGGAAAAGTGCATAGCTATGTGTGTGCAAGAGGAAAGAATTAAATCCTCACATGGTGGATCCATCAACTATGTGAAGGATAACAAGAAAAAGAATTTCAACAGACCTCCTTCTCAAAGAACAAGGAAAAGCCTCATCCATCACCTCAACAGTAATAAATTTGTCAGAGACAAAGATCGGTGTCTTCATCTGCAAGAAGACGGACACTACAAGAAGAACTGTCCCGATTATTTAAAGATGATAATGGCAAAGAAAGGTGAGAACATTATTACCTTTATAAATGAATCCAGATGTGCAATATTGAAATCCACTTGGTGGATTGACTCAGAGCAACTGCTCATGTTGATAATTCTTTACAGGATTCCGTTTGACGAGGACTACGCAAAGAAACGAAAGATGCATTAAAGTTGCAAATGGAGTCCAAGTGAAGTTGAAGCCGTTGGCGATCTTTCATTAGAGTTAGCTAATGGCTCCAATCTTTACTTAGAGATGTCCTTTTGTTCCTCTTTACAGAGGAATTTGATTAGTGTTTCAAATTTGGACAAAGATGGTTATGATTGTAATTTTGGAAATGGCAAGTGTGAAATAATGTTTAATAAAGAATGTGTTGGTCTTGCCATCTTACTGAATGAGCTTTATTTGTTATCATTGTGATGATGTGAATGTCGATGCGATAATGGAAACGTCGCGTGTAGAAAGTGATTGAATCTTCGTCACGAATGTAAACAGAAACGAAAGAGAACTCTAGATGAGTCGTCGAAATTATGGCATCGCTGCTTAGGCCATATTTCGAGGGGGAGAATAGAAAGACTAGTTAAGAATAATATTCTTCCTCCATTAGAGTTCTCCGACTTAGAACAATGCAGAGAATGCATCAAAGGAAAATGTGTAAAGAAAATTAAGAAAGACGCTAAAAGAAGCACAAGAGTTCTACAAATTATTCACACAGACATTTGTGGTCCTTTTCCTGTGAAAAGTGTAGATGGTTATGACTCGTTCATAACATTCACAGATGATTACTCCCGTTATGGATATATTTATCCAATCAAAGAAAGAAATGAAGCCTTAGATAAATTCAAGATATTTAAGGCTGAAATTGAAAACCAACACGATTTAAAGATTAAGATAGTCCGATCTGATCGTGGGGGGAGTACTACGGTCGACATACCCCATATGGACAAGTTCCTGGACCTTTTGCGAGGTTTTTACAGAAAAATGGCATAGTAGCCCAGTATTCTACACCGGGCGAACCTCAGCACAATGGAGTAGCTGAAAGACGCAACCGTACCCTGATGGATATGGTGCGAAGCATGATGAGCTATTCCACACTGTCATTGAGTTTATGGATGGAGGCGTTGAAAACCGCCATTCATATTCTCAACAGAGTGCCTAATAAGTCGGTGCCCAAAATACTGTACGAGATGTGGACAGGAAGAGTTCCCTCACTAAACCACTTACGTGTGTGGGGGAGTCCTGCTGAGGCTAAAGTATTTAACCCAAACCTTGGGAAGCTTGATCCAAAATAGTAAGTTGCCATTTCATTGGCTACCCTGAAAAGTCAAAAGGGTTTCGTTTCTACTGTCCCGATAGATATACAAAGTTTGTAGAAACGAGACACGCTGTCTTCTTAGAGGATGAAATGATGAGAGGAAGTATGGTAGCTCGTGAGATTGATCTTGAAGAGAAGCGGTGTATGCGCCCACTCCGATGATTCAAGAGCCATTCTTCACACTACTTTGTCGTTGCACCGACGGTGCAAGACATCAGGTGCCAAGACTGTTATTGTTCCTCCTGTGGCAACAATGAATGAGAATGAGGAACCTGTTCTTCAGATCCTATAAAACCCATTGCCACAGATGAGGGGAGCAACAACACCTCAAATGTAAGATGTACCAAATGAGGAGGCCCAGGAGGTCTCAAAGAGT
The DNA here is from genome assembly GCA_036346575.1 of Dendrocalamus sinicus. Classification (NCBI taxonomy): domain Eukaryota; kingdom Viridiplantae; phylum Streptophyta; class Magnoliopsida; order Poales; family Poaceae; genus Dendrocalamus; species Dendrocalamus sinicus. The sequence continues at coordinate 3,670,159 of CM070656.1, read as the reverse complement.
AAGAAGATCAGCTATTTCTGATGATTATCAGATTTATCATACAAAGGAATTTCAAATAGAGGATGATCCCACCTCATTTGAAGAAGCCATGAGAAGCGAAAATTCCTCAAAATGGCTTGAGGCCATGGAAGAGGAAATGAGGTCCATGAAGACTAATAAAGTCTGAGACTTGGAAATTATTCCTAAAGGAGCCAAAACAGTAGGCTGTAAATGGGTCTACAAGACAAAGCTTGACTCCCAAGGGAATGTAGAAAGATACAAAGCGTGACTTGTGGCAAAAGGATTTACGCAAAGAGAAGGGATTGATTACAATGAGACCTTTTCTCCAGTCTCATGCAAAGATTCCTTCAGAATCATAATGGCATTAGTAGCACATTATGATTTAGAGTTACATCAGATGGATGTAAAGACGACATTTCTTAATGGGGATTTGGAGGAAAATGTTTACATGGCACAACCGAAATGTTTTATCGTGGAAGGAAATAAAAGAATGGGATGCCGTCTAAAGAAATCGATTTATGGGTTAAAGCAAGCTTCAAGACAGTGGTACTTGAAGTTTGATAGTATAATAAGAAAATTTGAGTTTAAAGAGAATGTAGAGGACAACTGTGTTTATGCAAAGTTTAAAGATGGGAAGTTTATCTTCCTAATCCTGTATGTGGATGATATCCTACTCGCTAGTAGTGATGTCATCACATCGAGACAAAGAAGTTTTTGTCCTCAAACTTTGATATGAAAGATCTTGGTGAAGCTTCGTTCGTTCTAGGATCAAATTCACCGAGATAGAAACAAAGGGTATTGGGACTGTCACAAAAGGCATACATAGAGAAAGTCTTAAGGAAATTTGGTATGCATAAAAGTAGTCCTTCACTGCACCTATAGTCAAGGGCGACAGATATGGGGATTTTCAATGCCCCAGAACCGAGATGAGATCGATCAAATGAAAGCGGTTCCATATGCTTCATTGTTGAAGCTTACAAGATGCTCAAGTATGCACATACGACTTAGCATTTGTTACTGGGTTATTTGGCGATTCCGAGCAATCTCGAATAGAACATTGAAATTGATAAAGAAAGTCTTGCGTTATTTGCAAGGAACAAAAGGCCTCATGATGACATACGTAAGATCGATTCACTCCATATAGTGGGGTATACTGATTCGATTTTGCGGGAGATGATAGAAAGTCTACATCCGGATATGTGTTCACTCATTGGAAGAGCTATATCGTGGAAAAGCTCAAAGCAAACCGTCACTACATCGCCCACAATGTATGCCAAGTTTGTAGCATGTTATGAGGCTACGGGCAAGTGAATCGCTAAAGAAGTTCATACCGCTTAAAAGTGGTTGACGACATCAATAGACCATTTAAGTTGTATCTGCGATAATGAACCCGAGAATGTATGCCCACAACAATAAGTCAAGTGGTGCTGCCAAACACATTGACATAAAGTATTATGTTGTGAAAGATAAAGTTCGGGATCAAATTATAAGTCTAGAGCATATAAGTACCACAAAGATGTTAGCCGATCCGCTTACTAAAGGCTTACCATCCAACGTGTTAAGAGAACATGTAGCCGGCATGGGTTTAAGGGAAAGCCTATGATTCCTGGACTAAAAGATGGTCCAAAAGATTAAAGTAACTATTTCAGAACAGAGAGGTGTATTGTAGCTGTTGAATCTATCGGCGATTGACCGTGACGATGAGACATGTTCTATGCACTAATCTGTGATGGAATGTGTAAAACCAAAAGTAATTAAAGATAAAGTATAGATTGAGATAAGGGGGAGAATGTTAGAATGATCTCAGGGGATTTGGCCCAACGGCCAAATCCCTGTCACTCAGCATACGATCGGGCGCCCAGCCCATTTGGCTGGTGGGCCCCTGTCGCCAGCGTCATATAAAAGAGGTGGGAGCCGGGGCGGCACGCACACCAAGATTCACTGTGCCGCCGCCAGACCCACCGACAAACCTTAAAACCCGATCTGTTGAGGGGGCACTCCAGCGACGGGAAGACTCACCGCCAAGGAGATCACCGCCGCTCGGGAGACGCCGGCCGTCAGGGAGACGCCGCTCCTCTTCCCCGACCGTCGCTGCCCGTGCGCAGAGCTTCACCGACGAACCGCGATGGCCGGCTCTTCATCCTCTACACCAGACGGTTGGTACCTCTCTCTTTCTCCATTTACCTCAAGAACCCGAACGCAATAGAAACCCCACTAGATCTAACCTAGGAGATCCTAAAGAACTAAACCTAACAGGTCCTACGCGTTAATGACTCAAAAAAGTGTGGCAAGATTCTCTTAGACTTGCTAAAGTGTGGCAAAGAATTTGAGCATCTCAACTTAGACAAATATGGTAATTTTTATTAGCAAAATATGACTAGCAACCAAACAGCCCCTCAGGTCTCTCCGCGTGGGTGTTTTCCGTAGCAAACCCGCACCGAACCATCTTGGTCGATTCCCCATCGTCTTCGTGAGCTCCTCCCCCACCTGCTCCCGAATCCCACCAGCGTCGAAACCTAGCCCTAGCTGCGCGCCATGGCCAGCTTCGGTCCACCCACCGCCACCAGGTCCGTCCTTGTCCGCCTCGACGACCTCGCCCTCCCGCCGCGGTACCTCACCGCCCCGTCCCACCTCCCCGTCTCCCACCTCCTCCGCTCCCTCCCCCTCCCCTCCTCCTCCTTCTACCTCACCTCCGACGGCCGCCCGCTCCCTCCCTCCTCCCGCTGTCCGCCTCCCTCCAGCTCCGCCTCCGCGCGCTCCGTGGCGGGGGCGGCGACGGCGGGGCCACGGGCGCCGAGTCCCGCGACTGCTACCTCTCCATGTACCTCGCCAAGAAGCCCGACAAGGTCGACCCCAACGAGGCCCGCCTGTCCCGCTTCACCTGCTGCGCGCTCTCCGGGGAGCCCCTTGCCGCGCCCGCCGTCGCCGACCGCCTGGGGAACCTCTTCAATAAGGAGGCCCTTGTCGAGGCGCTCCTCCACAAGCGCCTCCCCAAGGCGCTCTCGCACATCCGCGGCCTCAAAGACATGATCCCCATCCACCTGCACCCCAAGCCCGACGCGGACGCCTCCGGGGAGGAGGTCCTGTTCCAGTGCCCGGTCACCGGGCTCGAGTTCAACGGGAAGTACCAGTTCCTCGCGCTCCGCAGGTGCGGCCACGTGCTCAGCGTGAAGGCTCTCAAGGAGGTGAAGACGTGCGCGTGTTTGGTCTGCCACAAGGAGTTTGACGAGGCGGACAAGATGCCGATCAATGGGACAGAGGCGGAGGTGGCGGTGTTGAGGCGGAGGATGGAGGAGGATAGGGGGAAGGTGAAGGAGAAGAAGGTAGGAAATGGGCTGAGTGGGAGTAAGCATGCTGCTGCCGCCGCGGCTGGGGTTGAGAAGTTGGAGAATGGGAAGAAGGGGGAGGCTGCCCCAGCGAAGCGCTTCAAGGCAGCAGACCATGCACCAGCGTATGCGAACAAGGAAGTGTATGCGTCGATTTTCACGTCATCCAGGAAGTCAGATTTCAAGGAGACGTACTCATGCCGGTCACTCCCGCTGGGAAGGAATTGAACTGATGTTATTCTAGGAGAGATGGACATGGCATGGAGGTGAATCTCCTGTACTGAGTTTCTTCACGCCATGGCTCGCTGACAAGTTTTGGGGTTGTTCATGTCATGGCTTGCAAAATCATCAGTGTTTACTTCACGCAGGAGTTGCACACGTTTCGTTCTGTAGCTCTTATTTGTTTGCAAATTGACGCTATTGGCGTTGTCATATATGTGCAGATATGCTATTGCTGATTCCAGGGGCGGACCTAACGTGGGACATGGGGGTTCAGTTGAACCCCCAAAAATATGGAAAAATAAACTGCTACTGGTACTCCACAACGCAGCAAGCAAATCCACCACAAACTCCATGGACTGGACTAACCATCCCAGAAAGGAAGATTTGGATGAGATTGCTCACTAAAAGAAACGATCCTCGTGACAAAGCTCACTCGAGAACAACAATCCAAGCAAGCTAGGGCTTCCTTACCAATAAAGAAAGATCAATCCGGCAGAGCGGAGGAGGACGACGACGCCTACGAGAGAAGAATTCCTTCGCCGAGGGTTAAATGACGTTGGCGTGAGAATTTGAGACAAACGGCGAAGCAATATCCGCCGCCGCCGTCGCGACGAGATGTGGAGAAGAGTTCAAGGAAGAGGATGGGCAGGAACAAGAGACGAGAGAGGTTTGAGATTGGGCTGTGAGGATTGCGAATTTGGGGAGGAGGAGGAGGAAGGAGGAGATTGAGGATTGTGACGATGGTCCGGGTTCGTGTGGAAGAAAAAGAGACTCATTGAAGGTCGATATGTCATGGCGCTGGCCACTGTATGGCTCGGGTATCGGGTTTGCTAGTTTTGTTTTGGTGCACGGGTTTGCTAGTTTTGTTTTGGTGCACGCATAGATCAGCTGATGACTGGTGGTGTAAATTAGTGTCAATTAAGAGAAGAAAAAGAGAGTAGCAACGAGATAAGAACTGGGAAAAATAAAAAGAGGAAAATGGAGGAGGACGTTGTGACTTTCTCGGTCCTCGCTTGAGTATTGGATTGGAAAAAAACTAGTAAATCGACTAATCTGCTATATTATTCTCTTGTAATTATAGGTACTGTACGAGAGTAATTTAGGAATATCATCTACTAGATAATTATAGAGAAATTCGATAGCTTTCTACACAATATTTATTTGTGTTGATCGAATAAATAGATTTTAAGCTATGAATTTTGTAATCCAGCTGTCTGGTAAATTTATCATCTTCTAGTAGCATATATTGATCTATAGATTAAAATTACTAGATGAAATAATTTGGATGATTTATCGACATGAAAGATGTAGATAATTAAGGATTCTAGAGAGCCCATGAACATGATTTTTCGACGAGTAAGATAAAAGTTATGAATATTGGAATACTACTGTTAAGGACTGGTTGCTCGTGGATTTGGTGGATGGTGGATGTGAATAAGTATATATGGCCTGGATTTGCGATAAGGATCAAATGTTTTAAGATGTATCTCTCAAAATATACTCCCTCCAGTTGCAAATACGGTCTCCAAAATGTAACTTTGACCACTAATTTGTATTCTAATATGTTTGTAAAACCCAATAAGTTATAATATTATGAAAGTATATTTCAAGACAAATATATACATATGATTTTCTTGTATTAAATGTAAATTTATAAAAAAAATATCGATAGTTAAAGTTTTGAAAGTTTGACTACAATTATCTCAAAACGACATGTATTTGTGACTGAAGGAAGTATTTATTTAGTTAATACTCAATTCAGAAAAAATGTAATTATCAAAGTGTAATGCTAGCTTACTTTATCAAGCACATGCACTCAACTACTTTATCATAAATGATAGAGTTATTTTTTCCTCAAAAGTGTCCAATTAAAATAATTGAAAATCTTCTTTAAATCTAGATAGTTTCCTAGAAATATCTAGATATTTTAGATATTTTATTCGAAGGAATTTGATGGTGCCAATTGTCATAAATCTAGTGGTCACAAGAATTTATATAAACCTTTCAATCCAAAATACACATCATTTGGTATAGTTGGTTTTGGTTTATAAATATTTATATTTTATGTTTCGAAAGCAATATGTCGTCAAAGTGCACACATTAATTGTTATTCTTAGAGGCGACATATGTCAAAAATAAAAATATGTCAAAAACAAAATATGTACTACTTCTTTTTCTATGTGTGTGAAAAATATCATTTAATATGCTAATACAGAAAATAAGAAAAGAGAAATGGGTTAAAGTTAATATCTATTTTAAAACAGAGTGCGCACTTGTGTTGTCAACTAAAGTTGTAATAGTTTTACTCTAAAAAGTTGTAATTGTGCTACCACCAAATAAAGTGTTAGTATTAGTTTATTATTTCAAATTTTTTAGTGTTATTGCCTTTCAATAGACTTAGAAATGTGATTTTTATCTTTAGTTTTTATAAACCGATATAAGTTTATATTTAAAAAAAATATAACACAAAGTAATTTTTGAACACCCATTTATATAATCCTAAATCCGCCATTGGCTGATTCTGTTAATGGATGTAGTGAATACATGTGCTTAATTGCTTCCAAATTTTATTTATGAGGAATTTGTGCCATTGTCGCTTGTACTTGAGGTTTTGCAAATTGACGCTTCTGGCGTTGTCATAGAGATGCCGCTTGTTCCTTTTGGTCACATCCTAATCTCCTTGGAGGATTTCGACGATGACGAGGGAGCTGATTGTGCCACTGACAAGGAAGTAAATGTTGATATTTACGCTAATTGTGCCACTGACAAGGAAACAAATGTTGGTATTTTGTTTCCAATTATTTCATGTGACCATCCGGTTGCTATTAGTGAGATCGTGCTCTTCAGTTTATGCTTTCATGGTTGATGGGAGATTGAAGTCTTATTCCTTGATTTGATTTTGGAGCAATGTCAATTTCCACGATCTGAAGTATTCCAATCTTTCGATGAACTTTGACCCGGTGTTGGCTATCTTATATCTCTGGTAAGATGAGCTTTCGTCATCGGTGTGGACCAATGCACGCTGGTTGCCACGTGTCATGAGTTGTGGGCTTTGCACTAAATGTTCATCTCATTATGTTGTAAGAGAGTAGATGTGACATTTTCGTTTCCATGTTCTCTCTCTTTAATCTCTTGTGCTTAGTGCAAATAGGACATTAATAGAAAATTGGTTCTCCATGTGTCCAACACTTGCCATCTGGTAATGAATTTTACATACATCGTTGCCGCGTTCCCTAGGATGTGGAATTTGCACTTAAGACATGATCTTTGCACTTAAATTTCATCTCTTCATGTTGTAGAGAGCATATGTATCATTTTTCTTTTCCATGTAATCTCTCTTGTGCTAAGCGCAAATCAACAATAATAGAAAATTGGTTGTCATCTGGGAACAAGTTTCACATGTTGCTGCCACATTCCCTAAGATGTGGAATTTGTACTTAGTATTTTATCTCTTTATGTTGCATAGAATGGATATAACTTTTTTCCATGAAAATGCTTTAATACTTTTATGGAAGACCCATCTGGTGCACTGGTACACGCAAAAACATTCGACTTGATGTCGCTGATTGATTTACTTATCCCCGATTTGATAAAAAAAAATATTTCTACCTATTTACTATCATTTAACCAGTTTGCTAGCATATGATTTGTCATGATTCAAATCTTGATGTGTATGTTTGCCTTTCGTTTATTCCCCATAATATGAGAACCACATCTTGCAAGATAGGCCTTCATCTATGATTTTGCATTAAGTTTGTTTTTTCAAGATACGCTCATTGAACAAATCTTAGCAACAAATAAAGTACTTCCCAGAGAAAAGACAAAAAAAATGATATCTTCACACCAGACACAATATTTACAATCTTGTAAACAAATTAATACCATGAAAATTTCCTTTCACAAACCATGCAAATTTCCTTTCACAACAAAGATCTTGATTTCAAACAAGTCCACAATTTGGCAATTCCTACACAGCTCGGACTGGATTTTAATTCGTACATCAAAGCTGAGGCAATTTGGGCATAGCAGATGGGCCAAGCCGCAAAACAGGCATAGACCTTGGAGTTTTTGGGCACTGTCCATTACTACCGCTCCCTCGCCCTCCCCTTTCTTGTGCAAAGAGATAAACTCGCATCACCTCGGTGCTCTCTCAAAACCACCTAACCTAGCCCCACTCAGAGGCTGCAAAGCATGAGGTGGAGCTTTGAAAAGGGAGATTAGTAGGGGTAAGTGAGGGAGTGTGTTGCTTGCTTTGTAGGGTTCCTTCCTAGCGTACAGTTGTGGCGACGAAGTAAGCAATCTCTTGGAGTGGTTGTGCATGTGCTCGGAGAAGTGGCCATTCTAGATGCTAATCCTATCACCCGAATTCCCTACAAATCCCAAGGGTTTATGATTGCTGGAAAGAGATGTTTCTCGATTTGTCATGTTTGGTTTTATGTTGAAATTAATTGCATTTGATGTGTCGGTGAATTTACTTATCCCTGGTTTGATTGGACAATAGGTTTATAGTTTTTTTTCGGAACCCACCAGGAGCTTTCATTAATTGGTAAGAGCAGGATTACAAAAACCCATGAAAGGCTGCATAAACTCAGGTGTTTGATTGATCCAAGCACAACACACCATTTACGTCGACGCCTGCTTTGCACAAGTGTGTGTTGTTGCGTTTACAACTCGAGGTGCATAGTTTAAACAAGACTCAAAAGTAGCTAGAGCTAAGCTCCTGAATTTCACGAAGAATGACAACAATCTCAGTTCAGTGGGTTCTTCTTTCACGCCACATATTAGGTTTTATAATAATTTACTATCACATCAACTAGTTTCCTAGCATAAAATCTGTTATGATTGATTCGAATCTTGATATGCATGTGTGCCTTACATTTTCCCATAATGTGGGAACCAGATCTTTTAAGATAAGTTACATCTACGCGCTTGACATTAAATTTATTTGCTTTAAGGCATGCTCATTCAACCAAATATTAGCAACAAGTAAATACATCCTTTTTGAAAGGAGAACGACTAGAGGACGGTATAACGTCGCAACACATCTCGATAGGGTAGATCCAAAACTCCAGACCGTGCAATTACCGTTGTCATCGTGTCGCCCTGAGCAGCTCCGTGCGCCTCCTCCGCTGCCCCCTGCACCACCACCCGCGCCCGGTGGTGCCATTGCTGCCTCGCCACATAGCCCCTCGACCCCTCCTTACCGCGCCGCTTGCCAACCTAACTACCATAGCCGCGACTGCCACCGCCCTCCTACCCTGCCCATTGCCCTACCACTGCCCACCGTCTCCCCCGATCTCCTTCTATGCCCGGGAGAAGGATGAACCTATAGCGGGGAAGCCAGATTTCCCTCCTCCGACGCCAGATCCAGTAGAAGAGGAGAATAAGGGGATGACAGCGGCAAGGAGGGAGGGAGAATGAGAGGAAGTGGGCAAAAATCAGTTAGTATTGCACCGTTGTTGGGAGAAAGAGAGAGGAGAAGGGGAGAAAAGTGAATAGTTGTGCCATTAGAAACGCGTGGAATGGTATAGTGTTTTATAGATTTTCTCTTTAAAAGGGGTATAAATTTTGATATCTCCACATCAGGCACAAGATTCTCGGCCTTGCAATCAAATTAACACCATGCAACATATCTTTTTACAATAAAGATCTTGGTTTGCAAACAAGTCCACAATTCACCAATTCCAGCATAGGTGAGCTAGATTCCAATTCTTACAACAACGTTACGGCAATTTGGGCATAGCAGAGGGGCCCAATCCAAAACCTTCCCAATAGAGGTGCTAATGGGTTAGGTTCAAACAGGTTAAATGGAATGAGTTCTTAATTGGGTTGACTTTAGATGGGTGGAAATGGGTTAGAAGAGTGAACGAGTTAGATTGGGTTGTGTTACCTCATAAAAAGGGTTAGGGTGGTGTGGGGTGGGTTCAAAAGTTTCGGGGGGTGAGATCGGGTTGTGAACGGGTTTAACCCGTGGCGTGGTCTAATAGGGTGACACTTGGATTGTCCATAGGTTTGGACTATTATACTCAGTTATAATTTTTTATAAAAATATGTAAAAGTTATATATGCACATGTGTCTGCTAATTTATACAGAGTAGCTCTACATACATAAAATTATTTGTAATAAATTTTAATCAATTTTATAAAACTTTTATAGTATGAATGGATGTTAAAATATTGAAGTTTTGTTGGGCCTACTTTTAAGTCCCTGCACTTACTGGGCAGTGGCAGTGGCCGTTACTGCTGCCTCCCTCCCCCTCCCCTCTCGTCCAGAGAGACTCGCGTCACCTCGCTGCTATCGCGCCTCCTCTCTCCGCCCGCAACTACGGCGTACACACCAAGCGCCCTCCTCGCTGCTACCTTCCATTTTCGCCGCCTTCCCCTCGCACGCCGCCTCACCCACCGCGGCGGCGTAAGTACCCCCAAATTTCTCCTCACCCCCTCCCAAAACCACCAAACCCTAGCCCGCTCAGAGGCGGCGGAGCGAGAGGTGGAGCTGTGGGGAGGGGAGCTTGGGCGGAGGCAGTGCGCTGCCTGCTTCGTAGGGTTTTGATCCGAGCCGCGTAAGGTTGTTGTGGCGGCGGGATGAGCAGCCTCGTCGAGCGGCTGCGCGTGCGGTCGGAGAAACGGCCGCTCTACACGCTCGATGAGTCCGACGACGACCTCCCGCCGCGCGGCGGAAGCGGGAAGGGGAGAGATCGGCACGGCGACGCGCCCGCCGAGCGGATCGAGCGCGAGGACGCGGTATGGCTAATCAGGGCCTGCTTCTCTGTTCTGTTTGTTGCGAATTGCTCTGATTTCTGAAGCTGCCAGTTAGTGGTTTTTGGGGAATTGATACTGTTATTGTAGGACTAGTGGTTGGAGAATAGGGGGTTAGGTTGTGAAATGGCTCATCTATTGCAAAGCGGGAGGAATTGGTTTGGGGAATTGGTGTGGGATAGGGGTATTGGGGTAGCCTGACTGGTGCCACAGAAAACTGAGTGGTGATTTGGTTAGATGACTTCCTTGATAGATACCGTTTGGATACTGAATTGTGAATTCAGGCTTGGTTTATTTGCTGTGTTAAGCAGCTAGATACTACTAGTTGGGGGATTTTGTATGAAGTTTGGTCGCCAGAAGCTCAATATTGAAATCTGTGGATTCTGAAGAGGACATGACGGGGGTGGAAAAAAAGCTCGTTAGTGAGTTTGTGAGCTCTATTCAAAATTGCTTCAATTACACTTGTTGATTGGTTCAACACTGAAATGAGTCGATTTCGAATGGATTTCGATTGCGCTTTGGCTTGGCTTGTTAGCTTGATTCTAAAATTACTTCTAAACTGTAAATAAGATGATATAAAATAAAATTGTGCCAATTCTGAAAAAAGCTCGACAAAACTGGGACTTGGCTCAATATCCACCCCATGATGCCTTAGTATGTAGCTGTGGTTTAAGGTTGGTGCTTTTGGTTGCCACGGTGCTATGTGAGTTCAAACTTTTGGAAGTTAAAGAGGTGACACCAGTGTTCCTTAACTGTTGTGGTGTAAGTACTACATTCTTCCATAATGTGGACATGAGCTAATAACTTGACATTTTTGGTATAGAATAAGCGGGTTTGGTGTCCCATAAGGCATAAATTCAAGCTTCAGTAAAAGATTGTTTGTGAGCTAATCAGAAGGCAGTTGTTTAGGCAGTTGTTTTGGGATCGCTTGCATAGATTAAAATTTTATTTGTTATCAGCCTATTGCTGACTTCCCTTAGATACAGAATGATCAGTTAACTGGGATTTTATTAATTTGAACTTTCAAATAGCTTGTCCAACAACCAAACCATGCCCATGTATTTATAGGCCTCGTTACATAGTTATAGTCGGAAGCTTGAATCCTTTTAGGAAGATAAAATTACCAAACATCAGCTGGCTTGTACATTGAATTGCATTTCAAAAAGAATCTATACACTCAATAAACCAGAATGGAAGATTCAACTGCAAAAAGAACTGGTACAGTGTGAAGATGCCCAACTAGGATTTCTCTACTTTCTCAACCCAACAGGCATATGAGAGAGAATGTCGGCAAGAAAAATAAAGAACAGGTCTCTTGGATGAATGGATGTGTAGGACTCGGTTATAAACTGCTGAACATGAAATGAAACCAAACTAATAATACTTGCCTGTTGCAGAACCTTTCCAAATCAAGACATTCATCCGCAACTTTCATTGGCAATCTATTTGAATTAGTAGAATTGTGATGGCAATCAAGTGGAATGGCACCTATTACCTTATTATGCTTTTTCCAGATATGCCATATCTAAGGCTTGTTGTATCCAGTTTAGCTTGATATTTGGTTGCCTTTTTACTACCCAGTCTGGGATTTGAAATTTGAGCAAATTTACTCTCCTGGACGATCTCATTGTGTTACTATCATGGTTGGATCTGTTTTAGAAGACCAAGATAACTCTTGTTTAGGATTGTTCAAAATAAGTTTTTTTGGGTTCAAAGATTTTGTCATAATTAGTAGAGGTAGGTATTTGCTTGGCTTATAAGAAAATTCATGAACTGAATCAAATAAGAAAATTCATGAACTGAATCAATCTACTTTGCCTTGAACATTGAAAACAAAAGAGAGAGCATCGAGCATTTTCATCTTTAGTTTGTTCTCAGTTGCTGATCTGTACATTGATTTGCCTTCTATTTCTTGTCTATGTAGTGGAGTTTCAATTGTTTGCGGTCATTCTGTCCTTACTCATTTGTGTGCACTGTGCAGAAAGAAGATGCTTGCCAGAAGTGCGGGAAAAATGATAATATAGTATCTTGTTCAACATGTACATATGCATTTCACCGGAAATGTTTGGTTCCTTGCCTAAATATCACATCTGATAAATGGAGCTGCCCTGAATGTGTATGTCATCAATCTCTTGAAGCACCTTTCTTTCACCTATGATTAACACTGTTGGTATACCGATGCACCTTGTTTGGTATTGCCAGGTAAGCCCACTGACAGAGATGGAGAAGATATTAGATTGCGAAACTCAAAATGCTGCTTCTGAAGAGACAACATCTTTGGAGTCTGGATCAAAGAATAAATCTGCCAAACGATATCTTATAAAGTGGAAAGGATTATCACACATTCACTGCTCTTGGTAGTCACCTGCTCAATGCAAAATTGTTCTGCTTACTGCTTTTCCTCTATTAACTATCAACTCTCTTTGATACCAGGGTTTCAGAAAATGAATATTTAGAAGTTGCGAAGATACACTCTCGGTTGAAAACTAGATTGAATAACTTCCATAGGCAATTGGGTATGATGGATAAGTCTGATGATGACTGTGCTGCAATTAGACCTGAATGGACAACTGTTGACAGGATCCTTGCTAGCAGGTATGGAGGTTAATTTGACAATGAACAAAACGACACAAATGAGCTTAAATCATTTTTACCTTGTATGGTGGTGATAACAACAGGGGTGTGATTTTCTGTCTGATATCTAGTTATTCTTGTTGTTATTATGATTTTATAACCTGGTGCATCAGCCTTTCTTTTGTGAATTAGCATATGCATGTAATTTTCTGTTAGGTAACTAGTTATTCGTGCTGTTACTGTCAATGCATACTCCATTCATTGTATTTATCCTGAGAGTCAGCCAGTTGCTCAGTTATGAAGTTGTTATTAGATACTATGAAATTTATTCCATAATCTATCGTGTTATTGTCCACAATTGAATGACGGTACTCATATGGAAAATAATAGCATACTTCAACTTAACTTTGATAGTACTATTTCAGGGTGGTCTCACTCATCTAAATATCTACTTATTCTCTTCCTCACGTATATCCATTAATTTCCATTTAGCAAAGGTTGATTGATATCTTTATATTTTCTGACATTATTTTCATATTTTGTAAACAGGAAAAGCTCTATTGGTGAACGGGAGTACTATGTGAAATGGAAGGAACTTTCATACGATGAATGTACTTGGGAAAACGAGTCCGACATCTCGGTGTTCCAACCTCAGATTGAACGCTTCATTGAGATTCAATCCAGGCGTAAGAAGTCTGCTGACAAGAGCAAGAGTGTCAATCGTGAGATTCATCCATTTGAGGAGAGCCCCAAGTTTCTTTCTGGTGGTATGCTGCTATTAAACTTGAATTATTCCTGGATATCAATATTTAAGTTTTAGTTGACTGTAGATCTCGTGGATTATGTCTCCATGTTCTTTCTTTGAATGCTTTTTTCTGGTTATTGAAGGCACACTGCATCCGTATCAGCTTGAAGGGTTAAACTTCTTACGTTATTCATGGTTTAATAATAGACGTGTCATCCTTGCTGACGAGATGGGTCTTGGTAAGGGATATTTTTATTATAAAAATGAGAATTTTGGATCACATGTATTGGGATCTTGAACAAATGATGACAAAAAACATTGCAGGCAAAACGATACAGAGTATTGCCTTTTTGGCCTCTCTGTTTGAAAACAAGCTTGGTCCTCATCTGGTTGTTGCTCCCCTCTCAACCTTGCGAAATTGGGAGCGTGAATTTGCAACTTGGGCACCTCAAATGAATGTTGTACGTGAATCGAACTAATTCGAAATCCATTATGTATATAATTCCAAAGAGATCTAAGTCTTAACTACTTAGTTTTTTCCTTATGGTTTTCAGGTAATGTATTTTGGATCTGCAGCTTCTCGTGAAATTAGTAGGAAGTATGAATTTTACTACCCCAAAGAGAAACCTAAGAAGCTTAAGAAAAAGAAATCATCTCCATCTAATGCAGAAAAGAAGCAGTCGAGAATAAAATTTGATGTCCTTTTGACATCTTATGAGATGATTAACATGGACTCTGCTGTTCTAAAAAATATAGAATGGGAATGCATGGTACTTCTATTTTGGCACCTCCTTTTTCCTCTTCATTTTCTGGATGATATTTGTTTTACTCTAAGTTTTCACCAACTTGTCCCCAATTGTTAATGTTGCATCACAGATTGTGGATGAGGGACATCGGTTGAAGAATAAAGATTCTAAGTTGTTTGGTCAACTTAAAGATTATCGTACTAAACATCGTGTTCTCTTAACGGGGACACCAGTTCAGGTCACTGCTCTATATTTATTAGCTAAAACCATCGTTATTGTATTTCCTCAGCTATATGGAAAAATGTTTCTTGTTAAAGTTGCTTATGGTTAGTAATAGTCTCTTTGAAGTATCCCTGCTATTTTTTTGAGGTTTCAGCATTGTTTTGGACCTTTAAGCTGTAATTGTTGAATATCTGTGGTCAGTAATTTTTACTTGCTTATCCCAGATTATGGATACTTTCAGGAGTGTTTATAACTGTATCTTCTGTAGTAGGACATCTAAGGAGCTTAGTAGCCTAATAGGCTATTTATTTGATAAACCGTTATGAATATTGTGTATATATTCATAAGGCTCAATGGGCAATATATATAGGAATACAAAGGGGATATTACGATAGAATATGACATACACATATAAGGAATCAAATACATACAAGGAAACAAAAGAATTCCTTCCTATTCTAACACCCCCTCAAACTCATACTCATGGTGGATCACACCAAGGGTAGAAAATCCGATACCGAGGAACTTCCCACCCGGCAGCTGGTAACGGTAACCGGCTGGTTACCAGAAAAACCGATTGAAATTCAAATATCAAAATTTGAATTCAGGCTATTTTCAAACCAGACTGTTCCGGTTACCGGAAAAAACCGGAAGCAAACTAACTGATCTCAATTAGCCACTCTTCAACTTGACATAGTACACAACCGGAAGCAAACTAACTCATGTGATTAAACAACTAGCTAATGATTCCAACTAGCCATGCATACGTGAAGGCCACAACGAGTCACATGGCCAAGTAAGTGAAGGTCATTACGGATTGGCCTTCCTTGCCGCTTCTTTCTCCTTGATGCGTAGAACCTCCCCTGGACGGTTGGCTAAAACTGCTTTGGCCCGGCCTCCCTCTCCTCTCTCTTGGTTCCAAAGTCTTTACAACGTTCAAATATGAGAATACACAAATAGCTTGTATGAGGTAGAATATTGTTCTCATCAATGCCCGGAGATTCATTAAGAAACAAATTCACCTGTTTATTTAAAAGTTTGGCTCATGCTCTAGTCATAGGACCTTGAGGTATATCATAAGTATCCTCGTGCACACTTGGAGAGTTAGCGTACTTGGAAGATGTCGTAGTCACAGGGATGTCCTCATCGCGATAACTCTTATATTTAGAACTATAACTAAGAAATACACACTCAACCGACTGAGTCGATAGTTTGGTGCGCTTACGAGGCTGCAGTAAGACAAAACAGGTGCAACCAAAAACACGATGTGAGTATACTGGGGGGCTTTAGAGTAGAGACGCTTTATAGGACTGACATCCTTAAGAGCAGTAGAAGGCTGCGTATTAATGAGATATGCAGCCGTAAAAACAGTCTCAGTCCAAAACTGAGGTGGAACGTGAGAGGCAAGGAGAAGAGTGCAGGCAGTCTCAATCAGATGATGTTTGCGCTCAGCAACCCTATTCTGAGCATGGGCACCAGGACAAGAAGAATGGTAAAAAGTGCCCTGTTCAGAAAAAATTATCTGAAAGCACCAAAACAATACTCGCCAGCAAAATCACAACGGAAAGTATGGATCGAGGACTCAAACAGAATACGAACCATCGTTACGAAGCTAAGATAGATTGCAAGAAACTGACCATGATTAGACATAGGGAAAAGCCATGTAAAGTGGGAATAATCATCAGTGAAAATCACATAGAATTTATGTCTGCCTTTAGAGATAATAAGCGTCACTCCCCATACATCTGAATGAACTAAATCAAAAGGACAGGAAGGCAAGGACTCACTAGAATGATAAGTAAGTTGTAGCGTTTACCCAACTTACAACTCTGACAAAACATGGTCGTGTCAACATGTCATAAAACACCCTGATGAACTAATGAAAAAAGACGAGACCCACATAAGTGACATAAATGGTGATGCCACTGCGTAAAAACTCTAGAGGTGGTGGCAGCAGTGGCAGTGGAGGTAGATGTAGAGGTGATAGGAGCAACTGAGGTGGACGGAAGGTGGAGACGGTCGAGGATGTAGAGATTCTGACTATCCCTACGGTACCAGCCAGTCCAAGTACCATTCCTATCTGTCGATCCTGGACAAAATAGGTGTGAGTCAAAACCAACCCTATATCCAAGAGACCAAGATCGGTGAGCTGACCCACCGAGAGAAGCTGCATGGTAAGCTGAGGAACTTGGGAAACAGTTGGAACAGAAAAATCAGTAGACAAAAGAGTGCCATAACAGCTGACAGGCAGAGGAGTACCATCAGCTGTCTGAATAGAAGTAGCAAAAACAGGAGGTCCTGCTGAATTAAGAGATATGGAGTCTAGTGTCATGTGGAAGGACACTATATTCTAAAACCCAAGAGGTACCCGGAGAAGACGTTTGAGCTAGACCTGCAAAATCTGCTGAGCTGTGAGACAATTGCTAAAGAAGGGCCTGACAGAGCTGCTGAACAGAGTCACCTTGCTGAGAACCCGACGAGCTGGTCTGTCCTCATGTAGAGGAAGGGTATCCTTGCCCCCTTGGATCGTCCACCCCATGCGTCTTGTTCTGCTTTTTCTGCCTCGCATAACTCTAGTAGTCGTGCTCAAAGTTCTTGCTGTAGTTGCATTGATCTCCAGTTGGTGCAAAAATAGAAGCGGAAACAGGCGCCTGGGGAGGGACCGTAGTTGATGTAGAAGTCGGTGTAATCGAAGAAGGGGCAGCAAGCATGTGACAACTTTCCCCCCTTTGGCGATAGCTCATCCTTGAGCTGTGGTGGCGGTTATGGCAACAACCCTATGAGGCCCTAAGTTGACGAGAGACTGCGATGTTTATCGGTGACCTTGAAAACTGTGGCCTCCACATACAGATGTAGCCACATTGATGGCATATGCGATTGCCGCGGCAAGGGTGGCGGCAACCATGGCAAGCATAGCGGCAACCACAACAGCGTTGTGGTATGCTTCCACGATGCCGTTGCCATGGCAGGCTTCAACGGGGCCATGGCAGGCTTGGCAGCACCACGATAGGACATGGTAGGGTCGCGGCTGTTGTCGGTAGTACTGTTATAGGTCGCGCCAGCGACATGGTTGCCGCGTCAGGCTTCGGTAGCAAAACAGCGGGATGCGGCAGGCGTTGGCGGAACTGCAGCTGCCATGACATGTTCCGGCAGCGCCACGATGGCTACTGGGAACAGAGCTGCTACTGCCTCTTGTTGCGCCTTCTTCTGATTCGCAATTATCTTCTCCAAGGTGGTATGCATATCGAGAAAGATGGCCGCTGTCTTCATATCATTGTTGTTGGTACTAGCGGCAATCTTGTTGGCTTTAGCCTTTATCGTGGCCAATGACTCAACAACATGTCTTGTAGCCATGGTAAGCAGAAGTTGTGGGAAGGGATCGATTGCTTTGATACCAAATATGATGAACATTAGTTCATCGGGGTAAACACTGCTGAGAGGAATGCCGTGCAATGTCGCCTTGGTGGGATGAGAGACTTGACTATAGACTGGGATGATAGAACTTGTGGAAGAGACTAGATTAATTCATTCTTATTGCTTGATTTCAATAGATGACAAATGCTTAGCTTTATATAGTCAGCATAAGCAGATTGGAAACAAATAACTAATTCCATCTATAAGAGATTGAAATCTAATCAAATTATATCTTCCTATCCAGGGATTGATATCTAATCAAATCATAACTAACAATATTTAACATAAACAACTACATGCTTATGCGAACAAGAAAAATGTACTTTTCTGAACATTTCCAATTTCTGATGCTATACCTGCATGCATCACACAAACCTGCTAATATTAGAATTAAGCACGAAAACTTGGCATGTTGAAAAGAACTAGAGGAGCCTTGACCCTATGCTGGCATATGCACATAATATTATGGTATCATTCATTTCAAATATAAACAGCACCTTAACTTGTGTACACATAATATTATAGTATCGTTCATTCTAAATGTAAATAACACATCAACTTCCATTCATTAGTCATTCAATTTATCTGCTCCTGCCATTTTTTCCACTTGATTTTTTATGTATGCTGTTCCTTCTGTTATACTGTTTACGTTGATTTTGGTCACTTTGTCATATGCATTTAAAGTTGATTTCCTGTCATTTTTCTTTTTCCAGAATAACCTGGACGAGCTTTTCATGCTTATGCACTTCCTTGAGGGTGAAAGTGTAAGGTTTCCTGCTTCTTGCATGCTAACATTGTATTTTATTTAGTTCATGACACACTGTAGATCATTAGGCCTTCCTTCTGTGGCCTATTTTACAAGGTTTTGATTGTACTGTGGTCCTTGATAGACAATTCCTAGCTTTTAGCATATGCTGGTAGACCAATCTTTCGATCTCCCATCGCATTAAATGCTTTGTTCTATACTTCTTTCGCCTAATGTTACATCACTTGTGTTTGTAGTTTGGGAGTATAGCTGATCTCCAAGAGGAGTTTAAGGATATAAACCAAGACAAGCAAGTTGAGAAGCTCCATGGAGTGCTGAAGCCACACCTTCTTCGGAGTATGAATCTACTTAACCTTTTCTTTCTGCCAGGCGTATGGTTCTGCTTATATCAATTAAATGATTTGTAAAGGATCCTGGGCTTATCATTAGTAATCTCGTTTGAGCCTTTTTGGTGGTTCATGATCAACATAGCTGAACTGCCAGTGATGTACTGATGTCTGGAGTCACAGTGGTGGTTTGCTTTGGCATAGAAGGTTCTGAATAATGTTATCTAAATTTCAGATGAGCTTTGCACATATTTGGATGTAATATGCATACTATGTAAGTACATAATATTATTTGCATATTCATGTTATATGCACGATGATCTTTCAAAAATGAAAAACTATAGAAGTAGATAGATCATCATAAAGTTTGATTGATTACATATTTACATCTATTGGTGTATAAAATACATTTTGATGTTCCGTGGTTGTTTTTCCGTTCCCTTCTTGTTACTGTGGAGCATATATGCTTTTACAATTGTAAGTTGTGGTGCAGTATATTCTGAGTAGGATTGGTGCTAAACTAAAAAAAAAGCTGTAGAGAGATGCTGTCATCCATTTAAGATATAGATTGAGTTCCATTTGAGTTATTTTATCTGACATAATTTCAACTTTGTTGCCTATGTGGTACAAATAGGATTCAAGAAAGATGTTATGAAAGAACTTCCTCCAAAAAAGGAGCTGATTTTACGAGTTGAGCTGACGAGTAAACAGAAAGAGTACTACAAGGCAATTCTCACCAAGAATTACGAAGTGTTATCTCGTCGTAGTGGTGGTCAAGTAATAGTTTTGTTTCAATTTTCATGCTGTGGTTTGTGTTGGTCTGTTCTGGATTCAGAATTCTTTATCGTCTGATTCCAGATTTCCCTTATAAATGTTGTAATGGAGCTGCGCAAACTTTGTTGCCATGGATTCATGACTGATGAACCTGATACTGAACCTGCCAATCCAGAAGAAGGTTTAAGGTGCTCTAATTGTTTGTTTGTTGGAAGTATGCTATTTTGCTTTGTTTATGTTTCTTTAATTTCTCTTTGCTGTTTGGCCTGAGTAGTTTGATACTAGTTTCATTAGTTTTGCACTCTTCTGGGTTCACTTCTTGCCTTCTTGGGCTTTGCTGTTGATCTTTCACAAAATGCGCTTGCTGGTGTGTAACTGGAAACTGCCAGTGTCTGCATATTTCTTGGTGTCACTACTCACTACCATTCTAAGCTCATTATGAACTTTTGATGCAGTTTTTGTACTTTTAAATATATGCAGATAGAGAGAGATTGGAGTTTTCCAATATCTCTTACCCTTATCTTTTCATGGCACACCTTAAAAAGTACTTTGACCTTTTGATGCAGTTTTTTGTACTTTCAAATATATACAGATAGAGATATATTGGAGTTTTCCAGTATCTCTTACCCTTATCTTTTCATGGCACACCTTAAAAAGCACGTGCTATATTGGAGATTTCCAATATCTCATATTATTATCGTTTCATGGCACATCGTAAAAAAATGTGCCATTGAAAAATGTAAGCAACTTTACGCCAATTGTTTAGGTTCTGGTTTGGCTGCTATAAACATCTTATTTTTGTAGTTAGAGTAAAACCTCTGGATCCATCTGCTGGAATGCTTATGCTATTTATTTCCTAAGATTCCTTTTAAATTATTCCTACTAGATTAACTGATTGAGTTTAGTCATCTTCCATGGCTGAGTGAACCTACTAATTGAAATTTTGCATTCTATATTTCTTTCATTTAGCATTACCATTGCTTTGGTTTCCTTGATTTTATAGGAGGCTTTTAGATTCTTCTGGAAAGATGCAGCTGCTGGACAAGATGATGGTGAAACTGAAAGAGCAGGGTCATAGAGTTCTTATTTATTCACAATTCCAGCATATGTTGGACTTACTGGAGGATTATTTAAGTTACAGGGTATTAAACTATCTTCCCATGGTAACTTTTGTTAATTATGCAGGCTAATGTAGTCTCATGCACCATATTTTGAACGTCACATGTTTTAGAAATGGAGCTATGAGCGTATTGATGGAAAGATAGGTGGCGCTGAGAGGCAGATACGAATAGATCGCTTCAATGCTAAGAATTCTACTAGGTTTTGCTTTCTTCTTTCCACCAGAGCTGGTGGTCTGGGTATAAATTTGGCAACCGCTGATACTGTTATAATCTATGACAGGTGAAACAATCTCTTTGTTTAGACAAAACAGGGTCAATATTTTGAATTTTCTTTAACTTATTTCTTCCATTTACATGTAGTGATTGGAACCCACATGCGGATTTACAAGCTATGGCAAGAGCTCATCGCTTAGGACAGACAAGCAAGGTATTTTACCTTAACCTGTTATGTTCTGTTGAAATGTTGATTTTTAATAATTTTTGTGCCGGTTCTTAACTATTATCTATGTTTTCCTCTGCAGGTTATGATATATAGGCTTGTTAGTCGAGGTACAATTGAGGAGCGAATGATGCAACTTACGAAGAAAAAGATGATATTGGAGCACTTAGTTGTTGGCCGACTCACAAAGGCTAATAATGTCAATCAGGTAATTGTGGGGATTGCCATTTACAAATGATTTGTAGATATACTCTCTTGATATCAATAGCAGTTTATGCTAACAATTAGCTTCTATTGGTCCTATAGCATGAGTATGGTAGTAAAGTTTGTTTGGCCATGCTATGGTGTATACTTTTTTGATTTAAATCTGGTTAAGCGAATTTCCAATTGTTTTTTGTTTCAAAACCCTTGTGGATGTGTTTAGCTCAGATGATACGCAGTGGGTGACAGGGTTCGGGATACTGGCGATTCACGGATATACTACACGTGTGACCGGATAAAAACCTACGAGATTTAAATTTCAAAAATTGAATTTGTAGATGTTTGAATGGGTTCCAGGGTATTGTAGATACATTGGATGCTTAAGCATCCGGTTAGGAACATTTGGGCCCATGGGGCATGATAAATAGTCAAATTTAGACCCAATGTTGTCAAATCTATTCCTAAAGCAAGAGATGCTAAGTCAGCGTCATTCATCCTTATAACACCCAACAATCCTAACAAGCCATATGGGTCGGTGGTGTTTGGCCCCCGAATGGACTTAAGACTTTGATCCCTATATGATATGCAAATTGAAGACATCTCTTTGCAACTGAAAGGACTAGAAGTTTGACTTGGAGAATTTAGTGGTCTTAGTCCAATATTTTGGGGTCCAACATTTTGAACCTAATGAAACATAACCGATATTACCACTCCTTGTATTAAATGGTCTATGTAAACAAGAAATTTGAACCATGCATCCGAATGATACAAGCCATGTGAAAATGGAAACATATCGAACCATGACAATGCAAAGATGTTGATTGATAGATACTTGTCGAAAATGATTTCTAGCCATAGTAAGCATGAGAATACCTCATCATGCCGACATGCCCTGACCATGCTTATTAAGGCGTCGCTTAGGCGACGCTTAAGCGTCGCCTAAGCGGTAAGGCGGCTCGGGGTCAAGCGTCGCCCGCCTTGCCGCTCGTCGCCTTAGGCGGTGGGAGTGAGGAGGAGGAGGCGCGGTGGGAGTGACCTGAGCGAAACCAGAACTGAGACGGGAGCGGCTGCTAAATCAGAGAGACAAGGGCGAAGAGTACTCAACTCGCCTGGAACCCTAGGCGGCGGGGCCTCCATCTCGCGTCCTTGCGCGCCTCGCCAGTGGCACTGCCGTCGAGCGCTCCGCCGCCTCAGCGGCCGGGAGTGAGGGAGGGAGGCGGCGGCCGGGAGTAAGGGAAGAGGGAGGGAGGCGGCGGCCGGGAGTGAGGGAGGGAGGCGGCGGCGGTCGGGAGTGAGGGAGGAAGGAGGCGGCGACAGCTGGGGCGAGGGGTATTAGGGTTTGGAATGCGGGAGGAGCGAGGCGGCGGCGGCTGGGTGAGGGTTATTAGGTTAGGTTACTTTACATTTGAGTCCCTAGAGATTTACGCAATTACAATTAGGTCCTTGTAGATCCTTTAACTCTTCAGATTTCTTCTGATTTAGTCCTCAGAACTCCATTTTCTTCGCCTTATGATGTTTATAAGGCGTCGCCTCGCCTCACGCCTTACCGCTTAAAAGGTGTGAGGGGGGGTGGGTCGACTTACCTCGCCTTACCGCCTTAATAACCTTGGCCCTGACTTTTAGTTGATGTCTTATATGAAGAGTAGCAATGCCATATATAAGAATTAAGACATAAGCAAGAGTTAGGCTGCAGTGTTCATACTCAACTTCATTAAACACTTCATTAAATATTTTTCAGTCTTCATACTTCATTCCACCGGTTTTTCCGGTTTTTCCACCGGTATTTCCGGTAACCGGTCTCCTCCCGCCCCGCGCAAAAAATACATTTGGCAAAATTTAACCGGTTTTTTCCGAATTTCCGAATCGATCATCTGCTGGCAATGGATTTGTCCTTCGGTTTTTATCCTTGGTGGGTGATCGTGGTAGACTTCTAGTTTCTTTCTGCAGTGTTAATTGATGGATCCTAGTGTAGTAGTTACCAAATTCATTATTTTGCTCTGCTTGTGAATCCTTCTTGTAGCTAATTTTGAATGGTAAGTAAGAAGCATAAATCTATGTCGTTTTTTTAGGAGGAGTTAGATGATATTATACGGTATGGGTCGAAGGAGCTTTTTGATGATGAGAATGATGAAGCTGGAAAATCTCGCCAAATCCATTATGACGATGCTGCAATAGACAGGTACGCACTATCTTTATTTCACCTTGGGAGAATATTTAGTGCAACGTGCCTTTATGGTGTGAAGTTTTTTTGAAGTACTCCGAAAAATTTGAAAATTTACGAAAAATGATACTGGAGATATTGTTCAATATGTTTGAAAATGTGGCCAAAATTCATACATTGTAGTAAACAGCCATAGTTCATACTCTAAATCATCCAATACACAAGTAGAAATTCAGCTAAAATAATTACTTATTTAATCTCATTTTCTTCTGAATTTCCATGTTCTCTTCTCCTTAGAATAATCGAGATTATGAGTTTTGCCTATGTTGTAGAATAAATTACGCTATCTCTACTTCCATTGTTTTTCAATTTTTATCGGTGCTTTGCACAACTGTATACAGTAAAGAGTGCTTTGTGTTGGATGACACAATTTTATTTCATTTTGTGCCCTGGCCTCACAGGTTATTGGATCGTGACCAAGTTGATGGCGAAGAATCTTTGGAAGATGAAGAAGAGGATGAATTTCTAAAAGGATTCAAGGTAGTGAGGTCTTAATTCATTGAGAAAATCCACTACAAGTATAATGTATGAGGAGCTTCTTAATTTTAATTATCCTCTTGAAATTGTTTGCTGTGATCCACTTGTTCTTTATTTGCTTCGTGCTTGTTTGCATGCGTTATTGGTTAAGGGCACATCATATCTACTTTGCAATAATATGTTTTTTTTTCTGAGCTAATGAGATCTGAGTCTGATTACCGTTTGTCCATGACTCCATGTCATAAATTCCCCTCATACTGTATTTTTATTCACCTAACCAAGTTTGAGAATTGCGTGGCTAAACCGCTAAAGTTGATTCTTGTTCATAATATCGTAGCTTCACGCCTTCACCTATGTGTTGTGAGTTTGTTGGTGAATGAGATAAGAGACTGCCTACGCATGCATTGCATGTATTCACATATGAATTGAAAACCTTCTCACCAAATAAGGTGAAATAATCTCGAAAATATTCACATATAAATTGGATTAACCTCCTGTGTTTATGTTAAGTCAATAAATTTGGTGGTTTGTCACAGCATTATGCTGTGTTCATTCTTCCATGCCAAACATGGTATGCTACTTGTAGGTTAATATAATTTTTGTTTCATTTATTGTTAAAATGCCACATAATACAACTGTATATTGCATTGCATTTTTTTCCTGTGTTTTTTTGGGTGTGTGTGTGGTGGTGGTGGTGGTGGTGTGTGTGTGGGGGGGGGGGGGGCATATTCTACTAAGCAACACTCAGTTTTCATTTCTTATGTTCCTCTGTGCCAGGTTGCAAACTTTGAGTACATAGATGAAGCAAAGGCTTTAGCAGCAAAAGAGGAGGCACGCAGAAAAGCTGCAGCTGAAGCTGCAAACTCTGACAGAGCAAACTATTGGGATGAATTATTGAAAGACCGATATGATGTGCAAAAAATTGAAGAACATACTACTATGGGAAAAGGAAAAAGAAGCCGCAAACAGGTAATCATTTCTATTTGTTATTCTCATTAACCTTTTCCTTTCTTTTCTTTTGATTTTGAGAATCCACAACAGATGTAATTTTATTAACAGAAAATTCAACTTATTGAAAACCTACATCTATAATCTATTTCAGAAAAAAAATTGTTGAATAATGAGTGGTGGTAGAAATACATACTTACATCTTTTTAAGCAAAACACCATCTAGAAAAGTTGTGATTGTAATTACATTTTGTGGATGTTGGCTTGTGTTGACCATCTGTAAACTATTTGTAGTGTATCTCTCTCCAACCTATTGATACCATCTATATTTTTTTGTCCATAGCACGATAGGTGGTGTTTTGCTTCCCAGACCTGGAACCACCGAGGATTTTTTTATTTATTGCTCCTCACAAACTACTAATTTCTCTTAACGACCTAAATCTTAAACCATAGAGCATCAATCACCAGAAACAGTAATAAAGTTCAAGATTCGAGATGATTTAATTGTTCAGCCAAATGTTCTAAGAACAGGCCACATATTAGCAAATAGCAACCCATCCCTTATAATTTTGTTGGGATATTACTGGTCCATTCTGAAGGAATGAATATGTGAATATACACTGACGCAAGACACATACAGAAGTTTCAACTTTTCTGTATTTATCTGTCCGCTTGCCCATTTACTGTGATGGTGGAATAGAACAAACCTATTTTCCCTCCTCATATCCTAATTTCCTTCTGATTTTCCTCAAGTTATCATGTATTCAATTTGAGAAATGTGTGAATTGTGTTAGATGTTGTTTTGAGTAAAACGATATTAATGTTTAATGAAAAGGAGGTCAACTTGTTCTATATTAGATCTTGGTGTAATTGGCTAATTGCACAGTTTCTTAGTCTCTACATCCAAACTAGTCAAGATATCTATAGCTGAATGTACTGGTACTGTTTGTTTACCAAGGTAACACTTCTAGTTTAGATCGGTTTAAACTTTAGAGTGAGCATATGCATTTTTAAGTAGTGAAAAAAACTAATGAGCCTTGTTTCTGTTCCTGCATCATGTGTAGATGGCTTCTGCTGATGAGGATGACATTACTGGCCATGAGTTAAGTTCTGAAGACGAGGATTACTCCTATGATGATGATGTGTTGGATAATGACACAACTTTACAAGGAAATATTTCAGGGAGGAGGGGCCAATATTCTAAGAAAAAATCACGTAATAAATTTATAGAGTACATTCTGTGTTACCATGTATTGTTGCTACATGATGAATATTATGCATTTTATTCACCTTGCCAATACATCTTCGCTAGGTAATGTTGATTCACTTCCTTTGATGGAGGGTGAAGGGCGTGCTTTAAGAGTTTATGGATTCAACCAACTTCAACGAACACAATTCCTACAAACACTCATGAGGTTAGTTGGAAGAAATATCTACTTGAAATTTTGCTGTCCTTTAATTTAAAGAGAACTTGCCACTTTACCTTGTTGGATTCTGGTGTTGGTTGTTAGGAAAGTGCAAGAGTGGTTGAACTGTTTGTTGATTGATTCAGGAGCAAGCAATACAATGCATATATATAGACAAGGATGTCTAGGGTTTGGCTAATAGAAGTATGGGCCAATCCTGAGGGATCCTTGTCTATACTTAGAAGCTAATCAACCACAGTGAATACATATGGGCCTAAAGCCAAGAGCCCAAGATATCTGTCTAACATAGTATGTCTAACACCCCCCCGCAGTCGAAGCGTCCGCACCCCGGACGTTGAGACTGGACCGAAACTCATTGAAGACCGAAGACGGAAGACCCTTGGTGAAGATGTCGGCATATTGGGAAGAGGTGGGAACATGCAGGACACGAAAATCACCAAGAGCCACTTTCTCCCGAACGAAGTGAAGGTCAATCTCAATGTGCTTGGTGCGCTGATGCTGGACGGGGTTGGAGGACATATAGACTGAACTGATGTTGTCGCAATACACCGGGGTAGTCTCACGAGGTGGAGTATGCGGCTCAACGAAGGTGACGTAACGGGAGGCCTCGGCAACGGCATTGGCCACACCGCGGATTCACCTCTGCTACTGAGCGGACAACGTGTTACGACGCTTGGAGGACCAGGAGACCAGGTTATCTCCAAGAAACACGGCATAACCCGAGGTGGACTTGCGCGTGTCCGGACAACTGGCCCAGTCAGCATCAGAGTAAACCACGAGAGCAGACTGTGAGGAAGGCTGAAGGAAGAGCCCCAAGTGAAGTGCCACGAATATACCGAAGAATCCGCTTGAGGGCAGCAAGGTGGGGCTCGCGGGGGTCATGCATATGGAGGCACACCTGTTGAACGACGTAAGAGATGTCCGGCCTGGTGAAGGTGAGATACTGGAGGGCCCCGGCTAAACTGCGGAAATCGCTGGGATCACTGACAGGAATACCATCTGCGGCTGACACCTTCGGATTTGTGTCGACAGGGGTGGTGCATGGTTTGCAATCGCCATGCTGCGCGGCTCGGGATGTCCAAAGATATATCGGGCTGTGAGAGAGAAGACCACCACGACACTTCTGCACATGAACCCCCAAAAAGTGATGAAGCTCACCGAGATCCGTCATAGAGAACTCATGCTGTAAGGCAGTGATGATGCGTCGGAGAAGACCAGGAGAGGAGGCGGTGAGGACGATGTCATCAACATAGAGGAGCAGGTAGACAGTCTCAGAGCCGCGGTGGTAGACAAACAGTGATGTGTCAGACTTAGCCTCGAGAAACCCAAGGGAGAGCAGATAGGAGGCAAACCGACTGTACCATGCACGGGGAGCCTGCTTGAGACCATAGAGTGATTTGTTCAGCCGGCAGACAAACTCCGGATGAGTAGGATCCTCGAAGCCGAATGGCTGTGAGCAATAGACTGTCTCAGACAAGGTCCCATGAAGAAAAGCGTTCTTCACATCAAGCTGATGAATCGCCATCGCTCGAAAGAGCAAGAGCAAGATCGCCCGCATCGTTGTCGGCTTCACAATCGACTAAAGGTCTCGGCGTAATCAACTCCCGGGCGCTGTGTGAAGCCACGCAATACCCAACGAGCTTTGTACCGCTTGAGAGAACCATCGGCGTGGAGTTTGTGCTTGAAGATCCATTTCCCAGAAACGACATTCGCCTTGGCAGGGCGGGGAACCAAGTCCCAGGTATGATTCTGCAAGAGAGTAGTGTGCTCGTCCTCCATAGCTGCCCGCCAATTGGGGTCGGCAAGGGCGGTGCGGTACGTCCGAGGCAGAGGCGACAGTGGCGTGGCGTGGTAGAGAGCTGGAAACCGAAAGCCGGACTTGGCGCGCGTTGTCGTCAGTCTTTGGTTCCGCACGGAGACACGCACGCACCGGGAAGCGTCGGGAAGGACGCTGGCGCGCCCGAGGGAGGAAGTGCCGGTGGAGAGCTCGGGGTGGAAACCGGTGGCGCGCGTCGGGTGTAGACGTGGCGAAACCGGCGATCAGCGTGATCAGCTCGTGGCGAGGGAGGAGGGTCGGTGGTCGCACGGGGCTGTGCAGGCGCCGGAGTAGGAGGTGCCCCGCGTGACGCATTGACCTCCATGGTTATGCGTGGCAGGGCCGGTGGCGCAGTGTCCTCGACAGTGTCCAGGGCCGCGCGTGGCATGGGCGCGGGGACGTCAGCACGCACGAGACCCATGCGCGCGGGGAGACCTGCAGGCAAAGAGGTGGGCGACGGGCCTATGGGCACCGGCACCGGAGTAGTGTAGTCATCCAAAAAAACAAAATTAGCCGTGGAGGGGGTGGAAGGAAGAGTGGCAAAGGGAAACGAGGTTTCATCAAAGATGACATGGCGAGAGAGGTAGACCCGATTGGAGGCCATGTCGAGACATCGATATCCCTTATGATGGGTGGAGTATCCGAGGAAGGTACACAAGGCGGAACGAGGAGCGAGTTTGTGGGCGGCTGTGGCAGTAAGATTTGGGTAGCATTTGCACCCAAAGACGCGAAGATGCTCATAAGATGGTGGAGATCCAAAAAGAGCATGATGTGGGGTGGAGAATTGAAGCGTCTTGGTGGGGAGGATGTTGAGGAGATAAGTGGCAGTGGCCAAGGCCTCAACCCAATAGGATGGCGGCATAGACGCCTGGCCAATCCTGAGGGATCCTTGTCTATACTTAGAAGCTAATCAACCACAGTGAATACATATGGGCCTAAAGCCAAGAGCCCAAGATATCTGTCTAACATACCTCATCTGCATAAATGAAAGCATTTCATTGTTTGAGCTTTGAGGTAACATGCTCGTCAAACTTGGGACAGTCCCAAATCCCCCTTCTATTGCTCAATGGACATGCTCTGGGCAGCTAACTAAATCTACCGATTTCCCCTCAAAACGACAAAACCTGCCTTATGAGTGAGAGTGCGAGAATTATAATTTATATCTTATGTGAGGTTGTTGTTTAGATAGACTGCTCTATCGTCAAACTTGAACAGTCCCAAATCCCCCCTTTATTACTCAATAGGCATACTCTGGGCAGCTAAACTAAATATACTGATTTCACTAAAAACCTGCCTTGTTGGTGAGAGAACCGAGAACTATAATTTATGTGAGGATTTTGTTTAGATAGACTGGTAGAGCAGAGCACACATAGTAATTTTCTGACTTTGTCATATCTCTTGTGTACATCTTTTCATTTATAGGGTTCTTATCTTGACATTGGCATTGGAAAGTCTTTTATTGCTACTAGTATAGTTAATTAGCATTGACGTGCTTTTCTCTTATTATTTGCTTGTGTGTTCTAACAGTTCTTTGTTCCCCAAATAAGTATTTTTTGTCCAGATTGAGCATCTTCGTTCGTGCCCTGAGAACATTTGTTATATGTTCCATTCCCTGCAGTAATACTATTAGACCAACATGAATTTGTGGCATGTTGTCTTTTATCGTCGGTAATTCCCCTCACTCAACTTTGCAGGTATGGTTTTCAGAACTATGATTGGAAAGAGTATCTTCCTCGATTGAAGGGGAAAAGTGTTGAGGAAATTCAGAGGTATGTCTACGTTCTCTCCATATTATTTAATCCTAGATATATTGATTCAGGTGCCAAAATATAATGAGGACTCTTGTTGGCATAAGTCGGCCTAAATTTCTGTTATATAAATGACCTTTTATAGTTGTTAATTAGGATTCAGTGAGATGAATTAAGCTATTATGAAAACCATAAAAAATGTCCTCTGCCTTTTGATATATTGACTTTACTGTTTCTGGATTTCTCTTTGGCTGTCTGCACGATTACAAAATTATGGGATATACCAACTTAATCCATGAAACATTAATTTCTATGACTGGCTGAAGCTCAAGTATATGTGCTAGTCACTTCTCGAGGCCATCGTGCATGTTGTGGACTTATTCTACTTACATTTAGTGTTGGGATTCAGGAGTATTACTGTATTACGTAAAGCTGTATTGGTTCTGTTTGTAATAATATCGGTACTAGAAAATACAAACAATTTTACATTTGAGCATGTCAAAACGAGGGAATTATCTAATGTTTGCTTGGTCTAATGTTTCTATGGAATGGACCTCCAACAGTGCAATCAATGGCTACCTTTTCTCTATGCTTGGGAGTACGAATTTCATGTTCTGCCTCTGCAAGCTCTGGTACAAAAACCTTGGATAAACATAGATTAATTGTAGGTACAGGCAAGGTTAGAAATACCGGAACCGGGTCAAATCCCGCCGGTGGGGCGGTAGCGGTACCAGTAACCGGCCGGTTATCGAAAAAACCGGTGAAAAACCGGATGAATTTTGGCAAACAAAAATTTGAACGGGCGCGGTGGCACAAAACAAACAAAATAGCACTGGGAATCCTGAATTTTAGTGTACCATATTTAAAAATTATAGGTTGGATGGTAGTTTGCTAGCCCAGTTTTCCTCTCTTTTGTTTTCTCTTTTTACCTTTAATTATTTCTAGAATACGGGCCTATTCATCATGGTTCTTGCAGATATGCTGAACTTGTCATGGTCCATCTTGTTGAGGACATCAATGACTCGAAAGAATTTGCAGGTAAATGCAGCTTAGTGCTATTTTTATTTATTCTCATTTCTATTTGTTCTACATTTTTAATTCCCATATGTACGAATGTAGATGGTGTGCCAAAGGAAATGCGTACGGATGACACATTGGCCAGGCTAGCCAACATATCACTTGTGGAGGAGAAGGTACATGTTTACGATATTGTTCACCATGTGCTCAGCTCTACATGATGGCATACACTTCTATTGTTCCAGTTTAACTTCCAAAATTGACTATTTTGAGAGTATGTGGTGTGTTACATTACTGAAGAGGTCATGGGAAAAAATAACCTGCAAAGTTATGGTAGCTGAAACATGAAGTATGTTTTTGTGTTTAATAAGTCTCATGTCAATTGTTCTCTGATGCACATGTTAGTCACAGGTAAATAGTCTAGAGTCTAGGGGGTCATTTACATATCTTACCGCTTAGGGCTTAGGGCCCAGGTTGGGCTTGGGGCTTCGGCCGCCGTCCCGACCACCTTCCCTCTTCTCCTTCTGCGCGTGTGCGCCCGCTTGTCGCTGCCTCTCCCCAGGCGGCCCCGGATTCGGCCGTCGCCTTGGATCCGGTCGAATCCGGTTGCCGCCGTCGCCGCTTCGCCGCCGCCAAGCGCTTGCCAACGTCGCGCGCTCGCCCACGTCGCGCCGCTCGCTGCCTCGCGTTGGTGCGCCGCTCGTCTCGCGCCGCCGCCGTCTGGGCGCCGGCGTCGCCTCGGCCGCCACGGCTAG
Source organism: Dendrocalamus sinicus (assembly GCA_036346575.1). Lineage (NCBI taxonomy): Eukaryota > Viridiplantae > Streptophyta > Magnoliopsida > Poales > Poaceae > Dendrocalamus > Dendrocalamus sinicus. The sequence continues at coordinate 3,638,115 of CM070656.1, read as the reverse complement.
TGTCTACCTCAGCCACCCACGCGCCGGTGCGCCGCAGTCGGTGCGTGGCCCGCTGTCGCCCTCAGTTGATCGCCATCGCTCCCAGCTGCCATCGGCTGACGTCGTCGCTCGGCCATCCCCGGCCACGCAGGCCATTTCTGGGCGTCTTGGCTCCGTTTTCTTGTTCCGATCTACTCCAGATGGCTACCAGCAGCGGCTCCTTCGCCATCCCACTCCCTGCTGTCCGTTTCAACAGGACGAACTTCTGGAGTGCGTTTCACTTGAGGATTCACCTCAATAACTAGCTGCTTTGGGGTCACCTCACTGATGAGAACCCCTGCTCGCCTCGTCCTACGCTGCCCATCTAGCTCGCTCTCCCTGCTAAGGCGGATCAGGACGAGACCAATGCTGCACTGGAGGAGGCTATGGAGCTTTACTAGTCTGAGTTGCACGCCTACAAACAATGGTAGGATGCCGAGGCTCGTGCCACCGCCATCCTGGTGTGTAGCATGACAGTGGATATCTCCATAGATGTGGCGAAGCTGCCGACGACAGCTTATGTGGGAGCACTTCCGAGCTCACTACCAGCCGACGAGTGATGCTATGTATCTCTCAGTTGTGCACTGGCGCATTCCCTTCAGCATCTTGATGCCACCGTCGATGATTTCTACCAGCAAATGTCTGAGGTGTGGTGTCAGCTTGACTCTCTGGGGTCGGATGTTTGCCGGACCTGTCCCTGTTGTGTGCAGCTTCGCGCTCACTAGGAGACCCATCGCCTCTACAACTTCCTGACACGTCTCTGGTCTGAGTTCGAGAATGTGCGGGCTTAGCTCCTGACTCGCCACCTGCGCCTGAGCTTAGTGGAGGCTCTCACGGCTGTGCGTACTTAGGAGACTCGTCACTGTGGTGCGGCTCAGCTACAAGCTATCTTATCTGCTTCAGCTCTTGCCACCTCGCCTGCTCTTTCAGCACCGATCGTGATCTCTCCTCTAGCCCTCAGCGCACCAATGGTTGGTGCTTCTACTTTGGTTCACTGCACCTACTGCCAGCGTGATAGCCACATGTATCAGGATTGCTACAAGTGGAGGGAATAGGGTCGTTGGGGTGGACGTCCCTCGAAGGGCTCTAATGGCTCCTCCCACTTAGGAGTTGGCGCCTCTCGCCAGGGCTCCTTCGGTGATGCCGCACAGCAGCTCCTCTTACTCCTCCAGATGCTTGGTGTTGGCTTGTCCTCAAACACCGTGAGATCGGCTCGTTTGGCTCTTGCTTCTCAGCAGTCTTCCATGCCTCCGCCTTCTCCCTCGTTAGGTATTCTATTTCAGTGGATCTTGGACTCAGGTACTTGTTTTCACATGACACCAGATTCTACCCACCTCACCTCGCCGCATCCCACAGTTCTCTTTCACTGTTCAAACTGCAGATGGTACCTCTTCCTGTGGAGGTCGAGGCACCCTGTCCACTTCCTCTTTCACTGTTCAAATTTGCAGATGGTACCTCTTCCTGTGGCAGGTCGAGGCACCCTGTCCACTTCCCCTTTTCATGTTCCTCCAGTCCCATGTTTCTTAGCTTACTATGCAGCTTATGTCAGCTGGTCAGATTACTGATCATAACTGTCGTGTTGTTCTTGAGTCTTGACTCTTGTTTTATTTAGGATTGCCGCACGGGGCTCTGCTTGGTACTGACCCTCGGCGCTGTGATTCGTAGCGTCTTTGGGAGCTCGACTGGCTCCATTTGCCTTCTGCTGTCTCCAACCGGTCAGCCCCTGCCACTACCTTTGCCCTTGCCGCGTCCTCCACTACCTCCTTCGCTTGGTGGCATCATCATCTCGGCCATCTTTGTGGATCGCGTCTATCGTCACTAGTCAGTCGTGGTATTCTTAGGTCTGTTTCCAGGGACATGTCTTTATATTGAATGGGTTGCAAGCTTGGCAAGCAGCTACAGCTCGCCTATCCCTCTAATGATACTATTTCTACGCATCCTTTTGATATTGTACACTCTTATGTTTGGGGCCTGACTCCCTTCGTTTCGAAAGGGGGTCATCGATGTTATGGGATCTTTACTGATGATTATTCTCGTCATACTTGGATCTACTTCATGTCCTCTCATAGTCAAGTTCTCTCTACTTACCAAATGTTCGCCACCATGGTTCGCATTCAGTTCGATTTGCCGATTCGTGTGTTTCACTCCGACTCTATTGGTGAGTATCTTTCTGCTCCTTTGCATTGTTTTCTCGATGAGTAGGGTACTCTTCCCCAGTATTCTTGTCTGGGTGCTCATGCTCAAAACGGTGTCTCTGAGCATAAGCATCGTCACTTACTTGAGTCCACTCGTGCTCACATGTTTGCCTCTTCTTTTCCCTCTCACTTCTGGGCTGAGGCCGTTTTCACTGCTGTTTTTCTCATTAACATGCAGCCTTCCACTACCCTTCAGGGTTCTCCTATCGAGCATCTCTAGGGTTGAGCCCCAGAGTACACTCACCTTCGTTGTTTTGGCTATGCCTGTTTCGTTCTTCCACCTCGTGAGCGCACCAAGTTAATTGCTTAGTCAGTTGAGTGTGTTTTCCTTAGCTACATTCTTGAGCATAAGGGTTATCGCTGCTACAACCCTATTGCTCGCAGGATGAGGATATTTCGGGATGTCACTTTCGACGAGTCCGGACCTTACTATCCTCGTTCCCCCACAGTCCGGTCCAATTCTCTTGTTGTGTCACTCTCCTTTTTGACTTTTCCTGACTCTTTGCCTTCCGCTACTATTTCGCTTCATCCTTCAACTTTGTCTCCCTCTCCTTGGGCTACACCTCTTCCACCTTCGTCGGAGTTTCCTTCCCACTCTTTTGTTGAGGTTCCACAAGATCAAGATCTGCTCGGATAGTTCTCTTGAGCGCTACAAGGCTCGTCTTGTGACGTGTGGTTTTCAGTAGGAACATGGCCGTGACTACGATGAGACCTTTGCTCTTGTCGCTTACATGACCACCGTTCGCACTCTCCTTGCTGTGGCCTCTATTCGACAGTAGCCTATCTCTCAGTTGGACGTCAAGAATGCCTTTTTCAATGGCGAGCTGCGTGATGAGGTATACATGCAGCCACTCCTTGGGTATTCTGTCCTTGATGGTATAGTCTGTCGCCTTCGTTACTCTCTCTACGGGTTAAAACAAGCCCCTCGTGCTTGGTTCACCCGGTTCTCCTCTGTTGTCACTGCGGCCGGCTTCTCTGCCAGTGATCATGACCTTGCCCTCTTTGTTCACCCCTCCTCGGGGTCGGATGCTCCTTCTATATGTCAACGATATGATCATTACTGGTGATGACTCGGTACAATGCCTTTGTGAAAGAGTGTCTTCGTGAGCAGTTCCTGATGTCTGATTTGGGTCCTCTTCATTATTTTCTTGGGATCGAGACCATTTCTTTGCCAGAGGGCTACTCTCTCTCCCAGGAGCGTTACATTCAGGATATCCTGACTTGCGCTTGTCTCATTGATCATCGTGTGGTGGATACTCCTATGGAGCTTGGTGCTCACCTTCGGCCTACCGATGGCGAGTCTCTTGAGGATCCTACTCGCTATCGCCATCTTGTTGGGAGCCTTGTCTACCCTGACATCTCTCACTTAGTTCACATCCTGAGTTAGTTCGTCTCTACTCCTACTCAGCTCCACTACAGCCACCTTCGTGTTCTGCGATACGCCTTTTCTTTTCTTGATTCAGTTTTTTGCAGCTTCAGGCGTATTCTGATGAGGCCTGGGCTAACGATCCTTCTGATCGTCGATCTCTTCCTATTGTGTTTTCCTTTGTTCCTCCTTGATTGTCTGGAAGACTAAGAAGCGGACTGCCGCTTCCCGTTCGAGCGCTGAGGCTGAGTTGAGAGCTATGGCGTCGTTGACAGCTGGGATCACTTGGGTTCGGTTGTTACTTGAGGATTTCAGTGTTTCTGCCACTGCACTGACTCCTCTCTTCTCAGACAGTACTGGCGCGATCAGCATTGCTCGAGATCCCGTGAAGGATGGACTCACCAAGCATATTGGGGTGGATGCTTCATACATGCAATCGCATGTGCAAGACCAAGTTATTGCTCTTTAGTATGTACCTTCGGAGCTTCAGGTAGCAGATTTCTTTACGAAGGCACAGACTAGAGCTCAGCATAGCTTCTACCTCTCCAAACTCTGTGTTGTTGATTCACCATGAGGTTGAGAGGGGGGGGTAGTCTTGTAAATAGTCTAGAGCCTAGGGGGTTATTTGCATATCTTACCCGTACATTTGTATTAACCTTGGGCCTCTTTGGGAATACAAACTTCATTGCAACAGCACATATGTTTTGAAACAGCAGGACATAGCATGATTTTAGGTATTGCGTCAATGTAGATACAATAGAACATGGTTGTCACGGCGTAATTGGCGACCACGGTGCCTCGTAGGCGCCGGGATGCCTCCCCTCCCCAGTTGAGGCAAAGCTCCACGGCATTCTCCCATCACCGCCACGACGCCTAGGCGACGCCGTAAAAGCATGCAATAGGAACTGTTCAGTTTAAAATATTTATGCCCTCTACTCATTGGCAATGTCAAATATAGTACTGCATCCTTATATGTTGACACTGTTGTTTAGGTTGTATTAGACTTAAGTCTTAATATTAGTTATTAATTTATAACCATCAACTATATTATATATATATTTTTTGATAGATAAGTCTTTGTGTTGTCTGCACATGGTGTACATGGTGCTTTTTGCTTTAGCATCTAGGACTTGCTTTTGCTTTAGCATCTAGGACTTGCTTTTGCTTTAGCACTTTAGCATCTAGAACTTGCTTTTGCTTTAGCATCTAGGACTTGCTTTTGCTTTAGCAGCTTTTTGCTTTAGCATCTTAGACTAGCTTTAGGACAGCATCTTGGACTAGTCTAGGATAGCATCTTGGCATATGCTAGGATAGCATCTTGGCATATGCTTGGCTGACTAGCAGCCTATAAATATGTATCTCCAACCCCTCAGGTTGGTATGGCATTGTGTGAGAAATAAACAAGAAAAATTGCCCCATCTCCGAGTGTCATCCTCTCGATGAGAGTGAGGATCTTGCTATCACCAACAGCAAAAATCCAGCGAGTAACAAGTGGTATCATCGAGAGGATGACACTCGGAGATGCTGTTGGTGATAGCAAGATCCTCACTCTCATCGAGAGGATGACACTCGGAGATGGGGCAATTTTTCTTGTTTATTTCTCACACAATACCATACCAACCTGAGGGGTTGGAGATACATATTTATAGGCTGCTAGTCAGCCAAGCATATGCCAAGATGCTATCCTAGACTAGTCCAAGATGCTGTCCTAAAACTAGTCTAAGATGCTAAAGCAAAAAGCTGCTAAAGCAAAAGCAAGTCCTAGATGCGAAAGCAAAAGCAAGTCCTAGATGCTAAAGTGCTAAAGCAAAAGCAAGTCCTAGATGCTAAAGCAAAAGCAAGTCCTAGATGCTAAAGCAAAAAGCACCATGTACACCATGTGCAGACAACACAAAGACTTATCTATCATTTTTAATATGTGACCGTTGGTATTGGCATCTAACTATTCAAAAAATAAGAAATTGATGACTGCCCAGTGCCCAAGCTCATTAGTTGTGAATTATGATTGGTTGAATACAAATGTGGTTCTGCTATGGTTTGTGTAGGGTTCTTATGCAGGGTTCCAAAAACAGCTGTAAACCCGCTGGTTCTCGCCATAAACCGGCCAAACTGACCAGGTCCGGGTTTGGTACCCTAGTATCGGTTCATCCGGTTCACCCCCTAAACCCCTCTTTTAAATTCATCTTCCACACCAAAAGGCTTATAATTGCATCTAGTTAATCTCTCAAAACTTCAAATCTGCAAAATCGAAACTTTGAAAAATTCAAAAAAAAAAGGAGAAAATAAACCCTTTTTTCTAATTTCTGCTGAGAAACTGGAACCGCCCCCTGGTTTTGGGTCCAGTACCGGTTTCCAAAACCTACAGTACAATACTGCAATCTATGTTGAATTGAATCAGTATTTTACCTTGTATGTATTTCTGAAGTGAGACTGTTCTTAATTAAAATTTGGAAGCCAACTAGTTCGGTAACCGCTGGTAACCGGATTTACCGGTGGGAACCGGTAAACAAACAACCAGCCAGGTTAGGGTCTAGGTCTAATGCATTACCCAGGTTGGTTTAGGGCCTTTTAGGCCTTTTTGGTGCTAGATTACCTAGGTAACCGCCGGTAACCGAATTTACCGGTGGGAACCGGTAAACAAAAAACCTGCTGGGTTCGGGTTTAGATCTAATGCATTTCCTAAGTAGGTTAGGGCCTTTTAGGCTTTTTTGGTGCTAGATTACCTATTATATGAGCTAAATATGCTTCAATTATGGTACTCCCAACTTGTTTCTTTTCATTTTTTAGCGGTTTCCCCGGTTTGTTAGCGGTTTTCCCAGTTTTTAAGCTGTTTTTCCAGTTACCAAAATGGTTATCGGTTTTCAAACCACCCAAATTCAAATTTTGATTCACGAATTTTGAACCCGGGTTTTCCGGTAACCGGTTGGTTACCGGTACCCGCCCACTGGTTGGGATTCCCTCCGGTTCCAGGTTTTTGAACCTTGATTCTATTATCAATAAGATATTTTTTTTCTATTGTTTAACATTGTCCTGTTTTTTGTGGTTTCAGGTGGCCGCCATGGAACAAGAAAAAATTACACAACTCTTTCCCAACTACTTGCTATATGAATTTCCCAGCTTATCTGGTGGAAGATTATGGAAAGGGGAACATGATCTACTGTTACTGAAAGCATTAATAAAGTATGCATCTATTCGATATATTCAGTTTGCTACAATAACCATTGTTAAATTATCTATTTGTATCATGTAATAGAGAAGTGGCCAGAGCAAGTTTTCCGTCTAGACTAATTCTTTAACAATTGATTGTTAGACTTTGCTTCAGTGTTATCAAATCTAGCCAAGCCATCGACCCAGCCAAGGTGTTAGGTCACCCGTTGGACTGCATGTTTTATTCAAATATTTTTAGTATATAGGACGAGTAAAAAAATTGCAGATATGGACATACGCATACCATTTTAAGATAGCATAAGACATAAATACCATAAAAAAACCCTAATTTTATTATTATATCTTTGTATTAATTGACTATGTCCCTTATAAAAATTTCTTTCACTCGAAAACATAATTTGCTGTGGGTGCAGTTGGTTAATGCCCCTAGCTTCATGCTTCAGCCTTACAGTTTCCAAGTTCGAAGTTCAGTGGGTGTGTTTTTGTGTAACTTCTGTTGCCACACAGAGACAGGGTTTGGGTCAAACCAGGCTGCCTAGCTGGTTAACACTGAAACCTGCCGATCCAATATGGTTTTAGCTGGATGAGGCTTTGGTCCTTTGTATCCGGTTGGACCACTGGTCCGGTATGTTTGATAACTATGGTTTACTTTGTACTCCCTCTGTTACCAAAAAGACTCATTTTAGAATGCGTGAAGTTAAAGTTTTCAAACTTTGACTGCTAACATACACAAAAGTGCTGAGATTAACCACCTAAAAATAACATTTGAAATTTGTCTCAAGAGTACTTCTATAGCAATATAATTTTTTTATATCATTTACTAATGTACTACTAAAAATTAATAGCCAAAGATTCATGTTGGAGATCTTGTCCATGTCTAAACTGACATTTATTCAGGAATAGAGGGAGTACGTAATTTCTATTTCCGTACCCATTGATGGTTACTTCAATATTTCTGTAAAAGATGGTTAAATTTTACTTCTAGACAATTTCTTTCCCAGCTTACAATAAAATAATGGGCCGATGGGCATCATTGCCTGTATTGATCAAATCATTAAGCGGCTAATCATGCTACTTAATGGGACTTGCCTTCCTTTTTCTTTAAATTTAATGACTTTTTTCTCTTCATAATTAATGAGAGCTGGATGCTCGCACTATCGCCAATGCATGTGATTATACTCTGCTGCCGTACTGAAGAAGCACCTCTCCTATCTACTCTTAGTTTTTAATTCATTTAGCTGTTCTTAATTGCTTCTTTTGGATGCTTAAAGTATCTTGAGACCCAATTAGAAGAACTATAATTAAGGTAAAGAACCCTAAACCATATCGGTGAGCGATGGCTAAGAAATTTAAATGTGTGGGAGAAAATGCACAAAGCCACAACTCTCTTTAGTACCATGCTTAGGAACATGGTGCCCCTGTTTTTTTCCCTTTCATTTTTGGTCGTTGTTCCTGCCTTCTTGGTTTTTTACATCGTGAGGAACGCTATATTTAACCAAAGCAATTAGTGTATGGTATCTTAAATTTGAATGAATAAATAATAAGCACACTGTTAATTTTTAGCTCATGTTGCTCTAAATTCTAGAATGTAGTAGGGTTTAGATTGGACCGCACAAACATATCAAATGAAGGAGGAAACACCAGTGGAACTTGTTCTATTCGGATTGAAGGGAACACATGTATTGGAGGGAAACCAGATGAGCTCAACAATTGTGCGCTCACATTAATTGTTCTATTTTGACTCCATTTGGTGAAAAATCCCCTCACCATTAGAACTATTTGTGCGCCATTTAATGAGCGCCGAAGATTTTTTGAGTGCAGATAAAGCATCCTCTTTTGGGCATGAATAAGAGTTTCATCAATCCTCCTATTCTCTCAATTAATTAGAGATCTTATAGGAATTTTTTTTCTGTTTAAAGATTAAAGTAGGAATTTATGACCCTCAAAAGTGAAGGAGGTGCCTTTAATCTCACCAATTGCTTTTATATATAGGAATACTGCTTTGCATCTGTTTTCCTCACAACAAATGCATTCTTTACCTGATTTTTTGTTTCTATTTCTACATTGCGACATAATTAGTGCTCAAAGTTACCATCTAAGGTATTGACATCTGTTTTCCCTTCATTAGGCATGGGTATGCAAGGTGGCAATATATATCAGATGACAGAGATAACGGGCTTTTTGAGGCTGCACGACAAGAGCTGGGTCTTCCTGCTGCTACTGAATTGATTGGTGCTCAGTCAAATAATGAGGCAAATGTTAGTGTGTGCAGTGTGCACACTATTTTTTTCCTGTAAAAATTCTAAAGGTTGCGAGCCATTACATTTTTCTTTTTCTACTCTTTTTCCAGGGAAATCTGGAAATCACACAGGAAGGCCAGGCAAACCTGACGAGCTTGTCCCATTACAGGGAGATCCAGAGAAGAACTGTTGAGTTTATAAGAAAGAGATACCATCTTCTGGAGAGATGCTTGAATCTGGAATATGCTGTGGTATGACATATGTTCTCTTCCCTAAACAGACATGCACCCAAGCTCGCACGAGTGCATACACTAGGAATATTATGTAGTATCTTTATTGTGCAACATTTTTAAAGTTATCTTTTGTTATTTTGCAGATAAAAACAAAGACCCTTGTTCCTGATGATCTTACTGGACAAGAAGTTCCTGGGGGACATAGTCCAGTTGTTCCAGATATCAGTGCATTGTTGATAGAATTGCCCATGCTTGAACCTATTTGTAAGTTAATTTCTTTTTTCCCTATATTTTCCAATCTTTTTATCTATGCACAGAGACATACATGCTTGTGTGTGGGCGTGCCTTTTTTAATCATGTGTATTCTAAGGTTTTTATGTACTTTGTTGTCTCTACAAATGTGACATTGTTGACATTTCAAATTAATTTGATTACTGGAGGGGCAACAATGCAATTTCGGAAGAATATTTCTCATATTTCAGTTATGTGATGTGATCCAGTATATTTAGCTAGTGAAAAATGTTCCAAAGTGAAGGGTTTCTATTACTGGTATTATAGCAGGGATAGGAGGCTCCTGTGCTGATTGGGTGCTGGCTGACTACCTGTCTGATAGCTGCTGCTATGTGACAGAATGACTAGAATCAAAAGGTCTTTATTCTTGGACTAGCTAGGGATCCAACTGGTATAGGTAATCTGCTGGTACAGATATAGTAGTCTAAAAGTGTACAAGACGGAGAGAGAGAGAGCATATTTGCCAATCTTTTGAACAAATGGAATACTTGAAAACAGTGTTTGGAAGCTTGTGAGAACTGGATATGTATATTAGTGCTTATTAGGTAGGCCCATGGTTCAAAATCCCGGCGGTCACCGGCCGGTAACCGCCGGTTACCGGTTTTACCGGTGGAGACCGGTAACCGAAAAACCGGCCGGTATGAATTTTTTGATTTTTCGAATTTTAGCCGGTTTTTTTCCGGTTTTCCGGTTACCGGCCGGTTTTTCCGGTTACCGGTTTCAAAATATCTCAAAATTCAAATTTTGATTTTTAAATTGTGAGCGGTTTTTTACCGGTTTTCCGTAACGCCGTAACCGCCGGTTTACGTTACGCCTCCGACCGGGATTTTTTCCGGTTCCGGTTTTTGGAACCTTGGGTAGGCCCCAAACATCAAATCTTGAAAAAAAAAACTCAAATTCAAAATATAGCAAAAAAAGAACCGTCTGGTTCTTCCCATAGACTTCCTAGAAAACTGGAACCGTGTTGGTTTTAGTTTTACGGGTAAAAGAGCGTTGTTTTTGGCATGCAAGCAACCAAAATTTTTAAACTTTGGCTATCGATATATCCATGAATATTGAGATTGAACATATGAAAATGATGTGTAGTTTTGTCTTGAAAAGTACTTTAATAATGTTATAATTTCACTATGTTATATAAATGTATTACAATAGAAGTTAGTGGTGAAAGTTGCATTTTGAAGACAATGTTGGTGTCCAAAATGACACACTTTTGTGACCAGGGTACAAATCTTGTTGAATTATGCTCAGCAACCTTCCTTTTATAATTCTGACGCCAATCTTGTTGAAAACATAAGAGTACCCATGGGTTTGTTCAATTAGTATTTGACTATTCAGCGCTTTTGCTAGTGTACTTAATCTTTATCCTTCTGTCCTCACTAAATTTGTGGCAACTCCTCAACTGTGGTAAACTGGTACCCACTTCAGGGTGAGGATGTTCCCATTTGAGTTGTTTCTTCATGCGCATTTCATGAAAGTCATAAAACTCATATTCATAGGAAGAACTAGCAGCCTAGTCTATATACAATACAACGTACAATTTGGTAAGCTATGGATCCTTTTTCTTACATTACTGGTAGTATAGCATGTCGATCAATAGGTCATGTGCATCATGCTGTTACCATTGAGCAGTAAAGCATGTTTGAAAGTTGCACATGAAATAAGCTTTAAGTAATGTGCACAAGTAACTGCAACTTGCGCACATGATGTGCACTTACTTAGTGAACCCCAAACAAGTTATCGTGATAGTTGGTTATGTGGAAGCAGAGAAATTTGTATCGCCGAAATTTTGCCGGTAAAATTTGTATCGGTGGAGACCGGTAAAATTTTATACCGGGAAAAAAATCTCGGATTCATCAAAATTCATCTAAAAAATTTTAAAAATCAACTTTTAAAAATATTCAATTCAAAATTTTCGGCTGAAATTTCTTGCAACCGGCGGTTATCGGTCGTATCGCTGCCCTCTAATAAAATTTTTGAGCGGATACAATTTTCCCTGTGTGGAAGTGGAACTCAGACGATAGCTTACAAGTTACAGCTATAGTTGTAATACTAAAATAGAGGCTGTATAACAAGGTACTTTTTATCATGACAGATCAAATATATATCAAATATAAAGGTTTTTCCTTTTTTTATATCATATATTCCATGAAGTTATGTTCGTTGCTTATTTTGATAACTGTGGCCCTCTTCCCAGTTGCCAAAGAAGTGGCTTCTGATGGCACAACTGAGCAGTCACAAGTTCCCCATCTTTACAACAAGGTACCTCATGAACCAAGTTTTCATAAGCTAACGTGTTGCTTATTTTCCTTGACTTACCACTGTCTATGTATGCCTGCAGATGTGCAGTGTGCTTGAAGACAGTGGTGTTACTGCACTCAATTCGTTCTTTGGCGACAGGGCAGCAGCTTCTAGTTTAGCCAGTAGCCTCCATCAGTTCGAAACTGTGTGCGAGGACGTTGATCGGATCTTGAGAGCCCAAGAAAACGGTACTACTGCCAAAGAGGAAGTGGTAGATGCAAGCTCCAAAGAAGCTACGCCTCCACAAGATTCAGGCACCGAGGCTGCGAACGAGGGACTTCCGGCTGTCCAGTCGGAGACAAAATGAAAATGGAAATCGATGATTGATGTGTTGGAATCAAAACGATATGTTTAATTTAGCTGCTAAACAGGTCCTAATTTACCATGTTGTATTTGTAACTCTTAAGCTAGGCACCCCAGACATCCGCAAACCGCAGCTGTTACTCTCTAATGATTACCGTCAAACCGTTATACTAAGTTACGAAGTATTACTACTTGCTCCTGCCCCGTCTGCTCACGTCATTTTTGGAAAGTTACCGCTGTTACTTTGTGGTGTAATGATGCTCGTCAGGTTATAATATATCCCGATTGGAGATCAGGGTGTGCACCTTCATCTTGTGTTGCATTCCACCCATTCATGGGTGATGAATGGGTAATATACTAGTGTGTTCGGTGATGTGCAGGTATGCGATAATGTAAGCTGTTTTGAGAATTGAGATGACGTGCTATCCGGGATTACCGAAGGAGCCCACCAAACAAATCATCGACTAATCAGGAAACATGTTTGGTTCATTGTACCTTTCTGTCACCTGGGCGGAGGGCCACCACCACGATCCAAAGGAGATTTTTTTTAAGGGAGCTGCTGGTACCGTTGGTTGGAACGTTCAAAACGGTATCGAGTTTTTATGAGGTTTCGTCTCTCCCTCTGTCGCTCTCTTTTCGTCGTCTTTTCCAACGCAGTCTACAGCTCCGTGTCCCTCCCCCTCTTTCCTTATTGCGCCGCCATCTCTCCCTTCCCCGCTTGCTATGCCTTCCTCTATTGCAACTCACCGTCCTTCACTGTCGTCTACTATTTCCCTGACCTTCCTCTGCATCTGGGAGGGCGTGACGAACTTTATCACTGGTCGCGGTACCACCGCTCCTCTTGTCGAAGCTCGAGAAGATAGGGAAAAGATAGATAGAGTGCTGGAACGAGGGGCGTATTATCAGGGCTATAGCTCGGACAGCCGATCAACCTCGTCTTCGCCTAGGGACGACCGGATCCGGCAGTGCCGCGGTTAGAGATGATGATAGACAACAGCGTCGTGGCCGAAGATGACGAATCCGACGACGGTGATGGCCTTGACGATGGTCGGGGCTAAGAGCTCGGACAGCTTGTCCACCTTGCCCTAGTCAGGGGACGATCGGATCTCGCAGCGTCATGGTTAGGAATGGTGATACGTGATGGCGTCGTGACCAGAGATGATAGATCCGACGACGACAGGCCTCATGACGTGAGCGAGAGAGAAGAGAGTAGAGAGAGATTAACGGTACAACGTTATACCGTCCTTTTCAGTGGAACGGTATACGTTCTTTAGTTTTTCTTTTTTTTAAATTAATCATCATTGGTGCTCCCTTCGTCCTCATCCGTGATGTTATTAGAGTGATAAACGGTGGTTGCCATCGCTGCAACGCAACAAGCCTCCACAGCGAGAGCGAGTGTGGTGGCTGGCTGATAGCCCGCCATGGAAGAAGCGGCAGACCAGAGGCATCTGACGTGGCGTCGCACGGTGGCCGTGCAGGCCGCGCTCTGCCTCGCGCTCTACGGGGCCTTCAGCCTCGGCAAGCCGCAGCCTCCGCCGCGGGGCGGCGGCAGGGCGGCGGCTGCGCTGCGCCGTGGTGGGCGCGGCAGCGGTGTCTCCTTCCTCAGCGTCGCCGGCGGCGCGCGGCCGCCCGCCGAGCAGGCCCGCCTCCTGAGGCAGGTGCGTTTTGTTTCTCCGTGTTCTCTCGCCTGCGCGTCCCCTCTGCATCGTTCGTTCTCTTATTTTGGTTCGGGGCCCTGGTTTACTGGGACCTAGCAAATCGTGGTGTTCTTCGTCTTGGTCCGCTCTTGCTCGGATGGGTTCGTTTCCATTGTTGCTTTGGTGATGCCCTGGGTTTGCGAAGTTCCATGAATTGGGCTGCGCTGCACGGTGCCCAGCCCAACCGCGTCTTGTTCGTAGTGTTTCCATTCGTGTAGGACGTGGCGTGGATGCGTGATTACTAGTAGGGTACTACTGCACCGAATGTGTCACTGCCATCATTGGGAATCGATCGCTACGATAGTCGCTCTGCAATGCTGGCAGAATGTTTCGCCATTTTGAGATTGATTTGCTTGTGTGTGTGTGTGTGTGTGTGTGTGTGTGTGTGTGTGTGTGTGTGTGTGTGTGTGATGTGCTTGTTGGGGGTGAGAACTGAGAAGCTACTTTCGTGGCATTCCTAACCTGCATCATGGCACACTGATTCTGGCAATCAGGTGATGGCTTACACATTTGCAGATCTAAGGCTGGTATACAATATACTCTAGGGTATTGATAAACATCATCCAGATGTTTTCTTCCTAACTATCATCTAAATTTGTGACAATTAGATTAAAGATCCAATGGCCATGAATTCTCCCCCACCCCTTTCAAAAAAAATCTCCCTCTCCTCTAAAAAAAATCTCCCCCTTAAAAAAAAAAGAGGTCGTTAGATCTCTAATCCAACGGTCTTAAATCTGGATGATAATTAGGAAGAAAATATCTGGGTGATACCTATACACAACTCTAATATTTTGTAGGCTTGGCACTGGACTTACCTGGGAATCATGGCACATGCAGCATGTTCTTGCCCCAGTGAGGCGCGTGCCTCCTGAGCCTGCCCTAAAGCTCCGGCCAGCACCAAGTTCTGAATTTTATTCTCGGACTGTCATACCTCACGATGGATTAGTTAACCCCCAGCGTAGTGTGTTCACATAACTAATAGACGAGTTAGGCCTGCTTTTCCACTGACCCTTTCTCTGGCACATTTTGCGCTTGGTCTCAAATGCTTGGTGTGGCTTAGGAATTTCTAGTTGCATGTGACGCGCTGCTGATTGACAACCATGCTTTACTATGCTTTTCCCTTGCCTTGACAAAATGAACAGCAGATTCATATTTTAACAATCTGTTCTAGGTTTTTTTAATTAAACTATTTTCTATGAAGATGGAAAGCATAGCAAAGGTTTATGAAGTCGAGTTGGTGTTGGATGTTGCTCAGTTTGGAGAGGACGACCCACTTTGGCAAAATGTAAGTAACTAATTCGTGCTAATGATACTGGAGACCTGGAGTACTTTGTAATGCATTTCATTGTCTGTTACCATTGTAATAGGTACGGAGGAGTTTTGAGTTGGTCCAACTAATTCAACAAAATGCTAAGTTATCGTTCTTCTTTCTTTCTTTCTTTCAGGGTTCCCTGTACTTCCAAGCTCTGAAGATCCCCTGGTATGCTAGTTGTTCCTACATGAAAACCCATTTTTAATAAATGTAGATCTATGGTGTAATATAATTCATAAGGTTTGCTCTCTTCTGTGTGTACATTATACAAAATGTAAAATTGCTCCTACTTCAGGTATTCCACTACATCACATGGGCAGACAGTTGGTGATTTTGTGAAGAAAGTGGAGATGCCATACGATCAAATTCTAGAAATCATTGGTGTTTACACAGGGCCTCTGCAGGTATTACATTTTATTGGTGAACACTCTTTTGAGTTCTTGCAGGTAGCCTATCTGAAAAACAGCAAGTTGTCTGTGCACTGATTATGTTAGCACCACACAAGCAATGCGGCTAACTGATTGTTCCATCTTTGCTTGATGGCCTCTAAATTTAAGCTTAGCCTCTTGTACTGATTATTTCAACACCACCTTGCACACGCAGCCATGTTTTACTTGCCATGTTTTTATTCAAGTTCAGAACTCTGTAAATATAAACTATTTCGATGCAATAGGATCATAGTTTTAAATTTGATATATGATTGTTTTATTATGGAAAGTTTGTTGGCTATCGACCTATGGTGCAATATATGTGCTGACCGTTCTGGATTCTTATTGATTGACTTTGTTATTTGGTTAAAGGATGGGAAAATAAGCACTTCTAGCAGGGAACAAATTACATGGTTGGAGCGGTCACTAGCGCTGACCAGCAGTAACTGGTAAATATTTATACTGGTTAGCATACCTGTTTATTATACAATTTTGTGTGTTATTATTGAAGGAGCAATGGTTGTAGTCTATAGACTAGTTCCTACTTCCTACCTCTAGTATAGGCTGTATTACTACTTCGCCTTCATGTTCTGGAAAAGAAATACATACTCTCAGTATGCATATATGCTCGTCATGAATGGATTCTGTAATAGCATATATAGACCATAGCATTGTTCAATTCATGACACAATCGGAAGATCAGCATTCAGTCTGAGCCAGGGATAAAAAAAACCAGCGTAGAATATATAGACCATAGCATTGTTCAATTCATGACAGAATCGGAAGATCAGCATTCAGTCTGAGCCAGGGATAAAAAAACGGCGGTTACCGGCCGGTAACCGCCGGTTACTGGAAATCCCGGTGGGTACCGGGAGGGAAAAATCGGCAGAAATCCGGATGGTTATAAATGCACTTACTAGATTGATTTAGACTTTTTTTTGGCTAAACTACCTATTGTATGAACTAAATATGCATAAATATGCTAGTCCCAACATTTTGTGCTAGGTTTTCTCTGGTTTTTCTTGGTTTTTAGTGGGTTTCCTGTTTTTAAGCGGTTTTTTGGGTAAGCGGAACGGTTACTGGTTTTTTAAACCACCTAAATTCAAAATTTGAAATGTGAATTTTATCTGGTTTCTTCCTGGGTTTTCCGATAACCGGCCAATAACGGTTACCATTACTATCCACTAGTTGGGTTTTGCACTGGTTCCGAGATTTCTACTCTGGTTTGAGCATTGTATGACAAAATACTAAAGATTGCCCTCTTTAGCTCAATTTCAAATGCTCAATTAAGCCTCAAGCCTATTACCTCTCATGCACATATATTGGTATTAGTTAGTTGTAACGAAGGAAAGAAAAATCGGCGGTTACCGGAAATCCCAGTAGGTACCAAGAGGGAAAAAACTTGCTGGTAACCTAGGTAGTTCCTAGGTTGGTTTAGATCTTTTTTTACTAGATTAACCATTGTATGAATTAAATATATATATAAATATGCTAGTCACAATATTTTGTGTTAGGTTTTCTCTTGATTTTCTCGGTTTTTAGCGGGGTTTTTGGTTTTTAAAGCAGTTTTTTTGGGTAACCGAATCGGTTACCGGTTTTCAAACCATCCAAATTCAAAATTTGAAATGTGAATTTCATCCGCTTTTTTCTGGATTTTCAAGTAACTTGCCGGTTACCGTTACCACCAGCCGGCCGGGTTTTGCACCGGTTCTGAGATTTCTATCCATGGTTGTAATAGTAACGATTAACATTATCTTTGTTTTAAGCCAGGAAAATAGTTGTTGGATATGATCCGTTAGTTGTTTGTGATGAGGTGCGCGCACCAGAAATAACAAAGTTCTATGAGCCGCTTCAGCGTATTTTTGTAAAATATGCAGTGGTAACTCCTATTCTCTTCGTTGATGAGAACTTCACATTAAGGATTGCTTGTAATTGACTCCTCGTATATGATACAGAATGCATACCTTAGCACGGGAGGTCTTTGTGGATACTTCCATCGTAACAATTCAATGCTGTATATTCAAAATCCCAGCCCCGGTGATCAAACAAATTTAGATGGTTTCCTCTTGCATAGAGTCAGCCCTCTAGAGATGGTGAGTTATGGCTTTGTGCTGACACTTGCTCCTTTTTCCCAATATCAATCTGAAACGTTAGAATTTCCGTGTAACTTTTTTTGGAATAAATTTTTGCAGGAGTCCCTGTTGATAAATTTAGAAGGCAAGGTTGTTCAAAGATCTGTAGTTCACCAGCATGGAAGGGGAGCCTTGTAAATTTCGTTTTTTCACTTTCTAATCAACAGTGCCAACATGCCGATTTTGTTTCCAACATTGCTGAATTAAATCTTGTCAAGAGAACAAAAACCACATACAATCGTATTGAATTCTCTCTGTATTTGTTTGTTTGTTTCAACATGTTCGTTCGGCCTTTTTTTTAAAAACAAGTTCAGCCATTTTTCTACGGAACTATGAGCACCCCTTGTCCTCTTAGTAACGAATAAGTTTTTTTTTGTTCTTTGAGAGAGTGTTTGCCACCTGCCACTATTGTACTGTGCTGATTTATCGACTGATCCCTCGAAGGTCACAATGATACACTGGGCGCTAAAAACAGTTTTCGGGATTGAGGAAAAGTATGTGTCATCACTCACCATCAGCTAATTAACCATCTATCCTGCCTGCTAAACTGACTACTTGAAGTTGAAGTACATAGAAAAAAAATTCTGAATGCAACTAACACCCTGCTCATTAGAGTCTCTGCTTCTGACTTTTAGCTTTTTACTTTCGTCTTTTTCTATTGATATAGTTTTTTTTATCTTTTTTGCCTTTATTTCTTTCATTGTGTGATGATATTTTTTTTAATTTTTCAATTTTTTGAAATTTAATTATGTTGATAAATTATCAAGAATTTTGGACGCTTTTGGCACTGTTGATGCCAGCAATTCCCGAAATAGCTCCCCGCGAAACAAAATTCCCGATCTGACCCCTGCGTGGCAATCGTGCGGATCGTGCGGTCCCCGACCGCACCATCTAAATCACTGGAGTGGTGCGGTCGCCGAGCGCACCACTCGGCGAGTCGTGCGCTCCCCGACCGCACCACTCGGTTGCTACAGTGCTAGGGTCCAAAATTCTCCACCGATCAGCGATTTTGCGCAAAATAATTTATAAGTTTTATTTTTTGTTTTGATTAGATAGTTAGATAAATTTTTTGTAATTATAAATATTATGCATATACATGTAATATATTTTTTTAGAGTGTGCAGCAATTTTATAATATAGAATAGGAGATGCAAAAAAATATGAAATATATCTTGAAAATTCATTATGTATTGCAGATGATACATGTAGGAATTGTTTTTGTAGATTTTTTTTTTGAAATATTTTGGTACGTTCTTAATGGTGTTTGAGCACAACTGTGATATGAACATATGTTGAAATTATGAAATTTTTTTTGAGCACAATTGTTCCTATCACAGTTGTGCTCAAAAAAATTTCATTAAATTTCTTCCAATAAAATAACATAACATGATCGAAAAATGTTATGGCCAGTTCAACATATTTTTCATGGTCAGCAATGTACGAAAATCACAAATACACTAATCGTTACTTCACACAAATTTCGTTTGTACTCTACCAACCAAAATTCTAAATTTTCATAGTTGCAAAAAAATACACTAGCAGCAAACTGCACTCCACATCAAATTCATATTTTTTTCAAACACCATGAACAACGTACCAAAATATTTCAAAAAAAACAATCTACAAAAACAATTCCTACATGTATCATCTGCAATACATAACGAATTTTCAAAATATATTTCATATTTTTTGCATCTCCTATTCTATATTATAAATTTGCTGCACACTCTAAAAAATATATTACATGTATATGCATAATATTTATAATTACAAAAAAATTATCTAACTATCTAATCAAAACAAAAAATAAAACTTATAAATTATTTTGCGCAAAATCGCTGATCGGTGGAGAATTTTGGACCCTAGCACTGTAGCAACCGAGTGGTTCGGTCGGGGAGCGCACGACTCGCCGAGTGGTGCGCTCGGCGACCGCACCACTCCAGTGGTTTATCTCGGTGTCGTGCGCTCCTCGGCCGCACGATTGCCACGCAGGGGCCCAAATCGGGAATTTTGTTTCGCGGGAGGCTATTTTGAGAATTGCCGGCACCAACAGTGCCAAAAACGTCCAAAATTCAATTATCAACAGTATATTTTCAGTCGCTACAGTGTAAAGTAAGGCTTTTAAGCTTAAATAACCACCAGCCAGTATTCTGATACACCAAGCAGAAGCAACTGAACTAGTATACTATGTAGTACTATTTACGCTCCCATGGCTCCATCCACACAACTGTAAATCTGTAATGAAATATTTCAGCCTAACGGATGATTTTCTGCCTGCATGTGCTCGTGTTATGCAAAGTTTTGCATGCGTACGAGCATGCACTGCCATGACTACGTTTTTTTGGCAGTGGTGCTGCTGCTGCAAGGGACTGCATCGGCGCCAAGTGCGCTGCAGCTGCACGCAACCGCGCCTACGCCAGGGACTCGGCCGTCACTTTCCACGCGCCTGTGCGAGCTTTTGCTGTGTGGTTGCCTCGGGAGCCATGCGTGACTCCGACTCGGTGTGTCCAGGTCAATGAGACCATAGGGAAAAATCGAAAGGGCGTTTGGAGTTGCGAGGGGAGCGATCGAGGGTGAGAGGTGAAGGGGAAAATTGGGTAGAGGTTGTGTTTAATAGTAAAACGGTTTAATCTATTGTATTGTTGTACTTTGGTTTTGAGTATTGTATAGTCCTAATTTTGGTATAGCATCCACTACAAAGTTGTAAAGGATTCCGATAGTTTTCTATATAATTTTATTTCAAGTTGATCGGATGAGTAGATTGTGATATATGAATTTTATAATTCTGTTGTTCGGTAAATTTATCATTTTTTAGTAGCATGTAGTAACCAGTAGAATAAGAATAATAAATGAACAAATTTAGGAATTTGATCAACATAAACATTGTAGATAATTTCTTAAAGTTTTTTTTAAAGTCTAAGAACATAATTTTTAGATAAATAGAATAAAAGTTATAAATTTTGTGAGACTACTGTCTGGCACCGGGTTGTTGCTAGACGTGGTCATGGAAATTTAATTAATTTGACCAATTTAATGGCAGAATTAAATTTTAGAAATTACTAAAAAGTGGTAGGTAATTTCCTGTAGTTTATGAAAATATCATAGTTCAATTTATTTGCATATGTAGATTAAAAGATATGAAACTATTAAGTCTACTATCCAGAAAATGGCATATCTATCTTTTGGGTTAAAAACGAGGATTTAGATAATTTAATATGGACATTTGATTAACTAGAAAGTTGTAGAATTGATATGGTTTGCTATTTTATGTTGTGAGAACTGAGAGTTATGATATTTTAGGTACCGGGACAACAAAGGGTCTGTTTGATAGAGGGGAAATGGTGGATTTGAGGAGCATTTTCGATTAAGTGTTGTCTT
Source organism: Dendrocalamus sinicus (assembly GCA_036346575.1). Taxonomy (NCBI): domain Eukaryota; kingdom Viridiplantae; phylum Streptophyta; class Magnoliopsida; order Poales; family Poaceae; genus Dendrocalamus; species Dendrocalamus sinicus. The sequence goes on along the minus strand of CM070656.1, from coordinate 3,617,056 downwards.
GCATTGCAATGACTGGTATTAAGATTGAATAATTATTGTAGGAGAAATAGCGTCGGGTGTGTTGCCACTTTCAATCATTTTGGCCATCGCAACTAGAAAGACAAGTGCATAGTAGAATGGTTTTCAAATGTTTGTGCTTGTTGCTTATTTAAATAATTACTTGCCATGATGATTTATATGATAATACTTATTCTTATATTTCTCATATGTTTATGGTTACAATGATAATTATATCAATTGATTAATGTTGTTAATCAACTAATGAAAAAGATGATCATTACATTGCACGTGAGTATCATTGTTGAAAAGACCTACCTCAGTAGACACTATGAGACCCTATATAAAAAAGGATAGGACGATCTTATATGAAAAAAGACAGGGCAAGAGTCCGAATTGAAAAAACCTACTTCGGTAGGCACTCCACAGAAGTGAAGGTGAGACCCTGTATGAAAAAGGACAAGGCAAGGGTGTATCATCGGTGGGTGAACACTCAGTTATATTGGTATATGTAGAAGAGAAGTTGAGTCTTGAGCATTGTATTTATGAAAAGAGAAATGGAAAGAAATGGCATGCGTTTGGAGCTTGATGAAAACGAGTATGCGATAATGAGATAATGGTTGTTTAAGATGAAATGTTAAAATATTGTTTATCTTGTTTATTATTCTACTTTTGTACTTGCTGAATCGTCAGGTGAACGTTGAAAATGGCATGCATTGAGTGGAAGTGGACATGAAACAATTGCACTATTGTAGCTCTTCACTCCACCTAACAAATTATTCATTTATTGTCATAATTAATTTAGTTTATCTATATAATAATTAGATGTTAAATGCTTTCCTTAAAGTTTGTAATGTTGCAACTCAACAGTTTCTTGGTTTATCAATTAATTCATCTTAGTGATTATTTGGTTCATCTTAATCTCAATTTATTATTTACTGTGTTACTGAAATTTACATTCAAGATTACCAAGATGTTTATCATTGATGCATAGCGTTTAGTAAGATGTAGTTAATGGTTTAAATTGGTAGTGTATTTAGTTGTGAGTGGCATTCTGGACTTTTGAGAAGCCAAAGTGTTACACGCATGGTCTTCAACAATCGAAAAAATCATAATTTTTGTACAAATACAAATGAGTATGACATACAAATAAAGTAGTATAAGTATAGATAACATGGTCTATTTGCCTCTAATCTTTTCTCTTATGGGTAGCTTTTGATTATCGAAGAAGTACATTCTTAGAGAATCAAAAACAAAAGTTAAAGAAATAAGAATACGGAGCTTACGGGCCCTGCTCGGTTGGGCTGAAAAATAGTGGCTTATGGCTGAAATTGCATTGTAACTAGCTAAAATTACACTGTAACTGAAAGTTGCTTATTTGACGTAATTAAATTAAAAAATAAAAATAGAAAAAATACATTAGCTCATTATGGACAACGCAAATGAATATGGGAAAAAAGAACCGGTAAAAAAGTTCAAAAAAACCAAAATTCAGAAAAAGACGAAATTTATGAATAGTGAAAAATAAACCAGAAGCTAGAAGTTTAAGCCGAAATGAGCAGGGCGATGTAGGATATTAGCTCCAGGTCAACACAAACACTACTACACTCTACGACAGCTGAAAACAGAAGACACGCAGCGTCCAAACATTCTTTTCGTCTCTTGCCTTCTCCTTTCCAAACTGGCTGCTCACACAGAAAGCATTTCATTTAGCATAATCAAGGCACCTGCGGCAAGAAAAGCGAAGATGCAGAAACATGGGTCCCTCCCCGAATCCAAGACTTTCAATTTCGTACTAGGGATGGCAAAATTATCCGTGGAGCCGGGTATCCGCGGGTATCCAACCCGAAAATAGTGGGTTTGGATGGTATTTTCTATCCATGGATAGTTCGGGGCGGGTACCCGATAAGAGTTCGGGTTGGATTTGGAGGGCAAACCCTACCCATGGATATCCATGGATACCCGAAGTGTGTATGACATGTGGGCCCTTCCACCTAGTATATAAGTAAAAATGAGGGTGAGTGAAACCCTAACCCACCCAATCCCACCCACCCCAGCCGCCACAACCAGTCGTCCAGTCCTCCCCTTGCGCTGCGCCCACCCAGGCCCCAGCCACACCGTCCCCCTGCGCGCGCGCGCCACGCCGTCCCCCTCTGCGCGCGCGCCCCTTCCGCTGGGCGCGCGACGTCCCTTTTTGGATATCCATTGGATATCGGGTATCCGCGGGTTTCGGGTTCGGGGCTCCTATTCGCCCCGAAAGTTATTTCGGGTTCGGGTTTGGATAGTACTTTCGGGTTTTGGATTCGGGGGGAAAGAGCAGAACCCGGAGATATCCAACCCGTTGCCATTCCTATTTCGTACACACTCCATATTTCAAGTAACATGTGTCATGTATCTTGTGATCGCACTTTGGATTTCTAGGCCATTTCATCCAACCTGCGAAATAAGATTTTGTAAGCTCCCCGCATTTTGATGATTTCCCTTCAGTAATTGACTTTGAACCACACAACAGTGCCTAACTTCTTACAAAATAATTGAGGAAAGTTTGTCAAATATCTGCTGGTCTTTTGTTAAGAAAACATGGTTTCTTTTTACTGTATCATACATGTGAAATTGTGATGTTTCTGAATTTACAATTTTACCTGCACTTGGGTGGTTATTAAGTAAATGTGGGTTAGATGGGGCTTGAATCGATGATCCAATGTTTGGTTATAAACTCATAATATTTTAATTAACAAACATATTTTCATAGGTGAGTTTGTAGGCTTGATCTGCTTCTTTTCCTTGAATTATCTGCACATGACTCCGTAGGTTTTGGCTTACAGGTACGAGCAACGTGTGGAAGAGGGAAGACTGCTAGAGGTATATCTATATCCATTGAGACCTTTCTGCGCTGTCTAATTTTAATATTTCAACAATCTTTCAGACTATAGGATGTACCTTTTCTAATTGATCTTGCAAGCTGGGTTCTGAATGCCGGATGTTTCTGGGACAGTATCCAGTTTGTGATCTAATGAAATATTAAAAATCCCCTAGATTTTCTTGAAAAAGATTGAAAATTGGCCAGTTCTCAGCGGTTATTGGAAGATACACAACATCTGCGAATTGATCCCATCCAAGATCTGGAACCCTGGTTGCAAGCTTTCAAATTAAAACTTAAAATCAGGAGAATCAATTCAATTCTTTTGTTTCAAACTCTTTTTTGTTGCCCCAGGTCTCCTGAGCCGCCCCAGGCGACCCGGGGGCAACACCGCTGCCCAAAAAAAAACTTCCCTTACCACCGCGTTTTCTTCTTCACCACCACTGCTGGCAAGCGGCGGTGGCGGCATGCCAGCGGTGTTGGCAGGGCCTCCTGCAGCCGCTCGAGCTAGCGGTGTGGGCCAGATTTACTCATCTCCTTTGCGGATTTGGCCGGGTCGGAGCGGTGCTATGAAGCCGGTGGTTGGAGGCGACGTAGGCTAGATCCGTCCATGCCTCGGCGGATTTGGCTGGGTTCAGAGGCCCGGCAGCTGGAGGTGATGTGGGGGGAGCCGGAGGCAGCCGGATCTGATCGTCTTCGGGCCATAACTTGGCGGGGGATTCTTCTTCTCCTCTTGCCCCCATCTGCACGTTGTCGCTTCTCATGCTCTGCTGCCAACGCCATGTCCAACGGCCGCGGCGAGCATGCGAAAGAAGGCGCTCATCTCCTTCATGGATCTGGCCGGGTCAGAGCGGCATTGGAAGCCGGTGGTCCAAGGCGACGCAGGGAGAGCCGGCGGGGCCTCCCGCAGTCGCTCGACCTAGTGGTGTAGGCCAGATCCGTCCGTTCCTCGGTGGATATGGTCGGATTCGGGGGCCCGACGGTCAGAGGTGACGTGGGGGGAGCTAGAGGCGGCCAGATCTGGCCATCTCCAAGCTGTAGTTGGCGGAGGCTTCCTTCTTCTCTTCTTGCCCCCCCTTGGCATGTCGTCGCCTCTCGCGCCGCCGCCGCCAACACTACCAACAGCCGCGGCAAGCACACAGAAGAAGGCGAGCGCCGGAGTTCATTGGGTGCAGCTACTTGAGTTCGATAGAGGCATCAGGGTTGCAGCTGCAGACAATGGTGTGCCGGGGTAAAAATTTTAGGTCCGGTTCTTATCGGATTGGGCGACGGCGACGCCTTCGATGCTGTTCCCTCTTTGGAGGCGTTGCTTTGGGCCACCTGACCCTACCCCTCTTCGTCTTTCCGTGTGTGTGTTGGTCAGTGTTAGTCCTTCGGTGGTAATAGTCTGCTCGCCATCAGGATGTGTTAGCCATGGTTGTTTATTTTGTCAGACTATCAGAGTTATGTTATTTGTACTCGGTCTTTCTTTGAACCTTTACCGTTGTACAGCTCTTCTTTTTAATAAATCAAACGCAATTCACCAGCGTTTTCGAGGAAAAACACTTAAAAAGCAGGTTCACGTCAATCATTGGATATTTGCGCCTATATAGTATGTAAGTTGCTAGCAGTCTTATGTAACATTGTCCATCTATTTCTCCATCGGTCAAACCTTAAAACTCTTATGATGCTCTGTATCATTTTCTCAGGGTGAGGATTTGAATTCTACTTTTGATAGTATTTCGGCCTTTTCAAGCCAGAAAGACAACCAAGAGGCTGTCTTCGGATCAGAAGAAACAATCCTTGATATTCGGTATGCTCAGAACTTCCATTTTTATAAAATTTTAGTGAAAGTCATGATGCAATTGAATCATTGCTGCATTCACATTGACGTGTTTCTAGCCATGTGTCACACCAAATCCTAGTGGAAACTGGTTACTGAAAATCCAGGCTAAGACGAGTTTCTGAAAGCAGTTGTGTGCATTTCGATGGAATATAGGAAATGGTGGTGACTGAATCACTGACCATGAATTAAACACAGAAACTAAACAGTAAAAGCAAAATAAAAATGCTGGTTGGGAAAAAAATTGTCTGAGATCCGGTTATAGGCATATCAACATATTATCTGCTTGAACTTGGGATTTTGACAAGTTGTTGTCAAATGCTAGTTAGGTGAAATTACCAAGTAAACAACAAAACATTTCCTTTAGACTCTTATATGTGCTTTTATTGACAGGGTCCTTTCGTTTTCTTACTTGCAGAGAAGCAAAATTAGCATATAGGCCCCACTCGTTTCGGCTTCAGCTTCTGGCTTATTTTTCACTATTTATACATTTCATTTTTTTCTAAACTTTTAGCTTTTTTTAGTTTTTTTACCGGTTCTTTTTTTCCGTATTTGTTTGCATTATACGGGATGGGCTTTGCAGGGCAAGCTGCTTCTCTTATTCAAGGCAGAAGGGCACGTGTATCAGCTATGTCTACAGTTAGTGGGCAACTTCTATCGAGATACTTTCTTCCAAAAACTTAAAGAGGTATCTTTCATTCTGTTGAATTTTTAAATGTTTTCTTTCGTGCTATTACCATATTTTGACTTTTGATTGAATTAGTATCTTACAAGCAAGCAAAAAAACAAAAACAAAAAACAAAAGGCATGTTTCTTATTATCATTTAATTTCAACCATTCTTTTTCAGCTTGGATTTAGGTGCAAAACCGAGGGTTGTTTCCATGATAAGACTTTTCCTAATAACAGCATATTTTTTTGTTATGCACGATGGTTTATCTCATGGTACAACGTGGGTGGGCTCTTTCTTTTATATTGGTACGCTCCTAAACCAAATAATTCCCAGGTTGCTAAAATTTTCCTGTGCACTTTATTTGGATATAAATAATTTGATAATCCTGTGCTTTTGTGGATCTCTATTCTGCTATAGGGGATATTAAGAATGTTTTCCATGAGGCAATTGTTCAATGAAGTTTGATTTGATGTCTTTGCTAACTTTCAGATGAATGCGGTTCTTGGAAGAATTGCTGCTACAACCCAGGAATTGGCGCATTATCATTCCGGAGATGGTACAGTAACACATATCAGGCAGCATAACTGACCAATAACCCTGAACAATGTACTGTGCAATCTCCTCTCGACTGAAGAGGACTAATATATAAATAATAGCTCTCATATGCAGGCACCAAGTGAAAAAAAGTCACACCCCAGGTCGCTATCCGTGAACGACACATCATCCTTCTCCTGCATTGGGATGAGAATAAGGCTTCAGCAAATTACTATTGTAATTCTAGGAAATATAGGTTTGCCGAGCTTGGCTCAGTGGCAACAATTTTGAAGGCTTGTAAATGCTTTGAAGGCTTGCAAGCTAATGCTGATGATTGATAGGCTCGATGAACTCAATCTTGAGGAACTCACAAATGTCAGCCAATGTATCAAACGGTAATTAACTTGTTAGTGCAATTAAATAACTTTTTTTTACATTCTCATAGTGAGTTGTGCCAATATCTCCCCAACATAGTAGTCAAATATTCAAGGCGTGTGGTCTCATAAAACTTAGGTGTGTGTTAGTACTTAGTACTAAGTGATGTAACTACAAATGTCTGAAGTTACGAGACGTTCTACAAAGGTCTGAAGTTAGGGAACCAATTTGCAATTTGCTAAGCTAAGTGGCAAAGACTACAGAATAACTGTTAAGCATACCAGTCCTATTATTCATATAGAACCGACACACCAAGAAGGAATAAGATATGTAGATAAGTCGTGAAATTTTAAAATAAGGAAAAAATTAGCACAGTTGAGGTTCTTACCACTTTGATTATGGAATTGAGAAGGCCATCAAAATTGCAGCTACTAGAATTAAACCCACCCTGCAGCTTTGAAATACTCAAATCATATATATTCTTCTGCTTCTGTTTATCTTCTGATGTTAATGTGTCAATCTTCATTTGTGGAACTAGTGATGGCACAACTGTATCCGTCTGTTCAGTCACACTGGCACCAACATTATAGTTAAAACTTCCATTGTTCAATCTTTGGTTATGTATATGGTCTTGTTTCATTCCATCCATTTTATGTCTAGAATTGCTTGCAACTCCAAACTGCAAGTATTTTGAACATCTCTCAGCATCAGCAGGAAGCAGCACCGTGCTGCCAGAAGAACTAGCTCCAACTTTGACATTGTTGGCTGCTGTAAGGCTGTCAGGACAAACAGTCATGCTTACTGAAAATTTTCCTTTTTGGTCTATCTCTTTTTCTGAAACCGCAAAGCTAGCATCCAATTCTGTTGCACCAGTACTATCGAATGGACTGTGCAACGGTAACTTGTCAGCAGAAAAGACATCATTTATTGGAAGGGTACCCTCCTGGGATATACTAGAATCCCGCAAATTAGTGGAAACTCCAACAGTCCTTTCAAGAAGTCCTGAACTCGCAGGTGGCATTCTTATTGATGGATGGACTCCAACTTTGATTTGTGTGCACTCCAAAAGTTCTTGTGGCGGCAATGAACTGCTTGTAACTCTTTGAAGTGTACCAGACATAGTGTTAGCCAGAGCACTCTCAGAAAAGACATTACACAAATCATTAGTTTCTTGATGGATCCACTTCTGTTGGAGTTGGGGCTGCCCAAGTGATGTCGTCAAGCCTTGCATTAGATTTGCCTGATGGTTTTCTTGTAAGCTCACAATTTGAAATTTATTGGTATCACCAGTGCAATAACTTTCTGTGCCATTGCTGGTGGTACTTTGAATTGCCTTGGAAGGAGCAAGCTCATGAAGCCCAAATGCTGTTGCACTAGTTCTACTTAGCAAGCCATGTGGATTGAAAGATGAAAGAGCAGCAGAAGGGGCAAAAGGTTGATAGCTATGAAGTCCTTCCAATGCTCCCATGTGCAAAAAGGAGGGGTCTCTACCTCCAAAAGCAGCAACTATGCTAGCTTGCTGTGATGCCGCAGCACTTAGTCGTTTGAGGTAGAGCCTGTACTTCTGAATGGCATATAGAGTCAACTGATTAGACATGGAAGCAAGCATGTAATCCGCAAATCACAATTACATATACTCCATGCAATTTGGCATGGAGATTTTTGCTAAATTGGTACATGAAACCACTACAGGAAAAATAATCTGAGGAATTTTCTTCAACCTTTAACGGAAAGGTGTACAACAGAGTTTACATATATAGATTATGTAGTCTGGACTAATGCAAGGTGGTGCCAGTTTCTTTCTTTTACCCGATATGTAGAAGTGAAACAATGTAGCCAAATTCAAACTGTTAACTTGCACGGCAGTACATACTCATTTTGAACATATTACAATGGTACTTACTAGTTAGGTTTAATCTACTAATCAACTTGATTGGATGAAGAATGAGAAAGCTACTATTTACACGAGGCTTTCTGAACGATTCAGTAAAATTGAGTTGTGTGTCTCTTATATATGCTTGCTCCAAACCAACTGAACAAATGCAATAGCACAGAAATGTGAAGGTGAGAAATGAAGGAACTACATTATTCGATTCATTTTGCACGAACACCAGGAAACTGGCATAATAATATATTTGCTAACATTTTAGCCAGGCATAATACAAAACTAAGCTCTGCGCGCAACTCTTCGTTGTATCAATACTAAGTATAAAGCAAAAATAAACACTGCCTATAATAATTTTTTAACGAAAATCTTATGAACAGTGGCTGAAAGGTGGGCCCCTTAATTTGACCCAGGACAATAGGGCCACCTGGCAGCCAATGTTAGCAAGAAATCTGTAAAGTTCTTGTTTCTGTGCATTGCAGGCTCATGAATAAAAGAAAAAGTACTCAAATAATTAATGATGGTAGTAAATGCCATACGGCCATACCTGTAGATGACTCGCAACATTTTCCCTGGTGAGTTTCTCCACGTTCATAAGCTCAAGTATTCTTTTTGGTACAGCTTCTGCATCAACAGTAAGAGAAAGGACATAGCATAAATGAGCTGTTGTAACCTGCAAGGCCATACCAAAAAGCAAAAAGGAGGTCGGAAGTTCTTACTATCAATTCCAAGCTGGTTGACAGCAGCAACAAATTTCCGATGCAGTTCAACTGACCATACAACTCTTGGCTTCTTTGATGCTGAGGGTTCATCATTTTCTTGAATATAGTTCTCCTCACCTTCGTCTTCCTCTTCACTATGCAGTTCCTTCCTCTTCTTGCTGACCCTCCCACTTTGATCAGAAGACCCACAAGTAACCTGGCTGGGCCCATGGTATGAATCTGTACTCGGTAGCTTATTGAATTCTTTGTAGAAATCAAGATTGCTGTGTTCGCGGTTACTGAACTTCCTCCTAACAACATGCTGCCATATATTCCTAAGCTCTTTGATACGAACAGGTTTTAGGAGATAGTCGCAGGCACCATGAGTGATCCCCTTCATTACAGTTTTTGTCTCTCCATTAACTGATAACACTGCATGGATTATACTTGATTAACATCCACATTTTAAACATGGAAACACCATCACCTAGAAATAGGAAACTCTCAACTTACTGATGACAGGGAGGTCCATTTCAAGCCCCACAAGCTCAAGAAGCTTAAAGCCGTCCATGTCGGGCATATGGACGTCACTGATAACCAGATCAAACATGTCCTTATTCTCCCTTAATAGCTTCAGCGCAGTGATAGCCTGGTTGGTTGTTGTTACTGTTAAGGCAGCAGAAGGTACTCTTATCGGTTAAAAATTGTTGAAGCGATACAAAGCAATGTATACATAATTACATATTGCATTGCATTATAAGACCATTAACACATCCAGAAATTCTAAAATGTACTATCAAATTCAGAAGTAACAGCAAACACGGGGAAATATCTGACTGCAATATGCATGTCAGATCATGAAAGGAGAACTTTTTTACTCTACATGTAGCAACTCTTGCAGCTACTGAAGCATTTAAGCCATAGTAATTACTAATTCAATATATGCACAATGCAAGCAGCAGCATAAATTAGAATGAACATAACATGCAGAATTGAAAAAACTTCAGCAATGTCAGTATCTAAGAATATACAGCTGATAAGTGAAAGTACAACTAGCTATAGGTAATATAACACGATGAATGAATGAAGTGCGAGTACTGACCATGATACTGGCAGCGCCGGAGGAGGGTCTCAAGAACCTTGAGGCACACCGGGTCATCGTCGACAGCAAGGACCCGCATGCCAACTGGGAACTGATCCCTCTCCATCAATCCCTTCCTCTCCTCCATCCTCATGGCGCCCAAAATCATCCCAATTTGACCCAATTCAAAGCCGAAGACCAAGAAACAAGACCAAGAACTAAGTTTTTATGCACTAGTAACTAAAACGGAAACTCATTCAGGCCCCCAGCACCTCCCAATTGACTCGATTCAAAGCAAGAAATCGGACCCTAAGACCAGACTCCCCAACTGATGAATTGGGCCAATTGCCAGCAAGAAACAAATCCTAGTTGGGCACAATCGAGCCAATCCTGAGAAGCTAATACCAGCCAAGAGCAAGAAAGGGAGCTTTTCCTCAAGCCCTCCACATCAACACTACCTGAACCTCACAAGCCCCAAGAAAACACCCCCAATAACCTGAAACGAAAGAACACGAAAAGAAAAGCCAAAGCCCAAAAGGCTAGCAACTACCTACTGCCAAAATTACACCGGGAAAAGAAAAGATCAGCAAAAAGAAAAGAAGGGGAAAACAGCAGGTGGATTTGGACCGGTGGAGATGAGACGGGAGAAGCCTTCAAGAACAAACCCACAGCTCCTGCATCATTATTGAGGGGGAGGGCAAGAGGTGGGAAAGCTAAAGGGGAGAGGCCAAAAGAAAGCAAGGAAGCAAAAAGCAGACAGTGACCCTCCAGGTGACCAAGCATGCAAGCAAGCCAAGCCCCTGTGCTCTGCTCTGCTCAGCTCAACCACACCACACAATAAGAAGAACCCAACCACAACAACAGCTCAAGGTGTTGAGAGCTTGAGGTTGCTGTTGTTTTGAGTGTGGGGAAGAAGCTGCAAGCAGAGCCAGATAGGGGTGGAAAGGAATGTTTGGGTGGCTGATTTATAAGGGTCAGAAGCATGGAGATGACTGGCGACTGTTAGAGATATATGTATAGTTTGTTATTCCCCATTGTTATGAGGGGTTCTTTGCATATTTACCACCTGTACTTTGTGTATATATACCAGCCCATTGGCCTCATATGAATACAAGCGCTATTCATAACATGGTATCAGAGCGTACCTAGGGTTTCCCGTCGCTTTGCTTGACGCCTCGCCGCCGCCGCCGTCGACTCCCCCGTTGGCCCCGCCGACTCCCTCGTCGTCGTCGCCGCCGTCGACTCCCCTGCCATTGTCGGCCCCGCCGACTCTCCTGCCGCCGTCGGCCCCGCCTCGACTCGCCCGCCGCGCCGCCGCGCCGCCCAGCTGCCGCCGCCGCTTCGCCGCTTCGCCGGCCTCGGCTCGGCGCCTCGCCTCGCCGCCGCGCCGCCGCCGCCGCCTCGCCTCGCCGCCCGCCGGCGCGCCGCCTTGCCTCGGCCGCTTACGCCGGCGCCGCTCGCCTTGCCTCGGCGCCTCGCCTCCGCTGGCGCCGCTGTCCGGCGCCTCCGCTCGGCGCCGCCGCGCCGAGGCCGCCGGCCGCCACTCCGCCGCCGAGGCGCGCCGCCGCCACCGCCGCGCCGCCGTCGCCGTCGCCGCGGGCCACCTCGCGCCGCCGCCGCCGCTGCGCGCAGGCCGCCCCGATCCGTTCTAGGGTTTTTCCGTTCGGGCTCGGTCGGTTTGTAAACCGACCGACTAAAAATGTCGTTCTAACCGCGCGCGCGTCGGCGCCGCTGTTAGACCGTTACCTTGTTTGCCGCGCCGCGGCGCCGCTACCAATAGGCACCGTTCCCTCCTCGCCGCCGGTGATCTTTGATGGTGTTAATTACACCGACTTTGTGTCTCACATGGGCATTCACATGCGTGGTCTTCGTCTCTGGGCGTCCTCTCGGCGATGTCACCGCCCGCTTGCCTATTCCTCCGACGAGCCTACGCTGTTGCATTGCCCCGACGGCCGTTAGGCGTTGCGCGATGATCTGGTGATAAAGAAGCCTCGCCTACCAGAGGCTCGGATTCCTACAAGGATCGTCGACCGTCTACACTCGGTGGTACGATGACGACGCTCGGCCGCTTGTTGTCTTCATCGCGATGTCGGCCTCGATTTTCTTCGAGGTTGCGGGACTCCTTCGGCTTTCGGATGTGGACTCATCTTCGCGGCGCGCACGAGCCCTCCGGTGATGCCCAGTACATGTGCGTGGTCCGCCAGAGCACTCTCTTCAGCAGGTGATGCTATCGTTGGCGCTTTTACGCCCGAGCTCTGTATCGGCGTCGATTGGACTCACTTCGCGCCGCCGCCGCACTCGCCCGTCCGTCTTTGCTGGATGTACGTCCGACTGGAGTTTCGGTGAGTTTACGAGTTCCTTACTCGCCGTCTTGAGTTCGAGCAAAGGCGTGCCCGGCTCCTTGCACGTCACCTCGTGTCACTTTCCGGAGGCTCTTACCGAGATACGCGCGGAGGAGACTCGCTCGAGTGGTCTTTGTGCGATGCCACTCCCCTCGTGCTCGCCGCCGTCCTTTGCTACCTTGCCTCCTCCCAAGCTACCACGGTGGTGGTGGTGGCCATCCTCCGTCTGGAGGTGGCCGTCCTCACTGTTCCTACTGCGACAAGGCCGGTCACATTGAGTCACAGTGCTATAAGAAGAAGCGGCATCTTTCACGCCGTTCTTCATCGGCACTAGTGCTTCTACGACGACGTCGCCTCGACTTCTTGACTTCTTCTCACCGAGCAGAGATAGCCGGACTTCGACGCTTGCTTGCCGCCGTGTTCTCCTCGGCGAGTTCGCTCATCGACTCTTGCACCGAGAAACCACCCTCTACGATCGGTACCTCCCGTGGATTCTTGATTCGGAGCATCTTTTCACATGACTCGATCCTTCCACTGTCTTTTATTACACCTCTTGATTCTCCTATCGTTGTTCTTACTGCGATGGTACATCTCTTTCTGTCTCAGTGAAGATCTCTTAGCAACTCATCCTTTCATGTTCCTTCATTTGCTCATGTTCCTCGCCTTACCATGCGATTCTTCTGTAGGCAGACATCGACCTTGGTTATCGAGTCATTCTCGACTCGACTCTTGTTGTGTTCGGGATCGCCACACGGAGCTCGTTAGTTCGGCCCTCGCGCGTGACTCACAGCGTCTCTGGGAGCTTGACGGCTTCACCTTCCTTCCGCGCCACCATCGCGCCGGTCTCTCCGCCGCCACTTCGTCTCCGGCTCTTTCCAGCGGTGGCATCACCGTCTTGGCCATTTGTGTGGATCCCGTCTGCCGTCTTTAGTTCGCCGTGGTCTTCGGGTCCGTCTCAGAGACGTGTCTTTAGATTGTCGTGTAAGTTAGGTAAGCAGATTCAGCTTTCTTATTCTCATAGTGAGTCCGTGTCTCGGCGCCCTTTGATCTTGTTCATTCGGATGTTTGGGGTCCGCTCCTTCGTTTTGAAAGGGGGTCATCGATATTATATCATATTTATAGATGATTTCTCTCGTCACACTTGGATATATTTCATGTCTTCTCATAGTGAGGCCTTGTCTATCTATAAACAATTTGTCACTATGATTCACACACGATTCTCCACTCCTATTCGTGTCTTTCGCGGCGATTCTCGCCTGGCGAGTACTCTCTCGTCACTGCGCGCTTCCTTCTTGAGTAAGGCACTCTCGCTCGATTCTCTTGTCCGGTGCTCATGCTCGAATGGTGTCACCGGCGCAAGCATCGTCACCTCCTTGAGATCGCTCGTGCTCGATGATCGCCACCTCTATTCCACCTCACTTTTGGGCCGAGGTCGTTTCCACTTCCACCTATCTCGTCAACATCCAGCCCTCTTCTCTCTTGAGTGCGATCCCGTTGAGCGTCTCGTGGTTGTCTTCGACTACTCGCCTTCATCTGTTTGGCTGCGTTTGCTACGTTCTCCTCGCCCCGAGAACGCACCAAACCGACCGCTCGATCTGTTGAGTGTGTCTTTCGGGATCTGATGCGAGCACAAGGGCTATCGGTGCTGGGATCCTGTTGGTCGTCGGATACGGGTTTCTCGGGATGTGACTTTCGACGAGTCTCGTCCATTCTACCCACGTCCTGCCTCTACTTCGGCTTCCTCTGTGGAGTCTCTGTCTTTCTTGACCTTTCCAGATACACCTATATCTGTTTTGCCCTCGTCCACCTGTCCCACTGAGTCTCCACATATTCCCCCTGTGGCCTCTCCGCCGTTGTCGCCGCCTGTGTCGTCTCCTACGACTCCCCAGGCTCCTCCCACTACAGTACCTTTTCCCTTTATTGAGGATCTTCCAGATGAGCCATCTTCTCCTGATGTTCCATCTTCTTCTGATGCCCCATCTTCCCCTGATGGGTCATCTTCTCCTCGCTACGCTCTCCGCGATCGCCAGTCGATTCGGCTTCGCCTGCTTTTGCCTTTCTTTGGCGCAGCTACTCGTGCGTCTGTCTCCTACCGGGATGCTGTTACTCATCCTGAGTGGCAGCTTGCCATGGCCGAGGAGATTGCTGCCCTCGAGCGTACTGGTACTTGGGATCTTGTTCCTTTTCCATCTCATTCTCATCCCATCACGTGTAAGTGGGTCTATAAGATTAAGACTCGCTCTGATGGCTCTCTTGAGCGCTATAAGGCGCGTCTTGTTGCTCGTGGCTTCCAGCAGGAGCATGGTGTTGATTACGACGAGACTTTTGCTCCTGTGGCCCACATGACCACTGTTCGCACTCTTCTTTCGGTGGCATCTGTTCGCCATCGGTGCATTTCTCGGCTTGATGTCAAGAATGCCTTTCTTAATGGCGAGTTGCGTGAGGAGGTCTACATGCATCCGCCACCCGGTATATTCTGTTCCTGAGGGCATGGTCTGTCGCCTTCGTCGCTCTCTCTATGGCCTTAAGCAAGCCCCTCGTGCTTGGTTTGAGCGCTTCTCCTCTGTGGTCACTGCTGCTGGCTTTTCAGCTAGTGATCATGATCTGTGCTCTTTGTCCACACTTCGCCTCGTGGTGGACTCTTCTTCTTACGTATGTTGATGATATGATCATTACGGAGATGATTCGAGTACATTGCCTTTGTCAAGGCTCGTCTTAGTGAGCGATTCCTTATGTCGGATCTTGGTCCTCTTCGTTACTTCCTTGGGATTGAGGTTACTTCCACTCCGGATGGTTTCTTTATGTCCCAAGAGAAATATATTCAGGATCTTCTTGATCGCGCCTCTCTCATCGATCAGATCTTGTTGAGACTCCCATGGAGCTCAATGTTCATCTCCGACTCTCTGATGGCGAGCCTCTTTCTGATCCGACTCGCTATCGTCATCTTGTTGGGAGTCTTGTCTACCTTGCTATTACTCGTCCGGATATCACTTATCCGGTTCATATTCGAGTCGGTTTGTTTCAGCTCCCACTCGGGTCCACTACACCACCTTCTTGAGTTCTCGCGATACCTTGGCGGGACTATCTCTTGCCGTCTCTTCTTTCCACGCCCAGCTCGTTACTGACTGAGGCCTATTCGGATGCCACTTGGGCCAGCGATCCCTCGATCGCCGATCTATCTCTCGCATCGTGTTTTTCTTGGGGGTTCTCTTATTGCCTGGAAGACGAAGAAACAGACTGCAGTGTCCCGTTGGAGTGCAGAGGCTGAGTTGCGAGCCATGGCTCTCTTGACAGCAAAGATTACTTGGCTACGGTGGTTACTTGAGGATTTTGGTGTTTCTGTCACTACACCGACCCCTCTCTTGTCAGACAATACAGATGCTATCAGTATTGCTCGTGATCCTGTGAAGCATGAGCTCACCAAGCATATTGGTGTTGATGCTTCTTTCATGAGGTCTTGTGTGCATGATCAGGTGATTACTATTCAGTATGTGCCTTCCGAGCTTCAAATAGCGGATTTCTTCACGAAGGCCCAGACTCGCGCACAGCACAGCTTCTACCTCTCCAAACTCAGTGTTGTTGATCCACCATGAGTTTGAGGGGAGTGTTAGAGATATATGTATAGTTTGTTATTCCCCATTGTTATGAGGGGTTCTTTGCATATTTACCACCTGTACTTTGTGTATATATACCGGCCTATTGGCCTCATATGAATACAAGCGCTATTCATAACAGTGACAAGGCTAAGTGCGCCACATTCCAAAACTGGCTATGGTTACTGTAATTTCCACAAGATTTTACTTTTACCTTGGGGGAAAAACAAATGCTCCTGCCAATGCAAGACACGAATATATGCTACTGTTGAGTGGTCATGAAAAAAACAAAATTGTCTGTACCATTGAGAAATCAAGGTGTTCTTTTACTTCTTTCCATGCCGTCTTAGGCTCAACATTTTGATGGCACTACGTTTTGTCCGGCTAACAATATCAAATCATCTGCCGTTACTAAACTAAACCCCCAACTCCGTATTTGTAGTTGAGGTTGTGCTATTTTATTTTTAAGACGGTACAAAGGCATATCTATCTACCGCATGACAAAAGCTAATGATGAATGGTTAAAAGCTTCGAGAAAAATATATACTAAAATTTCTCAAAAATTCGTTTGGCATCTAATTTAGTTGAATATAATTACGACTAATCAACTACAACCATTAGATCCCCTCTGAAAAATAATTATGTTGGAAATTTTCACGTAAATATTGGCCCAAAACTTAGTGGATTCTAATTGCGACTGATCAACAATCACCATTCCCTGTTATCCACAACATATTTAAAATCAAGATATAAGAAATTAAAGAATCGTAAACCATAAAACAATTCTCATTAAAATATACTCAAAGCCAAGTACTGAAGAGTGAATAGTAGAATTTTATACTCATTAAAATATTTAAAATCACCATTCCTTGTTATCCACAACATATTTAAAATCAAGATATGAGAAAGAATCGTAAACCATAAAACAATTCTCATTAAAATATACTCAAAGCCAAGTACTGAGTAGTGAAAAGTAGAATTTTTATGTAGGACTAGATCACAACATGCGATTGCACGGGCTTAATGGTCTAGTCCTGTTTTTTTATACTGTGACTAATGGTTTTTAACAGTAGCTAATAGATCTGATATCAATCGATAAAAATTAAAGTCAAAAACCATTGAAAAGTTAAAAAACCGGATCTCTTGATTTTTTTTAAAAAAAACTCAAGGACAATGCACTGTCCACAAACGAGGTATCTAAAACGTACTGGATTCAAATAAAAAATTCCAAGAACGAAAATGGAAACGTTGCCCGTGCCAAGGCCTGATCAGCACCAAGATAAAGACGCCGTTATTACTCCATCGATATTACAGTATTATCACTGCCCACTGCAGAGAGATGAATGTTCTGGCATGTACCACTCCGTAGGATCTTAGACGGCCTTACACGTCGAGTTAAAACCGGAATCTCTTCGCAGCGGAATCATAAGCTCAAAGCTCGTACGTACCAAATCCAAAACTTAACAATCCTACTGGTATTTGTTAATACCACGGTCCACTGTCTAAATGCCACAGTTTATGTGCACTACAACGTTAGCTTACGATTTCGAATATACTGCGGCTCTTTAATGGTCTAAACAATTCTAGTGAAGAAAATGCCACAATAGTTCTAAAAAAATCCTAAAAATTCTCACATTAATCGAAGGAAAAATAAAATGATCTCCACCACTTATTTTGGTGGGCTATATTATAACGATTCAGATTAATCACATATGGATATTAGAATTATATAACAAATATAATTGTATTTCAATTATAAGAAGTAGAGTTGCATATCAAAAACAATTGTATCATAATATCTAGACATGCAGTTGCGCGAGTAAATTTGCTAGTTATTTAATTAAAATGATAGAAAAAAGAAACCACCACATTCACTCCCAAAAGCTATAAATTATCATGTTAATTGAAGAAAAAGAGAAAGATCTACACCACTATTTTGTGGGTCTAGATTCTAACAGTTGAGATCGATTAAACATAAATATGAGAGTTGCCATAGTTGTATAAGGAATACAAATGTATTTCCATCTAAATACAACTCTATATTTCAATATAAGCATATGCATGGTAGCGATCTAGCTATACAGTTACGTGGGAAATTTAGCTAGTTTCTATATGTAACCATGCTTTTTCAACCATGTATTTCGTGCGAACTATATTTTTAAGACGTACCACCACAAGCTAGGTATTTTTTCAGTCAAATTGTTCACTAAAACCGTGGTACTTTCCTTCCACCCACCTGTGCATCTAGTTGCGAAGGCAGGAATGAAATTGAGGGTGGCCTAAATCATTTATAGGATTAAACTAAGTTAATACAAATATAATCTTTTACTCTTATAGAATTTCAAATTCATACAGAAAATTGCACAATTAGAGACGAACAATTAAAACAGAGAAATACAAAGTAGGTACCTCGATAATAGAAAGCACATACCCAAAAATATATAATTATTCTGCCATGAGTGCGAAGTAGCGATAAGTCACCTATGTATGGAACATATTAAAATTAGTGATATAATAGATAATTGTGAATGGCAATAAAAATTTAGATCATATGAAATATACCACAAATAAGCTAATTTGAATCACGGGACAAATGCATTCTATAGAACTTCATGTCTTGGAAGCGGTTTATGATTTTATCATCATCGATGCTGTAAAGATCTCTCGCTCGGTTCTACTTGAATTGCTTGTAAAATAGTTACACAAAATTCATTTCTTCATTATAGCAAAATCTATAAATAAATTATTAATTTTTGTCAATACAAAGCTATAAATCTATGAATAAATTACAAGGACTAAACTATCTATATATATTGAAAGTCTAAAGTTTAAAGTCTAAAATACTAAATTGAGGAGAATGTAAGGAACTAAGAAAGAATACCTCAGACCTCAGTTGGTCAGTCCAGTCAAAGTTCAGACTCACTCACTGGCTCAGCTCTCCTCTCCTAAATCCTAATATCCTTACTTTAAGTGTCTGGGAGTTCACTCTCAAGTCACTCTCTCACTTAAGTCTCAAACTCCACTAGTCCACTTCACAGTCTTCGCTTCCTCATTCCTCTTTTCGACTTTTGCAATGCAGGGCGTGGCCACGTAGCTTCGGCAAGGGCGCATAGCGGCACGGTGCTCCTACCGCAGCGCCGCCCACCCTTTCCGGGGGTGGCTTGGCCCTCGCTGCCCCTGTCCGGCTCCCCGCCCATGGATGAGCCTCCCCTCGGCCGGCAGCTTAGCCCTCGTTGCCAAATCTGGCTCCCCTGGCCCCGGTACCCCCTCTGCTCGTCACCTCACCTGGTCACCCCCTGTGACCCCTGTCCCAGCTCGGCTCCCCCTCACCGCCCCGGTCCAGCTCCCCCCAACCGCGGATGAGCCTCGCCTCGACCGGCGTCTCGGCCCTCATCACCAGATCCAGCTCACCTGGCCCCGGTCCCCCTTCTGCTTGCCACCTCACTCGGTCGCCCCCTGTCCCCCTTTGTGTTGTGCGCAAATCGAAAAATCCAATTGCTAATTTGCTACGGTTAGTGAGTTGGAGTTGGTGTCTTATGGACCGATGAGATGGATTTGTTAGGTCTCCTAAAGGTAGTGGGTTGACCACTTGAACAAGCATTTTTTATTTTAATTTTTCTTTGCGGCTACTGGTTCTCTCCATCTCAAGGTTGTTGTCGCTGGTCTCCTGCTCGTCGGCCACCGGGAAGGGGGGTTCGCCACCGGGAGAGGGTAGGCTGAAGCCTTACTAAGCCTCCCCTTGGCTTTGCCCCTGTGCACATGCACCGCACATGCTGACTTACCCCCTTCATGATCTCAACACTACCTCCCTGCAACCACCAAAACCTAACTCGATAAACTTTTACTACATCACTACCGCCCCTAAAAATGGTTTTGGTAATTAATGAATTTATGTGGATATGAG
Source organism: Dendrocalamus sinicus (assembly GCA_036346575.1). Taxonomy (NCBI): domain Eukaryota; kingdom Viridiplantae; phylum Streptophyta; class Magnoliopsida; order Poales; family Poaceae; genus Dendrocalamus; species Dendrocalamus sinicus. The sequence continues at coordinate 3,597,291 of CM070656.1, read as the reverse complement.
ACTAATGTATTTGACGAGTGTTTAAAAGGTTAAGTCCCTAATATGATGACAAGACGCATGCTAAGGATCAATGTGAAGATCAAAAGTGACTCAAGGCAAAGGTATACTTAGACTATGACCTTCTTTTCATTTTTACTGGTCTTAGGAGAGGATGGAAGAGCAGATTATGGGCTAAATGTCATACCATAAAGAGGGATCATGGCAAGTAGCTTGATAGCATAATTCTTGTGCCATTTGGATCAATTTAGGATCATGCATTCTTTGAAAATTTAATTTGAAAGTCAAATCTGTGTTCTGTCTAGAAAAACGAAAGTACCAGAGTTTTAACGGTGGAACTACCGTAGAGCAGAAGTTCCGCAATCTTGAATGGTATTTCCGATGCCCGGAAGCTCCGAAAAACTGGGCGGTGCCTTTTTCCAGAGAGCACCCCTGGATGTGCTCGGTGCTTTGTCCAGGCAACCGGAAGTATCGGCGTATAAATCGCAGTACTTCTGCTTACTGAAAGCTCCGGCTATCTGAGCAGAACCTTTTTTCCAGAGATCACCCTCGGGATGATTTTTGAGTTCGCGGAAACCAGAAGTACTGGAGTTTCAACGTCGGAACTACCGTTCGAGCGAGAATTCCACAGCTTTAAGCGGTACTTTTGGAGCACAGAAGCTCCGGTAGGTAGGGCAGAACCTTTTTTCCAGACAGCGCCAATTTCTGGTCTCGGCCCAAGCGGAAGTACCATGCCGACTTTTCGGAACTACTGAACAACGGAACTATTGGATTTATAACGGCAGGAGTTCCGCGCCGACTTTCAACGACTAGTTCAGAAGCTCTGACATAGCCGTTACTACCTGAATTTTTCTGGAATTTTATTCTAACGGCTACTTTTGGTTGGTGAGGGTATAAATACCCGTACCTCTGCTCAAGGACAATAAGAAGAGACCCTATTGAACATCTTTGAGCATTGAGCATTCACTCCACACCTCATTTACTCCTTGTACATTCATTTGAGGTGGTTGAGCCAAAAAGTGCATTGTATCCAATAGTTTGATCCTTTGGTACTCAATTGTGGTCAAGTGAAGGTTAAGATATATTACTCTTGGTGTTTGTTGGCACATGGATGACTTGGTGGAGATTACCCGGTGATCTTCTCAAAAAAATTGTGAGAAGACCTGGCGTGTGTGAAGGTTGGAGCTCACCTACCCGGAGCAGGGAAGAGCTACCATTAGTGATTTGAGATGGAAGGCTTAATTCGTAGAGTCGGTCCAATTTGTTTGGGCTAACCTCAACGTGGACTAGGGGTTTCTGGCAAGTTTCAGAACACCACGGTAAAACATCGTGTGTACTTGTTTCCTTTTAGCACTTGTACATTTAACTTATTGTGATCATTTATTTGTGCTAGTGTTCTTGTAGAACCTTAACTTTACTAGAATTGTATAGGTCTCAAGTGCATTAAATCCTTGTCATATTAAAATTGTAAGAAATTAATTAAAAGGTAAAAAAATTTAAAAACTCCTATTCAGACCCCCTCTAATCAGTTATCCTTGATCCTACACCAGCCTCCTCCAAGCACGTCACAAGTGACACCTAGCCACACTGCAGCTGAATACCACCCATCACCCGTCATTGTTGATTCTCCAAAATCTATGGTCAATGGTTCAGTGATCAACCCCAAAACTTAATCCTAATCGGAGCCATTGTTGACGAACGTAGATCGTAGGATGAGGAACATGAGTAAATTTTACTACCAAAACAATAGACTGATTCTCATAGCAATTTGTTTTTTTAAAACAAGTCTAGTACAACTTGTCTTCTACAAAATTAAAAAGATATGGCTAAGAGTGCGCGTGTGCACCTAACCCACCAGTGTTCACATCCTACACTTGGTGCTGGTGTCTCCAATTTTAAGAGTACACACATGTGTGCGTATTCAATGAAAAAGTGTGTGCTCGCGCTATATGAGACCTTGGATGCCTCCAATAAATTCTTAGTGTGTACGTAGAGGGCTCTCTTGCGTGTGGGTGAGTGGTATAAGTGTGGTATGTGTTGAAATAAAAGAGAAAATCGAGGACTCCTTCATGGTGGAGAAGCATACGGGTGCGCCCAGTGATGATGGACACAACTCACACACAAAGAGGAAGAACAATGAAGAACACAGAGGGTTTTGTTGCACAACAGCTTGTAGCATTTCCTTGTATCACTTCTTTTATTCTCTCCCCAACTAACTCAAAGTACCGGGGGATAAATACTCACGCACCCGAGGTGGCAACAACCGATCTACTACTTGCACCATGATCCTAATTGACCGCTTCTTGTGCTTAAGGGCATGTACAATAGAGTGACATAAGCTAGCTATAAGAGGTATTACATAGGAATTTTACTGAGGTAGATAAAAGAGAAAAAGGAGAGAGAAGAAGGTCAACTGTAATTCTATAGATGGTCGAAACATGATAAAATAGCCTGTTATAGATGGCTTTCGTGCCATTGTATCAATGTTATTTATATTTTACAGACAACTCATTACAGATAACTTACAGACAATCTATTATAGAATGTGTCTTTATTATTGTATACAGATGATATGGAAGAGTATTAACCGAGCCAAGCAACGTGTGCATGCACGCCACTAACTCGCACACACTTAGCTGGATGCACACGCAGACTCCTAAAGGCTTGGCCAACTACTCAACTACATGCAAACACATGCACACATATACAACCAGGGGCAGATCAACAGTAGTTCATGGGTGTTCAGCTGAACACCCAAAAATTTTGACAAAAAAACCTAGCATATACAAGATATATAATATATATATACTTAATTGGTGCCAAATTAGCTATATTTATACCCCTATCAGCCCAAACCAGCACTAACCAGCTGTCCTTGTGGTGTGGGCCTAGCCCATTTTGCTGCCGTGGGTTGCGTTGTGGTTGATCCCCCAATCCTTGAGGATGGCGCGACGTTATGGCGGGTCGGTGAGGTGGCGCAGTCGTTGTGCCTCTGTTGATGGGTTTGCAACGGTGAGCAGGGGTGAGCGAACCGGCGACCGTTAACGGCAAGCTGGCGCGCGCAGAGAGCATTAGAGGTGGCACCAAGGAGAGGTGAAGGCGAATTTTTCCGAAGGAGAAAACGAGAAATTGCGGAAAGTTTTCAAATTTGGCAAAGATTTCATATTCAAGAAAAATTCAAATAACTTCAAAATTTTAAGATTTTTTGAGTTGTTTCAATAGACAATGTCTCCCTCGATAGAGCGAGGAACAAGTTGATGGGACAAGTATTGTCCAACTAATAAAGATCAGGGTCATAAACCAACATAGCAGCAATCAATGCTCACATATCCAAGCAGAACATGAGGTGGCAGAACTTGTTTTGTCCTGGGTTCAACCCATCGATCATGTCGATCGTGTACAAATGACTGGGTCCCGGGGACACGCACACAATTGCCCCATACAAATCATACATTGCATGTTGGGACCAATACACCCATGGAAATCCATTGCAAAATTGATTTGTTTCCATGATGTCAAGACGTCAATTGTGAAACCGAGCTGCGTCTTCGCCCTTCGGCCTTCGCCTTCGCCTCCGTCCCAGCCACTCCATGACGTAGTTTAGCTGCTTTGTCCTTTACACTCGCCAATGGTATGGGGCAAGAGTTTTTTGCTATTATGGTACCCTCTAAGTTGGGTTTCGATGAAACGGTATCTACGTCGTGAACTTCTCTAAAATAGTACTCTTGTACTTAAGACTTCTCTCAAATAGTATTCTCACGGATTTTAACTCAAATAATTTGATTTTCGAATTTGTACTCCCCCAATTGACTGAACTGCCCCTGCTCATTTTGTTTAACCCTAATCACTTTTATTTTCTTCTTTTCACATCGTTTAGGTTTAATTGGCGACGGCGGCACGCCGACTGGCCGATCGGAATACTCGGCGCGGCGCCGTCAACGCCAGGTGAGAGCGCGGTAAGGATCGCACGGGAGTGCGCGCACCCCAGGCCACGGACGATCGCACGCCAGCCAGGGATGGTCGCACGTCGGCAGGGGCAACCGGACCACGTACGCGGCAGGTGACCTCATCGCGGCATGGGGATGGAAGAGCGCCGCCGTGAGGATGGAGGAGCTGCCGCCAGGCAAAAAGAAATGGAAGAGTTCGTTCGTGCTAATGGAACTGGAAGAAACAAAATGAGCAGGGGCAGTTTAATCATATGAAAGAGTTAAAATTCAAAAATTAAATGAAAATTAGTTCAAACCTCTGAGAATACTATTTTGGAGAGGTGTTAACAACAAGTGTACTATTTAGGAGAAGCCTACGGTATAAATACTGTTTCAACGAAGCTTAACTTAGAGGGTACTATAATAGCAAAAAAAACTCATAGGGGCAAAGGCAACCAAGCGATTCGTCGCAGCCCGGGGACATTTATGAACGGATCCGAGGGACCGCCTCTGCGAATCCCCAAGTTAATTAGAAAGATCGATATCATGTGTACTACGAACGTTCGAAAAAAGGATAACGCGTGCCGCGTGCGTGCCACCGTAAACGGGCGCTGCAAACTGCCTGTCCGTGACCATGCGTGAGACTGGCCCTGTTTTTTTTGTGTGATTGGTAATTTTTTACTATGTTTTTTTGAGACTGAGACGGACGATAAAGATGTTGACGTAGTTAACAGGCTCGAGAAGTTGTTTGGACAAACGGTTTCAAAAAACTATTTAAACAAATTGTTTTGTTTATTTTAACTTTTTAAGAATCTGAAACTAAAAATTAAAACAAAAAGATAAAAAGACATTTAAATACACCAGTAGCGTATACGTCATCAACCAGTGTATAACCCGTGTCTTGTGACTAAAAGTCACTGTCCGAATTCTACTATCTATAAGTTTTGTGACTTTATCTATGGACTTTTGAGGCCAGGATCTAGTGGTGTTTCACTCGCAGCCCGCTCAGTTAGGTTTATTACTATTGTTAGAAATAATCTTGACTTAGGATTTAAGCTGTAGTAAAGTTCGTCTCCGTGTATAACTCAAGTTGAAATTGTGTCCAACTTGAAGTCTGAATACGTATGCTAGTAGGAGATTATTAGCCTATATATTGAGGAGGTTTGTAACCAGTTTTGTAAGAAAAGCAAAAAAAGGGGAGCAAGTAAGAGAATAGAGAAATTATCATGTGTTCTCTCAGTTTATTTGCGATGTGTCCGTTTTCTCCCGGATCAAAGTTAACAAGTGGTATCAGAGCATAGGCGAGAAGCGAGTCGCTGAAAAAATCGTCTCGACGATTCTGTTTCGCGTTCGTCTCGAGCAGCGCTCTCGAGGCCTCCGCGCGCGCGTCGTGCGGCTGGAGCAGCAAAAGTCAACGCCGAGAGAAGCAAAGCAATGCAGCCGTCTCGAAGCAACACAACAAGGCAGAAGAGAGAGAAGTTTTTTTCCTTTGTAATAGGAAAGAGAGGGGACAAGACAAGACAGCCCGAGACAAGGAAAAGACGGCAGCAGGCGAATCAGTTTTCAACTCTGAGTCGGAGGCAGTAGACGCATGTGGCGTCTCCGAGTCGGCTACTAGTTCTAGCAATAAAAGCGCACACAAGCGAGTACTCCAGAAGTAGAGACAAGGAGCTGTGTCAAGTATGAGTTTAGTAAGTCATAGTTGAGACCGACTGCCTCAATGTTTTAGAATCTTTGCATCCCAATGGGCCCGTACCAGTTGAGTTGAGTTCCTACATGTAGCTTGCATGTAGAACGCTTCATGTGTAGGCGTGGCTGGTAGTTCATAATGCATTGAGACTAAAACTAGAGTATGTCAAGTCAAGATTAAGGGGGATATTGTTAGAAATAATCTTGAAAACTGATTAAGAGATAGAGAAATTAAGAGATAGAGAAATTCTACTGTGTTCTCTCAGTTTATTTGCGATGTGTCCGTTTTCTCCGAATCAAAGTTAACACACACACACACACACACACACACACACACACACACACACACACACACACATATATATATATATATATATATATATATATATATATATATATATATATATATATAATATACACACACAACGGTGCTCAAGCTCTGTGATCGAAACTTTCCATCTATGATTAAGACTTCTCATCCATGATTTAGCATGTTAAATCAATGACTTTCTTTCCAAATCGATGCCTTTTCGAATTAATGAATGTTAATAGGTTTGCCTGATATATTATATACCATTGCACTAACACGCATTTAAAAGCAATCTAAAGGTAGGGAGGCTCGGTGTCCAGACACCATAATGCCTGAAATGGGGCACCATGATTTTAAATGCATCAATTCCATATAAATTCAGGTATATTTTTAAAAATATTAGTTTTATGGTATATAGTCATCTATAACAATTCAAATAAAATGTATAAGTTTGAAAAATATACTCAAATTCAATGTTTTGAACGAATTTAGATCACATATTTTCTGATTTATATATATAATCATCATATACTTACAATCAAACTATCATAAAAAAAAGGCAACTACAATTCGAAATTTAGTTCAAACTTGTTTGAACTAGTTAAACTTGACATCCAAGAAAATTTAAAGATTTTCACACATGATACATATATATTTTAGACTATGGTGCACGGACGCCAAAAAGCACTCGTTATTTTTACTATACACACACATATTTACACACACACACACACACACACACACACACACACACACACACACACACATATATATATATATATATATATATATATATATATATATATACACACACACACACACATATACATATACATACATATATATACGCACACACATACACGATAACGCTATTCTGTGCGTAGTTTTGTACTCTAATAAGTTATCACCGATTGTTCGAAAAGCTATCATTGGCTGTGAAGAAAGTTACCACCAGCTACGTACTATGAGCATTGGCAGTAACTTCACTCGCTATCGATGGTAACTTCATTTAAAAATATTAGTAACTTATCCACGTATTCTACACCTACGCGCTGGTTAGTGCGTGTGTATGATGCTAAAATGAGGCACTATGATGCCCAGACATCATGATTTTAAATGCACAAATTTAACCCAAATTTGGGTGTATTTTTTTAAAAATATCAATTTTATGGTATATATCCATCTATAACGATTCAAATGAAATATATACCTTTGAAAAAATATACTCTATTTTAAAGTTTTGAACAAATTTAGATCACATACTTTGCTGATTTATATATATAATCAGTATATACCTACAATCAACTACCTAAAAAGACAACTACAATTCGAATTTTAGTTTAAATTTATTTGAATTAGTTAGCAAACTAGTTAAACTCGGCATTCAAAAAATTCTCAAAAGTTTTTATACAAGATATATAGAAGAAATATCTATTTTACATCGTAATGTCTATGATCATGGTGTCCAGTTAACTTGTACATACATGTACACTTGCCGGTTTTTAAATGGCATCGTATCTGCGCAGGTCGATCGACGTACGTGCATGCTAATTAAGCCAGCTAGTACGTACGTGCATGCATGTGCTACGGCGTGGTACGTACTAGCATGCACTCTTACTGGTTGCTTCTATGCATGCATAGGCAGTAGATCTGTAGAACAGTGGTGTAGATAACAGCGTCTGCATGCGCATATGGATTTGCCGCTCCACTGGTAAATTCTTTTTTTAAAAGAAAAGAAAAAAAGAAAAAGATGGCATGCATACAGAAGCTATAGGTGCTTGGAGGAGGAAAGGTGTGATCTTGGTGAAGATAGGAAGAAAGAGAAAGCAGGGCATTGTGAGAGGACAAATGGCTGAAGCTGTCACTGGAGCTACCATGCACCGTAGAAGGACAAATCTTTATCAGCGTGTTTGGTTCCCTGTATAGGATAAACCAGGCTCGTTTCCGCCAGTCAGGCTCGCTCCCGCCAGCTAGGCCAGGGAGAAACAAAAATAAGATTCGTTTCCGCGCGGCTAGGTGCATGCATGTGCAAAGCATCGCTACAGCCAGGCCAGGGAGCAACTAAACGTTGGTGTCTGCATGTACAAAGCCAGACTACGACCTGATGTAGGATATCAAACACGCTATATGTGATGGCTTAAGCCGACATGGCATCATTATTTCTTCCGAGATTCATCGCCCTTTGGTAGCTCACTGTAGATGCCCTTGGAGCTCAAATGATGGCCATGGATGCCGTAAATAGTGGGCATTAATCTACACGTTGTCAGAGAGTGAATACGCATACAGTATGCATGTGCAGTTCGGTATCCTACGTGAGGGTATACGGTACGTACATTGCCCTCTGTACTTTGGATATGGTCCGCAGGCTGCCTGCCTGCGTGCCCTTGCTATGATTTGCCGTGCGAACGGGATCCTTGGCTGCTCCGTGCGGTTCGAATGTCAACGGCAAGCGCGTGCGTATCGTCCGGGCCTGCGAGTGACGGACGGCCTAGATGGCGCTGGAGCAGGACTGTACGTCCGCGTACGTTCGATCGGTTGTTCCCAGCGGTGTACGATCTAGATAGATGATCCGACGGCCGAAACTCACTGTAGGGCAGGCAACGACACGGCGTCCGACAGCTTCTGCTCCTGGATTTTAGTTTCCAGCTTGTGATTTATGATTTTTTTTCTATTTTTCCTGGATTTTGAGGTTTTTTGCTTTTTTTTAATTCTTTTGTATTGTCCGTTGATATAAAATTTTTTATTTTTTATATTTAATTATGTAGAATAAATCAATAGTAGATATATACGTAGAAAAAATAACCTATAAACTTTTGCTTATAGGCCACTTAAAACGCCCCACACAAGCAAGTAGTCATGAGTTCTCATCTTGAGTCCTAACCATTGCCTCTTGTTTTGCCTTCTTGTTTTTTCACTTCTTATGCGCTTGCATTAATGAATCCACTAAAGCTAAAGCTAGCTTTGCATGCATGCCCAGGCTTTTGATCACCACGCTGAAAAGGTGTCCCCGTAATTAAATCAGCACACGTTGACGATGCCATGGATCGATCCGGTACGTGCACTATTGAGATATGGGCGACAGATCACATAAAGTTAGCTGTGGTGATCGAGCTAGCCCCAGTTCTACAGATCCTAGCGACACCGGATTATTGCAACGGCCATGGATTAATAAATGAAGGAACGAATGAGCGAGTGAAAATGATCAAATTTTTGGACGTCCGCTGCTGCCATTAACCGACATGGATGGCGAAATGACATGGCCATTCACGCCCCAAGATCCATGGCTCAGAAGCTCGGCGCAGGCATTCATGGCGGCCAGGCCTGGGACCATGCAATCGGCACCCAATCTTCTCATCATTTACTGGCTAGCAAGTACTAACAAGAAGTACTTCATTCACGCCCTAGCAACGACAGGAGAACATGCATCGATGGATGCCATAGTCAAACGAGGTATACGGAGTTCATTAATACCCTCTAGATTCTGAAATTGTTTGTGGGCGTATCCGGCTGCTATAGTATATTTTTCTTCTGGCCCGGGGAATGCGGTGCAATGCAGCATTCAATCTGGGACGACAAGGCAATGAATCTGTACTACTTGGCTGCAATAACATGGGCGATCCTGCCAAGTTGATATGTAGGTACGTACTGGCACTGCTACAGACAGCCCTATCACAAACGGTTCGGAACCGTCATCACAGACGGTTCCTGAACCGTCAGTGTTTAGGTGTCAGTGATAGTTGGTGGTTATCACAGACGGTTCCCGAGCCGCTGCGTGATAAAACATTACTGACGGTCTTGATTACTAACCGTGCGTGATAGGCGAGTATCACGATGATTTTTATAAACAACGATCGGTGATACTCGCCTATCAGCGGTTAGTAATCAAGACCGTCGTGATATAACACAATATCACGAGCGGTTTGTAGTACTAACCGTCGTGATATTGTGTATATCACGACGGTCTTGATTACTAATCGTCGTGATAGACGAGTATCACCGCGGTTGTTTATAAAAACCGTCGTGATACTCGCCTATCCTGACGGTTAGTAATCAAGACCGTATGTGATATACACAATATCACGAGCGGTTTGTATTACTAACCGTCGTGATATTATGTATATCCTGACGATCGATAGTAAAGCCGTCTGTGATATACACAATATCACAGACGGTTAGTAATACAAACCGTCTGTGATATTGTGTATATCACAGACGGTCTTGATTACTAACCGTCTGTGATACCAAGTGCATCATCCATTTTATATGATGTTTCTTGGCTAGCCTCAGGATATGCTAGTCATGCCCTCTGAAAGCAAGCAGATTACAGATAAATGACAGATATAAGTTAATTGCAACTCATAGTAAATTACAACAAAATTCGATACACAGATGAATGTAACAATATCACAATATCACATATATAGAATGAAAATTGTTACACAAAAGCTGACAAATGAATTTAATTGAAGGAATTGTTTGATTTGTACAGTTGAATCCAATGTTTCAAATCTAATTATGACCATCGCCGGCGTGGAACTCTCCCCTCTTATTTATGACCTCTGCTAGCAAGAATTGGGAGATGATTGCACGAATATCGACGAGATTGTCAAGATCATATGCACTTCCGTCGAAGTTCACCCGCTGTCGCTAGGAGCAATGTTAAGTCATTAATTAGCATGTGTGTGTAATATAATCATAAAATAATAATTATTGGAAGGACCTGACAAACCTCTGGATCATTGATCTTAGTACCCATGATTTCCATCATATGGCGTAGGGGTGGAAAAAAAAGCTCGTTAGTGGGGCTCGTTGGCTCGGTTCAAAATTGCTTCAATTATACTTGTTAATTGGTTAAACATTAAAATGAGTTGATTTCAAATGAATTTGAATTTTGCTCAAGCTCGGCTCGGCTCGTTAGCTCGTTAGCTCGTTTCTAAAAATACTTTTAAATTATCCGTAAAATGATATTAAATCAAAATATGCTAATTTTAGAAAAAAACTCGATAAGACGAGCAGTTGGCTCGATATCCACCCCTTATTATGGCGGCAAACGTAGAATCCACATACGTTGCCCTGTAGCTGCTGGTGGCACTGCAAAAATAGAATTACATACATCGGTATTGTCAATTCTAAAGACATTATTACAAAGTATGATATAGGATTGTTGTGTTGTAGCGGGTACCGGAAATCGCGTGTTGTGTCGTAGCGTGTCACTGGATTTGTCGTGTGTTCCTCCTTGGGCAACATATTCGGTAAACGTCCTACGTGATTCAAAAAACTTAGCCTCGGCCGTGGCAAACAAAAGAAATATTACAATAGAGTTATGTATGGAGGAAATGTGTTTACCTGTTAAGTACTTCTTGCACACGACTGAAGTCGTGGTTGCTCCTAAGGAGGTAATCAAGGTATATTACCTTGCTCCACTTTGGTACAATCACAATCAAAATCCAGTGATTCCTAGTCATATGTGTCGCCATAGTGATTAATTCTAAGTTCATGCTGCATGTAAAGTACAAATGAAACATATGTGTGGCAACTAGTGAAGCACTTACCCTTGGTTGAAGGGTACCATGACGTACTCCTTGTCGGTGTGAGCAATCAATCCCCTCGTTATGTAACCTTCCACGAAGGATGCATCTGCGTTGATAGATTGCTTAGAGACCAAGTGAGGGTCGAGGAAACCCACCGGTCGTCGCAATTTCCGGGCTTGTTGGATCATGTATCTATACATAAAGAAAGAGTAATGACATTTATCTGTATAACGTGAATGTAGAACTTCATTGTACAGTACACTTACAGTGTCCAGCATCGTAGAAGTGAGGCGTCGAGTTCGTCAAGATTGAATAGTAAGAATAAATCTTCGAATGTCACGACGATGTAGCCCAAGTCATGGAGGAAATGCGTCTCGTTATATTTCACGATGAATGCACTCTGCGGTTTGGCTTCATGTTGGACTTCTCCATGTACCGGGCATGCAATGTATTGCAAATCATACCAAGTGGCGTAATTGTGAATCGGCACCAACGACACTCCTAGAATAAACTTCCATGGCACGGGACCCGGCTTAATTTTCTTCGCATGAGCCTTGGAGGCCTTGGAGCCTCGCTTATGATATGTTCTCGGTGGCGTCTCGGCGGGATCCGATGCAACAGACTTTACTGGATTTGGAGGTGGAGGTGGAGCCACCGGAGCCAATGTGCCAGGTCCAGGGCGACGTCCCTCTTGGGGCACTGGATGTGAAGATTGTGGCACGGACATGTCGAGGACGATGTCCTCTTGGGCCATGAATGAATGTGTGGACGGCATCCCCTAATGTCTTAATCTCTTCGTTTGGGGGCATCTCAAGAGGGACGGACTTAAAAATATCATTAATCATGTCCACCTGGACCTTTATGAAACCGGTGTCTACTTGTACACCGTGCACCAGCGTCCACGGCAGCAATGGATACACCATGCCGCGCCCGGCGTCAACGGAATAGAGCCAACAAGCGACTGCGAGGTCGCAAGGGATGGGCTCTGCATAACGATACAAGAGATGAGTTAAGGCGCCCACCGAGAGATCTATGTACCATTCTAAAGAGATACATTACCGAATGTCATCAATACGTAAGTGGTCGTCGCTATGTTCAGAAATTGGTGTGGACGCGCAGCTCTGCGACGTTGAGGGGACCGGGTACCGCAGTACTAGGAGTGGGTTGCGATTGGTTGCGGACTTGTCTCGCTTCTTCCCGCAACGAATCTATCTCTCCTCGAAGTGAGGCGATCGCTCTTGAAGTGAGGCGGATAGTTGTTCCTCAAGTTGAGCACGAAGCTCTGCTTTATTTGTTCGCGCAGACGCCTTGGATCTCTTCCTACTCCTATATGTGTCGGAGTAACTGGAAATCCGTGCCACCAAGGTACATAAACCCCATGCCTCGTGTGCGACACTGGTGCTCCTTGTTTCCCAAGGCTGTGATAGTAAATCTATCTCCTATAATCTTCAAAGGAGCCACGAGAAGATTCGGTAGTCAATGATTGCTGCAAGAGGCAATTAATCATGTTATTTTTGAACCCATGAATTTCAAGAGGTGTTAACAACTATGTTGTTTAACATATTTTACCATGCGTTGGGACACTTCCTCATCTCCGGGGTTTTTGAAAGAGACACCCGAAGATGTGGTTGATGACCTCGCTCTTAACTAGTTTCGAGAGCGCTCGTTTGCGATCCGGCAAATGGCGAGAGGCCTCCGATCGGATTGCGACCTCATCCCGCATCCTCCATTGCGGGATTTTACCCACGCACCAGCAGCGTGCGAGTCCGTGAGGGTGCGTGTTTTGTGACTGGAGATCCTTGTGCGCCGCACTTTGTTGTACAAATTCGGTCGTCGTCTTCATCTGCACAAAGGTCTCCCATGTTTCCGGCGACACGAAAGGATACTTCGTGAAGGGCGTGACATCCTCGGCCACGTACTTCGTCACAAGAGTGCTCTTAAAATTCTTCCATGCTTTTCCCATCGCGAGGAGCGCCTGCCGTTACACGAGTCCATGTGCTTCTGCTGGGATCTCGAACGAATTTGTAAGTTCCTCCCATAGCTGATTTTTGTGATCCTTTGTCAAATCTTTCCAGCTTGCTATAGTGATGGGGACACGTTGCCTTCCAATTATCCCGCAAGTAGTCCGAAATGACGACGCCTTTGCTTTCGTCGGTTCAGAGGACCCCATTCGAGAGACCACCGTGATGGTCATTCGCCCTCTCCGCCTTTTCGATACTCCTCGCCACGTTTAGATTTCGCATCTTGGGAGCGTGAGACCGGATGATGACGACGAAGGCGTGCGGACGGCATCTCTCTTCTAAGAAAAACTAAGCAAGTGAGCTATGGACCCAGCTTGTCAAAGTTCTATGAATCAAGTGACACAAACCAGTGCATCAAGTTCATTGAACAAGATAGACTGGAGTGTGTCACTTGCTTTATGCCCTTTGACAAAGTTCTAACGATTAACTAATTGCAGTGAGCTATGGGCCTTCTAAATAGACCTTGCAGCTAACAAGTGCAGCATATATTATTGTTACAAGGTTCTATGAAGTGCCTACAGTGAGCTAAACAACTGCAGCATATATTATATGCTACATAAAATACATGTGAAGCATATAACATAAAATATATGTGAAGCATATAACATAAAGCTAACATGTGAAGCATATAACATAAAATTCTTGTGAAGCATATAACATGTGAAGTATATAACATGTGAAGCATATAACATAAAATTCATGTGAAGCATATAACATGTGAAGCATATAAAGCGGCGTCGGGAGGGACCGGCGGCGCCGGGAGGGAGCGGCGTCGGGAGGGAACGGCGGCGTCGGGAGGGACCGGCGGCGTCGGGAGGGAGCGGCGACGGGAGGGACCGGCGGCGTCGGGAGGGAGCGGCGACAGGAGGGACCGGTGGCGTCGGGAGGGAGCGGCGTCGGGAGGGAGCGGCGGTGGGAGGGAACAAAACCTAGCTAGCAGGGGCGCTGCAGGGTGGAGACAAGAGACTGCGCTAGAGCGGACTCCGCAGACCTAGCTGCGGGTATTTAAAGATGAGCTATCACGAGCGGTTCTATCAATATAACCATCGTGATATGACATTATCACAGACGGTTATATTTATAGAACTGTCAGGATATTATCACAGACGGTTTCTTTTGATAAACCGTCTGTGATAATTCACTATAAATACCCGCAGCTAGCTAGGTTCCTATGTCATTTTACAATTACAATATGGAATATAGATACATTTATGAAAAACTCAAGCATAACCATAAATATAACTATTTCTTAGTTCCTTAGTCATTTTACAATTACAATGGAATAACCAATATCACTTTGGCTATATAACATAGATACATTTATGAAAAACACAAGCATAACCAATATCATTTATTACACTTTGGCTATATCATTTTAAATAAAGTCCTTCACGATGATCGACACGCATATAGCTTGCTTCATCGCCTTGTTCTTCGTCGAGCCTGATGCCGTGTCCGAATGGAGGCAAATCATCAAATTGGTTGTACTCTTCCTCATCCACAACATTCTCAACCCCGACAATCCTTCTTTTTCCCTGAAGAACTACATGACGCTTCTTATTTGCCGGGTCGGTTACATAAAATACTTGAACAACTTGCCTCGCGAGTACGAATGGTTCGTCTTTGTATCCTACACATTCGAGGTCCAGGGTAGTGACGTCGTACTTGTCAACCTTTACACCCCGTGGAAGTTGGACCCAACGGCACCGAAATAGAGGAATTTTGAAAATTATGTAGTCAAGCTCCCAAATCTCCTCTACAAGCCCGTAGTACGAGCTTGGGCCAGCGGTACTGCCGTGCGCATCATAAGCATCTATGCGGACATCTGAGTTCTGCAATGTGCTCTTTCTATCTTGATCTGTTGTATAAAATGTGTAGCCATTAATGTCGTATGCTTGCCATGTCACAATTGTAAATTTTGGCCCTTTTGCCAACCATTGTAGTGTTTCACTTGACGACCTCCTAGTCAATTGCGCCTTGAACCATTCGTTGAACTGACGGTTGTGTTGTCTCGTGATCCAAACTTACGCGCTCGCATTCTCGACGTAGCATGTCCTTGTGCTCTTCAATATATGGGGTCACTTCAGGTCATGCGTTGTAAAACCATGAAATGGGCTTGAGCATACGTATGTTGATCCGAGTTATTGCTTTTCTCCCAATAGTCCCGATACCCTCTAGCCTCCTCGTGACGAGATAGAGGTACACCTATCGGCTCTACCGAGCCATGTAGCCGATGCAGAATTCAATGACCTCTTCGTTGTATAACCTTCGATGATGCTACCCTCGGTCGAGATCGATTGCGTACATAGGACTTGAATTCCATGTACCTCTCGAAAGGGTACATATGACGAGAAATACGGGCCACATATTTTTATCTCTTTCACAAGGTGAACAATGAGATGGACCATGATATCAAAAAATGATGGAGGGAAATACATCTCTAGATGACATAGAGTTGTCACCACCTCGGTTTGCAGAGCATCTAGTCCATCCCGATCAATGACCTTTTGAGCAATTGCGTTGAAGAAATAGCATAGCCTTATGATTGTCACTCGAACCTTGTTCGGCAAAATACTTCTAATTGCAACAGGTAGCATTTGAGTCATTAGCACATGACAGTCGTGAGACTTCATGCCAATCGATTTCAAATGTTCCATGGAAACATGTTTCTTCATGCTTGTCGAGTGACCGGATGGAACTTTCACACCATTTAAGGACTGGCACAATTCAGTTCTCTCGGACTTAGACAGCGTGTAACATGCTGGGGGAAGGTAGGTCCGGCCTTTATCGGTCTCTATCGGTGCTAACTCGGTCCTGATGTTCATAGCGACCAAGTCACGCCTTGCGTTAACACCATCCTTTGTTTTGTCAGGAATGTTCAGTAAGAGACCAATCAAACTGTCACATACATTCTTCTCTACGTGCATGACATCGATGCAATTGCGAACTTCTAAGTGCTCCCAATAAGGCAAGTCCCAAAATATTGACCTCTTTTTCCACATGTTCTTCCTCAATTTACGTCCCTTTCCAAACACAACATTTATATCCTTGACCATATCATACACCTCTTTACCGCTAAAAGGTCTTGGTACTGAGTCATCCTCTCTTTTTTTCGTCAAATTGTTTCTTCATCTTGCGGTATGGGTGATACTTTGGAAGGAACCTACGGTGACGCATGTACACAGTTTTTCGCGAGTTGTTCAACCACACACTCTCGGTATAATCTAAGCAGTGCGGACACGCTTTCGCTCCTTTTATACTCAACCCTGACAGGTTACCAAGGGTAGGAAAATCATTAATGGTGCAGAACAACATGGCCCGTAGAGTGAAGTTCTCTCGTTTGTCCGCATCCCATACATGTACCCCTTCATTCCACAGTATTGTAAGATCTTCCACCAATGGGGCTAGGAACACATCAATATCGTTGCCAGGTTGCTTCGGCCCTTGGATAAGTACTGACATCAAAATATATTTCCGCTTCATACACGACCAAGGAGGAAGGTTGTACATGCACGAGTCACGGGCAGGTGCTATGTGGTGCTCATGTTACCAAAAGGATTCATTCCATCTCGTACTCAACCCAAACCTTATATTTCTGGTTCCACACGAAATCTACAAACATCCTATCGATGTTCCTCCACCGCGAATCAGCAACATGTCTTATCATTCCGTCTTTCTTACGCCGCTCGCAGTGCTAACGCATCAATCTTGCATCCTTGCGGTTTGCAAATAAACGCTTCAAACGGGGATTACAGGAAGATACCACATCACCTTAGCAGGAGGTCCTTGCTTCACCTCGATGCCCTTCCCATCATCGAGTCATTTTACGCTTGTATCGGGATATTTTGCACACCGGACAAACATGTAAGCTAGCATACTCTTTACTGATGCAGGATACAATCATTCGACATGCATGTATTCTTTCTACTTCCATTCCTAATGGACAAAGAATCTTCTTGGCTTGGTAGGTGGTTCTCGGCAACACATTTCCGTTGGAAGCATGTCCACTAGGAGACCTAATAATGCCGTGAAACTCTTGTCGGACCAACCATTGCTTGCCTTCAATTTTAGAAGTTCTAGAACCGATGACAACCTCGTGTATTGCGGCTTGCAGCCGGGAACAAAGGTTTCTGAGTCCTCCATCAAGCCCTCGAATTTACCAAACTCTCTCTCACTATAGTTCCTTCGCATCACGTAACATCCGATCCAGTTGTCATCCTGCGACCTATCCTCATGATCGAAAGAACAGTCCACAACGGCATATCGTTGTCTCCTCGGCTATGTCATAACTATCTTCTTGTGTACTATTCTCTTCACCGTGGATCGGTCCAACATTTGTACCCTTTTCAAAACCCCTTCAATCAAGTGAGTTTCAATCTGCATTGAGTTGCTAAACATCTTGAGATTATCACAATCAATACATGGGCAATACATATATTTCATCCCCTTCTTCAACATATCCATTTCGGCGCCCTTCTAAAGCGGACACACCGAGAATGTACTCTTCACTCACACGGTTCTCAATATACATCCAGCTTGGTCCATCTACGCTACACAAGTGACAAATGGGTGTCAAAATGATTATTACCTCTACTACTAACCTCGATCGATCACTAAGAATGTTAAGTAATTGAATACTAATCTCGATCGATCACTAAGAATGTTAAGTAATTGAGTATGCTAACCTCGATCGATCAATAAGAAGACGGTGATATTTTTCACCCCAACTCCCTAAAGCCGGCCGCCTTGCTCCACCGATGCAGCGCAATGAAGACAGATCGGTGTCGACATCCTTCAAGCAAGTACGCCAAGTAATTAATACTACGCAGAATATCACAGACGGTTCCAACTAAAAACGGTCTGTGAAAATTATATATCACAGACGGTTCGCATTAATACCCGTCTGTGAAGTATCACCGACGGTTATTAATATTAACCGTCTGTGATGTACATAATATCCTGAGCGGTTGAAATATCAACCGCTCGTGATATCTCCATTATCACGAGCGGTTCGTGTTAATAACCGATCGTGACAATATCACGACATTTTACCCGTATAAACCGTCTGTCATAAGCTTCATACCAGAACGCTTCGCGCGTGTTTCGATGCCAGAACGCTTCGTGTTTCGATCGTCTAGTTAACGTTTGGGTATACGAAGCGTCTATATCATTAATGTTTGGGTATACGAACCGTCTGTGCTAAAGGTTAAATATGCGCGCCTAATCCAGGTCTCTTCTACGTACGTACAATACAATATACAATACAACATGGCTTCTACTACTGTTCTTGTGATCATCTCCTTCCTCTCATCTGTTCATCACGAATTGTTCGGCCGGAACCTTACACAGGCGGCCAGCAATTTGCATCTGGAGCAGCTTCTCCGCACCCGCCCTACTCTCCTTCCCCGACTTTCTTGCATCCGTCAGCTTGACCTGATCCTCCGCCGTCGACGGAGGCGTCTCGCTGCCGCTCAAGAAAGGGAAACAGCCCTCACCCTGGTTTTTCTCCACAATGTGCGCAATGCGGAAGAAGCTCTACACGCATTGCAGAGACTGATGGATAGCCTTGCCGATCAAGCAGAAACGACAGATTATGAGGAATCTTTTCATGCTATCATCTACGATATTATGGATGCTGCTGATCATTTGCCCAGGCTGCACGAGGAAGTGCTGAGGACAAGGGCAATCTTAACGGCGTTCGAGAATTTAGCGGCTGATCCTCCAAGTCCCCAAGTTGAAGAGGAAGCTTACGAAGCCCAAAAGAATACAATCTGGGAAACTCTTTACCATGCGACTTTTGTAATAAATTTGCCTCTAATTGAAATTAATAAATTTGCCTTTAATTTGTGATCTCTTGTCTCAGTAGTTCTGTAGTTAAGTTATTAGAAGCAATGTGTACTTATATATTAACCTCTGATCTAGAATATGACAGACAAAGGGACATCACAGACGGTTTTTAACTCAAAACCGTCTGTGATAACATTTATCACAGACGGTTTTCATAAAAAAACCGTCTGCCATAAGCTTCAAAATTTCGATCCATTGCCAGAACACTTCGTGTTTCGCGCGTGTTTCCATTAACGTCTGTTGATCGTTATACGAAGCGTCTATATCATTAATATTTGGGTATACGAACCGTTTGTGATAATGCTTATATTTGCACGCAATATTCCATTTCTTCGATCTAAACGTACTGTCCTCTCCCTCATCTTCTTCGATCATCACCACATTTCTCAACAATGACATCTAAAATTTTGTTCATCTCCTTCCTCTCATCTATCCATCATGAGTTGTTCGGCCGCAACCTTACACAGGCGGCCAACAATTTACGTCTGGAGCATCTCCTCCGCTCACGCCCTGCTCTCCTTCCTCGACTCGCTTCCAATATCGTCCGTCAATCTGGACCTCATCATCCGCCGCCGACGGAGGTGTCTCGTTGTCGCTCACGAAAGGAAGCGCCTCGGCCTTGTTCTTCTCTACAATGTCCACAAAGTGGAGGAAGCTCTTGCGGAAGCGCAGAGTGTGCTAGATAACCTTTCCGATCAAGCGGACTCGGCCGATTCTGTTGAGGTTTATCATGCCATCCTCTTTGAGATTATGGGCCATGCTAATGATTTGCCCAAAGCTAGAGGAGGAAGCGGAGAGGGCAAGGATAATCTTCACGACATTCGAGAACTCGTGGTGATCCTCCAACTCCGAAGTTGAAGAAGAAGCATATGAAGCCCGTAAGATTAAAATGGGAATCTCTTTTCTCTTAGATTTGTAATAAATTAAATTTGCCTTTAATTAAAATATGGGAATCTCTGTTTGTCGAACTTTTGTAATGAATTAAATATGTCTTGAATTAAAATCGGGAATCTCTGTTTGTCGGACTTTTAATTTGGAGGCCGTCTGTGGTGTTTGTGGCGGGAAAAGGAGTATCATAGACGGTTTATGTTTAAAACCGTCTAGGATCGAAATGAAGACAGATGCGATGCGGCGGCGCCTACCATTATCACGAGCGGTTCTTAATAAAAAACCGTCTGTGAATTATCGCAAACGGTTTTTAATTAAAAACCGTCTGTGATAACGATCTTATCACAGACGGTTTTTAATTAAAAACCGTCTGCGATAATATGGAATCATCACAGACGGTTTTTAATACAGACCGTCTGCGATACTAAATTATAACAGACGGTTCATAGTTAAGAACCGTCTGTGATACTCGTTTTCTCCGACGCCGCCAACACAGACGGTGCCCTAATTAAAACCGTTTGTGTTAGTGTTAGTCACAGACGGTTTTGTCAAACCGTTTGTGATTGGCCGTCTACTATTAGGCTTTCTGTAGTAGTGTGGAGGGGTGCTGCTGCTACGTTGCTACGCGTCTTCAGTCCTCATCACTGGCAATCATGGATGGGCAGTGGCTGCAAATTAAAGCCCCGCAAGTGCTGTATACACAGCAGGCTGCCATGCATTTGCCAAGCACGCATGCATGGCGGATTCTGTGATCCGTCAGCTACAAGACACAGGAAACGGTTAAGCCTGTTGCGTTGATTGGGTGAGTCCATTATATTCCATTGCGGAGGTCAGAGGAGCTTCCAAATGGCTCCAAGTTAAGAGAGTTACTAGCTAGTTGAGACCGCCAGTGTGGATTGTGGCCGTAAATTCTCCACCCTTCAAAAAAAATCTCCTCCCTCAAAAAAAAAGAGGAGTCATTGGATGTCTAATCTAACGGTCCTAATTTAGATAATTGTTAGGAAAAAACATCTAAATAATATTTAGACACACCCTTATAGCAATGTAGCATTTTTCCTTGGTGCATTAGTGCTGAATGTTTTGGCTAGGCTATACACGAGTTCAGACTGCAGACTTTACCTGCGCACATGTCAAACAGAGGCACCAGAATGATTCAGATGTTTGATTCATGTATTATTATAATAGTCTGATGAACCAAATCCACATACTGTGCTTCCTTCACTGTAATATAGTAATTTTGAATTGTAGGCTTTTCAAGCAGCACTCTGTCCCCTATCTGGGTGAAGATGTTGTGCTGAGATTTGATCTTGATGGTCATTGTAGTACTAGTTCATACATCTTAAATGCCATAGATCATATATGGGCTCTCACTATCCTGGTGTATCAGTCTTTTTTAAGTTGCGATCGTGTAGATAATGGACTACAGGTACCTACCACATCAGCATTGTTACAGGACCAACCTTGTGAACGGTATTCCAAGATCTTTCCATAAGTTATGCCTAGGCTATCAGGCTGAAGCAGAAACTGTGTTCGACAGTACCGTTTCAAGGGTGTACAGTGTACTGGTGAATCTGATGAGGATTGAGATTCCCTACCGTTCTAGTACACATGGTAGAGTCCCGTGTAGTGATGTAACAGCCGTTTGATCTTAAAGAACGGCATTGATAAGAGATAATATTTTCAATAGTCAGAACAGCACTCGACCAGAAACCAGAAATGAAAATCTCATTTGTGCATAATTGTAAAACCAGTGTTAATTGTTGATCAAATGGCTCCTCTGCTGCAGTGCTCTGACGATAGGCCAACACTTAACCACCAACTTCGCACCTAACAAGCAGGTTAACCATCCAGCTCATCAACGACTGAAGCAAAATTACAAAATATAAATTCTTCCATACATACAGCTCCCTGATCTATCTTGGAGAAATCCATGGTTCATTAAAAAAAGATATTGTTATTTCCCCTATGAATCTGAAAAAATTCATAGTAACATACTAGCCAAAAAAACTGTAAATATGTGCACAAGCAGAAGAATGTATATATTTTCTTACTGAATTGCACGTCACAAAAAAATACCATTGTTTTTATTTCAATCTTGGATCTCCATACAATAGGTTGGTCAGGCTAGCCATCTCAATTCATCCAATATTGTAGTTAGCCCTTCCATAAAAGTAACCGAAAAGATTGTTTGTACAATTGTACATTTCAAATTTCCTTTCTTTTCCTGTAAATGGACTCTGAATGACAAATCATATATAACTTTCGCCAAAAAGGTGAATCTTTGGCATTTCAAAATGGGAAGGTCCCTGTCAGCCGGATATGCTCAAGGGTGCGCTTCAGGCCATACTGAACAACAGCCCGGTTACCAGCTCTGAAACCATCTCCATAGGCCATAGAGGTATCCGACTCAATCTGGTGCTTGAAAAAATCCCCAAGCTTCCGCTCAAACTGAGATCTCCCACCCTTTTTTGACGATGTGGATGATGAAGAGGATGAGGACGTCGATGCAACATTACTGCCTGATCCCGCCATGATCTCTGACTCAATCCACATGTGAGCAAGAACTTGGCATATGCCCTCTTCTACATCTGGACGAAGTGTGCTGTATCCTGTGAGTACATATTAATTAGCATGAAATGTCCATATATCATTTTTTTAGTAGATAGGATATAGTTAAATCATAGTAGCAAGCTAATGCAAACTCTTCGTCGTAGATAAATCAGTGTTGACTACGTTGTTATTGCCAATACACTTATGATTAGTGACTTATAAGTGGGGGATTACCAACAATTTACATGGTGGCACCCTAAGTCACCAACATTGGCTAAAATTTTTTTTCCAGTCTTGAAAGCAAGATGACACGACTTCTAGCCTAGAAGATTTTTGAGTAGTTCAGTTGCTAATTATTGGTTCGAAAAGTACTCATCCGTATATTACATTGCAGTCTCAGGCAGAATGTAAGATCCTGGGCTCCTGGCCCTGGCAGGAAACCACAATACCATTCCTCACCAGAATTGCTATAAGTATTCTAAGCAAACAGGGAACTGCAGCTTCTTGTAGGAATCTTGAACCCTGGTCTTTAGTCTAAAGTCCTAGCAAGTTCATTACTCAATGAGCTTATAATATGCTAAAATAAATTTCCTGTACACCCAACGAGAGTATAATAAGTAATAAAGTGCATCCAACTTATAGAATATTTCCATCCATGTAAGAGCAGTACATACATTAATTTATAACACTGCAATTTTAGTACCAGCTCAATGACTGTCACTAACCTGTTTTTGTGAGAACAAGGATGTGGTATTTAATATGAAATACAGGTTCTTTTCTACTCCCTGACTTTCAATATACTATCAAGTCAGTATGCTATTTTATTATGATTTCTGTCTGAGAAAGAACACAAGAATTAAATACCACCTTTAAGTCGCAACCACGCATGCATCATCTCATGAGCTAAAATTGAACCTGTCAACAATCTGCAAGAACAAAAACACATTAGAAATTCATAAGGTCATACGGTTCCAACATATTGAGTTCATCAGGTTCCAACATAGAAGAATAAATGACAGCACAGTGAATTATTTGCATATTGTACAGAAGACGATACAGTGATGAAGCACAAGATTAACAAATTTTCTCATTCACTCTCTTCAGAAAATTCATAGCCCAGAACATCTTCAAATAATCCATGCATTCAGTTTTGCCACATAAAAAGAATAATATTCTGAATCAGTTGAAACAATACTTTCTTTTCAAGTATTCCTATTATTTTTCATTTAGAAGCTGCCAATACTGACATTATGAAACAGAAAATTAATGCTTCACCTTGGGAGACCATATAGAATGAGAATTGCAGTCACTTCACATCGCCGTGTCAATCTATATGGCTCTGTTATCATTTCCATAATTTTGTTTCCAGCCATTCTTGGTCTCCTTAATATCTGGAAATAATATCACTACCCAGTCAGAACCCAGCAGATTCAATAGATTGAAGTAGAACTTGGACTTAAATGACAAAAGGACCATTCATCTGGTGTTTAGAACAGTTCTCACCGTGCTGACAGTCTGTTCTTCTGATAAGCACAAACCTCTTGTTTCTGGAAGATGGTGGTGACCCTGGTTTCCACAGAAAACAAAATAATTACAGCTACTAGTATAGTGAAAACAGGATAATCATGGATTGTTCAGCATGATCAACATACAGTCTTCTCTCCTTCCATGGCTTCATTTAAAGCCTGTCTTTCTACCAGAAGCAGAGGAACCTGCTGTTCCACTTTCATATTCAGACCTTCATAAAATTCCTGTATTTCAAGATAAAGAGGCTGGCACTCGCTCGTATCCATCACTGCAGAGTCAAGGCACTCCAAGCAGAGCTTACGACCATCATCCAGCAACACATATCTTGACTCCCTTGGCTGATAAGTAAATGAACCATTTTGGAATGAACTGATCCAAATTTTGCAGACAGCAACTTATCTAACCAAGTACGCTCGAGATCAAATTTCTAAAACCAAAACATGATAACTGAACATACCTCCATTCTTTCACAGCTACAGCATCTTGGAGTACCATCCACCTCATGTGATGGACAGTATTTTTGTAACCAGAAAGGATGTGCCCTATATTCAATAAGGCCATTCATATTTGTAGGAATCTGAACAAGAAGGAACCATAAGATGGCGCATATGAAAACCAAAAATAGAAGCCAGCTGTTAACATACCAAAAACTTTCACAAGATATCTAGAATTCTATTGCCCCAAGACTTATGCTTTCCAATGAAAAACGTAACCAATCAGTTAACTAAAATGGACAGCTATCTACATGCTTCCAGGCTTTTATGATTGCAATGAGAAAAAAAATGCATATAATCAGATATTAGCAAGAGCATGAAGGAGAACTTCCCTTCGTTCAATAACAACATAATCTTTTTGGAGGCAGATTTGATTTTTAGCACAGATTGCATATGAAATGTAGAACAAAAGTAACCTCTTATGCAAACAGATAAGAAACAGAGTAATGAAGTGATTCTTACAAATTGCTTGCAGACATCACATTTTGGGTGAAAGCGCTCCTTGTAGCAAGTTTTATGGTATGGATGATTTCCCGACATGGAGAACTGCATGACTGTGTTGGTAAGGTCAATATGTTAACACAACTGCTTAATAAGTAAACAAAAGTTACCTCATAGTCATATATTGGTTGACTACAAGCATGGCAACGAAAACATTCTGGATGCCAAACAGCTCCCATGCAACTAAGAAAACGCCCATGGCCAATTTCACCGTGACATCCAGCACATGTCCTGAGGAAATACATACATACATACCACATTATAAAATAGTCACAAAGTAAAGAAAAACTCAGCATAATCCCGTTCTTGCATATCACCCTAGTGTGTTTGAGAGCATTATTGCATCTTCCTGATATGTTTTAAGTAACAAATCATACAACATTTTTTTTTGTTCTTTTGACAGCATTGGCAAATTCACACATCCAAGGCACTTCTGGTAAAGATATAAACACACCCTATGGTTCTGGCCACTTCAACACTTACATGCAATGGTGTGTCCAATAACCAGCCAATTGAAGTCTAACAAGGTTTTTTGTTTCACTTTATGTTGGAGCTCTAAATTTCAAACCACAGTTTGCAATAGTTTTTATTTTTTGAAGGGGCAGTTTGCAATAGTCTACAAAGGACTGAAAGAAAAAAATTAAGAAAATGAACTTGGTGTAATGAAGTGCACAATTTTCAAAACTCAGATAAAAACTACTCGGTTCCATACCTTTAGCTGTACAGAATTGTTTCAAAAAATCATGGGAGACTGCCTTTGACTTCTTTAGTGGATATGCAAACTCAAATTGAAAAAATGCCATATAAGTTCTCACCCAAGACACATTCCCCCACTACGATATATGTGTGAAGAACTTAAACAGAATGTGATATCCAGGGAATGAATTGCCAAAATCAACATCCCATGTGCACTAGAAAGAATAAAATAACATGTGCTATTTTTTAACTCTAGCATGCAGATTGTATTGTTCAGAACTTACTGTACTTCTTTCACATCAGTCAACTCAAAACAGCATGTCCAAATAAAGTATCTAAGCATACTTAAGTGAGAGCAATGAAAATGAACCTGAATCCAGAAGAAAACATAAATGGCAATGGTTGATATGTATTGCCACCATTGGCACTGCCATTTTCTCGAGCACGAGGGGGTGATTCAACATTCAAACTTTCCTGAATAGCTCTTGCAAGTTGCTCATCCTCCTCGAAATGCAGATCCTTTTCTAGAAGGAAAAAACAAATGTAATCAGAAAGAATTACACATTAAATCATGGATTTATAGGAAATGATTGAGTGCAATAGCATCGGAAAGTCAGAGTACAGTGAGCTAGGATAGCTTGATGGGAAGATCCAAACGTGTTGTGGACGCTTTTGTGGGCAAATTCTATACACGCCGCAACAAGCAATCAGTGTCCACAACAGAGGGTTGAAAAGGGTTGTTAGGACAGCAAGAAAGGTTGTTAGGACAGCAAAAAGGGTTTGTTAGGCAAGTTGTTAAGCCTACAGGGGTTAGTTAAAAAGGGTATTAGCTGGCCTATGGGCTATATATACATGTAAGCATCTGGGAAGAGAGAGGAGGAAGAAAAGAAAGTTCTTAAGTCTCAATTACCATAACATCTTTGGTATCAGAGCCACTTTTTCCCCGCCGGACATCGCCTGTCACGCCATCTGTTTTCTCTTCCACCTTTCCGTCGCAGATCGGAGGGCGTGCAGCCTTCCACCACCCACTCGCCACTGCTCCTCTTCCCCACCCACTCGCCGCTGCTCATCTCCCACCACTCCTCTCCCTTCGTTGTTCGCCTGCCATCCAGTCCCCCCCCCTCCGTTCCTCCGCCGCGCGACTCCTCTCCAGTCTCCCTCGTGCGCTTGTCATGGCGTCTCCTCTCTCTGCCGCCGACTTCAAGTCGGCCATGGAGAAGCTCTTCGGTGAGATCCAATCGGTCAAAGAGGATCTCGCGACGCACAAGAACGACCAGAGCCGCCTCTGGGTCGCCGCATCGCCTCGCACCACCCAGCTCGAGCTCGGCGACGTCTCCGACAAGGGCAAGGCGCAGCCCGAGTTCGAGGTGCCGTCATCGCCTCCTCCTTACCAGTCCTCCCACAAGCTGCGATTTCCGCGCTACGACGGCACCACCGACCCCATCGTGCGCCGCACAAGGCGGAGCGATTCTTCGCGCGCCCGCGCGCGCGGGAGAAGGTCGCTCGCCTCCTTCTACATGGAGGCTCGGCTCAGATTGGTACTACCGCTGGCAGAATCGCGAGTACCTACCGCCTCGGCTCCTCGGCCGGTGCAACGCCGATTCGGGCCACGGTTGGCTGCGCGCTCGGCGCCTCGTGAAGCTCCGCGCGACGGATCGGTCGAGGCATACCAGAGCGTTCCTTCCTCTCGGCACACTGCGAAATGTCACCAACAGCAGCGGATCGACATCTTCACCGCGAGCTGCGGAATCCTCTTCGAGCCGATGTGGAGCTCAGAGCCGAGACCTCGACGACGCCATGGCGCTGCACGAGCCTTCGAGCGCCGCCGAACTTCGGCGGCGACGCGGCGACGAGCGTCTCGTGGTGCCTCGCGCTCGGTCTCGTCGCACCGGGTAGCGGCGTCAGCGGCGGCCACTACGCCACGTTCGGCCGCGCCAGGGGGTCGGGCGCCCTTCCCTACTCCACCGGCTCCGGTTAAAGGGATGCCGGCCGCCGGTACCCGCTTCAAGCGCCTGACGCCACAAGAGATGGCGCAGCGCAGAGCGGATGGGCTTTGCTTCAATTGCCCGGAGAAATTTTCAAGGGAGCACATTAAGCATTGCTCGATGAAAGGGCTCTATCTGATGGAATTGGATGACAGTGCGCCTGTGGAGGGTGCAGTGGAAGATGATGACGCTACTGAAGATGAGGTTGAAATCTCTCTCCATGCTCTCACCGGCATCAAGACGGGGGATACAATTCGCCTCTCTGTGTCCGTAGTCACGACACAGTTGCGCGCCCTCGTGGATTCCGGCTCCACCCACTCGTTCATATCCTCTGCCACGGCCGCTCGCCTCAGCCTCACAATGGAGCCACGGACGGGACTCACGGTGGGCGTCGCGAATGGAGATCGCGTACCGTCACCGGGTGTCTGCCACCAGGTCCCGGTTGCCATTGACAAGGAACACTTCCTCATCGACTCTACGTCCTGCCATTGGAAGACTACGAGCTCGTCTTAGGCTGCCAGTGGTTGAAGACGCTCGGACCAATTTTGTGGGACTTCGAGCAGCATACCATGGCCTTCTGGCGGCACGATCATCCTGTCAAATGGCGCGGCCTGGAAACTCCATCTCCGCCATCGCTCTGTGCCGTGGCCCGATTGGATCTGTTATCTCTTCTGTTGGCCGAGTTCGCCGACCTGTTTGAGGCTCCCTCTGGTCTACCTCCTCAACGTCATATGGACCACCGGATCTGCTCGCTCCACGACACGGCCCGGTTGTTGTCGCCGTATCGCTATCCCACCGCTGCTTAAGGATGAACTCGAGCGGCAGTGTGCTGACATGCTGCAACAAGGCCTCATCCGCCCAAGCACGTCGGCATTCTCTTCGCCGGTGCTCTTGGTCCGTAAGAAGGATGCTAGTTGGCGCTTCTGCGTCGACTACCGGGCTCTCAACGCCAAGACAGTGCGCGACGTTTTCCCAATACCCGTCGTTGACGAGCTGCTGGATGAACTCAAGGGGGCTTCCTTCTTCACGAAGCTGGACCTCAGGAGTGGTTATCACCAGATTCGGATGCATCCAGACGACATTGCCAAGACGGCCTTTCGTACTCACCACGGCCACTTCAAGTTCGTGGTTATGTCCTTCGGACTAACCAACGCACCTTCGACTTTCCAGGCGATGATGAATGAAGTGCTGCGACCATTCCTCCGGCGCTCGGTCCTGGTATTTTTTGACGACATCCTGATTTACAGTTCGACTTGGTCAGAGCATCTTCAGCACGTCCGTGCCGTCCTTCAAGCGCTCCGCACCCACTCCCTCTTTCTGAAGCGCTCCAAATGCACATTTGCGGAACGCTCGGTGGCGTACCTTGGCCACATCATTTCGGAGGACGGTGTCGCCATGGACCCATCTAAGGTGGAGGCTGTGCAGAATTGGCCGCAACCGCGCACCCTTCGCGCACTTCGCGGTTTTCTCGGCCTCACCGACTACTACCGGCGCTTCATCCACAACTATGGCGTCATGGCAGCCCCTCTGACCTCCTTGTTGAAGAAGGATGCGTTTGGTTGGTCCCCGGCGGCTACTACGGCGTTCGAGGCGCCGGGCGGTGCTCGACCACGTGGGCGTACTCGGTTGCCCGATTTCTCCTCCGCCTTCGTGGTGGAATGCGACGATCCGCTCGAGCCGGCGGTGCTTCGCGAGCGAAGGTCCTATTGCCTTCTTGATCGGCGGTGGCTCAAAGACGCCAAATTGGCTGCATATGAGCGAGAGCTAATCGGCCTGGTCAAGGCGGTGCGGCACTGGCGACCTTATCTATGGGCGCGGCCGTTCACAGTGCGCACAGACCATTTTGCCTTGAAGTTCTTACTGGATCAACGCTTATCCACCATTCCACAGCATACTTGGGTCAGCCGCCTCTTCGGTTACGATTTCAAGGTGGAG
This sequence comes from Dendrocalamus sinicus, assembly GCA_036346575.1. Classification (NCBI taxonomy): domain Eukaryota; kingdom Viridiplantae; phylum Streptophyta; class Magnoliopsida; order Poales; family Poaceae; genus Dendrocalamus; species Dendrocalamus sinicus. The sequence continues at coordinate 3,567,394 of CM070656.1, read as the reverse complement.
TTCAAGCCCGGCCGGTTGAACACAGCTGCTGATGCTCTCTCGCGTCGAGATGAGGACGCGGTGGGCGCTGCGGTGGGCGCCATCACCCGACCTGATTTCCAAATCTTCGACGACCTCCGCCGAGAGGCAGAGCATCTTCCGGCTCTCATCGCCAAGCGGGCTGAGGTGAATCAGGGCATCGTGGATGCGCCCGGGCGATGGTGGATGGATTGGTTCTGCATCGTGGCGCATCTTCGTGCGGATTCTTCGGTCCTCGGCCGACCATTCTTGCCGCAGCCCATGGCGCAGGACATGAGGGTGTCCAGAAGACTCTCCATCGTCTTCGCGCCTCCTTCTACAGTCCTCATGCCAATCGTCTGGTTCGCGATTTCGTCCAAGGCTGTATCATTTGTCAGAAGAACAAGACAGAGCATCTCCATCCGGCGGGACTCCTGCAGCCTCTTCCAGTGCCCACCTCTGTTTGGTCGGACATTGCTATGGACTTTGTGGAAGGTTTTCCCAAAGTCAGTGGCAAATCGGTGGTGCTGACCGTCGTGGACCGCTTCTCCAAGTATAGCCACTTCATCGCGCTTGGTCATCCGTACTCGGCGACTTCGGTGGCAAGCGTCTTCTTCGACCAGATTGTCCGGCTACATGGCATTCCTTGCTCCATCGTCAGCGACCGCGACCCCATCTTCACCAAAGACGCTCGTCGAGCTCTTCGCGCTCGCAGGGGTGGAGCTGCGCCTCAGCTCTGCTTTTCACCCCCAGACGGACGGGCAATCGGAGGTCACAAACCGCGTGCTCGGGGTCTATTTGCGTTGCCTGGCCGGCGATCGCCGCGCGGTAGCCGTTGGGCTGCCGTGGGCGGAATTCTGCTACAACACCTCTTATCAGACCGCACTGCAGACGACTCCATTCCAAGTCGTCTACGGCCGTCCTCCGCCGACGATGATGTCATACCAACCTGGACTATCAAGGGTGGCGGCAGTCGACAAGCAGTTGGAGGACCGTGATCTCTTCCTGACTGAGATAAGAGAACGGTTACTCCAGGCACAAGACCATATGAAGCACTCCTACGACCAGCAGCATCGGGATGTCCTGTTCAATGTCGATGACTGGGTATGGTTGCGCTTACACCACCGTGCCGCAGCTGGCATCGTCGACAAATCCGGTGGCAAGTTAACTCCACGCTACTACGGACCTTATCAGGTGGTGGCACGCGTGGGTCCAGTTGCATATCGTCTACGCCTTCCTCCAAGGGCCAAAGTGCATGATGTCTTTCATGTGGTCTTTCTTAAGCCATTCCATGGGGAACCTCCTGCTGCTGTGGTACCACTTCCGCCGGTGGCTCACGGCCGTGCTGTGCCTACTCCAGCGAAGATCATTCGAGCCCGCCTCAACCGGGGCACCTGGGAGCTTCTGGTGCGCTGGGTAGGCTGCCCGGATTCTGAGGCCACTTGGGAGAAGCTCGAGACCTTCAAAGACGCCCATCCTTCATTCCAGCTCGAGGACGAGCTGTTTCTCCAGGAGGGCGGAAGTGTTGTGGACGCTTTTGTGGGCAAATTCTATACACGCCGCAACAAGCAATCAGTGTCCACAACAGAGGGTTGAAAAGGGTTGTTAGGACAGCAAGAAAGGTTGTTAGGACAGCAAAAAGGGTTTGTTAGGCAAGTTGTTAAGCCTGCAGGGGTTAGTTAAAAAGGGTATTAGCTGGCCTATGGGCTATATATACATGTAAGCATCTGGGAAGAGAGAGGAGGAAGAAAAGAAAGTTCTTAAGTCTCAATTACCATAACAAAACGACATAACATTTTCACATAATATTCTCACTGCAAGGGTGTACTTTTATTACTTGGTCTCAGTGACAATACAAACATTCAGTACATCACTATATACAAATGTTTACTCCAGGAATTTTGATTGTTACATCTACAACCATAGAAACTGGACAAACTTTTTTCCAACCCATCTTCAAAAATAAATTCACTGATGTCGATTGAGTAGTTGAGATAACCAAAAAAGTAGCCACATGTATATTACTTTTTTCTTACCATTGGAACTGTTTGTGCTCTGATGTATGGATTTTACTTAACTCCACAATCCAAAGACATCTATGAAAAACTATTTCCACTCAAAATCAAAATAACTCTGACCAAGTTCTTATATAAATGTCCAAATGGATAAAGATCAACCAAGATCAGAAACAAGAAATGTCAAGAACTTACTATCCTAAACAAAGGGTGGGTTCGGGAAGACTTTGGCTTTGGCTTTTTGGCTTTTTGCTACAGTATCTAGTTTTTAAACCGTGCATCTTTTCAAAACGGGGTCTACAGATAAATTGTAGTAGACACTATATCGAGTTCAATTATACCGGCCAAAATCGCATATGACTGTTTCTCTCTGCATACTGTCTCTTACGAACAGCTAGAATTCAAAAACCATAAACCAAAAGCCACGGCCCAAAACCACCCAAAGATTCCCCATGAACATACTATATCATCTGCAATGAACTAGCTACAAAAACTTTGTAATAGTAGTAAAAATGTGCAGAAGGGGCTTTATTAATACATTAAGCACCTTGGCAGATGTCATGGCATGATAATGACAAAAAAGAATGGCCACTGAAAATTAAGCAGCAGAGGATTTTCAGCCTTTTTTTGGACAATGACTCAATGAACATTTGAGCAGCAGGAGTAATAGATACAATACTTACCTATCGCCTTTGCCTTTCTTTGTTCCTCTTCTGATAGAGAGATTGCTATAGCACGGTCGATAGCCTCATTATCAAATTCCGGAAGGACATCCTAAATTGAATGTGAAAAATGGATCAGCTACATAGGCAAAAGAAGTGGACTTTCTTAGTTCTTTATTTTTTAACCTACATACCAAACACTATAATAAGAAAAAATTGATCATATACCCTCCATTTAGATGAAAATTGAGGATTTACCCTCCTGGCCCACGTGTCAGTGACTTATGATGACCCCACGTGTCATTGAGATGTGGAGAGTAAATCCTCAATTTTCCAACTAAAGGGAGGGTATATAATCCAATCTCCCCTATAATAATGGCATATAAGCTCATTATCATTCAAAGCAATTAGTGCCTCTAGGGACCTACCAAGTAAGATGGCAGATGGCAAATATTCAATATCATATAGTGATATAGATAAGGACACGTAAGCTAGCCTATCTTGGATGGTTCTGTGCACCTCAAAAGTACAGAAATTACAAATATACACCTGCAGAACTGGTAATGTTGTATACTCCTACAAAACACAAACGATTTCCTCTAATAACCTTACAATAGCAAACATGTATAATAATTGCCCTATCAAATGTATTATCAATGCTTCTTCATATTGTGTTGTTCGAGATGTCAAAATGTAGCTACATTTCACATTGTGCAAGTGACATCCACCATGCTGGTGTCAGAGGTGTACACGAGTTGTAAGCGTGGCCATGGCCAGTGCATGAGGTTGGGACTTGGTGGGCCCCATTGCCTCAATCTCACACCACATCTCAGCGATAACCCGTTGGTGGAGATCAGCAGCCATCAATGGCAAGTCGAATGGCACCGATGTGGGCACTTTTAGACACGTGCAAGTGCAACCAGCAGTTCCATCAAAGGCATCAAAGTTGCACCCTGGGTTGCACATGCTGCGGCACCGCGAAAGCCGAGGCCTCCATTAGCCCAATGCTGCTGATCGACCAAAGATTGCCCTAGCCTCGGCGCTGGAATTGTGCTTGTGCTATTTGCTTGGATTAGTAGCATGGTTTAATACTAATTAGGTTGTTGAGGTAGAGATATGCAAGTTTTGTTGCTATATAGGGGTATATACAACAGTTGCAGCTATGTGGGTGTATATACATAATGTCAGAACTTTTTGTGTGGATATAATTGCCGCTTTCAAAGATGGGTAGTCAAAACGCCATATAACAAGAACGGTACTACACTGATATTTATTAATTGTTTTCCCCTTCTCACTTGCACTCCCTCCATTTACAAATATGTCATTTTGGACATTGGCAGTCCCCAAGATATATCTGTGACCGTTAATAATAAAATTGTTTTAGCAATTGATCGCAAAGTTGCAACGTGATGATAATATTTTTGACAACATCTATTGGTATTGCTTTTATGTGACCAATCTCGATACAACTTTTATGTTTTAGTGGTCACAGTTGGAAAACTTTGATTGTGCACGTACCATAGTGGCATATCCTTTCAGTTAATTGACATACAGTATCCAATACATGGGTGCATTCCGAGCTTTCTTGAAGCTAATCTCAAACGCATCTCCTTTGCCTATCCTAGTTAAATAGAATGACATCTGTTTACCCGGAAACTGAGATACACTATAGAACGCCAGTGAACCCTTATTATTGAGGGGGAAGTGTATCACACAGAAGTACTTACAGTCACAACCGCGGAACTCAAGGGTTCATTCCGTACTGTCTCTTCTGCCGGTTTGCTGTGATATTGCCCTTCCGAGATATTGTGGCTTGAACCTCTAAAAAATTTGGTCAGCCAACCCATGTTGTTCCGAATGGCAACTAAGGAACACCGTAATCTGCAATCAACCAATCATGTTAGGACACACAAAATGATAGCAAAAAATTTTGGGAGATGGAATCCATGCCGAAGTATTGCAACAAGTTACCAAAGCTAGTCAACTTAGTAGATCAATTATCAGGTAAATTGTCCAGCTGTTTGTACGCTCTCACCCTGACCCAGCTCCCTAACCAAGAACCTTCTAGCTCGCAGAAATGGTTAACAAGATGGATCGGGGATCAAGCAAGGATTCTCACAGACCCAAGGGACTCACAAGGGCGAGGGTTTCTATCACTAGCAGCATCGCGTCAAAGCTTAGGCTCGGCAAGGTAAAAAGAAAAAAAAATGCAAGTCTGCGGTGGAGAGCCCGCGGGGGTCGCGACGGCGGCGGAAAAGACGCACGGAGCTGCGAGGCGGCCGTCGTCGGGGACGGCGGCCGCAAGATCGGGAGGAGGGGGGTGGCGCGGGCGCTCAGCCGCGTCTCTATCGGGTGAAATGCAACAAGGGAGCTCAGCTCCGATCACCTGATCACGGCGCCGCCGCCAACAAAACCAGCCGCAGCGTCGGCGACGGCCGCCACGGAGACGGGAGACGGAGGACGGATCGCCGCGGGGGCTGGGCGAACGGCAACTCGGCGAGCCACCCCCTCTCTACTCCACCAGCAAGAAGCCAAGAAGAAGCTACGACAAATCGGAACAAGAAGAAAGAAAGCCGAGACGGAATACGCCTATGTACGTACGTATAGGGCAAGAAGCCAAGAACGAACGCCCCCTGGCCTGGATTGGATTCGGGTGGGGTGGACACTGGATTGGGACTTGGGAATCTCTCTCTGCTATGCTTTTTGGGGCCGAGGGGGCGGAACGGGCAGGCAGGTGGCGATGCTACCAAGGACGAAATGGTTTATTTTCTCGGTCTGGTTTGCCGTTTTCCAGGTGATTTTGGGGAGGCGTCGGAGGAAGCGGACCGCGGCGCGGTGGCCGGCGGAGATGCGCGTGGGCGGACGGATCGATCGGTCGTCCGCCCGTCACCGCGTCAGGCGACTTGCGAAAGCGATGCCATGACAACGCGTGCAAGCTACAAGTCGTCTTGACGGCGGGCGGCAAAGGAAGGTGGTTTAGGGCATCTGTAGTGTATGAAAAGAGGAGGTTTTAAGTTACTTTAAGTTTAACCTTATACATTACAGGGGTGACTTTAAGTAGACCTTAAGCAAAAGAAGCTTAAGGCTAATCCTCAAGCTAAAGACCTGGCCACAAGCATTAAAATACAATTTTTCTTTATCTGCCAAGTGGGACCGTCTTAAGGTCTCTTGGGTTATATACACTATAGAGTTGATCTTAAGGTTTAGATGGGACCAACCTTAAGGCCCTTTGGGTTATATATACTACAGATACCCTTAAGGCCAATTTCTAAAGTGCTATGTTTTTTTGTTTATTATCTTTTATTAAAATGATGCTAAGAAAGTTGGTTTAAGACAAGGTTCTAGAATGCTGTGTTTTTGTCTATTATCTTTTGTTAAAATGATGTTGTAGTGATTGTTAGCTTTTTGACGTACTTTTGCTTTTTAACTAAAATAGTATTGTAACAGCTATTAGTTTTTCTGAGATATTCAATTAAATATAAATAAAGAAAAAAATAAAAAAAAACACTATTATATCTCTATGGATAATGTAAAGAGAAAGAAAAAGAAGTCACGTTAAGGAGCCAACGTGTTCTAAACAGTGATAACTCATTGTTTGAATCGGGACCTAAGTATCTCTTGTTTGGACTTTGGACTTGGCCATGGAGTTGTTTGATTTTGTAACACTTTGACCTAACCTCTGAGCCCAGAATGTTACCACTACTCTATAATATTACCATTTAGAACTGTTACCGCTAGATTTAGGCAGCAATAGCCCTATTTACTTCAGAACGATACGACAATCAGCATACTATTTTAACACTAACCACCGAAGCAAGTCATTAAAATCTAAATATATCAATTGAAGGTGATGTGCGAATTACTGCTTGTATATGAAAATATATGTACTACTCCCGCTTGTACATGTCGTTTTCAATGCTTACCTAAAAACCAACAAATAAATAAGAGTGAGTTTGAAAACTTAGCAAGCACATCATAGAATGACAAACACTATCTTAACATAAGTATTAACCTAGTCATGTCATTTCTCACATGCTTCAACATAATCATAAACATAAACATGTCATTCTTCACATGTACTATCATGATCATATTATTATTCTCGTGTCTCATCATTATCATTTCATTAATGCATTGCAAACTACTCTGCATGCTCATTTGCCTAACACATTGCATATCACGATATAGCTTGAGTGAACACCCGTCGATGTTCACCCTATCATAAGCCCATTCTCATTGGCACGGGGATCTTTCTACTCCCGTGGAGGCCTACCAAAGTAGGCCTTACAGATCCACCTATGGTGCATCTCTTTCTTATCATATGAGTGCATATGAGATAAATGCATATGTCATCATAATCAATAGGTAAGCACCATTTCTTACCATGCTCCTTCATCATTGTCATCATCAAATAAGCAGCATCATATAACATAAACATCATAATTACACAACAATTACCATCTACCGCTGTAAGATCGAGGAGGCCGACTAGAGGGGGGTGAATAGGCAGTTCAAAATTTTTCCTCTAATTTAAGCTAACAATTTTAACTTTAATGATAGCCTAAACAAGTAAGCAATGTAGCAACTAAAACAAGTTAAAAGGGCTCAAGTGATCACTAGCACAATATGAAATATCCTAAGAGCAATTGCAATTCTAGTCTAGATCAAAGTTTGCTACTCTAATCACACAAGCAATCAAATGATTCAAATGAAATAAATTGCTTGAATGTAAATGAAGCACAAGAGAGCAAACCACAAATGACATGATCACTTTTTATCGTTGTGTTCGGAGACTTGCCGATCTCCCCTAGTCCACGTTGAGGTAAGCCCGAACAAATCGTACCGACTCCACGAATTGAGCCTAATCACCTCGATCACTAGCGGTAGCCATTTCCCTCTCCGGGTAGGCGAGCTCCAAGCCTTCACAATCTTGTCGGGCCTTCTCACAACCTTCTTGAGAAGATCACTGAACTCTCCCGCCAAGCCATCTAGGTGTCGGAAAACACCAAGAGAATGAATCACAGCAGGCTTGATCACACTCAAGTGCCAAAGGGATCAATCTACGGATGCAATGCACTTGAATTCACTTAACTACCTCAAATTAATGCACTAAAGATGAAATAGGTGTAAGAGGTTGCTCTATGCTCAAGGATGCTTAATAATGGTTCAACAACATGTCCTTGTGTTGGTGAGGTCGAATTTATACCCCCACCAAACTCAAATAGCCGTTGCAATTAAAAATCCTGAAAATTCAGGGAAATCGGAAGTACCACAGTGTTAGGGCAGGTACTTCCGAATTTCTGCAGAGGGTTCAGAACGGCTATGTCAGAGAGTCAGAAGTATCCGTTGGACATTTAATGCGGTACTTCTGCCGTTGTAAGTGCGGTACTTCCGGAATCCCGGAAGTTCCGATATAGCCCTGGAACTTCCGATCTCAACGAGTTGAAGTTTTGAAGAGGTTGCTCTCTGGAAAAAAAATTCCGCTCGGGAGGCCGGAACTTCCGATTTTGTGGTAGTTCCGCCGTTCAATCCGCGGTACTTCCGATTTCCGAGAGGCTAAGTTTAGTTCCGAGTGCTCTCTGGAAAAAAAGTTCCGCTCGGGAGCCCGGTACTTCCGGCCGATCTGAAGTTCCGCTCTTTGAACGTCGGTACTTCCGAATTTCTGACAATGCTCAGTTTTAATTCAATTTTATTTCTAAGTGCATGCATAATCCTAAATTGATCCATAGGGCACATAAGCATATGATCAAGCATTTAACCATGATCCCTCTTAATAGTACGGCATCTAACATATAATCCGGTCTTCCAACCTTTCACCTAAGACCGGTAATAATAAAAGAGCCCTAAATTATTTACCTTGTCGTCTTGGAACTCTTTGAATATTGTGAAATCTTTTATGAGCCTCTTTCTTTGCCCTTAAGACTAATCCTTTCAAACACTTAACGCACATATTAGTCCCATGATCACATAATGTCATTAATTACCAAAACCAATATTTTTAGAGGCCTAGATGCTTTCAACCGCTCTACCATGCACTTGCCTATTTAATCTCGAGAACGATGCATGGACACACCAACCCAGAGCCTCCATCTATAAAAGCATCATCTAGTCTTAATACCATAGCGATACACACACTTAAATGAACGGCATTGATACTACGGCAAAACCCGACATAGACATAAAAAACGCTCAGGGTTAAGGATTTGTCATGCACGTCAAACCCCCTTTTTCTCTCCTATTTCTTTTCTTTCCCCTATTTCTTTTCTTTCTTTCTTTCTCTTTTTTTCTTTTTCTTTCCTCATCCGGTCTTTCTCTTCTCTCTCTCTTTTCTATTCGGCCGAATAGCCTTATCCTCTCTTCCTTATCTCTTCTCCCTCTTTCTTACTTTCCCCATTCTTTCCTCTCCCTCTCCCTCCCTCCCCCCTCTCTCTCCGGTATGCACGCCCGGGTTCCAAGCGGTGTCACTCTCGGCGCCATCGCCCACTTGGCCTCCCGCTACTTGGTGCTGGCACCGGGCCTCAGTTCAGCCTCCGTGCCCTCACGCTGCCTCCATGTGTTCGTTACCTTCCTCTCCTCCTTTAGTTCCTAGTTATGGCTCCTAGTCGCGCGTGGCGAGGGTGCTCGGTACTACCTTCGGGCCATGTCGTCGGTCATAGGCGTGGCTTCGGCAAGCTGCCTGGTTGGCTTCCCGAGCTCACCCCCTCCTTTCCCCCTTGGTTTGGCTGCCTCCCAGCCCGAGCTAGCGTTAACTGCGCCACCGTCCTGCTGGCCCTCAGTAGGCTTGGCCACCACCGGCACTCCTGGAAATTGGTTTCCTCCTCTATTACCACTTTCTATTTCCTACTCATTTTTAGTTCATGATTTATGCTTGCTTTAATGGGTGATTTGGTATTATTCAGGTGGCCGGGTTGAGGTGGGGTGGTAAAGGCGGTGAGTTCGGTTGTATCATCGCGATGGGCCCTGAGGGCCTCCCATGCGCCAAGGAGTATGGGTCGGCTGTTGGGTGTGCACAGTGGTCTATGGTATCATGTTGTCACCACATCTGACCCTCCTCTATGGTATCCCTTTCCTCTCTACCCCTTTCTTCCTCTATTCCTCTCCTATGCTCTGTGATGGCTAGGTGATGGTGACGGTTGGATGGTTGTGCACACGGTGTGGTTTTGTGCCGCGCTATGGACAAGGGGAAAAGGTTGGGGAAATCATTACTTGGTTCGGGTTGGGTGAGGATGAGAAGGCAATGACGATGGCTATGATGGCGGTGGTGCTCTCCACACATTTTCGTTGGCCCTTCTCACCTCCTCCTTGCCTCGGTTTGGCCCAGCATGGTTCCGGTGATCCTAGGCGTCTTGTGGCCACCATGGACTCCGTCCTCACGTCGCCGGTATTCCCCAACTCCCCAAGCTCCTCTCCTTCATTTCCCCCTTCCTCCCTTCCTCTCTATGTGGTAGGTGGACTGGGGTGGTATCTGGCTTCGGCTCTCTCACTGCCCTTAGCTTGTGGTGATTTTGACTTGGCTTCGTGGTTGTGCTTGACTTTGGTTCACCGTGAGCCTTGAGCTTGCTCTCGACCTTGGTAGAGGGAATGAAAGGAGAGTGAGAGTGAGGCCTCCTCTGTGTGCTGGTTTGCCTTTTGTATGGTGGCTTTGGCCTTGTGGTTGTCTCTCTCGGCTTGTGTTTTGTCCGAGCTACCTTTGCCTTATCCCCATGGCTCTCTCATGCAGCTGTTTGCTCAAGGAACAACAGTCCATAGGGTGAGCTCGGCACTATTTATTGGCTTTTCTACCGCGGAAGGTAAATCGGTAAAAACATGAGCATTGGATTTTTTCTATTGCCGAATGATGATGCCCACATATGTGAGAAGCGTCAATTGGTCCCGGATGGTCTGGAAACCTCGATGAGCGATATTCTATCTAGCATTCTAAAGCTGAAGGGTTCTGACGGCAAAACATTTTATTCTCCCTTAGATTGTTTTCATTATTCGCTTTCCTTCTCTTTTTCTTTCTACTGGCATTACAGCTTTGTCATGTTAAGGGTATAAGGGTATTTGTGGTATTTTTTAGTTTCTAGTGTTTAGCCTTATGTATCCTCTATACCCTATATATAGCCCTTTGGGTTAAGGCCAATACATATAACCTTTATGTGTTCATCCTTTCACACATTTAACATGGTATCAAAGCAAAAGTTCAAACCCTAACCTTCGTTCTTCTTCCACTGCTAATAGCCACTTGCCCCGAGAGGATCGATTTCTGTTCCCGAGGGCAACCACCGCTAGGCCATTGCTAATCTCGAGCACGTGGCCACTGCTCCTCATGGGGACGGGTCTTTGAGCCGGCGCCACCAATCTTCGGGCTGTCGTCGGCTTGGTGCTCTAGGCTGTCTCCCCAACGAGGCTTTCCACCGCTACGTTGCGTCCGCCCATAGCTGGCTCATCCTCGCTACCGCGGACGCGCCAAGCCACCATTGGTCTTCTACAGCAAGAGTCGTCGTCACCGTCCTCTTCCTGGACCATCATCGCCGCTCCGATGGCGAAGGAACAATGCGCGTGTTCGTCACTGACTCCTCGCAGATCTCCTCGTTGTCGTCTCAGACTTCAATCTGCGCCATCTTGCTTTATGGACTGCCACGCGACCTCAGAAAAAATCTTTTGGTACTCGACATAATTTTCAAGAGTTGTACGCTACAACAATGTTATCAAGGCATGGACTTCGGATTTGTGGTATTTTAATATTATCCCTTTTAAATGCAATGTTATTGTAGCCACCTTGCATTTGAGGAAGTGTTAAAGGCAAAACAATATTTTTGATATTTCCTAAATTTTAGGGTTTAACCTTATATGTCCTATATACTCTATATATAGCCCTTTATGCTAAGATCAATACATCTAACCTTTATACGTTTATCGTTTCACGCATCTAACATGTCACACATTAATTTTATGTGTCATGCTCATACCCACCAGCTTTCGAAAGGACCCAATTTTTTCCACCAATTTGCTACTTTTACGAAAGAAAGGCAGCATGGGAATAACATCCCAAACACATTACGATTACTTGATTTCATTGACAATGCGGATTGTACTATATTTAACAGCTTCAGCATCGGCTCGGCACATTTACACTGATCATGTACAACATTTTTGTACCAGTTTGGATGTCAAATATGCTCACGTGGATGCTTGTACATAGGGCTGGCAAAAAAGCTCGGGCTCGTGAGCCAGCTCGGGCTCGGCTCGGGCTCGTGGAGGCTTGGCTCGGCTCGTGAATGAAACGAGCCGAGCCGAGCCAGCAAAAAAGCTCGGAGTCTAAACGAGCCGAGCCCGAGCCAGCTCGCGAGCGGCTCGGTTGGCTCGGCCCAGTTAGGCCCAACTCTCCCGACGGGGTCCCCCGTTCCTTCGCGTTCCCCTTTTCTTCCCGTTCCCCTTTCCTTCCGCCGCCAGCGCCTCTTCCTCTCCTCCCCAGCTCCCCTTTTTCCACCGACGCCTCAACGCCTCCCCTTCTGCTTCCTCTCCCTCGCGGCTCTCTCTCTCCTATGCCGCGTCGCCTCGGCGCCTCGGCTCCACCCTCTTCTTCCGGTTCCCCTCATACCGGCGCCGCCCTAGGCCCCGGCCTCCTGCGCCGCATCACCGCGCCGTTAGGGTTCGGCTCCACCCCTGTGCCGCGTCTCCGGCCTCCGGGCGCCGCTCCACCGATGCGCCTGCCTCGACCTGGCCTCTGCGCTACCCTACCGCTACCGCCTACCGGCTCCCTCTCTCTCCTATGCGTCGCCTCCCCTCGCCGAGCTTTGCCGCGGGACCGAGATCCTCTCTCTCGCCGCTCGGCTGCGCCTGGGATATGGCCGCCGGATCCGCGGCCTAGAGCCCAGATCTGGTGTTCTCTTCCTCAAGCCTTCCCGATTTCTTACGGATTGGTTGCTATTTTCTTTGATTTCTAATGGTTGCTCTTCTTGATGTGAGGTTTGGAGGTTCTTGATGCCGGGGGAGTGCACCGTGGTCCGTGGCCGCCGGCCGTGGTTGCGCCGGTGGTAGCGCGCCGCCGCCGCCTCCATCTACGGTGAGCTTACTCCATTCTCCCCTCTTTACTCCCCTTCCTAGCTCTAACTAGCCGACTCGGTGTGGATCCATCATCCATAGTGCTTGATGGTTTGATGTTCTAGTTGTATTACTTGTATATGTTTGATGTTGATGAATGTATATGACGAGTGTTCTATGGGTTACCTCCACTGACGCTGCTCCTCATTGTTGGCTCGCGAGCCCTCGCGAGCTGGTTCGAGCCGCACCACGAGCCGAACCGAGCCCACAAAAAAGCTTGATATCCTAACCGAGTCGAGCCGAACCGAGCCTCCATTCTACCAAGCTTGGCTCGGCTCGTTGCCACCCCTACTTGTACAAGACAATTTCCTCCTCAAGCTCAGTCCTGGCTCCACAGCCTCCACTCACCAGAACCCAGACCTCGGAGATTTTCTCAACAGCGCCTTCAAAGTCCAAAGAGGTCAACAATGGTGAATGCCCGCGACGTTGGGACCGTGAATCCCAATCCCTCGAGCCCATTTTGTTCGCTGGTGGAGATCGCGGGGCTGCTTGCTTGTTCATATTTCACTCTAGGCACAACTGCTCCATTCAGATATACTGTTGTTGGCTCCGAAGGCAATCATCTTCCTAAGGCCTCTCCTGTAGGCTAGGCTCTTATGCATGTGCCCGAACACGACCAACGGGATCGAAACCCCGTTTCTCTCTGCAGGTCGGATATGGCTCGTTCCAGATCTGCAGAGGTTTTGTTTAACATGCCCATGCGAAGCAAATGTTTGGAACAGCAGTAACTAGAGGGGAAGTACCATCATGAATATCAGACCTGGATCACCATGGTCACCAGGGCCGTCTTAGAGGGGAGGGCAGCAAGTGCGACGGCCGGGGGCCCATGCCACAGAGGGGCCCATGAGTATATGTATGTATATAGTACTTAGTATATGTATTTGGCATATTAAAATGAAAATTTAAAGGCCCATACACTTAGCACAAGTCCAGCAATCAATCAGGAATTAGCTTGCCGTCGCTTCCTATTCTGATATTCGGCTATTCTCGATCACCGACTGATGATCGTTTCGCCTCCCTATCGCCCAGCCCAATCGCCAGACGCGGTGACGCTGCTCCGTGAGGCGCGACACCGTGAAGCCACGACACGCTGACGCCGCTCGTCCACATGCGACGAGGGATGGGTCCCACGCCCCCACGAGTGGACGGCGGACGGCTGGACAGGATCACCCATCACCGATCAGGTTTCTTAAAAAGCACTAAAGCATTATTTTTTATTTGAGGTAATCATAATAGTTATTTTACCGTTCTTTTAGTTTGTTTATTGTACTATCGTTATCTTTTATGAACTAAACATATGCTGTAAGTTAACTCTTATTAGTAGTATTATATACTTTATTAAAAAATTAGATTGTTGGGCTCTTGCCATCTTGCTTGCCCAAGAGCCCTTGAAATTGTTGAGACGGCCCTGATGGTCACCACCACCAGCTACCAAATCCTGCCCGCAAATATCATCCATTCTTGAACCTTGACCTGTGTAACCATGATTGAATATAAAGCACGTTAAGGCATAAAACATCTTATAGATGAGTTTCATAAGATATCTATGTAACTTGATAAATTTAAATGTTCAGAGACCTGTTGGTCCATTATGTGCAAGTAATATCACAGAATGCTCCTCTGGTGCACCTACAGCAGCATCATATATCTTCTTTGCACTTCCTGCCATATCATTGACACCATACCTACATGATAATTGTAACAACCAATAAGTGGTGATAGGTAAGTTACAGTTATGATTTACAAACAAGATCAATAGTTCATAAAAAAAGGAGCAAGAGTAGTGTGCGATGCACTTCTTTTATAAGGTGAGGCTAAAAGTTACCGGCATTGACCACACCAGCAAATGCTAGGCAATTTAGGTAGAGCTTCAAACTTCCTAGTTCCTATTATAATGTGCGAACTCTACCACCTACAGAGTCTTACATACAAGGTGAAAAATAGTTATGTGATAACTTTTAGGGGCTGGGCAGCGTTAATCCTAGCGCTCAATGTATGTGGACAAATAAGCTAGTTCCATAACCAAAAATCAATTGGGCAGGCAATTACTCTACATATCTGGTCCTGGATAGTCATCTTCCACAAAATGATTTAAGATTATGAGATATACCATTAGAACCTTATTAGCACCAGTACATAGTGCACAGATGGGCAAGGGTCAAGTCATATTAAACAGGCACCACCATCAACTCCACCCATTTTCCTAGCACTGCAGCTCATTTCCACTAGTAATTTTGCTACCTATCAAAAGTACCTGATAAGAAACTAGCCCAGTGACAACTAGGAATCTCACCAATCCAGAGCATAGAATATTAAACTTTAAGCTTGCCATCCTGATTCTATCTCAAGTACTGTTCACTAACTAATACAGTAATACTTGAGAAGAAAAAGAAATAAAATTAGATATTTGCCAGTTGCCACTCTGTTTATTGTACTAATAAGACATTACTGAAGAAGTTCACATAACATCTTTCAGTTCCTAATTCGAAGTGAGCAGAAGAGAAGGCCAAGATTATTTGTAGACCAAAGTGACAAAGATATACTGAACAGAACAGCTGAGAAACATATGCATCTATTGGTTAGTACATCTCTTACCAACCATTTTGACAGAAGCTTTGGTCTAAATAACCTGTCACCCCCGCAAGAAAATGGTCGTCCTCCAACAACACTCAGCTTTACTGATGGAAAATCCAAACATTTATATCCAACATGCTTTCACAACAAAAAGAAAAGACAGAAGTATTATTGGCCACATTTTCTGCATAAAGAGTATCCTAGTCTGCTGAAGACAACTGATAGACCAGAATCGTCCTGCATTGTTATAACTTGGTTGAGTACCATGGATTAGTCAGGCTGAATTTGTCTGAGAATCAGCTCTCGTTTTTCAGTGATTCCTAGCCACAATTTTAGTCAACCCACTTCCACTTGAGCTTAAGTATCATTCCAGTTTTGTTCTTTCTCTAAAGAAAAAAGATAAACGGAAATAATGAAATGACCTAGCAATAAAGCTAGAAGTATTAAACTGATGGTGGTTTGAGTGTTATGATACAACCAAAGGGCATAACAGCAATTGTGCAACCTTCACAATAAATTAATTAACAGTTCCTCCAACAAAATCTCCTCAAATGCCACTTGTAGCAATACTGCAATATTTTGTGCTAACCGCAAAATGTATTGCATACTAAAGGATCTTACCTTTCCGGCTGAAGCCGTACACGATCTGCCTTCTTGAATGCCAACCAAGTACATGATGATTTCAGAAAACCTTAGTGCCGTTATTTGTACTTTCTTCTTGCTAGATGAAAGCATGACTCTTACTTCTCTGAAAATTGATGTGTGTGCCAGCAATCATGATTCCCGAGAATCACTGCCTTCAGAAACTGAAGATCTGAAATGCTTTTGACAAGCTGAACATTCTCATTGCCAAGTCACCTGCCATAGATAGAGGAGAGCATATGGGAGATGACAAACAACACGCATATAGACGTTACTTCACAAAGTAAAGGAGTAAATCATGTAGTACATAAATAGTAGAAAATGGGGCATACCTGTAAAAAGTACCAAATCTGGCTGCATTTCAAACAGAGAACAGGTTAGTGCTTCTGAGAATAACAAAATAAGGTTATAGAAAATAATTGCAGTATGAATATTTTCTGTCAAATTCCAATGTCACTGCTGGAACATACATGTGACATGTTTAAGCATGGGTAGCAAGCATATGAAGGCCAGCACATTAATAAAAACAGAACAGAACATGCATTTTAGACAATAGTACATTGTAAAACTAGGGAGAGGCTACAACAATGAAATGTGAATAGCATAATGAGATATCCAAAATTCCAAATACAATGGACTGGATTCATCTAAATGTGCAACACCTGAAGAAACTGGAGGCCCTTTGAATCTTCCTCTAGGATCCAATCATTGTGCTGCAAGGTTCAGCGCATAACAACCAATTAGTGCCTTGTTCTCATCATGTGGATTTTGAGGCATACATGATACAACACAGTTATCTTGTATACTTATGGCTAAATCAAGCCAAACTTAAGAAAGTAGAAGTCGTCCATTCTTCCCCTTTTCCAAAAAAAAAAAAGAAGAAGAAGTAATCCATTCCTTTTAGCACTAGTGGTAAAGCACATCCAGAAACGAGATGCAAGGAGACATAACAGTTTCACCGTGTTTGATCAGCAGAACACCGTATCAAAAAGAGGCTGCCCGAGTGTTTGGTTGAAGCCAGGAAATGCATTTTCCCCAATATAATCTCACTCCCTCCGTCTTTTTAGATTGTACACAAACTTTGGGGGGAGAAATAGAGATATTATCTCTCCGTAAGCCCACTCTCGGTTCAGATGGACGTCAAAACCTGTATCCCCATCATGGAAAAGTATCTTCGATGCAGCAACCATTTCAGCTATCCATCCAACTCACCACCACACACCAGCTAATCCCACCGAACACCACCCAATCCTCGCATAGCACCTGCAAATCGGAGCCAAACTGAATTAACCAGGTCAACGAGCAGAAACTTCAGTTCCTAATCCCCATCTTTGCCATATTCCGAATCCCCTACGCATATGAAGTGATTATGAACCCTATAATAAAGAATCACAAAGCCAACACCAGCTGTACCCATGCCTGGCCTCCGCGCACCAACGCACGCCCGCAACGAAGAAAGGGTGCAACGGTTTTAAGAGAGGGAGGGAGAGTGGGAGCGTACCACGTCGTGGTCCCAATGAAACCCATCGCAAACACGGAGGGTCTTGAAAAATGGTAAGCCCCTCTCCGCCGCTCTAGAGAGGAAACGGCTCAAGGCCGCCATGCGGCCTGCCAGCCTCTGGACCTCCCGCGTCGTCTTGGGGGGTTCCATGCCCAGAATAGCGTCAACCTTGTCGGGATTCGCTTGGATGCCTCGCCCCGATACGAGGAAGCCCAGTAGCTTGCCCGCCTGTACACCGAAGACACATTTGTCCAGATTGAGCTTAATGCCCACCTTCCAAAGGTTGTCAAAAGTCTCCTGAAGATCCCGGCCGTGTGAGGCGAGCTGCCAGGTTTTTACTACCACGTCGTCCACGTAAGCCTCCACATTTCTCCCTAGCTGGACGGCCAGGGCCAGCGTGACGAGGCGGGTGAAAGTTGCGCCCGCGTTCTTCAAGCCGAAGGGTATCCTTACGAAGCAGAAAGTTCCCACCGGTGTAATGAAGCTGGTTTTCTCCTCGTCGTCCTTGGCCATGTAGACCTGGTGGTAGCCGGAATAGGCGTCCAAGAAGCTCATGAGTTCGCACCCGGCAGTTGCGTCGACCAGTTGGTCTATGCGCGGTAAAGGGTAATCGTCCTTCGGGCATGCCTTGTTGAGGGCGGTGAAGTCGATGCACATGCGCCAGGCGCCGCTGGCCTTTTTAACCAACACCGGGTTGGCAAGTCAGTCCGGATGTTGGACCTCGCGGACAACCCCCGCTCGAAGGAGCTTCGCCACCTCCACCTTAGCCGCTTGTTGCCGGTCCTCGGACATACGGCGAAGTTTCTGCTTGACGTGTTTGGCGTCGGGGCGGATCGCGAGGTTATGCTCGATGAGGGCGCGGTCCACTCCTTTGATATCCTCCGGGGACCATGCAAAGACGTCTATGTTATCCCGGAGGACCCGGAGCAAGTCTTGCTTTACTTCCGGAGGGAGGTCTTCGCCTATGGACACGAACTGCCCTTCTGCTTGGAGTGGCACCCTCTTCACTCCGCCCTCTGGGTGGGGCTTAGGCGTCCAACTCGGGGCGGATGGCGTTGTATCCGCCCGGGATTTGTTGAAGGTATGCACCTTGTGGTGCAAACGTCCAGCTTCGGTTTCGATACTCCTAGCCATATCCTGATCGCCGAAGATGGTGATAACGCCCCGCCGCCCTGGAAGCTTCATGCATAGGAATGCGAAGTGCGGGACGGCTTCGAAGGAGTTGATGGTGGGCCGGCCCAGTGTGGCATTGTACGGATATGAGACGTCCACGACGTCGAAAGACGACTTCCTCGGTCCTGGCGTTGTCGGCCTGGCACAAGGAGACTTGGAGGCAAACCTGACCCAGAGCCTTCAGAGGTTGCCCTCCGAGACCTTGAAGGGGGGCTTCCGAAGCTTTTAATAGACTCCGAGGTATTCCCATACGATCAAGGGCCTCCGCGAACAAGATGTTGGCGAAGCTCCCTCCGTTAACGAGAATACGCCTGACGTCGCATCCCGCAATGTCGGCCTGGATGACCAAGGGATCTTGATGGGGGAATTCTACACCCTGAGCATCGGCTGATGTGAAGGTGATGCTGCAAGGGGACGCTCGCCGAGGTAGTTGTGCCGAGGAAGCGCTTGACGAAGAGCCTCCCTCGATAACATTAATGCCGTGATACTGGGTCTCTCCAGGGGACCCAGCACGGGAGGGACCGCCTTGCCTATGCTGTACTCGGGCTGTTACGGGGGTCAATATCTTCGAAGTCTGTATATGGGCCGCCGCCTGTCGTACTGCCGCGACTTCGGTGCATGCCCGCGTGAAATGGCCCCCGTAGCCGTGCACCTCGCACCTCTACCGTATTGTAGGATTTCTTGCTCCGCGCGCGGCTTGGCATCGCCGCCTCCTTCGCGTCCTCCTGCGATGCGCGAGGCTGAGACGGCCCCCCGGGGAATGCCCTGTGCGGCCAGGATGTGGCGGGCCTTTTGGGGTCTCCGCTGGTTGCGTCGGGGCTTACGCCTGTCGCCTGGTGAGGTTTGATGCTCCCCGTCATTGACGGGCTTACGAATGTCGCCTGCGGCCATTTGCTTGTGGTCCGTCCTCGGGTTGTCTCTTGCGTTACTTCTTTGTGACAAGCCCTCCGCTTGCCTAGCGTCGGGGTCGTTGCCGCGGCGCCTCCGCATGTATTCAGCGAGTGGTCCCGGGCGGAGACCTTGTATGGCTGCGTTGATGACGGTCGTCTCGTTGACGTCCTTGACCTGGCAGCGCACTTTCGCGAAGCGCTTGAAGTAATCCCGGAGCCTTTCGTCAGGTTTTTGCTTGACTGCGAAGAGCTGGTCCGCATCGACGCGCTCACCGTAATTTCCCTGGAAGTTGCTGCAGAGTTGACCGTGGATTTGTTCCCACGCATGGATGGATTGTGGTGCGATGGAGAAGAACCAGGACAGCGCCACGCCTTGTAACGCGAGGGGGAGCCCTCTTGCTTTCGTGGTGTCGTCTCCGCCAGCGGCTTCGATGGCGGCCTCGTATACGCGCACAAAGCCTCGCGGGTCGGAGTCGCCCTTGTAGGCCTCGATGACGCTCGGGAACTTGAATCCCGCGGGCCAAGCCGCCTGCTGCAGACTCGCGGAGAGCGGGGACTCCGGATCTATTCGCCGCGATGGGACGCGACTAGACGTAGGGGGTTCGGACACCACCGCCGGTGAGGGGGGTTGGCTCCGAGCCTCTTGCATGTCCCGCACAGCTCCGCGGAGGTCTGTTAGCTCCCGCTGAAGCGCGCTAAGGGCCGCCAGCAGGGCTGTCTCTGCCGCGGGCGCAGCGGCGGTGGTCACTGCCTGCGCGCCCAGGTTGCCCACCACGGTGTCGCGGAGGGCCCTGGAGCCGACGACGAGGTTCGCGTCGCCGCTGGGGCCGTTCACCGCTTCTGCGCTGGGTGGAGAAATGGATGCGCCTGCGTTGCCATCGCCGGGGTTGGTCGTCGGGGTGGTGCTGGTGGGCTCGGTCGTCGCGTCGGTGGCGTGGTTGGTCATCGCGTCGGTGGCGGGGTTGGTCATCACATCGGTGGCGGGGTTGGTCGTCGCGCCTACACCACTGCTCGTACCTGCGGCTGTTAAAGCCGAAGCCCTTGTGCTGACGCGAGACTTCGCCGCCTCCGCCTTCTTCTTCCTCGCCGCCGACGGTGACATTTTCTTTGGTGCCATCCTCCTTCGGATCTGGAGGCTTGCTCTTGTCCTCCCCACGGACGGCGCCAACTGTTGTGGTTACAGACCAAACAGAGAGAGAGTGTGTAGTAGTGGAGAGTTGAGTAAATGAATGGCTTCTGCCTTCCCCCCATGGCCAATGCCATATATATATTCATATGGGGAGTGCTTGTACAGTTGTACCCTTACACATGAGTATTCCCCTCAGGGGCTCTTATGTCATTATACATGTCCTGTGTCGGACCTAACAGGCCTACTGGGCTTAGGTGGGGGCCACCCTACAACAGATCCAATACATACTTTTAGCCTTAGGTTACTATGTGATGATTGTAAACTTCCCATCGTGTGCTGTTTATAACATCATGTTTTTATATTTCATTGCTATGCAATAAGAGCTAACTTATACGATAGAATCCGAGATAACATGAATACCAAAGTGTTTACTAAAAGCATATAAATTTTTGTGTGCATTTGAACATTGAATACAACGATATGCCCCAAGCACCAGTATAATGATGGATCAGATCAGAAGTATGACTATAACTTAATATTGCTAAACATATAGACATAAAGGCAAAGAGGACGGCAAATGACATCCTAAAGCGATGGCACGGCCATGCAAACCTTGCATGCAATGACCCAAATTAACCATTTCCACAGGTCAAGCGACCTGTTCAACTGCATGCCCACATGACAGAGAAAAGAGAAGCCCCCCTCTGATTCTCTTGCATTGCTCGCAACAAGACAAAAGTCTCATTAGATACTGTATGGTCCCGCACCCCAAAAATTCAACCAGCACATCGCTAACTCACACAGAATACCATTCATCGGAGGACCAAAAATGAGCAGAATAGATATGGTGGAGCCCGTAATTCTTCCCGTACTGAGAGAGTTAACCTACATCCACTACTGAATTTGGTGGGGTACCATTGTCATACAAACATATTCATAGCGTGTAATTAGGTGACAATGTGATAAAGGCAGTGTTGTGTTCCAACGGCCAGCCACGATGCTCGCCCCACCGTCCAGACAGAGCCAACCCTCGCGAAATGGAGGAGCTCAGCATTTCCACCACTCCTACCTTGCATGCAACAACCCAAATTAACCATTTCCACGGGTCAAGCAACCTATTCAACCACATGCCCACGTGACATAGAAAAGAGAAGCCCCCTCTGATTCTCTTGCATTGCTCACAACAAGACAAGTCTCATCAGATACTGTATGGTCTCGCACCCCAAAATTTTAACCCGCACCTCGCTTACTCACACAGAATACTGTTCATCTCAGGACCAAAAAATGAGCAAAATAGATATGGTGGAGCCTGTAATTCTTACTGTACCGAGAGAGTTAACCTACCTCCACTGCTGAATTTGGTGGGGTACCATTGTCATACAAACGTATTCATAGCGTGTAATTAGGTGACAATGTGATAAAGGCAGCGTTGTGTTCTAACGGCCAGCCATGACGCTCGCCCCACTGTCCAAATAGAGCCAGCCCTTGCGAAATGGAGGAGATGCTTTTCCACCACTCCTACCTTGCATGCAACGACCCAAATTAACCATTTCCACATGTCAAGAGACCTGTTCAACTGCATGCCCACATGACAGAGAAAAGAGAAGTCCCCTTCTGATTCTCTTGCATTGCTTGCAACAAGACAAAGTCTCATCATATACCGTATGATCTCGTATCCCAAAATTTCAATCTGCACCTCACTAACTCACACATAATACCGTTCATCTCAGGACCAAAAAATGAGCAAAATAGATATGGTAGAGCCCGTAATTCTTCTTGTACCGAGAGAGTTAACCTGCCTTCACTACTGAATTTGATGAAGTACCATTGTCATATAAATATATTTATAGCGTGTAATTAGATGACAATGTGATAAAAATAACATTGTATTCCAAGGGTCAGCCACGACGCTCGCCCCACCGTCCGAGCCAGCCCTCGCGAGGTGGAGGAGCTCAGCATTTCCACTGCTCCTACACCTCTGATATCGTCCACGTGTCGCGTTCCCCCTAAAGCAGACGGCCTCAGCCGTTGGATCTGCATATAAATATCCACGCGCACCCGAGCCGTGCCTATTTCTTCACCCGCTTCCCCCTCCCACCTACCCGTTTGTTCCACCAGGACACCAAGACGAGGCGGAGGCAGAGCACTCGCGGCCTCTCGCTTTGAGGTTCGTGCGCTCGCTCTCTTCTCTGGAATCCCCCAATCCCTAGCGCTAACCATAGATCCAATGCAGGAGGAGGAAACCCTAGGGACCTAGGGATCGCGAGTTGGTGGAGGCGGAGAGATGACGGCGCCGCGTGGTGGCGGGGATGAGCAGCCGTCATCGTCTGCTGCGGCGGCGGCATCCGCCATGGCGAACGAGCCGGTGACCCCGACGTCTACGCTCATGTCGGGACAGCAGGGCGGGCTGAACAGGCGCGGGTCGAGGGGCGCCGCTATGGCGACGTTCTCCATGGAGGTGTTCGACAACGAGGTGGTGCCACCCACGCTGAACAGCATCGCGCCCATCCTGCGCGTCGCCGCCGAGATCGAGCCCGAGCGACCCCGCGTCGCCTACCTCTGTACGTTCCACAGTGGAAGCATTTTTATGCCTTTTTCGGGGGATTTTTGGTGCGTTTTGGGCACAGCTTGGTGCATTTGGTGTTTGGAAGTTGGAACGAAATAAGCAAGTCGTAATGTTTTTTTTGCGTTTGATAAAAATCGCACAGCCTGTGTAGTGTGTAATTGGAAGGTTCTATGCTCACAAGTTTCAAAAAGTTTGTGCTAAAATTTCTCCGATTTGGTGCTTTCCCCCCTTTTTTTTTCCGGAAGCTAATTTTTCAGTAGTTTCACTCCTGTATTGTTCGTATCAGATCATTCTTGTGTTTTAGAGCGCAGATTATATTTAGTTGATGGCTTTTCCGAATATTTTCCGTCGTTTTGTTTGAATTTTGAGTTTGAAACGTGCTTGTTTTGTTTGAATAATTTTGGAATAGGATAGCTTGCTCGATCAGTTTGCTTGGAAGAGATATCACGTACTCGAGTGGGTACTTCGGTTTCTAGCTTTTTTCTGGGTTCATTTTGATCTGTTTCGGTGCGAATATAGGTCGGTTCTATGCGTTTGAGAAGGCGCACCGGCTGGATCAGAACTCCATCGGCCGTGGCGTCCGGCAGTTCAAGACGGCTCTGCTCCAACGCCTTGAGAAGGTGAGACACATCTCACTCTCTCCCCCTTCATATTGTTTGCATGATCTAGGTAGCGTACGTGGTGTTTCCTTTTGTTAGTTTGATACGTCTCAATTCGCGCATGTTTTGCTTGCAGTTTTTGACTTGCCAGTGGCTTTTATATGGCCTGCATGGTTTCTAACTTTGTAACCCCCCCCCCCCCCCAACACACACGAAATTAATGCTATATTAGCTTTCATTGCTTGGAGGATAAGTATATATGAGTTTTGTTTGGTTATTAAGTCTAAGAGAATTCAAGTAACATGTTGGTAACCGAGCTAATATATAAAGATAATGCCTAGCTTAATTTATTTGTCAATGTATATAGGAGTGGCCCGATGTTATCAAATGCAGTTTAAGCGTGATGGTGTCTGCCTACTTTTGGTTAATTTGTACTATCTTGCAGTATACATGATGTTTTATATGAACACTAAGCTCATTAGATTTTTTAATTCAATACTATAGTTTTGCTTGGGTGATAAGTTGATGTACAACAGCTAGCTGATGGTCAAACTGGATAAAATTAGCTTAATCTAATGACCAAATTGGAATGTGATCAAGCATGCAAGTTGAATTTACTAATCCTACCTGGTAGATAAAAGCACATTGTTCCAGTAATAGAATGATGTGTTGCGTTCTTCTTTCTTTCTTTTTTTCAGATGATGATGGGCTGCGTTCTAATTATTTGGTTATTAATTCACAACCAGACTGTTTTTACGTGTTCTTGCAATGCACATTTAACATTTGTCATTTGGGGGCAATGAGATAAACCGATTTGAGCTTATACCATCGTCATGATTCGACTCAATAGATCGGTTTCCCACGATAGCATTTTTTTATCGTTTACGCACATTCCTGTTTGTTAAGATAAAATGAGGTAGTCATATATTTACTCAACTTCTTTTTTCGAATGATTCAATTTTACCGATTTGCTCCATGCTAAAAAATGGAGATCACCTGGAAATGGACTTGAGTTATTGGAAGAAAGGGGAGAATCTAACCCTTTTTTCGGTTCAATTTTGGGGAGAAAGATATAATGAAAATAGGGAAACGAACAAGGGATAGGGAGATGAGATAAGGAGCCAGTTTTATCGGATTTTGTATAACCTATTCTTGAATCCAAAGATCTTGCCTTAAAAATGTTGATTTTCTTTCTTATACAACCCAATAGGACAATAGCCCGAGTCTCGCGAAGCGTGTGAAGAAGAGTGACGCCCGCGAAATTGAGAGCTTCTACCAGCAGTACTATGAGAACTACGTCCGCGCCCTCGACAAAGGGGAACAAGCCGACAGGTAATTTCCCAATTCCTAAACTATACTCCAATCTAATCCCTCACGATCACACACCCAGTCCCATGTCAATGTCGCCTGCAGAGCTCAACTTGGGAAGGCCTACCAGACGGCCGGAGTCCTCTTCGAGGTGCTCTGTGCCGTCAACAAGAATGAGAAGGTCGAAGAAGTTAACCCGGAGGTTCGTGCTCACTGTCACCTAATTATCGTCGTTCTTTCTCAATTGAAATCTAGGTTCTCTCAAATGGAACGAATTTCTCTAAAATTCCGCTGCACAGATTATTCGCCTGCACGAGGATGTGCAAGAGAAGAAAGACATCTACACGCCGTTCAATATCCTCCCTCTCGATGCCGCCAGTGCATCCCAGTCCATCATGCAGCTGGAGGAGGTATATACGATTCAGAACAATGGAATCTGTTTCCTTAAAAATAACAATCACACCATGTGCTAGACTGCTAGTTCAATGAAAGAAACTGACGTGGCCGTCCATTGCAATCTGAACAGATCAAAGCATCAGTCCAAGCACTGCGGAACACACGGGGCTTGACCTGGCCTTCTGCATTTGAGCCAGAAAGGCAGAAGGGGGGTGAACTTGATTTGCTGGATTGGTTGAGAGCTATGTTTGGCTTTCAGGTCTGCTAGCGACACAATTTCAATTTGCCCATTCAATTACTAAGCTAATACCAGCTTCTCTTCTTGTGTGCAGCGGGATAGTGTTAGGAATCAACGGGAGCATTTGATTCTCCTCCTCGCTAATGTGCACATAAGACTCGAGCCAAAGCCTGATCCACTTAGCAAGGCATGCTCCTCTATCGCGATTTACTTTCATAGCTTGACTATATGGATATAAATATGAATAATGCAGTAATAAGCATAAGATTAGCATGTGTTCCTTGTCTGGCTCTACAGTCTCCTCAAGCAAACAATAGGCACTTCTATAAGAAATGTGCTAGTAGCCTTCGACCAAAAAAAGATATTGTTTATTTTTATGATGATTTACATAAATTAAATTTGTTTTTCACTTTATCAGTAGTGCATGAAATCCTAATCAATTATCCATTGTGATCGCTGGTGTCATTTGGCATGCCATACATATGCAGTTTGAAATTTTTCTTGATATTACTTTTGACTGTACTTTGATTAGTGGAGCTTGTTTGGAAAACATACTTTTGGCATTGTATCAGTTGGGCTTTGATGCAACTGCTTGCAAAATGCCAGCTGACTTTATTGCCTTCCATGTTCCATCACATGGCGAAGATTATCATCATGAAATTAGATTGATTAAACTGACTGTATGCATGTCTCTCAAGTGCTTAGCTAAATAGTACTATTTCATCCTTCATTTCCCATTCATTCCTTTTTATTTTTTGCTCGTCATTGCCTCTTAATTGACTGGAGCTTTTCTTTCAACCCTGAAATAGCTTGATGACCGAGCTGTTGATGTGGTGATGACTAAGCTATTCAGCAATTATAGGAAGTGGTGCAAATTTTTGTCACGCAAACATAGTTTGAGGTATAAAATTCCTTATCTTATTTTCTGAAAAAAGTTTGTTGTTCTCTCTATGTACATTGTCCTGATGATTTTGCAACTGCAGAAATCCTCCAGGTGCACAGCCACAGGAAGTTCAGCAACGAAAGATTTTGTATCTAGGTCTATATCTTCTCATCTGGGGTGAAGCAGCAAACATCCGATTTATGCCAGAGTGTCTTTGCTACATCTTTCACAATGTAACTTGCACTTTCTTAATTATCATATCAAGTAGCAAAGCTCATTGCAATAATATATTTGTGAACAATATCTTCCAATGTGTTCAGATGGCATATGAGCTGCATGGGTTGCTTGCTGGAAATGTTAGTATTGTGACTGGGGAAAATATCAGGCCATCTTATGGTGGGGATGAGGAGGCTTTCTTGAAGAAAGTGGTTACACCTATCTACCGTGTCATCAAAAAGGTACATTGATAAATCAGCTTTAAGTAAAACGACAAATTAGTTTCTTCAATACAGATATTGTGGTGGGTTGCAGGAGGCAGGAAAAAGCAAACATGGAAAAGCACCACATTCAGCATGGTGTAATTATGATGATCTAAATGAGTACTTCTGGTCTGTTTACAGCCTTATTTTCTGGGTACATTTTGATAGCCTTTTCACATTTTCTCTAATAAATCCTACTCTGTTTCACTCAGGACATCTGATTGTTTCTCGTTGGGATGGCCAATGCGGGATGATGGTGATTTTTTCAAATCTGTGCATGATTCAAGGCCTGTAACAATGGTACAATTCGACTTCAGTCTGCCTAATATCTCTTGCCAAAGAATTTTGACTGGGAATAGATTTTTGACAAAGCATTATTTATAGGCTGGAAGGTCATCACAAAAGGGTTCTAGTAAAGGCACTGGGAAGACAAATTTTGTTGAGACCAGAACATTTTGGCACATCTTCCGTAGTTTTGACCGAATGTGGACCTTCTACCTGTTGGCTCTACAGGTACTATGTTGAAACTTTATATCAATGGTTTTTCCCTCAACTAATGTTTGGCACTCTGAGTATTAATCCTATAATGATTAAATTGAACAGGCAATGCTGATTTTTGCTTGGAGTGATTATTCAGTGACTCAAATCCTTCAGAAGGACCTCTTATATTCTCTATCAAGCATATTTGTCACAGCGGCATTTCTACAGTTCCTCCAAAGTACGGTTCCCATTTGAAATACTTGCTTTTGATTCATGGCATTTTTCTGAAGCATGTGGATTTTAATATGACGTGTTATAAAATGTTGGCGTAGTTTTTTTTTCTGTCGCTGGATCTTCTTAATGTCACTAAAGGCCATTGGATTATTTGTTCCTTAATTGCACCTTTGTACTTAACTCATTGTAAAGTGATTGATACATATGGATTTTTAGGCAGAAACATGCACAACTTTTTGCTTTTGCTCACTGGCATTAGTTTAAAATTGTGCTACGTGAACCCCTCTGTTAACAATGGGTGCTGAAACAATGAATGAAAGTGACTTGTTCACAATTCAAAGGATCACAGCCAAGTGCAGAGAAACACCACCAGATTGACAACTGGCGAGACCGCGCGCTGAGCTCGGCTCCTCGCCCCCTCGCGCCGGTGACCACTCCGGTCCCGGCGGCCTCCCCTCCCCCCTTCCACGTCAGCGACCATCCCGGTCCTGACGGCAACCCTCCCTCCTCTCCTGCCATGTCTCAGTCCTCCTCATGCATCCGGCCAAGAGGTCTGCCCTGCGCTCCGTCGTGGTCCGGCCGGAGGAGGTCTCCCCTCGCCCCTCCACCAAGGAGCTGCGATGGCGAGATGTCTCCCGGCTTCCTCGGCTGCCGCTAGCTCCCCGCCCTGGGCTCCTCGTCGCTCCTTTGCTGACGTCGTCAGGCGCCCTTCCCCTCCTGCAAGCCCCCTCGCCGAGAGCGAGGGCCCTCGTCTCGTGGAGGTGCCTGAAGAGGGTGCGGGTCCAAGTCGTCCTCGCTGGCGACCCGTCCAACCGGCTCGCCGCAGCAGCCCCGCAGCGCCAGAGGCGCGCCTTGCTATCCCCCACTCCGGGGAGGAAGGCTGGCAGCTAGCAAAGCCGCGTCGCCCTAGGAGGGCGCAAGGCGTCGTCGCCGGCCGGTCTCTAGGCAGCCAGAAGCGTCGTGGCCCGCCTCAGTTTCTGCGAGATAGGTGCTTCAAGTCTTCAACTACCTATCCACCTCTCACGGCCACTCCGACTGTCACCTGCCACCTCGATGTTTCCGTTGCAAGCGACTCAACCACCTTGCCCGCAGGGGCGGATCCAGGATAAAATCTGAGAGGGGGCACAACAATACATATAGTATGCTGAATTGTTCTCATTCATAATTTTAGCATGAGTGAGGGCCTTTAGTTAAATGAGTGAGGCACCAAGCATTAAATCTTAAGCTATATACCGGTTGCCGCGGGTGGTGACGGCCTGGGGCCTCACTCCCTCTACATTGGATCCGCCCCTGCTTGCCCGGGACTGTAAAAGGCCACGATCATCTTCGCCCTAGGAGGGCGCAAGGCGTCGTCGCCGGCCGGTCTCTAGGCAGCCAGGAGCGTCGTGGCCCGCCTCAGTTTCTGTGAGACAGGTGCTTCAACTGCCTATCCACCTCTCACCGCCACTCCGACTTCTCACCGCCACTCCGACTGTCACCTGCCACCTCGGTGTTTCCGTTGCAAGCGACTCAACCACCTTGCCCGGGACTGTAAAAGGCCACGATCATCTTCTTCAAGTACGGCGACCCGGAGGGCCTCTCCTCCCAGCGTGCCGGCGTCTCCCGCCAGCCGCCGCCCGTCGCCCCCCAAGGAACTCAGCTTGTTGCTGCACTGCAGTGTGGTGAAGTCCGGCCGTCTGGCACAGAGTCTTCCAATGGCTCCTCTGCCCCTCCTTTTTAGATTTTACCAGCTCTTTCTCCTCGGCTGACTTCTGGACGGTGGCAAGGCGGGCTCTTCCGAAATGTGATAGAAAAGGAGTGGACAGTTTCTTCCTTCTAATCCCTTGGATGATTTGGAAAGAGTGAAACAACATCTAGTTCAGAGGCAAGCACTTCCAGATCGATGAGCTGGTCTCCGGCATCCAACAGGAGAGTCGCTTGTGGGCAAAAGCCGGCGCCAAGAGTCTAGACTCAGTTCTTTCCAGTCGATCTCCTTCCTGATCTTAGTGTTTTTTCTTCTTTTAGTCTCTTCCTCTCTTTCTCCCTACTTCTCTCTTCTTTGCTTTGCTCTGTGTTGCTACCCTTTGGCCCGCCTCTCTTGTACTTTGCTCCTTTTTAATTGAATGAAACGCTTCTCACGTTTTCGAGAAAAAAAAAAGAAAATGACTTGTTCATAACCTTCTTTGGCTGATATCTTCTACTGACCCCCAAAATTTAGGCCTTCTCTATACTATTTTGAAACTTTATGAGTTCTTCTCATATGTATTAAAATACTGTTGCTATATGGAGCAGTCAAGTTCTTGAGATGCTGTAGAGTCTGGAGCTCTTGTGCTCTCTAGACGGTTCTGGTGCAATATCAAATTCCTTGTCCAAAGTGTAACTGATCTTTTCTTTAATTGATGGCAGGCATTTTAGACTTTATTCTGAACTTCCCTGGTCACCACAGATGCAAATTCATTGATGTCATGAGAAATATTCTGAAGATGATAGTTAGTGCTGCGTGGGCTGTTATTCTTCCATTTTTCTACATTAGCACTGCAGCTAAAGTCAATTTACCTCTGAAAAATCTGGAAAAATGGTTCCGTTATGTGAAAGGAGTGCCACCTCTATATATACTGGCTGTGGCTGTGTACCTGATACCTAATATCCTTAGTGCAGCACTATTCCTGTTTCCAATGCTCCGAAGGTGGATAGAAAACTCAGATTGGCACATTGTTAGACTGCTCCTGTGGTGGTCTCAGGTATTCGATCTAATCAATTTTCTTTATTTTCATTGTCTATTCTTATGAAATTTACTTATTATATTTAGTGTAAATATTCATATCGAAATTTCTGCTACAAGACAATTTCTTTTTACTTAAGCTAATGTTTGATAGGATGGAACATAATTTTGTGATAATGCATTTGATCAAAGCATCTCATATGTTCTTTCCTTCATAGATTTTTTCGAATAATTTGGTTGAACATCCTAAAAAACTGATTTATTTGAAGGATCAACTGATCAAGAGTATGATTCCGTACACTTTCTTCTTTGAATGTGAACTATCAACTTCATGAGTTACCAGAATGTCAGTTTACCAGTTTGCTTTAGATGCTAATCACTTGTCAGCTGTGTTGATGTCCTAGCATTCCCATATTACGATTTGTCAATTGTCATAGTATCCTAGTTGAGTGAAATCAGCTGATAAAGTAGTAAACTGGAACTTGCCAAGAAAAAATAATCCAATGACTTCTGATGCCAAGGTAGATTATCCTATCTTTTTTGTCATTTGTTTGAAAAAGCACAGTTTTGGTAGTTGGATAGTTCTTCAAAGCTTATGCAGATTGAGGAATCTCTTCTCTAACAATATTTGTTCAACTGAACATTATATCTTGCATTCGTGAGAGCTTCTATTGTAGCTAATTTAGGAGATCGTATACATATGTGCTATTCAAGTAAATGGAAATGACATTCCAAGGGTACTTTTGGACAATTGGAAAAAGGAGGAAGTAACCAAATGTAGTGAAGGTTATACAAGTTTTTGGTATTCCTACTTATATAGCATACGTCAAAGCAATGTGTGGGAGTAAAAACTGGATGGATTTTCCTGGATAAAACAGCACTGAACTTTTATTTTATTTTCTTTATTTCTTTCTCCATGAATTTCTACATTATACTAATGGCATGCACATTTCTTTTCCTGTTTCCTTGTTTCTTGCTCCACACACCTACACTGATATCATAAATAATTGCAGAAACGAATTTATGTTGGTCGTGGGATGCATGAAAGCCAACTTTTTCTTTTTAAGTAAGTTACTCTGTTCTATTTTTTTGTTGGTGTTTTTTCATGTGAAAAAACTCATTCTGTTCTATTAAACTGAAAAGGTATACATTATTTTGGATTTTGCTGCTCTGCTCCAAATTTTCCTTCAGTTACTTTGTCCAGGTAAGTTCCACACTTCGATGCTTTGCAAAGATGCTTTGACGAGATGGATTTGAATCTCATTTTGATTTACAGATAAAACCTCTGATAAAGCCAACAAAGGACATAATGAGTGTTCATAATATTCGTTATGAGTGGCATGAATTCTTTCCAAATGGTAATTTTATTGCTTTTTTGGGAATCTTCATTGAGGAAACCTTTTATTTATATTAGCTGTTGCCTTTTCAGCATCATATAATATTTGTGCTATCCTATCGCTTTGGGCTCCTGTTCTCTTGGTATGTGCTTATCCAACTTACTAGAATAGTGCTTATCCAACTTACATAATAGCTGAGAAGTAGTTTCATTCTTCTCCTTTGTTTTGAATCTTGACTGCTCATTTGCAATGCCTTCAATTCTTGTAGGTCTATTTAATGGATACACAGATATGGTACGCCATCTTCTCTACAATATCTGGTGGTGTGTCTGGAGCACTTGGACGACTTGGAGAAGTAATAATGAATCTAGAACTATTCTCTGTAACTTGTTTTGCTTTAGAACATAATGAACATCAGTATCACAGTATGCTTTGGATAGCTAAATGACCACATGATTGATGGTGGGTAAGGGGCATGCTTCTGTACAACAACAACAACAAAACCTTTTGTCCCAAATTAGTTAGGGTAGATTAGGAATGAAACCATCTTAAGGTTTCAATTTTGGGTTTTATTCCATGAAAGAATGACTTTTTTTCATTTGCTCGTCAAACCTAACACAATCCTTTTCCTTTTTTCTAGTTTGGGATAGGCTACATAGAAAACTACACAAGGGCATGCTTCTGTATTAAGGACTTAACTGAATGTATTGGGATCTCAAGTAATTGCATAAATTAAATAGCTCTAACCTTATAAATATAATAACATGCTATAGAAGATAATAGGGTTGCATGCAAATTATTTGTGTATGAGAAAGCCTCTTATAAGTGGAAAATACCTTTTTCAGCCTGAGAATTCATAATAAATTCCATTAGAAGAATAACTACAAGTAGATAAGTGTGGAAGTGAGTTATTATTTCACAAGGCAAATGAAGTATTCATTTCTGTGAGGATCCATTGGGTGTCAGACTTTATTCTTGTTTCTGCTATCATCATTTTCTCAAGAGCTTTGTTGCCCTATGTTATATGACACCGTTTTTCAGGGGTACCTGTTATTATTGATTGCTTGGTTCATGTACAGTGATATGGTCCTTTTTTTTAACTGTTGCTGTGTTTGCTCTAACCTTGCCTTTTTTACTTTGTCATTGCCCTTCTGTAATAGTTAAGCCATATGCATAACGTTTATGTAACAGTTAAGAAGATATCGTTATACTGATGGAGTTGTGACATTTCTATGCATCAGATACGAACATTAGGAATGCTGAGATCACGATTTCATTCTTTGCCTGGAGCCTTCAATACATTTTTGGTGCCATCAGACAAAAGCCGAAACAGGCGCTTTTCACTCTCCAAGCGCTTTGCTGAGGTTCCAATGACAGTAACAGCCATTGTTGTCATGATTTAACTTATAGAAACCCCTGAAAAGTCTTCATATAATGATGAATTGAACATACAGGTTTCTCCCAACAAGAGAACTGAAGCTGCCAAGTTTGCTCAATTGTGGAATGAAGTAATATGCAGTTTCCGGGAAGAAGATCTTATAAGTGATAAGTGAGGCCCTTAGCTCATGTTTAGGAATAAAACATTATCATTGCAATGCAGTTAACAAACTTTTTGTTATGCAGGGAGATGGACTTATTGGTAGTTCCTTATTCATCTGACCCCAGCCTTAAACTGATGCAGTGGCCATTGTTCTTGCTTGCTAGCAAGGTTTGACGAAACAAATTGGAATCTCTCCTCTACCTTGTTACATGTTTATGTTTAACTCTGATTGCAATTTATTTTGAGGGAAATTCTGCAGATACCTATAGCTTTAGACATGGCAGCACAATTCCGACCAAGAGATTCCGATCTTTGGAAACGTATATGTGCAGATGAGTATATGAAATGTGCTGTACTGGAATGCTACGAGTCATTCAAACTTGTTCTTAATTTAGTGGTGGTTGGGGAAAATGAGAAAAGGTATCTTACAATACTTTCACTTTTTCACACTATTCATGTATCTCTACAAAGGCATTAATGCTGTTTCTCATAGTTATTAGTAATCCAATTTAATGATGGAAATAAATATTTCCATATGAAACAAGATGGTGTTTATTATTTTTTATTCAAAAATGTCATTACCAGCATTTATTATGTTGTAATTTCTATGATATAGAGTAAAGTACTTTGGACATGCAATATTAATTCTTACTAATGAAGCCAGATCAATATAAGCATATCAGCTTTATGTTACTACGACCCTATATGTTACTGCATGTGGGAGCCAAGGTTACAAATCCAATAATAATAATATAGAACCGGGCAGTTGCATATGGCTGCACATCATCACTATTTCAAATTTGAGAAACTGGTTGATCCAAATTGAACTAGGGAGGACTGCCAAGCACCACCATCGATGTGATATACATGGGAAGGGAAACTGTGATTGGTTTTAATTTGTAAACGTGTAATGACTGCTAGATAGGTAGCCTTAATGCTTCTGAAGGCATCTGTGCATTCATCTTTCATGCAAGTTGGCTTCTTTAACTATTTTGCTATTTATACATATTTATATTTAAATGCATGTTCGCGCTACTATCTTGATATTCTCTTGATATCTTTGTTCATTAACTTCAACAGGATTATTAGCATTATAATCAAACAGATTGAAGTTAACATCTCAAAGAATACATTCCTTGCCAATTTTAGAATGAGTGCACTGCCAGTCCTTTGCAAGAAATTTGTGGAGCTTGTATCCACCTTGGTAATGCAATGCTACTACTACTACTCAACTAAAGTACTATTTGAGGATTACATTGCTTCAATTTGTTAACATAGATAGTACTGCAATATATTGAAGTGTTGCTAAGATTATGTTGGCCACACCTGCAGAAAGAAAGAGATGCCTCAAAATTTGATAACGTAGTATTGTTGCTTCAAGACATGTTGGAAGTGATCACAAGAGATATGATGGTCAATGAGATCAGGTGATTTTTTTGTACTTTATATACATGACTTTCTTCGTCATGGCAATTGGCGACTAGTTTTTGTTACCTTGTATCGTTTACAGAGAGCTAGCTGAGTTTGGTCATGGGAACAAGGATTCAGTTCCAAGAAGACAACTTTTCGCTGGTACTGGTACAAAGCCTGCAATTGTTTTTCCTCCTCCAATTTCAGCACAGTGGGAAGAACAGGTAATGTTAGCAAATTCTTAATTGGCTTTTATTACCAAGGTACACTAATTTCATTTGCCTGCAGATTAAGCGCTTGCACCTTCTTTTGACTGTGAAAGAATCGGCAATGGATGTGCCTACAAATCTTGAAGCCCGTCGGAGAATAGCATTTTTCACTAATTCTCTATTCATGGACATACCACGTGCACCTAGAGTACGCAAAATGCTCTCGTTCAGGTTAGTCTCATATATAAAGTTGTTAACAATATTGCAGTGTTGCTGTATTTTTCTATAATGCGCTGCAGTATTACAGTCTCAGTTACATATAACACACTGCATAGAAATCCTATGCAGCATTTCTAGAAAAAAGTATTGAAAAGAATAATGTATGTAAATTAAATTGACTGAATTCATTGTGAGTCTGACAGCAACTGACTGCACCGTACTCCTCACAATATTTAATATTTTACATCCGCTTGTCAAGTAAAATTTGGTTTGAATCCTGCTCTGTTCTCACCTCTAATCAGTGTGGCTTAAGAATGAAAATCATGAATGTTGACAAATTTATCATGAATATTTTGGGCATGAACTGAATTCCTAATGTTTGCTTGATGGTAACAACAAATTATAAATCCTTCTGTTTGGGAAACAGAAACAGTAAACCAAAGTGGAGAGCTTCCAGGTGGAGCCCTGTACAACAAAACTTTGCTGTACCACCCATGTTGAAACGCATGTTGAAGTCAAACTACGATACCAAAACCAGAAAAAATTCTGAATCCACCACAACAAATATCTGATAAATCTGTTATATTTAAATGTACTCTGTGGTCATTAGAGTTTCAGCCAAAAAGATTGAGCTCTAGATAATTGTGTAAAACCCTTTATCCTTTGCAGTGTCATGACTCCATACTACAGTGAGGAAACTGTATATTCGAGAAGTGATCTTGATCTGGAGAATGAAGATGGCATATCAATTATATTCTACCTACAAAAGATCTTTCCAGGTTCCGTTCTGTTTGATTTTCCTATGATGCTTAGAATTGTTTATGAATTTGGTTACCAGGTTTCCGTCTTTGATCCTTCATAATTTTTGTTATAGATGAATGGAATAATTTCATGGAAAGAATTAACTGCAAAAGAGAAAGTGAAGTTTGGGGAAATGAAGAAAATGTCCTACAACTCCGTCACTGGGCTTCTCTTAGAGGGCAGACACTCTGTAGAACAGGTAATTCGATCATACGATATTACGATCTGCCTTATCAAATAAGATGAATTGGTTGATTACCTGTTACACTTTTTTTTTTGCTGTGAATAGTTAGAGGCATGATGTACTATAGGAGAGCTTTGAAGCTTCAAGCATTCCTTGACATGGCTTCTGAATCTGGTAAGCTTCTTCAATTTGCAATTGAGTATCCCTTTAGTACCTTTATAAATAGTTACTGATTTTATGCCCTGTCTTGCTTGCAGAGATATTGGAAGGATATAAAGCAGTTGCAGATCCAGCAGAGGAGGATAAGAAAAGCCAAAGATCTTTGTCCTCTCAACTTGAGGCTATAGCAGACATGAAATTTACATATGTTGCAACTTGCCAAATTTATGGCAATCAGAAACAATCTGGTGATCGACGTGCAACAGATATCTTGAACTTGATGGTGAAGTAAGTGATTTGGATGATCTATTCTGAAAAATAATTGACAACATTTGGCCAATTACAAGATAAACCATGTCTACCTCCAAAAGAAAAGTGTCTTCTTTCTTTAACTTTTTGGAGACTGTGTCTTGGTTACGTTTATTTTGCTACTTAACATTAATTGACAATGACATGCTCCTTGGGAAAAATCACACTTTTCTGGTTCCATTCAAAATATTATTTCCTTATGTGCAAAGTAATTTGAATTTGAAACTACAGTTATCCCGGTCTCCGTGTGGCATACATTGATGAAGTTGAAGAGAGGGATGGTGACAAGGTGCAGAAGGTCTTTTATTCTGTGTTAGTAAAAGCTCTAGACAATCATGATCAGGTAGTCATTCCCGTAAAGTGGAATTCATTTTCCACCATCTCAACCTTGATGTTTTTTTGTCTGATGTAAACCTCAGTAGTGCTTACATACTTCTGTATCCCTTGAAGGAAATATACCGCATAAAATTGCCAGGACCAGCGAAATTAGGTGAAGGGAAACCCGAAAACCAAAATCATGCAATCATTTTTACCCGGGGTGAAGCCTTGCAAACCATTGATATGAACCAGGTGAATTGAATAGCTATGATACTGCTTAAGACATATTTTGCATTCTGTGTTGTACTTATAAATGATATTTAGGACAATTATTTGGAGGAAGCTTTGAAAATGCGTAATTTGCTGGAAGAATTCAATGAAAACCATGGTGTGCGTCAGCCAACAATTCTTGGAGTGCGTGAACACATATTCACCGGAAGGTATGTTTGCAAGCTTTGCAGTTGTCACTTAATTTTCTTTGTCGAAAATGCAAACCAGTGCCTAACATCTAACATTGCTGGATTGTAGTGTGTCATCTCTTGCATGGTTTATGTCAAACCAAGAAACAAGCTTTGTGACAATAGGACAGAGGGTCCTTGCTAATCCATTGAAGTAAGTATGAATCACTTTGATATGTCCTATTGGAATGAAGCACTTTCCATTATTATCATATGGAACATTGAGAGTGTCATTTATATGTTGCAATATGATGTCAGAAGGGCTGAGCATATGTGGGAACTGTCTCCTAGAAAAACAAGTGCTAGAAGACCTCGTATGGATTTTTTTTCAGCCCTTGAAATGCACACGAACATGCATTTGAGATTAGAAGTAAATAAGGTGATAAAGATTAAATCAACCAAAAGTAAATAAGGTGA
Organism: Dendrocalamus sinicus; assembly: GCA_036346575.1. NCBI lineage: Eukaryota > Viridiplantae > Streptophyta > Magnoliopsida > Poales > Poaceae > Dendrocalamus > Dendrocalamus sinicus. The sequence goes on along the minus strand of CM070656.1, from coordinate 3,529,480 downwards.
TAAAGATTAAATCAACCAAGTGTTGTTGCCTAAAATTTTCTTGGTATTGAAGCTTTCAATATATAGCATGTTGAAAATTTAAAGTGTGGCACTACTGTTCTAGACGGCAGAGGGCATCAGGTCTTATGGTCAAGTGACGTATATCTGACATAATGTGTTTTGTTGGCAGGGTACGTTTTCACTACGGACATCCTGATGTGTTTGATAGGATTTTTCATATTACACGAGGTGGCATTAGCAAGGCTTCCTGTGGTATAAATTTAAGTGAAGACATTTTTGCTGGTATGTGATTCTCCATTTATTTCTGGTTGTTATCCATTTGTGCTCTTGGACAACATAGACTTGAATATTGTTTTCAGGTTTCAACTCAACACTAAGACGTGGAAATGTCACCCATCATGAGTACATTCAAGTGGGAAAAGGACGTGATGTTGGTCTCAATCAAATTTCTCTTTTTGAGGCCAAAGTGGCATGTGGTAATGGAGAACAAGTACTTAGCAGAGATATCTACCGCTTGGGTCATCGTTTTGACTTCTTCCGAATGCTCTCGTGTTACTTCACAACTGTTGGATTTTATATCAGCTCAATGGTATCTTACATTCACTTAGTTAAAAGTGCACATGGGACAGTTGCATGCATTATATTGTTTTTGATTTGCTATCATGCATGTTTTCTGAAGTTCCTGTCTTATTATTGTGCAGATGGTTGTCATAATAGTCTATGTTTTCTTGTATGGAAGACTTTATTTAGCATTAAGTGGACTTGAGTTTGCAATTATGAAGCAAGCACGGATGAGAGGGAACCGTGCTCTTCAGGCAGCCATGGGATCTCAGTCTATTGTGCAGCTAGGTCTTTTGATGGCCTTGCCTATGTTCATGGAGATTGGACTGGAGAGGGGTTTTAGAAGCGCCCTGGGGGATTTCATCATCATGCAGCTTCAGCTTTGTTCAGTGTTTTTCACTTTCTCCCTGGGGACAAAATCACATTATTTTGGTCGCACAATCCTCCATGGTGGTGCGAAATATAGAGCAACTGGCAGAGGCTTCGTTGTCCGCCATGTAAAGTTTGCTGAAAATTATAGAATGTACTCCAGGAGCCACTTCGTGAAAGGACTTGAGCTCATGTTACTTCTAGTAGTTTATCAGACGTATGGTGATGTGGCTACAGATTCGGTTGCCTATATACTGCTGACATCATCAATGTGGTTCCTAGTAATCACGTGGCTGTTTGCTCCATTCCTCTTCAACCCATCAGGATTTGAGTGGCAGAAAATAGTTGACGACTGGGATGATTGGACCAAGTGGATTAGCAGCCGTGGTGGGATTGGTGTGCCTGCTAATAAAGCATGGGAGTCATGGTGGGAAGAGGAGCAGGAGCATTTGCAATCTACAGGTCTATTGGGTCGCTTATGGGAGATCATCTTGTCTCTCCGATTCTTCATCTTCCAGTACGGTATCATGTATCACCTGAATATCTCTGCTGGCAACAAAAGTATATCTGTAAGTTCGTAAGATGAATTCGTTTTATTTGAGCTATTTTACAACTCTACTTGAGCTAGATTAGTATATAAGATAGTAATTTCATAATTCCTTCTTGTTGTTTAGAAGCATTGCTTACCAATATGATTTTGTGACTGCCACCTCAAAATTTTGATTTTGTGGATTCAGGTTTACGGTCTGTCTTGGCTGGTTATCGTAGCAGTGGTGTTGGTCCTGAAGGTAAATTTCATTTGCTTGCTAGTGATGAAATCAACAAGTATACGCTGGTTGGCTTATCCATCTAGCTTATGTCCTTGTTGCTGATCAGTGTCATTTCTTTAGGTGGTATCCATGGGAAGAAAGAAATTTAGTGCAGATTTCCAGCTTATGTTCCGGCTTCTTAAACTGTTCTTGTTCATTGGATCTGTTGGAACTCTGGCCATTCTTTTCACCCTTCTGCATCTTACAGTTGGTGACATATTCGCCAGCTTCCTTGCCTTTGCACCGACAGGATGGGCCATTCTTCAGGTACATCATCAGCTACCAGCATCGCCTTTTTTTTTTTTTTGCTTTAGCCCCAACTTATCATCACCTAGGCCTAGGAGTAGTATCAATTCAGGAAAAAGGGACTTTATCAAATCAAAATGCGTACGAGTAAAATTGTCGACTCTCTTGGCCCACTTTGAATTTACTTGTGCGAGCACCTATTTTCTGCTGTCAAATGCCGTTAGATTCTTAAGAGAACAGTCAACATTTTTCACTGGCTTTAATCCGTTTGGCGTCTTTGCAACAGATATCGCAGGCGAGCAAGCCGGTGGTGAAGGCCCTAGGGCTGTGGGGATCTGTGAAGGCCCTCTCGAGGGGGTACGAGTACCTGATGGGGATCGTCATCTTCGTGCCGGTCACGGTGCTGGCATGGTTCCCGTTCGTCTCGGAGTTCCAGACGAGGTTGCTATTCAACCAGGCATTCAGCCGAGGCCTTCAAATCTCTCGCATCCTGGCTGGCGGGAAGAAGCAAAACTGATTCCAGTCCAGAAGGCGCCCATAAGGTTAAGCACAGGTTAGGGGGAATTAGCTCCAGGATTGTTGTACATGGGTGCTGTTGGAGGCATCGTACGGCTGCACACACGCTGACGCTTTCAGAGGTTTCATTACTTTTGTACACACACGTACAGGGCGATCTTTTCCATGTATATCTCATACTACCGCATTACCTCTGTTACATAACCATACACGTTGTGCTTGTATAGATGTACGCCCTCAGCCGGTGCAACAGAACATTTGTTACATTTCGATTCCCTTAGATGCAAAGATGGGATTTATTTCTGTACATGGAGATGCTCGTTCGTATGCTGTGGCAATCAGTTCCCATTTAATTTATGCTTTGGATTTCTAAAATCAGATTGTTTATTAAGATATTTTTTTGTAGAATACCAGATTAGTTAAGACAATGCGTAATATTTCGAATGAAATTCTCTCCCTTTCTTCAGCTAATTATGCATGTCTTTGGTGTCCGATAGTAATAATCAGCTGAAAACCCACGGCTCCGTGGGCATTGCCCCTTGGTGCTTGGGCTATTCTGTACAAGTACTACTGTGCTAGATTACTAGTCTGTTGTCCATAGGTGATATACTTCTATTTCAGATAATTACACGGGCTTGGACTGTTGCCGCATAGCATCAGGTATTCAGTTCAGCTTGATGGTGTTGCATTCGGTTGGTAGGGACTCGATTTCGGTGGGTTACGAATTAAGCTGGTAGGTAGTACTGTTAGGTAAAAAAGTTGAGATTGAGTTAAAAGACTGTGTTACAGTTTTTTTTTTTTTGCCTTATGTGATATTTGGCTTCGGTTTCTCCGAAAGTCAAAATAAACTTAGCAGCTTTTTCAAGTGGTTTTTTACTTCTCCAAATAGCTTTATAAGTCTAAAACCGTATATATCATCTGCGTCGACGTCTCGGCCGTCCGCAATCATGTCTAAAATCATAACAAAAAAAACTATCAACCGTAACTAAAAAAACCAAACACTAGAGGTCTAAAGAGTATTGTTGATGTTTTAGTATCGATCTAACTATGATTTGTTTGGGTTCGGAGGATCCCTTACTACGACCTGGCTACGATCACACAAAGAAAAGACACAGAGATTTTATACGGGTTCGGGTTTACTAATGTGAGAATATTAACCCTACTTCCTATATAGATATTACTTAATAAACTGATTAAAACGAAGAAAGTAATGCGAAATGTCCTGCTCTACTTCTATTCTCCTTTAGGTCTCTCTCGAATCTTCCCTTTTCTCCTTGAAGTCCACTTTTATATAGCTTGTAAGATGATAGCAGTTTTTCCATACCAAGAGACGTCTTAATGTTTCGAATGATAACCATTCGACAGGAGTTATTAGAGATGTGGTATCTCACTCATCGTGCGACGGTTACTATCAGCGACAAGTTAAATACTGCTGCTCGCAGCGGGCAGAGGCCGGTGGCCATCCAGCAGCACATGAGGAGGCGGCTATTGACGAACGGGAAATACGTCGTCGTGGTGGCACTGACGCGCAGCGTAAAATTGTTAGCCTGCACCGAGCGGATGAGACGCTGCTGCCCAGTGCCATCGACTGCGTTCCCGCAGGGCCGACGCAGCGGCGTACGGGTCGTGGCGCATGTCCGAGCATGGCGCCGCGTACCTCTTCGTGCAGAAGATTGACGCGGAGATCATGCCGCTAGGTGGAGGCAACGCCATTGGCAGGTCCAAGGCCCGGAGGAGCAAAGTTTCCAGACAGGAGGTAGAGCTTGCAGCTCGATTGATCGTCGATCTCATTGCAGAAGGGGGGAAAGTATACGCGAATTCAGAAGTAGGTCATTCATGTTTGCCTACGTAAGTTTTTTTTTGCAACTTGTTTTAAGAACTGCCTACATACGAGTTTGTATCATGCTGGAGGTGAACCAGCGCCCCGTTTTGTCGTGTAATAATTCAGTTTTTGCAGCTGTGTAGGTTGGTTCCTTCCTAATTCGTAGCTGCCTGCCACATGCTTAAGAAGTGGCATTTCACGAGCGAAATCGCGGCGTCTATATATCCCGCTTATTTTAGGTTGAGCTTCTGGTTTATTTTTCACAATTTCATAATTTTGTTTTTTCCTGATTTTTCAGCTTTTTGCCAGTTCTTTTCCCCGTATTCGTTTGTATTGTCCATAATGAGCTAACATGTTTTTTATTTTTTATTTTTTAATTTAATTACGCCAAATAAGCTATCATCAGGTAAAGCACAATTTTAGCCAACTACAGTATAATTTCAGCTATAAACCACTTTTTTTCAGCCCAACTAAGTGGACTTTACATAATCCAGTAGTTGTGCGGTTGAGATACGGCAAATAGCCCTATGTTTAACTTTTTCTTTATAGTGATTTTTATCTTTATACGTATATGGTTTTTTCTCGTAAAGATTTTTTTATATAAAATCTATGTATCTTACTATCTCGATCTTCTATTTTTATTTTTCATTTTACAACAAGTGATGTCAACGCTCCAGGACAGCGCAAGTCTCGCCGAAGCCAATTCGAAGCCACGCCCCGGCTAATCTCATCCTGACTCGACGCATCAGTAGGCAGAGGCTTTGATCTTTTAGGCTGTGCTTGATGCTTTTTTGCTATATTTTTTAAAATAGCAGTAAACAGTAGAGAGGTTAATATGAACAGTTGATACAATTTTAGCTTAAAAAACCATTTAAAAATTCTACTTTAAAAAGTTACATGATTTATCCTAACTTTTGACTAAAAATCCAAAGTACGTAAGAACAGGACCGTTATTGTTCCAGCTTTATCAAGCAGGCCTAAACGATCGGTCACCTCACCGAAAGCTGAACTCTGAGATAGGCTGACTGGCTGATGAGTCCTTCGCTCCTTCCTCCCTTCCCGGCGGAATCAAATCCTCTAAGAGTGTGTTTGGTTGCTAGAATAAGATAAAGATAGGATGAGATAGTTCCACAAAAAAAGTGGAACCACATGGTCCAGCATCTAAGAAGAATATTCTCTAAATTTGCACAGGCTCATCCCACTTTGGACCATTCCATCCCACCCCATCCCTCAAACCAAACACATGGATGAGCTTGGTCAAAGGAACCATCCCATTCTATCCCACCCCATCCCAGCAACCAAACACACCCTAAGTAACTTCCCTTTGATATGAGTCACTGCACATGACCCTCTCACCGTATGGGCCCACACGTCAGTGACGGAAAGTTACGTCAGAGGATCTCGTCGCCTTCCCGGCCGAGGCATTCCTGCTGAAGCAACATCAGTTGCAATCCGACCAGACCGCTAACTGGGAGCTTCCAGCTCGTGCATGCCCACTAGTTCATGATCGTCCAAGCGCACAGTGCGAATTAAGTACACATGAGGTGATGATCACCATCATCAAATCTCACCACGACGGACATGATTACAAAGGCAAAAGCCAGCACGAATCTTGGCGAAAATTTCCAAGCCCAACGTGGCATGATGCCAAATGGCTTTAACTACTTTTCAACATGTCAATTTTTAATTTTAGTTTATTTTAGCTTTTGGGTTTTTTTTTCTCTTTTTTCCTTTTCTTTTTCCTTATTTTTCTTTGTATTATTTGTGATGATATAGCCGATTTTTTCTATTTTTCTTTATTTTTTAGAAGAAGCTAACAGCGACTGCGGTGCAATTTCAGCTATAAACAAAAAACCATAACAACAAACTTATGCCGTAAACTAGTTGGAGCGCCTCACAATATGCTTCCCTTGTTTCTACAGTTCGTGTCGTGCGTTGCGGCACCGAATCACCAATGTGAAAAGTACGGGTGGAAAACGGTAGCGGATAATTCGTTTTATCCGATATTCGTATTCGGGAAAACGTGAATATGGTAAGCAAAAATTCGTATTCGAAAATGTTCGTATTCGTATTCGACAATATTCGTATCCGTATTTAAAAATATTCGTATTCGCATTCGTATTCGAGAATATTCGTATTCGTATTCGAGAATATTCGTATTCGTATTCGTATTCGTATTCAAGAATATTCGTATTCGTATTCGTATTCGTATTCGAGAACATTCGTATTCGTATTCGTATTATCGGGGCGTCCGGGCCCATGACGCAGTGGCACAGGCCCGATTTGGCGGGAAGTAAAGCGTAAGGGCGCGCGCCAAGACGCGTGCCAAGGCGGGAGTCACGTTCACGCGCGCGGGAGTGGGACGGCGGGAGTCACGCGCGGGCGCACGGCGCGGGACGGCGGGATTCGCGGCTCGGTCGGAACTCGGACACATTCGGCTCCCGAGTGCGACTGTGCGAGTGGCGACCTCAGTCCTCACTCTCACTCCTCACTTCGGCACTTCCTCAGGCTCTCCGTTCTCAGCCGCTGCAGCCGGCCGTCTGCGCGCGCATCCAGGCGGGCCCCGTGCCCTAGCCCGCCGTTGTCTCCCGATCCCCTTCCACACGCCGCCGCCGCCTCCCCTCGCTCCTCGCGTCCCTTTCTCTCGCCCTCCTCCTCTTATCCTGCATTCCTGCTCGTCGTCTCGCCTCCTCCCTTTCGATCTCGTCATCGCCGATGCCACTCCGGCGACCACGACGTTCAAGAGCGGGGAGCGGGCAGCCGATTATGTAGGGCAATCGACGGTGGTGGAGCAGGGATCAGACAGCCGCCTTCCCATCGGACTGCTCGCCTCAGCTCCGCTCCTCCCAAGTGGATCCCGCTGACACGGTGACACCCTCCCTCTCCCGAGCTCGACCTGGTTCTTGGTCCTGTGGTTTCCTTCCCTCTTCTCTTCTACGAGCTTTTGCTTCTCAGATTTTTTTGGGCGTTTTCTCTCTGTGTGTTTTTATGATATTTTAGGTTTGTTTGGCTGTTCTTTCCATCGGAGAATTTTGAAGGTAATTACGAAGTGCGGTGCGATTTACTCGTTCTTTTGCCCTGCAATTTACAGGATTCCAGATTTTTCTTGCGGTCTCAGGCCTCAGCCGAGAGTTGGCGTCTTGGCGAGTGGCGATCGCTCGCGACGGCGAGTCCCGGCGTCCGGCGGCGATCGCGGCGAGCCAGCTCCTCGATCGATCCTCACTCCTCGATCGATTCCTCACATGTATTTGTTTGTGATTATTGTTGCTGCGACGCTTTAAAAATGAATCTTTTCTTAGCTATAAGAGAAGCACAGGATGTAACAATCATGGCGATTCAGAGTGATGTGTGTAATTAGCCACCCCGTGGTCGTTCCAAAGGATTGGAATTGGATTCATGTTTTCATGATTCTTGTCGAATGTTCATAAAAATTCATTATTTTCGCCTAAACATAGAAGCAATCGCCTATCATCTTTATTGGAAATATTTAATCTTTGCCAACTTGTTCGAATCATTGCAATGACATGGATGTGGAAGAAAATTAGAGCTCATTCTGATTTTGTGAGCTTTGAAATTAGAGCTCCTTTTCACTTGTTTGCTTTTATCTATCGCCTTGCTTCTTTTGGTGTCATGAGCAATTGATCTATGTGACCCTGATATTTGGTGTCATGAGCAATTGATCTATGTGATATTGTTGCTCCTAGTTCTGCAATTACTTTTGTCTTTTGAATGCTTCTGTCGACCTTTCAGTGAGAGCAATTGATCTATGTGATATTGAGAACAATTGATCTATGTGATATCTTGATGACATGTTTTGATTCTGCAGGTTTTAGAACTAGTTTGATGTCATGTTTGCTGAAATAGCCTGTGGATGACATGTATTGATTCTGCAGGTTATTTACTGAAATTTCTTCCCTGTACATGTTTACTTAAATACCCTGAAGTTATTTACTGAAGTTTGATTCTGCAGGTTGTGGCATTGTGGGATACAAGTCATCTACAATAGAATATAGGCTCTACTCGAACATTTGTCCTTCGAAATTGCCTTTCGCTCTCTAATAGCTTTCATGCCTCAAAGGTCCCCGATTTTTCTCGCTACTCCAAACCGCCATTTGATGTCCTGTCACAAGAGAGTACACCAAAGCATGATACCTCAAATTCACCATTGATGGCTGAAACACCGGCAATGCAGACACCAAAAAGGCCACTGCCCACTCCACTTGAGAAACTAGTGGTATGTGACATCTTATTCTTCTCATTCAATCATATATGTGTTTGTGCTTATGGTGTTTAATACATGCTGGGAGCTGAATTTCTCAAGTGCCATATACAATTGCATAACGAAATAACAAATGTGTTTGCTCGCATTAGCATTCCTTTAAAAACTTTACTGTGTAATGAAATACCTGATAGTTGTTATGTCATTTTGGTCTCGTTAACATGATTTTGATGTTAATTGTGTCAAAAAGACCTCTTAATTACCTTCTTCTAAAGCAATTTTGAATTCACGCCATGGAGCATCGAACGCTTCCTAATCCTACTTACCGCTTATCATCGGTCGCATACATGCTATAAGCCTATAATTTGAATGTTAAAATTTCAAAATTTGAATTTAAAACCGCTAATCGGAAAATCGTTAAATTCAAATTTTGACATTTGATGAAATTTGAAATGTCAAAATTTGAATTTAAAACCGCTAATCGGAAATCGCTAAATTCAAAATTTGACATTTGATGAAATTTGAAATGTCAAAATTTGAATTTAAAACCGCTAATCGGAAATCGCTAAATTCAAAATTTGACATTTGATGAAATTTGAAATGTCAAAATTTGAATTTAAAACCGCTAATAGAAAACGCTAAATTCAAAATTTGACATTTGATGAAATTTGAAATGTCAAAATTTGAATTTAAAACCGCTAATTGGAAAAACCGGTCGATACGACATTCGTAGGAGGATATTCGTATTCGACCGAATTAAGTATATATCCGATTCGAACCAGATTCGTTACGACATTCGATTCAGATTCAGATTCGAGAATGTTCGAATTCGTATCCGTATCCGTTTTAAAAACATGAATTCGTATTCGTATTTGAGACTATTCGACCGTATCCGATCCGTTTCCACCCCTAGTGCCAAGCCCCTAATAAACCAAATCATTGGCATAATGCCAGCCCTGCCATGCGTGAGCCACGGACGAGCTAGCTGGTAAAAAGCACCATGAATGGCTGAACGTTGCGCGAAAACACCGCGCGGCGTAGGTGTGGGGCGTCTCGACGCCGATGACGCGACGTAACGTACGTGCACCTACGCATGCGCCCCGAGCGAATGGTGTCGTTATCGTCGTCACCCGCCTCCTCGGCCGGCTCCACGCCAACGCCCCAGCCCCCGAGGCAGTAGCTGCGCGACGCCGGTGTTAGATCGGACCCCCAGTGTCCAACCAGGTTTCACTACCTGGTCCACAGAATCAAGTGGGCTAGGCACTAAAGTCCACGGGTTGCACTTGTGCAAACCCTTAAGTAACAACTTTATAAGTGGTATTAGACATTCTCCTTTAAAAGACTAGTCCAATGGGTGAAAACTCCCTCACATTTATAAGTTGTGTTTTTTTTCTTTTTCACAATACATGTGAAACTACTTTCTAATAATCTCCACCTCACACATGGATTGTGCGCATCACACTCCTGGGAGATGTTAGATAACTGGGCCCTGATACCACTTTTAGGATCGTAAAAGACTTCTCACCCTAAAAGTTAGCCAATAAAGTGAGGATCTTCTTCACTTTTAAGTTAGATTATTGCCTCTTGCATAACCAACGTAGGAGTATTTTGATAGGTGGCATCCCCAGTCTTCAGGTGGGTACTTTTGGGCTAATGACTTATGACTTAAATATTTGAATTCCGACTATTTGCAAGAGGTAGTACGTACAGAAAATAGTCGTGTGCGATTTTGGCCTGTACAGCTAAACTCAATATATTTTTTACTATAATCTTGCTATTGATCTTGTCTTAAAAAATATACCGCTTAAAACTAGTTACTGTAAATAGTATGACTATAAACCAACTTTAAGCTCAGTACAACCCAGCCTTCCTCAACGTCTACGACGGCACCCCCGCCAACGGCTACGCCCGCTGGCTCGGCCTCGGAGTCTTACCACTCCAGCGAGCAGGTCCACCGGACTGTGCAATCGGTTTTTTCGGTTCGGTAAATACGGTAAATACGGTATTTGTAGTTCGGTATTATACAGTATTTTTAGAAATACGGTTCGGTATTGGTAAATCCTATTTTATTTCGGTACGGTATCGGTAAATACCATATTTACCAAAGTTGACGCGAATTACAAACGATATAGCGACTAGCGAGACAAGACGAGTAGACGATAATACATATACTACTGGCAATAGAATTAGAATTTTAGAAACACTCATGGGAAGAGGATTCTTGCTGCATATGAATGCATGGGCTATTATTCACACTTCATTATTCCTTTCAATAGTATCTCCCAAATACTACCTAAAAAATATTACTATCTGGCTTTAGCATATCTCCCAAATACAGAAATACTAGCTCTCGGTCTCCTCTCCTGACTCTTGACCATATCAGCTCTCGTCTCGGTCAGACGGTCAGTCGGTCTCGCTCAGTCTCACCAAGCGTCCAACGGGCAAACCCGGAAACTCGTCCCCGTCTCTCGGTCTCCCTCCCCCTCCGGCTCTCTCCATCCCCGTCTCGCCTCCGCCGCCGCCTCCCCATTCCCCTCTCCCGCCCTGCCGCCTCGCGCTAACGCCGACCCGGCCTAGCGCCGCGCTGCTCTCCCTCTCCCTCCACCTCGCTCTCTCGTCCCCGTCTCGCCTCGCCGCGCCTCGCCGTTCCCTCTCCCGCCCCGCCGGCCGCCTCGCGCTCGCGCCGACCCGGCCTGGCGCCGCGCTGTTCTCCCTCTCCCTCCCCCTCCGGCTCTCTCCGTCCCCGTCTCGCCTCCGCCTGCGCGGGGCGGCGGGCGGCGCCAGATCTTCCCGCCAGCGCCAGCGTACGGGCTCGGTGTCGGAACCCGGAGCAACGACTCCTGGATCCTCTGTGTAAATCGCACTAGTCCAGGATCAGCTAGTGCACACAGTCACCACAAAGATAAATGCCCAGCACAAATGACTGATTATATTAAATAAAAGATACGGCCTTATGGCCAAGTCCGTGGGCATGGCTATCCAGGATAGATTATACACTCTGCAGAGGTTGTACAGCTTTACCCACAAGACACGATCATCCTGTTGTACCACTAGATTACACACTTCCTTAGGTGTGCGGTGGGGAGTCGTAATAAGGCCTTTACAATGCAAAGCCTTTAATCTGGTCGAGCCAACTCTAAGGTTTCACCCCAGTAAGAAATCCACCAGACCGGGACTCCCTCTTGAGCCTAGACGAGACTTCTCATGGCTTAACCGCGCTCGCCCAAGTGAGACTTCACATGGCACTAACCACGCTCACTTTCAACCTACGACTCGACTCAGATTGGGACTTCACAAATTATTCAGCCAGGGCTATCCCATACCAGCCATGTGGTAGTACGATTAGGGCTTTGCAACAGTAGCTCACAGACCGGTCCTTAATCTGACTCAGGCCCAACCACATACCCCTGTGCACGACAATCAACCACTGCGGCTCCAACCAACAGGGCATGTCTGCACCCACCACTCTAACCAATTGCCTAAGTCTAAACCAGTTTTATATTTTGTTTTCAAAATATTTCATAACACTCTTTGACTCACCAAAGTCAAGAGTTCATATCATTTTATGTAAAAAGGGTCATCATTTTATGTGAAAGATATCCCAAAACAAATATTATATCTAAGCAGTCTAAGCATTTGATATAAATTCCTCTAGCCAACACTAATGTATTAACTAGAGTTTGAATCTAGGGTGACAAAGTATTGAGGAATTCAAATTCAATGGAGGAATTAACAAGTAGGCATTAACTATATTTGAAACAGAATTGAAATACGTTGAATAAAAATATGCATGCAATATAATTTAAATCAACATAATTTTATTTTGAAAACTGGGATCAACATGATCAAGGAGGGTGACTTGCCTTGCTCTTCAAATTGGTTTGAATCTTCGTCGAAGAAATCTCCCGAATCGTCGAAGTCTACACGTGAAAATAACCCACCAAATTCAAATAAATTTAAAATAAATTCAAATTGACTTCAAATATTTGAATTGAGGCTATAAATGGATAGAGGGGAATTTTTGATGAATTTAGAAATTTGAATGGGCCAAATCGGATTTAGAACGGAGGAGAACGGGCTCCGGGAAGTTTGAAAAGAGAGAAAATAGAAAAAGAGGATTTTTGGAATTATTTTTCTGCTGAAAAACCTGAATTATTGCGTCAGCAAGGAATTTCATTTCGGTCGGAATTATTTTTCAAAGGAAAAATCGGATTAATGCGCCAGCATGACGCTAGCACTGGGGTGCTCCTGCTGGAAATTTGGACACTGTTGGACCCTAAAATACCCAAAATTCCGTTTTTGGCCCCCCTGTACAAAAAAATTCCACTTTTGGACCCCTTCCCACCGCGGGATCACCCCAGGCCGCCACGTGGCCCGGTCGTGCGGTCGGGGACCGCACGACCGGCCTGCGCCGCTCCCCACCGCGCCATTCGCCTTCCGCCGCGCGACCCGCTCGCGATCAAGCGCCCTTTGCCCGAGCGCACGACCCGACCGCGCGTCCGCTTGCCCACCGCGCGACTGCCCTCCGACCGCGTGACCGATGATTTGACCGCGGGATTGATTCCCGACCGCGCGTTTGGCTCTGTCCAATCGGCGCCGAAAGCAGCAGCGTTTTTTTGGTTTTTTCACCCCAGCAGCACAAGTAACACACGCGTCATCATCTAGCTCGCATGGCCCCTCACTCATGGATGAATGCAGAGATAAAACCGAGCTTCATGCGTGTATGGACATCCGGAAGCTCATTCGCTTTTTTGAGTGAAGACCGAGCGAGCGCGAGGAGGAATCAAGAAAAGTGAGGAGCGAAAGCCGTAAGATTTCAGTTGTTTCGTTTGGAATCGCGGATTTGGCAAGTACAAAAGTTGTAGATCGTCTCGTGAGCTTCAAGAAGAGGTAAGTTTTGTGCCGTGCAACTATCATTTTATGTATGTCATTAGCCTTTAATTAAGCAAGCCATCTTGTGTTATTGTTATTTTATGCGAATCTTTTATACGCTATGTATGTATAGCAAATCATGCATATGTTAGGCATAATGTATTGTAGTGTATGTAGTGTTTTCCTTTGTAGTGAACATACGCATCTTGTAGAGTAGTTTCAGTTAGGTGGAAAATACAAATTTGTAGTGTGTAGATGTTGAGAAAATATATATTTATGTTAGAGCAATTGTAGGTGATAACAATAGTAGTAGGATTAGAAGCATATGATTAGTACGCTTAGGGAAGAACTACATACTGATGCGGTATGTGGTAAAAGAAATTACAAATAAATTTGGTAGATTAGAAATAAAATATAATAGCAGTCATAGAAAGTTATAGTAGAGCTACATAAATACTATATTAAGTAAAAGTTAGAAAATATTGTAGTGTAAATAATGTGTATGTGTTGAAAAAGTAAATATTTATGTTGGAGCATTTGTAGGTGGTAAATTTGTAGATTAGAGATAATTTGTATAATTAGTGTGCTTAGTGAATGACCGTAGTATGGAAATAAAAATGATATGAATATTTCATTTGATGTATGGTACAATTTGAAAGTAAAATAGTTACAAATACATCGTAGATTTAGAAATACAAAACATATACTAATCGAAACTGTTAATTAGATGGTACGATTGTTACATGCTGTGTACTAAAATTGTTGATTATGCACTTATGTTAGGTACGCAATGGCTGGCATTGAACAATTGATGGTGTTTTATGGGAGTGGTCTCGTACGTGATGGGCCGTATGGGGCGGACCTGTCAAATTGCGAGCGGACCGTGATCCGGGCACCCGGTCTGAGCGCCATGAGTTTGTCTGAGCTACGGAGGTGTGTCCGTTCAGCGTTCGATCGGCTGCACCGCAAGGAAGAAGTTACGGATCGAGGCAGTCTATGCCTCAATGGTGGATGACGGAAGGGGGAGCATATGACAACTTCTGAAGGTGACCAATGACGCCTCATAGGCGAACTACATGGAGGTCGTGCGCAACCCTGATGCTGCGATATATGGGAGGCCAATGGTGTATGTCGAGTTCGTGGAGAGGGCAGGATCATCAGGCATGGTTGGTTCGGATGCGCTGGTGGAGATGAAGTGGCGGCGGTCATGAAGACCCTTCTGCGGAGAACATGTGGCGAGGAAGTGGGTGATGAAGACGGCGAGGCGTGCGCAGAATTTCCAGCCCAACGAAGGTGTGCACGGCGGTGGTGGGCCGCCGTATTGACTGTCATGAGTATCTTGGGGACCGGGTGGAAGAAGAGGACAGCGAGGAGGATGAGGAGGTTGACACAGCAGCTGGAGAGGACGAGATGGCGAAGGTGCAACCGAGGGGTGGTAGGTCGTGTTGTGACCACGGACGGTGCGTACGTGTCGTCCAGACTGGACGACATCGCAGCGGCAGCCCTAGTTCTGCCACAGGCGGAGGAGGGAGAATGGGGTTTCAGCGAGGGCGCACTGTATTTGGGGCAGTGCTTCCGTAATAAGAGTGCTGTCCAGCAGGCTATTGCTAGACATGCCGTCAACATAAGCCGGACGTATCGGGTCCACAAGTCAAAGCCGGACACGTACGTCGTGAAGTGTGTTGACGGGTCATGTGGTGGCAAAGTCCGTGCACAACGGTACAAGGGCGTTGGCACGGAGTTCCGGATAACGGTGCTCCAAGATCACAGTTGCGAGCTTGCGGGGCCAGTACATAGGCACCGCAACATGACATCACATTTTGTTGCGGAGGTGGTCACGCACCTCGTCCAGGCGGATGTGTCAATTACCCCGAAGGTTCTGATGGCAGAAGTAGCGAACACGGCGGGGTACGAAGTGAGCTACAAGAAGGTGTGGCGGGCGAAGCGAAAGGTGCTGCACGGTATGTATGGGACGTACGAGGAGGCGTACGACCTGGTCCCAAGAATGCTGGATCAAATTGCACAATCAAACCCAGGAACTTACATAAACAAAGCGGAGAGGGTCCATCCTACGGAGGGCCCGAATCGTTTCATTCTTGACAGAGTGTTCGGGCCTTCCATCAGCGATACAAGGGTTCGGTGGTGCCGTCGGTGCTAACCGTAGATGGGACGTTCCTATCCGGCAAGTACAAGGGCACTATCCTTACGCGATTGCAGCCGATGCAAATGACCGATTACTCGAGTGGCATTTGCAATTGTGGAGAACGAGAATACGATAGCGGCTTTGGTTTCTTTGCAATTTGAAGAATGCCGAGTGCAAGACAGGCTGAAGTGTGCCTTATCTCCGACCGCAATGCAAAGCTTGCCGTCTGCGTTGCGTAACGTTGCGAATGGGACGCAGCCCCGTCGATGGATCGATGTGAAGAACGGCTGGTGCATGAGGCATATTGCGGCGAACTTCCACGAAGGTTCCGTAGCAAGGACCTCATGAAGATGTTCAAGAAGCTATGCATGCGTAACCGAGCGGAAGTTCACGCCTGCGAAGCGGCTCGATCAGAGGCTACGAAGCATGTGCATGCGGCGAGGGCCGTGGAGGAGGCTCCACAAGAGTCGGGTATTCTCACAATGGGTTCACCCAATGCACGACTTGGAAATGTGGTCTTTGTTGCACGACACGGTGGGGCGAGGTATGGGATCATGACAACCAACATGTCCGAGGTTTACAATGGTGTATTGAAGGCGCCGATCCCCGCCGATCACGGCAATTGTGGCGAGACACGGAACCGCACCGTCGGTACTTTGTGAATAGAGCCGAGGATGGCGCAGAAGCACGTTGAGGAAAACAAGCAATACTCGAGATCATGCAGCCTTCATGGACGGGAAGATGGAGAAGGCTCGAACCCACATTGCTCACCCATTGATGGCTTAAGGGGAAGTTTGAGGTCCGCCTAAAGCGAAGTATGTCATGGGTCACATTAGAGGGGAGCGCAAGCGGTATGCACGATTGGTGATGAAGCATCTTGCACGCAACAAGCCCGACTTCGCACAAGCCATGCTCCCATGTGTACGCGACTGCATTTGTATGGAACCAGCGTCGACATAGTACATCTCCAAGTACTACGACATGCAGCACTTGTATGCAACCTGGAGTGCAGAGTTCCATTCCTACGGGTAGACATGCACTACGAGGAATTATGGCGGGAGATAAAGTGGGTGCCCAACGATGATGAAGCATGTCGGTCGTGGAAGACGACAAAGCCGTCACATCCGCAACGACATGGATGAGAGCCAGCGAGGGGATCGTGTTCGGCGCCCGAAGTGTAGGTTATGCAAGACCTTTGGCCACTCCCTCAGTCAGTGCCCAAACAGGCCGGCATCAAGCAACGCTCTGTAGTACCAACCACAATCCATATGTAATGTATTATTCAGGAGGTGTACGCTTAATTGTTGGCTCGATGGTGTAGCTATGTATTGCACATTACCATGTTATGTATATTTTCGCACATTCCATATGTTTCCTTGTCGTATGGGTCATATTCGTGTGCACATTTTATGTATGTTTTTGTACATTCCGTACGTTTCCCTGTCATAACATTTGTTGTTAATTATGTTGTTATTTGTTGCACATTTTGTTGTAATGTACACTAACTTGTTGTCCTTCTTTGGCAGGACATGGCGTTCGAGCTGCTAGAGCCCCGTTGGGACGAGCACCACCGATGCCATGTGTGGTTGTCGGCACCCGCACAGGGGCCTCCTTGCTTCGTCCTTAGGGGCCCCCGAGAGAACTGGCGTCTCGACCATCGGTACATCCCACTACTGCGGGACACCGGTCTCCTGCCCATTGCCCGCATGTTGGATCTACCGCATGGGTTCCAGTACGATGCGCCACTGTTGTCAGCTCTCGTTGATCGATGGAGGCCGGAGACTCACACCTTCCACTTCCGGTGGGGGGAGATGACGGTTACTCTGCAGGACATCACGATGATTACAGGTCTACCCCTCCGTGGTGCTGCTTTGGTGCCACCCCTGAAGGCAGCAGATTGGAAGGTCCGTCTGGGTGACCGGTTCGGTCATACGATCCGAGACAACGCAGCCGGGTGCCACATGGATGGCCGCCGCTTCATGACTGGCCCCGCAGACGCAGATGAGGTCGCGGTGCGGGCGCACCGTTGCATACCGCTATATCTGTTCGGGTACGTCTTGTTCCCTAGCACGAGTGGAGACTCCGTGCAGCCTAGCTACATACCGCTAGCGGAGTCCTTGGCGGATGGTCGGCCCGGTCGGCAGCCCACAGTATAGCCGGGATCGCAGTCCTTAGCTCCACATACCGAGGCTTGTGTGGCGCCTCGCGGCGCGCATGCGCGCCGAGCCGGCCCTAGCCGCCTGCTACCTTCTCCTTCAGTTGTGGTCATGGGAACACTTCCCCGTTGGCAGGCCTGACTTTGGTCGTCGTGTGCACCCTTATGACCTCATCCCGCAGTTGTATGGTGGTGACGACCCCGTTGATGCGCCCACAATGGGTACATGTTGGGCGCATGGTCGATTGAGTGGGCGAGGAGAGACCGAGAGGCGTGCGTACTCGGATTTCCACCAGAGGTTCGAGCCTCTGACGTTTGGCGACGTAGACTGGTGGCCATGGTCTCCACAGTTAATTGCGAACACGGCCCCCCACGGGTTGTCATACCGGTCGGCGAGATCGAGGTACCGGATGACGACCGCCACTTGGTGTTCGCGCCCGCATCGAGCCGCATGACCACACCGAGTAATGAGACGATTCGGGCTGTACCAAAGCATGTCCCTCCCATGGCGGGACGCCCTCTTGCGGAGGAGTTCCACCGTATGTCAAGACACCCCAAATTTAATTCTGCATTAGTGTCAATGTCGATCACTGCATCGATTGTGTAATGTCTCAATGGACTTGCGAGCAATCGAGAGAGGGCGGCGATCAAGGCGGAGAGCCACACGGCGGACGTGGGCGGACATGTGGTCCGACCATGCGCATACGATGGTTGTGGATGAGACACGGCCGTGCGACCACCGCGACCCCGCGCGCATGTGGCATACCTTGGCCCGGCACGCTCCACGCACCCGCTGTAGGCTTACTACGGGAGCCGCCACGCCTCCACTTCATCTTTGTTCACGGGCGGCTATACAGAAGGTCGCACCGTCATCTAGCGGCACGGGTCGACGAGGCGATGCGAGAATCGTGTCGACGCAATGCACGGATTACATTTGAACCGATTATTTGTTTCATCTGCAGTGGACCGCTACATCGTATCGACATCGAGGCTAATGAGGCTATACGACATAGGAAGTCCAATATCGAATCTTCTGCCATGGTATGTTCTTTGTTCGATTTACAGGGTTTTCTCGCTACAACTTCATGGGACCTCTACCGTGCTATTTATATCAAATGGCGGGACAAAAGATGGCTGCTTTGCCTAGAGACATGACAAAAGCGCTCAGCTTTACTCGGTGAGATGACAACACATGCCAGCTTTACGCAGTGATATGACAAATCGGGGCAGATTTGCTCAGTCAGATGACAACACATGCCAGCTAAACTGCCTACATAAAGACTACGATCTGAAAAGCCTTCATACGAACATTTATTGCTACTCTGAAAAGCCTACATAGGAACATTTATTGCTACTCTGAAAAGCCTATCGCTACAGAAACCAACAAAATAGGGGCGTAGGCTGTAGCCTTTACAGTGAGTATTCACGTCATAGGCATGTATCCTTTCCAGTGAGTTTTCATGTCACATTTCCTTGTTGTTTCATAAATACAGGATACAGGCTCTGAAAAGCCTACATAGGGACATTTCCATGGACTATGCCCACTGCACCAGATAACCTGCCTACATAAAGGCCTCCTATGTCTTCCATACCACATCTCCTCCTCAAACCTCCACAATATTACTACACAACAATGTCTTCCTGGAGGTCCGACCCATTTGGAGTGCCGGAGTGGCATGAGCGCCCGAAGTGCCGCTGCGGCTTTAGGACGATGTTGGGAGTCTGGACGGATCAAGAAGAGCGAGCCAAATACGGCCGTAGGTTCTTCAAGTGTCCAAACCTGGATGACGATTTCATGGTAACGACGACAACTAAATCATTTGTTTCTCGTTGTCGTTTTTCAACTTGATCCATGACATCTACCATGCCACACATAGGCTTGCAGGTTCATCGAATGGGTGGATCGGGTGTCGCCGACATGGCCACATAACCAGGCAGTGGATGTGGAAAACAAAGGACAATACTTTGTCAAGATGACTTAGGCTCGCGAGGTGGAATGACAGATGCGGCGTGAGCAAGAGCGCCGCGTGAGGGTGGACCAAATCCGTCTGAAGGGTAAGGAGGATGAGCTGCAAAGGAGGCGGGAGCAGCTAAGTCTGCGTGAAGCAGCCATCAAGCGTCAGGAGGAAGAGCTTCAAGCTCGGGAGGCAGCTCTGAAGTCCAAGAATGACAGAAAAAGGATGCGGCGGAGCCATCTTCAAGGCGCGATAAAAGGGGAAACAACCACGCTACACCCAAGAGACAAAATGTTACGGCGATTGGGTGGGTTAGTCGCATATCATGCTATATGTTATGCATGTAATAAAATTGTACGCGGCATGTTATGAAGTTTATTTCTATTCACATAAGGTTATTATCTCGTGTGTTCGCATTCAATGATTCAGATAGCAAGTCATTTAACAATATTAACATACTCTTGGTACACTAATTCTTAGTAACATAAAAAATTACCAACATATACGAGGAGAAGGCATCAGGCAAAGACAACACGAACAACTCATACATTTCACGTACATGACATGTAGCAAGTAGTACAACCACCAACACACCAACGAACACAAGAACTAAAATACAACACAACCGTACATAAAACATTACCAAAAGAGCTTGACGACAAGATAGCATAAAACATTGCGAACATACACGAGGATAACCTCCAGCACTACAACTTGAGGATAACAATAGACACAAGAAACAAAATAGCACACAACATTAAATTTATCTTCCACTCTAGTCTGCCGAAACGATGTCGCATCCCGACGGGTCGCAACCCCACGACAACTCTCTCACGGCGAACACTTGTCATTCCTATTTCCCATTTCATCCTCCCACACCCGAATCGGCAACCACCATGAGCTTCCTGCGATTCCATGACAAGAAGATTTTTAAACATACCACCACGATTTGAATGAACCCAAACAATATGACTCACCGAGTGATTTGGGCACTTGTAGTAGTGTCGCCGGGATTCTTGGCCGTCTGTGATGTCCTACGCCTAACCACCAAGTTGCAATTTGGGCACATCACCGTGGTGCCCATGAAGACGTCTTTGAGTGACTCATTGCCTAGTGCGGGGATTGAGCACGAAATAAAACTACAGATTGTGAACAACTTACTCGGAGGTGGTGATAACATGGCCGGGAGTATGTGAGGATGGCTCCGTTTTATAGGTGTGTGGGGGTAGCCTCACGCACAAAGACCACAGACAACACAAATCTGGACCCCACACCATGCTCGGTGAGGAGACAAAACATGCCGACTTTTGAGGTGACCTCACAAAAGGGGGCTTTGCTCGATGACTAGACAAAGCAGTCGACTTTGCTCGGTGACTAGACAAAGCGGCTGTCTTTGTTGAGCTACCGCCACCGAGTCGCTTGATGACTCTGGCTAGGCCATTACGACATATACATATTAGGCTAATACTTTAACTTGGCGAATGACGTGTGGTACAATTTTCTACGTACACGTAAGAGAGTGAATGCACAAATTCTCGCAGTCTTGAGGAGGAGCCTATCTCATCAATTATCCATTTTCAGGTCCCCGAGCTAGTGTCAAAGTCAATAAGTCATTCCTCGAAAGTCCCAAGTGCAATGATACACATCACATTCAAAAGGCATTACATAAGAAAGCATAAAATGCATACGAGGACAGACGTACATAATATTGACAATGAAATAAATTTTAATATTGGATCAAATAACACCTCTTACCGAATGAGGCCATCATCTTGGTTCCCGTGGCTTGAATAAGGAGGACATCATTTCTAGCTTGGGTGACTGAGTGTGCATCGATGCTCTGTATTTAGAGATAAGAGGTCATTGGCGAGAGCTAAACACCTAAACAATGCCAAAAGGCATGAGTATAGCCAATTCGTGATTACTAAAGAGAGCGATTGTCCTCGGTGGGATGCCAAAAGATGCCACTTTGGGCGGTGACATTACTAAAGAGAGCGATTGTCCTCGGTCAAATGACAAAAGAGGCGGCTTTGCTCGGTGAGATGACAAAACATGGCGGTGTGCTCAGAGACATGACAAAGCGGGCAGCTTTGCTCGGTGAGATGACAACACATGCCGGCTTTGCGCGATGACATGATAAAGCGGGCAGCTTTGCTCGAGACATGACAAAACGAGGCAGCTTTGCTCGGTGAGATGACAACAGATGTCACTTTGCGCGATGACATGATAAAACAGGCAGCTTTGCTCGGTGATATGACAAAAGAGGTCACTTTGCTCGGTGGGATGACAAAAGATGCCACTTTGGGCGTGATGATACTAAAGAGGGCAGTGTGCTCGGTGACATGACAACAAGAGGTCAGCTTTGCTCGGTGAGATGACAAAAGATGCGGCTTTGGGCGGTGACATGACAAAACGGGGGTCTTTTTGGTGATATCGCAGCACTCCCATCTTTACTCATTGCTACGACCACGCGGACCATGTTTACACGTACGAGTAGAGACAAAACGGCCCCTATAAATTGGTATGCATTCCATTTCCCAGCGAACATTGCACATCCAAACCCCATACTACATCGCGCTTCACTCACCCAACCGGGATGGACAAAGGCAAGAAGAAGCAATGGGACAAGATGGTGAAGGATTGGGAGGAGACCCGTGACATAGCACGGTCATTGCAGCCGCGATGCCGCCGCGATGAGAAAATAAGGGCGTACAGCCCGGGTAGAACAAGCCCATCGTGCTACGATGAAAGGTCCCCCAGCGCCGCGTAGCAACAACCCCATCCCGGACGTCCCCACCGGCGTTCGCCACAACTACCACTGAGGGAGACACCTCCCTTTGTTGGTGCGGGGCGTGTGCAAGTTCTTCAAGTCTAAGCACCGCATCGGTCACGTATGCGATGCGGGGTTGCGCAAACTACTCCGATGACTACCCCAACCGCCGCTTTGACACCGCAACCTATCGCAAATGCCGTGCGACCACATGCACCATTTTCCCTACCTTTTCTCCTTCACAACACGCACTAACAATATCTCTCTTTTATTTACGGTCTCGGAGCCCCTATGTGCCTACCGCAAATGGATCGATCTTGAGATCCACCCCGAGGACCAATGGACCTCGACTTCGAGGAGTGGAATGTCACAAAGGAGAAGGAGTTCTTTGGAGGAGGAGCGCCGCAAGCACGAGCACACCTGCGTATCAGCGCGAGACGCAAGCTCATCTTGAAGCGTGCGCGCGTAGGGAGCGGGAGGCTCGCGAGATGGAGCGCGAGAGAAAGAGGGAAATTGCGGCTAAGGCAAAAGAGGCGCGGAGGAGTTCAACGCCGAGCGGGCAAGGAAGGGAAAGTGGCCCGGTCCACTGATGAGGTCGTCTGAGCAGTTGGGTGGGTTAGTCGCAATCATGCTATATGTTATGCATGTAATAAAAATCTACGCGGCATGTTACTCACAACTGTATTATGAAGTTTAATATCTCGTATTTTCGCATTCCATGATTCACGTAGCACCTCATTTAACAATATTAACATAGCGGTCCTCACCTTCAAAATATCACTTACCACTTTATGTATGGACCGTTCTACGGTCAATCTTTCCTAAAAAAAATTTACCAAAATTTTTTATGCATCTACAACTTACAATGAACATAATCTTTTATTACAACTTTATCTGATTTTTATCCAGTTTATAACTACAAAATTGCCAAAACTGAAAACAATCACGGAGATTGCAAACCCTAATAACAGACCAAACCCTAAAATTCACTTACCACTTTATGTATCGACCGTTCTACGGTCAATCGTTCCTAAAAAAATTTACCAAATATTTTTATGCATTTACAACTTACATTGAACATAAACTTGTATTGCAACTTTATCTGATTTTTACGCAGTTCGTTTATAACTACAAAATTAACAAAACATACAAACATCACTTACCACTTTATATATCGATTGTTCTACGCACAATCGTTCCTAAAAAAATTTTACCCAAATTTTTTATGCATCTACAACATATAATCAACATAAACTTGTTTTACAATTTTTTCAAATTTTTTTCTGATTCACAACTACAAAATTAACAAAACTTATAATCATACGTGTTCAATATCACTTTCCTTCATTTCCTTCAATTGTTCATATCACATTTGTGCTCAAAAAATTTTT
Organism: Dendrocalamus sinicus; assembly: GCA_036346575.1. NCBI lineage: Eukaryota > Viridiplantae > Streptophyta > Magnoliopsida > Poales > Poaceae > Dendrocalamus > Dendrocalamus sinicus. The sequence goes on along the minus strand of CM070656.1, from coordinate 3,505,652 downwards.
CTTTAAATTACTTCCAATAAAACAACATACCATGATCGAAATTTGTTATTGTCAGTTCAACACATTTTTCACGGTCAGCAATATATGAAAATCACAAATACGCTAATCGTTACTTCACACAAATTTCTTTCGTACTCTACGAAACAATATTTTAAATTTTCAAATTTGCAAAAAGTTACACAAGCGATCAGATGGACTCCACTTCAAATTCATATTTTTCCATTCATTTTATATATACAAATAAATTTTTAAATAATAACTTTATATATGTATAAATATATATACACAATCAATACAAATTTTGTCGGTCGGTTTGCACAGACGCGTGGTCAAGCGTCAAGGACGCCTTCGGGCGGGGCGGGACACGCGGTCGGTAAGACAACGCAGCGCTTCGCGGCGCACACGCGCTCGGGGCGTCGACGCGCGGTCGGCGGGAGACGCGCGCCGAGCGCGCCGCGCCGGCTCGATCGTGCGGCCACGTTCGCACGGCCGCCCACGTGGCGCGACGGGGAATCCGCGTGGGAAGGGGTCCAAAAGTGGAATTTTTTTACAGGGGGCCAAAAACGGAATTCTTGGTATTTTGGGGTCCAAATAGGTCCAAATTTCCTCCTGCTGACAAGTGGGCCCCCGGTCTATGGACCGAGTCCACGGGCCCAGGAGGAGGATGAGGTGGCGGGGGTGGCGGGGCCGGGCTGGCGTGGCGCCGACTGGGTAGATGCGGCCGAGATGGCGCCACCGGGCGGACACGCGGCGCCCACGTCAGCGCCAGCTGCTAACGTGGCTAGGCCGACCGGGGAGGATTTTGGGCCCGGGGCTCGCCGGCGAGCGGTGGCACGGCGGCCGGCGGCGAGGCGGGGAAAGGGGAGAGGGGCGCACGGGGAGTGCGACGGTGGGGGCAGGTTTTACCGGGGGCGACCGGAGTTGAGCCGGCAGCGAGGACGAGCGGCGGCGGCACTCGGGTGGTGACGGCGAGGGAGCTCTGACGGCGGAGAGGTGCGAGCGAGGGGCGACCGGGGTGTGCGCAGGCTCGGCGAAGACGGCGGTGGGGACGGCGAGGCGCGACGAGGCCCAGGAGCGACAGAGAGGGGGAGCCGAGGGCGGCGGAGAGTGGAGCGAGGTGAGGAGGTGCTCGGGGAGGGGTATTTATAGCGGGGCAGAGGCGGGGGCCGGGTGAATTCCTCGCCGGAGAAGGCGGGTTCGTGGCGGCGGTTGCGGGAAGGGAGTGGGAGGTGGGCGGCGGGCTGGGGGCGCGCGGGTCCTGCGGGAGGAGTGGGCGCGTGGCGGCGACGTGCGCGGGAGGAAGGAGGGCGCCGGGTAGGGCGGGAGCGGCACAACGGCCGGTGGCGGCGCGAGGAAGGAGGAGGCGCAGGGTAGGGGACGGAGCTGACAGGCGGGCCCGGCCTGTCAGCAGGGCGGGAGAGCGAGCGCCTGCCGGGTGGGGTCCGCGGGCAGAGAGAGTAGAGCGAGGGAGCGGCTGCCGGGTGGGCCGGAAGAGAGAGAGGGAGGCGGGAGTGGCGCGCCGACTGGTGGGGTCATGCAGCCAGAGAGAGGGAGAGGCGCGGGCGGCAGAGATGTCGCCACGCGGGGAAGAGGGGCGGATCGGGCGGGCGAGGAAGAGGGGCGACGTGGCACAATCCGGACCGGCCACGTGGCGAGTGCGGAGGGAGGGTAGGCGGGATGGGGGCGACGACCGGATGGGGGTGAGGAGGGAGGACGTGGACGGCATCTGGCCGTCCACGTGGCAGCCGGAGGGGAGGGGAGAGGAAATTATTTCTTTTTCTGATTTTTGGGTTTTTCAGAAAAGCACAGAAATTCCAATAAGCCTCAGAAAAATATCAAATGACCTCCAAAAATTCTAGAACAATTCCTAGAACCTCCTGGAGACATTTGGAACTTAATAAAAATATTTCCAACTAATGTTGGTATTTATTTTTCATTTCAAATACTTTTTAATTTCAAAAATACATTTTTAAACTCCAGAAAATCCAGGAAACCAAATAAACTCCAAATAATTAATTTGAACTAGGATTTTTATACAAAATCAAAATATCATTTTATTTAATAATACTTTTAGGTTTTTCTGAAACTGCTTTTCAAATCCTGCTTTTTCAAAACAGAAATCCAGGCAAAACCAAATTAAAATCTAGGCACAAAAATACTTATTTTAATTTAAATTTTATTTCATTCCATTTTTATTATTTATTTAATTATTTTTTTATTTTAGCAAAAATTCGGGATGTTACACTCGGCTCCATGGCGAGGAGGCGGAGGCGGACGAGGGGGAGCGAGGATCTGGCGAGGCGGGGGGGAGCACCGGAACCGGAGGTCGGATCTGCGGCGGATCTGGCGATGTGCCGAGCTGCCGAGGCGAGTGGGAGCTGTCTGGCGTCTGCTGCGGCTAGCTAGGGTTGAAGTTCCGCCGTTCTGCGTGCGTCCCGCGTGCGTCGGGCCTGTGGGCCGAGACCGGAGACGCCGTGGGTTGTTCGGTTTTTTCGGTAAATCCGGTTTTTCCTCGGTTTTTACCAAAAAAACCGAATCAGAGATATACTACTTTTCCAAAAACCGAACCGAATACCGAATACCGGTCAAACCGAGTTGACCGATTCGGTTCGGTTTTTTCGGTACGATTTATTCGGTTCGGTATTAAACTGCACAGCCCTAGGTCCACAGGGTGGAGTACGCGTACGGGGCGCACGAGGGGGCGGGCAGCGGGATCTTCGAGGTGGCGCCGCTGCAGTGCCCTGGGTACGGGTTCTGGGAGGCGGTGCTGGTGGGGACCACGGAGCTGACGCGAGCGGCGGTGCGCGCGCTCATGGCTGAGCTCGCGGCCGACTTCCTTGGCGACGCATACAACCTCGTCTCCCGCAACTGCAACCACTTCTGCGACGCTGCATGCCACCGCCTCGTCCACGGGCGCATTCCGCGCTGGGTCGACCGCCTCGCCAAGATCGGCGTCATCTTCACCTGCGTCATCCCGGGCAATGGCAAGCCCGTGCGCCGCAAGGGGGCGCCGCCGGCGGATGGCGGCATCAGGAACCGCTCCGCGCGCCAGGCTGCGGAGGCTTCCGCACCGCCGCGGCCGAGGACCTTCTTCCGCTCACTCTCAGTCGGCGGCTCCAAGAACGTGACGCTCCGGCCACTCTCAACCTCATCGTCGTCGCCGCCGGCTCCCGCTTCGACGTCAACGTTCTCGGTCTCCACGTAACAGCGTCATTTCTCTCCCTTTTTTTTTACAGTTTTATCTATTTTTTCCCTTGGTAAAAACTGTGTGCATTCTTAAGATTAAGGTGGTGATCGGTTCGGCTGAAAAGCTCATGGCTTATGGCTGAAAACATCTTTGTAGTTGGTGAAAAAGCACTCAGAGTAGTGATGAGGCTTATTTAGCACAATTAAATTTAAAAAAATTAAAAATATAAAAAATATGTTAGCCCATTACGTATAATACAAACAAATACGGAAAAAAAGAACCGGCAAAAAAGCTCAACAAAAAGCCAAAAGTTCAGAAAAAGACGAAACTTATGAATAGTGAAAAATAAGCCAGAAGCCGAAGCCGAGTTGATCAGGGACAGCTTTGTATTGTTCCCTTGGTAAAAACAGTTTAATTTCTATAAAAATCTTGGGAAATCCATTTGTCGCAGAGACAGGGCAGGATGGGATATCGCAGCGTGTATTGCTCGCGCTCGCCGTCGACCGGTGGCAGAGTCAATGGAGATCAAAGTTGACCCCACTGACTTGCGGTAAAGGAACAGGTCGAACAGCTCTAATGGGCCTGTCTTTTAGCATTTGACTTACTACTTGAACGCATTGACTTTTTAATTTTGTTTTTTAGATTTTTTTCTTTTTTCTCTTGTTTCTTTGTATTATTTATGAATATATTATAGTGTTTTATTTTTTTAATTTTTTAAATAAATGATTCAAAAAAATTAATAATTATTATAGTGTAATTTTAATCAATAAGGTTAAAGCTGTTTAGAGTGGACCCAAAAGCCGCAACAAGACTTGTGACGTTTCCTAGTAAAAGTTGCAATACAGTACATTGACCAATCGAAGCCTCCTCATCCTGACCACACGTTTGATTACACAGAGCAGATGGTGATGGTTTCATTGAAAAAAAAAATGATGAAACCAAAAGCCGGCTCAAAAGAAAGAAAAGAACGGAGCCGATACATGTTCTTCGCATCACTTCACTCGTTCTCACTTCGCAAATCGCGAATCAGTCGTTGGTAGCAGTTTGGAACGTGATGCCGAGACATCTTTCGGTGAGTAGGCTGGCCTAGCATATGACGAGGAGTATCTCACATGTCACTAGGCTAGGCGGATAGTTGTTTGGACGTCGGATCGGACAGCGCCTTTTGCCTCTCGTCTCTTTGCGGGCCGCTGGAATTATCGGCGAAAGTTGGGTGAAATCATGGGACGAGCCCGGTGCCCCCGTGGAGTAGGGCGTCCGTCCCGGGCATTTTTGGCGGGTGGGGGCTGCACTCCCAACGAATTCATGTCATGGGGGGCAACAATTTGCAGCTGGGCGACGGCACATTGTTGCAACTGACGTGTGCTCGACCTGTATTATCATTAACCTCAGGATCTTTATATGTTCCTAGCATTATTATGGACGAGAAGGATGGCTTCACTTCACGTAGGACGAGTAGCATGCAGCTGACATTCTGTTTCCTCAAACACCAGGATAAGAATAAGAATTTGCTCTCGAAATCGCTATTTTACTAGTGTAGCGCGAACTCTGTGCTAAAGAGCGTATGCAGTAGCGCGATTTATCATAAGTATGTTCTTTTATGTTTTTCGCTTCTGCTTTTAGCTTTTTCATAAATTAAAAAAACCAAATGTTAAAATAGGAACAATCAAAAAACACATACAAAAATTATTAGCTACAATTAAAAGCTATCAGTCATAACCCAAAAGAACACCCCAATAGCAACGATTAGCAACAACTCTCTGTCGTCCGATCACGAGCGAAGACGAGACGAGCAACCACTCCTCTCGCTACTGTCTCACTCCGGAGATAAGGTAGGGGGTCACAGGTGCATCACCTGCCCCACTCTCGCTCCCCGTCCCGCGCACGCATTTCTTTCACTTTTTGCACCACTTGCCCCCTCCTTCAAAAAGTCACTTCTTTCAGCTATTACTATTCATTTTCAACTAAAAGACATAAGCTATAGCCAAAAGTTATAAGCAATTGTGTGTTCTTTTGAGCTATAGCTGATTACTTTTGGCTACACTTTTCGACACTGCAGGGGATGACGGAGATGACAATACAGATAGCTCACACGGTTTTAGACTCGAGAAATCGTTTCAAGAATCTGCTTTAAGATATCATCCCGTTTCGACGTTTAGCTTTTTAACTTTCAAAAAAACCAACAACAACCAAAAAAACCAAAGACTATGGCCGCGCTCAACTGAGCTACGAGCTTTAGGACTATGCGGCATTGTAGTGGGCTTATTTTGGCACTATAGATGTGTGAGCTTTTTCAATGTAATTAAATTTAAAAAATCAAAAAAGGAAAGAAAAAAAAAGAGTTTATATTATCGCAGGCAATACAAATGAATAAGGATAAAAAAGACAAGACAAAAAAGAAAGAAACAAAAAACTAGAAAAAAAAAGAAGTTAGAACCTAAAAGCTTAAGCCCAATAGAGAAGAGCATATATGAACACCCCTCCCACTCCCCCCTATCAAGTTCCTCTTTGCTCGTTTCCATGGACTGTCGCCTCATCCTCTCTCCACTACCCACTACCAGAATTGCCGTCCGTGAGCCAGTGCACCTCCTATCACTTAGCACCATGTGTCACTTGGTGCCTCAAAACTTAGATAGTCTCGCTTGTCACACGCTGCACTAGGAAGTGTAGCTATGCCGGGCCCAAAGATACAGGTGTGTTCTTTTGAGCTGTGACTTGTAACTTTTAAATTCTTGCTGTTCATAAGAGAGTACAAAGAGAGAGGAAAGTTATATGCGATTTTAGCCGATATAACTGAAGTCGGTGCAGTGTATATTACTATCGACTAGTAGATCCTATCTTAAAAAGCACATCATTTAAAAATTAGTTTATGTAACAAAGGATTCAAACCTTGTTGCCAGATGCCTTGTCGGCATCGATGACCCTATCCTCGACCCTTTGCAGCTCTTGGGTGATGATTGCAAGCTCAAATTCCATGTGAAAGTTCATAAATTCTAGTTGTAAATTAAAAAAACAACTTACAAAGTCCAATTTTTAGTTGAAAGTCCATTGATCCTCGGCTATACACGCTGGAGCTATGACCCTTGGACGAGGTGTTGCATGAAATCATCGATCGATCAACATCACGTTGATCGATCTCAAGCAACGGCAGGGAGAGAGGCAAAATTTAATGCAATGAACAGTCATTGCACTGGTTATTGACATCGACAGGCTGGTCATGTAAATATCTTCATTTTAGGGTTAGACATGTTGCCCATGTCGATATCAAGAGGACCGAGCTAGCTAGAAGCCTAGAACTAAACAAGAGAACATGCATGGACTAGCCAGCCGAAAGCAAAGTTGCCCGCAGATGTGGTTAAATTAAGCACACAGTTAATGCCGACGGATCCTTTAGCGTACTTCCGAGGGGTATTTGAAAGGAAGTTTTCCACGAGAGCTGAGTTTTTTTGTCAAATGATTTATAATTTTGATTTATGCTAAAGTAAATAGTTTTTAAACGATGTTATTTTTAAGATGGATTTATAAGTTGATAGTAGTAGACACTATACTGCATTCATCTATATTGACTAAAATCACACGCGAGTATCTTTCTCGCGAATAGTTAGAATTTAAAATTCTAAACTAAAAGTCATAAAATACAGTTTAAATGGTTTCACTGATACTACTAATCATATGGTTTCACTGATGAGTAGATGTGCAATTTAGGAACGGGGCTCTTGTCGGTGATAACAGTTTGCAGCAGTCAGTAGTACTCTCCGGTTCTCAATATAATTTTACTCGTGAAAAATTGTACATCGTGAGATCTCACGTACAAATGCTGGCCAGTCCAGGGAACGGTGTTGTGGCTTCACGGGTAACGGTCTAACGGATGACTTCTATCAGGCCAGACGGGTAGACTTACGTTCTATTATTTTAGCATTTTGGTTTTTTTTTCAAAAATTAAAATAAAAAGGATGATTTCTTTAAATGAATTTTTAAAATAGTTTTTTAAGTCTAAAATTATTTATACCATCTGTGTTGATGCCTCCACTGTCCGTTATCATCTAAAAAATATAGATAAAAACATCAAGGGCAATCCAAACTAAGGCTGTGCTTATTTGGGCTGAATTAGCCTGGCTTATGGCTGAATTTTTACTGTAGCTGGCTTATTTTGCACTGTACCTGATAGTGGCTTATTTAGCATAATTAAATTAAAAAATTTTAAAAATAGAAAAAATATGTTAGCATATCACATATAATGCAAACAAATATGGGAAAAAAGAACCAACAAAAAGCTCAAAAAGCCAAAAGTTTAGAAAAAATGAAATTTGTAAATAGTGAAAATATAAGCTAGAAGTCAAAAGTTAAGGGTTTTGTTAAACGGTATCTGGATGTTTTTTTTTAACTATCATCCAGATATAGGACTATTGAATTAGAGATCCAATGGCCATGAATTCTCCCACTCCCCTTGAATTCTACCCCCTCCCTATTGGAAAAAATCTCCCACCTTTAAAAACAAGGGGCCTCTTGATATCTCATCCAAAGGTCACAAATTTAAATGATAATTAGGAAGAAAATATTCAAGTGATACCTATACACTTCTAAAGTTAAAGTCGAAATGAGCGGGACGTAGCACGTCTTGATTCCACGTCCTCGACCCAAAAAAGCAACCGCAAACAAACCTAGTTTGCGCGGGCGGATGGAGTACACCGGAGAACGGGGGCGGCCCGCCTCTCCTCCGTACGTTGCCGGGCGCCGCCTGGCATGCCTGTCCGGCGCTGTCGCCACTCGTCTGCTCAGGCGCGCCGCGCACGGCACGGGAGCGTGCTGCGCAGCGGGCCGCGCGCGAGAAATGAGACGCAAAGCACGACCCCGGAGCTCCTCTTTATCAGCCCGCACGCCCCCAGCGGGCGGAGGAGACGCAGCTCCAAAGCACGGCCCGGTCTTGTCACGGCGAAGCAACGCCAGAATGGTCGTATCGTGTCACTGTACCCGAGCATTAGGCATACCCTAGGCTTTGTTTCTTTATTTGTTTTTTTACTTCTTTGCGCCCCAAACATGGGACTTGGTCAGTGACACTGACACCGTACTTTCGCCATTTAGGGTTGACCAGTGTTTCACATTAGAAGATGTCGCAATCTATTAGCCTTTATAATGAATACGTCGAAAACTGTGTCAATCTACAAAAACATCACATCTGTACAGTGAGTGTGGAACTTTGGTTCTTTTAAACTGTTACGGATAGATTATAGGCATGTTCTTTTTTAACTGGGTTTATAATTTTTGGCTAAAATTTTTGAATTTTGATTGTTTATGGTATAGATTACGGAGAGATTGATATTCACTTGTGATTTTAGCTGATACAAATGTTGGGCTTTTAACGTGTACTACGTTTAACTTGTAGACCTCGTTTTGAGAAAATACTCTGTTTAAAAGTTAGGTATTGTAGTGGCTGCGAAAAGCTGGTCGGCTTGTTGCCTGCCAAACAGGACTTATAACTGTGATTGATAACTTTTTATTATAATATGAACGAATGAATTAGATATTAATAAACTATTTTAAAAAGATGGCACAAAATCATCATAATTATTTATTTAGAAAAACTATGAGCTATGAAAAAAACAACTTGAGCTATCATCTCCTCAGCTTCTCCAATACTAGAACAATAATGTTGCCCCAAATTAAGCACGGCTATGACTCAAAAGACTCGTAGGCTCCCTCAATCACAACACATTTTGAACATGAGCACCGAGGTCAACGCGTTGTTCGTATATATTGTGATGGCTTTCAAAATTTGAACATTGAGAGGTATCATGCAAATGTTGGTTCCACGCGGCCCGGGTGGACCCAATCCCTTATGCCATTTTGTGCTTATCCCCCGCACAGATCACCATTTTGTGGACGAACCCTTGGTTCTCAGGTAGATTCTTTTCAACTGTAGTTTATAGTTTTTTGATCTAGCGTAATCGCTTGTGTGAACAAAGTGAATACCGATAAGTCGATAAATCACTTCAAAAAAAGACTATCTCAATAAACCGCTTCAAATGGCAGCGAAGAATCCGTCTAATTTATTTATTTTAAGAGAAGTCCTGAGCCATAAGTTGCAAAGAACTTGGCCATCCTCTTGCTGCTTCCCCGAATCAATCCAACCTCAGCGGAGCCTACCACGACCACCCAGCTGCACACTAAGGCCATGTACAATGGCATGATATCAACTATCTATAAACCTTGCCAAGTAGCATGCGAGATGGTGTGCAGAAGAGAGAGGAAACGTAGATAATTAGGCTGTCTCTCATGCAGTAGTTGGCTGTAGCATGATAAACAAGATATATTATGTCATAAAGAAGCTGTCTAGAGATATGCAAAAGACAACTTATTGTATGAGGTGTATTTAGTGTCGTCTATAGATAACATAGAGAATATTATAAACAATAGTTATCTATACTATTATACATGCCATAACAGGTGGCATCTGCGTGATACCACTCAACGCCATTTGCACTTATTTATTTACACTTTTCAATGCATCAGTTAGTTGAACGTATTTTTAAGGAGTTATAATAGCAAAATATAAGTGCAATTAATAAAGGTTTCCAAAGCTAACTAGATTCCGCAGCGCAACGTAACTAAGATAATTTTGAGCTCCCCAGCTAATGGCGTTGATCATGATTTCTTATGGCGCATCGCAAGCTATTACAGTCACAAAGTTGATCGGAGATTTAGCACTAGAAAAGAGAGAAACAAGTCACCGTCGTTTTTTTTTTTAAAAAAAAAGGAAAACTCACCATCTTAAAACTTACTGCCTTTTGTTTCGATGTATTCGTTTGAGTTTTAGATTTTAGCTTCTAGTTTCTTAATTCTATTTTTCAGTTTTTTAAACTTTTTTTATTTCTTTTGTTTTTATTCCTTTCTATTGTTAGGATGATGTAACTTTTTTTCTTTTTTAAATTTGATTATATAGAAAAACTTATAGCAACTATAGTAAAAAAAAGGTCAAAGTATAAAAAAGCTAAAAGCTTATAGCAAATTGAAATGAGCACCACCTAATTCACGTATATGAATTAATACGAACAAATCAAAATTGTACTTTCAAAATTTTCATCTATGCCGATAAAAAAAATTCTCATCAACACAACGCATGAGTTCCGAATCATAACCAGTCCTGTCCAAACAATCCGATGCAAAGCACTGCACCAACACCATGAATGCATTAGCATTACCTCCTCTTCTTCCAAAGGTACACCACGAGAGAGAACCCGCTGCCGTCCTTCAACGCCGCCTCCTCCGCCGTGGCCCACTCGGCCACCATCGCCACGCTCCCGGCCGACGACGCCGCAGACGTCGACGCCACCGACACCGACGGCGACGTGTCCGAACCCGACCTGAACGGGCCCCGTCTCCATCCCCTCCTCTCGCTGTCGCTGCTGCACCAACTCTCGCCGCCGCCGCCGCCTGCGACGTGGTGGTTCCTGAAAGAACTCTGCCTTAGTACGTGCATGCCTGTGTCTTCTTCCACGTCCTTGGAGTCCTCTTCGTCCGTGTCGACCGTCTCGAACCGGAGAACAAAGACGGCGGCGGCGTCCGGAGTGAAGAGCCAGCCGTGGAGGTCCCACGAGACCCGGACGCGGCCGCGCGGGAGGTCGAGCCTCTCGCTGCCGCGGAACTTCCACCGGAGGCGGCGGACCTGGAGGGCCTTCTGACCATCGACGGCGACCCACATGGCTGCGTCCTCCACGGCGAGGGACACCTCGTGCTTCTCGCCCGAGACGGCGACGGTGGTAGTGTACGCGCCGCCCCCGGCCGCGGCGACGACGTTCTCGCGGCAGGAGAGGAGGAGGCCGGCGGACTCGGGCGACGCGAGGTCACCCGCGGCCAGCGCGAGCTCGCCGTCGATCGACACGTATACGAAGTACCGGGAGAGGGGCTCTGGCCGGAGGGCGGCCAGGCGGGCGCGCGACAGGTCCCACGAGAACGCGACGACGTGACCTGACACACCGAAGCGCTTGGATCCGCGCCGCCGCCACGGGAGCCACGGCCGGAGCACGAGGCGCGCAGGCGCGGAGTCCCCGGTGAGGCGGAGTTCGGCGGCTAGGAGGAGGCCGAGCTTGGCGCGGGACCACGTCAGGGTGATAGCACCGAGGTGCGTCCAGTAGACGGACGTAGCCGAGGAGGCCGGCGCCGGAGACGGGTCGCCGCCGCCGCCAGCTGCGGCGAAGCAGGGGAGCGGCATGGGTGGGCGCTGGACGCGGCAGCGCCTGCTGCTTAGATCGATTGGTTTTTGTCGGCGACTCGGGATGGAGTCGGGAGCAGTTGCACCAGTGCGTACGTAGCGGCGACTTGAGAGGGCGCCTGCAAAAGTTGACGGGATCCTTTCCTTTCCTTTCCTTCTTATTCTGTCGCTGTTTCTTTCCTTTTTATTCTGTCGCTGTAGCCTCCAGGATACTCGACTGCTCCAGTGCCTTCTCCTTTTGAATTCAGACTCCAGAGATATTTTACTAAAAAATTAGGGATTTCTTACCTAGTATGTAGTTATTAGTAGGGATACAAACGGATCGAATACGGACGGATAACGTCTCTACCATATTTGTTTTCATATTTTTCTCGGATGCGGATACGAATACCTCGGATACGAATACAAATACGAATAATATCGAATACAGATACGGAGCGAATACAAATCGACATGAATACGGTCACGAATATTTATCGGAACATGAAAATCCCATAAACTATACATCCAAAATCACATAAATAGTTTATCTTGTCAAAACCTTAATGAAATCTAAATAAGCATAAGTATTTTTATCCATAATAGTCATACTATTGGACAGATTTTAAATTTTCAAATAACAGTTAATTTTTTTAAAGTCCTAAATAATTCTTAATGGATTTCTACCATTTACATGTGACTAATAAATTAATTAAGAATTTAAATTTGCATCAGAATAATTTAAATGGCAGTACATCAATTTAATCGGTACAAATTTTAATCTACCCATAAACATAAATATTTGCTAGTGGGCTGGTGGCAGGGGAGATGAGAGAGGCTGGCTTGGGTTGGGCAATGTTGGGCTGAAATCTCGTATATCCGGATAATTTGTATTTGTATTCGTATTTGCTGGATATCAGGCCTACTGTATTCATATTCGTTTCCGACAAAAAAAACCGTATTTGTTTCCATCCAGATCGGTCGGAAACTATCCAATCCGTTTTCACCCCTAGTTGTTAGTATCTTCTAAAAGATCAATGGCTCCCAGTTCAACTGGTCTTCTAGAAAATTACTAATGTTACCCGGAGTTCAAGCAGGACCGATTATGGCTCGCTCTAAACGGTTTTAACTTTTGATTTTTCCTGGCTTTTAATTTTTTTTATGTTAGAAACTACTTAAAACACGTCATTTTTTTAGTTTTGTTTTCCCCTGTTTTCCTTATATTGTCTATAAAAATATAACGATGCTTTTCCTTATTTATTATTTTTCTTTAATTAAATGACTTTTAAAAATCTAACAAACGCTATAGTATAATTTTAACCAATAGCCGAAAGCCGATTAGAGCAGCCCTATGAAGTTGCATGATACGAAGTTCTAAGGTTGAGAAAATAACAGGTGAGAAGTGAGGTCACAAGGGAGATCGTCTCAGGACCGACAAGTCGCAAGCGTAAATGTATAGTCCAAGTAAGGTTTTTATTCAGTTCTCACAGGGACATCACATTCAGATCATCGTGTCTTTCACAGCTACGTGCGCTCGTCGAATCATGACCGTTGACATGGCCACGTGATCTCTTCCAACTACAAATAGTAGTCAGATTAATTACTTTTGTCCTGTATTATGCACCAACAGCTCTTGCTGTTGAACATGGTTGGACCTCTGCCTATCTGTTGTATACTTGTATTCGTCAACTCTACTGTCCAACGAAATTGTGGAACGTGTCCATCTTCCTAGAGTTTCAGGAAGACACTGACAAGCAAGACTGGAGCTCAAGTCTTCAAGAAAGGACAACACAAATATATAACGAAAAAGTCCATTTTCCATCTTATACTTTGCCCTGAGTCCACTTCGAACTAAAAATGGGTGTTTGTCACCCTAAACTTCTAAATCCAGACAAATAACCCTCTGCCCCAATTTCACCCTGATTTCCGCCACGCTAGCCGCTGAGTCATGCCTCACTATCAAGCAATGCCTTATGGGCCACAATATATTAGCTCAGTGGGCAAGCTCTTAGCTATCTGTGTCTCGCCGCCCCTCCCAGCCAAAAGCCCTAGCTCGACTGTGGTGGCGAAATCGGCCGCGATGAGGTAGAGCGCCATGAGGAGGCCCTGTGGAGGCAGAGCTTACACATTTGGGTTAGCGTTTGCATGTTCGGGTAGCATGGCAGGCTAAAGGAGGAGGCACTCTGCAGTGACGTCCGTCAAGGTATGTTTCTTGGATATGTTGGGTTTGGATTCGATTTGAGAATGGTTTTTCTTAGATCCAGAGGGATTGGTTGATTTTTACGGAATGGTATGTGTTTTTAGATAGAAGTAGCCTAATGGTTGGGTCAGTTTTTCCGTTTGCAAATGGGATGAGTAGTGTGAAGAGGTGTTGTTAAGTGTTGATTAGCACTATGTTGTGGGCAATAAGCTGATCAATATTTTGTTGGAATGCCCGTAGGATACCGTTGCGCAGTAGGGATGAATCTTTTGTACAAGCTTATCATCAAATTTCACCTGAATGGAGAGTTTGTCAATGATGAGAATGTGTTGTATTACTGTGGCGGATGTGAGCATTTGTCATACATTGACCGAGATAAAGTAAGTTTACCTGAGATTAGTGAGCACCTTGGAGACCACTATGAGGTAATGCAGGGGATGTTGCTGCATTGGCTGTTCTCTGGTAAAGAGCTTCTGAATGGTCTCAGGATGCTAGTAGATGACAAGGCCTTCTAGGAAATATCCAACTATGTTTGTGAAGGGGAGGTTGCTGACATATATGTGGAGACAATGCTAGTTGAAGGGGGAGTCGGAAGAAGATGATGATACTGGCCAAGAAAACAATGACTTTGAGGGAGAGGTGGATGCATTGATAGTAGATGAGGAATTTGAGGACGATCAGTTCAAGTAGCAGGGATGAAAGAAGGTGCAAATTATCCCATCTTCCCCAACTGATATGCAAAAGGACTTAGCATCATTAAGGAAGATCTATGGTTCTACCTGTACATAGAAGAGCCAATCACAAATGATGTGTGTTTCAGAAGGAGTTGCGTAGGCTGAAAAACCTAGAAAAACATTCCAGTTCTGACAGTGAGTACCTCTCTGGAGATTGTGACTAGGGCTGGATAACGAGCTGGCTCGGCTCGGCTCGGCTCGGTCTGGCTCGGTAGGATAACGAGCTGGCTCGAGCTGGCTCGTTATAACTAACGAGCTAAAAAGCTAGCTCGGCTCGGCTCGTAAAAAGCTCGAGTTAGCTCGTTTGGCTCGTGAGCCAGGGCCAAAAAATGTCTCCATCATATATTCATCCATGGAAGCATGGCTCGTTTGGCTCGTTTAGCTCGTTTGGCTCGTTTGGGTACAACAGAGTACAAATTAACACATGCATGGCTCGTTTGGGTACAATAGAGTACAAATTTGCACATTAACACATGCAATAGAGTACAAATTAGGTCCATGGAAGCAGCATATGCATATCTAAATTCCTGGAAGTATGGCTCGTTTGGCTCGTGAGCGGCTCGCGAGCTGGCTCGAGTTGGCTCGTTATAGCTAACGAGCTAAAATCTTGGCTCGACTCGGCTCGTTATCCTAACGAGCCGAGCCGAGCGAGCTAACGAGCTTCGAGTTTTTCGTCCAGCCCTAATTGTGACACATCTGAGGATGAGGAGGAGGCTGCAGAAATAAGGGACAAATTCAAGGAATACAAGAAGGTGAAGGCAAGCAATGGTATTGCACAAGGTGGCGAGGATGATGTATTTTGTGGAGCAGCATTATAGGAGAGGAGGCATATTGATGGAGAGAATCTGGAAGAGGCATTAACACTCCTTACTTTTCAAGCAGTGATGATGAAGATTCCTTTTCAGAGGAGGGTAGTGAAGGTGACCTTGTCAGAAAGAAGTCCACATACCCCAAGTATGACAACAAGGCTAAAGTGCCTAAGTTTAGTCTGGGTGTGAAGTTTAGAAGTAAGAAACAATTCAAGAGAGATGTGATCAAGTATATCTTGTCACAAAGGAAGGTGATAATGTTACCTAAAAGTAAAAAGAAGGTTGAGAGCAAAGTGTGATTGGCCCAAGTGTCCATGCCATATGCTTTAGTCTACCAACAGTAGAACAGAGAGTTGCAAGTGGCAGTTGGTAGATGAGCACACCTACCCGCCCAAAAGAGATAACAACTTTGTGACAGCCAAGAAGATTGTTGAAAAGTATGAAAAGTTGATCAGAGAAAATCCTATATGAAGCATCCAAAGCCTGAAATCCACACTGCAAGAGAAAATGTTTACATATGTCAGCATTTCAAAGGTGAATAGAGCAAAGCCAATTGTGATGTAAAGGTTGTTAGATGCCACTAAGAGAGAGGATGCAATACTTTTTTATTACCAACTTGAGTTATTGAGGAGTAACCCAGGAAGTACAGTTGTCGTGAACCTTGATACAAACATGGTGGAACCTATCTTCAAGAGTTCTATATTTGCTTTGAAGCATGCAAGACATGATTTCTTGCTAGTTGCAAAAAAAATAATAGAATTGGATGGATGTTTCTTCAAAGGTGTTGTGAATAATGAACTACTTTGTGCTCTTGGGAGGGATGCAAACAACAAGATGTATCCCATTGCTTGGGTTGTTGTGGACAAAAGAACCAATGATTCTTGGGATTGGTTCTGTGCACTGCTATTCAAGGATATTCAGGTAGGAGATAGCGGTGGCTGGGTTGTAATCTCTAACCAACAAAAGATAAGCAAAGTATAGTTATGTTTCAAATCAGGTCTAATTGTCACGTACTAACAATGCTATTTCCTTGCAAGGATTTCTCAATGCTATAGCATTTTGGGTTCCAAAAGTAGAGCATAAAATGTGTGCTAAACACATTTATGCAAACTAGAGGAAGAAGTTCAAGAAGAAAGAGTATCCGAAGAAATTTTGGAGATGTGCAAAAGCACCTTGCCAGAGACTCTTCAACAATCATAGGGGAAAATTGGCACTAGACACACCACAAGGAACAAAAACTATGATGAATATTGATCCACATCATTGGAGCAGGGCCTGGTTCAAGCTGAGATCTAACTATGATTCGATTGACAACAACATGTGTGAGTCCTTTAACAATTGGATAGTACAAGCTAGATACCTTCCTATAGTAAGCACGTTTGAGGCTATTAGAAGGAAAGTAATTATTAGAATTTAAGAGATTAGGGCAAGGTCTGATAGATAGCAAGGGCATACTTGCCCAAACATATTCAAAAAACTGAAGACATACATTACTGACTCAGGGTTGTGCCACACAATTTCTAATGGTAAGGATGCATATGAAGTTAAGCACCTAAACAATACATTCATTGTTTGCCTAGAGTAAAAAACTTGCTCTTGCAGGTATTGGCAGCTTTCTAGTTTGCCTTTTTTTCCATGCAATATGCTGTATCTACTTTGCTTCTAGGTCAGTAGAAGATTTCATAGCCAGTTGCTACTATGTTGAAGAGTTCAACAAAACATATGAGCACTACCTACAACCAATTGAGGGGATGAGTGCTTGGCCAGTGTCAGAGGCCTAAAACACCCGGCTATGTTAAGATGCTAGGCAAGCCCAAGAAGGAGAGGAAAAGAGAAGCCACTAAAAAAGCCCAAGACCACTAAATTATCAAGGGTTGGCACAATAATTAGATGGAAATATAAAGGGATAGGACATAACAGATCAAGTTGTGATAAGAGGAATGAAGGGACTTTTGCCTCATATGCAAGAAATGCAAACACCAGGCAGCTACAACATCAGTGGGTGTACCTCCTAGAGCACCTATGGTATGGTAACAACATTTTCCTCATTCCCCTTTTTGTTTTCTCTAGGTCACCACCATCCTTCTACACAGGTCATGTACATTGCAGGTTCACATCAAAGCTCAACCAATCTTGGGAAGAGGAAGGCTTCTGCAGGGACTAGCAAGGCTTTTGAGAGCAAGAAAAGGTGTAGTGGGGTAGGAGTACTTTTCTCGGAGAGGACTGAAACTACCATATGGAATGTCAGTATAAGGCCTAATTCATAATTGTGGCCAAAATGCTTAGTGTTAAATTTTGCAGCCTAGAATGCCAAACCAAAAACTCATCAGAACTTATGCTAAAGCCAAGACGAGGACAAAGAAAGGGGTTCAACTTCTGTGAACTTGGATGCTCGAGTTCCCACTTTTCAAGCAAGCTCAAGGATGACCATAAATCTCACTTCAGGAGCTTCTACAAGTGTTTTTGCCCGTGCCCAGGAGCCTCCAAGGAAACCAAAGAGACCAACTCAACACAAGAGCACAAGCCTGTTCCACGACTTCTAGGGCCTCCATAAGTACCTTGAAATGCACTCAAGTGATTATACCAAGCTTGTGCCTATTATGTTGTAATTTTCATGTTGTTTAGACTTACCTAATTATGTGTTGTAATCTGCATGTATGTTAAACTTGTGGTTGCTTTGTTGTTAGGACTTGTTGTTACTTCTAGTTATGCCAAACTTGTGGCAATTGTGTTGTGTACTTCAAGTTATGCCAAACTTGTGGCTTATGCTACATGTGAGCTAAAACTTTAGTTACAGTGTGTTATGAATCAGAACCAAGCTTGTGGCTATTGTATTGTTACTTCCGGTTACTTCCAGTTATGCTAAACTTGTGGCTTCAGTTGCAATCAGTGTTGAATCATAAAACACAATCCAAGCACATTTAGGATTACAAATATATGTTCATTACTGGCACATCAAGCACATTCTGCAATAGAAATTCTTTGCAATACTACATTTCTCATTGAAAAGAGTGCATACTTCTTATCACAGTACATGGTTATCACTAGAACAACGAACCTACTACAACTGCTATGCAAATTTCTAACAAAAATTTAAGCATATGTCTATCTCCCTCTAATTTCACTACTTTCTGACCAAGTTGAGCTAAATAAGCATTCTTCTCAAGCGGCTCCGCTCTTAGCATTTCCATTTCTAATTTGTGCAAAATCTTCATCTGCTCTACACTTGCTCTGGCATCATCAACCAATCCTTAGAGGTCTATGTTATCCTTCCTACATGTTCTAACAGCATCGCACAAATCAACTAGGACCCACTTTAGAAATGAAGTCGTCTCGGCGTCGTCCTAGCGCTAGTAATTTCAACCTCCCAACTACAAACCACAATGAACAATACACCCAAAACACTTTGCAAAGGGTCAAATCCACAGCAAAAAATTGGAGGCAAATAAACTAAATTGCTCCAGCAAACCACAACAACACTTACAAGTGCTCTCTGGCATATAAAGTTCCTCCTCGCAGGATTCAAATCATTCCACAAAACCAAAACCCATCTAGCCGCCTTCTCACCGCAATGCCAGAAGAATGTCGCACGTACTCCAAAGAATGCTCCCTATAGGAAATTGGTGACAAAAATGAACTAGTCGCACATCCTGCATGTGTCCTTGCCGTCGAAAAACCCAATTTTGAGATGCTCGAGCTTGCCATCTACCACTAGCTGAACTGCCCCAAATTAATCCCCACAAACAATCAATTTAGGGTTCGGGATATAACGCCACCACTCTTCCCGAATGCTCGGTCCATCTCCAGCTCACTTGAGGTCCATGGCCAGCGAGGCATGACTTAGTGGCAGCGTAGCAAAAACCGGAGTGGAATTGAGCCAGGGGTTATTTGCCCAGATTTGAAAGTTTGGGGGTGAAAAATACCCAGTTTTTTAGTTGGGTGAAAGTTGAACTCAGAGCAGAGTTCCAGGGCCAAAAATAGACTTTTTCCAATATATAATTCAGTACGCTTTCTTTTCCCTATTAAACTATACTCTAAAGAGTCAAATGCAATATGCAACAGCTGCAAGCCACTTAGAAGCTCTGAATTGAGCTTTTCATTTTAGAAATAGAAAAAGGAAATGTGATTGTTTGGTGGAAGCCTTGATTTGAACCGTTGATGATATGGATCAACTAGGAGTTGATGCATAGGAGTGGTCCGGTCTTCACGGTACAATTCAACAACACTGGTTTTTCTTTGTTTTGCTTATGTGCAGCCACCAATTGAAGAGTTAGGGTTTTAGCTATGGTAGTGAGCTCTAACAGATTAGCAACTCCTCTCTTCTCTTGGCGCCTAATGTAGACAGTTGGTATGGTTGAGTTGCGCTAAAACAACAAAAATGTTGAGATAGAAGCAATCAACCATCGTTTCTCACCTTGTAGGTTCAATCAGCAACCTGAGCACCGCAGCAATGTAGCCTTCACTTTATGCAATCAATGCAAACTCTAATTGGGAAAATCTCATGAACTCACATGCACCATGGCCACCAAAACCATCTCGGCATTTTCTGTTTATTTCTCAATACATAATCATAACTTGACTTAAGATACAATGGCCGTAGCCTAGCCTTTTATATTGGCACATACATCCTAGGCTTAAGAGCCAACTCCAATCTGGTTCGGTCTTGGATGCCAAGCACAACTCCTAACACCCAACTCAAACTCTTGTTCAGACTCCCTAAAATAAAATAAAAAAAAACAAATCACACTTCAATTCAAAAAGCTCCCACGTATAAAAATCTTCCCAGCTTGATTTCTGGCTTATCCTCAGTCCGTTCCCTGCTCTCGGACTCCTGGCTCGGCTTCGGACACACACGACACAAAATCCTATTTGGACCCTCTTCTCCTTCTTGCTTCACATGTCGAATAGGAGGACTCCCACTCGGACTCCTGATTTCCTTTTCTTGTTCATCCCATAATCAGGCAACCGAGAACACACACACACAACACAATCCTGTTACAGTCTGACAACACAGTTGCCACGTATAGATAGTACAAATTAAAGGTTTTATAACAGCACAGTCGTATGTAGGGTTATGGCAGCTAATCAAGTGACGGTGATGAACTGATGATTCCCATTGGTGTGAATATCTGAAAATTTTCTGCGAGTAGCGGTCAAAATAGGAGGCTGGAGGTTTGACTTCACCTGCTTGGCTTGCTTGCTTGGCCAATGTTTATGCTTAACTCTTCACTTCACGCGTGGAAAACGCAGGGCTAGCTAGTAGTTAATAGTCAGTTACCTACTCCGAGTAAGCATGGTAGGAGTAAAAAATTGTTGCTAGGACGGTATAGGATTAACCAAAACGCTCGTCCAGGAAACAGTTTCGGATTTTTGCTGTTTCGTTTTTTTTTTTTGATCGGTCTAGTAGTTTCAAAGTTAGAGACTACTGTATCAGTGATGACGATTAAATAATCTATTAAAAAGGCACTTTAACACATAATTAAATCCTTTATATTAGTATTATAACAGCTTATATTATAACATGTCCCGAGTACCATTTGATCAGAGAATCACTATTTACCTACCCAACCAACTACTACTCGAAGACTCTATGACCTAATATGTGTGCCTCCTTTGTGGCGATGACATGTACAGTTAAAGAGCAGAATATGTGTGCTCCCATTCACTCAACTACTCTACATTCGGTCTTGTATCTTTGACAACAACCGTTATATGGTTGTTTCCTGAGACTCTCTCACTGACAATAACCGATCGATAATTATTAATCAGATTCCTCTTACCGCCAACAACTGCTTACACGTGCGGACAGAAGGAATCGATAAGGCATCTATTCATGAAAACAACTGACGTTTTTTCGGCGCTATGTAAACCTTACCCGGGAGAGACAAGGGAGACAGCGAAGAGAGAGAGAGAGAGAGAGAGAGAAACAAAGGGAAACAACAACGACAAGATCATTCTGTATTAGTGCAAATAACATTTTCCCTTGTAATCACTCATTAAAAGCAAGTTATAATCTCATTATAGCAATAAAGATTATCCGATTTCCCATGTTCATCCTCCTGTGAAGTTTAGATTTTTCTATTGTTCATAATATCAATGATTTGATCGTCGACAATTGGTTTATGTACTTCATTTGGATTTTGCTTTTGTTTGGTTGAATTTGCTACTCAAGGTTGGAATCCTATTTTGGAGATGGACTGTAGCGTGCAAGGTGTATGTACACGTTTTTTTTTTTTAAAAAAAATCAGGTGTATGTTTGTACACGTTCTGGTCAATTTGGTTAGCCCTCTATTTGACTGTTGCTCTCGATAGCAAGATCCAGACGTTCTGAACAAGTTTGTTTTCTCTGGCCCATATATACTCTCTGGCCAAGAAAATGATCCTCATTGTTGAGCAAATAGTTAAATACTGTTGGGGTATCAAATAGTTGTAAAAGGTGCCGGCCCAAATGTGTTTCAGGCGAGTTGGTGAGACTGTAAGACTATGCTCGCTGTTTGACGGTCGACATCATTCCTTCATTGTAAAGGAAATGGCGTAGTTATTTGTTAGACTTAGCAACTTAGTTATTTGTAAGACCTAGAAACTGTGAGGTCATGAACACGAGATAAGTCTTAGAAAATCCACATATAAACCACAATACATGTAGCGGGGCTGAGCCATGGCCTTTAGCCACACAACACTGAATACCATTACCGATTAGGCGTCGTTTGGAATCAATATAGGATTCCCGTTGAGTTTTTGAAAGGATTTATATCGGTCACGTAAAATTGCTCTGGAATTCCCGTGCAATTGTAACGGTGAAGACGGAAGAAAGGCAGCCGTTGATATGAACTCGTTCACTTCTTCCAATGTCCTCACTCAATAAACCCATCCATGAGTGCTTGCCCTCAACCCAGAAAAGCAGCTGATTTTTTTGACGAACACGGCCAAACGCACAGTGATGTCTCTTGCATCGCACGTCTCAAGGATCAGGCCGGCAAAGCGCCAGAAGGGGGGGGGGGTTGTATCGCCGGAGCCGGAGCCGGAGCAGCGCAACGGCATGTGCCTCCACATGCCATGATGAACTGAATCCCCCTAGATACCACACCAACCAGCAGATAGCTTCACCAATCCCTCCTCCCATGGCTAGCTAGTACTCACTGTCATGCCATCAATGACGGACTACGCAGCGACCATTACCCCCGGTATCTGCTCCTCAGATCGCCACGGCCCTGCCAAGGCGCAGCGAATCCGGATAATAAGATGCATGGATGCAGTGTTGCAATGCGATGCGAGGTTCATCATGGATCTGTCAGTCAGGCTCGGCGTAACTGCACTTCTCTTCTGTCCTTTGGAGGCCAAGATTCGTGTGTTACGTATCCCAGATGCTATCTGATTCGCTGTGCAGTCAGGCTACTGGGAGTGTTACCGTGCATGCAAATGGATCTTGATTTTGGGAAGTAATTGGTAGACAGGTTCGGTGCACAGGTAGAAATTCAGGGAAGCTTGTATCTAGTCTCTGTCAGTGAGTGAACATTGGCGGGTCCAATGTACAAGGATTCGGGGCTGTGGCCGCTGCATGGTCTGGCTCAATGTAAGAAGTTGATGTCCATGGTAGCATTGCTGCTTACGATTGTTAGTTTTCAGCCATGGGTGAGCCCAACGATATTTTCTCCCTACAAGATACTTGCAACAATTTTGTTTGTAGGCAGTGAGTTACTGTGCAAATGTTATATACTAGTGTAAGTGTGTAACTAAAATTATTATGAACCTTAATCCATAAGGGATAAATACCGTCGAGAAAATAGCTGGACAGCATAGCATAGAGGGAGAGGTTATGATAAGAATAACTTTGTTATTTCTTGTTTCCTCTCAATAGTATGTAGCAGCCCTCTTATATATGGGCCTGTTTGGTAGAGCTCCACTAGCTCCAGATTCATGAAAAACAAATTCAGATTCAATTTTTTCAGCCAAACACTTCTAGCTCCAGCAACTCCACCATGGA
The DNA here is from genome assembly GCA_036346575.1 of Dendrocalamus sinicus. Taxonomy (NCBI): domain Eukaryota; kingdom Viridiplantae; phylum Streptophyta; class Magnoliopsida; order Poales; family Poaceae; genus Dendrocalamus; species Dendrocalamus sinicus. The sequence continues at coordinate 3,482,550 of CM070656.1, read as the reverse complement.
TCTGCTCCACGAAAATAGTAGATCTACCCCCAGATCCACTAAATCCATGGAGCACCTCAAGGGGTGCTCCACCAAACTCAAGTTTGATGGAGTTGGGGAAAATTACCCACCATATCACTGATTACACACCAAAAAAACGGTTCGTTCTATTTCTTCTTCTTCTCCGCACGCGACCCCAACCTCGGCCGTCTCGCGCCGCGACGCCATGGCCGCTCCAGCCCCGGCCGCGAGCTCCGGCCTCCACGTCGGCTGCGCCGCGAGCTCCGGCGAGGCGGCGACGCCGCGCGCGCCCGAGCCGCGAGGTGCGCGCCGCGAGCTCCGGCGAGGCCGCCGCGCCGCCCGGCCGCCATGGCGGCCACGGAGCCGCCGCACCGCCGCCCCGCGTGTCCTGCGTGTGCTCCGTGCTCGCTTTCGTAAGAGGAGGAAATTTGAGGATGAAGAGCTGACGTGTGGGCCCAGGTGTCAGTGAGATAGAGGAGAGCAAACTCAGAGCTGGAGTTGTACCAAACACTTGGATGAAACCCAGATCCACGGTGGAGCTGCTCCACGGTGGATTTGGGTGGATCTGGTGAATCTGGGTGGATCTGGAGCTGCTGGAGCTCTGCCAAACAGGCCCATAGATGGGCTCCCCCTAACAGATAAATTTTAATCTCAATTATATCTCTAATAAATATAAAAACTAATATCGTATCTCTAATCATATCTTTTACAAATAGGAACTAATCTCTAACTCTAATGGAAACTAATCTCTACTTCCTAATAATGAACCAACTGGACCTAAGGCCCATGCCCATGATAAAAACGAGCAGCATTTTTGTTTTCAAGGTCACATAAAAATAGCGAATTTGTCTTATCTTGATATTGTTCTTATCAGGTCAATATGTAGTTAAATCTAAATTTGCTCTCCTTGTTCAGTTTAACAACTTGTCACCATGGTTCCTGATTAAGGGTCAGTTTGCAGTTGCTGTGCTAAGCTGTGGAATCCAGTTAGTTAAGGAAATCTTTACTAATTTCCAGTAAGATTTTGTTATTACAATTCTAAAAAAAAATTCTTTCAACTAACCAGAACATATATAAGTAGAAAGAGAAATGAGTGCTGCAAAGCCAATGCAATGTCAAACAGAGGTTGACATGAATATGAAAATCGAGGACACTAATTTCAACATTAATAGTAGTACAAAAATGGAGGTCCAAGTATGCTCTAACGACGCTACTGTATACACAAGCTGCTCGAGAACTCATGTGACCAAACTAACCTTGAGTTCTTCCTGACATGGCTTACAACTAAAAAGAAACAGAGGGGGAGACAGAGGAAACAGAACAAATTAAGAAGACGCAGGAGAGTTCATATATAACTAGCAGGAGATCTCCATGGAGAAGTTGGAATCTAGCAGCTCCTCAATCATCTGCTCCACGTACTGCTCCTCGAGAAGCCCCCCGCTCCACTCCGCCGCCGCCGCCGCCGATGGCGCACTGTCGGTGCCGGCATTGCCGGTGGGCAGCGGCGTGCGCGGCACTACTGACGCCGAGGCGGCCGTCGACGCATCCTTGCTCCGCTGCGCGGCCTGCACGGACGCGAGGTTGAACCGGTGGAGCTTGGCGACGAGCGCCGCCGAGAGGAACGTCGACGAGGCGGGTGGCCCGGCGTTGGCGTCGGCGTCGTGTGGGAAGTTGGTGCGCACGCGAGGGCCGCACATGATGCGCGCCGCCTCGTCGTATGCGCGCGCGGCGTCCTCGGCCGTCTCGAAGGTGCCCAGCCAGATCCTCGTCTTCCTGCAATGAAACACGAGGGATCCAAGAACCGCCTTGGTCAGACCACGCCAAGAATCGCCGGAAGGAAAACAAACAATCGGAAGGCGTTCGATCAATCGTACAGGAGGGGGTGGCGGATCTCGGAGACCCAGGAGCCCCAGTGGCGCTGCCGCACGCCACGGTACCGCTGCTGCGGCCGTGCCATTGGCGACGACGGCGACGCTCGTGCTTGCTCGGCGAGACCACCTTGCGCTGTGCTGTGTGCGTGTGTGAGGGCTTGAGGAGGCGGCGGCGATCAGTGTGGTGTGCCGGCTATGGAGGCGCTATAAATAGAGGGGGGAAGGAGGGGGAGTTCAATTCGCAGCTTTGGGGCCCACTAGTGCTTGGCTGCTTGCAGTGTTTGTGTGTATGGTCCTTTGGGCCCACTTGGGGTTTCCTTTTAAGATTCTGGGAGATTTATTATACATATAGGATCATATCCTCAGAGTAAATTGGCATGCAGCTAAGCGCATTGATACGCAGCTTGTTGATGAGAGGAATTGCATCGTAGTACATTAGGAGGTACATGACACAAACCTTGGGTGAAGAACATGGTGAACGTGAGGGCATTTTAGAGATTTCTCAATTTATTTTGGATTTAATTAAAGGGAGAGAGAAGGACTATGTTCCCCTTGATATTGAGAGAGGGAGAGGATTGTCTCATTCCGTTTGGTAGAACCAGAGGGAGATGGGGATCGATCTGATCCCTACCTCCTCGACTCTGGTTACCTCGGTGTTGATCGTTGGCAACATAGCTTTCCTCCCCCTCTTCTTATATCGGTTTGAGCTCTTTTCCCCTAAAAGTAGATCAGATCTGTTGTAAGGGTGGCCTAACCCCCCGTGACTGGCATTACAACTAGCCCAATAGTATAAAGAAATGTACCAATATACCCTTACCTTTTGTAATTATTAAGGGGTAGGATGAAAATTTCCCATCCCACACCACTTATGTATATAAACTCCCAAGAGGAGCGTGGAGAGAGTAGATCCACTCATCCTTACTCACCAGATTTCACTAGCTAGTCCCCTTATATACTATTTAGTCAGTAGCCACAACAGTTGATTCCGTCCGTAAGAAACGCGTAAGAAGCTACACAAGGGAAGGCGCTAGAGAACGCTACCACTAGAGTGCTTGTGCCGCGAGCACCCCAGATAAGCTCATCTCGCCATATGTGAGCACCCCAGATGCTGCCATATCCGGGGCTACTTCCGACGGCTGCTCCATCGCACTTGCAGAGGTGGAGCGGCATTTCTTGTCGCCGGACACCAGGGAGTCAGTCTCCATGTGCGATGGAGATCAGCACCGAGCTGTAGGGGTGGAGTGGCGTCGTACTCAGCTACCTCCTCATCCATGGTGTTCTACTGCGCCCACTCGCACCTCGGTGATATCTATAGCACATCCTTCATCATTGGTCACCTTGGGTTGAGCCATGGCGCCATCACCTTGACACTAGGGAGTCGGCTTCTGCACATGACAAAGATAGGCTTCGACCTCTGCACGTCCTCCACGTGAGCTCTCCGTATGCATGAGTGCGGTCGTCAGCCATAGCTTGTCGATCGATATGCATGCGGGCACCGCGCCAAGCCTCAGTGAGTCTCTGCACTGGGCCTCCGGGTCGAACAATGTGTCGGCTTTCGCAACCTCCAGACCTCGTTAGCCTTGGTTTCATGACTCTGTCCAACCACTTCCTGATTGTATACGCCCGTTCGACCACCTCGTGGTCAGAGACTTTGTCCGACCACTCCGTAGTCGTAGACGCTTAAGGCTTCATCTATGACCACGTCGTGGTCGACTCTTCGCCGACAGCTATGACCTCCTTGTGGTAGAGATTTCATCAACGCCAGTCTGAAGTGTGGGGACAGAACGCGCACTCTGAAGTCTTTGTCCCACTGCTGACTCTGTCGACACCTGTCGCACCTTCGGTGATGTCGTCCAACCCCTCAAGGTTGAAGCTTCACCAACACTCGTTCAACCACCTCGTGGTCGTGACTTCGTCAGCTCTTGATCGACTTTTTGTGGTCATGTCCTCATCGACGCTCACCTCCACCGAATTTTGCACGGTCTTCAGCAGACTTCACCGAACCTCCGCTGAACCCCGCGTGGACGTTGCCTCCACCAGACTCCGCACGGTCTTCGCTGGACTTCGTGTGATCTCCGTCAAATTTCATGTGGGCGTCACCTCTATCGGACTGCACACAGTCTTCGTTGGACTTTGCGCGATCTTTGCCGGACTCCACGCGGACTCGCCTCCATCGGACCTCACGTGGCTTCCGTTGGCCTCCACCGATCCTCGTGTTGCCTCCGATGGCCTCCACCGACCTTTGTGCCCTTTGGCCTCTGTAGGTCTCAGCTCTGCACCTCCCACTTCTTCAGCCTCAGCTCCGTTGGCTATTCTATGACCACTTCCTTGTCGTGACTTCGTTATCGGCGACCACCTGACCACCTAGTGGTCACAGCATTCTCCTCGTAGACCTTTCCTTTGACCATGATATGGCCGTGAACCTCGCCACGACCATCTCATGGTCGCAGGCCCCCCGTACGAACATGCTATGGTCATGAGCCTTGCCATGACCACTGCACGATCATACGACTTTCTACGAACATGATAGGGTGTGGGCTTTGCCCTGACCACTTTGTAATCGTAGACCTTTACTTTGAAGATGATATGATCGTGAACCTCGCCACGACTGCCTCATGGTCGTAGGCCTCTCATACGAACATGATATGATCATGAGCCTTGCCATGACCACTTCACAATTGTACGACTTTCTATGAACACGATAGGGTCGTGGGCTTTGTCCTGACCACTTCGTGATCGTAGACCCTTTCTTCGACCATGATCTAGTCGTGTGCCTCGCCATGACCACTCCATGATCATAACCCATCTCTCCACCATTTCCTGCTTGTCTGAGCCTAACACCGGGATACTCTTGTGATATGGGCAACTCTATGGAGTATAAAAAATTGCACGGTGGCCCCGTGCCCCCGCATACTCTACGGAGTATAAAGCATCGGAAACATAGCCATCCCAAGCAACTCTACAGAGTATAAAAAATCACATGGTGGCTTCGCACCTGGGCATACTCTATAGAGTATAAAGCACCAGAAACTTAGCCATCCCAGGTAACTCTACGAAGTATTAAAAAAATCACACGGTGGCGTCGTGCCCCAACGTACTCTGCAAAGTATAAAGCGCCAAAAACTTAGCCTTCCCGAGTAACTCTATGGAGTATAAAAAAATCACATGGTGTCCTTGCGCCCTAACGTACTCTACGGAGTATCAAGTGCCAGGAACTTAGCTGCCCCAGGCAACTCTATGAAGAATAAAAAAAATTGCACGATGGCCTCGTGCCACGGCGTACACTGTAGAGTACAAAACACAACGCTCGTCAGAGTTTCATCTTGTTGTCGCCTTCATTGACCCTATGTCTGAAGGGTGGGGGACGGACTGACCGCGTGCTTCAAGGTTTCAACTCATCGCCGACTTCGTCGACCCTGAGTCCGAAAGATGCAGGTTGGACCACGCACATTAGAGTTTCGTCTTACCACGGAAGCACTGCCGACCTCATTGACACCAAGTCTGAAGGATGCGGGATGGACCACGCGCATCAAGGCTTCATCTTGTTGTCATAGTCAAGACTTCGTCCGACTACATCGTGGTCACACACGCTTTATCTGACCACCTCATGGTCATGACTTCGTCTGACCACCTCGTGGTCATGATTTCGTCCGACCACAATGTGGTCATAGATGCTTCATCCAACTACTCAGCGGTCGTGATTTTGTCTGACCAACTTGTGGTCATAGACACTTTGTTCGACCACCTCATGGTCGTGACTTCGTCCGACCACCTTGTGGTCGTAGATGCTTCGTTCGACTGTCCAGTGATCTTGACTTCGTCTAACCACGATGAGGTCATACACGTTTCGTCTGACTACCCAACGGTCATGACTTTGTCCGACCACCTCGTGGTAGAAGATGCTTCATCCGACCACCTCGTGGCAGTGACTATCTCCGACCACCTCATGGTCATAGATGCGCTTTAGAGCTTCATCTCACCTTTGACTTCATCAATGCCAAGTCTGAAGGGTGGGGGATGGACTGCATGTGTCACAACATCATCTTGCTGCCACCTTCGTTGACCCCGAGTTCGAAGGGTGAGGGACAAATTGGCCATGCGCTTCAACATTTTGTCTCACCGTTGACTTCGTTAATCCCGAGTCCGAAGGATGCGGGATGGACCGAGGATGAGAGATGGAGCGAGATGGACCACGCGCGTTAGAGTTTCATCTTGCTGCTAACTTCATCGACCCCGAGTCTGAAGGATGAGGGACGGACTGCGCGTGTTAGAGTTTCATTTCACCACAGAAGTGCCGCCGACCTCATCGATGCCAAGTCCAAAGGATGTGGGATGGACTGCACGCATTAAGGCTTCGTCTTGCCCTCGCGGTCGAGACTTCATCCAGCCACATCGTGGTCACACACGCTTTGTCCGACCACCTCGTGGTCATAGACGCTTCATCCGACCACCTTGTGGTCATGACTTTGTCCGACCACCACGTGGTTATAGACGCTTCATCTGACCACTAGTGGTCATGACTTTGTCCAACCAACTCATGGTCGTAAATTCTTCATTTGACTGCCCCGCGGTCGTGACTTCTTCTGACCAACTCGTGATCGTAGACGCTTCATCCGACCACCTCGTGGTCATGATTTCATCTGACCACGATGTGGTCATAGACGCTTCGTCTGATTGTTCCCCGATCATGACTTCGTCTGACCTCCTCGCACTCATGACCTCATCCGACCGCCCCATGGTCGTGACTTCATCCGACCACCTTGTCATCATGGACACTTTGTCTGATTGCCCAACGGTCGTAGATGCTTCTAATTGCCTTGTGGTCATGGACGCTTTGTCCGATCGCGAAGCGATTGTAAATGCTTCTGACCACCTCATGTCATAGACGCTTCGAGCATGCTACCTCATGGTTAGGACTATGCTAGACGAGTATGCTATACCTAGGAAGTTTTGGGCTGAGGCTATTGGCACCCCGTGCCATGTTTCAAACAGAGTTTTTCTGAAGACACACTTGCATCGCACTTCTTATGAGTTCAGGTATGCATGAAAGCATATTGTCTCTCATTTTTGTGTTTTTGGTTGCAAATATTTTATTCTAAAGTCTGGGAACCTAGATAAGTTTGAGTCTTGCTCTTCTAATGGCATTTTTCTGGGTTACTCAACTTCTTCGCGGGGTTATAGGGTTTGGAACTACGAGATTAGTAGGATAATATAGACCTGTGAGGTTACTTTCGATGAGGCCAGTCCTGACACTAGACCCAACATCTCAGGTCCAATTATGCAATTCATGACCATTTTTGTAGATGATGAGGATGATAGAAATGAAGATTCTTTACCTGATCCAGTCCCATCTACCCCCTAAGGTGCCCGTTTCTACCACTACACCTTAGGGAGATCAACTCTTACTTTCTAACTCTTCTTGAGCTTGTGACTCTGCTCCTACCTCCACAGCTCATGAGGTAGATGCTACTTCTTCTCATCCAGGACCTTCCCAACACATTCAACGTTGACATCCTTCTGAACAGATCATAGGAGATCTCTTTGAGCGTGTCATATGCTTAAAGTCTGGATTATCTCACTTTTGTCTACACTCTACCTATATCACCACTTTTAAGCCCAAGGATGTTTGTCATGCACTGTCTGATGAGTCTTGGATCAATGCCATACATGAGGAGTTAAAGAATTTGAAGAGAAACAAGGTCTGGCCGCTAGTTGAGCCCCCTAGTGGTCATAATGTTATAGGAACTAAGTGGGTCTTTAAGAACAAGCAGAGTGAGGATGGGGTAGTCATTTAAAACAAGGCTAAACTGGAAAGTCAGGGTTTCTCCTAAGTTAAGGGTTTAGATTTGAGGAGACTTTCACCCCTGTAGCTAGGTTAGAGGCCATTAGGATTTTCCTTGCTTTTGTAGTGTTTAAGAGCCTCAAGCTATACCAGATATATATCAAGAGTGCCTTCCTCATTGGGTATATTGAGGAAGAGGTTTATGTTAGATAGCCTCCAAATTTCGAGAACCCAAAATACCCAAATCATATCTTTAAGCTTTCCAAATCTTTATATGGACTTAAGCAAACCCCCTAGAGTTTGGTATGAGAGGCTTAAATCCTATCTGTTGAGTAATGGATTTGAGATGGGTAAGATAGATAAGACCTTGTTCATTGGTAGGCATGGCAATGACCTTCTGCTCGTCTAGATTTATGTGAATGATATTATCTTTGGTGGCTCTTCTCATGCTCTTATTTCTCAGTTTTTTGATGTCATGAGCATAGAGTTTGAGATGAGCATGATGGACGTGTTGAGCTTTTTCCTCAGCATCTAGATCAAGCAGACTCGGGAGGGTCCTTCTTGCATCAAGGTAAGTATACTCGAGACCTCCTGAGACACTTCGACATGAGTGATAGCAAGCCGATGTCAACTCCGATGGCAACCTCGACTACACTTGATCCTAACGAGGATGGCGAACCTGTAGATCAAAGGGAGTACCTTAGCATGATTGGCTCTCTCTTGTATCTCACTACTTTGAGGCTGGACACACACTTCACCATGTGTCTGTGTGCTCGATTTTAGGCTTCTCCTCGAGCCTCTCACCGTCAGGCAGTGAAGTGTATCTTTAGGTAGCTTCGAGCTACTCTAGACTATGGTATTTAGTACTCTTCCTCTTCCTGTTTTTTCCTAAGAGCCTACTCCGATGCAGGCTTTGCTGGCTGTAGAATAGATAGGAAGAGCACTTCTGACACTTGCTAATTCATTAGCACTTCTCTTGTTTATTGGTCTTCTAAGAAGCAGTCTAGTGTTGCATAGTCCACCATAGAGGCCGAGTATGTTGCAGCCGCTAGTTGTTGTAGTCAGGTACTTTGGATGGTTTCGATCTTGTGGGACTTTGGGCTAGTCTTAGATAGTGTTTCTCTTTTTCTGTTATTAACATTGTCAAAAACCCGGTGCAACACTCTAGGACCAAGGACATAGATATCCGATATCATTTCTTTAGAGACCATGTGGAGAAGGGTGACATAGTGTTTCAGTTTGTGGAGAGTGACTATCAGTTAGCTGATATTTTCACCAAGCTTTTAGATAGCTCGAGGTTCATGACCTTGCGGGGAGCGTTTGGGGTGGTCTGTCCTTATGGCATAATCTGAGGGGAGCATCATGTACTTTTTGCATTATATGTACATTTATCTTCTGTTGCACTTTGTTTATGGGTGCATTTAGGTTAGTCTCTCTAGCATAGACTAAAGTGGTTTTCATACTCTGCTATTTAAACTTCTTCTTCTCATCATGTAATCCTAGAATGCTACTTATTAATTGCTTCTCTTCTCACTAGGTTGAGTTCACTCACTTCTTTTAGGTCTAGTAGGGGTTTGGTCCCCTTGGATAGACAAGGAACATGTTTACTCTTGTGTTTTAGATGATCAGCTAATAGTCCTAGAGTCATATAGGGTAAATAAGAGCAAGTCTAAGCCATATTAATCCTTCTATCTTATCTATGCTTTAAGAACAGTCATTTCTTCGTTTTTTCCAAGCTTCTTCTCTCATGCTTTTTGCTTTGGTTCAAAAAGAGGTCATTTGAGATTTTCTTGAACTTAATACTGACATGACTCAACTTGAACTAAATTGTTCCTAAAATGATTCACTTGCTGAGGGAGAGTTGGAATCTTTATATCATCATATTTAAATTTAGCAATATGCATTGTAATATAAACACATAGAGCCCTGATTATTATCCTTATGTGACATGATAAAAGTGATTTGCATCTTACCATGACTTATGCTAGATTGCTATATTTATTATGACCTTCTATTTGTAGCCTAGCTCTTGCCATGCTAGCTTCTTCAAATGTAAAAAATTTGAATTAAATCATGCCTTACTCTATTGAATCCTTTTATGATTCATGCCATATTAAATAAGTTAAGTTGAGTCTTGAATCTGCATTGAGCTTTAGATTGAGCTATGCTAATTCATTAGCGAAGCATGACTTAGTATCAACTCTTTGTTCTTGAACCAAGTTAAGAAAATGCAAAAAGATCTCTTTTGTATGAAAAATTGATCTCACCAATTATTTCTCATGAGACGGCTTGCCATTGCACTAGGTATGAACTCAAGGGGAGTTTTGGGAGACTAAGATCACTTCTTTAAGCTTCTTGCTTGGAATGGTTGCATAAGACTTGAGATCTAGCACATGGTTAAAGAAACTAAATTTTGTGAAAAATGATTGATCTCAACTAAAACCAAAAATAAATTCAAAATTTGCCAAATATGCTAAATTTGCTCAACTGCAAGTAATATCAAGCGCTTGAACAAAATGTTTCATTTTTTTAACTTATAGCACTCTAAATTGACTCAATGGTAGCTTCTTAGTTCTATTTAGCATATTGACATGGCCTGACTCATCCTTAGATACCTTTAGCTAAATTATGAATTTGAACACCTAGACAAGTTAACAATCTATTTAATTTCATATCATTGTTTATGTGGCTTTAGGTTGGTTATATATGGCTTGTCATGATCTAGATAGTGTTTTTATTTTTTATGGCTTGGGATAATATTTAGAAAGTCATTTTGGATAATTTTCATGGTTCCTATTGCTAAAAATGAATAAAATACAGCCACTTCATTTCATTCATACTTTATCTTCTTCCATACATCTTGATGACTCCATAGTTAAAGGGGTAGAAAGATTGGTAAAAAAAATGCACATCTAGAGCATGAGTTGGCATTTTTGTGCAAAATATTGCTAAGTTGAAGCCTTTGATCTCTTCTTACCATGACCAAGGTCAAATGAACAATTGTTCTTTTATATGGATCTAGAGTGAGATTCTCGACTCATTTGGTGAATTTGAAGTTTTTGTGAAATGTTTGATATTTTCAGTAGCTTCATTTCACCTCTGCCTCAAATGGTCATTTTCAACTCTTTGCACTCTTCTTTCAACCATTTGGAGCTCTTTTGCAAATTTTCACCTCTTCTTCTAAATTCATCTCCAAACTACATTTTTAAGAAATTGCTAAGGGGTTCATCAAGGAGGAGATTGAAGGACTATGTAAGAAGGTCCTAGTTTATGATCAACCATTGCAATTTGGGAGATTTAAAATTTTGATTGGCATTGTTGCTGGTCGGTTAGGGGAAGGCCAATCAAACCGACAATGTGCCATTGGTCTGACCAGTTGGTGCAACGGTCTGATTGCCCGAGAGTTGGTGGTCTGACCGGCTGAAGATTGTCCAGATGGGGACTTTCAACCAGAATTCATATTTGTGGATTTTGAGTTGAGAAAAGGGTTTTGGTGAGTATAGTCAATGGTTTTATGTTGCATGAGCTATATTATAGCTAACATGGGTTAGGTTATGAAGAACTTGTGCCCATATATGATTTCTTTGTCTTTGGATGTACAGGGTCGCTTGGAGTAAACCGTGGTCAACGGCGATGATCAGGGCTAGGCCCATGAAGGAGTTGAGGCCTAGAACGATTGAGGATGTCGGGTGAGACAGTGAACTCAAGCATGGCACGAGAAAGGCGAAAAATATTGAAGGCAAGTTCGAACAGCAAAATGGCACTATGTGCACGAGCCAAGTGAACTGTAGTTTGGTGGAACCGAGACGGGAGAGATTTGGCGACACGTTGCAAGCTAGTGGTCACCTACACGTGGCAAGCATAACGATTACTTGCAGTTGTTGGTGATGACTGGGTCAAGAAAGGGTATTTTAGTAGTTTGATCAAAATACTGGAAACCATCTCGGATCAAAACCGCGGTGCATGGGTGATGTGTTGGAGAGTGGTTTAGGTCAAGGTAGAGCTAATTTGATCAAGGTGGATTAAGGCTAAGAATTTAGTGGATGCACACTTATGTACTTTGAAAAATATGCATAAGTGAACTTGTGTGAGTAAAATCCGTGTGTGGGGGTTAACGAGTTCTCCCATTGTAATAGTAGATAAAATCTATTAAGGGGTGTAGGTGACTAGTTGTCTACCTATAAAAAGGGGTTGGGATGGAGACATGTGAGGTTAATCATCCAACTCATCTCTTGTGCTCTCTTCTCTAGGTTTAGGGTTAGGGTTTGAGAGTGAGTACCTTGGGTGCTCTTTGTCCTCCAAGGTGAAGTGGTTGTAGAACCTACATTCTCAAGTAAGCAATACATCAATCTTTGTACAACTCTTGAATCCCTCCTGTTTTTAATTGATGTGCTTGACTTTTGGTTGATTTCGATCTCTCTTCTTTCCTTCTTGTGATTTTATTGTGTCAAGGACATGTAAGAGATAGAGATAATACTTGGGAATACATCTCCACCCATCTAGGCACTATGATAGAAAGATTCATGAAAAAACCCGATTTTGCTTGACTTTGGCCTCTTTGGTCCATCTCTTAATTCAAGGATTGTTGGCTTAGTTTCTGTGATGATTTAACTTGCTGTGATGTGTGAGAATACATCTAGATCCTTCTTGGTCATTATCAACCCACGAGCAAGTTGTATTCACCGTTTCTGGTTTTGGCTCAATTTTGGTGCAACCTTTCAATAAATTGAAAAATATCTCAACTTTGTCCATATTTTTCATGATCATTTATTAGAATTGGTTCACAATTCCCTAGAGAAAATCTCTGCAAAGTTTCATATCATTTGGATTTTCGGATTACATGTTCTCTCTTTTTTTGTTTTTGAAATTAGACTTAAAATACTATTCATTTGTCTGATTTTACTGTAGCAGCGGTCAGACCGTCCAGGCCAGTTAGACCGCCGTTTGGAGGTCGATCAGACTATCGGGAAGTGTTAAGTTCCAAATTTTGTTGATTTTAGCTAGGTGGTTTGATTTTAGCTGAGAATTCTATGTTTTACATGTCTGTAGATGCCTGAGAATAGAATCTTGAATACTTTGAGGAAAATTTTGAGTTGGTACCATTCACCTCTTTCTATTGTCATCCGATCCAATAGGAACACCTAAAAATGGAGTAATCTTACTACCTACTAAGCAGTAACTATTGTGTTTGTCATTTCACGAATATACCACATTTTGGACATTACAGGGTCTCCAACATGACCTTTACATTCACATGAATATGTTAGCGAAAATTATAAAATTATTAAGCCAGGCAAAAAAAAATCATGACAAATTTAATGGTATCATTTTCAAGTGACCAAATCTAAATAGCACTTGATATATTAGTGGTCAAAGACAAAAACAAAACACTTGTCCGCATACTTTCTAAAACACCATATATTTATGAACAGAGTGGGTAACGAATTTTTTTGTAAGCTAGTGGATATCATGAAGTCAAGAACTTGTGTCAACAATATTCCCGTAGAATATGTGACAGCCCCATCTGACCAAACCCTGACATTATATATGTTATACACTGAAAGTTATCTACCTAATCCAGTGGCCAAAGAAGGAAATTAAGAGTTGATCTAGAGATATTCTACGCCTAACTAGCCTTATCTACGTACCACCCATGATAGATCAGTCATATGGTAGGTAATCAGAGAAATTAAATATATGCTCTCCAAAAAGAGAGAGAGAGAGAGAGACAGATGAAACTAGCATGTTTAGTTCAAAACTTCGGATTCCCCACAAGACCACAAACTAGCCCACAGTCGCCCTCATGGTACATACTGTGCAACTGAACTCCAATTTTACTCCATGGAACTGAGCTCTATTAGTCTATTTTCGTTGATATCACAACTAGGACAGTATAGTTAAATCGAATTGCCAAAATTTTCATTGGTTGATGCAGGCATCATCCTAGATCAGAACCAACCAACCAGTTGCAATGGCTGGCCTAGATGTTGAACTAGCCTTACTGGGCTGCTACATTGTAGCTGGTTGGCGCCATCGATGGATGGAGCCATGGAGGCAGTGTCACATTGGAAGAGCAGAGCCTGCACTGCACCTTGGGAAGAGCATGCAGGCTAAAAGCCCCAAAAGACAAAACCATGCAATATGCAAGTGGCGCTGCCGCTGCCGCTGCTGCTGAGGCATCAAGCATATCATGTTCGCTTGTGTGCACCTGCAAAATTATGCTATTCTGCATGCATGTGTGATGTGTCATTGACTCCTTGTACATGCACCATATCCAGCACACGATCTTTGTTCGTCCCTTCTCAGCTTGGACGCTAGCGTGGAAACGTTTGGCCACTAGGCTGCATTGCATGCCACAAGTGGTTACCTTACCTCAACATGCATGCAATTGCATTTGCGTCCTTGCAGTTCAGGGCATCAGTGCAAGCCTGCATGGATGAATGATGCTGCTTTGGAATAGGGAGACCCTGAGCCCTGCTTTACTGTTCCTATGTATGTATGTTTTTCGGCTGCGGCTTATGACTTTTGGGTTTACGGTACAGATTACGGAGAGACAAATACTGACTTGCGATTTTGGCTGGTACAGATGTTGGGCTTTTAACGTGTAGATCGTTTAACTTGTAGACCCCGTCTTGAAAAAATACTCCGTTTGAAAGTTAGGTACTGTAGCAAAAGCCAAAAACCGTCAGCTTTTGACTTACCATGTGTTTGGTTGCAAGGACTAGGTGGGACGGGATGGGATGGACCCGTTTTTGTAGGTGTTTGGATGGAAGACAAGCAGAGTCAAGGACATCTCACTAAGAATATTCCTTATGGATCCGGAACCAGGCAATCCTCTTTTTTTCTTTCATGGGACGGAGTCATCCCACATGGGATAGAGTCATCCCACCTCTTTGTTTTTTAAGTACTGTTTTGTTTAAATTTTTTTTAAAAAAAAACTCAAAGGCTTATGTGTAGAAACATATCAACAATAGCTTTCAATTTTTTTAAAAAAAACTCAAATACCACACATGCCCCACCTTCATCCTTCCATCCAAATAAAGGATGGGACCATTCCATCCCACTTTATCCTTCCAACCAAACAAAAAACAGGGATGACTCTATCCCCTAACCAAACAAAAAATAGGATCATCCCATCCCAAAACCAGGGACAGGACCGGCCTGTACTTAGGTAGGTATGTATGTATATGCTCGTGTTCTGAATTTCTGATGATCAGTCAGGGTTTTCAGGAAGGCCCAGGTCAGGTAACTGGCGTCATGTTCTGGAGGGCATGGGCACTGGGCAGGCAGGGGTTGCTGTGTGCTTCCTTTGGAGGCTCATGGAAAACTGTTGGACCATGTGGGTTCCAATAATGGTGTTCTTAGGCAGGTATGCACGGTGAGCAGCTGGCCTAATCACTTGATAAGGTGGTAGGATGGAACCTCCTCTATGCTGGCTAATTCTTGTTATTGTTTTATTTGTTGATAAACACTCCCTTGCAAGTTCCATGCTTTGTTTTGATACTCATATATTACAATGCCAATTGGTGTCTATCGTACTACGCAGTGCGTCAATCTAGATAAATATATTATGCATGAATCTCACAAGAATTGGGTAGTATGAAGGGACCTTAACTTGATTAGCTCACAACATGGTAGCACATGCAATTCAAGTAAAAGTTGGATTCTTTTCAGCTTAAAACTGACTTGTACTTGTACTTGTACTGTCTACAGTAACTAGTTTTTAAACAGTGTGTTTATTTAAGATAGGGTCAATAGAAAGATTATAGTAAAAAGTGTATTGAGTTCAGTTGTACCGGCCAAAATCGCATGCGACTATTTTTCTATATATATTACCTCTTGCAAACAGCCAGAATTCAAATATTTAAGTCATAAGTCATAAGCCATCAGAAAAAAAAACCACCCAAATGTGCGCCTAGCGTGATAAATTGCTGCACAGTACATATCTATCTATATTGTAGTACACAAGGTTTCTTCCTTAAAGAAATCGTGTGTGTGGTTTACAAAAGAGCAAACTGGATTCTAAAAGTTGTTTTTCTACTGTTAATGACTTTTCTATAGTACCTAACGTTTAAACAAAGGGTCTTTTGTAATACACATTGTAGTGGCTTCATTTATATATATCAAAATCGCACACGAGTTTCGTTCTCTCTGTACGACTCTCTACAAATAAATTATTACTATTTATAAGCTAAAGCTAAAAAAGCATTGATAAAAGTCAATATGAATTGACCTAAATGCTAGAGCTCTGCCCAACCAATTCTGCGCAGGCATAGCTTCAAGTGTTCCTGACTATTCAACTGAGAGACTGTCACGATCGAAAGGACAAAGCTAGCCACTGACGCGCGCGCACACGCGCGTCCAAAACACAAAACCCTCATCATATCATGTGCGACGACGCCGATGGATCTATCGAGCCGATGCTACACAACCGGTCGAATCTATCCATGATCCACATATCCGTCACAGTGAAACGCGCAGAGATTTCAGTGGCTCTTGCAATCCTGCGTACGTGGCCGCACGGCGGCGCTCAGGCCCCTACAGCCGCGCACTGCGGCCGGCCGGCCATGGGGGAGGAGGCGATCAGGATTGGGTTCAGAGTTCAGAAGCAAAGATCCGGGTACAAATCTTGGCCTGATCCACATGATCTGTGGCCCTGTGGCTACACAAACACCACTGTTCAGCAGCAGGCAGCATACGCGTTAGACGATGCTACATTGATTGCTACTATGTTTTTAGTACTGATCTGATCACCTGATGGAGCATTGAAAACATGGAAGCCAATGGATCACTGATCAGTGATCTAACTTGCTTGTGAATTGTGATGGATGGGTATGTGGGGATCATGTCATGTTCCTTTGGGGGTTACCCAGCCATGTGATGGCTGGTGAGCATCCGCAAGCTAGTTATCTCTTATCTGCATGACTTTGTGTTGTTCTTTCCTCTGTTTTTTTTTTCTTCCCCTTTCCTTTTCCCTTTTTAAAAGGCTAGCGGCCTAGCATCGGTATTAGTATTCGCTAGTTTTTTTGTTTAGTAGTTCTTCATTTTACTCTCGTGTTTGCACGCTGATCTATGAAGTTTTTGAGAGAGAAAAATAAGATGAACAATGAAGGGTGCTGCCACCTAACACATGCACAGCATTGGCTGAGTTGCTGACAAGTCTGAAACTAATTGAGTATCACTTTTGCTATATTAGTTACGTACCTGTACGTTACAACGGAACTTATTGAATATATAGAGAATCGTGCTATAGAAAAGAGTTGGTCTGATCAGTTAAAAAGTAGAGAATGTTGAGAAGTTGAGTGAATAGAGCGGTTGGAAGAGAATAGACGTATAACCACTAACTCGTTCTTTTATAATAGTAATGATATCTTCGAAAAATCGTATATACGCCAACAGTGTGACTAGTCCAACATGTCGTATATCTAAAGGCCACGGTTCAAGTTTCTCGATGAACCTCAAAGGATAACCCGGTTCTTTTGTTGGTTCCCAATCCTTGTCCTCTGATTCCCTTTTCTGAAATCAGAAGGTCAAATTGATGCAGTTGTTGGTCATTATCTATGAATTATGATCCGCGTTTCATGGTGATTTTGTTTGGCCCCACGAAATAAGAAAACACGATCTTACGGTCGGGATATGGTGATCTGATGCTATTTTGACAGTACGATGATCAGTTGCGTCCAAGTGTTATTGAACTACTAGTTGAAACCAGATGGCAAATTAAACCTCACAAATTGTCGGTTAAGGATCTTCTTTTTAGGACCAGGATCATAAAATTCGTAATTTCAAAGATTGAGATTATAAAATATGGACTATTTATACGGTGCTGCGTAATTAAGACCGTACGGATAAAAACTAGAATGATCTGAAATACTTATCACTGACCAGGATCTTGATAACCATGCTTTGTTTCGAGTGGATTAACTCTTGTGAGATAGTGCATTTTTAAGACAGAGTTAACGTATTGAGATTATAAATTATGGACTATTTATACGGTGCTGCAAAATTAAGACCGTACGTAGGATCAAAATTAGAATGATCTGAAATTCTGATCACTGATCGGGATTTTGATAACCATGCTTGTTTCGAGTGGATTAACTCTTGTGAGTTAATGCATTTTTTAAGACAGAGTTGACGTATGATAACACATGAAACATGTACTGCTCCATGGTTCTAAAATAACAGGTCGATCCTTCTTTTTTAAAGAAAGAACCGATCCATGCTGCAAATGGACCGATTGGACTCATGCAAACAAGAGCATTTCCACGTGTCGATTAATCTCTGTCGGCACATGAACAGCGCTAGAATTTATATTAGTTCGACCCTAACAATTTCCTGTGATTGGCAAGACAGCATCTAAAAACCCCATGTGACCACGATTGTTTGTCCATAAATCATATAACTCATAAGAGCAAGTATAATAAGAGGCTATTAGTAGACTGTATGCTGAGATGGAGGAGAGAGAGAGGATGAGAGAGAAGAGAGGTGGGATGTAAGTTTACAACCAGCTAAAGTACAAGAACCAAGAAACTTTGTGAGAGAAAGGGGTAGGTCATACAGCCTTCAGCTGGCTGTAAACTACTATATGAATAGGTTGATAAGTGGGTTGTAAGTGTCCATACAGCCAGCTGAAGGCTATATTATTAGCCTTGCTCTAAGACGATGATAGTGACCAGTAAGATTCTAGAGAAGCTCGAGTTCCATGCATGCTAATCAGCAAAAAAAGAGTAAGATATACCATGTTGATTCCATTGTTGTCTGTTACCCAGGAAATTAAACGTGCATGTTGGTAGGTCACGCTTGGCACAAGTCAGGGCTTCAGCTTCGGTTCCTGAACTTTACAGTCTTTGGTTATTCTACCAGTAAATGTAAGCTAGTGTTGTACTGAAACTCTAAGTAGATCGAGGCTGAAGCCAAGCGAGAAAGAGATTCCATTGCTTATAAGTTGAAGCCCAAAAAAAGCTACTTTAGAACAGAGGACCCCGTTCCCTTGAAGTCTTGAACGTATATATAGCCGAAATTTTCACCGAAATTAACATTTCATACTCTCTCAGTTTCTAAATAAATGTCATTTTAGAGTGTTACATTCAATCTTGTAAAGATTTGATCACTAGCATATGAAAAACATGTAGATTTGTGACATGAAAATGATATTACTAGAATTATTATTATAAATATCATTACATTCTTTAAGCTTTTACTAACATAATTAGAAAAAGTAATAGCAAACAGTAAACTATGTATAGTGAAGACTGTATCTACAATTGAAATTACATGCATGTGTGTGTATATATAGAGTAAAATACATTGTGGGTCTTTAAACTTGTCCAGTTGGGTTACTTAGATCCCTAAACTTTGAAAATACAGATCCCTGTCACTAAACTTATTTAGTGCTTCACCGGAGGTCCACAAGGCGATTAGCTACGGTTGACCACTAATGTGTCATGTTGACCGTTGCTAGCATAGCATGGGTGTCATATGCTGCTCACATGACCAGTCGAGTGAGCGATAAAATTGTCATTTAACCACATGCAACTATGATCCTTTGCATTCCCTCACCTCATATTCCTCCACACCGGCATCCCCATCGCCGCTGTCACAAGATCCGACAGTCCTTGACCCCTTTGCCACCTTCTTCCTCCTTCGCAATAGCAGTCGTCTTCTTCCACACCAACATTCCTGTCATCATTGTTGCTAGATCCGGCCATCCCCGACCCCTCCAATGTCTTCCTCCTCCCTAACGACTAATCGGATCTAAGCTGTGCGGTTGAGGTGCAACCGTTGGATCCCTCACCTCCAACTGTTGGATATGGAGCTCGTCGTCACCGGTGACCAGATCTAATCATATTTCTCGCATGCAATTATTGGCGAGTGAGGAGATCCACCAATTCTGGTCATCGCCGTTAGCGCTCTGGGGCCAACATGGAGGCTAGCGGGGACAACGACGTGAGGGATGCGATGGTGGAGGAGGAGCAGTTGGGGGTGTGGAAGGCGGAGGTGGTAGTAGGTAGTGGCGAAGCCAGGATAAAAATAGAGGGTAGACTCAAAAGACTCACAGACTCACACTATGCCGCCTTCCTTACAAGCTCTCCATCACTATGGTGGGTCGTTTGTCACTGCACGCTTGCACCCTTGACTGATTCCCGTGTGTTCCCACAAGGCTGCAACACCCTTGTCGTGCCCTCGTAGTCGTCAGCTCCTCACGATGTGCATCGAGCGCCCCAGCTCACAATTTCCTGACCGAGCCGCTGCCACAACACCTTCGCCGCGATCGGCCATTTGTTAGTATCTCTATAAAAAATGTTACCTTTAGACTCTTTAGAGTAAGATGAGTTGCCTCTTGTTTGCAAATTTGATCTAGTAGTTATGCCGTCATGAGAGAATGTGCGTGATCCAATAATGCACTGTTTACATGTGTAATTGCTCTAACCTTTCATGACTGCTGGATCCCCCAATATCTAGTTATTCATTAAACCCTAACTTCTTCCGCTGTGACTTTGCCTTCAATGTTCTAACTAGTATTGTGTCAGGGGATTTGTTCTAGCTACTTTGCAGGGTAGTGTTTGGTCAGTTATACAAAGTTAATCGCATATCTAACGGGTGATTTATTGTTTCTGGCCCTCTGAGTTTAAGGTAGCCATCGTCTCCTCATGTAACTGCAGACATACCCCACAGAACTTTTGCAAATCACGAGCATTGTTATTTTGAGCTGTAGAAAAACACCATTATGTCATTATGTGTCGTGACACCCTTTCAGCATTTTGTAGGATTATCGTCACTTTTGGTTAAGTAAAAATTGATTAGATATGTTTAGATCATTGCTAGCTGCCAGATGGACTAATGGCGCATCTAGTTAGTTAGTGCGGTTCGATGTTTTCTTTGTAGATATCTAGAATAAAACTTGAGCCCATGGCCATCTTTTGCTACAATATATTTGTATTGTTTAAGTCAGCACTAACCAAGTTGTTTAATCTGTTTGCAGCCATTGCAACAGTTGTGACTGTGGTAGAGATTCTGAAAAACAACGGGCTCACTATTGAGAAGAGTAAGAACTTTTCCTTTCCTTATATTGTGGATTATGTGTCATCATCTCATCTTGATCAACATTGTTGTCATGGTCATACAACAAGATTCATTGTTCTACTCTCTAAACCCCCCCTTGACCTGTGTAGAGATTAGGACATCTACTATGGAAATAAGCGACAAATCGAGAGGCCGCCCACTCCAAAAGGCTAAGGCGAGAGAAGATTAAATTCTTATTTTATTGCTGGTGTGGCTCATTTCTTATTTTTGCAACATGTTCATTCCTTTTTTCTAAGAATGAAACTAAATTTGAACTCGATTCCCACAAATTGAGATAGTGGTAGAAAGAGTGACAAATTCGATGAGTTGATGGCCACTGCTGTGGAAGAGAGGGAAGCTAGAGATGGCGAGGAATAGGCTTGAAAAAGAGCAATAGCGACCAGCGGCCACTAGACGAGACTGAAGTCATAGCCTTGCAAGAAGTCACTAGACACCAGCTTGCAACAATCGATTACACAAGAAGAAGAGCCAAGATGAGCTGAGAGGAGGATGGCAACCACCGGGCACTACTGTCGCTACTAATCGCCATCCATCCTGCCGCTCTAGCAATAGCATGGCCTGCCACTGCAGCTGCAAACCGCAAGAAGAGGGCGAAGCCGTTAGAGGGTAGGCTGAAGCCTAATGAAGCTCCTCTGGTGGATTCACCCCTGGTGGTAGGGGAGGAAGCTCGGGTGGATGAGGGAGGTGGGCATGGTGGCGAAGGAGAAGATGAAGAGAGTGAGTGGTGGAGAACTGGAGATGCATGTGGCCCCTATGCCACGCTAGCATCGGTTAAGATACACGTCAGAAGTTAAGCCAACAAATATCATCCTTGGGACATGCAGTGACCCCCACGACAGGCTAGCATCAGTTAAGACTACACGTTAGTAGTTAAGCCAGCAAATCATCCTTGGGATATGCAATGACCCCCACTTAAACAAGTTTATATACATGAATCTGCAGTTTCAAAGTTTGGATGTGATGAGTTTAGAGATCCACAGTGTATTTTACTTGTACATGCATGCATGTATGTATGTATGTGGTATAATTAACTGTATATGTATGTATGTATGTATATGTATACATATATGTGTGTGTATACATGTATATATGTATATGTATATGTATATGTGTGTGTATGTACATATATGTGTGTGTGTGTATACATGTATGTATGTATATGTATACATATATGTGTGTGTATATGTATACGTATACATATATACATTTATATATGTGTATATACATATATGTATATATGCATATATATATATATATACACACACACACACATATGTATATATATGAAAGCTCTTTTCTACTCCTATGTGTAGTTATTATCTATATCGTATCTCTTAAAATATGGAGTATCTACTTTGTGAGAGGATATATATATATATATATATATATATATATATATATATATATATATATATATATATATATATATATATATATATATATATATATATATATATATATATATATATATATAAGATTATTTAGGTGGTATGTATAGTTTTTATGAACATACTCTTTTCTATGTATGAATATGAATGTATTAGCAAAATATGCCAAAAACTATGTGTTCTCTTGCAATTTTTGTATGGTTGTCATTTTAGTATCTTAGAATTAGTATATGAGCATATTTAAGATGATAAAGAAGTATGTTAAGTTAGTTTAGGTGATATATCATAGGTATATATATATATATATATATATATATATATATATATATATATATATATATATATATATATATATATATATATATATATATATATATAGAGAGAGAGAGAGAGAGAGAGAGAGAGAGAGAGAGAGAGGAAAATTATTCTATACTCTTGAGAGTACGTGTTATCACTTCTCATATACCGTTTAAATGAACAAATTATTTCTCTTTACCCTTTTAAGTATACTCTAACAATGATTATAAGATATTCAAAAGTGACTTCCATGAAAATTTCATCAAAATTCACTCTTTATAACGTAATTTATGTAAAGAGTCCTTGCAAATATGGGAAATGTTATATAGCAAAAATAAAGGGCTCTGATAAAAAAAATTTTGTACTATGTTGCATTGGAGTATCTTAGAATTAGTATTTAAGTATACCGAGAGTGACAAAAAGTATACCACATTCGCTTAAGTGGTATATTAAAAGTGAGAGTATGTACTCCCAAGAGTACGAAAAAGATTTTTTATATATATACACACACACGTTCATACATATACATGTACGTACATACATGTACATATATATGTATATGTGCGTATATGTATATGTGCATATACATATGTATATGTGCATATACATATGTATATGTGCATATGTATATATGCATATACATATGTACATATGCATATGTATATGTGTGTGTATAAACAAACAAGTAATCCCCACTAGCTACAATTAATGTTATCTCTCTGTTCCATCCTGGAGCCACATTACCTTTATTGTTCACAATCTTTGGATGAAAATTAAGTATCATATATGTATTTTGTTTGCATTGTATTCTAATATTTTTAAGGCTCTACTATATTTCATCTCGATTTGTTCAAACATTATAACTAATAAATTGATTTCTATAAATTTTCCCTGCAATGCGCGAGGCATCCTTCTGGTTGTACACAGATCGATGGAACATAAAAATGCAAAATCTAAACGGTATGGAGAACTAGAGGTGCAAACCTGAGAGTCCATGAAAGCCCAATCATGATGTTCGATTCAAGCCCAATCGTTGCAGGCGTCAGATTCCCAACAACCAACCGAGCCCATTAGGCCCATCTGGCACTGCCCTGTTCCATATAAACCCTCACGGCCCCCATTTTTTTCGGGTTCTCCGATCCCAGGGTTTCCTCGCACCGCCGCCGCCGCAGCTTCCTTCGTCTCCGCAGCCACCATGGTACGCATCTCCGTTCATCTCTTCCGTAGCTCCGATTGGCTTCGATTTGTATGGTTAGGCTCCTCGATATTCTTGGGGTAGTGGCGTTCCGCTGATTCGGTGCTTGTTCCGTTTGTCTTGCCTCTCGTGCAGCCATCGCACAAGACCTTCCGGATCAAGAAGAAACTGGCCAAGAAGATGCGGCAGAACCGCCCCATCCCCTACTGGATCCGCATGCGCACCGATAACACCATCAGGTACTTGCCGTGATCTTGGTTAGTTCGTGAGCGTCTCTGGAGGGAGGCGTCTCGTGTTTGGGTCCTGAATTGGTTCTTGTTTGTGCGCTGCTGTCTCAGGTACAACGCGAAGCGCAGACACTGGCGCCGCACCAAGCTCGGGTTCTGAGCGGGGGAAGGAGAAGGTACCGGATGGTGGTGTTTGGAGAAAAATCTAGGGCTTCTGAGTTGCGTGATGTTTCGATGTTATCGCAGGCTAGCAAGTGATTCCAGGATTTTCTGTTTTTTATGATTTTGCTTCTGTTATGTTTCGGTCCTGAATTGGTTCTTGTTTCTGAGTTGTGCTTGTGGCGTACTGGGAATATCATAATATTTTGCTGATTAAAGGACCACTTTTATGTTCTGCTTAAGTTAGCTCAGTATTTTACCTAAGTTCAGTGGCTCGATCAGTTGATCTCCCTTTATTAACCTGATTTAATTATTTCCACATTATCTGAATCCATTTCTGCTATAGTGTTTTGATAATAAATAGTTCTTTAGCATCTAGGATGGTTTACTGGTTGTTCGGTGGGGAATTGGCCTGCTATAGCTTTGTATATACCTTTGGTTTAGTAATGACCTGTTGTAGATATGTGTAATTCCTGGATGCATATTTAGTATTTCTCGTAATTTGGAGTTCTTTCAGGGTTCTGTCCTAGCTAGTAGTTAACCAGGCAGTTAAGAGCTCCCTACGACAATCCTACAGGAACATCAGTTCTTTACTGTTTGTGGGTTATCCAAGGAGCTATCTTACTGCTGTGAGGATTTGTATGTGCCACAGTACTGTAGTGCTTCTTGTTACATAGTCTGCCAATGCTTCTACTTCTTTCAGCTACAAGATATGGGGTCTTGGTCAGAGTAATGGTCCTTTTGCATTGATCTGTTCATGGACATGTCTCATGGCTATAAGTTTTCATCTATGCCCTCTTGGAGCAAAATGGTTTGATATTGTGACATTGTGTGTTATTTAGATTATATTTATAAATTTTGCTGGTGTTGCTAGATCAGGAATAATGCACAGGATATTTTTGTGATTTGTAGACTTGTTTGTGAGTTGTGACTGGGAGTGCGACATGTCTGGAGGTATTGGTAGTTCCGTACTTGAGGTTTTGGACATGAGCATGCTGTTGTAATAGAAAACATATATGCAATTAGTGGATTGAGATTGGATATCCAGAAAAGTGTTAATGGACCGATTGATCATGTGCGTTTGGATTAAGCGTGTTAGATTTATTGACTCGCACCCACTCTGCTGTAATTCAGGTTAAGCTATTGAAGTTATACTCCGCCTTGACTTGAATAGGATGTCCCACGTAATCCAATTGCTGTCAACTTCTTTTTTTAAAAAAAGGATCTTTGTTGACTTTTGATTATATGCGCTTACGATTATGCTAGAGGCTTCTTGAATTAGTGGATTATAATTAGCTGTGACTTAATTGTATTGATTGCTCGTTTCTGCTTTCTGTTGATCAGTGCATGATCTGAACGGCATGGAATGCTACCTAGTTTCCTGTTCTCGAACTAGTGGTAGTTCCTGGAACTTAGCAGCATGTAAAGTGCTGTCACATATGTTACTGGTGTATATATGTTACTACATGGTGAAGAGCTTGTCCCCAAAAAAATTTCTGTCAATTTGATAAATAAGCTGCGGAGTGCTCAAGTACGGGAAGCTGTGCTGCATTCGTCTATCCGTAACGGCGGCAAAGCGAACCATGGAGCATGGGCATGGGTGCACGATCGCCGGTGAGTGGCAGTGCAGCACGGAGCGCTGCTCTCTTCCCTTCCCGGCAGCGAGCGACGCCCGTTTCTTGCCGCCCCCCACCCACCCATACGAGGCGTCGTGGGACAAGGTAGCTAAACCGGGGGCGCTCCACGAAGGTCGGGCTGCTCTGCCTCCCAGCGCCAACCGCGCGTCCGCATGCACCCCGACCCAGCCGCGCGCCGCTCCTATAAGACGGCCGCGCGAGTGGCGTTGCCGTGCCGTCGTCGTCCACCCGTCCGTCTGCGGAGAGAGAGGCAGGCAGTGCATGCGCCGGCCGGCCTCGCTCCGTGCCCCGCGAAGGCCTCTCGCCCCCGCGGCGAGTGCCACCTCTAGCTAGCTCGCTCGCTCGCACGCCGCACCTACCCCTCTAATAAAAGACGAAGGGAACCACCATGGCGTCCATCTCCCTCGAAGAAATCCGCAACGAGAACGTCGACCTGGTACCTACCTACGCACTGTTCTGTTCGTTCGTTGATCGTCACTGTGGTTCACTGTGCATCGTCCGACGTATCGCCATGCATGCACGCACGTTCGAGCTAGGTCTGTACGTGCTGACCGGTGATGGCTTTGGTGGCTTTTGCAGTCGACGATCCCCGTGGAGGAGGTGTTCCAGACGCTGAAATGCGACCGGAAGGGGCTCTCCGGCGCGGAGGGCGAGAACCGGCTCAGGCTGTTCGGCCCCAACAAGCTGGAGGAGAAGAAGGAGAGCAAGCTGCTCAAGTTCTTGGGCTTCATGTGGAACCCACTGTCCTGGGTCATGGAGATCGCGGCCATCATGGCCATCGCGCTTGCCAACGGCGGCGGCAGGGCGCCCGACTGGCAGGACTTCGTCGGCATCGTCTCGCTGCTCATCATCAATTCCACCATCAGCTACATCGAGGAGGCCAACGCCGGGGACGCCGCGGCGGCGCTCATGGCCGGCTTGGCGCCCAAGACAAAGCTGCTGAGGGACGGCAGGTGGGAGGAGCAGGAGGCGTCCATCCTGGTGCCCGGTGACATCATCAGCATCAAGCTCGGTGACATCATCCCCGCCGACGCGCGGCTGCTCGAGGGCGACCCGCTCAAGATCGACCAGTCTGCGCTGACCGGCGAGTCGCTGCCGGTGAACAAGCACCCGGGGCAGGAGGTGTTCTCCGGCTCCACGGTGAAGCAGGGCGAGATCGAGGCCGTCGTGATCGCCACCGGCGTGCACACCTTCTTCGGCAAGGCAGCCCACCTCGTGGACAGCACCAACAACGTCGGCCACTTCCAGCAGGTGCTCACGGCCATCGGCAACTTCTGCATCATCTCCATCGCCGCCGGCATGCTGGTCGAGATCGTCGTAATGTACCCGATCCAGCACCGCGCGTACCGCGACGGCATCGACAACCTCCTCGTGCTGCTCATCGGCGGCATCCCGATCGCCATGCCCACCGTGCTCTCGGTCACCATGGCCATCGGCTCCCACCGCCTGTCGCAGCAGGGCGCCATCACCAAGCGCATGACCGCCATCGAGGAGATGGCCGGCATGGACGTGCTCTGCAGCGACAAGACCGGCACCCTCACCCTCAACAAGCTCACCGTCGACAAGTCCCTCATCGAGGTGTGCTCCAAGGGTGTCGACAAGGAGATGGTGCTCCTCTACGCCGCCAGGGCATCTCGCGTCGAGAACCAGGACGCCATCGACACCTGCATCGTCAACATGCTCGCCGACCCCAAGGAGGCCCGGGCCGGCATCCAAGAAGTCCACTTCCTTCCCTTCAACCCGGTCGACAAGCGCACAGCCATCACCTACATCGACTCCAATGGCGACTGGCACAGGGTCAGCAAGGGTGCCCCTGAGCAGATCATTGAGCTCTGCAACATGGGCACGGAGGCCGAGAAGAAGATCCATTCCCTGATCGACCAGTACGCCGACCGCGGCCTCCGGTCGCTCGGCGTGTCGTACCAGCAGGTCCCGGAAAAGAACAAGGAGAGCCCCGGTGACCCATGGCAGTTCATCGGCCTGCTGCCGCTGTTCGACCCGCCGAGGCACGACAGCGCGGAGACCATCCGCCGCGCGCTCCACCTGGGCGTGAACGTGAAGATGATCACTGGCGACCAGCTCTCCATCGCCAAGGAGACCGGACGCCGGCTCGGCATGGGCACCAACATGTACCCCTCGACCACCCTCCTCGGCGACAAGAACAGCCCGGTGAACGGCCTCCCCATCGACGAGCTCATCGAGAAGGCCGACGGGTTCGCCGGGGTGTTCCCGGAGCACAAGTACGAGATCGTGAAGCGGCTCCAGGACAGAAAGCACATCTGCGGCATGACCGGCGACGGCGTGAACGACGCCCCCGCGCTGAAGAAGGCAGACATCGGCATCGCCGTGGACGACGCGACGGACGCAGCCAGGAGCGCGTCGGACATCGTGCTGACGGAGCCCGGGCTGAGCGTGATCGTGAGCGCGGTGTTGACGAGCCGTGCCATCTTCCAGCGCATGAAGAACTACACCATCTACGCCGTGTCCATCACCATCCGCATCGTGCTGGGGTTCCTGCTCATCGCGCTCATCTGGAGGTTCGACTTCGCGCCCTTCATGGTGCTCATCATCGCCATCCTCAACGACGGCACCATCATGACCATCTCCAAGGACCGCGTGAAGCCGTCGCCCACCCCCGACTCGTGGAAGCTCAAGGAGATCTTCGCCACCGGCGTGGTGCTCGGCACCTACATGGCCCTCGTCACCGTCCTCTTCTTCTACTTCGCCCACGACACCGACTTCTTCACAGAGGTCTTCGGCGTGAGGTCGATCCGCGACAACGACAAGGAGCTCATGGCAGCGCTGTACCTCCAGGTGAGCATCATCAGCCAGGCGCTCATCTTCGTGACGCGGTCCCGGAGCTGGTCCTTTGTGGAGCGCCCCGGCTTCCTCCTGGTCACGGCCTTCTTCGCCGCCCAGCTGGTGGCGACGGCGATCGCGGTGTACGCGGACTGGGAGTTCTGCCGCATCCAGGGGATCGGGTGGGAGTGGGGCGGCGCCATCTGGGCGTTCAGCATCGTCACCTACGTGCCGCTCGACGTGCTCAAGTTCATCATCCGCTACTCGCTCAGCGGCAAGGGCTGGGACAACATCCAGAACAAGGCAAGCCCACCCTGCACGATCTTGATTGCATCGACCGCCATTGTTGCCGTGATCTTGATTCATTGTTCCTTGTCGTTCCAGTGAAACATTTGTGGGTGTTTGTCTCGCGCAGACGGCGTTCACGAACAAGAAGGACTACGGCAAGGGCGAGCGCGAGGCACAGTGGGCGGTGGACCAGAGGACGCTCCACGGCCTCAACCAGCCCAGCACCTCCTCCGATCTCCTCACCAGCAAGGAGGAGCTCTCCGAGATCGCCGAGCAGGCTGCTAAGCGCGCCGAGGTCGCAAGGTAGGTTATACACCAAGCCGGCTGCCGTGCCGACAACCCCTCCTCCGGCGCCGGCCTCTCAACTGCTCGTATCATCTTGCCAGCGAATGAATTGATCAATCCGCATTGCTGTGTTGCATGCAGACTTAGGGAGCTGCACACACTCAAGGGCCACGTCGAGTCGATGGTGAAGCTGAAGGGGCTCGACATCGAGACGATTCAGCAGAGCTACACAGTGTAATCGACGGCCCGGCGGTCGGCCGGCGGTGGCCGGAGAGGGAGCCCGGTGTCTTTGTTTCCTTTGGTGTACGTCTTTGTTTTGTGCGGCTTTGTGCGGGAAGAGCTTGTAAAATTCTGCTGGTATATCGGTTTGGTATATACTAGTATCTTGTAAACTGTATATGTGTTCTTGTGCTCTATACTTTTATACAAGTGTGCGGGAATGGTGTGGTGTTCCGTATAAATTACTAAGTGCTCAGTAACTTCTGGGTTCTTGTTGAAAAAGCACGGTAACAACTAAAAATGTACTTTAGCGGTAGTTAGTTTTTTCTAAGTAATTAAATTTAAATATTAAAAAAGTTACATAACAATAGATAATGTAAAGAAATAAAGAAAAAAATAAAAATAAAAAATCCTAAAAACAAGAAAAAAGAGAATTAAGAAGCCAATATGTTTCAGAAGCAAAATTCGTGTAGAGTGGGCCTAAGTATGTTTGCTTCATGAGCATATTGTCAGCTATTTGTTGCCTCTCTTGACTGCTTGTGTGCTCTGAAAGCTATATATTCCGGCCATGCATGACTATCCCCTACATCCAAAGTCTCTCCTACCTCAACAAATGCACAATTCCTTGGAACTCGAGAAACACAAGACATGAAAGGAGGAAAAAAAACAGGTCAAATGACTCGCAAGTTTGCAAGTCATAATCCCAAATGAATAGTTTTATGGATAACAGAACATTTTGTTGATGTTCATCTATCCATACAAAACTCGTAACCTCATGTCCGTGAGGTTTACAGAAGAGATGATTCAAATACAGAAAGGGAAAAATATTTTAAAAGGACTTTGAAATGGTACCTAAATATCGTACCCAGACCTCAGGTGCAGCTTAGTAGGCCTAAACAATGTTTTCTGTGACGACGAGACTGGCAGCTAGGTGCTTAACCAAGCTTCAGCTCTAAGGCTTTTGAAATGCTCATCGCCTCATTGGAACACCGAAGTCAGGTATCTCTAGTTATTTTTTTTCCTCGTGCTCAACAAGCCTCAAGGCTCTTCCTCATATCAATATCCCATATAAAGCATGACATGTTCGAACCACATAATGGTATTCACTGCGAAGCCTTGGTCAACTTCCAGCTAGTGAACTCAGAAGGTATTATGTTTTCATCACAGGAAATCACAGCTTTGGCAGTCAGCTTTCCAACTAAACCATGGTACAGAAGACCCCTGGCACCAAGCCCACCAACTAGCCAAAAAACACAGTTGCTCCTCTCGCCTATTACCTCATTTAAACAACCCAAAAGTGGCAATGATCCATTAGTTGTCAATGGAGGCATGGCTCTTATCCCAGCCCTTGCTCGTACAAAATCCCAATTACTTATTCCTGGATAAACAGCGGAAGCTTTTGGGAGCAGCTCTTCCATTGCAGTAAGAGCTTCTTCATCAGATACAGTTGAAGCATAGTTCTCAGATTTCCATTGCCAAGTTGAGCCAACAGAAATGGCACGGGGACCTTGGAATGCCAGCCATGCATCAGATAAGATTGAAGGGCTTTGACTACCATAATTTTCTCTGCAGAAAGGAAATGTGTCAATCAAATAATTCCATCTGAGGCTGTAATGACTTTTAGTTCAACGCACAGAACCTCCTTACACTGTATCGGATGGCAACTGGAATTCAGCAATAACTCCTCTGCAGGTCCTAAGAGGCAGCTTATTTGTGAGTTCTGGAAGTGAGCTAGCTTTAGCCCCAAGGCAGATGATCACTGAATCATAATCTCCTGCAAATGTATGATAGTGTGTAGTGTCTTTAGGGAAAAAAAATTCTTACTGTAACAACATTGCTTCAGTGAGCCGTACAAGAGCTACATTTTAACATTTTTCTTAACCGGACCTGCTGAACTGGTAAGTTGTAAATTGACAAGAGTATGTTAGCTCCATGTAGTCATTGGCTGTACTTATTTCAGTTTAATGTGAATGGAAAACCAAAAGCACAATATTAGAAAGTCCAAGTTTGTGTAAAGTAATATCCCTCGCTTTCTTGGGAAATTGACAAGTTGTGCGAGAAATTTACCTGCCAATTGCTGTAGATTATCGATATGTTCCTTGTACAGCTTGAACTCTTTCTGTTCACCAGGTCCGGATACTTTGTCAGCCAGATTTTGGCATGCAAAGAACAATGCCTGCAGAAACCCAAGAATGAAGTATGTCAACATATCCAGGATAGAAGACGGCAAATAATTGACAATGAGACAGAGTGAAGAAGTGCACCACCTGTAAATATTTCTTAGGGTTGATGTTCAGTGCTAGTGGCATATAAACTGCAAGGTTAAATGGAACACATAACCCAGGGATCAGATGTTGAGCAGCATCCGAATCAAGAACTTGAAGGCTGCAACTCTGGAGGCAACTCTGAGCATTCTAACTTGAATAGGTCGAATCAATCAAAATCATACACCAGAAACACAAAAGAAGCACCTGAGCATATCTTCACAATGTTAATTCAGCAGTACCTCCAGCAATATGTCAGCAGCCTTCTCGGTTGTAGGTGGTCGCAGAATTCCCCTGCTCAGTTAAATCTCTTATTATGCGAGACAATGTAGGCCAAACCGCAAAAGTAAAGAAGTAAAACTATCCTAGCTACAAAGAACAAAGTATTGCCTTCTCCAGATAAGAGTATCATCTTGATTAGCTCTATCTGATCCAGTGGTTCCATTAGCTTGCTCCGCGCTCTGCAGGAGATCCATACATTCTTTCCAGAATTCAGCACCCCTCCAGAGAAGCTTCACTGCAATTAGCAAAAAAAAAATCATGGGCATACCAAACTTAGGCTGGATGCAAAATGGTTCGCTGAGTAGCATAAGTAGAGCACAAGTACGTGAAATCATAATTTGCAATGCTTGTAATGATGGAGGAGACCTTTGGGCGAGTATGGATGAAGAAGCCCTCCCGAGACGCCCGAGGCGCCTCCCCCGATCCCGTTCTCGTCGTAGATGTCCACGGACACGCGAGAATCCTTCGGGCTATGCTGCAATCAGACAGCGTCGATTCAGGCGATGCTTCTTGTGACAAGAAACGAGGCCAAGAACTCGTCCGAGGCATAAAGAGAGAAGAAGAAGAGGGAGGGAGGGTGGAGAGGAGAGGACCTTGAGAAGGTGCCACGCGACAGAGAGCCCCGCGAAGCCGGCGCCAAGGATGGCGTAGCGGAGAGGGCGGCTTCCGTTGCCTCCTGCCAGCGAGGTCGAGGAGGCTGCCGCGGCGGCAGTGACGGCTGTCCTGGAGTAGGAGCTAGGGTTCGGGAGGAGGCGGGGAGGAAGGGAAGACGGGAGCGGCAGGTGGTGAGGCGGCGGCATGTCGTCTCTGTCTCGTCTCCGGCCTTGAAGACGAACAAAGCGGCGGCTTAGCCGGCTACTGCTGCGGCGGCGGCGGAGAGAAGAGCAGTGGGAGGCGTGGGACGGCGCGGGCGGGCCTGCTCCCTGCTCCGCCAGCCGCGCCGGGGCGGCCGCGGAGAGGATTTCGTTGGGTGGGGGTGGGTTGGGCCGACCGAACGCTCCGCCCGAAAGGCGCGACTTGGGTCGGCCCGTAGTACGTCTCGGTTGGGGAGTGATTACGTGGTAGTGCGGGTTGGGCTAGGCCCAATACGACGCGATGTCGCAGTGTCGGCCTGAAATTGGGCCGCTCAG
Organism: Dendrocalamus sinicus; assembly: GCA_036346575.1. NCBI lineage: Eukaryota > Viridiplantae > Streptophyta > Magnoliopsida > Poales > Poaceae > Dendrocalamus > Dendrocalamus sinicus. Next base: position 3,449,644 of record CM070656.1, on the reverse strand, counting down.
ACCAGGACTGTCTAGCACTCTAGCTACATCAGTTTTTCGAAGGAAGATTCTGTCTAGCCAGTAGCTACATCAGTTTTTCGAAGGAAGGTCTGTATAGGATTTTTTTTGTAAATAATTCATTTTTTTACTCAAAATAATAGAAATATACCTGCGCGAATATTTTTTTATAGAAATAGGCTCTAGTCGTCTAATCGTCGGGCGACTAGAGCCTATCGCCAAACAGGCGCACGACACGAAAGCTGTCCGTGGGCCGTTGGACGACAAGTTACAGTCGCCCAACGCTTCGGCGACTGCAACTTGTTGCACAGCAGCTGGGCGACTGCAATTGCAGTCGCTCGGCTGTGCAGCGACTGCAAATAAGAGGTAGTGTGAGTTGATCCATTTGCAATTTTCGTAAATTATGAATGGCAGATAATCTGTTAGATTCGCAATAAGAGTTTGCGATCGTTGTATGTTGTTGTAGTGCAAACAAATTCGTAAAACTTTTTTTAAGAATGATTGAAACAAGAACGATCAATAAGTACAAGGGTAAGTGATATTGTGATGTTACCAGGAATTCGTATACCGAGGAAAACTGATTTGTTGATATTGTTGGATGACTTGCTACAGGAATAATTGAATGCAAAAAAGACAAGAAAATAAGATTGCCTGAATTAAAATAGACTTCATAGTACAGTTGGGAGTAACACAGCGCGTAGGGTTTGAATATATGCATAACATAGAGCATCATGTACGATGCAACAAACCCAACTGCTCATATGACCTACAGCGTGGATCAGGGTCATTTTCCCTTTCTTGTGAGCTTGGCGTTGAACTCCTCGGCAACCTCTTTTTCCTTGGCCACCATTTCTTTCTTTTTCTCGTGCTCCCTTTCGTAAGCCTCGTGCTCCCTGCGCGTGCGCGCTTCGGGAAGCGTTGCGATCGCTCTACACCGTCGTCCCCGCCCGCAGGCAAGATTGATACATTCTCGTCGGTGGCCTACACCATTCGGGTGAAAGAGAGTAGCCTGGCATCACGCAACCTACGAAGCAAGTAAAGGTCAGCATGTAACTTACTTATGACAACAATACAACACTGCCGGAGTGCAAACCTGGCTGTCCAGTGTGGGTCTAGTCTCTAGGCCACTCGAGGTGTGCGTATACGGACCACCCCCAAGTCAGCTGGCTCCTCTGCGCTCCCTGGAGGCAGGACACGACGGGAAGTGCGATGCAGTCGGTCGACGTGCTCGTCCAACAGGCCGAAAGGCCAGTCCGATCCGGGAAGCTCATGAGCTATACCTGCAAAATAAATTCAAGTTAGCATTTATGCGGAACAAAAATATTAAATGTAAAGCAACAGTAAATAGAACTTGTAAATAAACAAAGAAAACAATATTAGGCTATCAACACAATACCAACTATATTACTGAAAAGGAGAAGTAACATAACAATTGTACAAATGGTACGTGCAATATACGATACAATTAGTACGACAGTACGCACATCAAAAATGCCAACTAACACAGTACAGATTACAACGGACAATTATTTGTAATCTCCAATAACTAGTTGTAGAAACCATGCCGATCTGCCTAGTGATCAGCACATGTCATGCATCGTTTAACTGTGTGCCCCTCTTGACCGCATCGCCCGCAGCGGCACCAGGTGCTCCAACTTGCACTTCGTCTATATCATTTGTAATAGCCGGCTCTGTCGTCGACCCTTCCCACCCTTTAGCATGTCAACATCCGGAATACAGGTCCTCCTTGCAATATCCAAGGTGACGAAGTTTCCCACAACCCTAAACCCCATGAGCTCGCTACACCACACATGCATCACCCTCTCCTTAAAGTACTCTGACATGAAGTTCGAAGGATCCATGCCCACAGTCCCGCATGTAGCGAGGATATGAGAGCGTGGCTTGTATAACAGTTTCGGCTTGTTACACGAGCAGTTAGGTTTATTTACATGATCTTCAAAGCATACCTCGTGGGTAACAAGGGCATGAGCCGTCCTAAATCCGGCTCTATCCCGGAGTACCATGTCGAAACAATGCTCCCTATTGCCCATGATGTGCACCGTGTGCAATTGGCCTTTCTGTGCCTTCGTCTCCATGTATACCGTAATTTTCGACGAGTATGATGTTCATGGGTTGGCTGCATGAAGTGTGACATTCACATGCCTCTCCCTGAAGTAGCCGATTGTGCTGTACAGAACACCTTCCACAATGGCGACGAGGGGCTGAGAACGAAGACCTCTGAGAACCCAGTTATACACCTCCGTAAGGTTAGTCATCATTATGTCATACCTTGCATCGTCCGTGTTATACAGCAGCAACCACTTCTCCAATGGTTCTCTCTTGATCCACTGCGAGAAACACTTGATATTTTGTGAGCTCTTCCTCGGACCAGTTGCGTTAGGCTCATCCAGTGCTATCAGGTATTCCGGTTGTGCCGCCCCAAGCATGGCCAGCCCCTTGTTCCTCTTGTCGACGTGCTTCCTGCTGTGCTCGTCCAACAACACCCATAAAGTATCAAATTTTCTCTACTGGTTCTGCATAGATAGCCTCTTAAACAGCTTTATCAATGGTTGTTTCAGGAACTGCTTGAACAAGTTCACCTCTAGGTGACGAATGCACCATCTGTTCCTCATATCCGGCCAGGGGAAGGGCTCCTCTGGGTCTTCCTAAAGTTTTCTTATAACCATCACAATCCCGGCGTGGCAATCATGGATTACGCACACACCAGGACGAGCACCGACAATTTCAACCCTCACATGTTTAAGGAACCACAACCAGCTGTCATAATTATCACTTTCCACGAATACGATGGCCAGCAGCATAATTTGATTGTTGCCGTCAACGCCAACGGCCGTAAGGATCTGACCCTTGTATTTGCTAGTCAAAAAGGTCCTATCAACTGAGACCATGGGCAGCATATACCTGAATGCCTCGATGCACGCACCGAATACTAAGAAGGCCCTCTACAACACCGCAAAACCTGACGGCCTTGTAGATGACTTATCCTTCATAGCAATAGGCGTGCCCAGGTTCCTATCCTGCAACACCTGAAGCATACAAGAAAGATTGTCGTACGTCGCTGCAAAAGACCTGAACTATTTTTCCAATGCCTTCTACTTCGCACACCACACCTTCGCGTAGCTAATCTTGTAGTTAAATTTCTTCTCGATAGCTAGTATGATGTGCGTGGCCTCTATGTCCTTTTTCTCCACTTTCTTGCCGTACATCAGATTGGCTATAAAGGCGGACGTTAGATCACGATGCCTCGTCAAAACACTACTGAGAATACAAGAGTATGGCTCCACCTTCGACATAATGCAGTGAGTTTCATACATCGGTCTATGTGTGTGCACCCTCCAAGGACAACCTGCCTACTCGCACTTCACGGTGTACTGCACCTAGCTAAATTTCATGACCCGAAAAGTCCGCTGCATAGACAGGGCCCACAGCTTGATGAAATCCTGCAGTGATGCCTTGTCAGCAAACATTGAATGCAGCCAAACCTTTGTGCCATGATACTCCCATGGTGATTCTGCTTGTCATGTGCGGCAACATCCTCAACATCAAATTGGTTCCATTCCTGCAGGATGAGAGCTCCATCCTCATCCGAACTATCCTTGCCGTCCTCCTGTATAGCTTCCTCTTCAGCCCAAGCCATCTGGTCATCGCTCTCCATTTGATGCACTATGTACTCCATATGCTCCCCTTCATCGACTTGTCCTGTACCCTCACCATGGCATGACCATTTCCCCCCTCCTCCATATACCATACCGGGCTCGTCACGGGCAACTTCCTTCTCTTCACCAAAATGCGGAGCGCCCGAGCTGCTCGCACCTCTCGGATAATGGCCGTCCGCACGACCTTGCACAACTTCTATTGGGGATGGTTGCACAAGCATCACGCACTCATATCCACGACGCCGGTATCCTTGCACAAACTCCTTCCACGCAACAGTGTGTGTCAATGTTCTCAACTCCCATCTGATGTCCGTGGGAGACCGGCTCCAAAATCCTTGTATGACAATGTTGCACACCTCAGGGTCCAACGAAAAACTACGGGTAAGCTAGTGCATCACATCTGCGATTCGAGCATTCTAGTCGTCCGGATGTACCAGAGTGGCTTGCACAAAATTGCTCAAGTCCACACCATTCGAACCTTCACCAACGGTTCCAACACCGTAATGCACTTTCAATGTAGTGGGTATCGATATTATTGATGTCTGCCTACATATATTTTTCAATTTTGCAACTAGTCAAATCACATCACACATTAAGAAGTACTGATGTACTGCAATTTAAATTTCAACAACCATTCGTCTATCGTAACCATCTACACTACCTTCGTAGCATTAACTTCCTATCGGCAGATCGCGCACCGATGTCGCTCTTGTCTCACTACTCGAGCTCTCCCTTACTACAAATAATTTCTAATGAGTTTGGGTAATTTAGGGTGTGTTTGGATGCTAGGATGACCCAGGGATGGAATGGTTCCGTTCCAATTTTGAGGTCATCCAGCTGTTTGGATTGTGGAATGGGGGAGAATGGAATGGAAGCAAATGGTCCCTCCCAAAGGAATATTCCTCAAAAATTCGGTATCATCTCATTCCACAAAAAATCCCGGACAACTCCATCCCACAGAAAACTCACGCGCTAGATCCGGGCGGAGACCGCATGTGAGCGGCGCGCGAGTCCAGCGCGCGGCGGCATCGCGGAGGTCGGGCGCGGCGGCGCGCGCAGAGGTCGCGGCGTCGCGGGAGGTCGGGCGGCGGCGGTGCGCGGAGGTCGGGCGGCGGGCAGCGTTGCGGGAGGTCGGCGCGCGCGGCGCGCGGAGGCGGCGGCGCGCAAGAAGCGCAGCGGAGGTGGCGGCCGATGTCTTGTGGCGGGCGGCGGAGAGAGGCGGTGGGTGGGCGCTCGGGGATGACGAGGAGGACTGAAGGCCGACTTCGCGAGTTCGAGCGACAGCAGAGGAGGTCGGCGGCGGCGGCGGCGCTGAGGCGCGCGGCGGCGGCCAGGGAGGCCTGCGTGGGATCATCTCATTCTTCTCCATCCCACTAACCAAACAAAAAATAGAACCATCCCATACTATGAACCAAACACATGGACGGAACCATCCCGTTCCATCCCAACCCAAAAAACTGGAATCATCCCATCCTATTCCTCCCCATTCCACTAACCAAACACATCATTACATGGCATATCGATTTATATGCCTATATACCAGTTATAACGGTCAACATGTTTTTTCAATATACTAATGACATTACATTCATTCATAATTAATCGCAAATGTTACGTATAATTGTTTTCTGCAAAGCAAATTACAAAATTCTTACAAAAAATTTGACGGAATTTTGAATAACTGCAAATTTCTACGGAGGATTAATTTGTACATAACGTTGAGTAAATTTTCTACAACTACAATTTTGTATGCACGCTAATTTGCTAAGGACGCTAATTTTGTACAACTAAGTTCACTAAAGTTTCTACAACTACAGATAATTACGACTACTAATTTTCTATTACTACATTTGCTAGAATTTCTATACCAAAGTTGTACTATTTTTTCTACATCTATAATTTTCTACGGATGCTAATACTAAATAAACTATCTACTTCATATACAAAATTTAAACTACAACATACGAAAACATTACCTCACAAAAGTCGCGAAACCTCTCCTCCCCTCCCTCTCCTTTTCTCCCCTCCCCTCTCCTTTCCTTTCCTCTCCGCTTCGTTTTCTTCCTCCGCCTCTATTCACTGCGTGGTCTTTTTATATGCGCTTCCAGTCGCCCAACCTTTCGGCGACTGGAGCTGCAGTCGCTTAGCCGATGGGCAACTGGAAGCAATCACCCGCCGGTTCAGCGACTGCAATTATTTCGCCCAACGACCAGTATATTGCTTATATGTCACGCAGTCGTTGGACGATAGATTCCAGTCGCTTGACGGTTAGACGACTGAAGCCTATTTCTGTAAAAAAAAATTCGCACGGGTATATTTCTATTATTTCGAATAAAAAATAGATTATTCCTAAAAAAATCACCTTTTTAGCTAGCTAACATGATAATGGGTGGGTTTTTTTAGCTGTGACTTATAACTTAAAATTTTAAATTTTAGCTGTCGTAAAAGACAGTACATAGAGAAAAATAATCGTATATAGTTTTAGCCGATACAGCTGATCTCAGTACACTTTTTACTATAATATTTCTATTAACTCCGTTTTGAAAAAACACCCTGTTTGAAAACTAGTCACTGTAGAATAAGCTATATGCCATAAGCTATAAGTGGGAAAGAAGACACCACATGAGTAAGAGATTAGGGTACTTCAATGGTTGGGCGTCGACAAGGCGACAACGTTCCAGCTTGACAGAAAATGCCCAAGCAGCCATTAAATTACTTAAGGGAGACTTCACATCAACAATAGCATGCAGGGACCACAGATACGGAAGAGTTCAACATAATCTCCCGGTAGTGAAGTGATGTAACAGCTACAATGGTCAAGGGCAACTTCACCATAGCAAACCACCCGAATGTGCCCTTGAGCCTAGTGTAACTCCAGCCGGACACACGAACTCCGGTACCTTGTCATGTCTCCATTACCTCATCATGTTTCTCCACTTATCCTTCAAGTCCACCTACAAGATACAACCGGTTAGGCGGTTACTACTTCATGAAAGAACAGTAAACAAAGGAACTTCAGTGTAAAATCCAAATACCCACCGGTGTTCTACCAATAAATACATCGGGATTGTTAATTAAAATATCCTTCCAATTACCGCTACCAAACCTTCACATGAAACAGATAGAAACGGTAAGCGTCATACAAGAAAATGGCAGAATCTGCCTAGAGGAAATTTAAACAGCAAATCATGTAGAACGACAAGTTATCGAATAACAAATTCCAACAGCAAGACAAAAAAACATACTGTTCCACACCCTTTCTTAGTGTTTCTTCTTCTATCAAGCTCCACTTCCTTGCCTTTCTACGCTTAGCTTTATCTGCCAGTTGCAAAGGAGAAACTGCCATTCTCCTTGGGCTAGGCAAGTGTGGTCTATGTAATGGGGATCTTGAGCCCTTAGGATCAGGCGAGTCCTCCCACTGCAAACAAGCGTTTTTAAGTGACATGACCAAAATCTAATGTTTTTGGGTTATGCTACAAAGCTAATCCTACATGCTAACAAAAAGCCTTCTAATGCCCAACGCACGTAAGTCGCACTTTATACTAATTAAGTTAGTCTGATGTGCATGGAGAAGAACTGGAAACATCATATTCTAGTAAAGATTATTCATGATTCGTTATTCCAATTTCAGTAGAGACCTAACCGAATGCAGCTTATATCACTAGCACAACAAGTTCCAGCACCTATATATTTGTTATAATTTCATTTAATCATTTTTTTGTCATGGTTAATAACATATTTTCCAATATATTATCCAGATTTCCCAGAAAGCACCAGAAGTGAAGGCAGGAGTGCAGGAGTGGACAAGTAACGACATGGAAAACAACTTATATTCTGAACTTACCAAAGGAACAAATGGAAAAATACATATATTTTTAACTTATCAAAGGAATATGTGTGAGCGCGCGAGCGTATGCATGTGTGTGAGCGTGCATGCGTGTATGTGTGTTGTTTAAGGCATTACATTGACATGATAAGGGCACTGTGATACTCAAGATGAGCCGCAATCGTCACAAATTCAATCGAATTGGTCAAAGTGGGTAAAATGCGGACCATCTTCAAAAGGCAAAGAATGAA